>JAWNPT010000080.1:11371766-13780150 GCA_035047365.1 Drosophila ustulata
CAGACGGCCAAACATTATGGAAATCTGGGGCGTTTGTATCAAACAATGAATCGTTTCGACGAGGCCGAGCGTATGCATCAAAAGGCCATCAAAATCAAGACAGATCTGCTGGGTCCCTACGACTACGAGGTGGGGCTCTCCATTGGCCATCTGGCGTCGCTCTACAACTATCAGATGAAGAAGTTTCGCCAGGCCGAAGATCTATATTTGCGCAGCATTGATATAAGTAAGACAGCAGCACATATTTGCATCTCTTTCCATTTAATCGGGTATTTTATGTATGCTTCTCTTTAGGCTTGCGCTTGTTTGGCAGCACTTACTCCGGCTTGGAGTACGATTATCTGGGACTGTGCCATGTCTATGAGACACTCCATGAATTTGAAAAGTATTTACGCTACGCTCACATTCTCGAAAACTGGCAGCTGCTGCGCGGCCAGAATCTAACCCAAAACGTAAGCAAACCAATTTGCATTACTTATGGCAATTCAATATATAAAATTAATATGTTGTTGGTTTGCAGAAGTCTAGCTATCCGGCGATTGAGGAGGACTACTCCATTAATCTGGTCAAGGCCAAATTCTTTTCGGACAACAGCAGCAGCAGCAGCAAAGCGCATAAAATCGCTGGCGCCTCGAAGTCGTCGACGCCGCCCGAGCCGAGTGCTAATTGAAAGCGGACCAAGTGGCAATTTAGCATTGCGCTTAGGTGTTGTACAACACACTCACACTCACAACACACACACATACATTCTCACAACATACACACTAGAAAACAAACTTACGTATATATAGTATATATATAGCTTACACTTCCAATTTACCTAGCTTAAAGCTTCAAGCAAAATACATGTGTTACCAATTTTTTCGGCTAGAGAGAAAGGCAATTCGTCATGACAACATCAACAACAACTGTAAGAAGACAAGCAACAACAACAACAACAAACAAGCAATTGGCCTAAAGTTTTGCGTCTCTCAACGCCCACGTGAAATATCTTTAATTTTTAACGAATTCGTTTTTTTTCTTTTCGTTTTAAATTGTCACACACAGAAGCAAAAACACGAGAACACGACGCCGCGTTGTCAACAACAAATGAAAATTGTATTCGATTTGTAAGCATAAAAGTTCAGTGTGAAGAGATTACAACAAATGTAAATGTAATTTCTGTTTATTGATTTTTTGTTTTTTTGGTCAACTACTTAATTGTATAACTTTATTTATTATTTGCATTATACAAAGCACACAAATTGTACATTTTTTTTGGCCTTTAATTTTGTTACCAGATGATTCTCCGTGAGTTTGAACACGAAACCCCGACACACAGACCAACAAAACAGACAAAGCGACAAACAGACAGACAGAAAGACAGACAAGCAACATTGGCTTAGTCCAATAACCGTTCATATTTTAATTCTAAAATACGAATAAATGATGTGATTGATATAAATACATGCATGTGCAAAATGCATGTGTGTATTCATAAATAATTGATAAACTGATAATCAATTATAACATACATAAATATATAAATTTAAATATATTGTTGTTCAATAGTTTTTTTAGCCCAAGCCCAAGCAGTTGTTAAATCAATTGTTTAACAATTTGTAGCACAATTTGAATACGAATATGCGATACACTCAACAAAATAAAGAGCATGTATAAACAGAATAACAAAAAAAAAAAAACAGAAAGCAGAAAGCAGAGAAAAACAAAATTAAACGAATTAATTAGTTATATATGTAAATTGCATAGTGAATGTATCTACAATTTAGTTTTCTGTCGAGGGATGATTATTTTAATCTTTTGTTTGTGTTACATTATTAACTATACAAATTGTAATATTACTACTGCATCGCTAGTGTATTGTGTATATGAAATGAAAATGAGAGACATACGTAAATAGTGTTTGCTGTACGGCAAAACTAACAATCGAAACAACAAATCTATCCGCTCATTACCCCATCCTTGATCCGCAATCCTCTCAAGGTGTAAATATTGCGTGTTGAGAGCCATCCATTGAGCTGGAAAATGATTTTGTCCCCGTGTATTTCTTTTTACTCTATAATTGTTGTTCGTGACATCCGTGTGTATAACATGCCCCCTCTACGCATAAGCAACAACTACTTAAGTAAGTCAAGTTTATACAACTAACGATACCTATGCATAGTATACACATATATATAACTAGACATATATATATATCTCCTAAAACAAATGTAGCTGCAACATTTTGTCATGGGAACCTGTTCAAGCGCCCAAGCAAAAATCATCAAAATAAAATTTAAAAATAAAAAACAAAAATTAAAAGTTATTGTTTCTTAGTTTTTAACGTTCTGGGAATCATCGTAACTTGGGATTTGTGCTAAAAGTGCGAGTGAGCATTTTAATTTTATGGCATTGCCTAAACTGCCACATTGTGCTTATATTTTTTATTCGGAATTTAATTAATCAATTAGCTAGGTGGAAGATTAAGTATTATTGCAACGATTTCGCAAAGATGCAAAAAAAAAAATCAAGGTGTATTTTTAATATAAGTAAAATGTGCTAAGAAGCTAAACCGAATATTTCCTAAATATATAGCAATCATTTGCATAAACTTTTTGTTACCTTGAAGATGAAGTATTATTGCAACGATATCGCAAAGATACAAAGATACAAATTGTGCTAAGAAGTTTCTATCTTAAATGCTTGATTTTAAACCAAATATTTCCTATATATATAGCAATCATTTGCATAAACTTGTTGCTCATCTTGCTTATTTCTTTATTTAGTTTTTAATTAATCTATAACCTACCTTGAAGATGAAGTATTAATGACACGATTTTGCGAAGACGCTAAATTTATATTAAATTAGTTTATATATAAAGCATAAGAATCCGTGCCGAATTTAAATGAGAAAGGTAAAAAACTAAGAGATCACAGACAAACAAATTTGTTTCCTATAGATATAGTAATCTGATCCAAATAAGTTTCATTCAGCTAGCTTCAAACCTGAGAGAGTTGCTGGCATAGAAATCGGCGGACAGACGGATTTATTTCTCATAGATATAGTAATCTGATCCACCCGAATTTTGTGCATTAATTTGCCATATAAAGCAAACAAATCCTCTCCAAATTTTATTGACACAGCTGCTAAGCTGGGAGATCTGTTGACATTGATAGCTGCGGACAGACAGATTTCAGAACTTGCAGCCTTTCTATATGTAAATTAAAACGTTTAAACGAAATTTGTAATTACTACAAATCGATTAAATTTCTCTAAGATTTGCTCCAGTTTAATTTTGATGTATTTATTGTGAAATTTCCGTTAGAGAATCTCGGCAACTCTTTAGGCTGTAAAGTGTTTTTTTTTATGGACCTTTAGGTGCATAGATTACAATCTGTTATTTGTATGTGACTTTTTTTTTTTGTATTTATTTCGTTGTAGCTGTCTGTCAAATACTTTAAGAGCATTTTTAATTGTCTTTTTACATTTGGCCCACTGTCACTTTTCTTTGGCCGCCGGCAGCAGCAGCAACAACTTCGGCGACATTGTAAAAGTTGTTTCAAGTGTTTTCACTTGGGCGCTAAACGCGACGCAAAGGTTGACGTCGATGCCGGCAAGTGAGCGACCGATAAACTGTCTTTCGATTGCAGTGCAGGCCCACGCACACATACGCACACGAACGCTCACATATACACATACACGTGGACAGACACGCATGCAGAAGTCAAAACTTGCAGCACTTGTTGTTGACTATTCAAGCGCAGCTTTTGCTTTTGACACATTTTCGTCGTCTTCTGTCGCTCGTTCGTTTGCCGTTCGTTCGGCTCTGCATTGACTTCGGCTTCGGCTGCGACGGCGGCGGCGGCTTCGGCACTTGGGGCCTCATCGATCAGTTGCTGACTTTGCGCGGCAGCGAACGGTTTGCCCAACTCTGCAAGAAACAAACGCACGCGCGCATGCGCCCAAAAGCTGAAGCCCAAGCTTAACGACATCGTATGTTTCGTTCGGTTATTGTCGTGCATGTATGTGTGTGTGTGTGCGTGTGTGTGTGTGTCTTTTTGTCGTTATTTTTCATGTTTGTTGTATTTTTTTGTTGTTTTTTGAAAAGTGAAACTGACCGACTGAAGTTGGCGCGTTTAGTAAAAATATTTTATGATAATTAACGACTAGTTCTAGCGAAAAAGTAAAACGCGTGTTGGCAAAATTTGAATTTGTTGCCAAGTCTGAAACTGCAAGAGATGCAGATGGAATCGAGTGAAGTTGTTGTCAAGTTGTTTGTTGTTGTTGCCGAGTTTCACCTACTAAAAATGCTGTTGTGAAACTGGCACAAAACTGGCGTAAAAGGCAAAAGACAATCGAACTCTGGGAAATGGAATTGTGGGAATGCCACAAGCTGCAACTGTCATCGTCACATCAGCAACAACTCAACATCATTATGACCATCAATTCCCATGATTAGCGACCTGGTGCGAAGTTATAGTTTCGGTCCACAACGATTCGTTAAGTACCCTTAAAGTAAAACCCACACACGCGTTATAAAAACGAAACATACTCGTTAAAAACTGTCGCCGTAACGAGTTCAAGTTCAAGCGAGTGTATCGCGCTCTGCACTCGTTCCATTTGTGAAGTTCTAACACCACTTGAACTTCCCATGAGTAATTGCGACGCCTCAATTTGTTAGCTAAATATTTGCCGAAGTAAGTGTGAGTGGAGCTCATTAATTAAACAATGTCGAATGCCACTCGAAAGCGAAACATTTTGCCTCTTAAAATTTAGGGCATTCACTTCTTGTTCGCCATGTAGTTTATTAGTGCAGTTCGCTAATGGAGTTCTCAAAATGAATAACTAGTTATTTTATCACATTGTTGTCAAGGCGAGATAATCCTCAATGAGCAATGAGTAATTATAACGAGAACATCAAGCGTTGCTGTACAGCAAAAATCTTTTTTTCAATGGCATTATAAAGAATAGCAGCAGTCTACAAATAGCTAGTAACGAGTAGCGAGTAGTAAGTAACGAGTAACGAATAGTTAGTAATCAATATCTAGTAATTAGAAGGTAGTAGTTTTAATTATTACTTAAGCAGGTGCACACAATTGAATAAGTGATTGTAGCTGACAACGAGTAGCGAGTAATTTTATTTACCACTTTAGAATTAAAAAAAAAATAATAATGTAAGCAATATCACATAATGTAACTGGTCACATTTTTACTTTAACTAGAAATCAACGTTTTCAAATTTCAATCAATTTGAAGCTAGTAAATTTAATTTGAATTATGTATATTGCAGTAAAACTGCAAGGAGTAATGGTACAAGGGCGATTAAAGCAAGTGATTAGAACAGTTTATAAATTCCATTCAATATTTCAAACAGTCGATAATGATTCCAGCAGCCTTCAAATACCGCTAATAACGAGTAGCGAGTAGTTTGAAATATTAACTTAAAATATAGTTCCAATATTATTTAATGTTTTAATAAGTGATAATAAAACTGTAGAAACTTGAAAAGCTATAAATGTAATGCGACTTCTGCAGCCTACAAATGACGAGTGCTAGTAACGAGTAGCGTGTAGTTTAAAGTAAAAATTTAGTTTAAATGATTTCTATTGGAATAGTTTAAGTAACGAGTAAATATAGAAGGTTGTAGCGAGTACTCTTAAAGAGCATTGCAACAGATTGCCACTCGAGTACAGCTTTCGGAAAGGCTATGAATAAATGCACAAACTAAAGCACGCTATTTACTTCAAGTAGAAGCGACGAGTTGGGCCAAGAGTCGAGAGTTAAACACAACGAATGGCGTGTTGTGGTTTACATCATAGCGTGCCAAGCATGATTTGCATGATTTGCATTTGCTGTGTTGCCAATCACTTGAGCACGCAGAAACGAGTAGAGCATTGGGAGTGTCAGTGACTGAGAAATACAAATAGAAAGAGCTGCGATAAACAACTTGATCATCATGATGATGATGATGGTGATGCTGCTGATCGCTGGCGATGATGAGCAACTGAAAGCATCTCTCGTCGCATCGCTTTAATCGGTATTTCGTGTGCCGTCTGCTGGCGTGTGGTTCGAATCGAAAAACTGGAGCAAATTAAGCAAGATTAAAGCCCACAATTAAGCGTGCGCGCCCAATGTGAAAGTTAAGACCGCCAAACCTGCAAACCAGTTGCTAGTTGTAGCTCCTCCTCCTCCCCTGGCGCATCTGCAGCACCACTTTTACCACCATCATCATCATCGTCATCAACTGCAACCAACTTTGCAGCGGGTCAACAACGAAACCAAACGAAACGAAACCAATTTCGCCCACGGCCGACTTTAATTTTGGTTTTGGTTTTTTTTTTTACCTGACCAAAACCTCATGCTTCACTGACCTATGCCAAGAGACAACACAACAACTCGACTCGTTGTTGTTTGTTTTTTCTTTGGTTTTAGCTTTTTTATTGATGGTATTTCGTGCTTATGCAAAGCTTTGCACTTTTGAACCCATCGACTGTAAAGCGGCGCCAAGTTCAAGTTGGCCAAGTTTCATTTTCGCTTTCAGTTGCTGCTTTTGCCGCAATCCGAAATTCCCAAGCTTGCACCATTTTGATGAGTCCCCAAAAATGAACTTCGAGAGACTTCTTTGAAAACTCGAAACAGTCAAATCTTGGCAAGCGAAAAATATAGTTGTTGTCTATATAATAGTTCTCCCAAATATATACATAAGATCTTATTAGTCTTTAAGGAAATTGCATAGTCTGAAAGTTTAAAGCGCCCTTAGAAAAGTTTTGACAGTCTTGACTAGCTTAAAAATAATAATATCTAGTTGTCTATGAGAGTCTCTATATTTTCTCCATAATATTCCATATTAAATTGGAAATATTTAAATATTATGGAAAAAGTATATGTTTTGGCAAGCTGCTTAAAGTGTTATATATTTTATATTTAGTTTTATATTTAAATATCTACTTTATATTTATTCGCGACTTGGAATTAAATTCTTGAGTGCAAAAAAAGCGACTAAGGTCTTTAAACTATTTAACAAAATATTTAGCTTAGCTTTGAAAGTCTTCCCAAAAATTGAATCCAAGTTTTAAACAAAATAATTAGGCTTCTACCAAAGTCTTTCTGATTTTGAACGTATTAAGTATTTGGCAGAATTCTTCTTCTTTTTAAAAATATTATCTTTTTATCCCTTCTTCAAAATTTTAATTCAAGTTGTAAATAATAACAGTGTCTTAAAATGGCAATCGAAAAATAAAGGGAATAATTTATCCTCCAAATTCTTTTCGATTTTGAATATTTGCAAATGTTGCCAAATGTTTCGGGAATCAAGGGCAGTTCTTTAAGTTCTTTGTAGAAGACTTAGTCTATAGACTAAGTTTTTTGTATTTCTTACTGAAAATTCAAGTTGTAAATTAGTAATAATAAAGGTTTAAGTTTTTCCCCAAATTCTTTTTGATCTCAGAATGTTTCGGTCCTTAAGTCAATTTGATAGCTTTGGCAATCCTTAAAAATTGCTGGCAGTCATGGAAAAATTGTAGCTATCTGGCAGAAAGCCAGCCGATAGTCTTGGCCAGCTTCACAAGCGTCTTCTGATTCAGTCTTCCGCGTTCTTCACAGCGCAATTTGTATGCGGATTTTGTAATCGGGTTTTCTCTTTTGTGTGCCGAGCCTCAAACGATTTCCTGACGTTTGTTCTCGCGATTCTTGCCCCGTTTTGTTTTGGCCCAGACGGAAGTCTAAATCGACGATCATCGTCAGCTGCTCTAAAGCCATAAAGCTACATATAATATATAAAGCGCGAGGGAGCAGGAAACACAACGTAAAAGTCACTCAACTATGAACAGTCATTGTTGCATTTTGTGGGTTAATTTGGGTTAAAACGAGATTATGTATTTGCTAATTATGATGTCGAGCAGCGAGAGGGAGACTCAAGTGATAGCGAAACAAAACTGGTCAGTTGGGTCGTGTGCATCCGGTTAGTCGGTCAGACAAGTCGCCAAAAAAACACAAACATACATATACTACATATATATAAGGTGAGCACAAGGGCTTCACACTGATTCTTGTAGTTCCAACAATTTCTCTACTCTTACTCTCCAAAGGGGGTTAACAATGCAGAAAAGAAATGTAGCTGGCTTAGATTGCGTTCAACAGAGTTATGCTGACATCGCTGAAAGCGGATATTTATGTGACTTATTTATGGGGTCAGCTTGGCTTAGATTAGCTGACAAGAATTCTCGATCCAAGTAAAACGATCTCTCTTCTCATCTCGCTTTCGAACAGCGTGTGCAGAATGTTTTCCATCTGTACTGCAATTTTTAGCTTTGCGGTTTTCTTCATGAAACTTAGCGAAGTTTAAAACCCTTTTGGTGATTAGATTGCTTAGCAGTCCTGCTGTCTGTCTGTCCGGCTGTTTCTTAGCAGCCTAGTCAGTCAGCTTTGCAGGTTTCTTGATAAAACTAAGCAAAATCTTAAGAATTTTTGCAATCTTTCTAGTATATTATTTTTTAGCGGTCTGCTTCATTTATATCTCAGTGTTTAACAGCTAATACGAATGACGTTCTTTGCTATTAATTTAAAACTAATTTCACTTTTTTGAGTTATTTTCTCAACAAACTTATTGCTTGACGCTGCCATCAAACTTGAGAAAAGTATTTTGAGCAGTTTTGTGCTATAATAATTACTATTGATTTTAATTAATAAATAAAAAAAAGATGCCCAACAAGAAAGTGGACAACCAAATTTGCATTTTATTATATATTTAGGGTTATCAAGTGTTAATATTTTAAATTGTAACCTAAAGTAAATAGCTCAAAAATAATAAATGTGTAGTTAAAAAAAGAATCATTTAAAAGTTGTTAACGATGGCAACTTTACTTTATCGAAATATCGAAAGAAAAAAATGGTCTACATATTAAGCAATAATTTTAATTTAATAATTGTTTTATATGTTTTTGTCTCTCTTTAGCTACTCTAATTTTATGATTTCTATACAACAAATTCCCAAAAAGAATGCACTCTCAAAGTGTATTTAGACTTTGTTATACTTTTGTAGCGCTGTTTCTCTGCACAACAATTTGCATTTTCGCGTTCGCGAAGAAATCGCCAAAGTGAGCCAACATTTTTTGGTACACAACTAACTACGTAAGCTGCAGCCTAAACTTGGCTGATTGCGGCACCGTTAGCTGCAACCTTAACCCGCCAACAGAGCTTAGCATTGAGCGATGCAAACCTCTAATAGAGTCAAGAAATAAGATAAATAAATAAACAAAAAGACAGTCATGCAGTGAGCCAGCTGGTCAGTTGGCCAACAGTTAAGTAACTGAGATTTTTCGGAGGTGTGTGTGTGTGGGCGATGCCATGTAGTCAAGGTGTCGGTGTCTGACAAACATGCCGCACAATGTCGCATGCCTTCGCCTACTTCTGCTGACACTCCCCTTTCATCCCATCCTCCTCCACCTACAACTGCGAGATTTGTCATCATGCTCGCATGTTTCCTCACAGTTTCAGTTCGAATCGCACGAAATTGCCGAAAAATGAAATGACAAAAAATGAGCAAGAAAGTTGCAGTGGAGTGTGCTCGACTCCCAAATACTCCTCAACCTTTTACTTTTGTTTGCCATCAAAAATGGAATTCAAATTGCTTTATAATAAATGAAAATGTCAACTCTTATTTTTTGTAATACAAATTGTGATTAAATTATGAATAAATTTTAAATTTGTATTTAAAAGTTAGATCATCATTTTACTATTTGAAAATAGAAAAATCAAATTGTTTTTCAATTTGTATTATAAATTATGAAATTACAATTTCTGACAATTTCAATTTCTGTTTAATAGTTGAACCATTTTATTTATATTTCACTTGATAAAATACAAATCCGAAGTGAAAGTTATTTTTTTGTAGTTATTCAATTTCTTTTTCATAGTAAGACCCACAATGTTTTTTTTTGATGCGATAAAATAATATTGCAAATAAATTTGTTAAATTAATATTTTAAAGTTACTGTTGAGTTGAAAAAAAATATTAAAGCTCAAATTCTATTTTAAAGTTGAACAGTATTATTTTAGGTTTGATAAAATAAAAATTTCAATTTCAATTTAAAAGTTAGGTCATTATTCCTTTTTTTAATTTGGTCAAAAAGAAAACTACATTAAAATTAACTTTTTTACAATTATTAATTTTCAATTTCTATTTCCACTTTCTGATATAATCAAAATAAAATATAAAAATATGCATTTTTAATATTGGTTGCAACTTTATACAGACTGATGGACTCTCTATTATCTTCAAAAAAATGAATAATGATGATTATGTTAAGGTATTGAATTTATTTTATAAAACGTTTATCAATATCATTACTATTGAGTGAACAAAATGATCAAAAATAATTATTACATATAATAATAATTTGTTTGTCTCAAAATAAAAGTCAAGAGTAAATTAAGGATTCTATGATCGAGGATCACAAAGTAAGCCCCAGAACATTTGATTTAATTTAATTAAATATTATATATTTATCCATTTTTTGTCAAATATTTCGTCATCACTGCCAATGCTGACCAAGAAAATATATGTATATAGTATTTATGTGAGGCTCACGTGTTACATAAAAGTGCGGACTGCCATTGGGTTATCACACCCTGTGCGTAGTGGGTATTAAAGTGAAATACGACAACAGTAACAGTACTTTCACTGAGCAACCCCTCCTCAACCACCCCCCTCTGGGTGACTCCCACGTGCCCCTTTGAGCCCACTTTTGACTTGTTGACTTGGCCATTGTTCGCTTGCGTAAACTTTCGTGTTTGGGCCAACGACAAAACATATATAAAAAAAAAAAAATATACATATATTCGTAAAAGTCATACAAACAGTAAACAATACAAATGCTTATACTTTTTATATGTCTGCCAAATAATATAAATATATACATGTTATATATAAATTTTCTATAGTGTGTTGTTTGCGTTATACGCATAATAATCAACTCTACTTTTTTTTCGGGGGCAACAAACAACAGCATTTTGATTAGCATGTTTCGTGCGTATGGCCAATTCATTTCCTTTCTCTGATTCTGGCCCCCTCTTCCCCTCTGGCGTGAACGATTTATTAACTGGAATTGAAAACTGCTACATATCAAACAAGCCCCAAAACCAACAACAACAACAACAACAACAACAACAACAAAAAGGGCTAGTCATGGCCCAAAGAAAGAGGCGGAGAAAGTGGGCAGAAGACGCGAAAATTGCGACACTCGACAGTCGACACTAGGCGTAATCAATTCACATGTACAACACATAATAAATAACTGAGGCCTCTGTTCACGATTCGTCGCGGCACTTTTTTTTTTTTTTTCATTTTTGAGGATTTCGCCAAAATTTGTTTTACACTTGTCGTGGAAAGCAAACAGAAGCGAAGAGACTACCCAAAATTTTGTTAGCCGAAATTATCATTTAAAGAGTTTTGCATTTTAAACAAAATGTTACTCAATGAAAATGTCCAGTGATAATGGAAAATTTCACAAACTATTTTTTTAAAGGAATTAATTAGGATTTCGTTAAAATTTGTTTTACGCTTGAAAAGCAAACAGAAGCCAAAAGACTACCTTAACTTTTGTTTGCAGAAATTAACGTTTTAAAAAAATTTTACTCAAATTTGTATTTTTGTACAGTGTTATGGCAAATATTTCACAAACTATTTTTTTTTGGAAATTTTTGTCAAGTAAAAGTTGTCGGAAAATTAATTGTACTTTTAAATTCAAATTCAAATTGAGTAATTATTTCATAATTTCCAAAAAGGAAGTTAAAGATGATTTGAATAATTAAAGTGGCAAATAAATTTTGTGACTTAATTGTCTTAATTGTTGTTTTGTAAAAAGAGAATTGTAACATAAATATTGAATTTCGATTTGGGTTTTAGAAATTAGACTACAACTTTTCGATTTTTTTTTATTTTAATTGAAAATTTTCACTCATGTGAAATTTGAAGTTTTTTATTTCATTAAAATAAGTGTAAAACAGTTACTCAAGTAATATCGCAATTTCATTATTCCTTTTATTTGCAATATTTACTATATATGAACAATTAAAAAAAAATTTTATTCCAATTTTTTTAACAACTTCACTAAATTCCTATCTGAAAGTACAACTGAAATATAAAAGTTATATTTGAATTTGTTTATTATAAAAGATTTTAATCTTTACAGTCGCTGCTTGCAACACATTGCGTTGCCCATAACAAGCAAAAATAATTCTGTTTAATAGTTTGCCCAAAGAGGAAACCTATCAATGTCAGCATATTAACAACAATTAAAGAATATTAGAAAAACGACTAGCATCACAATTATATTTTTATTATATTTTATGCATATTGCTGTTTCAAAGCTAATAAAAATATCTACTGCAATTGTAAATATAAAGCAAACTTTTAAAAGTAATATGAATTCACATCTGAATTCACAAACAAATTAAATGTATAAATAAACAAAAAGGTGAAATAAAACTTTACAAAAGTATTTTTGAGTAAAAACAAATTCCTCTTTAAATTATCTGAAAAAAGCAAAAACTTGAAATTCATTGAAATTAGTTTGTTTTCTTTTAAATTGTATAAAAATTCTATAGTTTGCATTATATGATGCATTAATTCAATAATTTTAAATCGTACTTTGAAATTATATGAAATTAATATAACTTTTTCTAATTCTTTTGCCATGCATTGCAAGGCAGAAGAAAATGGAAAACTTTGCTGGGCGATTTTCAGTAAATAGCTCGCAATAAGAAATGGTTCAAATAATTCGATTTAACTGCGACATAATAGCCAACTATTTGAGACATCTGTGTTTGGGGCAAACGCTTCCCAGCCGAGAGGAAAATTCAAGGAAAATGTTCAGTGTTCTGTGTGAAATTGGCATGCGACGATTACGAAAATGGGAATGAATTCAATTCGATTGAAAAGACTTTTGTCCGCTTAATGGGAATCGAACTCGGTATTAAGTATACGACAAGTGGTCAACTGGGAGTGAGGAAAAATGGGATTGGATTGGTTGCGATTGGGTCCTGGCCGTGTCCTGTGAACAGGCTCAGCTGTGTGGCGAGGACGCGCCTCCGTCGCGACAGCAACGGCGAATGAATAAAATATTTTGAATTTTTGAGGGGGCAACAACAACAACAACAACATCGACAACAACAAATAACAGCGAGTGACAACGAACACGTTGACGATTGTGCTCATGTAAATGTTTTATTTTGGATTTTGTGGCAGGTAATTTGTTACCGGAAATTGAGTCGGAACCAACACACGTTGCCCAGCGTATCACGTTTCGTTGTGCGCCCGCAGTTCGCGTCCCAGGGATGCCGATCTTGAGAGGTTCGCCAAAGGTTCGAAACCCTTTTGCTCGGAAGTCTTCTGAACACTTCGGTACTCGCTGAAAGTCGTAAAGTCTTGGAAACTCGCTGAAGGATTTGAACTCTAAGGTTCTGAACCCTCTGGAGGACGTTGGTAGTTCTCAACACGGCTGGAATCTTGAACTCTCCGGTACTCTCTGGAAGTCCTCAGCCTTGAACACTGCGGAATTCCCAGGAAGTTTCAACACCAATTGTGAGTTGAACTGAAAATTCCCTTCGGAAGTCCTGAACTGTCCGAAACCCTAGAGCTCTTTGGCAGTCCGTGAACTCTAGACAAATGCGTCAGAGCTTCGGCTTGAAGCGGCGGCGGCTGCAGCTGCTGGCCTCGCTCATGTTCTGCGCTCTGATGGGCTATCTGAGCTCATCGGTGGCGCTGGCGAAGCCGACGCTGTCGTTCAGCCTGCCGCAGGGACTGCAGGGATTCCCCTCGTTCCAGTCGTTCACACAGCAGATCATCGAGCAGCGCAGTCTGCGTCAAATGAAAACCTACAGGTGAGTTGAGGTCTGCAGCGATGCTATCAAGCAATCGCCTGCCAGCTTGATAGCTGCCATTGTCATGGACGTCACGTAGCCGCCATAATCGCGACTTGTGGTTGCGGCCATGTGCCCATAAGCGTTCCACTCGTTTAATTCCCAACCCAACTCTTAAATCGTATCGTTGTAGTGGCAATCGCGTGAGCAACGATTCGCTCATTATGATATACTATCACGATCTGACCATTGCTGTCACCGAGCTGGGACCCCAGAAGCTGTTGCTTGGCTGCGAACTCATCGAAATCTAGTAAGAACGCGCAGTTCGCATCCCAACCCATGACTATAATAATTAATGCTTGTCTCGTTCCCGATTCCACGTAGCAACGAGAAGGAGGGAAAAGTGTTGCTCAAGGCGCTTTCCCAGTACAATCGGCCGCTGGAGATCAAGTTCGAGGAGATGCTCAAGCTGATGGATCAGTGCGAGCACGTCGACAAGCTCAGCTATGCGGCGAAGCACAGATCTCGCTACAACACCGAGGGCTCCGAGCGCAGCAGCAGCAGCAGCAGCAGCAGCAACAGCGAGTCGTCTGCCAATGGCAGTGAGGCCTCCAATCAGGACGGCGTTGCTCTCAAGCTCGCGGCGAATATCTTTCCGCGCAGCCCGTTCTCGCTGCTAAGCGGCATTATACCCGGTAAGCGCAAAGACAATTTCTGATCACTCGCTACTTAAGTATTTTACTCGCTAGCTTGCACACTTATTCGTTCGTCTACTCGTTAGTCAATCAACACATACTTTTGTATGTTTACTTAATTTACTCGCTACTTTCTTAACTCGTTAGGCTATTTTCTTTTTTCTTTACTTTATTTACTCGTTACTTTCTTAGCTCGTCAGCTTAGTTATTTTTATTTACTCGTTACTTTTTTAACTTGCTAGGTTAACCAATCGGAAAATCTTCTTTATTTACTCGTTACTTTTTTATCTTGCTCAGTTAACCAATCGGATCATCTTCATTTTTAAGTACTCGTCACTTTATTAATTTCGTTGGCTTAGTTTATGAACTGACTCAAATTACTCGTTACTTTCTTAACTCGACAGTTTAGTTAAGCAACCTTTTTGTTTATTCCAATTACGCATCAAACCTATTTTCGCTTGTCAGCGAATTAACCAACTACCAAGTTTATCATCTTATTAGTTCACCTACTCGTCGGTTCATTTGCTTGTCCAGTTGTCTGATTTGATCGCTTACCAAAATATATGGGATTCCGAAATTTCTCATTATTCATTGTCAAATAGTTTTGTCAGTTTAATATTTAATTATTTCTCATTAAAAAAATTACCAAATTTATTTACTCGTTTATTTTATTAATACGTTAATTCATTTTGAGTGCATTGTCCACTCGGTAGCTAATTCAACTTTCTAGTTGATCTACTCGCTGGAGCAATTTGTTTGCTCGCTACTTTACAAATTCGTTAGAAATTGTACCCTTTTTTTAATTTGCCAACGGACCAATCTGCTATAAGGAAAAACAGAACTCGCTACATTAACTCGCTGAATTTTTAATGCGTTTATTGATACACCACCTATAACTAAAAGTTCGTTATTCATCTTGAGTGCATTTTTCACTCGTTAGTTAATTCAACTTACTAGTTACCATTTCAATTGCCAACGGATCAATCTGCTATAGGGAAAAGTATTACTCGCTACATTAACTCGCTGATTTTTTAATAAGTTTATTTATTCCCCACTCGTTGGAATTTGTACTCGTTTTTTTCTAAGTTCGTATATTCATCTTGAGTTTTTTCAGCATACTTCATTATTTTCTCTTATTCTTTATTAACTTGTTACTCGCTGCTTTCGCAGGCACCAAGTGGTGTGGCACTGGCGACATTGCCGAAACGTACAGCGATCTGGGCAGCGAAATGGCCATGGATCGCTGCTGTCGCCAGCACGATCTCTGCCCCATCAAGATACGTGCGTATCAGAACAAGTACGAGCTAATGAACGACTCGCTCTACACAAAGTGAGTAATGATCGATCAGATAAAACAGAATAACAGAATGAAAAAACACACACTTATCTTAACTGCAGATCGCACTGCATTTGCGATGATATGCTGTTCTCGTGCCTGAAGATGACCAACACGTCGGCGTCGCAGCTGATGGGCTCCATTTACTTCAATCTGGTGCAAGTTCCCTGCCTCGATGGACGCAGCAATCAATACAAGTTTCGAGCGGCCAAGGAGGGCTTCTAAGGAAGGTCTCATTCAATATTCAAGATTCGCTGGGGCGGGAACAACGAGGCGGCGGCCATTGTACATAGTTGAGCAGGCAGCTACTTAAATTATTTATTTGGGCTACTTACAAATACAAATGCGAATACAAGTGCGAATTGACACACAACAGTGTCAGATACAAGATACAAATGCTTGGATGGAACGCCCTATTTTTTTTATTATTATTATTAAATATGCTTGCATCATGATGTTAGGATTACATAGTTTAGTAGTAGGCGTTATGTTTCTTACACATTATGTATAAAGTAGCCATCGCTACGCGCGTTTGTTATAAATACATACATACATATAAATATATATATATATATTCTGATATTATTATAAATTGTCATCGGCTATCGGTTGTGTCTTTATTCTTTTCTTTACTTCCACTCGCTTAGCACTTAAACTTTTCGCATTTTTTAACAGGCAAAAAAAAAAACAAACAAAAAAAAATAGTTATTCCTTTTTGTTGTATGCGACTTGTTAACTGTTAATGTTCTTTGTTGTTATATTTAGTTTTTGTTTGTTTGGGGTATTGTTTAGGTACTTGGAAGGGGGGATGTTGTTGCAGGTCGCCTAGAAAATGCTGGCCACATTGGGTCCTGGCTGCGAATTGGTTGGAGTCGGCTGCGTGGGACGATCAATGTCCTGGTAGCTGCGCTGCTGCTGCGAGGTCGGGAACACGGATCCTCCTTGGAGGCTGCCGCCGCGCGTGTTGAACTCACGGTACAAGAGAGCGACGCTCACTGGACGCAGTATCAGATTGATAATGCTAAATGCCACAGCCCAGCCATCTAAAAAAAAACAAGAGAAATTCGATATCGATTAACGATGATTACTTAGAAAATTCAATTAATTACTTACTCATATATTTGAAACTAACGATTATGCTGACTAGATCAAAGAAAATGCTGGATGCATTGATCACAAGCGCCTGCAAAATACAAGATACCAAATACAAATGAGATACAAATGCTACCAATGCGATTTCTAATGCTAATGCTTATGCTAATGAATCGTGTACTCTCTAAGTAATGACTTCAATCTAGCGAAAGTCTTTGCGGCTTCCGGCGACCTGCGTTTGTGGCCAGCCAAATCAATTGCATCAACCTTGAACGCTTGAACTTTAACAAAGTCGGACACACCAACGAAAACACACAGCGTAACACACTCCATTAGCTGGACACACCTTCCCGCTGCTTACCTTAACAAATTCTATACGCGATTTGGCTCAAGAAAACCACATTCCAGTTTGCCAAATCGCCAGCAAAACTCCAGAAAATGTTAGTTACAGCTTATCTTTTTAATATATACGTGAGGTTATAATTTTTATTAAAAACCATTACCTTTAAAGAGTTATTTGCTAATTTTATTTTAATTGTGGAGCAACTCTTTATTTTATTTAAAGTACAAAAATGTATATCATGTTAGGGACTTTTTGCCAATTTTTATTAAACCATTTTTAGGTTATTAGCAAAGATTTTTGCCAAATTACGTAGAGAGCATCGTTTGCTTTGTACAACAATGTGTATTATTTGAAAACCCTGGAAATTTTGTCATTTCTTGAATATTTTAAATCTTTATTTCAGACGGTTGAATTAGTCAATTATTTTTAGAATTAAATCATATGCTTAGATTTAAAAAAAAGGGAATAAGTTATTTAAACTTTTCTTTATTTATTTCTTTAAGTTTAATATGTTTTTATATAAAACATTGATGTTTTATAGTTTCGCTGCTCAAAAGCAACTCTGTTTGGAGAAGACCTTAGGAGGTCAAAAAAAACCTTCCCCTTTTTGGGTGCACGTTTTAGCACTCATAAATCACATTTAAATATTCATTACTAGTTAACTTCGTAATAAAACAAACCAAAAAAAATGAATAAATTGTCAAGGCATAAATATGAGAATTGGCGAGAAGCGAACTGAATATTTACCTGTCAAGGACTTTTAGCTTTTGGGCGGACGGATCTGATTTGCAAAAAAAATAAATAAATAAATTCTTTATTCGCTTCTAGTCGATTCTCAAATTGTTAGCTTGGCAATATGGCTTGTACATTTTGTAATTGAATTTTTCTTTTAAATTAATCATTTTTAGTGGACAAGTAAATTGTCAACCCCCTCGTCGATTCTAACTTGACCTTTTTTTTATATCAATTTGAACTGGTTAGTTAATTCTTAACTCCTTTCTTGGCGATATTCAAACGGGTTACTTTACAAATGCAGCTTGTAATTTTTAAAATCTATTTAAAAGTTAGCTTTATTCAACTATCAAAATTAGAGACTAAAGCTACAAATCGAAAATAACTTGGAATATATCGAAGGGAAATTGATTGCTTAATGCAGCCTACTTTTAGGCGCACCATAAAAGCAAACAATTGCTTCGAGTGGCATTTCATATTTATAAATACTTTACTTTCCGATTACTTGAAGGCGCACTCGACGAATTATAGAAAAGCTGCTATAAAATGTATAGAATTCGTTTGGTCTGATGGTTTTTAGCGCACATTTCCAAGAAGTCAACAACTCGCTATGGGATAAAAGAGGTCGTGTGTGCTATATGGTTATGTGTAGTACAGAATCGACCGGTACAATTAAAAAAAAGGGTCGTGTGCTTTTGGCTTTTGGGTCATCGTTTGACTTTTGCATAGTTGAGTTGATTAAAAGGCGTTGCTAATGACTCGCAAAGGCGAAGCACAAAAACGCGCCCCAAACCGGGAAAAGTCGGGGACTTGCTAAGGTGGTAAGGTGGTAAGGTCGCAGGGTGGTTGGGGTAGCGTCTAAGGGCTTTGCGTTTTGGTTGAAGTGACTGACCGCTGGCGGAGGCGAAATGAAATTGTATTTCATGTTTGGGTCAGTTATGGTCGGCTCGCGTGCCTTACGCCAAGGATTACGACAGCTGCGTAGGTAATGTCAAAGTTCAAATCGGGCCTCGTATAACTAGATATGCATCGAACCATTTCGCCATTTGCCATATACACCGTCTTCGAAAGTCGGTTTACCAAATGCGTCTAGAGCATTGGCATTAGCATGCCTCCACGTGTTCCACCACAACCAAAATATTTCAACATTTTTGCGAACCGGTTGCCAAATCGGCAGCAACAAAACCACTGAGCTGACCAACAACCACTGACGAACAACCACGTCGTATATAATCCACATTTAGCTTAGGCAGCAACGCCTAGAACTAAATATATATATTCTCGTTCGAACTCTAAATATAGTATAAGCGATATACTATATATATATACTCGTATGTATGTATTTGGCTGCATGGGGCAGGCAACCGCAGTTGAAGTTTATAAATTGTCTCAAGTACGCGATTGCGAAAGCATTTTTTTTATTGTGGCTTCGCTTTCTCAGAGTATATATTTTTGGCAAACTTGAATCAGCAAATGTTTTGTTTTGTTTTTTGTGCCGTGATTAAGCATTTAGTTTCAGCAACTTCCAACTTGTAAGAGAAATGGAATTGAGTGATGCATCCATTAGAATGACGAACGATTTCTACAACCCAAAGTGAAACTTCTTCAAGAAATCCATTCAAATGACGCGCGAAGTCGTTTGCTGTTTATTCTAAACTGCTTTGATATGCAATAAACTATATAGTGTAATAAATATTTATCAAGCCGATAAATACAAAATTATAATTTATTCCGCACATTTAAAATCTCTTTGGAATTTTTACAATTAAATAAAGTAATATGATATGCACGTTTGCAAGTCAATAAGCAGATAAATTCATAAGCTCATCGCATAGGCAATTAATATAACATTTAAATTTAATATAAAATTTAAATTCTCTTTGGACTTTATGCAATTAAATAAAGTAATAGTATATGAATTTATCAAGCAGATTAATTCATAAGCTCGTCGCATAGGCAATTAATATAATATTTAAATACAATATAAAATTTATTTGGAATTTGTACAATCAAATAAAGATTAAAATTATAACCCAATCGAAAACTCAAAAAAAAGGAATTCTTAATTTTTAAATACGTTTTAGGACTTTTTATATTTAAATACAATTTTCTTTTGAGTCTATACTATGAGATAAAAAATTCGAATTGAACTGTTCAGTTGAAATGCTATTGCTAAGCTACGTATCAAATGTATCAAAACTTTAAATGAATGTACTATTTCAAGAAAAATTAAAAAAATATCTTTTATTTCCAATTTCTAATAAAAAGTCTTCTATTTTGTAGGAACAAACTGAACTTCAGTGAAATGAAAATGATTTCCTAAAAGTATGCCACAGTTCTATACCATATAGGAAATTAGAGTTTTAAGTAACTCCAACATTTAAATTTTAGTTGAAAGCGGAAGATTACCTAGCACAACTTGTCGTATTATTCATTGTTATTATTCTTATGATAATTTTACTTTCAGAAATTTGTTTCCCACAGCATAATCTTCTTTGTTTTGGGGAAGGCATTGTGACAAATGCAAATTCCTATTGAGATAAGTCTTGAATCAAGTTTCTTTCAATTTGGCATGGTTATCATAATAAAATAATAGCGTTTGGAAGCTCTACTGAGTCTGATAATTTTACGTTTTTATTGCCAGATTTATGAGGTTTTTGCTGCCGTCTCAGTAAACATCAATAAATACAGTAACAAATCTAAACCTACATCATTAATATGCCCATTAAATCATATGTCAAAGTAAACATTTCTAGTAAAAACAAATGAAATAATACGAAATATGAAAAAGAAAATATTTTGAATGAGAAAAGTAATAAATGAAATTGGAGTTGACGTCAATGAGGCTGCACTGTAGCTGTGTAGTTGGTTAACGTTATTAAATAAACCTCAACCTTTGTCTTGTTTGGTGAAGTTAATCTTATCGCGATGTTGGGCCCCAAGGGAAGATACTGCAGTTAATATGCTAAAGAGATAGCTGCCAGAAAACTGGGGCAACAATGGCTCTGAACAATGGCTGAGAAACAATCTCTTCTCTCGACTGGCAAAAGGGAAAATCGGGAAGCGAGAATCGAGGAGCGAGAAGCGGGTGGCGACCCCATGCAACGAGGGAACGAGGAAGCAATGAGCACATTTATTATTTATAGTATCGCGCTGTGCTATTAAATAAACAAACAGACGAGACAAATGTACATAAGAAAAAATTACACAAAAAATAAAAATGAAATCTCAACGTCTATATGTTAATTGTGCGATTTCGATAGAACCGGTTCGGAGACATTTTACTATAATATATGCTACAGTGACAAGTGCCTTAACGGACAGCTCTATAAACTTCTTGTTGACAGTGAACAAAATTTGTTTGCTTTCATTGAACATTAATTTAAAAACAAATATTGAGAACACAATTCAAAAAAATTTTAGTACAGTAAAAACTCCCTTAAGCGGACAAACAGAAATCGCTATTTTTGTAGTGTAGTTTTGATGAATATTCTATTTCGTGACAGTGACTATTATATAAAATCATTTATTTGTATTATATTTGAATCTAATTGAATTACAAATAGTGAAAAAAAGCACAAAACAAAATTGAGGAAAAGAACTAAAGAAGCAAAATATTTAAGTTGAGTTAAAACTTTCTAAGCGAATATTTCTTTATATATTTATTTTTATTTTGTAAGGGTAAATATATTAATAATTTTTAAGCCCAAGAAAATTTAAAATTGAAGAACGGTAAAAAAAAACATTTTATACTTTCTGAGAAAAAATATATTAATAATTCCTTTTTGTAGAATATAAATTTATAAAAGAATACTTAAAACTGAAGAAAATGGAAATTGAAGAACGGTGAAGACATTTTTTGTGCCAGTTAAAATATTTTAAAGTCCTGAATTTGTTTTTATTTTGTGATAGTAAATATATAACAAAATAAAATACTGCAATAATTTAGATTACAAATTTTTGAAGCGGCTAAGAGAGTTTTCACTGTATTGTGTACGGGTCTATTTATCATAGTTAGCGCAAAACAAATTGAAATTAATTGAAGGCTGATGAATCGTCTATTTTGCCAAGAGGAGCGAGCGAGACAACAGCTGCAGTCTTATCAGCCAGTCAGCTGATAAGTGTGTGTGAGTGCATGCGTCGGCTTCTTAATCTCTATGTGTATGTGTGTGTGTAGACTTACCGTTTGCACCGCCTCAATGGAGTCCTTGCTGTGAATGGTCCAGAACAAGGAGATGATGAAGAGAAAATTGTAGAATTCATAGGCGCCGTGTCCCCAGCTGCCAAGCATCGCATTCGATATGAAAATGAAATGCACAAAGGCAACGACCTGCGACAGACAGAGACAGAGAGAGAGAGTGTAGAGTGTAGAGTAGAGTTAGATAGAGTTTCGTCAAGTTTGAGTAAGCGGCTCAAATGAAGCCCCACAGCAACGAAACACAGGGCTTCCATATGTCTCCTCCCCTCCTCCTCCGCTTCTTCTCCCTCATTGAACGTATCGAATAGCTGCGGTTTGGACTGCAGTCGACGCTGCTGCGCTGCTGCAGCGCAGTTACGTTATGTGCTAATGAAAGCGCATTGAGCAACACTTGAGACAGGGCGCGGCTGCGAAGCCGAGCTTGAATTGAATTGTTTAGCGCATTATCTAACACTTGATATGCGGGCAGCCCGCAAAGTGTTGTTGCATTACAACTTCCCCCCCCCCACCCCCTTTTCTGTACTGCCCACAACTCACCTTAACGCGCACAAAAGGCGAACCCATCAGTTCATTTAAATCGGTCATTTTGATGTTGTTGTTTTTGGCAAATGCAGTTGCGCAGCAGTCGCGTCGCAGTCGCCGCCCACAACAAGTGAGTGCGAGAAAAAGAGACGGCTACAACAACAACAGTAATAACAACAACTGTTGACTTCGTTTCGTTTTCTTGCGACAGCTGTTTTTGTTATTTCGTTGTGCAAATATTTTGAATTGTTCTACTTTTAACCCGACGATGACGACGACGACGATGTGTGTGAGTGTGTGTTTCAAAATCTATTTTGACTTGTAATTCACTTTCAATTAGTTGAACGCTAACAACAACAATATGTGACACACTAAAACGCAAGATTCACACAGACACGCAGACGCACAGAATCCACACAGAATCCACAGAATGCAATTTGGAAGCCGTGACACTTGTTGGACTTAAAATTTGATATTCAATTATTTTAGTCACCCGAACCGATTTCTGGGGGCGTCAACTGCAGCAATAACAATAAAAAAAACGACAATAAAGTGACAACACTTCTTAATATTCGAAATGGATAAAACCGGTGACGGAGCTACAGACGAACAGCGAACAGCGCACGAGCGATTTCAATTTGAATCTGAGTGTGAACTGTGCATGGGGCAGCGCCAATCGACTATAAAACAAAAAAAAACATGCACACAAATGCCGACACGAACGGACCCCCCAGCAACGTTAACGTCGACGCCGACGTCGTAATCCGTCACACTAGTGCTGCAGAGCGTGCGCTAAAAACAGTGCTGTTCAACACATAAGTGTGTTGGTATTTTTTCTCGTTTAGTATTTTAAGTGGCCACACTCAGAGTGCAGCTCAATTTATTGGTAAATACAAACAAAATATTATTTTTATATGCACTTTGTATTGACTGGGTAAAAATAAAAAAACTAAAAACATTGTTATTTACACTATACATTTGCTGTAAAACTCACATGCTGAAACTTACAAAAATCTCATTTAAATTTAACGATTGGGCAACACTATAAACACAACCTGCAGCTGTCGCGATCACATTTAAATGCGCTAATAAGTAAATCTTTTTTGACTTGGGCTAAAATTCAAACAATTATCTTGACAATTAACAAGTTGTGATAATTAATATTAATTTATTTATATACTATGCGAAGAACTAACAATTAAGATTCAACGATTGGGCAACACTGCGTGCACACACACTTTATCGCGATCAAAGTGCATGGGCGAGAAAGAGAGCGCCTCTGAACCTGAACTGATAAGGCGCACGCATCTTTGGCTTGGCTAAACCATTTGTGCGAGCGACATGGACGATAAAGTGACGGAGCAGCAGCCGCAACACGTAAATCTGAATCTACCCATGATAGCCACACCAGTGATCACCTACGGCATGGTACACAAGCTGGAATGCAAGCAGGAGCGCAAGGTGACCGTAAGTAAAGTGCGATAAACATCAAAAACGAGATACAAAAGCACATGTGTTATCTCTGTGCGTTCGTATACCCGGTAACCATAGTTTTGAAGGGAATTTTCGGTTTGTGGCATTGGTAAATGTATGTAATATTCCTACGAATTTATTTTCGATGGGATAAAAAACTTAGTAGTTAGTCAAGAAACAAGGGCAAATACATATGTATGTATATTGACGGCGTTACCGTATATGGTATATTGAATATACTATATTATGAAAATGGATACCGGGTATACCACAGTCGAGCACTCGACTCCATCACTTTCGTACTTGTTTTTCTCATATTTGTTTTTTATAGCTGCCCTCCGCTATCGATGAAGGCTCGTCGCCGCACCTTAATCTCTCGACGTCGCCCTCGGTGGCCACCGGCGAGCTCAACAAGGAGGAGAAGCAGCTGAAGTACAACTGGAACTCGCCCAGTCTGATGATCGTGTGCGATGGCGGCGATCTCAATTCGGCCATCCACCATTTGGTGAGCTCGCTGCACGATCCGTTTGCCGAGCGCGCGGTCGCCACGCTGCTGGTGCAGGAGAGCGTGCGCGAGACGTTCGTCGAGCGTGTGGTCGAGCAGATGCATCAGCTGGACGCCCAGGTGGCCAATCATCCCAGCTATTTGCGCACGCTGGCCAAACTGCAGAAGCTCAGGGCCGAAACTATTGTGGGCAACCCGAAGCTGGTGTCGCCCAATGCCACGCCCATGCTGGTCAACGATCTGACGCACAACTTCCTGGGCGATGGTCCCACGGGCGTGATCACGATGCACACGTTCCGCACGCCCAAGGAGGCCACCCAGGTGAATGCCAAGGAGACGCTGCAGTATGGCGCAGTGAGCATTTGGAACGAGAAATTGGCCAGCGCCTATGAGGTGTGTGCCCTGCTCAAGGAGCAGACGTTCATGCTCAACTGCTACAACGTCGACTTGTCGCCCATTCTGGCGTCGCACGAGGCCAACAAGAACGACGTGAAGATCGTCCGGGGCTATCACTATGAGACGCTGACCATCAATCAGCAGCGCAAGATCATTGTGTTTGCCGTGGGCACGATTTTCGCCAACTGAGCTGCAGCGCTGCCAGATGCAACTAAATTACTTGCCTACCTCAAGGTGCTTTTACTAGAATTTATATTTACCGTATGTGTGTAGATCTGTCTAAAATCCAGTTTCCATATAGTCTACATCGTGTATCTTGTTTTTTTTTTCTGTTTGCAATACACACAAAACTTA
The DNA here is from genome assembly GCA_035047365.1 of Drosophila ustulata. Lineage (NCBI taxonomy): Eukaryota > Metazoa > Arthropoda > Insecta > Diptera > Drosophilidae > Drosophila > Drosophila ustulata. The sequence goes on from JAWNPT010000080.1 coordinate 11,397,256, forward strand.
TGCCCAAAATTTGTTTATCTGTTTTTAAATCGAATTTATGATCACTCTTTACACTAAATACTATACTTATCTCTTTCGATCTGTATATAATCGTGTTTTCATGTATTCCACACTATTTTCTTCTGTTTGCAATACACAAAAAACTTATGATCAAAATTGTATTTCTTTTAATACGATATCTGTTCAGATTTGTTTATAAATCTATATAGTAGTCGACGCTGTTTTTTTTTTCTCTGTCTCAATACACACAAAACTCTAGCTCAAAATTCTATATATTTTTATTCACTCTTTTTATACTATTTGTTTAGATCTGTCTAAAGTTATGTTTCCATATAGTGCACATAAAGTTTGATTTCATTTGCTTGCCATATACTCAAAATTGTCTCAATAATTTAACTATAATAATCAGAGGCTGTAAATAATAATAATTTTTTTTTTTTCAAAATTTAAAAAAAATTTGCATTTTTTTAAATATTATTATTATTATAATTTTCTTTTTAAAAATCTAAGTTATAGTTTTAAAATTTAAATTTAAAATTTTGTTCAACATACATATTTTTTTTTAACTCAATTTTTGTTTGAATTATTTTTTTTATAGAGCTATCCTTGATATAAAAGTTTATCAATCTTTTTTTTTTTGTGTAAAATAATTATAATGATCTATGATTTATGAAATGGCTTATCGCTGAGGATTAACAATTTACATAATAATAATATATAGCTTCTAGTGACTGTGGTCCCTGATAGTAACTATCTCTCTCTGTCTGTTGCCAAGGTCAGTTATCTCGCTTGTTGCTCTCTCTCTCTCTCTTCCTCTCTCTCTCCCGCTCTGTCTATCTAGCTTGCTATCTTTCTCTCTGAAAAAGGGAGGTGTGTTCCCAGCGGGTTCGTTGGCCTCAACTCCAAAAACTAATAATGATATAGGGGCCACTCGATCATAACGCTTTTGTTTGATTAACAATCACTTCCTAATTGAGCGGATTGCTGCTGACTCAAAATGTGATTCCGCTTCGGAAATTATAAAACAATTTTGCAGCACTAACTATTTTGAAACTTGTTCGCCAAATCAGTTGCCAAAAAAATGAAAAGAAAAGAAGAATTTCAACGCAAATGCCAAAGGCTGCAAAAAGAGTACAGTTTTGAAGTTATCTATATAGAATTTCCCCATTAATATTGATTGGTTTTCTTGGGTTGTTATCAGCTCGGCAGCATATCAATTTTGTTCGTTGGCTTCCATTATGTAGCGCGCTATTAGAACTTTGTGAATCAACAGGTCTTTGCAGAGTATTCGATAAGCAATCGAGTTCTTTGGGTTGCGCAAATATTTGGAATACTTTCAAGTAATGCAGTTAAGTTGAATTGAGCTGAACTTATTGTATTTATGATAATTTCAACAGGCAACTCAGCTTTATAAAATAATTACAACTACATATAAAATAATTATTACAAATTGTTGCCAACTCAAAGTGGAGTTTAGTCGAATTGCGTATACGTTATAATCATACTATGATGATAGGAAAATTAATTTATTCTGCATATTGCAAGAAATTAATTAAAATTTGTATTATTCTCAGAAATTTAAACTGCAACTTTTTTGTTTCAATAATTTCAAAGTTTTTTTCTTAGTGTGATAAAAATTTAATATTTTTAAAATTAATTTGGTCAGATGACGTATACGTAATGTATTTGAAAAGTTTGTGAATTTGCTGTGAATATTTCAAATCTTTTAAAGCAAAGTTAAAACAAGCGGCAAACATTATTTTTTTTAATAAAAGCTTTTCTGCAAAAAATTGCACTAGCGTTAGTCTTAATAAATCTCAATTGATCGTTTTTTGCATTAACATTAAGCTTTAAAGTTTAGGTATACGACGCGTTGCCATATTACGTATACGTTATATAATTATTTAGCAAGCCATTGAATCGAAAATTTTAATTTCGAGTTGATTAATTTTTTAATACATTTTTTTCATGCAATAGTATTGGAATTTAAAATTGAGGTTAAGTTGGAAATTACGTATACGAAATGTGTTTAGCAATTGATTGAATTTTGTATTAAAGTGGAATCAAGTTGGGTGAGCAAAGCGAATGCGCATTAAATGTACAGCGAAATAATTTAGAGTATACGAAAATCGTTAGAATTCAAATGCGTCGAGAGTTTTGCAGCCCCTTTTTTGTGTGTTTCAAGAGCAGATAAATGCATAACGATAGATATAGTATACATATACATATGTATATGTATAATCTTGTCAGTAATGTTTAATGCGACGTGGGAATTGCGAGTAAATCCGAACAATGAGTATTTGTAATTTACAAATGAGCTAAACACAACGCCTTCCCATTCAATTCCGCTTGCTAAATGACGCAGAAGAGAGCGGCCATATTGTTACTATTGTTGCTCTACTTTCACAAGCGCAAGCAGAGCGAGAGAGCGCCGCCAAAAGCACAACCAAGAGAGCGCCAACACAGAGAGAGAGAGAGTGGGAGAGAGCGTGAGAGAGTGACTGGTTAAAGCTTCGGCAAAAGCAACAACAAACACACACAGTTACATGGCACTTTTTCGGCTGCTTAGACTTAGTTGTTGTTGCTAACACTGCTGCTGCTGCTGCTGCCGCCGTCGCTGTCTCTGTTTGCTGTCCGTAACAATTACGACGCTTCAGTCGCAGAGCGCGCCAGCTGTTGGTGAGTTGTCTTTGCTATTTGGGCCGCGTCGTCGTCGTCGTCGCCGTCGCCGTTCTCGCCGTAGCGTCGCGTCATTTTGTTGTTTGTTGTTAGGAGAAGAAAAAAACACACTTAACACACAACAAAAGCAAAAGAGAAAATGTGCTGGCAATTGCACAAGAACTAACACAACAACAACAACAACAGGAAAACCAACTTAAAAGCTTAGACGGCAACAATTGAACGCAAATCTGATTGACTTGGAGCAGGAGTTCCAATTGGAGTGGCTACACAACAAAGTGAATGTCCAATTGGGCGCAAACGGAACCAATTGGATGTACGTTGGACAATCTTGCAGTTCCAATTCGATTCGCGCTAGACAATCTGGACAGCTGGGAGTTCCAATTGGCATCGCTCTAGGCTATCGACATGCCGCCACACCGCTGGACGGACGAATCGCGCGACGCCAGCTGCTATTACGGTAACCTGCTGGCGCGCTCCTCCTCCGATGCCGATGACGATGACACCGAAGTGGACGATGACGAACGCGCCGCGTTCTGTGACGGCGACAGGCCGCTCATTCCAGGTGAATACCCCAAACTAAAGCAAATCGCATAATGAACGTATTGTTGTTGCTTCTTTAGTTTTCAAATACAAAAAAACGAACTCAAACCTGGCATTGACTTGGAGTCAAATTAGTTACACCGTTAGTTATGCGCTCAACGATAATTCATTTTACACCATTAGGCATTTTTTTTGGATAACAAATTGTATTCATAAAAATTTGAACAAAATGTATATAGGAGAAGAAAATGAATTTAACTCAATTTTGTTAACAGAAAAAATTAAAGTAATATGCATTTGAGACCATAATCAATTTTGTTGAGCTGAAAATAATATTTATTTTTTTGTGTAAGTATTTTATTTCGAATCTGTCTTGAAGAATTTTTATTATTGATAATGATTTTTGTTGTAGAAGGTCTAAAAGGCGAATAATATAAAATTCTGAAATAATTGATTTAATTTATTGATTAAACATTCAAATAATTCTTTTCTGGTAATGTTTAATAATTGTATTTATAAAATATGTTAGTTTTAATTTAATTTGCTCCACAATAATAGCTATGGTCCAAAACAGATTAGGGTGTCGTTGAGGAAAAATAGTACAAAATAAAAATAATCATTATCATAATACTATATATGTATGCGTATTATCTGATATAATTGCTACTATTCGCTGAAATTTAATTAATAAATATATAAATGATATATTTGATATAATTGCAATTTTTGTATAGGTATTTTAGCAAATTACTCGAGAATATAACTTTTCTTTTTTTTTCTCAACTACCATTAACATTAACATAAAATTCGAAAATTATGATTATGGTGTAGAATTTATTAGAATATTTAAAATCGTTGCAAAACAACTATTAAAAATTATATATTGTCAATGAAAATAAATTTCGAAAATTAAAATACTTAAAATGCGCAATAAAAATTTAAATTATAGAGTCAATGGAAATAAAATTCGAAAAACTTGATTTTGGTGTAAAATTGACTATCGTAGCAAAACAATTAATTAAAAAAACATAATATAATTTTCTACTGAACTATTTAACTAGTAAATTTATAAATCGTAATATCTCTCTATTTAACAAGTAAATTTGATCGCATATAATCCACTTGATTTATGTATTATATAAATGATCGTTTTGAGGTATTAATTATTATAGCAAAACAACATTTTAAAATTCAAAATATATCTTTATTGATGTATTTAACCAGTAAATTTGATCTCAGTATCTAAATGACAACATTTAAACAATAATATAATTCTCTATTGAACTATTTAACTCATATATCTCATATATTGAATGCCCTTGATTTATGTACCATCTGAACTATCGTTTTGAGGTATTAATTATCATAGCAAAACAACATTTTAAAATCATGATATATCTTTATTGAAATAAATTTGATATCAACAAATCAAATGACAACATTTAAACAATAATATATTACAATCATATATCTCATATATTGATTACCATCTGATCTATCGTTTTTCAGGGGCCGAGAGTGCGGAGGAGTGCGGCGACTGCCTGCAGACGCGCCATATCTTCGGGCTGATGGGCTTCCTCGGCTTCGCGGTGGTGTACGCGATGCGGGTGAATCTCTCGGTGGCGATCGTGGCGATGGTCAACCAGACGGCGATCCCGCACGCGGACAACGGCTCGACGCTGGCCAACGACACGTGTCCGCAGCCGTCGCCCAACCGTACGATGCCTCAGTACTGGCCACAGAGCTCGACGCTGGCGGCGACGGAGGGCGAATTCCAGTGGGACGAGGCGACGCAGGGTTTGGTGCTGGGCAGCTTCTTCTACGGCTACGTGCTGACGCAGGTGCCCGGCGGCCGGATGGCCGAGCTGCTGGGCGGCAAGCGGATCTACGGCTACGGGGTGCTGATGACGGCGCTGTTCACGCTGCTCACGCCGATCGCCGCTCGCTGGGATCTGCCGCTGCTGGTGCTGGTGCGCGTGCTGGAGGGGATGGGCGAGGGCGTCACCTATCCGGCGATGCATGCGATGCTCGCCCACTGGATACCGCCGCTGGAGCGCAACAAGTTCGCGGCCATCGTGTACGCGGGCTCCAACATTGGCACCGTCATCTCCATGCCGTTGACCGGCTGGCTGTGCTCGCAACGCTTTCTGGGCGGCTGGCCGTCGGCGTTCTACATCTTCGGGCTGCTGGGCATCCTGTGGTTCGGCTGCTGGATGTGGCTGGTCTACGACAGGCCCAGCGATCATCCGCGCATCTCGCGCAAGGAGCGCGCCTACATCGAGCGTGCTCTCCAGCTGCCCGACGACGACGTGGATCAGCAGCCGAGGGAGGAGGCCGATGAGCAGATACCGTGGCGATCGCTGTTGGGCAGCGTGCCGCTGTGGGCCATCCTGTTGACGCAGTGCGGCCAGAGCTGGGCGTTCTACACGCAGCTCACCGAGCTGCCCACCTACATGAGCAACATCCTCCACTTTGACATCCAGTCGAACGCGCTGCTCAACGCCATCCCCTACCTGACCTCCTGGTTCATGGGCATCGCCTGCTCCGCCCTCGCCGACTGGTTGCTGGCCCGTCGCTACATCAGCCAGCTGAACTCGTACAAGTTGTGGAACAGCATCTCGTCGCTGGTGCCGTCGCTCGGCTTGATCGGCATCATCTACGGCGGCTGCGATTGGCTTTGGGTCACCTTCATGCTAGCCGGCGTCGGATCGCTGGGCGGCGCCGTTTATGCGGGCAACCAAATGAATCACATTGCGCTGAGTCCGCGCTTCGCCGGCACCATGTACGGCATCACGAATTCGGCGGCGAACATCTGCGGCTTCCTCGCCCCCTACGTCATCGGGCTGATCATCAATCATCGCGAGACGCTCGCCCAGTGGCACATCGTCTTCTGGCTGGCCGTCGTCCTCAATGTCGCCGGCAACTTCATCTACTTGCTGTTCGCCAGCGCCGACGAACAGTCCTGGTCACGTCGCAGCCCCAACAGTAGCCCCAACAGCCCAGCTGTGGAGAGCGCAGCGACTGCTTAGCGGTCGCGTCGAGCAGCGTGTTAAGTTTAGTGCATAAGCGTGTGTGATAATTCCGCGTGGAATGATTTCGTCGTTGTCCTCTCTTTTGTTTTGCAGTATTTCGCGCTTCCACGGTACCAAATGCAAATAGCAGCAGCGCTTCCAGTGACCTTGCCTTCCAGTGCAACTCGTCTTGCCCTTCCAGTGGCACCTTCCACTGACAAAACTTCGCCACAATACCAAAATAGAAAGTAGCGCACTTCCAGTGACCTTACCTTCCAGTGCAACTCGTCTTGCCCTTCCAGTGGCACTTCCCACTGGCCCACAGCTCAGCTAAGCGTTTCTCCTAGCTGTATGTTTAAGCGTTTTTTTTAATTCCATTGACTTTCCAGTCGTTCCATTACTTACGCTTCTTTCTTGCCCTTCCAGTGGCACTTTCCACTGCCTCACAGCTCAGCTAAGCGTTTCTCCTAGCTGTATGTTTAAGCGTTTATTTTAATTCCATTGACTTTCCAGTCGTTCCATTACTTACGCTTCTTTCTTGCCCTTCCAGTGGCACTTTCCACTGCCTCACAGCTCAGCTAAGCGTTTCTCCTAGCTGTATGTTTAAGCGTTTATTTTAATTCCATTGACTTTCCAGTCGTTCTTCTTTGCCCTTCCAGTGGCACTTTCCACTGCCTCACAGCTCAGCTAAGCGTTTCTCCTAGCTGTATGTTTAAGCGTTTTTTTTAATTCCATTGACTTTCCAGTCGTTCCATTACTTGCGCTCATTTCTAACCTTTCCAGTGGCAATTCCCCCAGCTGTATTCTTACGCGTATTTCTAGTATTAACTTCCACTCTTTCTTTCATAAGTGTGTAACGTGTGTAACTTCCAGTGGCATTCCACTAACTGGCATTCCAGTCACTTTTTGTGCAGTTCAACTACTATTAAATATTGCCACAATGCTGCTCTGCTCAAACTCACTTGCAGGCCTTCCAATGGCCTTCCAGCCCAACTTGTTTTCGTCACTCTTTGTGCAGCTTCACTATAAGCTTTGCTCAAACTCACTTCCAGGCTTCCAGTGGCTTATCTGGCTCTCGATATGCATTTTCATAGCCCCGCCAGCGGTTTCCAGTCCACTTTCCCACAGGCTATGAATCTGAAACTACTTTTTACGTTAACTGTACCAATTGTTCACTATAATATGTAATAGGTGCGATATCGCTTTTCCAACCATACGGACTGTGTGTTTTGCTAGACGATTTTGTATCCATATAGTCTATGTTTATATGAACGTTATGCGATATGTGTTGATCATGAGATACGAAGTGCATATGACAAACTAAAGGTCTGCTCATGGACCTAACATAGCTTTAGTGCGGCGCCTCGCCCGAAACGAAATTTTATATACTATATACATGATATATCCAGTTATACATATACATATATATACATACATACATATATATACTCTATATATAAGCCACATATCAGCGCATGACTAGCAACAATGTCAGCTTGATGTAACTACAAGTATATGCAAGAATAAATTCGCACAAACATATCGTAAACTGATTCGACTGACTTACATTATTAGTACACAAAATCGGAGAACTTCTATAAAGAATCTGAGAATTTCCGCCTTACATCATTCCGACTTTTTTCCTGCACTTTGTTAGAGAGTTATCTGAATAATATTTTTAATAATGGCGTAGCATGAATCACATACCTCAAGTTGCCTTAGATTATTCCAAATCGTGCCCTATCTGCATTATGTTCGCTTCGTTTACTTTACTTTATTAGGAATATTAATGCCGTTTCTTATATATGTTTTTTTTTTTCTGGAAAAGGGTTCAGGTTCGGGGTAGGTGGAGAGTGGGATATAGACTGTTTATAGATATGGCATTCATATTACATTTTACAAATACAAGTACAATTAGTTGTATAGTATATATAGTATACTATGTCCGTACTATCGCGCAATATTCATATATATATATATATATAAGTAATAACTGCTATAACAAAGCTAAACAAAAAAAAGAGATTAGACAAAAAAACAGAACTTAAATAATAACAAAACAAAATAGACGCCCTTCATTCGTGCGACACACGATACACATATAGTACATATATATGTTATATATAATATATAAAAAAAAATAAACTTATAGAAAGCGTTAGACGACTACCAGACGCTGCATTTGTTCGCCGGATTCATGGTGCTGCCGATATCGCAGTTGTAGGCGCGTGCGAAATCGCGCGAATTCGAGAGCGGCCCGAGGACGCGAACGAAGCCCGGCGAATGCACCGAGGATCGGATTTTGGTTAACGCGTCCTGCGGTCGCATCGATCCGCACCAGATCTGCGCATAGTTGAGAAAGAAGAGCTGATCGTGGGTCATATTCAGAGCCGGCAGCTGCTGTTCTCGGCCGTGCAGCGTCTCCCACTTCTTGTACGCCTATCGAATGCAACGCAACTTTATCGATCAGTTGGTGAATGTGAATAGATGGAATCGATTACTCACGCGAAACGCCTGCTTGAGGCCGCCGTTATCGGCGATATTCTCGCCCTGCGTCATCCGGCCGTCCATGAACATGTCCACCTCGTTGATCTTGTAGCGCGAATACTGATCGATCACACATTGCGTGCGCTCCCGAAAGGCCTCGATCGTGGCATTGTTCCACCACTGCATCATGTTGCCCTCCTTGTCAAACTGACGCCCCTTGTCGTCGAAGCCGTGCGTGATCTCGTGACCGATCACCACCCCAATGCCGCCATAGTTCAGCGACTTGGGGAAGTGCTGGCTGTAGAACAGCGGCTGCAGAATGCCAGCGGGAAAGACTGCAACGATAGAGCAAGAGTTCCAAAATTATGCGATCCACATAGAAATTTCAGTAAGTGATTTTATGCAGTTAGCGTGGGAATTTTGCCATTTATCCATTTTTTACTCAGTCATTTACTATAGTTAGAGTGGAAATTTCACTTAAGTCGGGAAGAGTAAGCACTGAGAAAAAAAACGTAGTTTGTGCAGTTCTTTTAAGAATTATTATGGTATGTATACCAGATATAGATTAAAAAGAATTATGTGAATTGAAAGTGACCAGAATATAAAAGGGAAAAGAGGCGAGAAAATCAAGGTTGGCTAAAGTGAGCGATGAGTTGTTTCTAGGAAAAATAAATTAATGTCATAAACAAAAAAAAGATTAATGCTGCATCAGCCAGCGAAAATAAAATAAAGCAAAGAGCAGCTAAGATTGTGCTGAAGTAAACTTAAACTGCATCAAATTACAGCTCGTAATTATTTTTTTTTTTTTTTTTTTTTTTTTTTTTTTTTTAGCTTTATTTGCGTTGTTGTTTAATGACATTTGAACATAACCGGACGGAGGTGAGGACAGATACTCTGTATAACAAATTTAAAATTGATTCGAACTGCAGATTCGAGCTTCTCACCTATGTCGTTCTTGTTGGGATTGTAGAAGGCGTTGACGACCGCCGGCTCCGTGGTCCACTTCTCCTTGTCCACCGGCTGGCGCAGCAGATGCAGCAGCTTCTCCGACTCCCAGTGCAGAATGCTCAGCACATTATCGATGAAATTGTCCGACACAATTGTGAGCTAAATGCAGTAAAGTAAAATACAGATTGGATGTGGAGAATTATGAAGTCTTTTTCTGTGGCACCCACATTGACATATTCCTGCTCGAGTTCGGTGACATTCGTTAGTATTTCCGGGTAGCCGATGCGTTCGTTCATGGAGTCGGCCTTCTCTTTGGCCACCGCACGCGTCTCGTCGTCCATCCAATGATTCTCGGCCAGCAGCTCGTTGAAGGCGGCGCGTATATTGTGAATCATCTCGAGGGCGACCTCCTTGCTGTCCTGATTGAAGTTGTCCCGAATGAAGAGGGCGCCCACGGCGACGCCGAGCTTCTTGTTCGTCCACTCGACGCACTGCGACCAGCGAGTGCGCTCCGACTGGATGCCCATCAGGATTTTGCGGAACTCGACGCGTTCCCGCTGAAAGTCGTCGATCAGATGCGTCACCAGCGACATGACCAGCCGCCACAGCATATAGTTGTGGATCACCCGACGATCGGCGCCGCTCAAAATCTGTCCCATCTCCTGCAGATACGTGAGGCCGTAGGTGACCAAAGGTTCGTCCTCCTGCAGCCGGATGTCGTCGCCCAGCGCCGTCTGCAGATACGTCGTCCAGTTGAGCTGCGGCACCAGCGTCTGCAGCTCCCGCAGCGACATCTTGCGATAAATGGCGCTGGTGTCGTGCCGATCCGCCTCCGCCAGCGACACGTTCACCAGCTGCGTCTCGAACAGCACCACTTCCTGCAGCTCGGCTGCGGCCGTCGCCGGATTGGCGCCCAACAGCAGCGCTATCTGCGTCATGTACTTGTGGTACGCCTGCCGGTCGTTGTAGCTGCTCGCCTTCAGGTAGTAGTCGCGTGAGGGCAGCGCGTATTGCAGCTGATCCATCTGCAGTATGTTCACCGAGCTGTTCTTGTCGTCCGCGCCCACGTACAGCTCGATCAGCACCGCCTCGCTGTAGTTCAGCCGCAGCACGCCCATCAGCCGCTCCACGCCCAGCTCCGCCGGCGGCTGCCACCCGGACTCGATCACCGGCCAGCCGCCCAGCGAGCGCAGCACCTCCTCCAGCCGGCCGACGCCTATCTTGCGGATCTGGGCTGTTCGGAAGAGACAACAGGAAGTCGCTACAGTCGCTCTGCATAGTAATTTCAATGAGTGATTTAACATAGTTACAGTGGGAATTTTGCTTCTTATCCTTTTTTTTACTCAGTCATTTACTATGGTTATCATACTATTTTTAATCAGTGATTTAACACAGTTGGAGTGAGAATTTCACTATAGTCGCTATAGTTGCTCTGCTTAGTAATTTCAATGAGTGATTTAACACAGTTAGGGTGGGAATTTTGCTTCTTATCCTTTTTTTTACTAAGTGATGTACTATAGTTAGCGTGGGAATTTCACTATAGTCTCTGCATAGTAATTTCAATGAGTGATTTAACACAGTTACAGTGGGAATTTTGCCATTTATCCTTTTTTTTACTCAGTCATTTACTATGGTTATCATACTATTTTTAATTAGTGATTTAACACAGTTGGAGTGGGAATTTCACATCTCATACTAATTTTGGTTAGGAACTCAAATCTAACAAATATTTAATCTACTTAGTGGAATTTTGCTCTTCATACTAACTTTAATTGGTGATTTAGGAATTTCACTTTTCTTACCAATTGCAATCGTTTAATTTAATTTAATATAGTTAGAGTGGAAAGTTTAAAGAAGATTTTATTGCTTGAATAAACATATAAAAACTATATTGTCTACAAATTTAATTTGTAAAATAATATTAATGGATAATCTGACAATAATTTCAAATATAAATATGTATATAATAAGTTGAAGAATAACTTGAACAAATTGTTAATATTTGTATTCAAGAAATTAACTGGAATACAATTTAAATCGAGTGAAAAACTAACTGCAATCAGATATTTAATATTGATCCAAAATGAACAATCGAAGATACTTGAATAAATTATTCTGAGTAGTTTAGGTATAATTATTTGTATTAATTTTGCTGTATATATTTTCAATATCTATATAAATATATATACTCACGTATATCCATGCAGCTCTTGAAGAAGGTCTTCGCCTTGATCGTCGCCTCGTTGTCGCGCTCGTCGATGGGCTCGTCGAGGACGCCTCGCAGCACCAGCTGCTGCTGGTCGGAGAGCACCTAGAGTGCGATCGTTAGAGAGATCTATTAGAGTTACATAACATATGTACGGCAGAAAGGAAGGCAATGTTACCTCAAACGTGCTGATCGAGCTGCGATCCTCGGGAATGGGATGCACTTTGTTCCAGGTGCCGCAGGCGAACTGAAAGAAGTCCTCGCAGGGATCGGCCGTCAAGTCCATGGCCGATAGCAACGAGGCGGCTGCAATCAATAAATGAATCAATCAATCAATAGTTTATCTGCAGCTGTTCGACTCTCATCCAGTTCTCATGTCATTAAACGCACTCAAAGTTTTATCATTGTTCGCGCAATTTACGCCTAAAGTTTTGTGCAGAGCGAGTTTTTTGCCCTTTGTGAAACAAAGGCGACGTCCATAAATCACAGCAACTATGCGCATTCAAATTTTTTGAGCTCTGCCTGAAGTGGAGACGTGGAGCTTATAAATCACACTCACGATAGACGCAGACAATTGCACACACAAACTCCATCTATGTGTTTAAAAATACTTGGCAAACACTTTTAAAGTTTGCCACTAATTTATCAATTAAATGTATTCAAAAGGCGCGTCTTTTTTGTCTCTTAGAAGCCCTAAAAAGTATGCAACATTTATTTTACAAAACTGTTTTGCAAATTGCCTTTTTTGAATAGTTTTCCCAACACTTTTATTCACTCCAATATCTCTGCCCAAATAATTAATTTAAATATTTGCAATTATTGTGTAATACTTACAAAAAGTATTCCATAATATTACAAATTTTGCGTTTAAATTATTTGTAAATAATTTCCTCATTAGCGTTTGCTGCTTTATTTACACTTAAATCAGTTTGAAATGTTTTGCAAAATAATTAATTTAAAATGTTCTTTGAACGTAATTTGAATACTTCAGCTTTTGCTCTTCATGTAAAACTCAATCAAATAATTGAAAATTCTCCGCCTTTTGAGTCTAAACTATTTATTCTAATAATTCATTTACATTTTGGTAACTTTTGTTGAAATTATAACTTTATATTTTATAAATTTATAAGCAATGCAGTTTGAATAATTAATTTAAATAGAATAAATTTAAATTTGCCTATTTTTTGGATATTCCTCCAAAAAAGTACTCCCAAGAAATATATCGTTTTTTGCGTCTCAATTATTTACTGATGTAATTAATTTAAATTTGTAAAATTAAAACAAAGCAAAACAAAAGTCTTCCTAATGATTACCATTAATACTTAATTTGAATCTAAATAATATCGCCACAAAATGCTTCACTTTTTTGAGCTTCAATTATTTATTGCAATGTTTGTGCCAGGCTCAAAAAAAGTATTCTCAATGGAGATGCTTAATTTAAAAATCAAAATGCATTTAAATAATTTTTGTACGATTTTTTGAAATGTATTTCACAACATCCCGAATATTAAGCTGCATATAAATTATCACTAGTCGTATACGCAGTATTTTAACTAGTATTTTATTATACCTTCGAATTACGTATACGTGATATTGTATGAAATATTTTATGAGAAGAGAACTTATTACGTATACGCAATATTGTATTCGAAAAACAAAAGTTGCGTATACGCAACGTTATTTGAAATAGTTCGTTGAAAGAAGAAGTTACGTATACGCAGCATTAATTGAAATGTTCCACAGCTACGTATACGCAACATTGAGCGAAATAATTCAATCGAAGAGCATTTGAAGACGCATTTCATTTTCAATTCAATTGCCGAGAAGAAAAGTGTTTGGCACAGCGAACGGGGAAATGCAAAATGAGGCGAGTTCGTGGTTGCCAATTAACGGAATGTCTTCGAGGCGCCGCATTTTGTGGCATCAAAACAATTGAATGAGTGGGAAAGGCTTGGAGGCAAGCATTAACTATTCTGCGGCGACTATTATGCATTTGTTATGCATGCATGCGATGTGGCATGTGGCATGTGGCAAGCGACATATGCGACATGTGGCATCAACCAAATGTCACATTCCCAGCTCTCGCTCGTGGCGACCCATAAAAAGGTCGTTAAACGCCGCCTGTCTTCCACTTGTGAAAGGGGAAAGGCGATGAGACAGGGAAGGGGAGACGCTGAGACGCTTGATGACTTGGCTTGATGCACTTGGACACACATATAACCGTGGCCAGGCCATATCAAAGCCATATCGTGCCATATAATCAACATCAAATGGCGCCGCCAATAAACCACGTTAATTGCTAATAAATAATTGAAAAGACGCGCCAGGGGGCGTGGCATGGGGGCATGGCACAGCCTGATTGACAGCGCCCATTTGGCTGTCAGGAAGCGACAGCCACATCGCCATCTTCATCGTCATCGTCATCGTCATCGCTGTGGTCAACTCACCGGTTCGCACGCATTCCTGCGTCATGCAGATGTTGTCCTGGCCGCCATCTGCCGCCTGCGCTCCTCCTGCTCCTGCTCCTGCTCGTCCTGCGGCTGCTCCGCGTCCTCCTCCTCCGCCTCCGCTTCGTCCTGCTTCCGAGCTCGTCTTGTAGTCATCTGCAATTGCAGAATTTCTCGCTTAGTTTGCTGGCTTTGCTAACAGCTATTCAATTGTTTCACACACACACACACACACACACACACACACACTTCTACACACACACACCTTTAAGGATCTCTAGAAATTCCCCCTGAAGATTTAAAAACCACTCAAGCAAATTGAATTTGAATTTTTCATTAAAACGGATTTGCACAGCACAACTTGGAGTTAAAGGCTTCGCAGCTAAATGTTGCCCGACTGGCACATACCCTGCAATTTCAGCTTTAAATAGAGTTGATTAGACACTCATTATATATCTGTAGAATTGTGTCAAGCATTTATTTGCAAAACTGCCTAGTCTTTTAAAATCGTTTTCAAAATAACTAAAAATGAAAACAAAAAATAATTTAATTAAAATCAAAGGCTCAAAAATGGTCTTCAGTTAGCAATTATAATGTTCCCAACAACTACTATTAATAATAGTAATTTAAAGCTAATATTAAAGTGTGTTTGTAAGCAGCTTAAAAATTTTAAATCACAAAAAAAGTTGGTGGGCGAAAGTGTTAAAATAAAGTGAAAATCAGCTGGCAAAACTTTATTAACTATTTTTTTCTAACATGCAAAAGACAGAAGCAGACGTTGTTATACCCTGCAAAATAAAGTTGCACTGCTTTTAAATAACACGAAAAGCGTCAATAATCATTTCATAATATGATAATTTCATAATATTTATAAATTTTTAATTTCGACGGAGCAACTTTTTTTAATCAATTTAATTGCTTAAAAAAATTATTAGAATTTACATTGGTAAAATTCAATTTTTTAATAAATCGTTAAATTTTTTCTTTAATTTAAATTTATTCAATTTTGATGTTTTCCAGTCTTGGATGAATTCATGCAAAAAATTATTTAGGGCAACAATATTATCGTAATTTATACAAATAATTAAAGAAAAACACTATTAGTGATTTCAGTTTTCTCCCAACTTAATATAAAACATGTTTCTCTGGTTAATCTGGCATATTAATAGTTCTATAGAGGACTGGAAAAAATGCCATGCAAAGTGTTTTGGTTCAAAGAATGTTTCTAATGCTTTAAGCGAGCACAACATTATTGTAACTTGGTTGTTGGCTGTATGTGTTGTTTTTAGTTCTTTTGGGGGTAATAAACAGTGACAACCCCCTAAAAATAAATACGAGAAAGAGCGAGAGAGGAGAAGTCCTACATCGACAGCTCATTTTTTATTTAATGAACATAAAAAGTCCTTTGCTGCTTCTCCGTCTCCGTCTCCATCTCCGTCTCCTTCCTCCTGCTGCTGGTCGATAGCTCATCGATTGAGGCACTCGGGGGACACACGACACATGTTGCATGTGCGGCCCTTTTAATAATTGTGCCTGCCTCGTGCCCCTTCCCCCTTCCGCCCTTCTCCTCGTGGCTGTTGTTCACCTGGTTGAATAACAATTTACATGTTTTGCAAGTTTCCTTTGGCTTCCTCTCGGCTCTGGTTTCCGGTGGCAAATCAAACACCTCGTTCGCTAATACCGCCAACTTGACACCGGATGTTTGCAACCGTCACAATGTTGCACCATCAATGTTGTTGTTGTTGTGGTTGTTGTTGTGGTTGTTGTTGTGGTTGTTGTTGTGGTTGTTGTTGTTGCATCCCCCGCCAGTCGGAAGGAAGCTCGAGTAATTAGCTAAAGTGTTTATACATCTAATTGGCTCGGTTCAGCTGGCCAAAGTGAACCGAGTTCCCAGAATGCCCAGGAAGTGAAAGAAGTGCGAGTTACGAAATAAATCCCCTGCAAAGCAAACTAAACTCCAGCTCGAGATTTAAGGTGAAAGCAAACAATTCGCGAATACAACAAATTCGGTGGTAACAAATTTGAAGACATTAGCTTCCAAAGTGCCTGAGATGGAAGCATTTAAAATACGGACTGAATGGAATGTCGGACAGAGAAAAATTTCATAATTTGGAGTATTTTTCAAAAGTGTTTTGAATTGACTATAGTTATCCATTCAAAAACATTTTTTGAAAATTCTCCAAATTTTAATATTTATGCCATACGTCTTCAGTGCTCTATATGTTGTACTTATTAGAAACTATATTTTAAAAACTAAAAATTAGAACTAATTGCGGCAAATATTTTCAATTCGATAACAATTTGAAAAATACTATTGACGAATTTGAATATTTATACGATTTATGTTATATTCAATATTCTATATGTTGTACCCATTAAAAAAAAGTATTTTAAAAAAACTATAAAAACGGGTAATGGCCTAAATTGTAAATACAAATTAAAATATATTAATTATTTCAGAATTTCTTATTAAAATAAAAATAAGCTTCCCTTTAGCTAAACAAAAATTTATAATATATTAATTTTTATATAATTCAATTTTATAATTATTCCTAATTTCTTGTTGATATAAAAAATATTACTCTTTTAATTTAAATTTTAATTACAAAAATTATAATATTTAAAGTTGCTGTATAACATTTTATTACAAAAAGTATATTTAAAAAGTTTCATCTATTCATTTAATGTGACTTAGGTTTTTATTCTGAGGCATGAAAAGCAATCTTTAAAATATAAGCCTTCCTTTTAAGTTGCAAAAAAATTAAATAATTTAACAATGACTTAACAAACTATCTGTAGACATACAACAAATTTTGTAAATTTAAACTAAATACAAATTTTATTTAAAAAACAATATTCGTAAAAATTTTGAATCTTTTTTTTTTTTTATAGGTTTTCAATTTGCCGTAAAACAAGCAGTTAATATATATAGTAAAATATATACGATTGACAGAATAAAGCCGCACTAAATACCTGCCAGATGTGATTGTGATTATGATTAATCTGTCTGTATGTATTTAGCATTATATCAATATCAATGAATAATGCAAATTGAAAACTGAAATTCAATGGCTTGCGTTCAAAATGTTGTGTTTATTTTGTTCGCAGCCTTTCAAAGGTATTTATAGATAACACACTTATTTTTAAATGCGTTGCGTTTAGGGTTTCATATATAGGCTTGCGACGAAGATGATGATGATGATGGTGTTTAGGGGCGGGCAAGGAGAAGGGGGCGTGGCAAGTATGTGGCAGGTGAAACGATGGAAAAGGGACGCGATGAATGAATGAATTTTCATGTTCTAAATATGACAAACACGTTTTTTGTGTCTGTATGTTTTTTATTTATTTATTTCTTTTTTGTATTTTGTGTGCGTGTGTGTGTGTGTGTGAGTCATTCAATTAAATCGACTTGCGCTGGCAATCGATTGAAAGTCCGCAACAAGCGAAAATTCCTAGGGACAATTGATGGGTTCGTTTTTTTTTTCCAAAATGTAAATGAGAAGCGCAGATGTTGACGGGGCAGATAGCACATAATGAGAGGCAGGGGAGGGGCAGGGGGAGGGTGGCAAGAAAATGCTGTTGTTGCTGCTGTTGTTGCTGCTGCTGTTGTGTTATGTGAATGAATGCAAAATGCTGAGTCCAATGAGCAATGCCACAAAAGGCGCCTCCAAGGGACAAGGAGGATGATGGGCAGGGGAAGGAGGATGAGGGGCAGGGGCAGGTTGTGGCCTGGCCTGATGCGGAATGTGCGAGCCACAAAAGTGAGGCAGGAAACAGGCGCTGGCATTGTTGCCGCCTGTTGCTGCCGCCGCCGCTTGTTTGACATATTTTATAATTGAATTTCAAAGCGTCGTCGCATGGGGCATTTAATGCAGGCGGAAATGAAAGGCGCCTCAGCGAACTGTGTGGCACGTGTTGTGTGTGTGGCACTGTCAAGTGCACAGCAGCAGCCTGTTGCTGCCACACTGACTGACTGAATGCCGCCTGTTGCTGTTGCTGCTGCTGCTGCTGCTGTTGAAAGGAAATTGAGTTTTTGCAGCATTTGTGTTTTTGAGCATTGCGGATATGACACGCCCACCCCCCGCCCGCCTCCTTCGATATGCGGCTACAGAATTCACTTAACATGCAATGCTACAGCAAACGGTGGCAGCAACAAACGGATGCCGACGCTTGATTGCCTGCTGCTCTTGTTGCTGACCCAATTTGGCCCTATTGCTTGTCCTTGTTGCAACTCGCCTGTTGTTGTTGTTGCAACAACTGTCTTCAGTTGCCACAACTAATGCTGCCGTTGATTTAACTGCTGTTGCATCCAGCAAAAGTTTCCAGCAATCTTCTTTTCACAGTTGCCTCAACTTCTACTTCTACTTTTAATTCGACTGTTAAATCTTCTGTTCATTTTACTGTGAATTCCACTGTTAACTTCACTGTAAATTCTATTGTTCAATTTACAGTGAATTCTACTGTTAACTTCACTGTTAATTTTACTGTTAATTTTACTGTGAATTTCACTGTTAAATTCACTATTAATTCTTCTGCTTATTTTTGTCAATTCTGTAATTAATTCGACTGCTGATTCTTCTGTTCATATTACTGTGAATTCCACTGTTAACTTTACTGTTAATTCTATTGCTCATTTTACACTTAATTCTACTGTTAACTTTACTGTTAATTTCTCTATTAATTCTTCTGTTTATTTTTGTGTTAATTTCAATGTTAATTTTTCTGTTCATTTTAGTGTTAATTTTTCAGTGAATTCTTTTAAATTCTTCTGTTAATTCATTTGTTCACTTTACTGTTAATTTTGCTGTTAATTCCACTGTTAATTCTTCTGTTAATTTTAGTGTTCATTTTTCTGTCCATTCTGTAATTAGTTCTACTGTTCATTTTACTGATAATTTCGCAGTTAATTCTTCTGTTTATTTTAGTGTAAATTTTTCAGTCAATTCTTTAATTTTATTTTTAATTTTTCTAATAATTTCACTATAAATGCTACTGTTAATTTTAAAGTCAACTCCACTGTTATTTCGTCTGCTCATTCGTCTGTTAATGCTAGAATAAATTCTACCGTTTATTCTTCTGTTTATTTATAATTAAATAAATGTTAATGATACAATAAATTCTACCGTTCATCCAACAGTCTATTTTAATACTTGCTTTCAAGACATTTTAATCTGATTTTTATCTGACAAATTGTCTATCAGCAATATTTTTCTAAATCACAAAATATTTCTATAAGAATAATGAAGATTTTAAATTATTAAAGTGATTAAAATTATTCAATAATTATTATATGTGACCAAAAAAATAAATATAACAAAAATTAAAGTGCGAATTTTATTTGTTCGCCCCAAACTCACTAATCTGAATTATTCAATTTTATTTAATACTACTGTTCTACTATTTTCTCCATAACTAGTTGTAATGCAAATTTAATTGTGCAACAGTCAATTTTGTGATGCAGTTTGCACTTAACAGCTACAACTTATATTTTATATGCCATATAAAATATAGATTATAAAAAATATATATATTCAAAAGACAGATAAATGCTGTTTGCTGGCTAAATGTCTGAAGCTGCAATATAATTTAAAACTCAAACTTGCTGCTGCCATTTTCAGCTACATTTTTCTGGTGAAACTTTTGTTGCAACCGTTTCAAATGTTGCTGTTGGAGTTTGCTTTTTTTTGGCTCACCTGGATCGGTTAGCTCGCTGCGCTGATAGAGCTGACACTGCTGGTGCAGGCTGGCGAAGTAGATGGCCAAGGCGCCGATGGCGGCGCCCAGGACCGTGAACGCGATGGCCAGGACGAAGAGGCGGCGCCGCTGCTGCGTCTCCTTCAGGAGCAGCCAATCGCTGGCCACGTTCGTTGGGGCAGCAACAGTTGCGTTGCGTCCACTGCCATCCGGACTGAGGAACACAACAGTTGGCAGCTTATGTTGCTGCTGCTGTTGCGGCAACTGTTGCTGCTGCTGCTGCTGCTGTTGCGGCAACTGTTGCTGCTGCTGCGGCTGCGGCTGTTGACCCAGCAGCGGCGATACGACGGTCGCATTTAGCTCGTCGAGCGCATTGGACTGCAGATAACCATTGTTCAGTTTGTTGTCACTTGTGGGCGCTGTGCCGCCGCTGGGCGTGGCCAACATATCGCACTCGCTGCTGACTTTTATCAGTTGCCTTTAGTTTCGCTATTGATTTATGGTCACAGCGGCGGCTTATGAGTAATCTGCAATGATATTCCAGCTGTCCACGCTGCGGCTTTGCCAGTTAAGCTTCGCGCTCTTCACGTTGTCGGCACTGCAAAAAAAAAAAACCAAAAAAAAATAAATAAATATAAGCAACTTAATACGCATTATCATTGAACTGTTCCAAGTGCTGTGGTCACATGTGGTCAGCCAGCAAAATCGCGCTCGTGTTTTGAAGTTGAAGGCAATGCAGCCTGCTTAAGCGTTATCCAGCATGATTTCAGCTGTCAAGTGGGCAGCGCCTCGCTAACGAGTGGACAGCGCTAAAGCTGTAGTGTTGCCTTTTTGTCGTTTCAAGTTGTATTTGTGAACTTGGCAAGTTCACAGAACTATTTTTACCAATATTATTTTTTTTAACCATTATTTGTAATTTGTTTTCTATTAACTTGATTTCAGCTGTCAAGTGGGCAGCGCCTCGCTAACGAGTGGACAGCGCTAAAGCTGTAGTGTTGCCTTTTTTCGTTTAAAGTTTTATTTGAGAACTTGGCAAGTTTACAGAACTTCTATATTTTTTCTCTAAATTATTTTTGTTTACCATTATTTGCAATTTATATTCAATTAATTTGATGTTATGTTGATTTACAGCATTTCTCTATTTTTTTTCTCTTATTATATATACATATATCCAAAAACTAAATTTTTTTTCCCAAATTATTTTTGTTTACCATTATTTGTTAATTGTTTTCAATTAATTTGCTGTTATGCATTAATTTTTCTTCCAATAATATGCTTATTTTTTACATTTTATTTTCTAGTTAATTAAAGCCAGCTAAAGAATTTTTTTTATAGTTAATGTAAGCAATCTAAACCTGTTTTGCAATAATAATTATTTTGCAAAGAAATAATCTTTTTATTTTTAAAATTTTTTTGTTTCATTTTAACAAACTAACACAATTTTATAATGCAATAATTATTTCTTTTTGATGGTAAGCAAAAAATATGTTTTCTTTAAAAATGCTTTATTATAATTTGTTTCTAGTTAAGATAGAAATGCTTGGTAAATTCTACGTTCCTATAAGCAGCATAAATGCAATACTCTAAATATGTGTTACTTGATATGTGCACATTTCTTGAATATTTGCCATTTACATACTGTCAATGTTCAACTGCCAATTGCAATAAATATGTATTTACTGTAGGTATTTATCAATTAACAATTGCAATAAAAACACAAGGTGGCAGCGCCGTCGGACCAACGTAACATCACACGATAAACATGTAAATGAAACGATCTAAGCTTGTCAATAAATCATGATGTTAAGCAACTTAAGCACTCGTGAATTTTGATAGACAGATAGAATAAGCGAAACGGCGCTAAATCGAGTTTGACAACATGTTAAGTTCGCTGATTTCACATTGACAGCCACATGAGAAACGCAACAGTCTTTCGATTCAATTCAATCGGAATTCTTCAACCACAATTCTTCTAAACTGGACACGTGCTCTGCGGATATGAGGAGTGAAAAATGGGTTCTTAAATTGTCATTTCCAGAGTGCAGCAATACGATCCAAGTATTCTGTACTCTATTTGCATTCTGCACTACAATAATAAGTATAAGCGAGTACCATAAATTATCAGCTATCAATGTATATATCAATAACAAATATTTACGTTGCGTTATTGATTTTGCAAAAGTTTGCTCTAAATATAAATTTTGTGTTTTCCATATTGGCAATATTTTTAATTTCCAAGAATAATATGATAAATGTAACTGTTATTTTTTTTATATTTACTCGAAAAACATTTGCATATTTTATTCTTATTATCAGCAAATATATTCTCAATATTCTGATCTATTTGTTCAATATTTTTAGCATCTCTCAAAACATTTAATTTTCAGCTGCACTCTTAAAGTCTAATCCAATTTTAAACTATTTTCTATACTTTTCGCGCCTCTTTCTTTGCCTATTTTATATATCTTCCGAATATCGTTGCATAAATTTCATCCTGTTCCTGCCATTGAGAAACACACGCATCTCGTGCCTTGGGTCGTATGAGTAATATTTATAGAGACTTTGAACTCGAGCCGCTCACATAACGATTATGATAAAACTGGCATATAAATAAAACTGGTTAGATCGGATAATGATATCATATAGCTGTCATAGGAACTATAGCTCAAAGAACGTGTTTCTGTCCCAATTCATTAAATCGTATTCTTTTTTTTTCGCTTTTGAAATTGTGTTTGATGAACTTAGTCGATATGAGAGTTATTATGTGACAAAGATTTCGCGTTGATTTAAATTTTTTATGAATTTTTGATTGTCACATGAAAAAATATAAATTAAATTATTCAGCTAAAAAAAGGCATATTAAATTAATCATACTTAAGAAAGCATTTTTTTATCTTCATTTCATTTACAAATTATTTGAATAAGATTCTTTATCAGTTTCGCTTATCTGTATATCGTTTAATTATTTTCATTTTATTTCGTTGCCATTTCGTTTGGAGATTTTTATTTTGCAAATTCAATATATAGTAATATCCCAATATTAATTTCCCAAAAATATTCCCTATATCAGTTGAGCTAGAGGCTCGTCGAAACGAAGCTGTTTCTTTATTGTGCTTGTTTTTAATTTGTTTCTTCCAGCCTTATTGTAATATATAATATGTAAATATAATATTGCTGTTCTCCTTCTCGCTCCCATAATGTGATAGACCCGCTGCCTGGCCATCTGTCTGACACGATCATGGCAAACATGTTTGCCGGCCGAAAAGGCCGAGAGAGATGCTAAAAAACTGCTGCTCAAGTTTAAATATACAATTCAATTGAGATTTGTACAAAAAAAAAAAAATTTGCAAACTGAAACTAGTTCTCAGCCATATTAAGAATCAGAAGCGTAGATAAAAATGCAAAGATCGATGGAGAGAGAGAGAGAGAGCGGAAGAGGGAGATGGAGACATAAATGGGCCGCACCTGCGCAGGCGGCGTCCACAAAACTTTGGAGACTGTGACGTGTGGAGACTTAAAGGCTGATTAGCCGGCAACAAAAAAGACGCGCACTAATTTGATCTCGTGATTAATTTAAAAAGCGAATTAACAATTTGAGCGTTTTATGCAAATCCGCTTTAAACTATTGTCGCCACGTGAAAACCAAATTAAATACACCACACAAAAAGGAATTATCAAAAAAAAAAAAATTAATACAATCACCACACAAAAAGAAACATTTGCATTTCACATACAAAATAACAAGTTAGGCACAACATGAAATATTTGGATTATTAATGAATATTTGGTAAGCAATTTTTTGTTAGTTGACGTTATAATTACTATAATTGGCATTACTTTTTGTTGTTGTAGCGCCTGTAAAAGCCTTTTCCCGCTTTTGTTGTTGTAATGTTATTTCTATAAATATATTTATACTGTGTTTTGTTTGTTTGTAGCTATTTTTATAGCCTTCGTTGGCCGCGTTTTTATTTTTGTTTTGAACAACAGTTAGATTTTGCGCTTGCTTTTGCGTGTTGCGATTAGCGTGTGCATGTGTGTGTGTGTGTGTGTGTGTGTGTGAGATGTTGTTGTTGTTGTTATTGTTGCCGTTTGTTGTGTGTTGTTTGTTTGGGTTGCCGCCAAACCGCGCGCAGCGACTTCTCGTTACGAACTGAACGCTGCGAACTGTCCTTAGCTTTTAAGCAGGCGGCGGCAACTGTCGCGGCTTCCAGCGGCAGCGACGCGACGCCAGCGCAGACGGGCAATATTTGGACACACAGCGTGCGCCGGCAAACGCGACGACCACACACACACACACACACACACATATACAAAAAGCTCTTTTCCTTTTCCTTTCGTTCTCGGCTGTCGCAGCAAGAGGAAGTGCAGGCAAAGCAAAAACAAATACAAACACACGCACACGCACACATACACGTACAAAACTAAAGGCGCTATTTGCTTAGCACACGAAAGCCATTTGGGCACACTTAAGGGGACCCCCGCCCCCTTCTCCCCCCACCCCGTGCATTTTTGATTTGAACGATGGACTGGTAAATTAACGCAAATCATTTCGGAGCCTTAATACTTTACCTACAATTAATTAAATCCATTAGGAAAACGGGGAAAAATAGCACATTTTTGTTGTGGTTTTTATCAAATAAAAAAAGTTTTTGTTTAATATTTCGTGCTTTTTTGTGACTAACGAATGTTGTATATTTTTATTTAATTAGTTTTTTAACAAAATAGAGACCAAAGAAACACATTTTATCAAAAAAAAAAAAAAAAAAAGAATACAAACGCGTTTCTTTTATATTTGGTTGTTTTTTGAGACTTAAACATATAATTCATGTTTATTAAATTAATTCTTTAATAAAATAGAGACCAAAGAATCGCATTTAATCATGTAAAATACAAAAACTGTTACAACGTTTGTCTTTTATATAAAAGTAAAATGTTACATTTTTGTTTAACTTATTTTTTTAACGAATGAAACGACTTTACTTTACGTACAATTTATGAGCATGTTCATAAAAAAAACTAAATAAGTTCAATAATATTTTTTAAAATCTTTTATTGAGACCAAAGAAAACACCAAAATTTTAACTTGAAACTTGAATGGAGGATTTTTAATTTTGGGAAAAAAAAGAAAATGGCGTAAATTAAAAAAAATATAGCTTTTTTGGCTATAAATTAGTTTAAAAGATTCGAACGCGTTCAAAAATATTGAATTTTCCTTTTTTAAATTTTTGAATTATACAAAATTGTTTAAACAAAATTGGGGATTCTCATTAAACATAAAGCTACACTACTAAAGGTCTTAAAAAACGCTATTCTAGACTGTCAGCTTTTGCTTCTTCTTCTTTAGCCACCGACATTTGTCATTCGTCATCCTTCGTTTATTTTTGTGGGGGGCATTATCAATGCATGATCATCGTGTTTGTCAATTGTCAACAATTTTCATGTTGTCCATTGTCCAACAATATCAATAAGAACAACAACAAAAATTAATTACCGCCGGTTTTAACGATAAGGCGCCACAACAACAAAAACAATTTTGTGGTTTTGGCTTAGATTAATCATACTCCAAAATTCATATACTGTTTGATGCTAGGCCACTTGAGAGATACTTGAGATTTAATAACATTGATAAACCATTGTTTACACGTTTTCCCACATGCTACTATTATTATTATACGGGCGAGGAAATCCAATGAAAATTGAATGCGACGCGCAGTATTTTGATACTCGCTGCGCTATAACGTAGAAGGGTATAACAGCGTTGTGGAAATTTGATCGAATGGAAAACTTAAAAGTTATTCAAGAAACTATTTTATATGGCAAATATGTTTGGTAATTTATATTTTCCAGTATATTTTAAACCTATATTCGCATACAAAATATATCTTTTGGTATATTTCCGTATATTCATTGGCATATCAGATATGTGTTTTGTATTCTCTCATATTGAGCATTGGGTATTTCACAGTCGACTTGTCTTGGTTCCGTTTTGTTTTTTATCCAATTGCCTGATGCGCAGCTTGCAATTGATTAGGTTAGAAAGCGGAGTGTGCACTTAAATCACAAGTGCGTGGCAACTTTCAATTACTAAAGGCGATTTTACCGATCCTTCTGATTGATTGTGCATTCATTTTGTTAAGTGTATTAGCTATTGATTGGCATTCAACTCAAATTCAAATAGTGCATTTCGTAATTAGTGCGGTCGTTAAAAAATAAATATTCTACTAATTGCATTGTCCTTATCAGCAGCATACAATTCATTATCCAGCGGGGGCGTCACGTCACATGGCATTTACCAACACTGTTTTAACGATCGCTTTGCCGAATTTAAGATCAGGTAATTAATATTAAATTAAAGTAACTGCCATTGTATTTTTATATATATTATATCGAAATGAGTGAATCTATCACAATTAAACAGCAGGTGCATTTAATACAAATATAAATTTAATTCAAAATAAATAGAATTTAAATAAATCCTATATTTTGTGTACTTCAAAAGTCGATAAAAATATATGTAAAGTTTTCGTTGCGCTTGTTGTCATGTGTTTTTCAAAATAATTAGCCCCTGAAACTTTGTGGACTTATTCTAGAATAATTCACCAACCGATTTCAATGAATATAAATCCTGTTTCATTTTTATCTCAACTTAAATATAGATGTTTATCGTAATTCTTGCTTTATTTTTGTCAACGATAACTAAGTAATATGCCATAAATAATATGATAACTATATCGATCACTTCTTTCGTGGGGCTAATCGAGGCTTTTGCGCGGTATTTGAAAGGCGAGCGGCCAACAACAGGTGTCGTGGCAAATGGAACTAAGTTTTTATTGCGTGCAGCGGCGCAACAAATCACACTACAAATCCCAAATGGCGGAGAGCACAAACAAACTACGCAGATTATGTGCACAGGGAGGTTTGGGGCACATGGGACAGGACAACGACCGTTGAGCATTTACCTCTTATTAGTTTTTGGCGCAATAATAATCAGCTGGCACGTGCGGCGGCGCATTTTCCGGCGCCATATGCTAGAAATCCCGATTCACACACAAAAGGATTTTCAAAAAGGATGTTTATGTTTTTTTGTTTTAACAATTAAACAGCACTTTATTCAACTGTGCAATATTTACACTTATTCAATTAGCTTAAACAAAAAAAACACACACAAAATAAATAAAATGTTACTTCTCGATTTGGTTAATATTTGAAATGTGGTTGTCGGTTAAGCGAGTGCGACACTTGCTTTTTGCGCGACTGAATAAAACGAAATGTTCCGATTCCGAGTGCGTGCACAAAGCCAACTTAATCAGACAAAATGCCAGGCGTTAAGCCAACGACCAAAACTGCCCCAATCCAAAATGGGCGGCCGGCCGGTGAAGAGCTTTTTGGCTTTGGCGATGGCTTTCTGGCCTCAAAAAGCTGACAACTCAAATAAAAGCTTTCGCACACTTGTTGACATCGCTGACGAGTCGACGAGTTGCCTTCGCTTTTCCTTATTCCTTTTTTTGTTTTTATACCAAAACTTCATAGCAATAATTCACAAAATGACGAATAACAAATAAAGCTTACAGAATAGTTGGAATTCTCGTGTGATTATAAATCGGGTAGCATTTCGGTTGTGTGCGCACTGTAAAGATATAAAATGATTTGCAAGTTAATATTGTGTAATTCGTTAAAAGTCACAATTGGCGAGTGACAAGTAAATTAAATAAATAGCGAGTAAGTTAAAAGAAAAAGTAAATAAATAGGAAGTCAGTATTACATAAAAAATAGGCATTAATATAATAATAATATAGAAGAGCATATTTTGGGTTTTAAATTTTGTAAAAAAAATACTTAAAGAAATGCTTATCAAAATTAAAGTTTCAGAAACATTAACATTTGTACAATTTAGAATAAATTTATAATTTAATTTATATTTATAAATTGAAATTTATAAACTTACCGCGCTGTGGCACCACGCACTACACAGAAAGCAATATAACGTTCGACCTGTGATTATAAACAAGATAAATTCAATAACGAAATTGCGCGAAAATTACAAGATTAAATTTGCTCACCATCATGGCAAAGAAATTGTAGTTTCTGGAGAAGCGCACAGTGCGCAATACTGTCATGAAATACTTGTGAATTTCGCTGCCCAGTTGTTTATTCCAATCGGAATGTAAACGGCGGTTCTCCTGTGTATTGAGGATCAAGCTAAAGCTGCGCACGAGCAAATACAAATCCGGCTCACATCCCGATGACACCAGCTTTGTCCAGTTCACCCGTTGCGCCATCTCAAAAGCTTGCTTCAGCTGGGTGTGAAAATGGGTATATGAATTATCAAGTACATTTCCACATTAAGAAGTTTTCTAAATATCCTTTTATGATTCATAATATTTTTGAATGGAAATTTGTCGTTTAATGAATTTGTTTACTTTATTACTGCCTAGCGATTTACCATAAATCTAATCCAAAGTTCCAACTGATCAGTTCAAAAAACTTTTAATTAATCAACATAAATATTCAAATAAATCAATTATTATTCAAATTATAAGCTATGCTAAAAGAGTAACATTTTAATGATTAATGAATGAATGATGTGATGATTCGAAACTTGATTGATTGATTCATTTTAAGTTATTCTCTTAAAAATAAATCTTCGTAAGTTTGAGTTAAACAATTTTTCTATATATGTAAGTATTTCGCTAGCGATAAATATGCTTATTTATCAGGTTGTAAACAATGAAACATTTTTTTTTTATGTTTGAGGTACATTATTTTCTGACGGAGCTAATTTAAATACATATACAATAACATATTGTAAAAGGTTTCAGGCTATAATATTATCATATAAATTCCCCGACACTTATGAAATGTTTAAATGTATTGAACTTGTCACTCACCACATCAGTTTGCAGGTCCGGGTTCGGTTGCCCGGAGACCTTTGAGAACGTGGCCAGCAGCATTGTCATGGCAATACGCCGATTGATATCGTCGCCATTCTTGATGAGCTGCACAATCGAGCTGTGCATATCGATGACACGCTCCATGCGCGCTTTGCCCGTGCCCAGCACGAAGCGATCACACAAGCTGATGCCAATGATGTCGGCATCTTTCGGTTGCAGCGCCACTGCCAGCTCACAGACCCCCTCCAAGAGTTGGCAACGGTAGCCCATGCAATGCGTGTCCAGCTGCTCGTAATGCTGCATCATTATGCACAGATGATACAAGTCGAGCAGCTCATCCAGCTGCACAGCCTCCAAAGCATACACGCTGTCAATAAAGCCACGCAACAGCTGCAGAGGAAATTGAATTTTGAAAAAATGTTTAAATTTGTGGGAAAGATGAGCATTTGGTTCGTGTCTTCGCTAAGAAGTGATTGAAATACATTCTGTGGTTTGTGTTTTGTTTTAACTTTAAACTACGTTTTGTTTTAATTTTAAATTGTTGAAATTGTAATTTGGAGAAACGCATTTGTATTGCACAATGAAATGTAGTCAACTACAATGTGTACAAATTCCAGCTCTGATTGTACGATCGATTCGATCGAATCAGCACAATTAATTCTATAAATAAGCATCTCACTCACCTGGCTGGTGGTTTGAGGCCGCAGTGCAAAGGGAAAGCTGTTGCTTAAGCTCGAGTTGAGCAGAAACTGTTGAAGATGCTCGTGTGTATAGCCGACTTTGGCTGCCTCCGGTGGCGGCACAGCGAGTGCGTCATTCAACGCCTTCAGCTCCTCCGTTTTGCGCTTGACAATTCGATGGTATTCCTCCTGCGCCTCCATATCAATGTAATCGCTATTGTTATTATTAATACTGGATGCCAGGCGCAGTTGCTCCTTATTATTCTTGACTGTTTCGACGGGCAGCGGCTTCTTCTTACCGCGTTTGCTTTCCGCACGTGGCTCGTGCTCCGCTGCCGCTGTGGAAGCGTCAGAATCATCTCCAAGAGCTTCGTGCTTGCGTCTTCTCAGCTTACCAACTGTTGTTGTTGTTAGCTGCTCATTCTCCTGCTCCAGCTGCTCCTTGCTGTTCTTGACTGTTTCAACGGGCAGCGGCTTCTTCTTGCTGCGCTTGCTTTCCGTACGTGGCTTGTGTTCCGCAGTCGCTGTGGAAGCGTCGGAATCTTCGCCAGCAGCTTCCTGCTTTTCCTGCTTGCGTCTTCTCACCTTGCCAACTGTTGTTGTTCCTGTTGTTGGCTGCTCATTCTCCTGCTGCAGCTGCTCCTTAATGTTCTTAACTGTTTCGACGGGCAGCGCCTTCTTCTTGCTGCGTTTGCTTTCCGCACGTGGCTCGTGCTCCGCTGTCGCTGTGGAAGCGTCAGAATCATCTCCAAGAGCTTCGTGCTTGCGTCTTCTCAGCTTACCAACTGTTGTTGTTGTTAGCTGCTCATTCTCCTGCTCCAGCTGCTCCTTGCTGTTCTTGACTGTTTCAACAGGCAGCGGCTTCTTTTTGCTGCGCTTGCTTTCCGCACGTGGCTTGTGCTCCGTGTCGAAATCTTTGCCAGCAGCTTCCCGCCCTTCCTGCTTGCGTCTTCTCACCTTGCCAACTGTTGTTGTTGCTGTGGTTGGCTGCTCATTCTCCTGCTGCTGTTGCTGCTGCTGCTCAGCTGCCTTGGACACAATTTGCTGACTTTCCATTTGCCGCTTGCGGAGCTTCGTCGCAGGCTTTGCTGGCTGCTTGGGAATGATTTGCATTATATTGGCCGCAAGCGTTTTATCAGCCAGCGCATTTGTTTCCGCCTTCAGTTGAGCGCGCGTCTTTCGAGCGTCAGTTGCTGCCAAGTATTCTTCATGTTATGCGAATACCGAGAGCATTGTGTGCTTTGTTTTCGCTTACCCATAACGGCAATAGCCAATTGCCAAAGCGCGGCCGATCTTTAAGTCGTCCTATAAAACAAAATACGCAATTGTTTGGAATACGCGCGGAATATCGAGACACTAAGATGGGAAATTGAGTAGTATCGTTTGGCATCGAGTATATTTAGTTGCTGGGTGGTCTGGCAGCATTACGTACAAATTTTACTAGCTGGCAACGCTGGCCGTATATAATATTACATGAGTATGAGCGAGCACTAGTATTTGTAATTGTGCTGCTTTGCGAGCGTGCGTGTGTCGTTTTACTTTACTTTTCAATGTTTTGTTTTATTTTGTAACAATTTTAAAACTTCTCAACTACCTGACACGGCGACATGCTTTACTTAATCAAATTACTAATACCGCTTCTATGGCTGACAACAACAACAACGCAATCACAACTGACAGTTGCGCCAACAGCTGATTTGACGCGCAATTCACTTGAAAGAAGCTTTTCGACCAAGACGCCATATCGTGCCATCGCCAATTACAATGACACGGCGCCAGTCTATCAGGGTAATAAAACACGCATCAATTATGTTGTTACAAATAATCTCTGCATGGCATCAGCTGTTTTTGTTTTGTCCACAAGGTTGCCACCCGACGCGCATTTGGTCGATTATCCGGCATGGCACTCGCAATCCCAGCAAATCCGTTATAATGCATGCCAAGGCGCGACTGGTTGAATTGCAGTCGCTGCTGCTGCACCAGACGAAACCGCCACCGCCGCATCTTGATGCCAATGATTTGAAGCAATTGCGTCGCTGGAATTGGGATCATTTGGAGCCGGATGATGAGAAATTGCTGGTTGCTGAGGGTGAAGATGAACTTATCGAGTTGGCCGAACGCATGCAACTGCGTTTTGCCCCCATATTGCCGGACCTCTATAGTCCCGAAGCGTATTACTTTAAATATACGGCCACGCAGCGTACGCTAAAGAGTGCCCAGAGTTTTGCCACCGGTTTGTTTGGCCGCCATCGCATACACGCCATCAGCTATCCGCGACCATTGAAACGCGATCCTGTGCTGCGGGTAAGTTGCAAATCCATACCCATTTATTATTTCACAGCCAGCATTTGAGCAAACGAGTATATTTAGTTGTAAATAATTGTATTCTGATAGTCTGGCATCGCCGTGGTAGCGCGCATAAATACCGAAATTATACCAACTGCTTATAAAAAGAAGACAGCTGATATATGTAAATTCTTAGTACGTTTCGTATAATAAAATAATATGCTTAGCGATAATCGTTATTTGAGCTCGTTAATACTCTGTGATTGCATCAATAGTCTTGATTATTGAATTTTAATTTAGTTGATGAGTGACCTTAAAATATTTCCGGTCACACTGAGTCCTTTCGGACTAGTAAAAAATGCAAATTATTTAAATGATTATGGTTAATATTTTTATTTATACTGCGATACAAATGATTCACTTTGAAGATTCTTATTGTAATTTGATGTCATTGCTATTTTGTTAGCAAACTAGTATTAAGTTGTATGCGTAAATATGCAAATAATTGAATTGCGCGCCTTGTACATGCATAAGGTGGCATCACTGCTGACCATGCTAGAGCGAGACAGAGACTGCGACAGCGACAGAGAGAAGGACACCAGAGCAGCAGCAGCAGAAGAAGAAGAATATCGCAAATGCGTATTTCGTTATTTAGCGTTTACAGCGCGTGCGTTTCCAAGAACGTTTTTTTTTTTTATTTTCCGTGTGTGTGCAAATTACTCGACTTGCAGCCAAGCATTTGTTTATTGTTTGTTTGTTGTTCAATTAATTTGTGCGCAGCGCGAACGCGAAAAAAAGAAAAACCAAAACACAACGCAGCGTAAAAATAAATATAAAATGAATCATAACGCGCAACGCTAAAAAAAAAAAAGAAGTAAATTTTGCGTCGCCGTCGCCGTCGACGTCGCCGTCGTCGTCGGCAGCCTTTGGGTTAGGTGCCAAATTGTTGGGTTATGTATAAGCGAGATGAGCGTATGCAGCACATGCTGCCCAACTGCAATAAACTGTAAATAGCGAGACACGCACACACACACAGAAACTATATATATATACATATACGCGATTAGAGTTCACACACATTTAAGAGACAAAGATGATGGAATCGCTGTACAAAGAGAGCATTGCGATTGCCAGCGAAAGCAGCAATGGCAGCACTGCCAGCAGCAGCATGGGCAGCACTGCCACCGCTGCACTCAAGCGCGAGAGCGAGACAGCAACAGCAACTAACAAGGATGCAGCCGCCGCCGCTGCCGTTGTCATCAATAAATCTCGCAGCTCAACGTCGACGTCGTCGTCGTCGTCACGGAGCCTGCGACACTTGATCGCCGGCGACGGCGAACTCGACTTCATGCTGGACCAACGGATTGCGCTCAGCTTTGCCGCCAAGCGGCATCAGGAACAGATTGAACCGCTGCACTACGAACGCCTCCCGTGGCGCATCCGGGAACGCATGAAGACCGCCAGCGTGGCGCTGGTTTTGTGCCTCAACATTGGCGTCGATCCCCCCGATGTGGTCAAGATCCAGCCGTGCTCCCGTCTCGAGTGCTGGATCGATCCCAGTTCGGTGTCGGTGCCGAAGGCGATGGAGTTAATCGGCAGCAATCTGCAGATGCAATACGAACGCTGGCAGCCGCGTGCCCGGTACAAGAAGTGCAACGATCCCACCGTGGACGATGTGAAGAAGCTGTGCACGTCGTTGCGTCGCAACGCCAAAGGCGAACGCATCCTGTTCCACTACAACGGCCATGGTGTGCCCAAGCCGACGGCCAACGGCGAGATCTGGGTGTTCAACAAGACGTTCACACAGTACATACCGCTGAGCATCTTTGAGCTGATCAACTGGATGGCGGCGCCGTCGATTTACGTGTACGACTGCTCCAATGCGGGCATCATCATCAACTCGTTCCAGCCCTTTGCCGAGCAGCACGAACACGAGCTGGAGAAGGCGCTGGCGGCTCAGGCGGCGGGCGCTGCACCTGCGGCCCAGCTGGTCAGCTACAAGAACTGCATCCATTTGGCGGCGTGTGCCGCCAACGAAATCCTGCCCATGAATGCCCAGCTGCCGGCGGATTTGTTCACCAGCTGCCTGACGACGCCGATTAACATTGCGCTCAAGTGGTATGCGATGCAGGAGAAGCTGGGCATGGTGCCGCGCATCCAGAGCGAACTGATCGACAAGATACCGGGCAAGGTGAACGATCGTCGCACCATGATGGGCGAACTCAACTGGATCTTCACCGCCATCACCGATACCATTGCCTGGAACACGCTGCCGCGCGAACTCTTTCAGCGCCTGTTCCGCCAGGATTTGCTGGTGGCCAGCCTGTTTCGCAACTTCCTGCTGGCCGAGCGCATCCTGCGCAGTCACGACTGCACGCCGGTCTCGCTGCCGGCGCTACCCGCCTGTCATCGCCACGCCATGTGGAAGGCCTGGGATCTGGTCGTCGATCTGGCGTTGCAACAGCTGCCGGATATATTGGAGCAGCAAGCGCCGTATCGACAGCTGCCGTTCTTCGAGCATCAGTTGACCGCGTTCCAGGTGTGGCTGGACAGCGAGTCGGAGTCGCGTACGCCGCCGGAGCAGCTGCCGATAGTGCTGCAGGTGCTGCTCTCGCAGGTGCATCGCTTGCGTGCCCTCGAGCTGCTCGCCCGCTTCCTCGACCTGGGCCCGTGGGCGGTCAATCTCGCACTGGGCGTTGGCATCTTCCCGTATGTGCTCAAGCTGCTGCAGAGTTCGACGCGCGAACTGCGACCCGTGCTGGTCTTCATCTGGGCCAAGATACTCGCGGTGGATCCCAGCTGCCAGGTGGATCTGGTCAAGGAGTACAAGTACTTTCTGTCGGTGCTGCAGGACAATGCGGTCAGCAAGCAGCACCGCACGCTGAGCGCCTTCGTGCTCGCCTCCATCGTGCACAACTTCTTGCTGGGACAGACGAGCGCCCTCCAAGGCCCCCTGCTCTCCATCTGCCTCGAGCAGCTGAACGACAGCAGTTGGCTGCTGCGCCAGTGGCTCGCCATCTGCCTCGGCATGTTGTGGCAGAACTTTGAGAAGGCTCGCTGGTCGGGTGCCCGCGACTTGGCGCACGAGAAGCTCTACGTGCTGCTGCACGACCCCATTCCGGAGGTGCGTGCGGCTGCGGTGTTTGCGCTGGGCACGTTCATCAGCTCGGTGACGGATCGCAGCGAGGAGCAGGCGAACAACATTGATCGCATCATTGCGATCACGCTGCTGGAGACGGTGGGCGAGGATATGTCGCCGCTGGTGCGCCTCGAGCTGGCCGCGGCCCTGCAGTGGATGGTGCTGCTCTTCGAGACGCAGTTCGTCACCGTCTATCTGTCGGAGCAGCTGCATCACAGCCACAGTGCGGCGGTGTCGTGCGGCGGCGAACGCAGCGCCAGCATCACGCACGGCATGCCGCATGCGCCGCCGCTGCCGCCCTCGCAGTCCGGCACCCACAGCCTGGAGCGCTTCGGACACGTCACCATTCGACGCGGCGTCAGCTCGAGCAGCATTTCGAACATGGGCAGCAACAGCGGCGGCGGCGGCGGTGGCGGAGGCAGCAGCAGCAGCAACAGCGCCGCCGGCAACACCACCAACTTTATACCCTTTCAATCGATCTTCACGCGACTGTGGCAGGGCATCTACAATCTGGGCCACGATCCGTATCCGCAGGTGGCGGCGACAGCGCAAAAGATCATTGCCCACGTGCGCGACGCGGCGCTGTGCATGATCACGGCCAAGGAGGCGACGAACGCCACAGCCGGTAGTGGCTGCTCGACGTCGGCGGGCGTCACGCGCGACCTGGAGAAGCTCAACAACAGCAGCTTGAGCGTCAGCCTGCCGCCCAGCCCGAACACGCGCTGCAATTATCTGGGCGCCAGCGGCGAGTCGCCGCCCGTCGGTCCCGTTGGAGCCGTCGGAGGTGGAGGAGGAGGCGGCGGCGGCGGCCCAGCCTCCAGTCAGTGGGTGCAGAAGCTGCGTCTGTCGGGCGGCGCAAACTCGGAATCGCAACGCAAGCTGCGCACCAGCTCGATGAACGACGAGACGGATGGCGGCGCCGGTGGCGCCACAGCGCATGCACCGCCCGTGGGCCCTGCGACTGGTACCGGCGGCGATGGCAACCATTCGGCCCGCAGCAGCGGCAGCGAGACGGCGCAACAGCATTTCGGCGGCGACGGCAGCAAGCCGCAGAGCTTGCAACCGATTGTGCAGACCCAGTTCATACCCTGGGCCATATCGTATTTTACGCGGCCGGGCAATCAGCGGTACAGCAGCGCGGAGGGCGGCAGCGAGGCGGAGGAGCGTCAACAGCGCTGGCCCATCGATCGCAATTCGAACGAGTTGCGGTCGCGTCTGTATCGCTATCAGCGCAACAAGCTGATACGCGACGCCGCCGTGCGGCAGCTGCACGAGCAGCGGGTGCAGCGTCTGGACGCCTACAACTGGGTGCGCAAGACGCAGTTCACACCGTCGCTGGTAAAGCTGCTGCCCTACGAGCCGCAAATTGCGGTCGCCTACAAAGAGAAGGTGCTGGTCTATGACTTTGTGAAGAACTCGGTGCTCAGCTACGGCGAGCACACAACAGCCGAGCACACCGCGAGTGCGGCACCGAACACACTGAAAGCGGCCTCCTCAACCAACCGGCATTCGAGCTTTGCGCGCGTCAGCAGCTTTGAGCTGCTCAATGCACAGGACACGGGCTTGATGCTGGTCGCCCACGAGGATGGCGTGATACGTGTCTGGCAGGCGGCGAACCAGGACGAGGTGCAACCGGCCACCAGGCGGCTGATTAGCGCCTGGGATGCGCTACCACGGGGCGGTAGTAGCTCGACAGGCATTGCGAGCGGCGCTTCGGCGGCAGCGACGTCGGCCAGCTCGCTGAACAACAGTTCCTATTTGTCGCGTCTGCTCAAGAGCGATATGCTGCTGCTGCATCATCACATTGCCGCCAGCACCGGTAGTAGCGCAAATGTGGGAGGCAGCCATGTGGGCAGCAACTCGGCAACGCTGACCGCCAACATTGTGGCGAACATCGCCAACCAGTCGAGCATTGTGTCGAACAGCGGCAGCGTCAACAGCCTGCACAGCTCGGCGGGCGGCAGCTGCAACGGCGCCTCCTCGGGCCTCGTCACCGCCTGGCAGCAGTACAGCCAACATCTGGTGGTGGGCGGCAGTTCGCATCGCTATCTGCGCATCTGGGATGTGGAGCGCGAGCTGAAGCTGACGGACTTGCAGCTGGGCCGCGACACAAGTGTGCGCGTCCTCTCGCCCTTCATGGCGAACACTCGCTGCAATTTGGTCGTCGCCGGTTGTGCCGATGGCAGCGTGCGGCTCTTCGACAAACGCTGCGATCTGCGCATTTGTGTGTTGCGCGATCATGCGGCGCCCATTCTGCACTGTTGTCTGCGTGCCAACGAGACGACACTCGTCGCTGGCTGCACCGCCGGCAAGGTGTGCATCTTTGATCTGCGGCAAACGGACAACAATAGTGCGACGACGACGACGACGACTTCGTCAGCGCCGCATACGTGGCAGGCGGGCGGTGATATTACGGCGATGGCCACGCACCCGTTGGCCAATGCCATTGCCTGCGGCAATGCCTCCAAGATCTGCATCTACTCGCTGAGCGGCTCGATGCAGAGCGTGTTGCGCAGCAACGAGGGATTCATGGGGTCGCGCAACCCGTATCCCACGTGCCTCTCCTTCCATGCGTACAATGTCCAGCTGGCGGTGGGCTTTGTGGACAACACGGTCGCTGTCTACAGTCCCACACCAGGTAAGATCAGCTCAAGTGGAGGGGAACTTTCTTGAACATTTGTATTAGTTTGGTAGTTCTCTCTATATACCTCTCTCTACTCGTTGTGTGTTGTAAACGAAGCAGCTCTCTCGCTGTGTCTCTTAACTATTGTAGTAATGTCTAAACTACTATTACTATTCAGCATTAATTCGCTACTCGTTATACATGTGCGGTTCTGGCTGTTTCTTTAAATGGTAGCTCTGATTATTGCATTAATTCGACAGCTCGTACTATACTAGATCAATAATCGTTACTCGCTACTCGTTACTCGTCATGTGTGTTAGAAGCGAATCATTATGATCGTTTACGAAATGGTAGTTCGATGATGATTATAAGTTCGTTAGCTCGTGCTATCTATCGCTCTAGTTGTAACTCGCTACTCGTTACTCGCTATGTGTGTTACATAACATAGTAGTAGTTGAAGAAAAAAACAGTTCGTTGATTATTATTCGATAGCTCATAATATATGTATCGTTCTAGCCGTTGCTCGCTGCTCGTTACTCGTTATGTGTGTAATATAGCTGATCATTGTAGTAGTTA
The DNA here is from genome assembly GCA_035047365.1 of Drosophila ustulata. Lineage (NCBI taxonomy): Eukaryota > Metazoa > Arthropoda > Insecta > Diptera > Drosophilidae > Drosophila > Drosophila ustulata. Next base: position 11,435,466 of record JAWNPT010000080.1, read on the forward strand.
ATGAAATGTTCGTGAAATGACTGGTGAACAAAGTTGCGAACTCGTTTACAATCATTTGATGTTACTACTCGTTATATCTCACTCGTCGCTCAATTATTAATTCGTCATCTGTTGTTGTTGTGACTCGTTACAGTTTTATAAACTCTGCAGCCGCTGGAAAACGGACGTCGATAAGAATCCTGAAACAATGTTTAATGCACGTAGCTTTTATGCGGAGCCAGCGATGCAGTCAGCAGTGGAGCATGTGCGTGCGAGCACACAGTTATCGGACGAGTTAACCGCCGAGGACGTCCAACTCATGTACACGGTGTGCGCCTTTGAGACGGCCTGGCAACGCCACAAATCGCCATCCGTCTGGTGTCGCTTCTTCGACGCGAACTCGCTGAGCGCGTTGGAGTTCGCCGAGGATCTCGAGTATTATTGGAACGATGGCTACGGCTACGAATTGACCCATCGCATTGCCTGCCCGGCAATCGCCGACATGTTTGCGACCATCGAGTGAGTTTACTTTTCTTTTTACACTTTTACTGCAATCCATATACTTAACTAAATGATTCTCGCTCATAATTAATTCTTCAGAATTCGCAAATAATTTATTGCGTTGAAGCTCATAACTCTAAAAAAAAAACTAATATATTCATAAAAAACTTTGGGAGCAAAAGATAAGAAAAGTTCGTCTGTTTATGAATATTATTTTTGAATTTTTATTAAATAATTTTTGTTGGGCAAATTAATATTGCTTGTCCCGCAAATTCAAAACATTATTTTAGATTCTGTAAAATACAGTAGAAATTTAGAATTTATTGATCGATCAATTTATGCAAAATATCTTGTGTAAAAATTACAGCCGTTACTTTGCATTTAGTTTAGTCAGTCAGTCAGTTTCATATATTAAGATATATGTACTTTAATGGAAGTGGTTAAAGCAGAAGCAACAAATTTAAAAAAAATCAGCAATCTACATTAATCTTAGATTAACAAATAAATATATATAAATGTTAAGAATTAAAATGTTTCTTAATTCGAAATTAAATTAAATGAATATAGTGCTCAACACTTAATTCGTGACTATATAAAAATATTGATAGATGAAAAATATTTTGTAGGCATATTAAAATCATAATATGATAGCGTATTTTTTTTAACTATTTCGGCTCTGTCTACTCATTGCTTAATGTGCATAAATTCAAATGAATCTACAAATTATATATTATAAATTATATATTCTATTGAATATATAATAATATATATTTCTTATGAATCTATTATTTAAATATGTGTTTTAATAATGTTAACATTGCTTTGACACTAAGCTTATTAATATCGAATAATAATGAGCTATACTCTATTTTTTTACAGTACGCCAAGTGAGCGCGCCAATGCCATATTCTATTTCACGCACTCGGGCACACTGCTCAAGATGTTGGCCCATCTGGGCGTGGCCCGGGACGAGCGACCGCTGACGCACAAGGACTTTGGCAAGGATCGGCTGTGGCGTACGAGTGAAATCGATGCGTTCGCAACCAATTTGGCCTTTGTGCGCTACGAGTAAGTTACCTGAAATTATTTATAAACTATAATGAATTAATATTGATTGTTGCAGTTGCATTGAGCGAGAGCCGCAAGTGCTGGTGATGCATCAGGAGCGTGTGGTGCGCCTGCCCGGCTGTCCACAGGATGACGATCTTTGTCCGCTGTCAACGCTGCGTCGCAACTACGCGGACAGCGTGGAGCGCTGCGACTTTGAGTCGCTCTGCCAACTGCAGCCAACAGCTAGGGAGACAGAAACAGAGGAATGAGGACGAGAGTGAGAGCGATAGCGAGAGAGAGACAAGGGAATTGGATTGGGATTGATTACTGCTGACGGGAGAGATGATGATGACGCTGCTGCTGCTGCTGCTGCTGATGATGATGATAATAATGATAATGATGATGGTGCTGCTGCTGCTGCTGCTCCGCTACTGCAAAACTATGTGAAATTTAACATGACCAGAGGGATTCGTCGCAATTTTGTGAATTTTGAAATAATGTCGAGCACACTGAGAACAGTCGACAGAGTGAAAAAGTGAAAGAGAGACAGAGAACAAATGAGAAAAGTTGGGGCAAGAGATAACGATGATGATGCTGCATATTGGGATAGGGATAGGGAGGGATTAGCGTTAAGTATATGAAAACAAAAGTGAGAAAAAAACAAAAACAAACCAGAGAACAAGAGAGTGAATGATAGCGAGAGAGAATTTTTTTATGTTCAAAAACAAAAAGAAAACTAAACTAAATTAGTGAAATCAAAAGTTGAGTGGAGTCGAAAACCAATTTAAGCAAATTGTATGTGTTTTGTATGCCTTATTTATAATCAATGTGGACCATCCAAATCCAGAATGAAACAGCTGAATACCGAAACGAAAGAGACAGAGAGAGAGCACAAGTAAATGAATTAGAGCGAGAGCAAGAGCGAGCAGAGAGAGAGCGAGAAAAGGAGGGAGGGAGGAAGTGAGAGATTCTAGCCATGTCGCCAACCCGAGAATTGTCTATTTTGCCTATACATACATATAGAACTATCTACAATAACGATTTGTACTTCTTGAACTCAAACGTATACTCTGCTAAATATTCCTATATTTTTTATTTTATTTTTATTAATACTATAATATTGCTTTATTTGTTTTTTGGTCTTTCGTTTGTTACCTTTTTCGACACACACCCACACACACAAAATAACGATCTATATAGCTATCGAAACTATCTACCAATCTATATAAAGTATACATGAAAGCGAAACAACTGCTTAGCCCTTGTACATACCTAACTATATGTATATATAACGATTACAAACACACGCATATAAGTATATATATATATATAATACATAGCACTAAGAAAATCAGTGAAACCGGGGAAAAAACACAGTTGAATACACGAAAGCGAAACATGATTTTGTGTTAGTTTTTAAGCCTATTTTGTATGTGATTTTGTTTTGTTAGTTCATACATACTATCTATATAAACCATATGTCTTTTTTTTGCGCTCGTTTATTAAGCAAAAGCATAACGATGATGTGTTTTATAAATAGTAACAACAATTGTAACGCAAACAATTAAACAAAAAAAAAAAAAAGAAAAAACAAATGCATCAAACAAATAGTCGAGTCACAGTTAAGATGCTCCTTTTTCCCCCCAAAATAGCAACAATTACAAAAAAACACTTCTAAGTACATATATATATATATATACATACTATATATATCTAACTATATTCACTTCTATGTTATACTTATTATTATCACAATACGCAACACGAAATATTCTAACAAAGACTTGAATTTCGAACCCTTTAAATTTGTTTAAAAAAAAAATACAAAAAAATACGTAAAAACGAAACAAAAAAATGTGAAAACAAATAAAGTGAAAACTGAAAATGTAATTGCAATATGTCGCATCATCTACAAATATGAAATAATACCTTTAGTCACCCTCCCGCTGCTGTTGTTGTTGACTGCTCGTTAGCAAACTTCCCGTGTGTGTGCAAAGCGTTTGTTGTTTTTAGAGCCTGCTAATTGGAATTCTTTTCTCATTCGGAACTATCAACTTTGGAGTGTAGATTCGATCGGTCGAGACGGACGCCCATTCGATATGTATGCGACGTTGCAGCTGTTCCGTGTTTCGATCGCCCATTCGGTAGAATTGATCAGCACCAAAAATAGAGCTAACACCACAAATATCATAAAGGTTCAATTATGCTTTACTATTGACGCCTTTATACCCTATTATTTAGTTATGTTAATTGAAATTCTTTTGTTAACAATTTTGTATCATATTTTTATCTGTTATCTGTTCTTGGTGCCCTTTTCGTCTGGTGATCGAACCCAAAAGTTAATGGAACCAGTTTAAGCTGTTAGGACAGTTAGGGTTCGTATTATAATTTCATGCTAAAATCGCTTCTCTTAAATGACGAACCTTATCAATGCGAACACGGCGAAACAAGTTGACCAATAAAATGCGATCTATTTTTGTATAACGTTTTTCGTAATGTGCGATTCACGATTTTATAATTATTCCCAAAAATGTAAGCATATACATATGTATGTACATTTGAACATATATTTGAAGCATAGAAAGATTGATATTACCAAACGGTTTTCGAAATTTCCGATATGGAAAAATTCAAAATAATACAACTGGTTTTTGTGTATATTTGTTGATAATTTTATAACAATTTTTGGAGCTGCAAATACCCGGTTGTTCTTGTGCTTAGGGTATCTAATTAAAATTTCGGAAATGTAGAGCCCAAAAATAAAAAATAACAACCACAAATGTTGTTGCTAAGGGTATCTGAGACTTGAGTAGAAGATGAAAAGATGAATTATGTTTCAGATTAAATCTGAAATACGCTATAAAATATGTCAGATAATTACTAGCCTATTTAACGATGGTGTAAAATGTTTAGAACTATGCTGAACTTGAACAAATATGAATACTAAATTGAGCAGTTAAAAAAGATGTCTGATAATTGTGGGAAACTTGAAGAATGAAAAGTAATGCTAAACTGGGTAGTTAAAAGATATGTCGGATAATTATAGGCAAAGCTAAATGCTCGTCGGTTATGGCCATGCGTTGTAGGGAAGGGCGTGACTGGCTCAAAGAACAATCGTGCTGGAGAACTTTGTATCTATTTGGCTAATACTTGAAAGCTGAAAACAAGTAAGGAACTTTTTCGAGAGGCTGATGCAATTAGCTGGCGGAAGCTGAAGCTACAAAAGCTTCGCTGCAGCGACGCCGGCAGCGACGCTGACTGCACAACGGAGCGCAGCGCAGCGCGACGGCAACAGGTTCAACCCTTAAAGCGCTTTTTGCGGGTGCGCGCTCCAAAAAGCTGCGCCAACAAAAGCTCGAGGATGCCAATGCGAGAGAGAGAGCGAGAAGCTGCTGCTGTCGCTCTCAGCGCGCAGACGTCGCCAAGTTGCAGTCGCTGCCGCTGCCGCTGGCGACGTCGACGTCGACTTTGAGTTTTTGGTCCGGCAACAGACGGCGAGCGAATTGGCCAAGAAACTTTTTAGTGCGCTGTTTGCCGTTGCGGTTGTTTGGCGCGCGTTTTGTTTTCATTTGTCAACCAATACATATAGTTTTTTTTGTGTGTGGCTATTGCGAATTAAAACCGAAAATTTGTTAACTGTAACTGCCGCCGACAGTTCGCGTTCTTTCCGTCAACAATCGCAGTTGTTGTTGTTGTTGTTGCTGTTGCTGTGGTGTTGTGATGTGCTTGTTGTTGGTGTTGTCGCTGCTGTTGCTGATGTTGTTGTTGCTGCTGCTGCCGTCAAACTGTTAACCACCGTTTTTTTTTTCTCCACTCCTGGCGTTGTCCTGTCGCCGTGAATGTGTATGTGTGTGTGTGTGTGTGTGTGGACGTCAGCAACATGACCTAATTCCCAACAAAGAACAGCAACAAAAAAAAAAAAAACACAACGTCAGCATTAGAATCTTGCTTTAGCCAGGACAACAACCCACCAAGAAGAAGAAGAAGCAGCAGCAGCAGCAGCAGAGAGCGCTTGAGAGGCTTCCCAACAACAGCAACAGCATTGGGACAGGAAGCGTCTGAGTCACCCGGAGTCAAAGGAACAGTCTGAGTCACCGCTCCGGCATGGAACAGCTGTGCTATGTGGCGCTCAGCTGCCTTTTGGCCGTCGTCCTGCTCTACGGGCTGCTCGAGGTGCACTACTTCCTGCGCATGTGCCTCGGCGTGCTGCTCGCCCGCTTCGTCAAGTCGCGCTGCCACGTCTTGGACCCGACCACAATCAATAGTGAGTCCGCCTCCGCTTACATAAAGCTGCAACACTTGCTGCAACATCCCCCAAAACCACACAAAACGCGACTGCAAAAGGGTTTGATGGTGCAGTGGTCGCACTTGTAACGCCCTTTCAGTCCCATGGCATTTGAGAAAGAATAAATTAAAATTGTTTATATTTAAAATTATCAGTCAGACAAATTCAAATTAGTCAAATCAAATCAAGCAATTAAAAAGTTATTTCGATAAATTTGATAAAGCATCATTAAATGTGATAAGGATAAAAATTAGTTTACAAATTTATTATCATCAATTGCTTAGTTTGTCAAATGTTGTGTAGAACCGATTTAATTAACATTTATAATTTTAAATTATTTCCGATTCGAATAAAAAGTTAAACAAGGAAACTTCAGAATAATATTACAAACTAATTTGGTTTAAAGCCAAAAAATGATTATCAATTTTACAAAACATATCTATTCCTATTTTTCATTTAATTTAATTAATGATTTAATTTAATACATTCAGTAAGAAATTATCTAGAATAATATTTGCTGGTTAAAAGTAATTTCGATAGGAAACATTGACTACTGTGTTTAAGAATATATCCATACATATTTTTCATTTAACTTTTTAATAATTTTTATTATTTAAAATTAATTGCGATTAAACAAAATGAAAAGCAGACTATGTCAATAAATATATTTGTCCGTCTGATCTGAGCAACTACATAGGAGCTATGTATATAAAATTAAATATAATTACTAAAAGGCTGTCATTTAAAAAAAGATAGATCCTTTTATATTTTTGGCCGCTTGATTGGATTAAATTGCATTGAATGGTAATTGATTGTGAAAATTTCAATCGAAAGATAATTATTACGAAGCTGCAAGACAATGATTGGTAGACTATTAAGGCTGCAGACTTGAAATGTAATCAAAATAATGTGAAAAAAAATAATATTTTGCGAAAGAGCGAAGCTGTGTGACGAACAGATATTTCGAACACAAAAAAATGAATTCTTAAATGAAAAAAAAGCGAATTGCAAATATTTCAAAAATACATTTAAATGTAATAAATTGTAATGTGAAGAAGATAGATAGCAATCAAAAGGAACGAATATTAAAATGGCATTTAATACAATCAACTTATTATTTCATTAAATTTTTTAATTGAGAGTTAAAGCAAAACGCATGCCTTAAATGAAATAGATATATATTTATATACGACCATATATATTTTTTTTATTTATTATAAAATTGTTAAATTTAAATTTGTGAGTTAACTGTTACATTTGATTCTTATGCTCTTTATTTTTAATTTAAAAACAAAGTGTATTCTTTGTATTTAAAATGCAAAATTCATGCCTTTGATTTTTAATGAAATGAAAAAATACAATAATAGATAATATATATTTATATATTTTTTTTAGTTGCTTTATATTTGTATACTATTTTGTAAATCGGCTACATTTTGAAGGGAACAAACAAGCAGCGTAGCTTCTAGAGTTCAGTTCACGATTTAGGACAGGGTATTGCGACTGTCGAGCAGACTGTCCGCATGTGTTTTGGGTTGTGCAATTGCCAGTTTGGTTGGCGACCAAAAGGGGGATGGAGACTCGCCTCACCCTCACCCTCACCTTCACCTTGAGCATTGTTGCTGCTGACCCTGCAACCCTTTGGCTGCACACCGTACTAAGCCTGCGTGTATTGTTGACAGGTGTGTGTCTGACCAACGACGTGGACACGCTGCTCTACCACATGAACAACGCCCGCTACTTTCGGGAACTGGACTTTGCGCGCGTCGACTTCTACGAGCGGACGCAGCTGTATCGCACCATCACGCGGATGGGCGGATCGGTGTTCCAGGGAGCGGCCACCATCCGCTATCGTCGCTTCATACGCCCCTTTCACCGCTTCCAGATCGTGTCCAGAGTAAGTCGAATAAAGAACTCTATATGTAGAAATATATATAAATATTATTATTGTTGTGCAGATTATCTACTGGGATGAGCAGTCGCTGTTCATGGAGCATCGGTTTGTGCGGCCCTCGGACCAGTTTGTGCACTGCATCGTCATCTGTCGGCAGCGTGTGATCAACGTGGAGCTGGACGCCGTCATGGCGGAGCTGCTGCCCCGGACGGACGCGTCGCGGCACACGCTGAGCTCGACGGCGAGCCTGCAGGCCGTTGGCCTCGGCACTGCGACTCCGGTGCCGACGGCCACGCTGGAAGCCTCCCAGGCGGAGAACGGACATGTGACCACAACGATGACGACGACGACGACGACGGCGACGGCGACGGCGACGGCGGCGGCGGCGACGCTGGCGAAGCTGAAGCCGCCGATGCCGCCGGAGCTGAGCAAATGGATTGAATACAACGAGATGTCCAGCAAGAATTTGCGCGGCGGCTGCTGACCAACGATTTCGATTTCGATGTCGATTTCGATTTCGATAACATTCCCGTTTCCGTTTCCGCTTGTTAAACTATATGTGTACTAAATATACTTACTATATGTGTGTGTGTGTGTGTGTATGTGTGTGCCTGTTTCTTTTGTTTACTGTGCAAATGTTGACGCTTGTTTTTACACGGGTCGAGTGCTTCAACTTTCAGCTCGCCAGGCGTCTGAATATCTAATGGCCCAGCCCCATTAAGTGCACCTCTCTCCCTCACCCTCCCCCCCCCCCACCCACTCTCTGTCTCTCTCTCTCTCTCTGAATCTATTTGTATGCCATGTAATACCCAATAACAAACATCTAACAATACAACAGTACGTCAATTAATTGTTTGCCGAGCAGCGACAGCCACAAAAATCACAAACATTTCGATTTGTTCATATTTATTTATCAAGTGCGGAGTCCGTAGAAACATAAGTTAGCACCTTAGCAACAAGCTCGGAATGTTTTATTAGTCAATCAATTAGTGAAGTTCGCACTTTGACATTTCTCTCACTTCTATCGCCTAATTGGGCAAATATTATTTTGGCAAACTGATTTTTGCAACTTAATTATATCTCTCTAATTAGTCAGATTTTTATTTATTTTATTTTTGCATCTTGTGCATAATTGTATTTTTTTTAATTAGACAAAGTTTCCATTATTTTATATTTACATTTTTTTCGCAATTATTTGTTTCTAATTGGACAGATCTTATTTTATTTTATTTTTGTATTTTTTAATTAGACAAATTTTCTTTTATTTTATTTTTACATTTTTTGCACAATTATTTTTATCTAATTGGACAGATTTTATTTTATTTTATTTGTGCAACTTGTGCATAATTATAATTTTTTCTAATTGAAAAATAATGTTCTTTTATTTTATTTTTACATTTTATGAAAATTAATTATATTGGTTTTGCATATTTCCACACTTTGAATATTCTTATCAAATGTCGTAATAATTTGTACTCAGAAAACTACAAAATTCATAGGAAAATATGAATCTATATAATTATGAATTTTATGTACATTGATTTCTTCACTATTTTTTAATTAATCGTATTATTTCCAAAAGTATTAACTATTATAAAAAATCATAAGGCATCAATATTTAAATCAAAAATCTTACAATAGTTTTACATATTTAATATTGTTTTTTTAATTTTTCATAATTTTCAATGACGTCTGTTGAATATGTATAAGTGGAAATTCGCGAAAAGTCGAAAAATCCAATTTGTGAAATGACAAAGAATTTTCGTGCCTGTTTTTGTTTGGCAAACAATTAATGTGTCTACATTTTACATACTTACGACTATCGAATATAAATGTAATATGAACTTAAATTGTTTGTGTGTCTAGCATATGAATATGGTTATGAATGTGTGTGTCTGCTAGTCTAGAGTAAATATCAATATGATTATGAATATGAATATGAATATGAATATGCATATGTGCTTAGATGTATCAACAACTCATCATGCTGTTCTTTTTATTGCTAAGTTGGGTTGGGTGTGGAACGAGTTGCCTTGAAAGGCCTTCATATGACTGGACAGTGTTGGAAATCGGCCGTGGAATCACCAGATTTAGTCAGATATAACTTTACACAGCAACTTTTGGAAGAAAATGTTGGTGATGTCAAAGGGTTTACCTACTTTACATGAATAAGTCAAGAGTAGTTTGATGACATTGTCCTTAAAAATCATCTTAAGCCACGATGTCATTCTATACTTCAAATACCAGTGTTGGAAAGTAACTGTTGATTGAAACAGACAGAAACACGACTTCTACAGTTTAAGGTCACACGCTATTTATAACTAGAAAGGTTCTCAAAAATCAAGCCTGTATCTCCATAATTAGTACGTGTCTACAGATTGTCGCTCATTCAAATTACCCATACAAAATATGCGCATATATCTTTTAAGTGAGTCTAAGCAAACACTCGAGTTAAATCAACTTTAAACTTGAAGATCCAGTGCTGTAAAGTGTGTGTAGAGTGCATAAAGTATGCAATTGCGTCACGAATGAAACGTGTGTTTAGAGAGCTATGATTTGGTTCAACACATTATGTGCATTCGAGCAGGAAATCGAGTCACCTCTGAGGTGTTTCTTGCAAATTTAATACGAGGGCAGCTCAAGCGATACCCGATCTGACATCTGAATAATGTATATAATTGACAGGTCAGAGAAAGATTAATTAGTGTATACGACAATCTCGAAAAAGTCATAATAAATGGAAAGAGCTTCATTTAGAACATTTAACATTTTTTATATATATTTTTTTCCATATTCCTAGATAAGATATTTTACTTACAGGTCATCCATATAATAAATACTACGTTAATTAATACGAGTATGTACCAAAGTGTCGATAAATTGAAACGACATTATTTAGAACATTTTCAAAATATTTAGTTCACAATGAGATAATAACTTCATTAACTGCCAGATACTGCAAAAATAGGAAGCTAATTATTTCGATCAAATCGGTAGAATAAATTAGACGAGTACGTACAAAAAAATAGAATAATATAAGCAGTGCTTATTAAGCACATCTGAAAGACCTTAATTTACAACATTTTTAGTACACATTAAGTTCTTTTTGTGGATAAGATCGATGCACGGGTTAATATTTGAGTACATAAATATTATATTAAATTAAAATTATTTAATTTACAACTTTTAAAATTTTTTGCAGTTACAGTTTTGAGTAAACCCACGCGGACTTCAAAGTCCAGTGCTGCAAAATACCTGCAGTGTGCCTGTGAAATTTGATCAGGGCGAATGTGATCATTTGTTTGGTTCAGCAACTGCACCGACGAGCATGGAATTTGATCAGCATGCATGTGATCATCATCGCACTCGTGTTGTGCTCATTGTTATTTGTGACTTGAACTGGGACTTTTTGTTTTGCAGCTCGAGTGTTTGCCGAAATGGGAACGACACTTTGGCACTTCAGCGGGGCAGTGCTGGAAAGTGTTTGTCAACAGTGAGTGTCAAGGGTGGGAAATTTGAATCATCATAATTGCGATGTGGGGGTTCAACGTGGGGCCACTGCGTGACTGTACCTAAGAGCTCTGTAGGGCTCGAAAATGATTGAGGATCGATCACATTGATGATCATAACTAAGAAATGATCAATGATATATCTAATTATTAATCTTGAGTTCTTGAAAATCGATCACAGATCAAATGTATATCTACTAAAGCGTTGCTGCTCTTGAGTTCTGGTAATGTTGAAAGGTTCTTAAAGTGAAGATCGTTCAAATAAATGATCAATGGTATATTTAATTAAGCATTGCTGCTCGTGAGTTCTCGATCGTAATCTGCAGTGCTGCAAAGTGCTTCAAGTGAAGATCAATCAAATCGAAGATCATATGTTAAATGATCAATGATATATCCAATTATTAATATTGACTTCTCGATCGATATATGTAGCGTTGGAAAGTGCTTATAGTGAAGATCAATCAAATCGATGATCATATGTGAAATGATATATCCAATTATTAATATTGACTTCTCAATCGTAATCTTGTACATATATAGAGCTGACAAGATGACTCTATCTTTATTTAAGTTAGTCGTTGATTGAGTGATTAGGAAAGTGCTGCCAAATACTGGACGCTGATACTAAAAGCAAGGGCAGTCTATAGTCGAGCCTGTCGCTGCCAGATCGAAGGTGTGAGATGTGTGTGAAAGTGAGAGACTTATTAGCATAATTCCAAGTCATTGCCTGCTCAAGGCCAAGTTGTAATCAAATTTTCAACAGTCTGGTAAAAAAAACTGTAAAAACAAATACGTTGAAGCCAGCTCATGCAATGTTGGCTCATACCAATTATACCCTGTAAGCGTGTGGCCAGCTCGCTTTAGAGTAGCGACTAGCTGTACCCTGTATTTTTGATTAGTGTGGAAAGCGTTGCCTAACTTCGTTATTGATTAATTCATCTTATTAAGTCGAATATCGAGTTGGATATACCCTGTACTTTTGCCACCTGCACAGTGGGTATATATTTTTTTGAGTTTTGGAGTAGTCTTTTTTTGAGTCATGCAATATTTCGTTATATTTTGCAATATTTTTTTTAGTATTTAATTAAACTGGCTTTTTGCAACCGTTAAGGAATTTATTTTCACGGTTAGGCAAAATAACAAAATGGACTCTTCATTTAAATAAATTATTATTATTTTCTAAAATTTGTTTCAGTTGATCTTTTTTAAATACTTTTTAAATGGGAGTTATTGCAGTATTTTGAAATAAGTATTGCATACTTACAAAGTTATTTACATGTGCAGCTTTCGCATTTGAATGAATCGCAAGTTCAGCACTATTGAGAAGCTTTACTCAATTGTTGTACTCTGTAAAGGGATGCCCAAAAAGGGTAGCTTAGATCATTACTATTACATATAAGTATTAAATATGAAGAGCAGCAACTTTCAAAATTCGATAGGTTAGCAATATTTAGCAATTAGCGAAGCTACTTTTTTGAGTAACCGGAAAAGAAATCTGGAAAACTATACAAAAAATGTGGTTGCAAAAAAAAAAATGCATTTGTCTATTAAATGTTTTATTAATTTCATTTTCTTACATCATTGTTTTTATAAAAATATAAACAAATATAATTTTGCACAAACTTTTACAATGCATTACATCATTAAGCTCTTTTTGGGTTTTTATTAAATGTTTTAATTATTTTATTTAGTTTAAAAATATCATTGTATATTGTAATATTACACAAACTGTCAAAATTTTCTGAATATGATCTTTAACAGTTATCTATATGATTTTTTTTTATGAAGCAAACATTGAATACTAAATTTTTAGTTTTGTTGCAGACGAAATTGCTGATAGGCTATTTACAAAATTGTTTTCATAAAAAAACAGATGTCGCTGATTATAAAAAATAATAGTTTCTGTTAGTGAACGAGTTATTTTATAATACTTTACATGATATTAATTTATATTAATTTGTCTTCTTGTAAAATATTAGTTTAATTTGGCTTTGTAAACGCAGTCTGCGTATTACAGGGTAGCCGCTAGTCGGGCATGCAAGTCGCTCTTGCCATCAGCTGTGTTGACAAATTTGCATGGCGAAGCGAGTGAAAAAGCAGCGCAATCGACGACGACGTCGACGACGGCGACGACGTATCGATCAAGTGCAAGAGCTGAGGTGTTGTGCGTCTCGCTTGCGCTTTCACCAACGTGCCCGTCACTCACCTGCTCGCTCTCACACGCACCCGTGCGCTCTCTTTTTGCATGTCGCTCTCTCTGCGTGTCGCTCTCTCTTGCCGACTTTCGTTGTGTTTTGTGTTTTGTGTTGGACTTGGCAGAAGCTTTTATTGCTGTCTTCGTTTCAGTTGCGCCCGATCTCTTGCCCACCACAGTTTGTTGTCGCTTTTATCAACGTTATCAAGTGAGTACTCGCCACTGGATTATCGACGCGGACACTTTGCCGCAATCTGCAATACCGAAAGAAAAGCAGTTATTTTCCAATATCGCATCACAACTTTCGCCGCTAACCAGTTCTGGCATCTCGCTCGCTCTCTCGCTCTGCAGATCTTCCGTCATCTTGATCGTCATGTCGTGGTTGGTTTTGCTGCTCATCTTGTACATCGTGTGGGACGTCAACTATTTCATACGCTGCGTCTTCACGGTGCTCGGCGGTCGCCTTTTCCAGCGCAAGCGCAAGGTGACGGACACCACAACGATCTATGGCCTGTGCACCTCCCAGGACGTGGACATCTTCCTGCGGCACATGAACAATGCGCGCTACGTGCGTGAACTGGACTTTGCCCGCTTCCACTTCTACTCGCTGACCAATCTGTATGAGCGAGTGCGTCAACGCGGCGGCGGCGCCGTCCAAGGGGCGAGCAGCGTTCGCTATCGTCGCACCATCCCCATTTTCCATCCCTACAAGATCCAGACGAAGCTCGTCTGGTGGGATGACAAGGCCATTTACTTGGAGCAACAGTTTGTGACGCTCGCCGATGGCTTTGTGCGCGCCGTCGCCCTCTCCAAGCAGTGCCTGACCAACTGTGATGTCAACGAGCTGCTCAAGGCCTATCCGGAGGCGTCGCCCAAGCCCCAGATGCCCGCCGAGCTCAAGCTGTGGCTCGATGCCATCGAGGTCTCCAGCCAGAAGTTGCGCAAAGACAAATAGCCGCTTCCATTTTCTTCACTATTTCGGTTGTAAGTCTCGCTTTTGCATTCCCCCTCTCTTTTTTTTTTATACATTTTTCACATAATAAAGCAACTGTTGTACATATATGTATGCATGTATTTTTGTATGAAATAACTCTTACGTAACGTAACGTTACAGCGTTTCACGTAACGCGAAACATAAGTAGCGTGAAAAGAAGCTGGCGTTAAATTATTTAATTTTTATTCAATTTTGAAGAGTCATTCTAAGCATTGCTGAGCAAAATTTTGTCTCTGACAAACTTTTTTAGTTCAAAGTAAAAAATATACATATATATTTTAGCTCTGTTGAATAATATACTTTGAACGGTACGATACAATGTATCGGGTTCATAATACGAGACAGAATAATATTTAATTTAATTTTATGGCTGTGCATTGGTCAAAGCTCAAGCGCAGTATAAAACCAGCCAATAAGGCAACAGTTCATAGCCTCAAATTCCAGGGCATGAATTCTTAAACATGGAATTACTATATATAGCTCTAAAATTCGCGCTACGACAAAAAGCTTTTAAGCTCGCCCTACCGTTAAGTTCAAGCCGAAAGCTTTTTAGGCGCTCGCTGAAATTATGGAGGAAACGAAACTGCAACAGCGAAAACTTTGAAAAGATATATTTTTGGTATAAATAGGTTTTTAATCGGTTTTAGCCAAAGTCATTTATTAAGCTTTCACTTTCCTTACCTAATCAATACTACTTAAAAGTTATAGCAATAGCCACCAAAAAAACCATTCATCAATATTTTGTTTTGCATTTGGCATGACTAAACTTGGTCAAGAGGGTCGACGAAACATGGCTAAGATAAGAATTGATATCAGCGCGGCGACAATCACAATCATATGTTGCTAAGAAGTTTTAGTTTTTGATATTATTTTAAACAAATTTCATAAAGTGCGTAAAAGCTGTAATAACTGATAAATGTTGCTTAATGTTGTTGCGCATTGAGATTTTAAGTATTTAATAATGATTCTAAAAATTTCAAGTGCTTTAGTGAAAATGGGATTTAAACTATTAAATAATGTTTCTACAAATTTCAAGTACAAAAATATTAATATTAATCTAATGTTGCTATGGATTGATTTTGGTGTTGTTATAAAATATGTAGAGAGAAATTTAAACTAGCGACATGGTAGAAATAAATAGTTTAATTGTATTTTACTATTTTGCATTTTACAGGGTATATTTTAGTCGCCCCGCACGCACTAATCGCCCGCAGACCATAATTTAATTTGAATATTTATGCTTAGTCTAATGCGCTCTTAAGTTATGTATTAATTTATTGTATCGCTTTTGGCCGATTGCAACATCGTCAACTCTGTGAACATGCAACATATTACATTATGTTTCTCCCTCTCTTTCTCCATCTCTCTGTCTCTCTCTGTTCGCTTTCTTGTTGAAGTTAATTTATGCGCTTGTTTCACGT
The DNA here is from genome assembly GCA_035047365.1 of Drosophila ustulata. Classification (NCBI taxonomy): domain Eukaryota; kingdom Metazoa; phylum Arthropoda; class Insecta; order Diptera; family Drosophilidae; genus Drosophila; species Drosophila ustulata. The sequence continues at coordinate 11,451,293 of JAWNPT010000080.1, forward strand.
GGCGTATGAGCGATTTGCGTATAAAGTATGCGCAAGGTTCTGTTATGGGCAATGGGGGAATTGATCGCTTGTAGATCGTTTCATTATTCAGGCCCCTGCTGCTTTTGTTGTTCTTTTTCTGTTTGTTTTTTTTTTATTGCTCTTTCTCGCTGCTTTGTAAGTTTTATTTGAATATGTGGATCAAAACGTGACACTGAAATCTAAACATAAATCTCATTCATAAAGTATGCAGGCCGCGCCGACAAAACAGCGACAGGCAAAGAGAGAGAGCGAGAGAAGAAAGAGAGGAGAGAGAGTGGCAGCGAGAGAGAGCGAGATTGCAGGCAACAACATGTTGTGGCGGCAGCTGCATGCAGACGACAGCAACAACAACAACAACAACAGCAACAACAATGACAACGATTCGAGTATTCGAGTATTCGTCTGTTTGAGTGTTTGAGTGCTCGAGTGCTCGGCTCGCCTCGTCTCGCCGTCTTCTTGACTATTTTTAACGTCGACCGCGGAGAATTTTCAGTTTTTGGTTTTCAGTTTATTTTGAACAGCCGCTGCGAACGCTGCATAGAACACGCGACGAGCCTGAAAAACCTGGCCCAGAAAATAATTAGTATTGAAAAACAAACGAATCCAAATACGACTCGCATATTGTTGTAAATATCCAAAATTTTTGTGCATTGTTTTTTGAATGTGCCGCCGACCAAAAAGTGTGTGAAGCAGTTTTCAAAATAATTCGCATTAAGGATACGCCGCGTGGTACGGAATAAGAGAAGCTCGAGCCAACTGCCAATGTATGCGTAAATCATAGTTTAGATAAATAAAATAATACCAAATACCAATTTGAAACAATAATAAATATTTTCACAAAGTTTATGCAATAATAATAAATAAATTACAAATTAAATGCAAAATCAAAATTGAATTTATATATTTGAGCTTATCAAAAACAGAAGATTTCTAAATTGAGTAAAATATCAAAATATTCAAAGTATAAGAAATAATTAAATGTCAAAAGATCAGCTATTAGCTAATAATAATTCAAATAAAGAACAAACATTGATGTTAAGCTTGTTTCGCTAATAATTCCAAAACCTGATTTTGATCAGCTGCAATATAAGAAATGCAAAATGAAATTGAATTCATAAATTTGCATATAAAACTATGAAAATACAACAATTGAGTAAATTACTTATAAATATATAGAATATATATATAAAACCAAAATATTGAATGGTGTTATTTAGCTACTATTATTATTGATTAGCTATGCACGAATTTAATTAGCGCATAAATCAGACATAATAATAGATTTTACACCGTGAAATCTTCAAGACTTTTTTCTCCCTTTTCTCCATGTAAAAATGCCTGAAAGTTGTTGTTGCTATTTGATCTATACTTAAGCCCATAGAGGATAAGTATGCGACTATATGGACAGATTGTATACGTATATTGTGTATCTGGGTATTATGCACAACAATAACAAAACAACAGCTTTGCAGTTTATTGACAGAAGCAACAGCAGCAGCAGCAGCAATAACAACAACAACAACAACCGCACAAAACCAGATTCGAGGCAACACAAACAGCAACAACTTGAAGTAATTTGCAACTGAAAAGAAATGCCGCAATGGACAGCACAGCTTGCCAAAGGGGGGAGGTTGACAGGGACAGAAGGGGGAGAAGGGGGAAGATGGGGATTATTGGCAAGCTGGCGAGCTGACAGAGGGAAGCAGAGGCAGAGGCAGGTGAGGAGGGAACCGAGACATAGATTGGCTGCCTGCGACCCCAACTCCCGGATAGACAGCGAAAAAAGAGAAAACTTTTCGTAAACGCGACACTTTTGTAAGACCAACAAACAACAACAACCACGACGGCACAGCAACAAGTAAGCAAGCATTGCACAACTCTGCTCGACTCTAGAATACCCGATAGATCAGTTAAAAACGGAAATGAAACATAAAAGTAGCAGAAGCACTTCAGCTGATCAGGTTTTAAATGTAGAATACTTGTTGAGTACATGATATATTTTTAAAATATTCTTAATTAATTATTTAGTTGTTTTAACAGCAAATTGAGCAGCTCTCTCAATTGATTCGTTTGTGTATTGGGCATATGTACAGAGACAGCTATTGACAATTAATTTGAAATTAATTCTTTGACTTCGATAGGCTTCTCAAAATTATTACTGATTAGCACTTGACGGTTCCAACGAAGGAGAACAAAGTTGTATTTAAATTTTCCCAAAGAACTGATTAGAAATAAGTTTTAAGGTTTTTTTTATTTTTGTAGTTACATTTGGCATTTTGCATACAATTTATTAAAAATTTTCTGGTGACTAATTACAAAGAAGTTCGTATTTTCGCATTTCGAATTAAGAATAAATAAGAGGTTTGATTTATTGTTGTCTAAATATTTATAAAGTGAGTCTTTTTCGAAATTAATTATTTTAGTTAATTATTATCCAAATGTATTGCCATTTATTTACTAATTATCATTACAAGCACAAAAAAAAAACATATTAAGCAAATTTAAGAAAATTACAGAATTCATTAATTAATTTAGGAAACTTATTAGATCGTTGAAAGTTAAAATAAACATTATAAAATGGAATATGGTTTTGATCCCATGTCTCTTCTAATCTATTTATAATATTAATAATAATTTCCTTACCTAAATATTTATATTTAGTCTTTTTCGAAATTAATTATTTTAGTTAATTATTATCCAAATTTATTTCCATTTATTTACTAATTATCATTACAAGCACAACATATTTTCAATAATAAAAATTTACTAAAAAAAAAAAACATTTTAAGCAAATTTAAGAATATAAACATTTTAATATGGAATATGGTTTTGATCCCATGTCTCTTCTAATCTATTTATAATAATAATAATTTCCTTCCTTATGCGTCTAAAGTAATAAAAAAACAGTTGCACAATACATAAAACAAAATGTAGGAATCTTTTTAAGGATTCTTAAAAGTAATAATTCAAATTTGAAATTTGTAATTTGCCAGTGAATCAGCATAGCCCATTTAAAATTGGCTGCCGGGTATAACGTCAGCATTTGGCGGTTGGTCAAGCGTCAAGCGTCAGTGAAAAGCGGCAAATGTTGTCTTTTGGCCAGCAACCAACCGACAACTGTTGGCAATGAAAACGGCCAGAAGAAGAGGTAGAAACAACATCAACAACAACAACAACAACTCTCGGCAAGATCAGCGCTGCTTCTTCAGCTTAGCGCTGTTCTGTCTCTTCCTCTTCCCCTTCCTCCCCTCGACGACCTGCTTAACCCTATGAGCTGAGCTGAGCTGAGCTGGGCATTTGGGCATTTGGGCAAATGGGCAATTTCCCTGCGCACATAAATCACTCTCGCACATCCGCACACACACACACATGCAGTGCTGGTGGGCGGCTGTATGTGTGTGTGTGCGGTGGGCGTGGCGCATAAGTAAATCGCAAATTTCCAGCGCCAAATGGCATTAAGTTCGCCGCGTTATTGAGTTAAATTGAAAAATAAGCGAGCGACAGTTGTTATAGTTGCTGCTCTCGTTGCTCTCGTTGATCTCGTTGCTGGGCAATTGTTCGTTCGCACTTGGCGAGCCTCGAACAGCCCCCCAGGGTTGAGCACAGTTATTTTGCAACTATTTCATTATCATTATTTTAGCTGCGCTTCATCATCTCCATCATCATTATCATCACCATCACCATCACCATCATTTCAATTGCCTTTTATTTTGTGTCTCCACTTTAGCGCGTGCTCTCCATTCGACACTCTAGCTGATCACTCCCACACACACGCACTAACTCTGTTGTCATATCTGCATACTCGCTCTCGCTCTGTCTCGCTCGCACTCGCTTTTCACTAAGCGCGTGTCATACAGCTGAGCTTTTGTCAGCCAGCTGCGCATTATTTCCTTTTTGGCATCCTCTGCAGTTTGCTGTCTCATAAATTACACGTTCGATTCAGACATAACTTTCACTCACAAAAAACAAATCGGCCAAAAAAAATAAAAAATAAACTAACTAAAATGTGGCAAATGGTTTTTCGCACATTTTTTACTGCTGCAGCCGCAAATTAAAATGATTGCAAAGTGAAATTTGATCATCCATCGATTGCATATTGAAAAAACAAACTTTATGACTTCGATAGTTAATTTTTCAAATATTTACAATATGTACAGTTAATAATACTTAGCTAAGCCACCTTTGCAAGTATTTAAATTAAATTGATTGCGGAGTGAAATTTGATCATCTATCGATTGAAAAACAAAATGAAATTAGGACTTCGCTTAATATAGTTTTTAATCAGTTTTGTAAGTATTTTCTGTGCAATACGTTTTCGTTTTCTATTTCTAGTCACTACAACTTCACTGCATATAAACCTAATCCATTCCTAAGATATTCAAAGCATAGCAAACAATAGATTTCCATGTTTTCCACCACGTTCATTTTCATAGACAAGCGCATAAATCGCCTCAGAAAATAAGAAACCGACTGAGAGACAACCTGTTGACTGTCACATAGCGTGTGTTCACGACACATTCGCAATTTACATATTTTCAGCTTTTCTTTCACATGCAAACAGCCATGAAAAGTGGCATGTGCAACAACGACAACGTCTCAAATGAAAATACCCTGTCTCTTGAACTAATCACTTTTTATATTAGCCGAATATGAGTGAAATTTATAATACTGCTTTCAGTTTTTCATAACAATTAAAGATAAAAAAAAAAATATATATATATGTATATATATAGTATATCAAATTAAACATAAAATTCATTTTATATTTATTATATTGCTAAAAGCTCTACAAATCAAGAAGAATCTGAAATTGCTTACGAACAATTAAAATGTGCATTTCAAAATATAAAAATGTGCTAATAGTTTTGTATATAATCATTGGAAATAATTTCTCTTTTTTATTTTTTAAATTAAAAGTACATTTTTTTCGTAAATTATGGCGGTGCAATGTTTTTAAATATTATTCTTCAACGATTAAAAATTGTTCGAAAATTGTATTTTTAACATACAAAAAGTTGCAAAAACCTACATTTTTAAATTATTAGAAATTGATTTATTAAGAAAATATATCGTATTCGAAAGTTTGTATTTTTCTAATCAATTCAAATGATGTTATTGCAGGTTCTTGAAATGATATATTGTTAAGCTATACAAATTTATTTTGTATTTATTTATTTTTTGTATCTAGAAATTGAATTCTATCCAAGTTTCATCAGCAAGTGCCTGGTTCTGATTGAATGAAGAAGCATAAAAAGCTTAAGCTGCTTTACAGGGTATCTCGCCGATGGGCATACATCGCATTTGATTTTTTTTTTTGGGTTAGTTTAAGAGCAAATCTAATGAAAGCCAAGCAAAGCAAGTCAATTGTATTGGGGTCAGCTGTGTTTTTTGACTGACCTACGGCACTTTTAAGGGTAAACCAGACACAGCCAGCGACAAGCGAGAACAACTCAAGTAAACATCTTGACAGTTACACGTCCCCCTCTCCGCCCCCCCTCTCTGGGGTAATTTGAGCCGCTCGAGAATTTCATAATAATAATAATCGCAGTTGCTGTTGCTGTTGATGTCGCTTTTGGCGACTCGTAAATTTATTAAACTACACAGAAAATATGCAGCAGCTGCAATTTCTGCGGCCAGCACCGCCAATTGCCCAACTGTACAGATACAGATATATATGTATATAAATATATGTATATATGTTTATGTGAATATAGTGTGTAATATATTATTTATACTCCCAGCTGGCGAGCACACTTATCCAGTTACATCGCATCGCGGCGAAGGAAATGCTTTGGCGAAATAAAACAACAAAGAGATGAAACTAATTTGTTGAAATTTATGAATTTGAATTTATTTAGACGAGAGTGTGTGTGTGTGCGAGAGTGTGTGTGTGATTTCCGAAAATGAGCGCATTTAATAGATACAAATGTATCTAATGAATGCAGCGCAACGTCGCGTCGCGTCGCCTGTTGCCTGTTGCTCTCATGATTTATCGCCGTCTCTTTGCTCCGCTTTCGCTCTCTTTCACTCACACGTACGCTGTCTCTTTCTCTCGCTGTCTCTTTGCAGATGGGCAACGCCGGCTACACATGCATCCGCCGCACCTTTTGCTGGCTCAACATCATACTGTGGGTGAGTTACGGTTACAGTTACGGCTACAGCTTGCAGCACAGCTGTTGCATGCCCCATGGGCGGATATGCTGCAACAACAACAACAACAACAGCAGCAAACAATAACAATGGCAAATCGATGCGACGCCGGCACAAAGTTCTCAGCCTTCGTCTGCAACGGAAACGTCGAAGTTGCCTCATTGTCTCTCTGCGCATCCGCCCCTCGTTCCTGCCCCTGCCCCAGTGGCAACGTCAACCGTCTTTTGTTGTGCCACAGACGTTGCAGATCAAAGCCTAGCCACTTCAGTTTCCCATGACAGCTTCCCACTTCCAGCAGTCTCAAGCTCGAGCCTTCAACGCAATCATCGCTAATCGGTTATCGCCAATCGCTTATCGGTTAATCGCTGCTCAATTGCCAAAGAATTTCAGTCCTTAGTTAACTAATATGTAGTTTAGTCGCTAGCTGCGATTATTGTTGAGCAATTGATTCAAGTGCAATTTGCATTCTTAATATTAGTATTTAATGAGTTTGCACAACCAAAGGTATATCACAGTAATTATTGTTGAATGGTCTATTAGCGATATACAAATTCTATTTCTCAGTGATTATTGTTGAATTCCTGCAGTACGATTTATTTCACAGCAATTTATTTACATGCTTATTTTTAAATATTCAAATTCCTATCAAAAATAATTTGTAGATTTTATTTTTTTATACAAAGAAAATATATAAAGAATTATCGAAGTGCTATTTGGTACCGAGCAATTTATTTATATTTTCTTTGATGAATCAAATTCTTTTTTTATTAATTAATATTTAATATTTGATGAGCTGCCTAAGTTCCATTTATTCCAAAGCAATTTTGTTTTATTACATATTAACTTAATTTTTTGTTTAGTTAAATAAATTCGTTTTTTAGATATTTGAATAATAAGTTTGCACACTTGAAAATATATCTCAGTGCTTATTTTTGAATTATCTAAGTGTAATTTATGCTTGAGGAATTTATTTAATTTTGTTTAATACTTCACAACTAAATTTATTTTGTACTTCACTCCTCTTTACTGTTGCTTTCATGCAATGATTTCAACTACAACAAATCGTGTAAATGTGCAATTTCAATTACTGACTTTGCAAAATAAATAAGTGCCATTGCAATTTATATTCACTAGATCAAGATTAGGCTTTAAATACCCAACTTTTGAAATACAAATTTTAGTTGGAAAAAAAGGGAAAAGTTGCCAGCGTTCCCCTCTATGATATAGGCAGCTATATCGCTCAGAATTAAGTTGCTGTATGTGGAATAAATAGTACACAATCCAGCCTGTCCATTTTAACTAGATTGTATTGCATGACAGCGAACACTATGAGAATTTATTACCTTCGCTCGCAATGAAAGCCATTATATTTATTATATAGACGACGCTTTACACAAGTTGCATTAACGTTTGATTGAATAATTGCCGAATGCCATGCAGTAAAGACAGCGCATAAAAACCATATTAAAGTCGAAAATTGAAACCGATTTATCAGCTATGAATATGCGGCTTGCCAAAATGAAAATCGCAAAACTTAAGCGAGCACTCAATCGATCAACTTATCGATCACTGCGTCTGGCATTTCGAAGCTTTATTGTGATTGTTATGACTGGCGATAATCGAGCTGGTGTTGCATAACATGCATTTTCATAAAACCAATTGCTTAATTGCAGCCGAGATTACAGGGTATAAAATGCCAGCAACCGGCAATTTGGTGGCCAAATCGCAAAAGTGTTTCAACTAATCGATGCAGCGACGCTTTCAGTTCGGCACTTCCGGCCGCTGCAGCAGGCAGCTTTTGTCAGTCGTCGATGCTGTAGCAGGCAGCTTCTCATTGTTATCGTTCGCTTGCCGTTGTTGTTGTGGAAAATCTTTACTTGATTGTTGTTGCTTGCAGCTCTGCAGCTGCGCTTTTCTCGGCGCCGGCCTCTGGCTGCGCCTCAGCTACGAGGGCTACGCCACGTTGCTGCCACAGCATGCGGGCTTGAGTGCGGACACCATCTTCATGTGCATCGGCGGCATCGGATTCGTGGTCAGCTTCTTCGGCTGCTGCGGCGCCTGGGTCCAATCCCGTTGTCTGCTAGTGTTGGTAAGCGCAAAACATTTTCATTTGATATTCGATTTTTTGTATTTGATACAAATTAATTCTGCAGTCTTTTATTAACATTATGTGGGCAAATTAAAGTCTATCTATCTATATTATCTATCTTCTCATTTTTGTTATTTAGATTAAGTTAAGATTTTATATACAAATAATTTTAAAACACAAATTGGAAAATATCTATTTTTTAAATGGCAATTCAAACACAAATTTGAAAATATTAATTCTTTCTTTTGTAAACCTGCTTTATTTTCCCCATAAAGCTTTTACTATACATACAATTAATTTAAACGACTTCAAGCATGTTGTTTGTTGACTGAAATTTGCGATAGTTGTTAATTTAAAAAAAATATATTTTATTGAGTTAACAATTTATAATTTATTTATTTGTTTATTTATAAACAAACAGTATGGTAAATTAAAAGTACTAACCCAAACCGTCGACTCCTGTTATAATATTGGTGGGATCAGAACTGGGGTAGAGTATTCATTTAGCTGTTAAATTTATTTACAATATATTAAATGACGCGAAAGAATTCAAAATTATTATTATTTATTTATTATGTGCTTTATTTTCCCCTGTAATGTAATGACTTATAATTAATATTATTCACAGATTAGATATAGCTTTTGAAATGCAAATTTGTACATTTAAGTCATTGCTAACATTATATATTATTTAAAATATTATCGATTAAAATATGGGAAGAAGAATCCTAAAAATCGAATATGAAGAAGAAAGATATATGGGAAGAAAATCCATTATTTATTAAAAATATGTATTCTTTACTTTTCTTTCTTGCAGTTGTAGCTTAGAATAAACATCTATAGTACAACAATAATAACTGAACTTTATAAAATACAGAAAAAATATATTCTTTATTTGTATTAATTGTATTTATTGATATTATATAGTAGCTTTGAATTAAGTTCTATGGTACAACAATGTAGTGAGGTCTTCAAGACCGTCAAAGATGTATAAAATAATAATTTAAACCAATAATAATTTGTTGTTATTTGCAGTACTTCATGCTGATTGTGATGCTGTTCATGAGCGAGTTCCTGGTGGGCTCGATCGCGTTCCTCTTCCGCGGCGGTCTGGGCCGAACGCTGGCCAACGAGCTGCGCTTTGGCATTGAGCGGCATTACAATGCCAGCGATCGGGGCTCGCTGGTGGCGCCCTCTGTCGCCGCCATTTGGGACAGCGTGCAGCAGTCGGTGAGTGGAACGCCGCCGCCAGGTGGCGCTGCCCAGCGAGAGTTCTCATTCTAATGTTTTCGTGTGTGTTTGCAGTTCGAATGCTGCGGCGTCTCGTCCTACGAGGATTGGTACGACATCCAGTCGTGGAGCGGCAAGCGTTGGGTGCCCGACTCCTGTTGCCGCCAGCTCTACGACCAACGGCAACTGCTCACCGAGGGCTCGGGCGACGGAGTGCTGCGCATGGACTGCGGTCGATCCGAGAACCCATCGCTGTGGTGGGACAAGGGCTGCGCCCACTCGCTGCAGAGCTGGTTCAACGGGCAGCTGAATGTGGTGGGCGCCATTGGGCTGGGAATCGCGTTTGTGCAGCTGTTCGGCCTGATCACATCGATGCTGTTGTTCTGCACGGTGAAGCACAAGCGTGCCTCCGACACCTACAAATCGTACTCGCCCTCGATCGATCCGCAGACGCGCACCAGCAGCTGGGAGGATTGAACCCAACTCTAGAGAGCGAGAGATCCCGATGCGAGTTTTCTAAAGCAAATCGTTTGCGTTTGCAAAATGTCTTTTAATTTATTTTGATTTTAGTTTCGTGTTTTTTTTTCTGCTACGAATTGTGCCAAAAATTAATTTAAATGCTAGTTTCAGTATGTTTATTTTATTGTATTTTTTTCTCGATTTACCTACATTTTTTTTTTTTTTTGTGTGTATTTTGGTTTAGTCAAGTATAATACTCGTAACATATCTGAGCTTTGTCAAGACGCGCGCCCCAAAGCTGAGTTCACATCACATCACAAACAAAACAATTGCAAATTTCTATTGTGTGTCTTTTGTATTTCTTCAGTATTGTTGTGAAGTCAGCTTGATGGGTTAGTTGGTGGCATATCCATATTGTGATGTGACATCTGCGACAATCTCGCCCCACCCCCGATAACCACATAGACCTAGAAGAAGTACCCATAACAAATTCGAAAGTTTCTTCATTTTGTTTTGTTCAGTTGCAATGGAAATAACTGCCCACAAAATGCTAAAAATAGTTGTATCAGTTTAAACATACTATAATTTATACATATATTTAAATATATATATATACCAAGCACATTCCTAAACAACATCAATTACAACAATTGCGTGTAAGTTACAAAATAAATTAAACTATTTATTTAAATAATACAAATTATACAAAATATTACAATAAACAAAAAAAAAAAACATTATGAACAAAATACAGTTAGTTGTAAACGGAAGTGTTTTCTATCGATTCTCCGATTCGCAGCTTAGAGACCCACGAGCTTGCCTCCAATGATGTCCAGCTGCGCTGTGATGCCCTTCGAGACGCTGCGCGCGATTTCTTTGGGTTTCTAAAGGGTGAAGAAAAAGGTATTTTTGAACACAAACCTCTGATAACTGAGGTCACAGTGGAGATAATGTGTTGAAATTAACAAAATCGGTTTGCTTTGGCATTACAATCAACATTTGTTGCAATTTGTAACAATTTAATCAATTTTTTGTGGATTATAGCATTTTTAAAAAGTAGCCTAAATGCAATTGATTTTAGCTCTATACATTAATCGTTTATTATGCTGTCAATATATATCCACTTTGACACCAAATTTACTAAGATAAAAACCAATAACTAATTTATCTCCTGAACATTTTTTAAAATCAAAATTAAAAGTTTTATTCAAACTTTGAAATTCCAATCGAAGTCTAATAATTATTTCGCAAAATATGAATTTTTCACATTAATTAAAAAAATTGGCAAACAACCATTATAAATTAATAAATTAAATATTTTTTCTTTAGCTGTTTGTAAGTTATTCAAAACTAACCTCCAGAAACTCGAAACCTTGTAAAGCTACTTGACATGCTGACTACAAAATTAACATATTAACGCATCAGTTGAAACGCTTGACTTTGAAGGCAATAAAATAAAAGACGCCATTTACAATAAACAAAAATAATAATGGGAAAGATAGTAGAATATAAAATTTTGGTTCGTGACTAAATAATTTCGAAAGTACTTGCGACAGATTTGACAGTTAAAAAAATTGTAGGAATAAAAAAATTGAAACTGACTAAATTATTTCTAAAGTATCTACAAAAGATAGGACAATAAAATAAAAAGGCAAACAAATTTAAAATTTATCTGAGTGATTAAATTGTTTCCAAAGTATCAATTACAGATTTCAAAATAAAAATGAAATAAAAAAATAGAGATAAAAAACAATTGAAAACTTGCCTGAGTGGCTAAATTATTATTAAAGTATCCACAAAAGTATCTACAGTATAATTATCTCACGTGCAATGGACAAATTTCTAAAACTGTTTGGCCGAAAGTTAAAAAACTTCGCCAACTTTAATAATAACTTAATATATAAAAATTGAGAAATAAACTCAATGATTATAGAGCTGAAGTTATGCAAATATTTAAGAAGGTTGAATGCAGATAAATTGCCTAAAGTAAAACAAATATTATAGTCTTGTTGAGAGCAGATAAATGGTCTAACTATAGTCTATAGTCAAAGTCAAAAGAAATCGGAAATTTTGAATCAGTTTAGTCTCTGCTATGATCACGTTGATAATTTCGTGAATTGCAAATCGCAGAGACGCTTTTTAGGTCCGACCTTGCGGCCAACGGACGACGTGGTTAATTGTCACCTCAACGATGCGATGCGACCGAAGACAACAAACAACAAAAATAAAAACAAATTTGAAAAGGCGGCTTGTGCAATGCGACGTGCAAACCCCGAAAAAACAACAACAACAAATCTGACAAGTTCGTTACCTGAATGAAGGTGTTGAGCAGATTGGAGAATGCCTCGTAGCCGTTGACGAGCGATCGCGAGATGCCGTCGAACTTGTCGCCATTGTTGCCGTACTTCTCATGCTCGCTGATGCTGTCCAAAATGGGAACGGGCTGCAAAAACAACAAACAATAATCACATAATTCACAAATGAAGTCGTTTTATTCACATGCGAAATATCCGAGATCTTCTTCTGTGAATTGTCGTAGAGGCTGAGCACCTTGGATGGAATCGCCTCCTGCTCCAGATTCACCGACTCCGCCGTCTTCGCTGGCGTCGGCAGCAGCGATATCTTAAATAATAATTGTAATTGTAAATAAATGAATTAACAATTTAAGAGTTGTTACCCTGAAGCCCGCTGACTCGCTGGCTGCCGTCTCGGAGGTTTCGGCGGCGTCTTCGGCGAAGGCGTCCAAGGCGCCGAAATCGGCCGCCGACACCTGGGCGTCGATGGGCGTGGCACCGTCCAATGTGGTGGGCGCAATGGGCAGCGCAGTCGCCAGCTGCAGCAGCAGCAGCAGCAGCAGCGTCGCCAACAACTTCAGCATCATCATTATGTTTATTTGTTGGTTGCGAAATTGAACGTTATGAAAGCAAAAAGCAAAAGCAAGTTTAACCGAGATTGCGACTGCGATCGGCCAGTTCCAACTATAAACTGACTCTTTGCGTCTGCGCAACCATTTGAGTTTATTTTTTTTTTTTTTTGTTAAGCGTGGTCATCGCCTCTCTCTCTCTCTCTCTTTCTCGCTCTCCTGCGCTCTCTTTCGCTGCGCTGCATCAACTACTGTTAGGCAATAATCACAGCTCAACTCACAACTGCAAAACAAACAGAGAAAGGTCAATAATAATTCAACTCGGAAACCAAAGTAAATTCCACAAAAAGTTTACATCTTTTAATTCAGCGCTTATGCAATAATTACTTGGCCAACTAATTCAGAAATTGGTTTAACCATCGAGTGCGAATTTCAACACAATTTTGTGTTTTGTATTTTCGAGTGTAGAAAATTTAAATTATTCACTATCTATTCATTTAACAAATTATTACTTATCAAGTGAACATTTAATTTCATTTCAAAACATTTTGTGTTTTTAATTATGGAACATAGCAAATTGAAGTTGCTCAGAAATTCATTGATAGTTTAAGCTAATTATTTGTAAAAATGTATACACCTTTTTTTTATCTAACAATAATATAAAAATGCGAATTTTTTTAATTTCAACTCAAACTAATTTGAACAACGAGTTTGTATAATTTACTATCTAAATAAACTTCAAACTTCGCTCTGCAATTAAATATTAATACATATATATATAATTACCTATCTACAGATTTTTAGAGTCCACTATATCAATTGCTATTGATTGCAAATCTGAAAGAAAATAACATCAAAATGTAAATGAAGTTCGAATAAATTCTAGCAAAATTTACAGATAAAAATCTTTAAATAATTAAAACAACTCAAACGAATGTAAACAAAATATGAATATTGCACATTGAACATAATAACAATGCCAACTAAAATAAAATTATATAATAAATCAATTAAAAAAAATAATTGCTAATCGGAAAATAAATAAAATGATTTATTTCGTAGTATTGTTACTCAAATAAAATATGTAAAAATTCTAGTAAAATTAAGAGCTAGCTCTAAATAAATTAAGATTTAAATCCTGTGTCAAGAAATAGTAATATTGCATAAAAATATACGAATATCTCTTCTCCAAACGATGACGCCAATTAAAAAATCTAAAAAACAAAGCAGAAAATCATATAAATGCCATGAAAAAATAAAGCGCTCTTCAATATATTCGTGGGACAAAAAAGATTAAAAAGAGAATAACAAATAAAAACTGAAAATTAGTTTTAGTTGTGACTGCGATTGCAAATCTGTCGTTAGCTAAAAAAGCATTTGCAATTTACTGAAACGTTTAATAAACAATTTGTTGCAAGACTTTAAAGGAGAGGAAACAGAGATAGAGACAGATAGAGAGAGAGAGAAAGAGAGGGAGAGAGAGAGAGGGAGAAGGCGGCAGCTGGTCAAGTTGGATTGCCCAACAAAATCTGGCAACAGGATTGGCCAGATCGCTTATGGTTAATGGATTGTTGAGTTGAGTTTAGTTGTGTTGTGTTGTGGGTTGTGCAACTTCGCAGCCTCATCGATAAAGACTTTCTTCTGCAGTTTCTCGTTTTCTCGATTGGTGAGGATGTTAAGGAGTTAATACATATATACAATATTTCTGATTTAGTGTTATGCAGTGTGTTTATTGGTTAGATTGCGTGCTATTAGATGTGTTCAATAATTGCTTTCGATTGTGTGTCTGACTGTTATACAACATTTGCCATATATTTGTATGCTTCATGTTCAAGTGTTATAATTGTGAATGTCTACATAGTGATGTGATATTTAGTAGAGTATAAAATAAATTGGTTATACGTTAAAATTGAAGTGAAAACTGTTATATTGAAGAGTATTATACTGTAAAGTGCACTGTGCATTGTAGCGTTTCCTTTACAGTATTTAGAGGAAAGTGTCATACAATCATGTGTTATACAGTACGGTTATAAAGAATCTTTTATACTGCAAAGTATTACAAAGTAAATAAACATATACATAAAGTGTTGCAATGAAGTTTCATGCTGTTATACATCACATTATGAAAGGGTTATGTGTTATACATGTTGTAAAGTGTTATGATTGTAAGTTTCATTTAGTAGTGTTAAAGTTGTGCTTGAGAATGTTGAGAGAGAAGTTTTATAAACAAAAGGATTAAACTCGGTCATATTTGCAGTTGATGGGAATGTAGAGCGTGTCGCTGTCGATGTTCTCCTCCAAGTCGTACTGGTGGATCTCGGCAAGGATCGCTTCCGTCGAGCAGTCGTTGAATGCCTCCATTCGGTTCAGATCATCGCCCAAGTCGATGGAATTCATCAGCTCATCACCACCATTGTGCTGCTCCTGCTTCGGTTCTAGCTTCACTTCCTGCGGCTGCACTTTGTTCCAGCTGTCGCAGCTGCTGAGCGACTTCAGCTCATCGCTCTCATCGACCACGTGTTGACGAGACAGCTTGTTCTGCTGCTGCCGCTTCAGGCGCACGCTGAGCATCTGCTGCAGTCGCTGCTGCCGCAGTCGCTCCCGACGCTGCTGCTGCAGGCGCTGATAGTGCGGCGCATAGAAGTGTGTGCGCTGGAAGCGGACACGCTCATTCAGGGACCAGCCGCGGGGCAGCGAGCGCAGCTTGTCCAGCTCGCTCACGTATTGGATCGTGTACTCATCTAAGTTGGATTGAAAATATTGGTAAATTACATTTAAATACATGTTGCTTTCGCTTGCCTAGAGTCATCTCAATTATCTCTCTGCGCGTTGGCGGTTGCGGCATTTTTTCGACTTGAACTCAAACTCAATGGAATCGTTGTGAACGGAAGTTGCCAATTGAGAGGTTATATTTTGAATGCGTTGCGCAGTGTTGGCTAAGGATGCGGAGAGCATTCGATATTTTTGGCCAGCTGGCAACGTCAAAGCTTAATTCTTGTCCCCTTCTCCCAGCAAATGCATATTTACTTATTTATTTTCTTTGCGAGAAAACTGCATTGCCAGCTGCTCTCTAAAAAAAATATTGTCTAAAGGCTATTAAAGTAATTCTATTTATATATAATTCAATTTAAATAATCGACCGTAACCACACATCAAATGCACAAAAGAGAACATGCGATAGCATGCAAATTGCCACTTGGCGTTGCCAGATGCTGCGCACTTAGTGATGGACAAAAAACCGAATGGCGCTGGCTTTTTTAGTTTATAACATAACTTGCTAATGGTTAAAAGTATTTTTAATTATCTGATAATACAAGTAATTTATTATAAATTAAACAAAATTAAAACTAAGCGAAAATTTAAAATTTGATGTTAATTTAATTAATATTATTTATAAATTAAACATATGCATATAATATTTATTTAAATTTATATAACGATTATATAATAAAAAGTAAAATACAAAAAATTAAGCTAAAATGTGAACGTTGAGGTCAATTTTATTTTTATTATATTATAAATTAAACATATGTATATAATATTTATTAAAATTTATAAAAAATTTGAACGTTGAGGTCCATTTTATTTATATTATTTATTAAAATATATATAAAAACATATATTGTTTATATAAATGTATATAACGATTATAAATAAAAAATAGAATTAAGCTAAAATTTGAACGTTGAGGTTCATTTTATTTATATAATTTTATAATATTATATATACTCGTATGTATATATGTACATTATTTCAATATTTCTGTAATTATTAATTCTGTACATATATTATTATTAAAGCTTATTTAAAGCAATTAAAACTGTAAACAGAAAATTTTATAAATTATAAAAAGAAAATAATAAAAATCGGTTTTGTTTTACCCGAAATTTCTTTTGTTTGCCTAGCATTTCAGATAGTCCTCAAGGAATCCTTCCGAGAACTCTAGATCGACAATAACAAATACGCTAAATTCATGCACTGAAAAATCATAGAAATCGTTTCTAACTACTTGCTGGCCAAAGGAAATTTAGATCCTTTTTTGAATTTTGGAGTTATGCAAGATTTTCACACGCTGTTGCTATTTGTTTTTGAATTGTCGCGCATCCGCAACAACAATTTTACAAGAGCAACATGAAAATTTTGTTGCATACTTTTGGGGATGGGATGGAAATTTTAGTCAGAATTTTAAATCGTGAATATCTCGGAAACTACAAGGACAATTTGGATGTCCTTTTGATGGTCGATAGTCCTGATGATATTCTCCAATCAATTATCAAAAAACTATCGATTGCCATTCAAAGAGATCAAGAAAATTGAAAAATAAAATTAAAAAATTTGCTTGAAAATCTACAAGGGGGGAACATGGAAAATTTGCCAAATTTTCAAAAATCCTTTGTAACTTCGTCATTTGAAGGACGATTCAAATGTCCTTTGGCATGCAGGTAGTGCTGATTACATAATGCACGATTATGTAATCAAAAGGACGAATATCCTTTTAGGAAAAAAGTTAGAAGGACTTTTTTCAAAAGAGAAAATAAGCCATAACTCGGCCATATCCTTGCTGATCCTTTCGAGTCCTGTGGCAATCAACTCGTCTTAACAAGGACTATCAGCTGGCCAAAGGACATTCCGATCGTCCTTTTCGTTCCCGAGATATCCATGATTTTCTCATTTTGTTGCGATTTCTTACATTTTTTTTTCAACTCCGCAGCGAAAATTTTGCAAGTCCAAAAATTAAAAAATGTTGCATACTTTTATCGACGGAATATAAATTTTAGTCGAAAACTTAAAATGTGTTTATCTCGAAAACTACAACGACAATTCAGATATTCTTTGGCCTGTCGATAGCTCTAGTAAATACGTTTAAAAATAACCGCCGATTGTCAATAAAAAAATAAAGAATCTATAAAAAAAACGAACAAGAATTTTTCGAAAAAATCTACAAGGGGTAGGCATGGAAAATTTGGCAAAAGTTAAAAAATCCTTCGTAACTTCGTCATTTGAAGGACGATCGGGATGTCCTTTGGCATGTATATAGTGCTGGTTACATAATGGACGATTTTGTAATCAAAAGGACGAATATCCTTTTAGGAAAAAATTTAGAAGGACTTTTTTCAAAAGAGAAAGTAAGCCATAACTCGGCCATATCCTTGCTGATCCTTTCGAGTCCTGTGGCAATCAACTCGTCTTAACAAGGACTATCAGCTGGCCAAAGGACATTCCGATCGTCCTTTTCGTTTCTGAGATATCCATGATTTTCTCTTTTGGTTGCGATTTCTTACATATTTTTCGACTCTGCCACCAAATTTTTTCCAAGTGCAAAAATTTGTTAAAAATGTTGCATACTTTTGGGGCTTGAATTATAACAAAATTAAAGGCTGCCAAATTTTAGACGACAACTCAAAGTCGTGGATATTTCGAAAACTTTAACGACAATTTGTATGTCTCTTAAACGGTTGTTACCCCTGATAAATACAAGCTGATTGGCACAGAATATGCTGTCGGTATATGCTTGAATAATTACTAATATTCTGCATGCAAAAGAATCCTTCTAACTTCGCTACCGTAAGTTCTTTCGTCCTTTGGCTTGCGTATTCCAATCGGGCTCTAAATGGACTAAATTTGAACCCATTTTCCAAGCTTCCCTTATTAGCTTTTATGCAGCATTTTCCAATTGATAAATGTTTACCAAGCCCGCATTTTCAAGGATATTGAATATCCTTCCCAACAAATAAAGATTCTTGTTTTTTTTTATCTTTATATTTATCTTTTATTGTTTCTTCTTACCGATAAGGTCTGTGACTTGTGACAGCAGAAGAACAATGCAAACATCTACAAAGTAATTCTGCTTCCCACCTTAGGTTTAAATATGTAAATATTATGTGCTGACAAGTGTTATCTTGCCTATAGTATAAGTAATTAATCATATAGAAAATATAAATAAATAAAAATATAGAAATTCAGTAAGCTAGTCAGGATAAAATTGTGTATATATATAGAAGATTACGCACGATTTCGTCACGCTTTTGGTATTGAGAGCGACAGCAAGACTTGATCGCATTAATTGAACTATTCTAGTTGTAGTATATTGGATAGATAGGAAATATCAATCAACTTGCTTGTTCTACTAACACTACTATTTATGGCTAAAATCCAAAATGAGGCATTTTGGGCTTGTCGAGCTGTCTAATTGCGCCCTGGTCCCGAACGCTCTTCGCCAGCTGACGCAAGCGGCTAAATATTCTTACAGCTTATCAGCAAACAGCATTGTTGTTCTACATCATACACACATCGTATACCCTATTGTCATAAACAAAATCATGGCACGCTCACGGGCCTGATAACGCTTACAATTCGCTGTCTTGCGAATGGCACGCGATATTTAAAGCCATGACGGGAAATGCTTCGACTTTGGAAACGACTGGAAGAATGATTGATAAGACATTGTGGAATATCAGCGAAGACCTTGTCCAATTAATCAAATTGCTGATGATGATTAATATTTGCTTCTATTTTTAAATATGTAATTGACCAAATTTGACGCATAATTTAACAAGGCTTCCCTTTCAAATAACATATACTCGTGAATTCAATATCAAAATTGTTATCTAATACGGGTTTAATATTATTCTATTTTTTAATAATAATTACCTTTCAAATGTTCATGATTAATATTTGACTTTCTTTTTTTAAGTATCAATTTAAAGAAATTTGACGAATAATTCAATTTCTTTTTCCAATGTACAATTAAATAATTAATTACTTCATGTAAAATATAATCAAAAATAAAAGAATTTTGAAGATGAATCAATGTCGTCGTAATTACAGGGTATCTGCAAGTTGAGCTCATACTTTGACAAATTCCACTCACAGTTTGCAGTGTTGTCATTATGAGAATGGGTTTGTTTTTTTTTTTTGTCTGTTTGCTTTCGGCTTTTATTACAAATCGTTATTATATATATATATGTTTATACAATAATATATAGGTATAATTAGGTATATTAATTACGTACATTAAATAATAGCAGCTAAACAATTAATTGTTAAATACTATTAACAAATATTCAACAAAAATGCAGAGAAAAAAAATCATTTAGAATGAAGGAGCAAAAAAAAAAGTCGTTACAAATTATATTAATAGTACTTGTAGTGGTAATAAAAGTAATAATATTCACTAAACTGCCATATTGCACAAGTTTACAGTTTTACAGTTTTACAGTTGTGTTGCATCAGTTGCCAAACTTAATCGACTTTTCCGCATGCTGCAACTGTTGCTGTTGCTGGCGTCCATTGAAGTTGCTGCTGCTGCTGCTGAAGTTGTTGCTGCTGCTGCTGCTGCTGTTGTTGTTGCTGGCAATGCTGTTGCGATTGCTGCCGTTCTTGAGTATGCCATTCGACTGTCCGCTCGCCTCGCCGCCAATCGATGCCACCTTCCGCAGCGTCTCCCGCTTGCCCCGCTGCTCCCCGTACTCGCCAATCGTCACCGTCCCCACACGCAGCGTGCGTCGCTGCTGCTGCTGCTGTTGCTGCTGCTGATTGCCATTTGTTGTTGCTGCCGCATCGTAGTCGGGTTGGGGCGTGGCCGGTGCTCGGAAACCGCCGCCCACGTGTATGCTGGGACTGCGAACGGGCGACAGCAGCGGCGGCGGCGACGTCGCTGCCGTTGACGTCGACGTCGACGTTGCGATCGACGTCAGCTGCTTGCCTCTGATGTTGCTGCTGCTGCTGCTGCTGTTGTTGCTGCTGCCATTCAGCTTGAGCTGTTGCTGCTGCTGCTTCTGCTGTGGATTGGCAAACTGCGGCGGCTGCAAGCAGAAAGAAAAGAATACGAATTAGACTGATAGCAAGAAAATAGATCGCCAGCTTGGCAAGCTCAATTTAATAATAAAAGTTCATTTTATCGACTAAAAAAGTAGTCCAATAAAAGGGTTAAAATGTGGAAATGTATAATAAAATAAAATATAATATTAATTTTTATATAATTTGGTTAATATTATATTTGATGTTATTCTAAAAATAATATAAATTAGTTATTGCAAATCAGGAAAATTAATAAAATGAAATAAACTAAATTATTTGACAAAATAAAATATAATCGCAACAATAATTAAAATGTGTTTGAGTAGAAAGGTTTTGAGTACATAACAATGTACAAAAAAATTATTAAACAATTCATTATCAGTACAAACAATTGTGAATTATTTATATTAAAAATGTGCTGTTGATTAATTGTCCAAATAAAATATGCACTGAATGAAATGCAATCCAATTCCAAAAAAATTCTAAAGAGAAAATTGTAGAATGCTCAAATAAAAATATATTTCAATTTAAAATGTTTTTTTTTTTTCAATTAATTAAGATTACATTTTATTTTGATTGTCGCACAAATTAAGAAATTTATTGCACTAAAAACAATTACTGAATGATAATTGGAGAGTGCTCGAATAAAATTCATATAGTCGACTGATAAAAATACTCTATAAAAATGAACTGCATGGCAAATTTATTATCACTTCCTGCTGTTTTCTGTTTTATCTTTGCATTGCACAAATTTCTAGGGTATCCATGTTGTAAATCTTGCCAACTCGTCAGCCCGCAATTGAATGAGATTGTGATTGTGTTGTCGTAGTCTTTAGTGAGGGGGTTTTGTGTGTTCCTGGCCAGCAAATGTCCTAAAACACTTCGGGCTTAATGCTATTTGTTGATTAACAACAATTGCATTGTGCAAATACGGCAGTCGCTGGATTACTCAGCTTTTACAGCGTGTAATTTGCCGTTTGTTTATTTGGCTTGTCTAGTTTCCGATGAACAATGATTAAAGCACACATTAGCTAAATATTCTGCTTAATTGTTGAACCATTAAAAGCGGCACTTCATAGGGAAAAATATTTAGAATCAACAGTTTGCTGTAGGATAAAAATATCTAGGCAGAAATTCAGCAGTTTAAATGCATTTATAAGCTGCAATAATCATTAAGTCAGTTGCACTTTGTGGTTGGCAAAATATTCAATTAATACTTGATTTCATAGTTATTAAATATTTTTATTTTTAGAGAAATAAATTATAAAAAAAACTACTTGAAAATTTCAGTAGTTTTAACGCATTTAAGAGCTGCAATAATCATTAAGGCAAAATATTCTATTGATACTTATGCTTATTTTCCTGCCAATTGTGTTTATCAAATCCCTAATCAGTAATTGTTAAACATAAGCCACAAAAAATCCCTGCATTGATAATGACTTTTTGCCGTTGAACTAATAAAAAAAAGTGAATGCGAGGTAAAAAAAAAAACAAAAAAAAAACTAAATCCACTTGCATTAAAGCTCAAAGCTCGTTGTAAGCATTATCTAATGAGTTATACACTTTTTTTGTTGTAGTTGTTGCTGTTTTGTTTTAAGTGCTTTTGCAGTGGTAAAAAAAGCAATTGCGACTGCCGTTAATTATCTCGCATTTCTTTTTTCGAGAGATACTTTTTAGTGCATATACTATACATAATTATTTATAGATTCCGCCGTAATTACTTACCGGCGGTGGCAATTCCGTCGATCCATTGACAATGTTATTGCTGCCGCCGTTGAGCAGCGACATGCGATTGCTTCCGTTGCTCGATTTGTTGCTGCTGCTGTTGTTGTTGTTGTTGGTGTTGTTGGTGTTGTTGTTGGTGTTGCGATAGCAACTATCATCGGGCATTATCGAAGTGCGTTTCAGCGTCTCGCCGCGTTCCTGCGAAATACAGCCAAATGGGAACAATTGAAAATTGACACACACACAAAAGAAAAAAAAGTATTGCAATTAAATTGGCAGCTGATTGAGCGATTGATTGATTGATTGATTGATTGATTGATTGATTGATTGACTGATTGCCGGAGGCTACCTGGTATGTGGACATGGTGACCAACGGTCGCCCCATGCTGACCGGCCGCATTGTGGGCATATCGCTGTCACGCCCACCGCCACCGCCGCCCCCAACACCATTCTTGGCACGTAGCAAACTCATCGCTGCGATGATTGACGATTGATTCTCTGATTGTCTCGCGGAGCGAACTGAAGCTGTTGACGCCGCCGTGTTTTCAGCCAGACTGGACGCTCGCCGAGCGCCGCAATTGCAGCAGAGTTGTCAAGCTCACCTGTTGTTTTGCGTGGCAGCGACAGCGTCAGCGACAGCTTCACCTGATAAGATAAGAGCCAACCCATTGAGGAGCACACACACACACACACACACACATATACCCGGCCTCTGTTTGCTTTTGAATTGTTATGCCGCTCTTCAGTGGTGAGTCATTGTTTTGGCTGCCCATTGTTTGGAATCACAGATAAATGTGCCCGAAAAAAACATAAAAGTGGGGAAAAGCCAAGAAAAGTTAAGGTCACTGGATAAACACACGTGTCTGTGTGCACAACACACACACACACACACACACACACACACACACACACTAGCACAACTGACACTTGACGTTTCATCAGCTTATGCAACTCGTTCAGCAACAGGCAACAAATTAGAGAGCAAGATAGAGAATGCTCGCCTATTATTTTACTAAATAAAATGTAATAGTAATTATTATGCAACTAGACCAATTAATAATGATGATGGTGAAATAAAATATAGTAGTAATTATTGTGCAACTAGATAAAATTAAACTACAACTAGCATAATTATCAAAAAGTCTAAAGTCTAAAATGCTCAAATCAAATAAAATAAAAAATAATTCTGATAATAATATGAAAAAGGACAGAGAACAAAATTAGAGAATGCATGACATTATTTTTTAATAATTTAGTAATTTAAAAAAAATTGAAATTTATTGTAATAATAATTTGCCATAAAGGTTTAGTTTTGGAGTTTGCAGAGCGTTCAAATATGCCAATTAATTAATTAATCATCAATTAATATTTTATTTTAATTGTGCTTTAACCAAATATTAATTATGTCAATATATAACAAATATTTTTTTATTTTTTTATTTATTAAAAAATCAGAAAATAAGAGCGCGCTCTAAGACAAATTCTACTACAAAATCAATTTCATATTGATCATTAAACAATGAATTAACATTATATTTATATTTTCATTGTGGTGCCAATTAATTTCATCTAATCTGATGGGGTTTTTTCTGGGATTTCCCCAATCTCCGCAGCGAATGCTGGATTAGATTAATATTCTCTAAAAACCCCCTAAATCTGTAACTTTGAAAATTAATTTTTGCAATTTTCTAGTATTTTGTTCAACTTCAGCAATAAAATAAATTTAAAAAAATCGACTGAATTCTATTACTACTTAAACTGTAGTCAGAATTTTTATTAATCATAATTGCCAGCAAAAGTTTAAGTTCTCTACTTGAACCTTAAAGACTGATAAAGGGTATTTCCCGTTTAGCATTCGTGGGGCCCTCGAATAAGTGCCTTATTTGGTTTTAAGCGGAAAAGCAATTAAGTCATAAACTATGCACAACTTTGCCATATTTGACATTATTTATAACGCATACCCTGCACAGCCGCAGCTAGTGGGGTATGCCAGAAATTGAATAAGTACTCGTATAATGAATGACAAAGTATTTAAGTACCGATATTTATGGTGCAGTAATTTACAAGGTATTTCTACTTCAAGACTCGCTTAACTCTACAGGGTATCTTAGAGTCATCAACTGCAATTTCGCTGCGTTTGTGAACTTTTTGTGCTCGTTTAAGTTTGAGTTGTGAATGCAAAACAATTTCAAATTTCAATTAGCATAAATCAGAGTTCAATTGCGCGACGACGATAAGGAAGACGACTGCCAAGAGAGAGTGCGAAAGAGATAAATGGCAGAGAGATAGATAGAGAGAGAGAGAGAGAGAGAGTATACTCTAGAGATTAGAGTCTTCAACTACTTAGTTGGACTCGCTGGCTATCGTCACGTTCGATAAGTTGCACTTTTAATTGGCAAACTCGCTCAACGCCTCTTTTATACCCTGTAGTTGGGCACACAAAAGAAGGTCTGATGGGTTTGCGTAAATCTCTTTTAGTTAAATAATATCATTTTGAATATCGTTAAATGATTAAAAAGCACTTATTAGTCACTGTATTTTAATCTCTCTATTTTTGTTTTCAGATATTTGCCAATTTGATCATGCAAATAATTTGTGCTATTTTTTTTAAATAATAATAATAAAATAATTGCACTCTCATCTTTTCCACAAAAAAGTTGCAATTATTGGCAATGTGCGATTAAATTTTTTTTTAATTTCTTTTGAATTTCTTAATTACAGCTAATGTAATTTGCTAATCTATTTATTAAAAAAAAAATCAATTGGAAAGATTCAAATGGTTAAATGATGTTGAATGAATTTAGGGGAACTATAAAAAAAATCAAAGGATTTCTTCATTTCAAATATGCAATATGTTAACATAACATATCAATAACTATTAATTGAAATTGACGAAGTAGACTTGACTTTGAAAGAAGAATAAAGATTTAAGTTAAACAAAACTCAAAAATGAATGACAAAAAATGTATGTTAACTTTTAGGATGCGTAGTCAAATAATAATCTGTTTTGGAAATATTTGCACTCGATGACTTTTTAGTAACATAATTAATTTAAAATTTAATTTGTATTCCTACTCTCATATTAATAACAAATATTAAGAAGCATTTAAATTCATACTGTCTGTTTAAAGTTGGCTATTTCCACTTGTTTAAATAAACATATTAATTGGAGCTCAAATTGAGAGATATTTTTTTTCATCAATACTGCTTGCTTTAAGTTGGCTATTTTAAAATAAACATATTTATTTTTAGCTCAAATTAAGAAGCATTTGAATTGATATTGCCTGCTTTAATTTGGCTAATTTTCTTAATTTAAATAAACATATTAAATGAAGCTCAAATCGAGAATTATTTAAATGCATACTGTCTGTTTAAAGTTCGTTATTTCCGCTAGTTAAATTAAACATTTTTATTGGAGGTAAAATTGAGAAGTATTTAAATTGATATTGCCTGCTTTAAGTTGTCTATTTCCACTAGTTTAAATACAAATATTTATTGGAGCTCAAAGGATTTAAATTGTTGCCTGTTTCCCTAGTTGAGTAGTTGACAAATTATGAGCAACGTTTTCCAGGGTCTTTTGCCGTCGCGCTCTCTCTCTAACAATTAATTGATATTCTTGGCACTCTCAGCAGTGACTTGAATTGAATTGAGTTGAGTTGCTTTTGGCCCCATTCAAGTGGCCAACAAATACTTCACATGGCTAACAATAAAGACAGCAACAATAGCAGCAAAGTGGCAGCTGAGGCAAACAAGTGCAGTGGGCTCGCAGCTCTCTTGACCTTTGCAAGTAGCCGCCAGTTGCAAGTTGCAACACACAACAACAACAGTGACAACGACAGTGACAACGACAACAACATCGACTACGAGTTGCAGCTGCTCACCTTGTGCTCGCTCTCATGGAACCCGTTCCTGAACATGCGCTGATGCGCACGCTTAAATTCATCCATCAGCGCGGTATGTTGATCTCCTCCGCCTCCACCGCCTCCACCGCCTGTTGCTGTTGCAGCAGCAACAGTTGGCGGTGGGGCAGCAACATTGTTGCGCTCACGCTTGTGCGACACTTGGGCAACACTTGTGCGGCTGCTGCGATCCTCGACTGCTCCACGCTGTTGCTGACTGTTGCGCTGTTGCACCTGCTGCAGCTTCTACAAGAAATTCAAACCCAAATTAGCGCCATTTATTTGCGGTAAAGTTTCACGCTCACCTCTTTGCGCTTCTTGAGCTCCTCGTTTATGGCACTGGAGAGGCTGCTGCTGTTGTTGCTGTTGCCCGCTGCGGCCAATTCGCTGCTCAGCGGCGCCACTGGCGGCGGTGGTGCAACAACAACGCCACGTCTGATCGTTGTGCTGCGACTGATCGTTGGCTGCTCCTCCAGCTGCTGCTGCTGCTGGTCTGCGACGTACGTGTTGTTGATGGAGGTGCCGTTCTCGCTCAGCTTGATGATGGTTTTGTTGAGTTGCTGTTGCGGCTCCTCGCGCACCGCCGTCAACCGCTTGGACTTGGCATCCGCCCAGCAAGGACTCTGATCGCCAGTCACCGAGCTGGCCGAGCTGTTGTAGCCACTCGATTCGCCGGGGAACAAATCGCAGCCGGCTGCCGTGCGCACCACCATGTCCAGCTTGCTGGAGCCCTTCATCACGGCGACGGCCTCGCTGAACAGCACGTCGGAGAAGTCGATGCTGTTGACGCTCAGTATCTGGTCGCCGGGCCGCAAGCCCGCCTCCCGTGCCACGCTCCGCTCCTTGGTGAACTGCACAAAGATGCCCGGCTTCCATTCGGGCCCCTTGCAGATGCCCAGCCCGAGCTTGGTCCGCGGCGCCACATGCAGCACCACATTGATGTCCCGGCTCGTCGTCAGGTTGCGTCGCTCCCGCTCCCGTTCGCGATCCCGTTCGCGATCTCGTTCGCGATCCCGTTCGCGATCCCTCTGCTCGCTGCTCGCCGTCTTGAACGAGCTCTCCGAGGGCGTGCCGCTCACGCTGGGCAGCTTCACCACGTTCCAGGACAAGCGCTCCTCCGGCTGGCTGCGAACCCCAGACACGAAAAATAAGTCAATCAAAATGCGAAATAAATAATTGCAATGTACAATATACATATAGATATACAAATAAAAACATTAAAAATAATTATAATATCAAAAGAAACACAAAATTTAATTATCAAATTAACATATGAGATACAAATTATAGAAACAATAAATAATTGCAATGTACAATTTACATATAAATAAATAATAAAGAAAATATAAAATCAAAATATAAATACAAAGATTCCCGAAAATAAATAAATATAAATATTAAAAAAAGAAGATTTAAGAAAAACGGGGGGAAACAAAAAATTATGTAACATAACATACAATATACAATATATAGATATTCTATATACATATAGAAATACAAATAAAAACATAATAAACTATATAAAATCAAAATTTATACAAAAAGATTCCCGAAAATAAATCATTATAAATATTTAAAATAAAAAAAGAAGATATAAAATAAAAAAATAAGAAGAAAAATTAAATTAATGCAACACGCGAATACAAAATACAGATAAAAAAAGAAACACAAAATAATTAATAAGATTATACGAAAAATAAATAAATAACAATTTTTAAAAATTAATAAAATAAATAGAGATACACAAAAAAAATAAGCATGACTAGTACATGTGTAATTAAAATAAAATGAAATAATTTAGTCATAGTTAATAAGTCAAAATTTAAAAAGTCTAACTAAAACTACAAGTAGCATTTAGAGACACATAAGCGGCTAAGCATTTTCTTTTTTTTTCCCGAATTTCCAGAATTGTCAATGTGATCATTATGAACTCTGATTTGTTCAGACTATTTAGTGCTGGCTCTCGCACAGTCAAATGTCGCTAGCTGACTTGTCTTTTAACTTTTTAAGAACTCTTCAGCACTGTTTTAAATAATTTAGATTTTAGCCACACAGGCAGTTAAATGTAATTGCAATAAATAATATATTTTTATATCTTTCTGAGCTTTAATTTGTTGATGCAGACTATTTAGTGCTGGGTCTCGGAGAGTCGAATGTCACTAGTTCACTGGTTAACACATTAATTAATCTTACTCAACTAATTCACCTCAGATTGCTATTAATAATTGGGATTGCTCGGGAGTACGTACAACATTATTAATTCTGTTTACGCGTTTATTTGTTGATACATACTATTTAGTACTGGGTCTCGGAGGGTCGAATGTCGCAAGCTGACTTTTTTTTATACTCTTTAAGAACTCTTCAGCACTGTCTTTATTAATTTAGCTCTTAGAGTTTTTAGCCACACCGACAGCTTAATATAGTTGTGATACACACTAATGTTTTCATATCTTTAAAACTTTAATTTGTTGATGCAGACTATTTAGTGCTGGGTCTCGGAGGGTCAAATGTCGCTAGGTGACTTTTCAATGCACTTGATAGATTCTTAGCTAATTGTTGATAATGTTTACTCACTCCTTGACTGGCAGCATGCCCACGCCGCGCACCTTGAGCGTCACCCGATCCTGGCTGGCCACCAGCTGGATGAACTCCTTGTGCACCGCGTCCTCCAGTCGATAGCCATTGATGCGCAGTATCTGATCGCCGATCTGCAACACACACAGAACGAAAAAGAAATTCCGAGTTGAGAATCACGTCGCACATGATGATGGGTGTGGGTGTGGGTGGTACGTGACTGACCCACTGAACCACTTACGCGCAGTCCCTTCAGCTGGGCCTCGCCGCCGTGCTCGACGTGGGACACAAAGAAGCCGATGCCGTGCTCCTTGCCGCCGCGCACCGCGAACCCGTAGGCGGCACTGCGCTCGGGGACCACCAGCAGGCGGCGCTGATGCGGACGGACCAGGCGGACGAGGCGCAGCCTGGTGCTCGCCGGCATCGCACACCACGAGGAGGCCGCCGTCGTTGTGAGGGTCATCACGTCGCTGGAGCCGGAGCTTGTGCTCGATCCCTGCATGCTGCTGCTGCTGCAGTCCGTCGACGTCGACGTCGATGTCGACATCATCATCATCATCCCGCTGCCTGTTTGCGACTCTCGACTCTCCACCGCTTCAGGCGCAACTGGAGAAGAGAGCAAAAGAGAGAGAGAGAGTGTTATTGTTGTAGTTTTGATACGTGAGGTGCGTGCCAAGCAGAAAGACCGAAAGAATCGCGGAAGAAAGTCAAGTGCGGTGTCTGAAGTGCATTCGGAGAATTCTCAGCTCTCAACACAGGCAATATCTTGCGGATGGGTTGCACTTTGAGATACCCTTTAATAGGCATTTTAATTTGAATAATAATATAATAAAAATAACATTAATATTAATAATGATAAAAATAATAATAATATTAAATTTAATTAATTACATTATTTTGTAAACTACTTTTTATAAATGTTTATATAGAATTTGCCAATATTGCCAACATATATGTCACAATACTAGCTGGATTTTTATTTTTTGAGCGAAAAATAAAACTCGCGAAATAATCATGTTTTTTAAAGTTATATTTTTTTGCTCAGACAGAATGATTATTGGATAAGTTTTAAATTGTAACGTAAAATAAATGATTATTTTGTGAGTTTATTTCTAAAAATGAAAAATATATAATCATTGTGAAAATGGATATGGAAAATGGACCCGTTGAGAACAATTTTGGTGAATTTCTTGATTTTTCAAAGATAGGTGAAAATAATAAAATAATCAATGTTTACCGCTCCTTATAATAATAATAATAACAATAATAATACCAAGAATAATTATACTAATAATAATACTACAAATAAAAATATTAATAGTTTAATTAAAATAAAAATATTTGGAGCTAATTGGTAATACCTTCAAGATATTTTCTTTAGGTTAATCAATTGATCAAAATTGAAAAAAAAAAAAATGTTTTCAAAATGTCGTTTAATCAAAAACAAACTTTTTCCTTACTAAGTCATCAAGTAGATATTTCTTCACTTCAATGATTGATATATTATTAAACAAGTTAGCACTTATAAGGTGAAGTTGATTAACATAAAAATGAAACCGATAAAGATCTTGGAAAAATATGAATTAATTGTCTTTAGTAATATCCCAAATATGTTTAATTTTTTAATTTAATTAATATAATGAAAACCGATCGAAAATATTTATTTATAGTTTCATCGATAGTAAATGTCA
The DNA here is from genome assembly GCA_035047365.1 of Drosophila ustulata. Lineage (NCBI taxonomy): Eukaryota > Metazoa > Arthropoda > Insecta > Diptera > Drosophilidae > Drosophila > Drosophila ustulata. Next base: position 11,481,794 of record JAWNPT010000080.1, read on the forward strand.
TCCAATTGTCGTTAGCTTGAACATCAAAAATTTGTCTAAGTAAAAAAATACCTTTTGGGGCCTCAGATATTTCATATCTTAACCCACAAAATTCTGCTGACCAAAATGTCATGTTTTATCATAGCTTTGCATTAAATACTATAAAAAAGCAAATCAAACACTAAATTAGTCTGATCTTCTTTAACTAAATTGCATATGCAGACAAAAATAACAAATGCAAATGCTGCTTAACAATTTAAAAAGAATATGTTTTTTTGTGCTTTAGATTCGTAGTAATTTGCATTACTCTAACATATAATGCAAAGATTGCCAAGACCTTATTAAATAGTGACATCTAAAAATACCTCAAAGCCTCTCCCTTGGTTGTATTTCTGCGAAAGAGTCGCGATCGTGTTGCTTTTGTTGTTTAGAGTCTCACGCAAAAGAGTTGTACAAATATTGGAACAATTAAGTTAACGGTGCCAAAAGTAAATAGACTGTTGACTTATCGTGACGTCTTCTTTTTTGTTGTTGCTATTTTTAGTAATTGCATTTCACAATGTCACGCTCTAAGATAAAGATATAACGCGCGCTGAGAAAGAAATGCTGATGTGAAAGTAAAAAAAAACTCTAACAAAACGAAAGAATCATAAAAGAATTCTTGTGGGCCGAATGGCAATTAGATACATAAAGATATGGACTCTTTACTCTACAGTTTGATATCTGAAAAACATCTTATTAGTTGCAGATACATTTTGTAGGTTTTTAGAGATTGAATTGAATTTACGTTTTTATTTGCCAGTAGCCTTTTATCTTTACGTTTGAATATGTTTTCCTACGTTGCTCTGCATTCAAAGTTCTTCTTCGTCAATGCAAAATGTATCTATAACTATAAAGATATTTTGAAATAGTTTTAGTTGCATTTGGGGCAACGTTGCGTCAATTTATCAAGCACATCATTAGGGCTAAGAAGCGGAGGCCCCGAGGCTGCAATCGGTTCAAAATCGAAACTCAGTTAATCATCATCAAAGTCAAAATCGAAATCGTTGTCGTTGTCGTTGTCGAAGTTTTAGACGAAGGTCAGGGGCAACAGGTTGCACAGTAGTTTTGTAATTGTAATCTGTAAATAATAAGTTGAGACTTGCGGCTGCTGATTGAGCAATTAGTCAGAGCCGCCGCTTAAGAGCTTGACGGATTAAAGGGTATACAACCTAAAAAAATCAAAACTTGAACTTGCAATTCAATTTCGAAATTGGGTCGCACGCATCGAATCGAGGCGACCGACGTTCGTCGTTCGTTCGTTTTGGCTGCTTTCACGCATCACACGAACAACAACAACAACCACAGCAACAACAAGGAGGAGGAGGAGGAGCTCAGTCAGCAGCATGACAACAAGTAACAAATGTAACAACAAGTTGTTGCCTCGCGTTTCGCATTCGCTGCATAATTTCACTTTTCTTTCACGTAATTCTACGCTTCACTTGCAGCACAACAACAACAACAACAGCAACAATTGCTGACAACCAAACAAGATTCAAAATTGTAGAAATTTATTATTGAAATTATGTGCAATATAATTTTACGTTTTTGTTTATTTCCTCTTTTTCTTCCACTTGCACTCTCTCTCTGCAGCATTTTTAGCTATCCGGATTTCTAATTAATTTCCAATGGCGAATTCCGAATAATTTCCTGTTGAGCTTGTCAATAAAATCGTAATTTATATATTACCAATAACCTCCTTTTTTATAATATATTTAGCTTAAATATTCAATTGCTTTTCACTCACGTTGCCGGATTGATATCCATTAAATTGGGTTTAATCTGTTTTTAATTGAACATTTTGTAATATTTTTAAATGGTCTGCTTTAATTTTCTTTTTTAAATAAAAGTCATTTAATTTTCCTGTATTAAATTAAAGTGTTTGTGCTTTATGTGCTCATTGAACATAAAGCTTATTTTACTTGCCAATATAATTCAATTAATTCCGAGTATTTTCTGAATGCTTTCCAATAATTTTTCTATGAATAAAAGTCATTTCATATTTTAGTATTAAACTGCTCTTTGTTGAATTAATTGCTGATTTTTTAAAAATATATTTACAAGTGATTTCTGCAAGATTTCCTATCATTTTTTTTTTTAAAGTAAAGTCAAAACATATTCTTAAAATAGTTTGCCAAACAATTGTTTTGTCTTGAATTCACCTATTTAATTTAATTATGAGTATTTCGGAATAGAATCATTTAATATTCCAATATTTATATTATTTGCCTTAATATTTCAGTTGCATTTCATGTTGCCAGTACTTTACTTTTTATATGGTTTTGTAATCAATCAATTGCCGATCACCTCAATCACATTCACTTTTCCATTTTTGTGCAATATAATTACATATTAAAATCTCACTTAATTTTATACATATTTTTTGTGGATTAAAATTTCTTTAATTGGCCATTTTTAAATCCCTCTCGATTTCCACTCACTTCCCATTGAATGCATCCATCATGAGGCACTTTTTGTGATTTACAACGTATTTATTAACTGTTTATGTGGCTCGATAAATCATTCTGCGTTCAATCTTGCCTGAATGCCAAAATGGAAGCCGGGCGAAAAGTTCATGCCACTTGCGACCTGACCCGCAACATAACTTGCAACTCCAAAACCAGAGAGAGAGAAAAACTTTGACGTCGACATCGACAGCGAAAGACTTGAGCAACAAAAAAAAAAAAAAAAAACAAGTTGAAGGGCGCTTGAGGGGCAGGGGAGGGGAAGGGGTCGCTGTGGCGCCACTAAATGATGATAAATATCTGGCGGAAAATTGTTTTGAAATGTTTATTACACGAGGCTGAGGCGGAGGCATTAAACATACTATTTGATGTAAACAAAATGCTCTCTTTGGGCCTTATTAGCCAGCATTACGAAGCCATCCAAAATGCAAACTACAAACTACTTAATACTCCTATTTATTTGCATCTTCAGCCCCGCTTCAGTTGCCCATCTATGAGTTACGACCAACATTAACGTTGTCAGCAATGTAAAGAGATTGTTACGTGCTAAATAAAAAGCAGAGATTCATTTTAAACTTGTATTATGTAAAGTCTGCGTTTAATTGCAACTGTTGCACAATCGAAAATATTTCACATAATGCATGTTGAATGAGCAGCTGCTGTTAATAATATTCTGCACACTAGAAGTGCAACATTTCATTAACATTGTCAGCCATGTTAAGTGACTGTTATGGCCAAATAATGAGCAGCTCCTAAAAAAATATATTATTAATGAACGATACACACAATTGTAGACAACCTAAATAAATGGTATTAATTAATTTATTTATATGTCTAGTAACAAGACAATAAATTCGCAACTTAAAATTCACACAAATATTTATATTTTTGTTCAAAAATGACTGTTTTGTCACAAATTGTAATTCCTACATAATTATTTACAAATCAACTTTGATTTTATGCCCATGTTTTTGTTATGTTTTTAATACTTTTATATTTCTTTAATAAATCAATTTCTATGTTTATTTATTCATAAATTGTTTACACAATTTTAATGTTCACTTATTGATGCATATTTTACACAGCACAAAATTGTAAATTAAATTAAAATGTTTTTTAACACGCTAGAAAACTTTTATTTGAAGGAGCATAAATTTAAAAAGTGTGGAAAAAAAGGTATTATTCATTTATTAATACATTTTTTACACATCACAAATTTGCAAAGCATTTTAAACACACAACAATTAAGCTGCATTTTAACACTCTAAAAAACTTTTGTTCCAGGTATAAAAAATGTAAAAAGTGAAGAAAACTATTCAAAAATAAAATATAATCATTATCAAGTAATTTTAATATAACTTCCCTTTGCTATGTAAAATGACTGTTAATAAAAGCAAATTGCCTTTGCTGCTAGATGATAATAAAAATCATAAAGTTTTGTAAGTACAAAAAAAATAACAACATTTATTTGTTATTGTTTGGAATTATCGTTATCGATAACAAATAGATAACTCTGCAGATGGCAGCGATCACGCTGATTGCCTGACATTCCAGACTGGCCTTTCATCATCAGCAACATCGGCAACATCGGCAACTTCATCAAGCAGACATTCGTCGTTGATCCATCATCCGTCATTCATGAACCGTCATTCGCTTCCGTTGTTGTTGTTGTTGCGGCTGTTGTCGGCTTCTTTGATTGGTGCACCGCATTGCACTGCGAGTCAGATCGGAGACGCCACAAATTATTTGGCAGCAATTGGAAAGCAGCGGCCGAACTTGGCCTTTCACCTTGCCGCATTTCGTGTTTTTCGTGTGGCAATTAGTTCTAATCACTCGCCACTTCCGGTCACGCCCACTCGCCTCTTGCCACTTGCCACTTGTGGCATGGCTTGTTGACACTTGGTTTGCAATTGTTTTTGCCTGGCTTCTCAATTGCTTACATTGTCGTTGCTGGCTTGTTGATGTTGTTTATGCCCTGGCCACAGCGGCTGTCATGGCTGATGATTTTAATTTATACGAATTAAAGTCGAAATTTCCATAGAAGTCGTTAACGTGTTTTTCTTCATTGCTGCTGCCCAAAAGAAATTGTTGAGGAACAACGTCGAAAAAAATAAACAAATTTTACTACAAGTAATTTTCAGCGTTGCGTGTTGTTGTTAACGTTGTTCTGCTGTCAGTTGTTGTTGTTGTTCTTCTTCTTCTTCCTCAGCGTCTTCTTAAAATTTTATATTTGTTGTTGTTGCTTCTCATGTTCACTGGCTGCTCTTTAAAAGAGGCGGTTGTAATTATTTTTTGCCGGTTGCCTTTTTAATCGTGACTTTCTCTGCGTATCATAACAATATCGTTGTTGTTGCTGCTATTTTTTTGATGGCCGTCGTTGTTGCTGTTGTTGCACATTTGTCCAGCATCCTCATAAAACTGTAACGAAACTGAACAAGTCCAAAAGCCCAACCCAAAGGCATTCCAATTCGCTGCAATCATCAGTTTTCTTCCCTCACGTAGCACCTAACTAGTTCTCTGTGTTGCTGTTGTTGTTGCCACAAACGTTGTTATTATTGTTGCGGTGCGTGACATGCGCTCTAAGCACTTGGATTTTAGTGCCAGATTCCGTATAGTTGAGACGAATCGCACGAATTGATAAAACGCTACAGCACAAAATTTCACTTTAAACTCAATCTGCTACAGAAATTGATTTAACAGTTTGTTAACATTCCATTACATAAACCTAACAGTGTGTTAACACAAATGCTATAATCAATTTATGTTTTGAATGTATTCAATAATTATTGTTAATAATATCACACACCTTTTCAATGCAGTATCGTTTTGTTCTGCTAACAGGAAAATAAATTGTTGCTGAAACATTTTATTAACATAACAAGCAAATTGAGTCGTGCTCTGTTACAGACAGTTAACAGTGTGTTAACATTCCATTACTTGCATAATTATATTTTTGCTTTGCTAACTTGAAAATAAACTGTTGGTGACATGTTACAATAATCTAACAGTTTATTAACATGACAACCAAATTCTATATTTAAATTATAATGCAGTTAATCATATCAATGATATTTTTAATACAATATTTTTATAAATGCTTTACAATACATTTTAAATGTATTCAACTATTTAATTTCAAATTTTATTATTATTTATAAATTTATATTTTTAATGCAACATTTTATATTATTCAATTTAATTTGTTTTATTTTTTTAATATATCTTCTTCCTAGTTCTGCAGGCTAAAGCTGATTATTTTTTTCACAAGTGACTAACAATTTCTAGTTGTATTCTATATTAAACTTTTAATAGAATGCCTTTATAAATGCTTTAAAATACATTTTAAATGTATATATTTATGTATGTGAATAATATCATATACATTTTTAATGCTACATTTTGTATTATTCCATTTAATTTGTTTTCCAGTTGCACCGATTAAGTTAAATTGTGTAAACTTTTTTCAATCTTTCGTCTCTTGCAACGCGAAAGGAAACTGTTAATGACATGTTGCTGGAAATGTTAACATAAATCTAACAGCAAATGCAATATTTAAATTAAGATGATGTTCATAATATCATAGACATATTTTGGTTTTAATGCTTTGAAATAAGTTTTAAATGTATTCAACTATTTAGCTTCAAATTCTATTATTATTGTTTTACGAGAATCATATCACATGCATTTTTAAAGCTACATTTTTTATTATTCAGTTTAATTTGTATTATTTGTTATCTTCCTAGTTCTGCAAGCTTATTAATTTTTCCGCAAGTGACTATTAATTTCTAGTTGCACCGATTAAGTTAAATTGTGTAAACTTTTTTCAATCTTTCGTCTCCGGCAACGCGAAAGGAAACTGTTAATGACATGTTGCTGGAAATGCTGGTGATCGTCGCAACCAGAAGCATTAACAGCTGCTTGACGCAGTGCAACAGTATTGTTATTAGAGGGCATTAAAACTAAAGCAGCGCCAATCAAGTGGCATCATTGGGTAAACGAGACATGTTGCCACAAAATGTGGCAACAAGCGATACTGTAACGACAAGTTGCGGGGCGGCCATTATGACAGTACAACTAATCAAACAGTAAGTGAATAAAGCGAGTGGCAAGTGCGGGAATGTGCAACAATAAAATCGTATGACACATTCATTGTGTGCCTAATTATCCAACTGCTGTTGCAGCCACATTTTGTTGCAAGTGCAAAGACAAAATTCGTGTGAAATCCAAGCACAATAAATATGTAATTTATGTTATGGTGGCAAGTGCAACATCTGCTGGAAAATGTGTGTGACAAATTTCAAAACATTATCTCTCGATGTGGCAAGTGCAGCAACGTGTGACAAATATGAGGCATAATGACACAGCTCATTGGGAAAAACGTGAAGAAAACTGGTTGCCACAAAAGTGACAAATTTGAGGCATAATCACAGCTTATCTGCAGGTAAAAGACGCTGAATCGTCGAGTGGAAATGCAAGGCATGTTGCCACAAGAATCACGAGAGTCGCTCATTACGTTTGTTCTGCATGCGGCACTCGAAGTGGCAAGTTCGTTGCCTAAGTCTTTTGATTCGCATACGATAAAAAGCAAAGGAAAATAAAAACTGATTTTAATTATGGGTTTGTAACAAGCAGCGAGGGCATTTTTTAATTGCCACATAAAAAAATAATAATATAAAAAATATACTCTGTGGCAGCAACAACAATTGAAAGATTTTTTACGATTATCTCGTTTGTTGTTGTTGTTGTGCTTTTATTATTCAATGAACGTAATTTTAATATTTGATTTTGTGTCGTGAGAGACAAAAGAAATTGCCATAAATAAAAGAGAAATTTTCGCAAATACGACAATTGTTCAATTGCCACACGTGTGTTTGTGCAACTGGGATGCGCACCTGCAAGGCTTGTGGCAAGCAATGCGACGCGATGCGACGCTTTTACTTCCGTTGGCCAATCAGCCAAATAAACGAAAAACAACAACGCACGACTGGCCAACAACGTGACAAATTGTCGAATTTAATGCGCGCCCCGCAAGCCGCGCCACAAATACTATATATTGTGGATGCTGCCACCGCTGCCACCGCTGCCACCATGTGGCATTTTTGCGGTGAAACTTTGGTTTTTGGGCAGACGCGGCCGCTTTATCGGCAATGTCAACGTGGGTTATGCCACAAGCCAAGCAAATAAACACGGACAGACAGACTGTGAGAGCTGTCTCTGAACGAGGATGCAACATAATCGTGCAGCGGCAAGGCAAGGAAGCTCCTTGTCTGGCGGCAGTTGCAAGAGAAAGCTGTCTGCACTTTTACTCGTCGCGTCATGTTGCATGTTGCATGTGCCTCATTTTAATTGCAGAACATCGCCTGGGAGCGTCCTGCAAACTCGCAACTCGCAACTCGCAACTTGCGCCTTGTGCCACATTTGCTTTTGTTTTTTTCGACTGCTGCTTTCACCTTCAACCAATTAGCCGGGCCTCATTTCGCTTATGCAACGCGCGCGCTTGGGCCCCCAAAATACAAAAAAAAAAAGGGGGCGACACGCTGCGGGCCGCAATTGCAACCAAAAGCAGCAGCAGCAGCAGCAGCAGCAAAAATGAAATGAAACGAAATGAAATGAGAAAAGCGAGAGCAAATTGGCCGCTTGCGCCAGCAGCAGCAGCTTAAATGCCTGCCTCTCATATGTGGCAATGGGGCAGCAAACAAAACAACATTCGACAGTCGAGTGAAACGACAACAACAGCAACAATTTTGCGCTTCAAATCATACGACAATGATGCCACCGAGAGGCAAGTATTTGCGTGCAACTTCATCTCCATCTGCCAGCGATCTGTTGACTGATTGCCTTCTTTTTTTTTTATTTGCCGTCTGCCGTTGCGTCAGTCAAATTACAAGCAAATAATAGACAGCAGGGGCAGCTGTTGTTGCCACCCACTCAATGTGCCGCATCTTGCAAATACACTCAGCAAAACACAGCTTCAAAAGCAATCACTTAATGCAACTCGCAAATATTTTCCAACTCTTCCAATATGTTGTTCAAACAAACAACTTCTCTCTACAAATCTTTAAAATTAATGTAGATTAACCTTCATTTAAATGTTTTTCCTAACTTAATTAATGTGTATCTATCTTGAAAGACTAAATAAACACAACAAAAAAGTCGCATATTTTCCGCAAAATAAAATATGATTACTCATCATTAATTTTATTTCGAAATTTCATAAAATGTATTTTATAACGCTAATAAAAAATACTCTGCCAATTGCCGTTTTGATAATTAATTTGCTAAACAGCAGTTTAAATGTTATAGAAATTAAATATATATTTAAATATTGAACTCAAACAAACCTTCATATATAAAGTAATGTTAAGTGTTTTATCTAATAAGCTGCGGCTAATAATTCATAAGTAAAATAAATTGTATATCTGTTGAATCTAAAACATAATAACTACAAGTTAACAATTAATTGTTTTGCCTTCAAGTAGTTGTAGAATTTTTATGTGACAGCATTTTTGTGCAACTTTTTTATTTAGCTTTGTAGCTGTGTTAAAACATAGGAATAAACATTCTTCAAATTACTCTTTGTGGCAAATGATAATGCATTTTTATTTCCTGCATTCATTGTGAAGCTACTAAACATACTTAATAATTCATGCAAAATAAACTTATAAACTACTGAGCTGGCATTAATAATTCTTACAAAATAAACTAAGCAATAAATTTGAAGTAAATCCAAAACACTGACATTTAAATTTTATATAAAAACCATAACCACTAATAAGCAAGCTATATGCCATAAATTTGTGTGACAGCCTTTTTGCACACTCTATTTTATATAAATTTGTAGCTATGTAAAAAACATTCTTCAATTTATTGCTTGTTGCAAATGAAATTGCAAATATTGAGCAAAATAATTACATTTTTGCCATCAATTCTTAAAGTGATGAGAAGCGAATAGCAAATTATGGAAAATAAACTATTTGAATTTAAATAGTAATTGAGCTAAAAGAAATTTGATGTTCAAACTACAACCGCTAATAAACAAAATATATTCAATTTAATTATTTGCTTTATATTTTTTTGTGACAACATTTTTGCACAACTATGTTATTTAAATTTGCAGCTGTGTTAAAACATGTAAAAAACATTCTTCAAATGCATAAATAAAATTGCGAATATTTTGCAACATAATTTAATGAAATTGGGAAAAACTTGCGGGCTACAAAAGGTCTGTTTTTTTTTTTTTTGCAAGTGCATGCAACAGTGGCAAGTGGCAAGTGGCAAGTGGCAGGTTTCAGCTGTGATGCGATGCGATGCTATTGAACTTTTGCTATTTGCAAAGATTCCCACACACCTGCAGCACAGGCGAACACAGAGGCTGGGGGCAGCAACAACAGTTGCAGCTGCCACAGACGAGAAGGGGGCGGGGCAGAGGCAGCCTCCCACTTGCAGCAGGCGGCGGCAGCGTGTGAAAAGTTCGATGCGACGCTGTTGTTTGAGGCGTGACATGAAACTTTGTTTCAAGTACGTTTCAAGCTGTTTGTGATTGTTATTGTTGTTTTAGGTGTCGTTGTTATTGTTGCTGTTGCTGTTGTTGTTGTTGTTGGCGTCATTGTTGCGCCCTAATGCGATTGTGCGGGTAAATGACCGACGAATTGAATTGTTTATGCATAAATTGATGTCGGCTGTTGTTGTTGTTGTTGCTCTTTTTAATTGAAGTGCGGCAAGTTTGTTGCCCAAGTCTTTCGTTTCGTTTGGCCCACGCGCACAGCCAAAGGATGGTTGCTTGCCCCAGCTGGCTTGCCACAGCTGCCTTGCTGCAACAACTGGCGAACAGAAACTGGATTGACTGGGCGTGGCTTTTTTTTTGTCTGATAAGACAGCTGCAAATCTTCGCTTCGCTTCTCTTCTCGTCTCTCTCTCTCTAATCGCCAGTCTCCAGCGAAAGTTGCTTGCCACAAATCTCACTCAACTTGCCCCAAACTGCGCTGCAGCTGGCCGTTCTGGCAATGTCTCTTCATCCATCGCCCATCTCCAAGCAGATCATTCAAAATCAAAAGTCAAACAGGTTAGAACACGATGACTAACCAAATGCACTGAGCGAAATTTAATTGCTCGAAAATTGCTAAATTAATTGCATTCATTGCAAGTTGCAGCCATCAAATTAAAGAAGCGAAAGTCAAGCCAAGGAAATCGATTTAATATTTTTATTGCCAAGAATGCAGCAAGGCAGCAAATAAATTTAAATAATATTAATTAAATCTTAGACGCGACCTTGCGGCAAGTAAAAAAAAAATAAAAGTTTAATTTGCAATAACATTTATTTAAACTTTAGATTGCCAAAGATTAAGCTTTGCAGCAAATAAATAAAATGCATTTAAAAATTGCCAAAAATATAATTTGAAAATATTGCTTATGAAAATAATTAAATGAGTTCAATATAAATTGAATATTTGAGGAAACCTTTGCGACAATTCGGATTTGCATTGAACTTCCAAAGATAAAAATAAATCAAATTAATATAACTTAATATTCAGAAAAATAAAAGTTGAATTTGCCTCAAATTTAATTTTCAATTAAGCTTTTAATTGCCAAAGACAAGCAGCAAGATATTTTTATGACGCAAATAAATAAAAATAATACAAATTAACATTTAGGAAAAACAAAATTGTATGAGCTTTAAATTGGTAAATTTTAAGTGGATTAAATTCTGTTAGAAAATAAACATTAAATTATTGTAGACAAGATTTTGTATTATTATAAATTATAACATTTGGCAAAGGAAGTTGAATTTGCTTAAGTTTTCTTTAAATTGCCAAAGATTAAACTTGCATTCAACTCTACTTTGAATTGTCAAAAATATAATTTGCAAATATTATTAATGGCAGCGAGCAACTAAAAATAATATAAGACAAGATTTACACGAAATCTGGCTGCAAGAATTTCGACTGGCTACCGAACTTTGGATTGCTTTGGTTTTGGCCATTTAGCCTCTGGCCATAAATCAGTTTACTTAGCACTTTAATTAATAATTGGGGTCAACATTATGTTGGCTTGGCTCAAAAACAGCTATTAGGCAAACGGCAAAACGCGCAAAGCCGAAGAGACGACGTAAAAAAAGTAGCAAAAACGAAATAAATAAACAAGACAGCGCCAAATTGAATTTTGATATACGATACGAGCCATGTAATATGATTTGGCTGTTGCCCAACTTGCCAATCATGCTGCACACCGATCAAGTGTGTGAGCTCCGTACAAACGGGTCGCCCTAGTGCATTAACCCCGCTCTGCGAAGAAGGGCAACGAAGCGAGCAGAACAGCCAAGTGATTAAGCTTAAATACTAAAAATATATACAATTTTGTCAATAACAGCTGACAGCTGTATATTTATTTATTTTCCATATATAAATATTTAATTGCATACGAAAAAAGGGAATATTTCTGGATAATTGGCGTGACCAGTTTTAAGTGTGTGAGAGAATAAAAATTATAACTTGAATTAACAGCAGCATGCAACATTAACATTAACAGTTTGCAGCAGCTGGTAATTAACATTAACAGTTGCTTCTGACCTGAACATTTCAATGAAATTGTTGTGGGAATTTCGTTATGTAAATCGGCAGTAAAGAATTATAAAATAGCAGCAATTAAACATTTAATTCTTTAACATCAATCTGTTTTTACAGCAGTAAATAATTTTAACACTATGCGCTGCCAACTTGAATTAACATTAACAACATTAACAGTTTTCCAGCAGCTGCTAATTAACATTAACAGTTCTGGTAATTAACATTTCGTTCTGTGAATCAAATTTTCTTAGAAAAACGTTTACAGCAGTGAAGAATTATAACATGTACAATAAAACGTGAAACATTTAATTTTTTAGCATAAATATAATTTGATGAATAGTCTGAGCAGACAAAATAACTATAACTGTTAGCTCAAACGTTGAACATTTAATTCTTTAAAACAAATCTAATTTGAATAATTGGTCAATTTTAAAATGTTCTCTTGCACTAACTGCATTATTAACACCAGTTGAACATTTTAAACTTGAAAATAAAACGAATCTTATGAATAGTCTGAGAGGACAACTAAATTAACAGCCGTAAAAATTTACAGCTTTATGCGCTGTAAACTTTAACAGCAGCATAAACTGTTGCCCAACAGCTGTTAAGTGAATAACAGCACGCCATGAACATTAGCCGCAAATGAATTGCAGCCGCAGAATGCCAACTAATTATGAGCTATGCTATCTGCGACCCGTTGGCAACACGCTCTTGTTCTTGCCACCAAGTGTTGCATGCTGCAGCCTTGCGAACAATAACAATAACAATAACAATAACAATAACAATGCAGAAATTAGTTGTGTCGGCAAACAAATACGAAATAAAAGTCGCTCGCACTCTCAGCTGCAGCTTAAGTTGATCCTACTACAAATGCCAATCCGTTGCCAGCAAACAAGTCCGTCGTGTGTTGCACACACACACACACACACTCACACACACACACAGAGAGAGGGAAAAATGCCGTCTGAGGCGGCCAACTGGGCAACGTTGGGGATTGTGGATTGCGGACTGGCGTTTTGGGCCGCTGCTGGGCAGCTGCACTGTGGCACGTTTTCTCAAAGCACGTTGCTCAAATCACAACTATTGAACTACTTAATTTACTAGTTTTGAATTAATTAATTTTCTTTTTGAATCTTTAGACCAAATGAATCAGAACAACTATTTTTAAGTTTGCCATATTAAAAAGGTTTTCTGCTTATCGCTAAGCTCAAATAAATATTAATATAGACAATTATTTATATTATTTTATAAATTAAAATGGTTAGAAGTACTCATTTTAAATGTATTGGTTTTTTTTTAAATTTGTCAATAATTAAATTTTCTTAATTCTTTAAATCTCAATATTGCCAAAATTCTCTTAATTTTCCAAGTACTCAAAATGTTCAAAATAGATTCTAGTGCCTTCTTAATAGTCTTTGCAATAACAGACAACTTTTATATCGACAGATACATTTTTTTTTTAATTTATTAAATTCTCTCAATTTAAATTCTTAAGTATTTTAGTTTATTAAAATAGTTGTTGAACTTAAATGGTTTCTTAATTGGCCTAAAAAGAAAAAAAATTCCAACTTTAATAATCGATTAAGAGTACTAAAGAAATTTTTGAAATTATAAAATGTATTGTTTTCAATAACTTGATTTATCTTCATTCTTTTTTTTTTGATTAATTAACTTTAATTATCGATTTAGCATATTAAAGAAAAACTTGATGATTTCATTTCTCTTTTTTTTCTTTGACCTAAAACTATTCCAACTTTAATAATCGATTAAGAATAATAAAGAATGTACATTTTAAAATGTATATTTTGATGATTCTTGTAATGTTTTTGGCGAATTCAGCGACTTGAGATTGGATTTTCGCAACGGGTTTTCGGCCAACTCGGCCACTGTGAGGCGGCCAAAAAGGCAGCAACTGGTTCGTCGCGTTTTGCCGGCAGTTTTGAATTACAAAAGGAGCCTTTTTATGCAGCCGCCGCCTGCAACTGTGCAACTCACAGACGCAGTCGGAGTCGCCGTCGCCGTCGCCGTCGCCGTTGCAGCCGGCAGCCTAAGCAGCAGCAGCAACAAACATTTTTTATAATTTCAATTTTTTTGTGTATCTATGAGATACGCTGCTGCGGCAGCATGAATTGGCATTTTGTTGCTGTTGCTGTTGCTGTTGAAGTTGCAGTTGCATTTGCAGTTTTGCAATGCGCCAGAGATTATTTTGCATGTGTGCCGCAGCAGGAGTGTGACCAGCCTCTCGGTAACTGTCATCTGCGATTAGTAATTAAAACACAATTAAAGCGTCACAATCATTATCGTCTGGCGTATATAGACGATAATGATGTTGCTTGGCCAGGAAATGCAATTAACCGATTGGCCCACAACTCTTTGGCTGTTTGGCCAAAACGCCGATTCGAAAGTCTTTTGCCCCGTTGCACACAGACGCCAAAAGCTCAATCTGCATCTGTGCAGCTTCAATGTGGCCAAATTGCGGCAGTTGCATAAGCCGAAAACTCAACAAAGCAGCTGCAAGGCGTCAACTCAATGAGCAACCAGTCAGTCAATCAGTCAATCAGTCAGTCAGTCAGCCAGTAAAGTCCATCATAATCAATTCAAGCGCTTAACGGCGAAACTGAGACGCGACACTAGAAAGTGGGCGTGGCCGTTGCCGTTGTGTCTGCCACAAGAACTTTCTAGGCGAACGCCACAGTATTTGGAGCAAATCATTATTAAAGATGACAATCATAAAAATACGCTGTACATTTATTTCTAATTGAAGGCCGCACGCAATTAACGCATTTTTATTTCTCGGCGAGTGCGTGCAACAACAATAGCAACAATAACAATAACAATAGCAAACAGAGCCCAAAGGCGGCACAGCAATAGAACAACAAAAAGATGGAAGAAAGCCGCAGCTCAACTTTTAAATATTATACATTTTTAGGCCACGCCAAATAGTGGATTATTTTACCATTTCGAGCTGCTTAAAATTCATAATAATTAATTATTTATTACTATGTGTAACTAGGAATTTAATTCGAGAGCAAATAAGGCTTCTAGGTATCTATCGTATTTTGTATTGGGAATGAAATTAAAAACAACTGCAACAATTTGTTTTGATTTTTTCGATTTTAGGAGCGGAAATTGTTAGATGGAAATCCGCAGCTCATCTTTTAAATATTATTAATTTTTATGCCTCACTAAATGGTATTTTATTTTATAAAACAGTTGCTCAAGTAACTTTCTGGCTGCTTAAAATTGGTATCAATTATTTAATTATTATTATGCGTAACCAGGAATTTAATTCTCGAGCTTTAAAACACGCATAATAATAATAATAGTAATCATTTTTGATTAAATAAATACCTCAAAAAGAACTAAAAACACATTCATATAAAAATATTAATCCTTTAACTGAATATAATAATAAAAAAGAATTGCAATTATTTTTTAATGAATAAATACTTATCGATGTTTATTAAATAAATAATATAAATAAATACGTTTGAATAAATTGCATAATAATAGTATGGAGATACATATCAATAATTCAAATACAAATAAAGAGTGTAATGAAATAAATAATGAAAACACATAAATTTGATAGTAAAATTATAAAAAAGTATTTTCAATTCATTTTGTTTTCTTGGTCAATTAGGTAATAATATAAATAAAAATATGTACATAAATTAAATAGTAAATTATTGAAATACACTATTTCAATTATTTAATTTAAAACGACAAAAATATTAGGAGATGGAAAACACTTTCTGCTGCCTGTTGCGAACTTTTCTGACTTCCATTAGTTTCTAGTAAAATGAGTTTAGGAAACCGAATAGACAAAGCCGCCCATTTCTTGTGGTAACTAGGCGTGGCATGCATGTGTGTGTGCGTGTGTGTGTGTGTGGGCGGTTGCTTTACCTACTTGTAACATTTTACATATTTTCGGTTTCGTGTTTATTTTGTTACTTACCTCATTTGTGTGGGTTACCTAGACAGCAGAAGAAGAAGCAGCAGCAGAAGTCAGCCACCAACAACAACAATAACCGTAACAACAACAACAACAATGGGCGCTTCTGCAATTGGAGCGCAGCGAGCGACGCGCGAAATTCTCGAGTTGCGAATTTGTCAGTCTTTTGTTTTAGGTTTTTGTTTTCGTTTGTGTTTCGTATTTGTTTTGGCTTTTGGATGGTGGTGTTGTATTGTTGTTGTGCACTTTACACTTTTGTGGCTTTGGCTTTTCAGGCTTCACTGACTTGGGTTGGGGCAGCAGCAGGTGCACTACAATTTTATTACTTTGCTATTTGCGGGACTTTCAAACATTGCTTATTTTTTCACTCACACAGCGAGAAACGCAAAAAAAAAGGATGCAAATTGCACATTTAGTTTAATTTTAGCTTATTTAAACAGCCGGCGCGCGCTCTTTAAAAAGGCGAAACGACCGAAAAACAATCGAAAAAAATAAACAAACAAATAAGAAGCGAATAAGTTGACGACGCACAAGCAATGCGCACGACTGCGCGACCAGCGACAAATTGAGCGCAACGCCTAAGCAGTATGACCGTAGTGAAGCGCATTTTTATGGCGAGACTTACACGCGAAAAATACCGAAAATACTGTCCTGCACAAGCGGAGTATGTTATCAATACTGTTAAGTTATGCTTAACAGCAGGTTAACTGAATTGCCATCGTTGCAACTTGCGTATTTAAACTTTTGCAAACGCTTTAAAATTAAAGTAATACAGGGAAATTACATTTGCTGCAATCAATTACTATTTAACATGTAATATTTCATAATATTAGCTAGGAGCTAGAATAATAACTTGCCAAAAACTACTATATATACATAGATAACTTTGAATGTATTTTATGGCTTTTGAAAACAAATTGATTGTTATCTTTCTTAAATTTATTTCTCTAAATTCTTGTCTGCTTAATTGGCCTGTAATCTGATTGTGTAATTAATGTTTAGTTTCATATTTTCAAATAAATTGTTCTATTAATGTACATGTAAAAATGGCGCTTAAGTGTATGTTCACACATCGATAACTTGCATGGCTATCGAATGAAAAGCACGAGCCAACCGCTCTGTACATGTATACGTGCGATAAGTTGTACTTGCTACCGATAGACGCGCAACAGTAAACAGCTCTGTAAATGTTTACATTTCGATAAGTTGTACTTGTTACCGATAGACGAACAGCTGATCGCTGCCGCTTCAGCTGCTGCACAAATTTTTGTTATTTCATAATAAATTGAACTTTAGTTGATTACTTGCGAAATTCACTTAAGCTGTATTAAAACGAAATGCAAAACACGCGCAAATTAACCAGCCTGGCGCGGCTGCTGCTCCGACGCACAGCGACAACGTCAACGACGACGGCAAATCAAGCAACAGGCGCCGCCGCCGGCGCTGGAGCCGAAGAAACGACACATTTTGGCTACCAAACGGTGAAGGAAAGCGAAAAGGAGCACAAAGGTGAGTCGCAAGCGATAACTAATTAAAGGCAATTACTATTCAAAATTATGTGTTGTAGTGCACGAGGTGTTCGAACAGGTGGCCAAGTCCTACGATCTGATGAACGACGCCATGTCGATGGGCATTCATCGCGTGTGGAAAGACATCTTCATCGAGCGCCTGGGACCGACGCATGGCATGCGACTGCTGGACATGGCAGGCGGCACAGGCGACATCAGCTTTCGCTATCTCAAGTATCTGGCCAAGCAGCCAAATCCCCAGCAACGCCAGAGTCACGTCACCGTCTCGGACATCAATCAACACATGCTAAATGTTGGCGAGGAGCGTGCCCGGCATCTGGGCTTGACCGTCGAACAGTTGCCCAATGCCAGCATCGAGTGGAAGTGCGCCGACGCCGAGAAGCTGCCGTTCAACGACGACAGCTTCACCGCCTACACCATTGCCTTCGGCATTCGCAACTGCACGCACGTGGACAAGGTGAGCTCGAGACCACAAAGTCAACTGTCTAGCGACATTTTAGCTTTAAACGAAGGCCTAAGAGTATTTGTATTATGATTATAAAAGTATAGAGGGATAGTATAAATATCTATTTGCCTGGCTGTCTGACTCTCAGCGCACGTAAGATGCTAGATCTCAGAGGGTAGAGGGGCTAAAGCTACCAAAGCTTCCAAAACAATTTGTCTAGTCGATTCAACAGTTTTTTCAATCCCTCTACTACCTTCCTCAAAATAGTACTGATAAAAAAACAAACAAAATAAATTAAATTAAACGAGTGAAAAATATAAAAATAAAACTTATAATTAATATTAGAAATGAAACAGATTATAAATTAAATAATTAAATCATAGGAATTTCAGCAAAGGATTCTTTACTTTGTTTGATCAGAGTTCATGTTTTTGGAATATCAATTATATATTGTCTACTCAAAAGCTAGAACTCAGCTAAGTTCTACAACGTCCACTGCCAAGCACTTAATTTACTTGATTAATAAGATTGTAAAACATTACTAAAACAATGGACAAGAAAATCAAGAGCGAAAACGGACTTCAGACTTAGTTATTATTATTATTTTATGTTTTTCTTCTTTTATTTTTGCATTTTATCAATTTTTAACTTCTCTTCTTTATTTTATTGTATTTTTCATTTATATTCTTTTTTGACCATTTCATTTTAAATATGTACAATTGATTACTAGCAAACTTGAGCTTTCAAATTAAGTGTGAACAAAAACAAAAGCTACAAAGCAACTTCACTGTATATTCACTTTCAAGTGTAACCCGCTGTTATCACATGATACACTTTTGTAAGCTCTCCATTTGGTTTATGCGTTGATTATTTAGTCAGGCAGTCAGTCATCTAATATTTATAATTCACTTCCTACTAATTTACTATGGGTTTATTTATTCTTTTAGGTGCTGAGCGAGGCGTATCGCGTGCTGCAGCCTGGCGGACGATTCATGTGCCTGGAGTTCAGCCATCTGAACAACGAGGCGATGCAGTGGCTGTACGATCAATACTCCTTCCAGGTGATA
The DNA here is from genome assembly GCA_035047365.1 of Drosophila ustulata. Taxonomy (NCBI): domain Eukaryota; kingdom Metazoa; phylum Arthropoda; class Insecta; order Diptera; family Drosophilidae; genus Drosophila; species Drosophila ustulata. The sequence continues at coordinate 11,500,836 of JAWNPT010000080.1, forward strand.
CCGCCGATGGGTCAGTTGCTGGCTGGCCAGTGGCATGCGTATCAATATCTGGTGGAGAGCATTCGACGCTTTCCACGCCAGGAGCAGTTCAAGAGCATGATCGAGAAGGCCGGCTTTGTGCACGCCAGCTACGAGAATCTAACCTTTGGTGTGGTCAGCATACACTCGGGCTTTAAGCTGTAGCCAGCCAGATCGGCAATGTACATAATTCCTGTAATTTAGAAACTCGTATCACACTGTTTCGGTTTGCAAAACACGTGCTGAAGTTTTATTTTATTTCGATTTTTTTTTGCTTTTCTACCTTTTGCCGTTGCTGTTTGTTTTATTGCTTTCTTACATGTCCGCCGTTGAAATTGAAGTTTTATAAAAACATTGTTAAACAAAACAATATATTACAACTGCGCCAAAACAAAATTTATGAGTATTTACATATTGCACGGAGGATTGCAAGGCCGTGAGACCTGAGGAAAGACCTTGAGTCCTACCCAATAAGGCAGTACAGTCTACATTTGAATGAATTCTCGACAAACGAAGAGGGAAGCAAAGAAAGTGGGCTAATTGAATATGCATTCGATGAAGTGTGCTTGTGTGTGTGATATAATGTCGACTATTCCCCCGCCTTGGGGCTGAGGTTGCCCCAGTCGCCAATTGGCAGTCATCAAATTTAGTGCAAGTGAAATTTATGCGTGTGAATGTTGAATATCAACTAAACGAAACGAAACGAAATGAAACAAATGACGAAACAACGAAAATAATAAAATCAAATTCAAAAAATCGAAATGCCATTAAAATAAATTGCTCGGCAAACCTAATTGACAGTTTAGCAAGGTATTTAAATTACTTTTGTTAAAAGTATCTTCATCTCTCTCTCTCTCTTTCGCTCTCTCTGCTTTCGCTTTGCTTGGCAAGTTGGCAGCCCCAGCGCTATAATTGGCCCAGTTTGATGGAGCTGCACTTTTTAACGGCTGTGATGTAACCAGGCCATAAAAACAAAGGCTGATTTTGATTTGTACTCGTATCGAACATTAACATTAACCATTTGAGACGACGCTGCCGTTTATTTTTATTTTTCCCTTTGGTCGCGAGGGGCGCCTGAAAGTGAAATGTGGCCAACACCTTCTACGCCCAAACCATCGGCCAGCGATCGACGATCGACGATCGGCAACAACAACATGCGGAACATGCAAGCAAATCACAGCAAATGAAATGAAAACAATGCTTTGGACGTACGTGCAACGCATGCGCAGATGGACACAAAGAGGCAGACGCAGACATAGAGACAGAGAGAGCGGGAGAGAGGGAGAGGGAACTGCCCAGTAGCCACTTGCACAGTGACAACTTCTATTAAACAAGCGAAGAATTTAGTATTGCATATGGTAGAACATTAAAAATAATATTAAAGAAAAATAAAATGAATAAACTAAAACAAGGCGTAAATTTTCAATTTCAATGTGATCAGTAACTATAATTTAAAAAATAATTTATTGAGAAAAATAAATAAAACATATATAATAATTGAAATAAAAGAAGCAATCAAAAAATTGTTTTTATAGTTATGTATAAAATAAAAATTTGCAAATGGAGCAAAACAAATTATTTTTATAAGAGTATTAATAATAAAAACAGAATGAAAGATGTTAAGGTAAAGTTATAATATATTAAATAAAATAACATTAGAATGGGACAATAATAATAATATTTGTAACGAATTTTAAAATGGAGCAGAATGAGGAATGTAGAGTTAACAAAAATTTAATTCAATTCACAATACAAAAAATTATTATTGGACGATAAATTTAAAACTTAAAAAGTGATAAAGAGCAACAAGGAATACAATAATTATTAGATCAAAAAGGAAATAAAACGCTACGAAGTACAAATGTAAATTAAGGAAAAATAACATGGTGATATAATATTACAAAATAATACAATAAAATTGAAACAAGAATAAAAAAGAGAAAATATATGGGATAAAAAAAGGGAAATAAATCACATTACGAAGCCGATTAAAAAAATAATACACTAAGCAAGCAATATCAATAATCTGTAAGTAAATATATATAGTTGTTTTTCCTGACTGACTGAACTATCATAGCTACGAAGCTAACATTAAATTTTTTCAAATTTCACAGTATCTATCTAAAAGTGCTTATTAAAATTTGTATAAGACTTTGTTGCAATTTGATTGATTGCCCAAATAAAAATAGTAAATATTGATATTGTTTTTTAAATGCAACCAAGTTTCAATTGAACAAACGCGCTCCACTGTGCGCTCTGCAGCAACACCCTTTGATGGTTGAGGGGAAGAGGGGATCGCGTGTCGGCGGTGGCGATGGCGGTGGCGGTGGCGTTGCTTGTCGCAACATAATGAGCCGCGCTGTCCATCGGCGTTTGGGTCAGGTGAAATGGCCGCGTAAAAGTCATAAAGTGGCCAAGGCACAAGCAGAAGCAGAGGTTGAAGGCGGCAGGCAATTGGTATGCAAGCGATGGTGCCACGTGATGCAGTGGCACGTCGATATCCGCTTTATAAATACAACAAACACCAAGGAAGTTCATTTCATTTTCTTGGCAACAATCGACGCGTTGACATAATCTCCACTGCCAAACAAAAACCGAAACTTAAACTGAAAACGAAAGTGCCAAACGGATTACCATAATAAAATACATTGAATGACAATGCGTCGCAGGAGTTTGCTCTCGATGTCGCTGCCGCTGCCACTGTTGTTGCTGCTTTGCTGTGGCAGCCACGTTGATGCCGCGTTGCGTCTGCGGCACTCGAGTCGCTTGGTCAGCAGCACAACGCCGACGACGACGCTGGCCACCACAACGTCCGCCGACGAGCAGCAAGCGGAGCCAGCTTTAACACCTCCAGCCACAGAGACAGCACCCGATGTCATCGCCTCCGTCTCCGCCGCCTCCACTTCATCTTCTCCCGCTTCTTCGGAGCCGAATGGCAAGCACAAGCGTGGCATTCTGCATGGCGCCTCGCTGGGCGCCGGACATTGGCCGAGTCGCACTTATGCCGCCCAGTACGGCTACAGCTTGCAACTGCCTGCGGCAAGCAGCTTCCTCGCTGCCGTCCCTGCTGCCCATCATCGTCACCACGGCTTCGTCAAGTATCCCGCCTTCCACCTCAAGCAATTCGCCCCGGCTCCGGCTGCCGCTTTTCTGCCAGCTGCCACCGCGGTTGCGGCTCCTGCCGCGTTGCCCGCTGTCTCTGCTTTGCCCGCTGTCTCCGGGTTGCCCGCTGTCGGTGGCATCGCTTCGGCTGTGGCTGCCGCTCCCTCGTTTGTGCTGCGCCCCGGCAACGCCGTCGTCTCCTCTTACAGCGTCAACTATCCACATCAGCATCTGCATCGCCCCGTCAAGCCGCTGCACTTCCATCACGCCGTTCAGGTGAGTTACAGTTGATATCAGGTTGCATCGAGAGCTAGATGGGAAGACTTCTACATAGATGGAGAGTCGGACTTGAACCCTGATCCAGACTTACAGACTAAAAGGGCAAAAGAAAGCCTAGACAGCGAGACTTTGACATAGACGGAGAGCTGGACTCGAACCCAGATACAGACTTACAGACTGAAGCTAGAACTAGAGCTAGTGCTAGAGACTTCATCATGAACGCAAAGTTGGATTCGAACCCAGATCGCCACTTACAAATAGAAGCTAAAGCAAGAGCTAGTCCCAGGTCTTGACAAGACTTACAGTTCGACAGCCAGCTATACCTATTCCTAGACAACAAATTAACTCCCAGACTAAGAGCTGGCTAGTCAGAACTTAAGCTAGGCTTAAACCCAAGCAAACATGATCCTAAGCGTACAACAAGAACAAGAACTGCAAGAGGTGGAGTTGAACCCGAATCCCATAACCGAACTTAGACAAGTTTCAGGCTTACAGGAAGGTCTAGAAAACAAGTCTGAGCTTAGTCTATGAACTAGACTTCTAAAGAAGCTAATAGCTAGACTTGAACCCAGTTCCCGACCCCTACGCTAATCACTTTTTCTATTTCCCCCTCTCTTTGCAGCCCAGCTATGTGCAGTCCATAGCACCCGTGCCCTCAGTGACGCCTGTTGCGCCAGCGCTGCCCCTGCAGCCCTTGCAGCCAGTGCAGCCCATTCAACCCATTCAGCCCATTCAACCAGTTCAACCCATTCAGCCTGTGCAGCCTGTGCAACACGTGGCTAGCCTGCAGCCTGGCTTGACTTTCACCGCCTTCCAGCCGCCCGTTGCCGAATTCCCTGGCGTGCCGCAATTTCCCTCAGCGCCACAATTTCCCAGCGTAACCGCAGTGCCCGTTGCGCCCACTTTTGTGCCCGCTGCTGCGCCGCCCGCACCCGAAGTGCCCGCCGTACCGCAGATACCTCAAATTCCTCAAATTCCACAAATTCCACAGATACCACAGATTCCCAACATTCCCCAAATTCCTCAGATTCCTCAGATTCCCAACGTTCCGCAACCGCAGATTCCCAATTTTCCGCAACTGCCCGAGGCGCCACAGCTGCCGCAAGTGCCCGAGCTGCAGTTCCCCCAGCTGCCGCAGTTCCCGCAATTTCCGCAGTTCGTCATACCGCAGTTCCCGCAATTCCCTCAGGTGCCGCAATTCCCCCAAGTGCCCAGCACGCCCGCTCAGCCCGCCCAGCCCGCCTCTCCAGCCTCACCCGCCCAGCCCGCCAGCCCCGGCACGCCGCCCAACACGCAGTTCTTTCCGGCGGCGGTGCAGCCGCCGCTGCCACAACAGCCGCCCACATTTGTGCAGCCCGAGGCGCAGTTCCCCGGCGGCATAGTGCCGCTGCCCGGCTCGTCGCCGGTGCAGCCGGAAACCGGGACCGCGATCGCGGCGCCACAGATTCCCAACCAGCCGGAGGCTGAGGCCGAGCAGCCGCTGCCGTCGCCGACGCCAACGCAGCCGCAGCAGCCCTGGAAGCCGGTCTTCTATCAGCCCCCTGCCACGCCCAGTCGGCCATCGGTCACTCTGCTGCCGCCCTACGGCACCGGCGCTCCCTCCGACGGTAAGTGAACAGAACAAATTTTCTCTCTTCTCTTCTTACGAACACACGCCTCTCTCGGCGATTCTCAGGCTATTTGCCGCCCGTTGGCGCGCAGTCGTCGCAGCTGAACGCCGGCAACGGCAACGGCGCTCAGGGCATCTTCGATCAGCTGAGCGACGCCGAGATCGAGCACATCTTCGCCCAGGCCAATTTGGCGCAACAGCAACACCATCAACAGCAGCATCAACAGCAACAACAGCAACATCATCGTAGCAACTATCAGCACTATTGAGTGCCAACCATCTCTCTTGTCTACCACATCTTTTTTTTTGTTTTTTTTTTACCTCTTTCGTTGTATATTAAATTATTATTATCATAAGTTATTTATCAAACATACAAAAAAATAAAATGCAATATCATATAAACAATCAATTGTTTTTTAATTCTTGGGTTATCAAAAGGCAACGAAAGTTTTCAACTTTAATTCTTTACTTTATTCAATTATCATTACCATCACAACAGTTTTTTATGACTTGTCAAAAGTCACCGAAAGTTTTCAACTTTAATAGTTGAATTGAAAAATAAAATGCAATCAATTGCTTTTTCATTCCTTGGCACTGAAAGTTTGCCACTTTCGCTGTATATTAAATTAGTTATTTATCTGGCTCTATATTAAATTATCATTACCATTAAATAAGTAATTTATCATACATAGAAAAAAAAGCAATATCACATTAAAAAATTAAGCTCATCATCATCACCACTTTTTTTATTTTAATAGTTGATTTGATTCAGCAGATTGCTCATAACGATGATGCCGGATTTTAAATTGATTTGAAAACAGCCCTCTGTAAAACAATAATTTTAAGTAAGATTCGTAAATATTGTCTAAAAATTATATACAAAATATAAAGGTTTTTGAAGTATTATCTAGCATTTAAGTCAAAATTAAGAAGGAGAGTTATAGTAAAAAAATCAGGGGTTGAAAATAATAAGTATTGGTGTTTTTGTAATACAAAATCAGAAATACATTGAATTCAGCAAGTATGATTATAATTTTGTTTGGGTAATATTTGCATATCCCTCATCATTTTTAAAGTTATATACATTTAAATACATTGTATAACCTTCATATTTCAGCAAAAAAAATATAAATCAATATGATAATATTATAATACTCATTTATGATTATTTTTCACTCAAAATAAAACTAATGGTCAGTTCAAATAAATATCATAATGTTTGAATGCCACAACATCTTTATAATTCGTTGTCAATGCGTGTCTTAAGTGAGTTTTATTAATATAGGTTTAAATCTGAGAATCTGACAAAGTATTTGAATCTTCCATGATTAAGTATTTTTGAGTTTCTTGTAACTGTCAAGCTAAATTATCATAAATGCATAGCCAATGCTGCGTATACGTTATATTATGTATACAGTATATTACGCATACGCCATATTACTGATACGGTATATGTCGTATGCGTAATATGACGTATACGTAATACAGCATATTACGCAACATTACGTATACGTTATATGATGCATTTACCATATTACGCATACGACACGTTCACCTACTGCGGATGTCCATTTTTATGACGACTCTTATTCATTTTGACTTTTCTTCGCATTTAATACTTTCAAATATTTGAAACGATTTTTTTGGTGAATTTAATTTCAGTTCAATTAAAAGTAAATTTGGCTGTGGAATTTGGATCACAACTTTTTTGAAAACTGTTTTCATTGCGATTTAAGTTATTGATTGCACTTGACGTTTACAAATCATTTAATTAAAATTATTTTATCATTGATTTTTTATTATTAATCAATTGTTATTATTATTATTATCTGCGAATGTGTCTATTAAGTATTTAAATTAAAAATTTTGAACTCAGCCGATTTTTATATTCGACTTAGTTGAAGTTTAATTTGGAATGCTACACTGATAGTTCATTATTTAATATTATTTACAGAATAATTGCAATTTGAATTGCCCCTTTCGAGAGTTAATTTTCCGTTACTTTTTCAGAGCTTTCCTGCCGCACAGCTTTGATGGCTTTTCACCTTGAACTTGGACGCTGTGCGAAGCTTTTTTCATTCATAAATTGGCCAGCTGATTTGCTGGTGAATGAATGCGACTCGCGACTCGCGACTCGTTTCGCACTCGTCGCACGCTTCGTGTGCGATGCCGGCGCACGACGCACATGCCACATGTTGCAAGCGCCACAGTTTCAGTTCTTACCGTTAGCTACGCGAGCGCGCTGCCAATTTGGCTGCGCGCAACGACAACGACAAACAATATACAAAAAACGCCAAACTGATTACAAATCAAATTTCCAACTTAAAAGACGCCGAAAACCATTCGTGAATTGATCTCAAAGAAAATCACAAACAAACAAAAAAACAAAACCAACGCGAGTGTCGCAGAATTCCAAATTAATTTTTTTTTTTTTTTTAAGTGCATTGCTAAAAGTTTTGTGTTTTGTTTATTGCACTTGGATTTGCGAACAAACAAGAAAACAAAGCCACATGTGTCATATGACGATAATGATGATGCGTAAGTCTTGCACAAATATACAACTTGATCAATTCCATTCCATTTGATTTGATTACAATATCCCTGTTGTTGATCTGTTTAAAGAACAGCGAGAGCATAGTATTTTATATACTCGCCATATCGCTGGGATCTGTAGAAATACCAAATACTAAATAAGTTTCAGCCCAAAACTGCCAGAGACATTGGCCATGTGGAATCACAGACAGCAGTTGGTCTGAAAACTCAACTTCCAGATGCTCCAGTCGCAAGTGTTTTGGCTCTGATGAACTATTCGAATTGCAAGTGGAAAAGAACGAGTTCTAATTCACAGCAATGCACTCAATTTGCTCCAATTAAAGTTGCTGTTCTGCTCGAATTAATTCATTTGCGATTCGTGATCGCTGCAAGCCTAAAACTTTGTGCTTTTCTTTGTATTAAATTCAGTTTAAGATAGTTATTTTTTCAATAAGCTAATCTGTATTACTATCTCTTTTCTCTCGAAGATTTTAACAATTCATTTGCAATTCATGATTGTTGCTAATTTGAAACTCTGGCAGAAAAAAATCTCAGAGTGTTCGAAATGGTTTTTAATATTGATAACGGTTCATTTTCCACTTTTGCTCAACAAATAAATATGATTTGGCTCTTGGTATTAAATCCAGATAAAGATATTCTTTTTTTTCTTTAAATTAATCTTAATAACAAACTTTTTGAGCTCAAAGTTTTTAACAATTTTATGACACTCAATTTTCAATTCGTAATCGCTGCTAGTTTTTGCATCTTTGCCTGAAATAAATCTCGATGTGTTCCTCTTGGTTTTTAACATTACTTCGGGTACATTTTCGACATTTGTTTAACGAATAATCATGATTTATTCTTTAAATAAGTCTCTTATAAAATCTCATTTCTCTTAAAGTTTATAACAATTTTATAATAATTGATTTGCACTTCGTTGTCGCTGCTAGTTTGAAACTATGGCAGAAATAAATCTCTATGTGTTCCTCTTTGTTTTTAACATTACTTCGGGTACATTTCAATATTTAATATTAAATTCAGTTTAAGATAGCTATTGTCTTTTAAATTAATCTTTTTTCTCTCAAAGTTGTTAATAATTGTATAATAATTGATTCAGAATTCGTAATCGCTGCTCGTTTGAAACTCAGTCGCAAATAAATTTTGTTTGTCGCTCAATGTCATTCTGGCTAATTTTTTAATTTCCTTCAATAATTTAAATTATTTCCTTCTGAGCATTCAATTTGGAAAAAAGTATAAGTTTTTTTTTTTTGAAAACTATTTACTTTTAACGTATATTCCACAAAAAACTTCTAACCCATTTTCGACTTATTTCAAATGTAAATATCATTTGGTTAACAATTAAATATGATTTGACTCTCAGTTAAGAAAATAATTTGTTCTCTTTTTAATTTGCTATCTATAATTCATTTTCCTTCAAAGTTGTTTAAAAGGTGTTTTAACCCATTTTCGAATTTGTCAGCATTAAATTCTTAAAGTCTATAGTCTTTTTTTGTAGTTATATTTTTAGTCTGTGAATGAACAATGTGAACTTTGATTTTGCCAGCATTTTACATTTCTTGAATTTCTGCTCATCATTGTGATTTATGTTTTCCTACCGCAGACATTCCGTTGAAAACAGTGACCCAATTTTATTTTCCCAGGTAGAACTCTAAATTTACCATTGCTCAACTGTAGATATCATTGCCTATATATAATGCAGACTATACACAGATTCCACCTCCCTCCAAATAGAATGTCTTAAAATATGCGCAAGATCGTTAAATATGTTTTGTATAAATAGAAGTTCAGAATATTATAATGCTGGCAGCCGATTTCCGCAATAGTTCGCTTAGTCATGACTGAAGTAACAAAACAATTGTCTGTTTAGTTTAAATTTAATGCTTTAAGAGCTGTTGAGATTTGAAATTGAAACATTTTTAAACTATTGTTCATTCAATTCGTTTCTTGCCTAAGATTCTATTCAAACCCAAATGCTACGAGTATTTTTTCAAAGTTCTTCCAGCTGTTTACTTTAAATCGCATCATTGGTTTCCGAAATTCGGTGAATCTTGAAATGGTAATTTGAGTACAATTTTTCAACCCCATCGACTGTGCTGTAATCAAACAGCTGTGATGTTATCTCCGGATAGTTGTGGGGTTTAGGGGCGTGCTTAAAGAAAAAACTTCATAAAAAACAAGCGAACATTTTCAATTTGCCGGCATTGGATTAAATGAAAATTTGTAATTTGCATATTAATTCGTGTTATTAAATGGACGATGACCAGACTTGAGTGGGGGGGCGGGGGGTCGAGGTGCTTGGCTTATGTGGCGATTTACCGTTAGTCTATTAAATCTTTGTAATAAAATGTCATTAAGTTTGGTCGGCGGTGGTGCGACGCGGTGGCACCTTGATTTACGGCGCTGCAAAATGAACCGAAATGGTCAGCGAACAATGTGGTGCGTGCTGTGTGTGTGTGTGTGTGTGTGTTGGTGTGTATGTGTGTGTGTTGGTGTGTTGCACTTGTGGCAACTGCGGCTGCCACAGAACAGTGGTCCAATGGCCGTGTCCCAAAAGTTGTGTTATTAGTTGTGACCGCTTCACAGCTTATGCAAATTCCGACAGCACAAATCGAATACACTGAACGAAAAATTAATTTGAAACCAAAACTAAACTAAAATTTTGAAATTAAAATGTTCTACGACATTTGGAAATTAAACCAGAAATTCTTAGAAAAAGTATTTTATTCTTAAAACAACTTTAATAATCATTTTCTTATAAGCAAAAAAATGACTACATTTATGAAAAAAAAAAAAATAATTTCTACCATAAAACAATAGTCTAAATAGAACATTTTAAGTAATATTTAAAAAATTAAAACATAATTTGTCTCTAATTTTATCATATTTAATGTACAATAATAAAAAAAACTTTTGTATTTTTAACACTCAGTAGAAAGTAATATTAAAAATGTATAATTTAATTTGTATGATATTATGAAATTCCAATCTTTATTTATAAAACATCGATTTCACCTTTTTAAGCCTAGAAGTAAATATTAATATTAATATAAATACAATAGAATTCGAAAATCATGAATAATGTCAATAATAAAAACCGAGTACACCAAAATAAACTAGACACGAGTTTGATACAATTTTTAATTTATGATTGCACTCTCATTCAATTAAAAGTTTTTTTGATTTTTCATAGTAATATGAGCTGAAACCAATCTCAATTCAATGACCAATTTATAAATTTACAAGAAATGTCGTCTGGCTATGAATGTTGCTTGGACACTCGGTATAATTTTGATTAAATATTTAATTCTTGACTTTTTCGCTCTGTGTAGTAAACAGAGAGTGTGCAAGGAGCAAGAGAGAAGAAGAGCAGGAGAGCAGGCAGAGGGAGCAACAGTTTATGAGCTCTCCACTTGAACCACACTTCACTTAATACGGCAATCATTTTGTGCACTGCAGCGGAGTGGGGATTTAATTCCGTCAAGGAGAAAACAGCTGTTTGATGTTTTCCAAAACCCAAAAACGAACTGAGCGAAACGCTCAACTGGGAAATCGAGAACGAAATTGAGAGTTAGGCATATGGAAAATGGGAAATGTGGGGGGCAGTGGAAAATCATAAATTGAGACGGTGACAAAAACAAACAAAACAAGTAAGAAAGCTACAGTCGAGAGTGCTCGACCGTATGATACCCGCAACCCATTTCGAGAGAAAACAAAAAATTTAAATGATATATTAACAAAAAATATACCAAATATACTAAAATTAGTTTTTTGTATATATTTGAAAATAGCGGGTAAAAATCACAACACCGTTTTGGTCACACTGTCAACTAAACAAACAAAGCGCGGGCAGCTGCAAGTGAATTTTGCATAGAAAATTGATTCTTTAATAACTTCCTTGTTTTTCATTCGATCTCAACCAAATTCACAGGAATCATTGAGAATATAAATATTATTATGCATATCAAAATTCAATGCTCTAGGTCTATTATTACGGCTTTTACAGACTTTTGGGGGCGGAAAGGGGCGTGGCATCCAACTTTTGAAATAAACTTGACCTGCGTAGGACCTATAGGAGTACTGTCCCCAAATTTGGTAGCTCTAGCTTTTATAGTCTCTGAGATCCAGGTGTTCATACAGACGGACAGACGGACAGACGGACAGACGGACAGACGGACATGGCTATATCGTCTCGGCTGTTGACACTGATCAAGAATATATATACTTTGTGGGGTCGGAGATGCCTCCTTCTGCCTGTTACATACATTTTCTGTTGGCACTAAGTTATAATACCCTTCTACCCTATGGGTAGCGGGTATAATAAGACAACAAAGCGCCAGAGGCCCACACAGGCAGACATTGTAGCTGTGGTCTTTGACTTTTTGAAGTCGCCATTTTAATTATGAAATCAAGTCGAAAATGGAAAACAGCAAAGGTGCGACGATAAAAGGGACACAACAGTCGACAGACAATGCGTAGACTTGATTAATATTAAATATATTCAATAATAAACAAAAACATGCATATCAATCATTTACCTTGGACGAAGGCTGTCAGAGCTGTCACTTGACAGTGCCGTCAACTTGCTAATGAAGAGCTATCCACTTGCTGAGCAAACATGTTTAATGCGTGATTTTATGTAATAAATGCAAAAATGGCCCAATTAAATGTAGATACATAACTTGATACGCAAAAAAGAATTTTAAGCTTAAAATGACTTAAGTGAAGGGAAAGATTATGCAATTTCATTCAAGTGAGTCTAAGATTTTATTATATAGATAGATTCAGGATGAGAAAAGTGGAAAAATAATTAAAGCAATGCATTGTGGAGAAACATTTATAAATATATAAATTTAAGTTATATAATATACTATTGTTTTGTATATTATATAATTCAAATTCAAAGACTTGAAGTAAAGTAGAACAATTTGCAATGTATCTTTAGTCGACAAATCATTAATCCAGAGTACAAAAAATATTTAAAAAATCTAAGTACAGAGACATAAACTAAATTAAAATATTTTTTCAAATGAATCAATTTCCATTATGTAAATAGGTTAAACTTAACAAAACAAAGTTGACACTAACAAAAACCAACAGAACAAAATATGCAATTTAATAATTTATAGTTTTTCACAATACACAATTAATTAATGCAGAGCACAAAACTCTACAAAGTACATGCAAAATAAATATGTTTAATAATAAAATGAATAAAACACATCAGACAAAATATCTAAAAGTTGAAAAATTAATCAATCTGTAGACTTTCAGAATCTTGAGTCGACAAAGAATTAATGCTGTGTAAAAAACAAAATGAAAATTGGTACAAATTGTTAAAAATATAAATAAAAAATGTATCTTTATGAATTCAGTACTGAACTTCGTAGGCTGGTGTTGTGAAATAAAATCTTCGCTCACGCATTTGCTTTAAACATAACATAATTAGGGCTATATGCCAGATGCCTCAGTAGAATATACCTTTCCCAAAAAATATAACAAAACTTTGCTCATTTCCTCGCGCACTTACATAACCGCAAGATAATGCAAAAAGCGGAAACCTCTTCAAAGCCCGCCCCCACTCTTAACAAGTCCTCGACGCATTCAGTGAGCAACTTTTTAAGTTATCTGCTTCACACACAAATTCACCCCTTTGGAATGGTTTTTTATATCTTTTGTGGGGGTTATCCTTTTGAATAACGTTATGCGGGCAGGAAAAAACAAATAAGTTGGCCAGCAATTTAGAAGGCGATGCAGAAGGAAGCGGAGTTCGGCAGTGTCGGTGCTCAGGTCACACGTCTATTGGCTGGGCACATGGAAAACGAAGCCGATTTTCGATTAAAGCAACTGTCGCCCGCGGCTGATACCCTGACACTGACTGACTGCAGAGGGGTAGCATGGACGGGGGAGGGGACGCGCATGTTAATGGCAATGATTCGAAAGCGTTCGTCGCTTGTGCTGCACTCGTTTGTAATTTGAATACGGCAATCATTATTTATGGACGCTGGTCTCACATTTACAGCCGGAGATGCCCGGCTAATGACGTCGCCCCCTCCACGCCCCGCCCCCTGCCACGCATCGGCCACAAACATCCTCGTGCCCCAAACATGCGAGTCGCGCACTAATCGACGCCACAAGTCGAGCCCAATATCAAGTGACAAGTGCCAGGGACAAGCGCTGAAAACGACACAGTTTTCTATATTTTTTTTTTGTTCATGTTACTATTCGAATACCCTGTAATCGCGGCAAATGTGTGACGGGTATGTTAGACTTTAAGCTAAATTATAAAATTTTATTCTAATCTTATAAATAGGTATTAATTTAGAAATTTCAGTTTATGTTATTATTCGAAATCGTTGGGGTATATTAGACTATAAAATTTTGTATAATAATAATAATTTATAGAAAATTCCATCATTAACAGTACTACTGAAAATATAGGGTATCTGTTGATCCAGCATTTAACATAGTAGTTTTTTCTTAGAGTTTTTCATGGTGTTGTCAGCAGAAGATTTTTAGCTAATTATTATATTAATTTGCTATTTTAAATTAATCTATTAAACTAAACAAACAATTGCATAATAATATCAAATAGCTATACATTAAATGGAAATTGCTATGTAACTTGATGAACTCATATAACTAAACTAATGTGCTAACTATATAACTAATACACAATACAGCAACAAATTCGTCTCATTTTAATTTTCAGACGATCTCGTATTAAATATTCTATTTGCAGAAATTCCTTCATTACATTATAAAATGCTTAACAAAATTATTTAAAAATGTTCTCTAAAGAAAATCAGAAACTTTTTAATTAATTTTGGATATACAAAAAATATATAAAAAGCCAGCATTTTAAATTTTCTTAAAAATATTTATTAGTATGCAAAATAATTTACAATTGTCTGTTACACAATTTCGGAGTATTTTTAATGTTTTGGTAAAGTCGTGAAATAAATCATGAAAAAATGCTTGAGAATAAATATTCCAGACGTTTTAAATACGCATAGAAATATTTATTGTTTGCTACACATGTATTGAAAAATAAATAATATAATTAATTTCTAAAAATTATTTATTATAATGTTGTGTTAATGTTTAATAACGACTAGTTTATTTTACTAAAAACATAAATGCTTGAGAATTAAAGTGCTTTAATTTTTAAATAAATTATGTATTGCAATTGAGGTTTAGCATGTTCTAAAGTAAGTTAATTCAATGTATTTAAATGACAAAAAAGGGTTTTAAATATTCCGGAAAATATTGAACATCATTACTAAATATAATGCGAATTATTTGCTGGTCAAGTTCACTTTAATATGCATTTTTTGTTGGTAATAAGAAGCTGGCAGCTTAATTGAATTGTCGCCAGGTGAAATGAGGGGCTAAAAGGTTACGCATCATTAGGACAGAGGCCGTTGATAGGGTGGATAAAGTATTTGGAGATGTCGCTACACGAATGACCCGAAGTGTAATTGAACTAAGTGATACGAAAGGTGCCGAGACGCCTTCGAGTTCCAATTCGCATTGAGTGATTGTTTGTACAGAGATGCGGATGCTAAATATTTATGACTCGGTTGGATTACGAGTCCTGACAGCGGAAGAGCAGAAAAGCGAAACCCAAAGCACTTAAGACCAATGATAGGAACGTGTTCCCGTTTAAGCCTATCGCAATCATCCTCAAGGATTTGGGGGATACTTATACTATATCAATGATGCTAAGTCTAGTATGACAGGCTTAACTTAAATACGCCAAACGCACGACACTCTCATCTCATCATTGGAGCTCGTTCCAATAGTGTTCCCAAGCTGGCATTATTGTTGGTCGGGGTTATTTAAACTAATGGGCTTCAGCGTCAAATTGACAGACAAACTTTTTGCAAAAAATACAGAAAGCACAAAGTTCTAGTCGAGTTACCAGAGGCGGCAAAAGTTAATGACAGACGGCAAATCAAGTAATTAATGTGACCCTGAACAACAAAAGAGACAATGAATTTATCGGCGACATGTTCAAAGATTTTGAAAATTGAATAGACTAAAAAAAAAGCATTAATGTTTGATATATAGCATTGTCACTGCAATAATTATATTTTATGGTCACCCAAACAAGTGCTCCAATTCATGTCTGTCTTTGTGAAACTCTCTTAAAGCTTACTTTCTGAAATGTTGGTTATTTTGTCCGCTGTTACTATGTTGGAATTAAATTAATAGCATAGCCATCTCATATAGCTGCTATAGAAACGATAGATTTGATTTAAGTAAGTGCGTAGAATGGGAAACTTTCCTTAGCAAAAAGTCACCCCAGCAAAACAGAAATAAATTAGATTAATTTGCAACATGTATATATGTAATATATATGTAAATATATTTATATATATTATACATTTGTTTCAATGAAAATAAGTAAATGTTAAAGCTTGCCCTTAAAGTTCTTTAATTTTTTGATAGATTTAAAATGTTGTTCGTTCTTTAGGTAAAGTTCAAGTATAATATTGACAATAAATATTTGAATTAAGACGAACAACGCTTAGTTTCTTAAAAAACTTCTACATATTTTGATAAATTTGAAATAGTGTATATTAAAATATTTTTTTAATTAATGCGAATGTTGATTTATAATGAATGACTCTTTGCAAGATATTTTTGTAACGTCACAAAAAAAAAAATACATATCTATTAAATATTTGTAAGAAAAGTTTCAAAAAAAAAAGACAAGCTCAAAACATAATTGCGTTTTCATCAAGTAACGCAGAAATATATATATCTTTGCTTAGCTTTTAATTTTAAATAGATTTAGTCGATTTTCACCCAATTTTCTAGTATGCAGAGTTGATGAAATAAAATATTTTCAGGCAACTGTCAATTTAATTTTTTTTTTTGGAGGACGAACGTAATTATTAAACCAACAATTAATTCAGTTTATTTAATTCCAATAGAAGTAGCGATTTTAATTTTTTTTTTTTCTAAGAATGTATCGATAATAGATTTGTCACGAACTAACAGCTGCAATTCGATGTTTCCATTGAAAATTAGTGGATATTTTTAATATAATCCAAATTGAATTTAATTGTGGAAATATTTGCAAAGTCACTTGATGTAATTAACATGTGATTGCAGGCAGCACGAAAAGGGAGGGGGGCAGGGAAAAGGTCGACGGCTTGCCGCTGTGGAAAGGGAGGCGACCTCAAGACAAACACATAAAAAAAAGGCCACAAAATGAATGTTTGCACAGTGGCAAATCCAGTTGATGTGTGTGGGCCATGAAAAATAGCATGCGTAATTTCTTGATTGAAGCGTAAAGGCCTCGGCATAGGCTTAAGCCGGTCTCCTGCCACATGCCGCATGCCGCATGCCGCATGCCACACTGAGTTTAAAGGGCAGCTTCGGTTCATTTGACGCTTTTGGGGATATGTGGCAGAGACCTTTGTCACAATGTTCGTGTGGCATTTATATTCATTTGGGGGGCATTGGCTGCTGTTGTTGCCACTTATTGACTTTCTCGGCAGCCAGGCTGACTATGATTAATACTTGTGGCATGCCGCACCAACAACGTGTATTGGCTTTGGGCTCAAGAAGCAATTAAATTTCGGGGGCCTTTAATGGGTTAACAATTAACCCATTGGCATGCGGCTCTGCTCCACTTCTGTACATCATCTTTTTTTTTTCTTTTGCTTCCACAATTACAGCGTGCGTCGGGAGGCAGGGCGGGGGGCATGCCCCATTTGTGTTTATTATCAGCAGCATTTGTTTTTGTTTTTGTTTTTGTGTTGTTCTTCTATGTGTGCTTTTGCTTATTCTTATTTAATTTCGTGTTCCGCACTTGTTTACAGAACTTTTTCACCAAATTGCGAATTGTATTTAAAATTCCAACTCAATTGTAGACTGCAAACTTTTCCCATCTCTCTTGCGCTCTCGAGTTCTGTTGATCTGTAGTTCGTTTGGCACAAAACATTTGAATCTAAACATCGGCGCGAAGTGAATAAAACTTTTGGAATTTCTCAACTTATTTGCATCATTTTCTTTTAATTTGCCATGCAGCAAAAAACATTAAAAAAAAACAATATGAAAAACAAAAAAAAAGTAGCAATTTACTTACTTGGACTTAGTTCGATCATCTGATGATGCTTACGTCACAACTTTGGAGAATCAGGAAAGTTTTGAGAGGCATCCGCGGAATGTTTTAATTGAAAATCGAGTCTATCGCTTATCGCAATGCAATCGCCATTTATACCCTGTAATAAACGTAAATTGAGTGATATAGTTTAGTGGAGATGATAAATTTAGTAAAATATTTCTTAAGTCGAAAAATAAATAGGAAATAATGAAATGCTGACTTGACACTAGTTTAATATTTCTGCATTCCCAGCTTATTTTTTTTGCAACAAAATATTTGCGTTATGGGTTTCTTAGAATTAATTTACTAACACTTTATTTCTACTTTGTGTCCAAAACTTTTCACAGCCATCGCTGTCAAATCATAGAAGTTATGGCGCCTCTTAAATATTCTACTTAAGAGTAGTTGGCATAAGCAAAAAAGTCACGTTCCAATCGTTCGAAAGCAAAGCAATTTTTTCGACTATTTTATAAATTATGTATGTTAATGTTGCACAAATGGCTTCGCCTGCCGGGTATGCGTTAGTCGAGTAGTATAGATTAGCTACGTAGATAGTATTTGGTTGAATTATTTTGCAAGCTGAATTATTTTTGTAGCTTTTTCATATACAAGTGATGGATTTCTATAATCAATTAATTTAAATTGATAATCAAGTATCAATTAAAATGAATGTCAGATTATCAGATATTTTCTTCGTTTCTTTTTTTTATATTTTCTAAGGTAAGTAAATTCAAGCAAAAATATTTTTGTAATATAAAACTAATAATGGAAAGCTGACATTATAAATTAGGCAGATAGCAGGAAACTAGGAAAGCAAATATCGATTATGATTATTTTTTTGCTAGACATATTTTTGTAGCTTTAAATAAATAAATTGTTTTAATACTTGTAGCTTCTTCAAATATGAACTAATATAATGTTTTCTTAACCAAATACGGAAGCATGATTTTATTTCAGACGAATAATTTTTTGAAAGTTGGCAAAGCAAATTTAGTAGATTATTATGAATTTCTTATTTATTATAACATTTTTTGCAAAGTAAAAATATTTTTAAAAATTTTGTAAAAAAGACTTATTGTAAAGTTCAAATTACGTTAAGAATGTCTTTCTATATCTTTCAAATGAAAATAATACATTTTTTGAATTGCAAGCATTTTAATAATTTTAATGTAGACAGACAGCTTTTGAGTCGCAATCACTGCAGGGTATTTATTGAATATGCTGACCGCTTAAAGCAACGTTTTTTTGGAGGCTCTTAAAGGTGTAGTTAGCACCTCTTTGGCATTTGGCCAATGCCAATGTGGCCTCTGGGGAAAAGCAGCCACAGACGTCATGCGCCAAGCGAGGAACTTTACTCGATATACAACTATACACACATATATGAAAAAATATGGAACCTTTAGTGCAGGTCGTCCAATAATCGACAATTCGACAAGTTGTTTACATGGCCAGACCCCCGAAATGAAAAGAGAAATTGAAATGAAATGAAATGAAGAAGAAGAAACGTCCCAAGACACGACCCGATAACATTTACCGCAAACTATTTCTGTGAATACCCGCTACATCAGTCCGTCCGTCCGTCCGTCCGTCCGTCCGTCTGTCCGTCCGTCCGTCTGTTTGGACGTCTGTTTGTGTGCTATGGGTTGATCGTTTTGGCTTATTCTTTATAGCTATCGGGCGCTATTTTTGTGGCGCTGGCGAGGTGCTTTAATTATTTGAAATGGGCATAAACAAAAGCGGGCAATTGACCGCCTTCAATGTAGTGGAGTGTATTTATTTGTATTTTGGCAGAGGAGATGAGGAGAGGAGAGGAGGCGTGGATTGCCCGCCCAAGACGTTGTGTGTTGCCAAGGCGCTGTGCAATTGGAATTTATGCGGCAAACTTGTAAAGGGCCTAATGCCGACTCTCTCTCTCTCTCTCTCGTTCTCTCTCTCTGCTAGCTCATCAATCAAAGCGGCGCGTTGCCAACCAAACATTTCAATTTGCTGGCAAATGTGTTGACAAACGTCCTCAGGACACTCTGTGAGCCACGTCTCCAGCTTGTTTACACGCCACTGCAGCGTCTTCTTTCGCCCTGTCTCGCTCTGCACATTAGCAACACGTGTCAACTCTCTCCCTCTCTCTCTGTCCCACTGTTTCTGTCTCTGTCTTGCTCGCACTTAATTACACTTTTATGGAGTCATCGTCGTTGCCCCTTTTCCGGTCTGCAATTGTTGCTGCATTGCGCTGACTTTGGCTTTCATTGCTGTCACTGAGTTATGAGCTGATGCAATTCCTTTGTTGTAATCCCTGTAATCTTCCTGTTTCCTTCTCTCTCTCTCTCTCTCGCTCTGTTATTTATTCGCCTCTTATAACTTGTTTATGTTGTTTGGTTTCCATTCAGCTTAGCCTATTAATGCTTTTGTTGAACTCCCACCACGATGTTGATGACCATCTCCAGCATCTCCTGTTGCCCTTCATTAAGCACTCAAACCAACCACGCAACCAAGAGGCCCATGAATAACTTGCATAACTTTGTTAATTAAGTAGCGATTCTGGGGAATTTTTTGGGATTTGTAGTTGATGTGCTCAACTAAAATGCTATGCCGGAAATTAGCAGCGCTTCTTAAAGATTCCAATTTGTTATGAATAACATAACATATTGCGACAGCTTGAAGAAATTCTTTGGAAGTCCGCATAATAAACAAATACTCTAAGAGATGCGAATAAAGTAAAAACACTAATTAGCTGCGGAAATGTTTGCAAATATCTTTTAAATTATTATAATGAAGCTGAAGTAATAAGTTCTTAGAAAAATGTTTACAAACTTGTAAAATATTATATTAGAGCTGCTGCAATAATATTTTCTTAGGCAAATGTTTTGAAGTAAATTATTGTATTAAATTTATTCATAAAAAAATGTTTTTAAGCAAATTTTAAATTTATATATATTTATATATTTAATATGTTAATCTATATAAAATCTCAAATAATCAATTTTCGACTAAACTATATAATTATGTATATTATGTCTTCCATTTAAATTTAAGATTTTTAATTTCTATACATTTTAAAATTAGTTTATAAACTTAAAGTGCATAGAGATGCGTAAAAAATAAATCTTATGAATATGTTTAAATGGAAGAACTACTTAGAGAAATATTTAAATGTATCTGCCAAATCATTTTATTATAACTTAAGTACATAGTAATTTGTGAAATAAATTAATTAAATATTTTTTTCAATTTAGATTTTTATATAGTTTGCATAATTTGCATATTTATTATATGATTTACAATTTACTAAATGTATTATAATTATTATGTATTGTGTATTATTCTCACAGCATTTCTCACATTCAACGCATTTCCCTTAAAGCTTTTTCATTCGCTTAAGCATAATTTGTTATTGTTGCCCATTGTGCAACTTTCATTTGACTTGTTTACCACATGAAAAGCTCATTTGTTTTTATTTTTAATGAAACGAGTCTCTTCTTGCATTCCATGCGGAAACTCCTGCATTGTTTTTACCATGAGGCCTTCAGCATAATTGCAAACACACCTCGAACTTCATAACAAAAAAAAATTGTATCTTTGGTAATTCAACGCAGAATTTCTAAGGATGCCACAGAATATTTGTGGCACGGCAAAGGGCAGAAAATTGAAACAAAACAAATACCAGTTGGTTAATTTATTTCCAAAGCTGACTTTGGGAACAAATAGAACCTTCAAAGGGTTTACAAGATTAACAGAGTTCCAATTCAAATATACTTCCTGTTTTTTCTTTAATGTTGCCTCAACTAACAGGGTAGAAATCTGCATGGTTTTCAGTTGATTAATTATACCCTGTGCTCATGAAACTATGCAAGGAGAGTTGTTCGAATTTTGCCGACACTTTGACAATTTTTAAAATTATTAAAGTCCAAGAATAGAAAAGTTAAAGCATTGAAGAATATCGCGGAAGAAAGACTAAATTTAATCAATATATTAATTCATTAATTAAAAAAAAAAATAATAATGTATTAATGTAAGGATCAGGAGGATATATTTGTGTACTTTGATTATGATTTTGTTGGTGTAATGAGAAATTGGCATTTGATACATTTGCTTTATATTCTGAAAATATGATGGCAAATGTTTATTATATAATATATATAAATATAATTAAATTACGTGAGAACCAAGAGCAGATATTTCTGATCTTCTTTTGTTTTGTTTATTTTTTTATTTGCTTTAATGTATTACATATAATTGCAATTAATGAATGTGAGAAACAAGATCAGATATTTTTCTCAACTCTGTTTATTTACATGTTTTTATGCGTGTCATAAGAAATTGATGTCGCATGATTCACAGGGTATGTTGATGGCCTAGTTTAATGACGTTGCCATTTTTTTGTAGCTGTTTAATTTAATTTGATTTCGCCCATTTCGCTCTTTGTTGGTGCTGCTGCTGCTGTTGCTGTTGCTGTTATTGCCTTGTGCCTGATTTACATTTATTTGTTTACCTTTTGCTGTTTTTTATTATTTTTATAACCAAACGTTGAAATTCTCATTTGGCCGAGCAGCTGTCAGCGGAGCTATCAAAAAGTCACCCACATTGATGGCTTATCGATGAAGCGGAAAGTGTCTCTTCCCCTCCCCTCTCTATATTCCCTCATCTAGTAAAACCGCTAACTTATCAGAGAGAGGGAGAGAGAGCGAGAGAGGGGGAAGGGGGAAGGGGGAAGGGGGAAGAGGGGGGCTGTCCTCTGGAGTATTTCACGGACCATTGAGCCATGGCCCAAATGTACTGTGCATAATTTTTATTACAAGCAATTTTATTGCATATTTTACATATTCTCTACGCATATTCGCAAATTGCGATTCGCTTTCAATGGCATTGCCCCAAAAAGTACAGCACAAAAATGCCCATTCCACCATTCCAGCATTTGCCATTCTGGCCATATTCGATCCCATTCCATTCCATTTCGTTCCATCTGGCAAAATGCATCGTAAAAAGTGCTCTGCATTAAATGCAGCCGTTAAAAATGATATATTGTGAATGTATCTGAACTACTTAGTATGTTCACCATAAGCCTAGTGCTTTCGGAACTGGAACTGGCTCCAGTTCCACTTGATTAGTTCGACAACTGAATGTTCTATAACAATAGAATCAGCAATAAATATATTTTCAGGTCATTCACTTCTTTTTTATGGGCCTTAAAATAGTAAATTAATTTCCAATTACTATTAATTTAACTATTGCATAATTTTAATTTTTGCATTATTAGGATAATACAAATATTAATATACAATTTTTCTATTTGGTTTTAAATATTATTTGTATTCTACAAATCAACTTATTTTTGCAATTTAAATGCAGATTAATTGGCATCTATTATGTTAAAGTTAGAAATTGTGTTTAAGTGCGAAACTAAAATTCTATTCCAAATTATTTAACATTTAAATTATTTTAACAGTTGCATACATTAAAATTTTAATACATGTAGTTAGTTATTTTTATTTTAAAATATTATTGTCATTTCAAATTATTTTACAACTAAGTTATGCACTGATTAAGCTGTCATTATTTTGAATTAAATATGAATTAATTTAACATACTTTTGTCCCACCTCCTCTAAAGTTGTCTGACAATTGTTGTTGAAAATCTCCAATTGTTGTTACCTAGCAACTGTTAAAGCTAATCTACCCGCTGTAAGAGCTCAGGCAATTTGGTGAAAAGCTTTTAGTCAGCCACTTGTTTTGGCCTACTTGAAATGAGATTTATTTGAGCCAAATACTTTTATTCCTTGCCAGCGATGTTGGCTGAAATCATGAACTGTTCATCAAATCATTGGAAATCGGAAGCATTTTTGCGGCCTGTTGTCGAGTTGTGATCAATTTCGGAACTGCGTTTCGGGTCTATTTAGGCAAATCCATAATTTCGGATATTTTATTACGCGAATTATAATTATTTGACCTCCAACAACAGCCGATTGGCAGCTTTCTGTTTGCAATCACATTAAATACATATATATTGAATGCGATTTGTGTATTTGAATCTATATTAATCGAAATGCCCAAGACATTAGAGATTAACAAAATTTGCGAGGTAGGTCGAGGTCAAGACTGCAATCTCGACAATTCTGTATTGTGAGAACAAAGGAATGAAATCGGGCGTGTGTTTCGAGTACTTAAATTGCAATTATCAACAAAATTGATAAACGTTAAGGTACTTCTGGATAATTTAATTTTCATGTCGAATTAAATGCAAAATACGAATTGGTCAGGCGATTATTAAGTAAATAAAAAGCGCTAAAAATAAAAGTTTAAGAAAGTAGATAGTTTGGTGTCTTATAGCCACAATTTTGCAGACGAGTGAAGCATAATTATAATCAGAGGAACAAACAGACGAATCAGCTTTGTCGATAATCCTATTAAGAATTTTATGCATACACCAATAAATTCAATACGATTGCTAATAAAATAAAACCTAAAATATTTGTTTAGTTCTGATTCCTCATAAACGATATACACATACATATATATATCTATCTTTTGCGCAAGTATCTCACAGATACACCAATAATTTAATGTACTTAGGTATGTAGCTTTTGCTATTATAAATTAATTAGATAATGGATAAACTATATCTATTAATGCAAATTATTTAATATTAACATTATTATGAACACAAACGTACATATTAGCAGAAAAACAGAAAAACACGTAATAATTTTCATGATTTGGAAATCTTAACAAACATCTATAGTACGATTTGATTGATAATCTAATTGATGATTCACAGTCCCTAATTTACAATTTATAATTGAACTAGCTGACCCGGCCACGCGTTGCTGTGGCTAAAGTTTTTGTTATATTACATTATAGTAAACAATCTAAGAGGAACAATAAGAGAACATCAGTCACGGAGTCCACTATGCTTTTTCATACAGATGGTATTTGTAAAAAAATATGGTGATCTCCTTACTTGACTTTCTACTACTATAACCCTTTAGTACAATGAAATTATTTACGAACAAAGACGAAAATGTTGATGTTGGTATACAAATTCACTGGATTGAGATTTGAAGGGGAAGTACGTTGAACACAATTAATTAAAATGTTCTTACACTTAATATTAAGCATAAATCAATAGATACAAAATAAAAATTTATCAGATTTATTATTTCCATTTAATTTTATAACAAATATAAGTATATTACAGTATAATACAGTCAATAACATGTGACGCTTAAACTCATGAATGAGGTAGGCTAGGCAGACAGTCTTAAACTTTTAAACATTAATATTTTTTTTTGAATTATAAATACTTTCAATTTCAATTTAATTTAACACCAATCGGTGCACAATGTTTTTGGTTAACCTGTCTTTAGCTAACACAAATAGATTCGACGGTTTCCCAACACGTGAACACGCAACATAAGTTGCCCATGAGAAAAACATGGATTTTCCAAATCTAAACCACAAATGGACATTGTTTGACCTTGAGATTTATTTATAGACATGGCGAAAGCTAAACAAATTGGAAACTGTAGCCTTTTGAAGGGTATGGTAGAATCTGATGGTATTATCGGAATACGTGGCAGCAGGACCACTTTTCCTTTAAACTTCCCAGCCAAAATGGTTGCTTCAAGAATGTTTCCGGTGATCTTTTTGATGACCAAACGCGTACCGTTACATAATTGAGGTGGATTCAAATTACGGAGGAGAATAATAGGGGAACCAATCTTTAATCGAAGATTATGTGGTGGCATTCCAGGGATATCTAATGAATTTAAAAATTCAATCGTAAAATTTACACTTTCATTTTCATCAACAACAGTATCGATTGATTTAAAAGACATCAGATCGCCTGGTAAAAACTGTTGTATCTGGAAGTTAATTTCGTCAACATCAACGTTTTTGGCTGCCAAAATCGCCCGTTGACTAAGCCATTCATGATTCAAATAATTATTCTGTATATCCGGGAAAATACTCTGAATCAATTCATTTTTATCCTGAACAACAGTGCAAAAATTGTCTGGTAGTTTAATGCATTGCGTATTTGGTTGCAGTTCTACAAAAAACGATCAAGTGACTGTTTTTGTTTTTTCTTTTTTTTTACTAAAATATAGTAAATAACGTTAGCACAACAACAATACGTGTGTTTCCATGTCGGCTTTCCTCTCGTCCGTGTCTGTGTTTGTGTGAGTGAGTGTGTCTATCTCTTCAGTATGTGTGTGTGTGGGGGGGGGGCTAATATTCCGATTGCAGTTTATCGATTAATAGCAAGCTTCAATCGAGCGTGCTGCCAACCTTTGTCAAATAATAACAGACAAATAATTAGCAATAAATTAAAATTGCGACTATAATTTGAGATTTAAACTATCCTATCTCTCAAGTTAGATCGAACTGCACATGATGTGCGAATTTTAATATAATCGGTTAAGTGGTTTAGGAGTCCATTGAGGACAAACATTGTGACACGAGATTTATATATATTAAGATTTGAAAAATGGTAATTTTAGTAATAATTCATTAATTTTTGATATGTCAAATTTGTAAATAAATCAAATAAAATAACGAAAAATTTGAAACGTGAACATTTTGTAATATTTTCAATTTATATTTTCTTTATCACTTTGACACTGTTCTCTAATAAACGTCAGACGCTAACGTCACAGAAAATTCATATACGTTTTATAAGTTTGCTACGCGTCGTAGAGCTGCAAAAGATCAAAGCGTTTCTGAACATATAATTCGCTGGACGAAAAACCAATCTGCAAAGTCCTGTCGTTCCTGTCGTTCCTGCGCACCAATCTGGACCTGCTCGCACCCAAGGTACAAGAAGTTTACGCCCTATCCTATCCGTGCAAGAACGAAGCCATGATGCCATTCCTGTACATGCACAGCATCAACAGCCAAATGTCCATCGATTGGGAAGTGCGCCTGAAAAAGCTGCCATTCTACGATGTGTTGGGCACTCTGATCCAGCCATCGACGCTGGTGCCGCGCAACACGCTGCGTGTCCAGAAGGTGCCTTTCCACTTTTCGCTCACGCCACAGCAGGCTACAGAGATCGCATCGAATCGCGACATACGCAACAGCTCCAAGATCGAGTACGCCATCCAGGTGCAGTTGCGTTTCTGTCGCGTCGAAACTTCATGCGACCAGGAGGACTGTTTTCCGCGCAGTGTTAACGTTCAAGTTAACAACAAATTGTGCCAGCTACCTAATGTGGCACGCCCGGTGGACGTTACCTCCAATTTGAAACTGTTGCCCAGGGTGACCAACACAATAATGGTGCAATGGTGCCCGGACTACACTCGAAGCTACTGCCTAGCTGTGTATTTGGTGAAGAAGCTAACGTCTGCACAATTGTTGGATCGCATGAAAGCAAAGGGCGTTAAGCCCGCTGATTATACTCGTGGTCTGATTAGGGAGAAGCTCACGGAGGATGCTGATTGCGAAATCGCAACCACAATGCTAAAGGTGTCGCTGATTTGTCCGCTGGGCAGGATGAAAATGTCGCTGCCGTGTCGCGCCTCAACCTGCTCGCATCTTCAGTGCTTCGATGCCAGTCTCTATCTGCAAATGAACGAGCGCAAGCCCACCTGGAGTTGTCCAATCTGCGGTAAACCAGCCATCTATGATCGTTTGCTAATCGATGGCTATTTCCAAGAGGTATTAGGATCATCGCTCCTGAAGTGCGATGACACTGAGATACAGCTGCATCAAGACGGCTCGTGGAGCACACCGGGACTACGCAGCGAGACTCAGATTGTGGACACACCATCGAAGCCAACCGAGGTTGAGGTCATATCGGACGATGTGGAGTTGATCGAGGATCAACCGACCTCTACGTCCAACAGTGAAACAGTTGATCTTACCCTAAGTGATTCTGATGATGATATGCCTCTGGTCAAGCGGCCAAAAAACTGATCCAGAAGATATGCCCGTGGATAAAATAAAAGTTTCGGTTATTGAACTTTCTGACTTGCTCAACGTTTTTTCAATAAATAAAATAAACAATTGTTTTCTTTTTTATCACTAAATGTTGTGTTCCAACATTTTCTAACACTTTCTCTCTATAACTGTTGTTTACCTCTTGGCTTAAAATAAAAAAATGGATGCCACAAGATCCATTTGAAATTCCAACATTTTCGAGCATTTTCTACCGTCGTTAAGTTTTTTATGAAACCCACTGCAATTTTTAAATAAATAAAATGCATTTGAAAAACCAAGATTTTCTAGCATTAAATGTTGTATTAAAATGACTCTTATTTTGAAATAAATTAGATGCATATGAAATTCCAAAATGTTTTCTAACACTTTTTCTCTATATTTTTTGTTTACCTCTTGCTATAAATTTAAAGTGATCATTCAATTTCAACTACTTTAATTTTTAAATAAATAAAATAAAAAATCAATCCCACAAGACCCATTCGAAATTCCAACATTTTCGAGCATTTTCTACCATCATTAGGTTCTTCATTAAGTCGACTCTTATTTTTAAATAAATAAGATGCATATGAAATTCCAAAAAGTTTTCTAACACTTTCTGTCTATTTTGTTTGTTTACTTCTTGCCACAAATTTAAAGTTATCATTCAATTTTAACGACTTTAGTTTTTAAATAAATAAAATTAAAAATCGATTCCAAAATGTTTTCTAACACCTTCTCTGTTCTTCTTCTGTTTCCTTTTTTTTCAGGTCTCTTGCTGCTCTCGCTGGCAACCATCGGCGTGGCGAGCATCACGCAAATGATGCAGAGTCATGTCGTTTACATGCTGGCCATGGAGGGCAATGGAGATGGCGACGGAGCAGGAGCAGGAGCAGGAGCAGGAGCAGGAGCAGGAGCTGACAATGGGATTGTGGAGGATGCGGCGATACTGCTGCCCGACGACAAGGACAATTGCCCAGCTGGCTACTTCCATTGCAACACGACGGCGCAGTGTGTGCCGCAGAGAGCGAATTGCGATGGCAGCGTGGATTGCGACGATGGCTCCGATGAGTGGAACTGTGTGAACGAGGTGGACGCCAAGTACTGGGATCACTTGTTTCGCAAGAATCCGTTCGGCCGCCAGGGCATGGATGACAAGCAGATTGGGGATTGTTGTGAGTAAATACAAAAATACAACGAGCGAGCGAGGTCAAAGCAATTAAAGCAATGACGCCTGCGACAGTGGCGCCAACAAGCGGACGGTAGCAAATACTATTATGCAAAAATTCGCATGTTAATTCGTTGCAGCATTAATTGAAAGCACAATTACGACTATTCGCAATGCGAATATCAAATATAACGAGCCCCAACAACAAACCAGTAAGAAAGCTACAGTCGAGAGTGCTCGACCGTATGATACCCGCAACCCATTTCGAGAGAAAACAAAAAATTTAAATGATATATTAACAAAAAATATACCAAATATACTAAAACTAGTTTTTTGTATATATTTAAAAATAGCGGGTAAAAATTACAACACCGTTATGGTCACACTGTCAACTAAACAAACAAAGCGCGGGCAGCTGCAAGTGAAGTTTGCATATAAAATTGATTCTTTAATAACTTCCTTGTTTTTCATTCGATCTCAACCAAATTCACAGGAATCATTGAGAATATAATTGTTATTAGGCATACCAAAATTTAATGCTCTAGGTCTATTTTACAGACTTTTGGGGGCGGAAAGGGGCGTGGCATCCAACTTTTGAAATAAACTTGATCTGCGTAGGACCTATAGAAGTACTGTCCCTAAATTTGGTAGCTCTAGCTCTTATAGTCTCTGAGATCTAGGTGTTCATACAGACGGACAGACGGACAGACGGACATGGCTATATCGTCTCGGCTGTTGACACTGATCAAGAATATATATACTTTATGTGGTCGGAGATGCCTCCTTCTGCTTGTTACTGTTGGCACTAAGTTATAATACCCTTCTACCCTATGGGTAGCGGGTATAAAAACCGACCACAGTGAAGACTCGTTAATGTTGTAACCATTCTCTCTCTCTCTGTCTCTCTCTATCGCTTGCAGCCTGGCTGAATGGCAACTTTAGCTGTCCCTGTCGTGGCTACGAGATTTTGTGCCGCTTCCAGCAGCTGACAGCGCTGCCAGGCCATCTGCCCAACAACAATCTGGTGACGCTGTAAGTATCGCAGGCTGCAGGTGCGACAAAGTGGAATAAAACAGAAAATCTTCCGAATGAGCATTTTAATTATGTGTTTTCCTTTGTTTGTTCCTTTGAGACCTTTTCTCGCACTTTTTAAGCCATCAGCAGGCAGCTCACATCATATTTAATTAACTAAATGGCATTGCTCATTCTTTTAGCGACTAATGAAGAAATTGCCCAAATGTTTGTTCACTATGTCGTACTGTACTTTTTCGGCTTAATTACTGAATCACCTAACCCATTATTTATTATCTAAATACCCGAGAGTAACACCAGGTTTAGTTACCAAAAATTTATTTAATTTTGTATTTATTTCTGATATTTATTTATTTTTTAGTTTTTTATGTAATCCATTTTATATTATTTTCATATTATTTTTTTTTTTTAATTTTTATTTTGTTTGATTCGTTGAAAGTCGCATGTGCTTTATCTGTATAAACTGTATTATATACTATTTTAATTCATAATTTATTGATAACTGAATTTTATATCAAATTATTTTACTTTATGTTATTTTTTTTTTACTTTTTTAGTTTTGTACATGTTTATAAATATATTCATTATATTTAATTTTTTTATTATTTGACTATACTTTTATTTATTTTTCAATTTAGAATATTTAAGTTGGGTTTCTATCATGTTTATTTAATTTAATAAGTACCCTTTCTAAATTGTACGTTAACTTACTGATAAGAATTAAGCCAACTACAATAAACGTATATAAATGTATCTTTGTTAATTAAATGTTTTTGCCGCCAATCAAAAAACTAAATAAACAAACGTAACATAATTAAACGAAAGTTAACCTCAAGTTAAGTTCACTTCCGTTTTTGTGTCATTTCCATGCAGAGCTATTTATAGCTGGGCCTATTTATCTCTTGATACAACTATTGATTGTTTCTAATGAGCTTTTTGTGAGACAATACACAAATATATACTTAATATATTTTAATTGACTTGCCTCACTTGCAGAGACCTCACGGGCAACAGCTTTGACATCATCAACGAGACCTTCTTCAGCGCCCTGCCCGAAGTGGAGAGTCTGTAAGTAACATATATACAGCCATATATACCCGGAGTATTCCGACTTAGTTGTGCTTTATTAAAATCGGCAATGGCAACCAAATGTGAACGGTTTTAGACCCCGTCTTGTAGAAGGAGAAGAATGCGAGTATTAGCGTCATGCTGTGTCTCTCCCTTAAGCAGCCACATGCTGTGTCCCATACAAATTACACACACACACACACACGCAGAAGGGGAGAAACTGGAGGGAGGGGGTGAAGGGGGTTGTAGTGTCTTGCAGGCGATTGCAGTTTATGAGCCACTGTGCCGCAAAAGGACATTCGCCCACGTCCAGGCGAAAGCCGTAAAAGCCGTTGTAACATACGAGGCAACTGCTTCGTTAACACTGAGAGAACTTTAAATTTTCATACGATGCGACCGTCAATGGGTGTCGTACAGTGGGCACGCACAGTGGAGCAAACACCAATTGTGATGCGGTAATACTAAATAAACTCATTCGATCATTGAGAAATTATGAGTTGCAGAAAACTTGAATTTTTATTTATTTAAAGTCGACTATGATCAATCGACATTAAAGAAATAATAATACCAAATTATTAATTATAAAATAAATCAATGTTTAATATAAAATTAAAAAAAATTAAATTAAATCTCAGGAGGTATTTAAGCAATATTAATCTAGCCCAGCATTCATTCAAATTAATGTTTTTTGAAAGAGAGTGAAACATCAAGAAACGGCAAACATTTAAAATCGGGGAATAAATAAATATAGTAAGAGTTTGAAAATTTAATAACAGGTAGTAATAAAATGGAGTAAAAAGTCTGTTGTAGGTTTATTAAAAATGCTTATTTTATCAAGCTAGTTAAATTTAAATTAAACTTTATAAATGTTGATGCTAATGAAGTCAGTTTGAATTTTTCATAATTGAATTTTATATCCGAAAATAATCGAATACATTATTCAGATTTTTGTTTAAAGTTTATTTATCGCATAGCTAGTTTCAATAAATTCCAAAGAGGAAAACTAGCTATGAGTTTCAGAAGTATCTTATAGATACAGAAGTATCTTATAGACTCAGCTATAATTACTTACTAAATATTCAAATAATAATACAACATATTTATGATATTAAGAATTATTCATCTCTATTATCTGAAAATTATCTTGCATAGCTTTTTAAATTACTTCGTAAAACATTTAATGCAATTAACTATATTAAGAACTAAGCAGTATCAGTTGTAAAGGATCAATTTTAATTCGAACATCTGTTAGAAGATATTTTTAGAAGAAGTCTATTCTGAGTGAGCATCATAAAGCTTCAAAATTTTTGCTTAGAGGAGATTAATATGGATTTGGTAGAAAAAGTCTAAGTAAATGATGAAAACGATTTAATAAAGAGTCGAGCAACAGCTGAATTACAAAATTTGTTTAATAAGAAAGCAAGACATTTTGGGAACGAGCTCAGGTGTCGAGTAATAGAATTAGATTGTAATTTAATGCCTACAAGCGTCTCTTGAGCCTCCAAAAATTGTGTAGCTGTCTCCTGCAACATAAATCAAAATCATCTGCAGACGTCTCTCAGTGTAGCCGTGGTTCATGCAGCATCTGCCTGTGTGGTCAGGTTCGGTAGTTAATGGTCTGCCAGTCCGGCTCCCGCATATCGCCTAAGCCTAAACACTTGGAAATCCATCATTGCTCGGCCCGACTCTCGTCGAGGGCCACATGTGACTGATACTGTTGCCGTCATGTGGCACATAAGCTGCTGTCAAGTGTTGCGACGTGTTGCCTCGGCGTCTCCATGTTTATTTTCCTTTTTAAATTGACGAATTTTTCGCAACGCCCTCTAATCATATGGGAAACGCCGAAAGATGACGCGATATCCTGAATCGAAGTATGCGACAAGTTGCGTGGGCAGCGCAGAAAACATGTGTGAAAATTAAATTGACCGCAGGCTCTTTTCTTTGAAATGGCAAACACAATGTGGAGGTCTTAAATGAGCAGCAATGACAATACAAATGATGAGTAGGTGAGCTCAGCAAACAGAGATGAGAGCGAGACAAAGCACAAATTGATAGCGACAGAATGGGAGAACAAGTTACCAAAAATATGAAGCGTTATTATTATTTTAGTTCCTGAAGAAAATTCAAGAAACAAAATATTAGAACAAGTATTATTATTTGTAATCTTTTAAATTGTGAAAATATATTGATAGTGAAAGGATATTGATATCGAAAGTGAATCAAATTGTAAAACATAATTCTGAATAGTTTAAAATTCGAATATGTACTGCGTTAAAAAGTTCTAAAAATACATGTTGTAGAATTTATATTTAAAATAAATATTAAATATCAATACATAATGCTGCTTGAAATATTTGGATTCTATTAAATAAGATAAATTGAGAAATATGTGTATAGCGAAAGGTTGGGAGATTAAGTGAATAAAAATGTGAAATATATTTAATTTTATATAATATTCAGTTCAAAGTTGTATGACACAAATTCTAGTAAATCAATATTAAAGCAAAATCAATGCTTGAACTATTTATAGCCTATTTTAATTAATTAAAAATTCCTGGCACTATAGTTATTGCCAATTTTAAAGCGCAGCACTAATCACTTAAAAAGTAATTATTTTTTTAAAAGAGAGCCAACAACTTGTGTGTAAAGTAGGATATGAATTTTAAAGAATTTAAGATAATTATTTTAAATAAATTAAAAATTATAACTCTAGAATATGGGCACTGCCCAGTGGCCACTGATTTAATTTATTTTAGTATTCAAATTAGAAATTTCACTACGTATACTTAATATTCAGACACCAATCATTGCAGCTATAATATTAGTGAGTTTCTACAGAGAAAATACTATAAATATTGATACTACAAATTTATTTAAATTATATATAAAAGCATATGCAATTAATATTATATATAAATGTCATAATGAACTATGAGTACTGCTGAGATGAGTATTTGAAAAACTACATTTTATTGTTTTCTAAAGAGCTGAGATTATGCTAAAAACGTTGCAGTGAGTTTTTATTCAAAAAAATACTATACAAATAAATACAAACAGAAATATTGAAATACTTTATAAAATAAATACACAAATGATATAAATCAATAAATGTTAAATAAATATGAGTAGCGCCGAGAAGAGTATTTGAAGAACTAAATTTTATTGTTTTTATAAGAAGACAACTATTGTGCAAAATAGTTGCTTTATAGCCATATAGCGAAATTATGCAATGCGTCACAGTGAAAGCGTTGCCCGTAAAAATTGAAAAGCGCTGAAACTGTGGGAGTTCCGTTAGCCTTGCTATCCGCTCACATGCCACAAGTGCCACACGAAGTAACGCCCCAAGTGACGCCCCACAAAAGGGGCAACAAGAAGAAAGCAATTCTTTCATTTGCATGTGAGGAGTAAACTTTTTGTGTGTGGCAGAACTTGGCAATTGAATTGTATATTTATTATTAAGTTTAATGCATTGTTTTACTCTGGCTGTCTGCAACTGTAATTCTGTATCTGTATCTTTCACAGTGTCCTGAAACTTTGCTCAATCCGTGAGATTGCCTCGCATGCATTCGATAGACTCGCCGCCGTTCCACTGAAGACACTGTGAGTGAAGGGAAGGGGAAAGGGGATCGGCTGGGTGCTGATATAACTCATAATTAAGTCTTATTATTTATGTGCACTTAATTTATTTGTTGCTGAAATTGGCCTTCGCTTTGGCTCCCACTCTTCTTCTTTTTCATTCTTGCAGCTATATGGACGATAATAAATTATCCCGTTTACCAGAGCATTTCTTTGCCCCGGGCAATCAATTGAGATTGTTGTAAGTATTACTTATTGTGCGTTTCTCGCGTAATTAAGACGAGCCCAATGCCCGTTAACTGCTTGCGATTTATCGATATCGATGCTCACACTCTATCGCACCTATCGATAGGGTGCGAGCGAGACAGGGACACAAAGAGAAAGCGAGAAAGTAAGAGCATATTGATGGCATAATTTGACCTTGCTTAGCGTTAAATACTCTACAACACAATTGAGTTAATTCGTTGACTAAGCTAGTTTAATACAAGTGTAATTAAGTATTCTAGATGCTTCTCAACTAAAAATCATATTTTTAGGAAACGAATTACGGTGATAAAATTGATTGATTCGGTTGAAATCTGAAAATAAAACACATAGATTCACAGCTATTGGATTATTTTAAAACTTTTGAAATTTAACTAGCAAATATTTTATTATTGTATTATTTTATTATTATTATATTAATGTATTATTATTTCATTTGAAATTTAACTAGCAATTATTTTATTTTATTATTTTATCATTGTATTATTTTTATTGTATTATTTTATATACAATATATTATATTATTTTTCACTTTATGATTTTTTGCAGACAATACATATTTTCTTTAATATTTATGTTATATATATAGTCTCAATTTCTAATTCGCTTTCTGCACTTAAAATACTTAACTTAGCTATGCAATACTTATTTTTCAAATTAATTTTTAATTTATTTTTTCTTCACTTTCACTTCACAAAAAAAGTACAGCTAAACAGTTTAGATTCTTTGCTTTTCAATTTCATATTATTTTTATCAATACTGTTTTCTTAATAATATTTAGGAAATGTCCCTGGCTTTTCACGTCAAGTGTATAAAAATGTTGCCTATCCCCAGGCGCGCACAATCATAAATTGCGCATACGCCGTGTGTGCAATATTCAGGTATCGCAGGCGTTAATTTTTTTATCGGATCTCCCACACACACACACACATTTATTAACTGCCTGACTTATTTATTAGCCTTCGGTAAATGGCAATCGAATAAACTGCAAAATTTAGCGGGATTTTTTACCATTTAATATTTATGCGCAGCTCGCTAATAAAATTATAATAAATTCACAATTAAAAGCGACAGTTTAAGCAAGCAGCTCGAGTTGAATTTACCAACGACAATAGTTAATAATTATTATCGCTATTATGCTAAACGCATTGCTTATTCACCTTTCGTGCAGTTCTGTATGCAAATCCAGCAAATAAATAGCGAGTGTAAATGAGAGTTTAATGCAGTCGCTGCTCATGTTTATAGATGGCTTGTGTGGACTAATTAATGGACAAACTTTTGACAGCACAGCCGTGTGTATTGTTTACGCATTAAATATTAAATAGTCCGCAATAGTTCACAAAGTAAAATATGTTAAATAAGCAATTCATTTAAGCCAGCAGTCGCCTTCAACTGTTCAAATATATTGAACCATTTTTTAACAATTTAAACAAGTAAGCAATAATTCATATTTAAAATATAAAATATTAGTTTCCAATAATAATTTAATTCCAACAGTTGAAATGAAAAATATTCATTAAACAAACAATAATTTCAATGCTTAGTAAAAAATGCAAAGTTTTTAGGAAATTATTTCAAAGCAAATAACCTGCATTTAATGGGTTCAGAATTTTGAATATTATTTTAATAATTTAAACCATTTGAAAAAAAATTCCATTAATTAAATTAATTGCATAACATATTAAATAATAAATTGTATTTTCTAACAACCATAACATCGAACACTTGAGCCCTGTGGGTTTTAGAAATTGATTACTGAATATTCATTAGATAAATTAATTATTTTATGCTAAACGAAAAATGCTACTTCAATTTATAAAAAAATAATCTTACAAACTTTAACAATTTCTTTCGATTCGATTTTTGATTTAAATTACTAAATTCAAAATATTTTATTTTTCAACCCAGTAAATTTTCAACATCTTAATTGAACTGTTGAATCTTATAATTCAGCGGAATTAAATTAGCAAATAAATTAAACAACAAATTAAAATAAACTAAAAACAATCAATTGTTCAAGCTACTAACTTGTTGACTCCAAAACAAGAATGTAATCTTGCGCTTTGGCTGACTTGAAATAAGCAATTAAATTAAAAATTCAAATGCAATCTTGAAGTTCAGCAAAATTTCAATTGATATATAAATGAAATAGGAAATTAAAATAAATATATTAAAAAAACAAGTGTTTAAGCAATACTTATTGCCTACTCCAACTGTAATCTTGTTTTTCGGCTGGTTTAAAATTGGCAAATAAATGAAAAACAATCAATTGTTTACTCCAAAACAAGAATGTTATCTTGCAATTTGGCTGAATTCAAATTAACGTAACGTTTGCATATTTTATGCCAACAAACCGTCGTCATCAACATTTGGGCGAAGCGAAAAAAAAACCAAAAAAAAATGGGCTTATTATCTGGTGTTGGCCTGAACCAGAAGTGGGTCGAATGAAAAATGCTGTAATTGCCAATAACTATAGATATATGAAGGCAGATATCGCGCACACACTCGAACATTTACCAAGGACATTTCGTTTAGCTGCAGAGACAGTTATGTGCACTCGCAATTGTTGATGTTATCATCATGTGTGTGTGCAATCAGTGTGCGTGTGTGTGTGCGCAATGAGTCCCAGCCGATGATAATCTCCCACACTCTCATTGTCTCAGTCTCTCTCGCTCTCTATGTAGTTTGTTGTAATGCTTTTGTTGCGTATACGCATCGTATGCCATTTGGGGTCATAAAGTGGCCCATTGTTTGGCCTCAGCCGAGGTTCAGCTGCAGCCGCCACAGCAGAGGTTGCTAAGCTCAAGTTCTTGGGGCTCAGTCGACAATAAAAATATTAGCACACGCAGGACAAAGCTGAAAGTTGCAGCGGCAAAGACAACAGCAGCAGTTGCAAAACTAAAGCGGAAACGGGCGGCAACCAAAATTCGAAAGCAAAACAAAAAATACATAAACAACTCAGTTACACGTTGTGGCATGCCAAGAAAGCGGAACCGAAAACGGTTGCAAGCAGAGTTTTTGGGCGTTTTCAAATTTAGCAGCAGGCGCCGTTGACATTTGTCCGACTCGAGGCATGTGGCAAAGCTGCTATGCAGATTGCATTTAATGGCTTATTAAAATACTCTTACGCTCATTCTCTCTCTCTCTCTCTCTCTCTGTGTGTGTGTTTCTTTGTTGTGCGGCACATTAAAATGACATTACGACTAATGTGGCAAGCTGTGAATTTGTTGCTTTGATTTCATTTCTCTAATGCTTGTTTTCTTCTTGTTCACCTACAGAATTTTGGCCCGCAATCGACTGAGCAGCTTGAGCGCTGCCGATTTTCGTTATCTGCAACTCTTGGAGGAACTGTAAGTGACCTTGCCCCATGCCCCATGCCCCACGCTCCATTGCCCTTTTCCATCGCCTTCCTCCCTTTTCCCAACGCCACAATCTGCATATTTCCGTCAGGGGCGTGCGATGAAATATCTTGTCTGGGGTCGCTTTCAAATAAATTACCTAATTAATTCTTGCTGCTCCTCGAGCGCTTGATGCTCTCGTTGTGGTTTTAAATTGAGACTCATTTTTAGAGTATGCAAGATTTATAAATAATATCATATTTATTAGCTAAAATTTCTTATT
This sequence comes from Drosophila ustulata, assembly GCA_035047365.1. Lineage (NCBI taxonomy): Eukaryota > Metazoa > Arthropoda > Insecta > Diptera > Drosophilidae > Drosophila > Drosophila ustulata. Next base: position 11,539,148 of record JAWNPT010000080.1, read on the forward strand.
TATTATTGAGATATTCATGTTATTCAAATGCTTTATAATGGTGAATATTTATATTTCTTGAAATGTGAAGAAAGTAGTTGATTTTGAACCATTACAATTTATTAATTATTGTTTCAAATTTTAATAATTAATTCATTCAATTTTTGGCTCAGCAATTTCACAACTCATTTTATTATATTATTATTTGTTATTTGTTTTAGTTAATGTTAGAGAGTTTCAGTAGACTCATAAAATTTGCCAATTATCTCAATTTGCTTATTGTTTTAATTCCAGAATGCGTAAATATAAAATATCATAATATAAAGTATTAACCTATTTCTTGTGTTTATTTTTTTGATTACATTTATTTAGTTAAAGAAAATTTTCAATGCTAATTTTTGCGATTATTTTAATTGTGTAGTTTTTTTCACCCAGTAAATTTCATAATATGTAGTTTATTCTGCTTTCTATTATTTATATCCTTGTAATCTTAGAAATATGCATATGGCTTTGTGGTTAAACAAAATCTGTGAAACATTCCGTATGCGATTTTGTTTTTTTTTTCTTTAGAAAATTTGTTAACGATTAAATATTGTTTTTCCTTTTAAGTTGCACTATTTTTAGAAAATAATTTATGTTTTAAATCCAGCCTTGCTCACAGCACAAATTTGTTTGCTTAGCGAAAACTTTTGTTTTCAATTTTCATGAATTTCCTCAAATTGTTGCAGGGTGCAAAATCACTCCATCGCTTACTGCATAATACGAGTTTAATGAAATTAATCTTCTTTTATGTGTGCTGAAAATTCGATTAATTTTCCATTGTCCATTTTCGCCAAGGGCTTCAAGCGCCCCTTTTTGGCATATTTGTCTCGGCTGTTTACACTCTGCGCTTAAATAATTCAAGCATTTTTATTTGCTTATCCAGGGGAGATTTGCGAGTTAAAGTCGTGTCAACGTACAATTCCTGTTGCTGTTTTGCCTCGCAAGTTTTTTGACCTTTAAAGCAGCCACAACAACCTTGCCACATATACATAAATAACTGTTGCTGTTGTTGTTTCTTCCACTTTTGTACAGAGATCTGCGTGGCAATCTCATCGCCGAGTTTGGGGCAAATGTTTTTGAACAACTGCAGAGCCTGGAGGTGCTGTAAGTAAATTGCCATAAATCACGCTCAACTTGCCACCAGTTGACGCTCTCTCTCTCTCTCTTTCTCTCTTTCGCTAGCTACCTGAATGAGAATCGCTTGCAACAGCTGCAGCCGGGCATGTTTCCCACCAACTTGCAACATCTTCATACGCTCTCGCTGGCCCAAAACCAAATCGCCAGCATTGCGGCCAACACATTCACATTTCCGCATCTGCGACACTTGTATGTATTTATCTTTGGGTGAACGCACAACATACTTTGCATACCATCTAAAAGACTTATATATACGCTTCACACACACACACACACACAACATTCTTGCGCCTTTTTCTCACACTCTTTTTTACAGATTTCTGGCCGGCAATCAATTGTCCCACATACGCGAAGGAACCTTTTGCAACCTCAGCTATCTGCAAGGATTGTAAGTTCCAGGCCTAAGCAGCAGAATATAGTGTACAAAACGACACAATGACTGACTGACTGCGGCACACCCTGTAAATTGTTAGCAACGAATTTTATTGAGATAATTTTTTGAGTTAAAAATATCGGAGTCTGATTTGAATTAAACATCGCCCAAAAGTTTTCTCAGAATAACAGAAATCACAACAAAAGGATTATTATTTTCCTATTTCTTATTTCTCTAATTTTGTACTTTCAATTGAAAAAGTAGTAATAATTATTGAATAGGATTTTTTTTTAAAGCTTTTCAGTATCTCTTACCATGGAACGTATTCATTATTTTTTGTACACTAAAATCATACTTCGCCAGTTTAATGCTGAAATTCAAAAATAAAACTGTTTTTTATAAAATATTCTAAGAATATTCATAGCTTCCACTTTATAAAATGTAGTAAAGATTGCTCTATAACTGAGCGATGAATGTATTTAAAAGCAGGAGGGCAAAGGCAGAAAACAGCAATATAATATTAAATTTATTATTAGTAATTTTTGTATGCTTAATTTAAAGTGTTTGTCACAAAAACTGACTTCAGTTTGGATTTAATGGACTGACAAATTTGCGTCCGCAAAAACACTTCTGTGACAACAATTTATTTTTTTCTAATTTATTATCTATATTACTATTATTTACTTTTATTTTATTTAAAGTGTTTGTCACAAAAACATTTATTTCAGTTATATTTGACTAATAATATTATTATTATTTTCTAATTTTTTTAAGTGTTTGCCACAAAAAAATTGATTTCAGTTTGCATTTATTTGACTGACAAGTTTACGTATACGCAATATTGCGGATACGCCACATATTATTATTATTATTTACTTATATTTTATTTAAAGTGTTTGTGTTTGTCACAAATATGGATTTCAGTTTTCAAAGCAATGCTTGCCACATTTATTTAACCAGCAAATCTTGCGTATACGCAATATTGCGCATACGCCACATAGACCCACAGAAAAAATGCAGAAACGCCGAGGGTAAAGCGTAAAGTAAAATATGTTGGCCGCACGCAAACCCGAAGCGTCTGATAGGCATATAAAAAAATCTGTCGCGACTTTGTTGCCCCACGTTGTGTCCTGCGTCCTGCGTCCTGCATCCTGCGTATCCTCAGTGAGTTTTTCAATTTGGCTGCGCTTAAGCTGCGCGCAGGACAATGAAGAATGGAGGCGGCCGTTGTTTGTGCCGTTGCTTGAGGAATTTCATTTATCAATAATGGGTTCGACACAAAAGGGACAGCATTTTGATTGGAATGCGGAAAACTAAATAAAAAAAAAACAAAAAATGAAATGCAGAGAAAAATGAAAGCAAATTTCGAAAATTTAGAGCGGCAAACTAATCAAATGTGAGCGAAAACAAAATATACAAGTATATATGTATGGCAAGTTGGCATAATGCATATTGAGCAGGACAACTTGATTTGCATGCTGTGGTGTGGCATGCAACAAATGGCAGCAGCGCACATTGCCACATTACGTGCGGCGGCAACTTTAATGATGAAAGTTTAGCCAAAGAACAACGTGAACTTTGCTTTTGACTCATGTTTCACACTTTCTCGTTTATTTTTTATATACCATTTGGTTTTGCAGACATTTGAATGAGAATCGCATCGAGAAATTCGATTTGCATGCCTTCGACTGCCTGGAGAATCTCAGCTCGCTGCTCTTAACTGGCAATCCCTTTAAGACGCTCGATCCGGCGGTGCTGCAAAATCTCACCAGTCTCGACTTCATGTGAGTGCAAATCTGACTGGCAAAAACCCCTTTTAGTCCTTGTTTGTAATTGCCAATCGTCCTCTCTCTCTCTCTGGTTGACAGCTACTTCTCGTGGTTCCATTTGTGTCGAGCTGCGATGCATGTTCGCGTCTGCGAACCCCGCGGCGACGGCATCAGCAGCACCTTCCACCTGCTCGATAATCAGCTATTGCGCGGCAGGTAAGTGCCACACAGTTATTTGTCTGTCGACAGAGGACAATATAATCCCTTTACCGCCTTCACTGCTGCTGCAAGTAACGATGCCTTCTTTATGTTTATGTTTATGTTTATGCTTATATTGATGGGGCTGTGTCGCCTCCTTTACGACTGTTCGGGAGTCAAGGGAGATTGAATGGTGTAATATGCAGAGTTCGGTCCATGAGACGAAACGGCTTTCAAACGATTAAGCTAAAATCAATTACTTAAAACATTGTTGCGCAGCCAAATTATTAATTAATTAAACTGCTTTTAAAACCTCAATTCAATTTTATGCATCTCTTTTTATCAGAGCTGTATCGTTAAAACATTGTTGCTCAGCCATCACAGCCTTAATTAATTTAACCCCTAAATTATCTTCTTCCTATTATTAAAGCAATCAAATTATGAATTCATTTAGTTAAATTTGAGACCACACTTAAACATTGAGTATCTCTATATACATATATGTATCTCCTGTTAGCTTTGCAAATAAATAGTTTACCAACGTTTAGTCCCAGCTTAAATAAATCTATCAACAATTATTAATTTAATAACTTTGTCTATTCTAAAATGAATTATTTGACTGCTAATTCTATAAAAAACATCAGTTAATTAAGACATTTTTTTATGAATTTCTAATAGATCAAAAATAGGTACGAAAAAATGCATTTGGTGCTACACAAAAACCAACTTAATTTCACCTATTAAAAACAATTAAAATCGGACTTATTTGTTTCTTGCAAATAACTTTGAAAATAGTTAATTGGTAATTTAAAAACAAATCTTGCTGCAACTGTTGAGAAGTTGAATTGCGTGACTTGCAAACTTAATAGAGAACACCTAATTACCTTTAGGGCCGAAAGTTGGCCATTCATTACTACACAATTGAATCAATTGCAATGCACTTGAGTTGAGCAGAGAGCAAAGTCTCTAATAAGTACAATTAACCAGGCATTTAAGCGGAAATGAGTGGCAAGGAGCGGGGTTAATAACAGAGGAGAGCCTCAATAGGTTTAATTGCAATTTCAACTAATTTGACGAAATTTCAATTGAATTTTAGAATACAAAACTAGAAAATTAATGGCAAATTAAAGCATACTAAACTTGAGCAAACGATTTCTTAAATACTTTGCATAAATAATGAACAAAGTCCAAATGTAGTGCAAGCAGCTTGTTTTGGAAAAATACATCTATAAGTAATTTTTCACAGATTTGAAATATTTACAATCTTTAACAATTTATAGAAAATTATAAATATATATTAAACTGTTTATTTTTTTAATAAACGCCTGGAATCTCTAGAAACATTTGCAAATTTAGGACTCAGCAAGCTCAGAAGCTCAGAATTTAAAGCATTCAAATTCTCGAATTAACGCTTGATTTTTGTTAAAAATTAAAAGCTTTTATATCAAACTTCTGCGCCAAAAAATCTTTAGAAAATTCTGCCAATAATGAATTGGGATATAACAATTTTTCTTCTGGATTAAAAAAACTAACAAACTACCATAGACATTTTTAAGAATTTAAGGATAAGCAGTCTCCTTAAAATTTGTTCAAACTATAAGTCCACAATTTATATTTTTTTTTCTATTGAAGAACCACAATCTTTAGCACATTTTCAGCATTTACATCTTAGCCATCTCTTTGACAGAGTTTATGGCATAAATACAAGATTGCGTCTCATCGAATTAGCGCAAGCATTTTTTTTTTAGAATTGAACACTTAAATATCAAGCTCCTTCCACCAATAATATTTAGAAATTTGTACAGCATAAAAGTCGTAAAGTATTAAAATAATTCGAATATGAACAGAAAGTTTTAGCATTTTTTTTTTAGAATTGAACACTTAAATATCAAGCTCCTTCCACCAATAATATTTAGAAATCTGTACAGCATAAAAGTCGTAAAGTATTAAAATACTTCTGATGTGAACAGAAAGTTTTCTGAATTTAAAGATATTTTCAATATCTTATGCTTTAATCTCAAACAAGCTAGCAAACAGTCAAGGCGCTAGCGTAAGGCAAACTCAGCCAATAAAATGTTATAAACAACGCATCGCCTTAAATAATCTTCGGTTGGAATGTAGTTGAGGGCTTCTTGACCGAATTATCTGGATCATCAGTTGTAGAGGGCACGACGCAGACGCTCGCGCAGCACCAGCAAACGCATCTGATGCTGATGATCAGAGTTGCCAAGTTGCACGTTGGCCGCGCCAGTTGCAACAACTCCAACTCCGCCTCCGGCGGATGCGGCGGATGCTGATGCCGATGCTGTGATGCCAGCCACGGGCAGCTGCGCTTCAATCATCAAGCCATTGCGACTCACACTTGGAACGCCGCCGCCTCGATTGCGCCCTAAAACATCCAGATCCAGATTCAGATTCGGATCGACGTCGGTCGTTGAGGCGATCGTCGGGCTTTGACGCGCATACTCGAAATGCATTCCGAAAAACAACACTTTGCAGAGTTATGCCAATTTCAAAATTTTGATTGTTTTTGTTTTTTTTTTTTTGGTTTTGAGTTCGTTTTTGTAACGCGTTCGATTCAGATTTTATGTTGTTTGACTGCCAGATGGGTGCTGATAAAATCAAAGCCTACTTGAGTCTATAACTTTGTTTATTACTTGAATGAGTATTGAAAATTCATTTTATTATTTTAAAGGTTTTTCTTGATAAAATTTTTTGCATTAGTTTGACTAAATTAATAGGCGATGAAAACAATTTGTCGAAACCATTTCGAAACTTTCAACTATTGAAGTCAATGCAGTTGCAAATTAATTTTTTTTAATAGAAAAATTCTTAAATTCAAAATACTTTTATTTAACCCAACTACTTTTGATTTGTTGATGAAATTTCGGTTTGTCACCTATTCCATATTTGCAATTGAAAATATATTTTATTAAACATAAAATTCCTTTAAATTACTACTTAATTGAATAGTTTCAAGATTTTGCTCAATAAAATTTCATGTTTTTCCATTATTACATGGCATTGCAAATTTACTTAAATTTATTAGATAGACTAATTTCATATATGACAAAAAAAAGTTTAAAGGCTTTTGCTTGTGAACTAAATAATATAATTTGTATAAATAATAATTATAGAAAATTTTCCTCGATATTTTTCCCCATTGCAGTCGCAAATACACTTTTTAAAATTAATTATATACAATTAATTGGCATTATTATGTTCTCATTAAATTAGTAAGTCAATGAATGGTTTCAAAATCTTTAATTATTGAACAAACAATTAAGTATTTAATACATAATTATAGAAAATTTGCCTCGGTAACATTTTGATATTTTTCAACATTTGAAATCATTGTACTCGCAAATGTAATTATTAAAATAATTTAGAAATAATTAATTGGCGTTATTTCGTTGAATGATTTTAAAAAACTTAATTATTGAACAGAAAATGTTATGCTGTATTCTTAGTTGGCATTTTAATTTTTTCAAGCGTTAAATTTGATTAAATCTTTCTTAATAATTCGTGTTGCTTAGAATTTTAATATGTAAAATGCTCGTAGCAAGAAATTGCATATTTCATTATTTATAATATGCAATTTAGTATATCCTCCAAGTCTTTGTGCATGTAAAGTTTAGAAGATTGCGTCATGCCTTAATTCATTGGCTGCCACACGTTGGGCGCCAGTGCAACACTGCACCTTGAGGCAGTTGCAAGTTTTTGGCAATGCTTTCCCCATTTGCAATTTTCATTTGCCAAGAAAGCATCGAGAGAGACTCAGGCAGACAGTGAGGACTTGTCATCAGCTAACTGAACTGAGTGATTATCCGACAGCCACGTAGATAGAGAGAGAAAGAGAGAGGGAGAGTGAGAGTGAGAGTGAGAGAGAGGGAGCAACTAACGTACGACGGTTGCTGCTTTGATGGAATTTTCATGGAAATGAAAATTACGTTTTTCCTAGTTGTTTGTTTGTTTGCTTACATTTACATGCTCGCTTCTCAGTTCTCCGTTCTCAGTTCTCAGCTGCCAAGTGCCTAATGTGAGTTTGAGTGTGTGCCTTGAGTGTGAGTACACTCATACTACACTCACACTTGGCAAAAGCAAACATCAGACACGTGTGTGGCAACAAGGCGGCGAATGCCAGCACGCTGTGTTGTGTTGTTCTCCGTTGACGTTTCCATAAAAATTAAATACTTTGCAATTGTTTTTGCAAAAAAATAAATATACTCCGAGCAATTTTGCAGCTTCAACTTGTTTGTGCTGCTTAGTCAAATTTCAAGTTGTTGCAACTTTGGCCAACTGTTGCTAACAGCTTTCTAATCACATATGCACATATAAACTATACTTTAGCCATGTCTACAGTTTCGGCAGATACAAAACTTTGCCAACTTCCATCACTCGATGCCTTTCCTCTGTTAACACGCATTTCTTATTCATGTGCAACGTCAGCGGCAGCTGCAACACGCTGCCAAACCAACAATTAGTATAAATCGAGTCGAACACCTGTTTTTGGAAGCCCACACTTTATGAGAACTGCTCTTTGAGCTGCAAGTGCTTAAATCCATAATTTTTGCTTATTTTTATTTGCATATTTAAGGCTTAAAGTTAAAAATCTTTAGAGCAAATGTTTGAAAATATTTTGTATTTTAAAAATATATCTTTGCTTATTATCAGCCTTTGTGAAAATGATTTGTGCTTTGCTTAAAGCAGCTCAGTTATTGTTATTATTAACAGCTTTAAGTTGTTATTTATAAAATTAGTTCTTGAAATTTATTTATGCCTAAAAAAATAAGTTCTGGCTACTTAAACTGAATTAAAAATGGGCACCACGCATTTTAAATTTCAATAAACTACATTTTTCTCCCTTTTCTAAACTAAGACTTCAATTAAAATCTTCTAACGTTAAACAAAAATATTTGCCTTTTATTATTAGTTTACATAAATTTAGAATTAAGCATAAATTGAATAACAATAATTAGTTTTACGTTGTCTTCAAATAAATTTTCGAATTTTCGAATATCACTTTAAAAGTTAAATATAGAGTTTAGCTTGCAAATAAAAATTAAAGCTCATAAAGTATTTTACAACTTTTTAATTAAATTATTTTTAATAAAAAAATAAGCACATCAACTTCAATTGATTGTTGTACTCAAAATTAAAAAAGATAGATTTCAAGCAACAATTTGGATACAAAATACATATATACAAAAAATGTTAACTTAAAATTGTATTGCTCAATATTTAATTAAAATCAGAAAATTGAATTACTATTCAATTTGAATAAATTAACAAATGACTCTAATTTTTAATTTTGATAATAACATATTTTTTAATATTTAATCAAAGTACCTGCTTTTGAAGCTTAGTTCAGAAAAAATTAGTTGTGGTCCAACTTTCAATAAAATGAAAATTAGATACAAAAGATATACAAAAATTTTAAATTAAAATTGTATTGCTTAATTTTAAATTAAAATCAGAAAATTGAATTACTACTCAATTTAAATAAATTAACAAATGACTCTTATTTTTAATTTGTATAATAATTGATTAAAGTATCTGATTTAAAAATATTAGTTGTGGTCCAACTTTTAAATAAATATTTCAACTTTATAATCATTTCGCACTTCTGAAGTAAACAAAAAACAAAAGTTAGCAAACGACTCTTAATGCTTCATTTTTGTAATAAAAGCCATAATAGTTAAAGTAGCTGATTATAAAGTTGAGTTCAGTGGGATAGATAGTCTAAGAATACGTATTCAAATTGCGCTGCTATTTAATCCCCAGTCTGTATTCAACGCAAAATGCGCTGCTCTCTGTAGAAAGTTTAGTTTGAGCTGCCTGGAGCAAGTTAAAGCCAAAGTGAAGGTGCCATAAGTAGAATCATGGTCGTAAGTCGCAACTTGTTCGACCTTCGCCATGAGGGAGGCGAGCACGAATATTTGTTGTGCGTCGGAGTTGAGTACGTGTTTATTTTTTATATTTACATTTCGTAAGTAGAAGGAAATGCGGCGCGTAAAGCAAATTAATAGATTGTAGCGAAGGCGCTCATAAATTATAGTTCAAACACTTGCAGAGGCCTCCGCAGCGCAATCATCACACATGGGGCAACAAAGCGAGCGAGTGTGGCAAGTGGCAAAATGACAGCGTGGCAGCGACAATTGTTGGAATGTTTCGTGTCCTGGCAACCGAATCATAATTTCAACCAACTACACACAGTGACTGCAATAATGAGACGCCCAGCTCAGCCCCAGTTGACAATTGTATGCCACACACACACACACAGTCGCTCACGTATGTTTGAGTCTCACACAAAGGCTTCGGCTTTTGTTTGCACCTAATTGGCCATAGGAAGCCTCAAAGGAAGGCCGCAAGTTGGCCAAAAGCGGCGAAGGGGGCCAAGTTTGTTGCCGGCGGCAGCTACTAAAATTTGCTTTAATTGTCCGAATTTATGGCAATTGATATTCCATGTGCATACAATGTGCTGTCCTCCCAGCAGTGCTGCCCATTTAGCTATTTTTTAGCGGGCAACTAACAAAACGTTCTCTATCTTCAGCTATTAACAATTAATTCGAAAATCTAAATCATTAGATCAGTTTTTTTGTTTTGCATTTTGTTGAAAATAATTGTTATTTTTTTCAAGTAAACATTTTCCAAATTTTATGTACTTTAGAAAATGTAGTAATTATTATTGTATTAAGTTTAACAAATAAACCAAAAATATAGAGATTCTTACAAAAATATGAATCTTTCTTAATATTTGTTGCTAACTGTAATTTATATAGAACACTTCATTTTTAACAAATTTAAATATTTCACAATGCGAGAATTTGAATATTACGATATAGGAGTACATTCTTTTACATCAATGCAAATATTTTTTATTGTAAAAGAAATGTATTCAATGCTAAATATAATATTAATGAATAATTAAATTCCATATTATGGAAAATACAACAAATTTAAGGCATCAATTTTATATCGAGGGGAAAAGTTTAAATATACTGGTAAACCAAAAAAATCTATTTCTTATATTGGATAATCAAATTGCCATCTCCAAAGGCAACTTGCGAAAATAAATTGTTTATTAATAAGTGCATTCATTTAATTTTAGGCACCTATATATTTTTATTTGAAATCTTGCTGATATTTACAGCTCTCTTAAAAATCAACGCGTTTTTAATAAATGATAATATTTAATTTAAGGTAATTTTTTCTCTAAATTTGCTTGACATCTAAAATAATAATAGATTGTCCCAAATTACTTTAGAAATATTCTAGCTTTTTAGGGAATGGGTTTGAATACCTGACAGCACTGTCGTTAATGCTTTTCCACCCTCTCCCCAACTTCCTCTCACTTTCTTGCTCATCATATCTGCTATTTGCTCTTTCAGTGTCTGGGTCATGGCCTCCATAGCCGTGGTGGGCAATCTGCTGGTGCTGCTGGGTCGCTACTTCTACAAGTCGCGCAGCAATGTGGAGCACTCGCTCTACTTGCGCCACCTGGCGGCCAGTGACTTCCTCATGGGCATCTATCTGACCCTCATCGCGTGTGCGGACATCAGCTTCCGTGGGCAGTACATTCGACACGAGGAGTCCTGGCGTCACAGCGGCCTCTGCGCCTTCGCAGGTAAGCTGTGCTTTCGCTCTTCGCTTATTTCCATCGTCACTAATTTTTCATCACTCTAGGCTTTCTGAGCACCTTCAGCTGCCAGTCGTCGACGCTGCTGCTCACGCTCGTCACCTGGGATCGTCTGATGTCGGTGACGCGGCCCCTGAAACCACGCGATTCCGAGAGGTTTCGGTAAGCTTATAGAATAAATTTCCCCATCTTAAAGTCGATCAAATTACTATCAATGAATTGAATCGAATTTATATTCATAATTTTAAAGTTTACCAAAATTGAATGAACACAACCTCACTATATGAAACCTAACCTTACTTTTGACAACTCAACTCCACTTAATTTGGGAATTGAGCTGCGTCTGCTGCTCTTTAAATTTGAATCGTATTTATATTAATAATTTTCAAGTTTACCAAATTTGAATAAACATAACCTTACTTTTTTAAACCTAACCTCACTTTACTCAACTTAACCTCACTTAATTTGGAAGTAAAATTTCACTCACATCTTGAATTTTCACTTGCAGAATTGTGCTGCGTCTGCTGCTCGTTTGGGGCATGAGCTTCGTCCTCGCTGCGGCGCCTCTGATGCCCAACGATTATTTCGGCGCCCATTTCTATGGCAACAACGGAGTCTGCCTCTCACTCCACATACACGATCCATACGCCAAGGTAAGCAGCAAAAACAAATACAGTTAAAAAAAAGCTACGAACAAATTGTGAATAAAAAAAGATTCATCAAAAAAAATAATAGGAAAGAAATTGTAGAACTATGACTCAATGAAAAATCATTAAAAAATAAAGTACAATTAATTTTCGTATATGAAATGTTTGGCAAAACAAACATACATATAATAAAAATAAAAACCCAAGGAAATCGAATAGAATCAAGAACTAAAAAGACTTACAAAAATGATATATAGCAAATCTATTATTATAATTTAAAGAAAGAAATGTGGTTGAAGGAGTCGTGGCATTTGAAATTTAAAATAAACTTGATTTGCGTATAAAAAACAATACAATTCGGTATCCTATATTCACACTGAGATTCACTGATCAGGGATAAATATACTTTATAAAATTGCTTTGATCAATTTAAATAGGGTAATTTGCAATTAAAACTATACAAATAAATAAAATAAGTAATCAAGAGAAATTTGAGAAAGTACAATAATAATTAATAAATAACGATAGTAAAATAAATAAAGAACTACAAGGAAATGCAAAAATATTAGTTAATGCATATATCAACGAAGATAATAAATAAATAACTAAACAAATAGTATAACAAATAATAATTACAAGTCGCCAATGCAAAAAAGTAAAATACAAATATAAAATTGGACAAATAAGTGAAAGACATTACAAAAATAGGCTGGAAGTGAAATACAAAATGAATTGCAAGAATATGATAAACTACAATAAATTACAAAAACCGACGTACTCTTTAAATTGTGATGTGAGTGAGTGCTAAAAGGTATTTAATTTATTTGGTCGTTGATGCAGGGCTGGGAGTACTCGGCGCTGCTGTTCATCTGCATCAACACGATGTCGCTGGTGTTCATCCTGTTCTCGTATGTGCGCATGTTGCAGGCGATACGTGACTCCGGCGGCGGAATGCGTAGCACGCACAGCGGACGCGAGAGCGTCGTTGCAACACGGTGAGTGGCAAGAGGTTGCAAGAAGCACTACAAAATAAATAAATAAATAAGAAATGTACATTATAAGTCACAAACTAAATAAATACATTACATAATTTACAATCTCTTCCAATAGCTTTGCCATCATTGTGACCACCGATTGCGCCTGCTGGCTGCCCATCATTGTGGTCAAGATTGCCGCTCTATCTGGTGGGTAGAATCTTTCCATCTCGCTCTTTTTCGCTCTATCTCTCATGCCGCTCTCTTCTAGGTTGTGTTATATCGCCCGATCTGTACGCCTGGCTGGCGGTGCTGGTGCTGCCCGTGAACTCGGCTCTTAATCCCGTGCTCTACACGCTGACGACGGCGGCGTTTAAGCAGCAGTTGCGTCGCTATTGCCACACGCTGCCCAGCTGCTCGCTGGGCAACAATGAGACGCGTTCCCAGACTCAAACCGCCTACGAGTCGGGGCTGAGCGTTAGCCTGGCGCATTTGGGAGGCGGGGCTGGAGGCGGCGGCGGCGGCTCGGGACGCAAACACATGTCTCATCGACACATGAGCTATTTGTAGACGTGACCGTGACTGTGATTTAAATCTCGTTAATTTTATTTGTAATGCTATAACTATTATATAATTAATTATATATATCGTATGTACGTATGAATATGGTAGCACCCGATTAGTTTTAGTTGCTGCCCTCGGTAGCAATGTTGACTTGAGTCGGCACATAATATGGCCCCTCCTTCACATAGGCCGTAAAGCGCACAATTTCGCTGGGCGAGAATCCGTCGCTCACCGACAGCATTTCCATCACCTTCCACTTGTGGAACTTGACATCGTTGTCCAGCTGCTGTTGGCGCGACAAGAGGAACTCAATGGCGCCCGCTGTCTGTTGCACCGCCTTGATGCCCCAGCCGTACTTGCAGATGGTCAGCAGAAAGCCCAAGGCGGCCACTTGTAGATCGGCAAACGGCGTATTCAGCAGCTTCATCAGATGATCGATCTGCTGGCCGCCAGCAATGATTTCATACCAGCCGGCCATTTGCGTACTAAAAAAAGAAAGAAATATATTAATAATAGTAAATAGGACTTGAAACTACGTCTACTATTTATAAAGTTGTTTATCCAACTGACAGACTGCGTTAACTAATATTACAAAAAGGATTAACCAAGTCACAAACCAACAGCATGGAATTTATCTGATATTCAGCATGGACTCAAGCCAGTTGAAGTTGTAGATGCTGCTGATTACCAATAAAATTAGCGCCTTACTTAACCGATAGATAGCGCGTACGATTTCTATGTTATTTGCGTATTAATAAGCGATCAAATTCACGAGACCGATTTAGTTTTTTAATAGTCAGTGAAATTATCGTGTTATAAAAATCTAAATTGATAGGAATAAGGTTCTTCTTTTTGTTTTTTTCCCATCTTAATATCTTAATATATGTATATAGATTTGAACTTATTGGATTTCTTAAAAAGGAGTCTCGAAACTGTCATATTTTTATATCAAAATCCAATGCGGGTTCATGCAACTTAATGGGCGTGGAAGTTACAGCAACATTCGTCATCAAGACGAATCGATTAATGCAGCTAAATAGCATTTGTTTGTCTAGCTTAATTTGTTTGATGGTAACGCGACTTTCAGCAATTGTTTCCACTTCGTTTGGAGCTGATTTATAACATTTGCTAATTGCATATTAAAAGCAATTTGATGCTATAAAAAATGAATCGCAACTCAATGCGTTTTTTTTTATAGCCTAATTTTGTATGATCGTGACGGGATCAATTATATAGACTCGGAAAACATCAAAAAGGGTAAATGTAAATATTATTTGCTGTGGCATTGTTTTAGGAACAGACAGGGAGAGGCTTGGATAAATATCGAAACTATCTAAAATACATATTAAAATGGATTAGCCAATGAATGTAAAAGCTGAACACTCACATCATCTCATTGCTGGCCCTGTTGTCTGTGGTGTAGATGACGTCCAGCGACTCCAGCAGCCGAATCTTGAGCGGCGGCGATAAGTTCTTCAGATAATCGCCGTATTTGGCAAACACCTTGGGCAGCGTCGACGCCAGAGTTGATTGCATCAGCGTTTTGCCCTGCGACGAGCTCATGAGATTGGCCAGCGTCTCCATGGCCACGGGCAGCATGTTACCGTCGCCGTTCTCCTCGCCGCTCAACAGCAGCTCGCAGAGAGAGTTCAGCATAGACGGATAGCCCTCGATGACCTTTTGCGGCTGCACTGCAGCGATTTTGCCAAAGAATTTCATGATGTTGGGCAACAGCAGCTGATTCAGGACATTCTCGCTGGGCTCCACATGCTTGCTAATCGTCTCCAGCACCTGGCGACGCTCCATGTAGCTGAGCCCGTGATTCTGCTCGGCCAGCGGCACCAAAATCTCCATGACGCTGCACATCACAAGCACATCGTCGCCCAGCAGCTCAGTGAGAGCTGCATCGAGTATGAATTCGACCGCCTCCAGTGCAGCCGGGCTCTTGATGGCCAGCACTACGGCCAGCTCGTAGACACGGCAACATATTACCTCGTCCTGCTGCATCAGCTGCACCAGCAGCTGCACCACATCTTTGTCCGTCAGCCAGAGCAGCAGCTGCTCGCTAAGTATGCGCATCACAATGCCCGTCAGCTGTGTCTCCTTCTGCTGCAGCTCACCGAGCACCAGCAACAGCAGCTGGCTGTTGGGCAGCGGCATCTCGGGATGCGACTGCAGCTTCTGCAGCACATGATCGTAGACGATCTGGCGTATGGCGGAATGCGGATGTTTGGCGGCCAGCTCCAGCAGCGGCACGAACCTCTCGTCGTGCACCGGCGGCGACAGCAGATTGACGCATTCGCGCACAAACTCAATGGCCAGATCGGAGACTTCTTTGCCGCCAACGCAGTCGTAGAGCGCTTGGGATTGCAGTAAGACTTTGAGAATTGGCGGCTTTGGCGGATTGGCGGCCAGCTGTGCGCTCAATGTGTTCAGGGTTTCGAGGCGCTTGTTCGGCAGCTGCTCTAGTTGGTTGTGCCACCAGGCGTCGTCCATCGTGTTGTTGTTTAAATGCAATCAAAAGAAATAACAAGCTTGATTGTTGTATTGTGACACCTGATGTGATTTGATTTCGTTTGTCACGACGTTAAGTGTGACCGCCTGCTTGTTTGTGCGTTTCGATAACCTCCGATGTTATCGTACCGCGGCACCTGCTTGGCGCTTTAACATGGCTGGTATATTATTCGAACAGTCTCTTTGACACTGCTGGTATATTATACAGCCGGCTTTACATAGGTTTAGTATTTTGCAAACAGCCACTTTCACACTGCTGATATAAATTGCAAATAGCCGCAAAAATACTTGAAATGTAAAAATTGCTCAGTTATCGGCTGCTCTGATCGCGTAAGCTCCTTTTTTTTTAAATTTTATTTGAGTACGAACAGTCAACAATAAAGAAGGTAAATAAGTATAAATTAGTACTTCAAAAAGTATTTTTATAACTATCTCTGGGCCATGGTATATTTTTGCTGTGAAAATATATCGGCACTACAGAGCCAATGCAGTTCTGCATTAACAGCTCCCGCTCGGTTTTGCGTTAACATTGAACGGTATATTTGGCGGCTAGCTAGTATATTTTGTTGGGTATATTGGGTTGTACGGTCACGCTATCGACGCCATTTTACGCGGAGACGTCGTTTCGTTTTTTTTTTTATTTGTGACGAAGCGTTGTTTGTTGTAAGCAAATTCGCAAAGAAAAGCGCGGCGAGTGTGGTGCAATCAATTAAGCGAGCCAAGTGAATATGTCGCAACGCTTTGCGCCTGGCCAAGCGCCGGTGCAATCGCGCTACCAGCCGCCGCCACAAGCGCCCGGCATGCGTCCCTATCCCCCCGGCAGCGGAGCCGCTTTCCCGGTAAGAGCGAAAAATAGTAAAATTAATGTGCAAACATGTTAAATTGTATTTGCTTGGCAGCCACGCGGGTTTCCGCTGCATCCCAACACAGCACAGCCTGTGCCGGGCAGCGCTGGCCCTGCACCCGTCGGTCCCGGCCCCTCGCTGCTGCAGCGCGCCTCGCAGCCGAGCTTCCAGAGCGGACTGCGCGGCAGCGGCGGCGCTGCTGGCGGCGGTGGTGGCAGTGGCGGTGGCGGCAGCTCCGCGGGCGGCGGTGGCAGCAAACGTGGTGCCGAAGGACGCAGCAACCTCGGAAGCGGCGCGGGCGGCAACAAAGCCGAATTCGCTGCCGGCGCCAAAAAGAAAAAGAAGCTGGCCGATAAAATTCTGCCGCAAAAGGTGCGAGATTTGGTGCCGGAGTCGCAGGCTTACATGGATCTGTTGACGTTTGAACGCAAGTTGGACGCCACCATTATGCGCAAGCGTCTCGATATACAGGAGGCGCTGAAGCGTCCGATGAAACAGAAGCGCAAGCTGCGCATCTTCATCTCAAACACGTTCTATCCCAGCAAGGAGCCTAGCAACGAGGGCGACGAGGGTGCTGTGGCCTCCTGGGAGCTGCGTGTCGAAGGTCGACTGCTGGAGGATGGCAAAGGGGATCCGAATACGAAGGGCAAACGCAAGTTTTCGTCATTCTTTAAGTCGCTGGTTATTGAGCTGGACAAAGAGCTGTATGGACCAGATAATCATCTGGTGGAATGGCATCGCACGCTGACCACACAGGAGACGGACGGTTTCCAGGTGAAGCGACCCGGCGATCGCAACGTGCGCTGCACAATTCTGCTGCTGCTCGACTATCAGCCGCTGCAGTTCAAGCTGGATCCGCGTCTCGCCCGCCTGCTGGGCGTCCACACACAAACGCGTCCCGTCATCATCTCGGCGCTGTGGCAATATATCAAGACGCACAAGCTGCAGGATGCCCATGAACGGGAGTATATTAATTGTGACAAGTATTTGGAGCAGATTTTCAGTTGTCAGCGCATGAAGTTTGCTGAAATACCGCAGCGTTTGAATCCTCTGTTGCATCCACCGGATCCGATTGTCATCAATCATTTCATTGAGAGTGGGGCGGAGAATAAACAGACGGCGTGCTATGACATCGATGTGGAGGTCGATGATACGCTCAAGACACAGATGAGCAACTTTCTGTCGAGCACGGCGAGTCAACAGGAGATCCAGGGTCTCGACATGAAGATCCATGAGACTGTGGACACCATCAATCAGATGAAAACGAATCGCGAATTCTTTCTCAGCTTCGCCAAGGATCCGCAAATGTTTATCCATCGCTGGATCATTAGCCAGACACGGGATCTTAAAGTAAACTACATTGTTATTTTGTTATTTCAATTGTAAACTTAATAATATCTCGATTGCAGTTGATGACGGATGTGGTGGGCAATCCGGAGGAGGAGCGACGCGCCGAGTTCTATTATCAGCCCTGGACGCATGAGGCCGTCTCGCGCTACTTCTTCACCAAGGTTAACCAGAAGCGCGCCGAACTCGAGCAGGCGCTGGGCATCCGCAATGGCTAAACACTTATATATATTCTTGAAGTAATATTTAGTCAGCTCTATGTGCGTTTATTTCCTTCCCTCGGCACTTTAATTTAAGGTCTACCCACATAATTATAATCACTTTGTTTGCCACAACAAAAACCACAACCACAACTTCAACACAACACAACACAACACAACACAACTCAACTCAACAATCATCTAAAATCACAACAAACAAAAACAAACACATCAACCCATTAGCAACAGACTCGGCTCCAGCTGCTAAACATAATACAACAAATCATCAGTATAAATCAAATAAAACAATTAATTACAAAATTAAAAAATTCCATATGGATAAATTATACAAATCTCACAAATGGACAACAAATTATAAAATTCCTTTCCATTGGCGCTTCTCAACTTTTTCAACTCTCAACTCTTCACTCCCATCTCATCTGTCCCATCGCATCATTTAAAGAAAACCATCAGATTCATCGAATCCAAATCATCATTGAATTGGAGACTGCGAATTGTGATGGTAAGTTCTTCATAAATTATTATCCAATTCAAGAGATATCAAATCAAATTGATATAATGATGCGATAAATTATCAAATGAATTGATATGAATTAATTTACAAGAATATTGCTTGTAAGCATAATTTTCCAATAATGATAACGATAATGATATACACCATTAATATAGAAAATTGAGCACAATTTAAGTCAGTCAAGTTCTTCAAAAACATAATTTAAGTTGGCGGAAAATCTATGAAAATCAGAAAAAATTAAATTAATGTAATTGCTAGAATTCTGAGAACAGAAAAATTAGTTTACAAAATAATTGGTGCGCAATTTTGTTTTATTTAGATTTTAAAAAGCAAACCATAAATGCAAATTAATACAATTCAAAATTTGTCCGATAATAGTTGAGAAATTCGTCCGATTGTTAAAGTTGTTTGGCAAATTCTATACTTATAAGACAAGAGAAATTGTCCGTTTGAGAAATTTGTCCGATTGTTAAGTTGTTTAATTATAATTTAATAAAATATATTATTTTAGGAAACTCGTAGACTGTAAGTTTATACGCAGAACACTATTAAGATAACAGTCAGCAAGGAAGAAGAAAGTGTTTTTAGCAAATTACTTAATTTGCCTAATTACAACATAAATTGGATTTTATATCAAACTGATTTCTATAACTATTTAATTTTCTCGGAATAATAGTTTGGGCTTTTCTTACGACTTTTAATTGTTTAATTGCTTTGTCAATCATCTATTGTTTCGTTAACAAAATTGAAGCGAAAGTGCAGCTCAAAACACTGCCTTTTATTTCTTGATTACTGGAGTTCCTTACCATCTTAATTGTTGCTCAATAACAAGTTGAGTCAAAGGTTAACACAATTTCAATTAACACTGTGAATTCCTAACACTCCCCCCTCCACTTGGCAGTGAAAGAAATATTGTTTTTTTTTGTTGTTGGGGAAAATCGTTTGCATTTGCTACATTAAACAATTACATTAAAATGGATGCTAGGGAATTACAGCCTATGCTTGAGACTAATTGCTAAACAAATCGACGGAATGAATTTATTCATGTTTACGTGTAAAGTGCTCTCCTCAATCTCCGATCTCAATCGCGCTTCTTGCGATCGCCAGCATCGATGGGAGCAACTGAAGGCGATGGCGAAGGCGTCTCGGTGATGGCGACTCCCGTATCGACACGCGACTTGTCCACCGGATAGAGCCAACGCTGATACAGATAGATGAGGAAGACGATGTCGTCGCGCAGACAGGCGACGCGATGCGCTGTCGGCATTGTGATGATAAATGCAAAAAAGTCATCGATAAACGTATTGAACGCCTTGTACATGAAGGCACGCCAAGGCAACGCGGCAACCGATTTCAGTTTATAATTGACGAAGAGCTGCGGCAGCATGAAGAGGAATCCAAAGGCATAGACGCCGTTCACCAGCGAGTTGAGGGTCCACGAATACCACGAGCGATGCGGCTGATAGATCAGCGAATAGACGGCGCCGGCCACACACAATGGATAAAGCAAATAGCTCAGATAACGCATTCCCTCGCGATCATATTGTTGCGTCTGTCGTTCCGCCAACTCGCCAGGTTGTTGCTCCTGATTTGTTCCATCGATCCGTCGATCCACTTGCTCCAGTTTGCGGCGTATGAAACCGCTGAATGTCAACTCGATGCGCAGTATCTTTTTGCACTTCCACAGCTCGATGAGGGCGCCGAGGGCGACGGGCACCAGCACCAGATACGATGTCTGCTCGTCCAGCAGATACATGAAGATGATGATCTGCGAGAAAGCACGCCACAATATCGTCCGTGTGGACAAGCCTTCGTAGGAGGTCTTCTTGGCCCAAAAGGCGACGTCGTTCTTGAAGCTCAGGAAATCGAAGAGCATCTGCAGTTACAGAAAGTGGAAATGAGATATAATTAGCAAATGAGAAGAGAATATTCATGCTTAATCTCAAATCAGGAATTGGAAAAATTTGACCCACAGAAAACTATTTTTTTATGATTTAAATACAAAAAGGAAACACTGGGCAACAGTATAAACCAAAACAGCTTGAAGGCCTCAATTGCTTTGGCTATATTATTATTATATTGTTGAATTTTAATACAACATTTAAAATGGAAATTTATCTATGAGGTATATGTGGTGTCATATACATACATATATATGTATATATATGAATATAAGGCCGATATATGATTTAGCTTCTGCCGTTTAGTTGAATTCAAATGTTGAACTCAATTCAATGGTTATTGTTAAACAATAACTTTTTATTTTTAAGTAAAGTAAAAGGTATGGTCTAGCTTTTAAATACAAATTGCAATTTAATTGTTTCACGATTATTCGAGTTGGAACTGTGAGAAACAACGCAAAAATTGAAGCCTTTAATTCCGTAATAATTTTAGTTGTTCATTTGAAATAGTTCAAGTGGGAATTTTGAGAAATTCCTTCAAATGTCGTAAACTATCTTGCCTGCTAGTTCTTATCATTTAGGCTGTGCATTGATAGTTCAAATCAATAAATATGACTATATATAAATATACATTTTAAAGGCTAATATTAAATAGTTAGAGTAGGAATTTTGAGAAATCTCATCAAATATTAGAAATTTCATTAAATAATTAAGTAAACATTAATGATAATCGCTACTCACGTGCACGCTGGAGATGAAGATGGTGCCGCACAGCAGATAGACATTCGTGTCGGAGAAGACGCCCTTCACCTCGTCGATGTCCTTGGTGGCAAAGCCGATGACGAGCAGCGCCTGCGTGGCATGCTCCATGAGCAGCTGCAGCCGCAGCTTGCCAACGCCGACCGGCTTGTAATGGAAGCTGAATGTGAATTCGGTGGTGTTTCTGGTCACGGGCACCAGATGCTTGAGCCGTGTGTTAAACGTGTCCGTCTGCAGGATGGGCAGAATCTGTTGCTTGCGATTGATGCGGATCAGTTGCGCCATCTCCGGCGGCACATCCGATTGCGAGACCGAGAACAAGTCCGTCAACAGCGACACATAGACATCGGAGCGTATGTGAGTTGTGGCCAGATTGCCGGTGGAGCCCGAAGACTTCTTCTTGATGGGTTTGCTTGGCTTCGTGGCCTCCGAGTCGGACAGCAGATTGAAGGCCTCGGCACGCGGCACCATGTAATCGCACAGGTTGAGCGTGTGCACCACCGTTGGACCATCGCGACGCAGCGTCCGCCAATCGAGCGGCTCGCCGTCGAGGGCGAGCACCACATGGAGATGCAAGGTGCCGTTGCGACGCGTCTTGAGCGGCACATTCACCTCGAAGTCGTGATCGAAGGGCTGCGTGTAATCGAAGCGCTGTGCCTGATGCAGCGTCTGCACCTCGGAGGCGATCGGATTCCGGCTGAGCGAGCTGAAGAGCGCCAACTGCATCGGCGGCTGGTTGGCCAGAAACGATGTGTAGCACGGCGAATCGCTGCATTGCAGCGTCGTGAAGATCTGCGACATCTGATAGATCGAGTGCAGTATATAGGCCAGGAATGCCACGCCCACCAGCGTTGAGATCGACGGCATCGCCATGATGATGAATGTATTTAGTGAAGACCACTTGAAAATGCGAATTTAAATGCGTGTTGCGGATGCGGCGAATGCTCCTTCCTCGATCCCTTCGTCGTCGTCGGCGTCGTCGTCGTGGCGACAACAGAACTCAACCGAAACTAATAAATATTGCAATTAGTGTGCATCGCTATGCGATGTGATAATTGCCGGCGTATCTGACAATGTTAGTTAGTGTCGTGCCCCACGGCAGTGTTGCAAAACGCGCCACGCCACCTCATTGACAGGCCAGTGTTGCACATGGAAAAACAGCTTTGTTTACAGCGCACCGTTAACAGCGTTCAAGCTCATTTTAACAGAATTCAAGCTTTTTAATTTAAGTATTTTATTTAAAACATTAATTAATTTAAGTTAAGTTAGTTATTTATTTATGTATTTACTCATTTATGTATTTTATTGTTGTCGATCTGTTTATTTATTTGCGTCTCTCTATTTATCTACTTATTTCTTATTTATTTAATATCTTTTTTATTTTGCATTGACTCATTTGTATATTCACTTATTTATTTATTTATCTACTTATTATTTAATCTATTTATTTATATATCTACTTATTTATTATTTTTATTTATTTATTATTCATTCACTTATTACTTAGTCAAAGTTCTTATGTTTTTATTTTTTTATTTACTTATTTCTTTTGTATTCACTTAATTATTTTGCCCCTATTTATATTCTTTTGTTTGATTAGTATTTACTACTTTATTTTATGTTTAGTTAATCATGTTTTTTTACTTATTTACTTTGCAATTTATTTTTTAAAAAAATTAAAAAAAAAAGTTAAGAAAGTTACTTAAGTAATATATAGATTTTGATATTGTACTTTACTTTATTCATTAAGAGGAACTAAATGAATGCCAGCATTCCATTGGATTTTTTTTTTCTTAACTAACTAACTTCATTTAGTTCCAAACTATAATACTATTTTCTGAAAGATTCGTATTTCAGAAAGTTATAATTTACGAGTTATTAATTTTTTATTTACTCATTAAATTATTTATTGATCTATGCAGTTATTTAGTTACCTAATTTTGTAGTTTACCCCCAAATTGTTTTATTTATATTCATCTTAGTGCTACAAGCTAACTTCTGCATCTGTCTGCTTTATTGTAAAATTTCAAAGAGGGAAAATATTAATATGATATGTGAACTGTTGTCACTTTGCACTGAAAAGAAGCGTTCAGCAGTGTGACCAAGCAGCACGAAAAATCGATAAATGGGCTACAGGGCTATCGAATTTAAATGTTTAACTGTTCCATTATTCGGCTAATTAAATTTTACATTTGAAACGTTTTGTATTTAAATATTTAACGTCTTACTTATTTGTTATGAATAGAATTAGAACGCATTTAGTTTTTTATTTGGTAGCAGTTTTATTTAAAAGTTTATACACATTACATATATAGTATACATATATACAACATGAATTTATAAAATTAGGTACTAGAGTTGCATGTTTTTCTTTTTTTTAATTATGTATATATATATAATTATAACTATTAAGTACTATTACTTTTTCGTCACGCACAAAATTTCCAAACCTTTGGAATAAATTAAACGACTAAAATGTACACATTACGAAACACAAAAAAAGGGCTTTTTTGCATAAAAAAAAGGTTGATGAAACAAATAACGAAGCTGTGGAATGTGTGTGTGTGTGAGTGTGAGAAAAAGGGGGAGAAAGGGAGAGAAAGGGCGAGAGAAAGGGGCATCGATGTATGTATGTATAAATATGTGGACATTGTTTGCAGGGTGCGAAAACGTGAAACGAAGAAAAACAGTCGGAAGACTTTGAAGAAAGGTGTTTTGAAGACTGGGAAGGGTCGATGTGTGTGTGTGAGTGTGATGATGATATGATAGTATGGATGGTCTTTATAGTAAACGCATAAATAGACAAGTGTTGAGGGGAAGGAGACGCCAACTTAGGCGAGACGCTTTTTTCGACTAGGTGACAAGATTTTCAGCATTGTGACAACGGGCGCCTCAAACGACATCGAGACGACAAAGGCCAGGAAATAGGAAGCGACCGTCAGACCAAAGAACATGACGACCTGAAAGTAAACACAGAACAAAAAATTAATATAATAAATATCAGGGAACTTAAGCGTTATAAGTTACAAATATTATGAGAAATACTTGGAAATGGCTAAATGGGTAATAAATATTTTTTTTAACGTCTTTTGTTCAACGATAATATTTCATTTTAAGTATTTTTCACATAATAAATATTAAGGTGCGTAATTATTATTAGTTGTACTAAAAAAAGTACACGCTAAAAATTATGGCGCATATTCGTATTCAACGATACATTTAATTGCAAGTAATCCAATAAGCTTAACAGCTTAGATTTTAGCAAATTAAATTAAAAAGTAATGATTATTTATGATTTCACATTTTATTCGCGCCAATAAAACTCTAGAGTTAATAAATAGAAAAATAATAACTCGAAGGCTATATTATTATAATATTCTAAGCACACAAACCGTAATTTAAGCGTCAGTTTTATATTGAGAGAAAACATTTGAATTTTATTCAATTTGTATTGCTCATAAATATTGATTCTGTTACAAATTTGAATCAATTACCAAGAATGAACTATTTTCGGGGAAAATAACGTTTAAAATACAAACCATTCTTAATAATAATGAATGATATCGATAGTTCGATCGGAAATAATTATTGATGATTATTCATGTTATGTTTTTGGTGTAATTCAATTCAATCGAAATCTATTCCAAGTGTGTGATTGTTTATAAACGAAAAATAAAACAGTGATTTCGTGTTCCTAATATGTTTAAAAATGTGATGAAAAAAAGTGCGGACCGAGACTCACCATTAGATCACCTCCCAGATGGAGCGGCGCATCCGAATTGAGCGCCATGGAGCGTATGACAATGGGATGCACAAGGTAGGCGCAGTAGGTGACGCGCGAGAAGGGATAGAGGCAGGGAGCGGAGAGCAGCGAATTGATATAGCCGCCATAGCCCGTCGAGCAGGCAATCGTAATCCAGGCGAGCGACAAGGCCCAAGCCGAGTGGCTCAGCGAGCTGTAGGCAGCGGCTGTGAACTGCGACAAGTCCGTTTGATAGAGGCCAAAGACCAGGACGAAGAGATTCAACATGGCCAGGAACCAGGCGGTGGCCACCGTCAATTTGGGCAGACGAATCTTGCAATTGCTGCGGAACAATATCCAGCCAACGGCCATGCCAATGAGATAAGGACCGAGGCGGGTCCAGGGCTTGTCGTAGATCTTGTCGAAGAGCGCCAGGGGATCGTCGGTGTTGGGGCGATGATTGTTCGTAAAGGCCACGACGGCCGTCGTTATCCAGGAGAGCACCAGGAACACCAGAGTCGTAATCGCAGAGAGCTTGAAATGACGCACGCCCACAATCAAAATGATGGCGCCAATCATGTAGAACTGCGTGTCGTTGGCCAGGTACCAGCTCCACAACATGCACTAAAGATAGAGACGGAGAGATGATTAGACTTAGGAAAAAATACATTTGTTTCACTAATGTTCAACTCAAAATAATTATTTGATCAGCAAAAATTATGAACCCGTAAATCATAGTAACAAAATAAACATTATTTGCGATCCATTTAATTGTTGTTTTATTTTTGGGTTCAGAATTGACTTCTCAAAATTAGTAATTATAAAATTTCAATAAGTTATATACTTTAAGTGTTTTTATTTTAAAATAACAAAATAATTTATAATTGCGTTTTCTCACATTTTTTCCCAAAAATGAATAAAAATATAACATATATATTTTCTTGCTTCTTCTCTAAGTTTTTTGTTGTTGATTGTTATATCATCGCAAAAAATAATAATATACCTTTTTCAACATATTTTTACTTAAATTTGATATTGTTGATATTTTTATATATTTTTTTCATAATTATGCTTTTGCAAAACTTAGAAATTTGAATATTTAAATAAGTTCATTGCTACAAGCTTTTGCAATTTCCTTTTTTCAATTAGCATGAAAATGAATATGATAAATTTAACTTTAAGTGAATATTGGGTTTATGCAGATACCAGTAATTTAACCAATATCGGATATTGAATGAAACGTATTGGTTAGAGTGAGCGAAATACGAATTAGTTTATTAACTGATTTGAATCGATTTGAATTTGTTTTCATAGCTTTAAAAAGTTATTAAACAAAATTAGCAGAGCATTGTCTAAGCGAACAATGTTTTTATCATTTTATTACTTGAATGTAATTATATTAATATCTGAATATCAGTATTGTTTTTTTAGATGTTATATTTCGTATTAGATCAGAATATCTTTACTGTTTTTTTTTGTAAGATTTCATATTTTATATTTGCTAGAATTGCATTAAGAAAATATTATTTTTTTCGTGGACTTCTGCTTGCTTGCAACAATTGCTATAAGCCTAATTTTTGCAGCATTATTACTGTATCCTATAGCCGATATATAGTCGTAAAATATGAATTAAAAGAAAGTAAATGCTTTCACTCACCATCTCATCAACGGGGAAAAGCGTGTTGATGTAGAGTATGTTGCGCCACCAGTAATCGGGGCACGTGACGTGATCCATGGTGGGCGGATCGAAGATCGAATAGGCGGCCAGGTACTTCATGGTCACCTGGACGACGCCGAGCACAAACAGATACGGGGCCGTGAGGCGCATGAAGCGATACGCGACCAGGCCAAAGAAGTGGGCGGTGCCAGCGGTGAATTCATTGGCGCCCTTGCTCAGCTTGTTCAGCTTGCCCTTGGCATTGGTGCGGAAATACAGATAGGAGATGAGGAAGCCGCTGATGAAGAAGAACGTGTCCACGCTGAACGGACCATTGGTGATGGCCTGGAAGAAGAAGTTCTGCTCGACCTCCTTGCGCATCTCCATGTTATCCGAGTACTTGAAGACCACAATGCAAGTGTGCCCCAGGATCACCCAGGCCATGCTGAAGGCGCGCAGGCCATGGATGCAGGGAATGGTGTCGGCGCCCACATTCCGATCACAGATCGCATTGAAATTGGTGATGGCCGAGAACGAGAGCAACAGCTCCGAATAGATGCTGAGCTTCTCGGGCTCATGCAAATGCCCCTCCAAATGTTCATCGGAATTGCTGTTGTTGTTGTCGTTGCTGTTGTTGTTGTTGCTCGCTCGGTTGCCGGCGGCGACGCGTCGACTGCTGTGGCTGCTGCCGTGGCTGCTGTTGCTGCCACTCGCATGATGCAGATTCAGATTCAGGTGATCCTCGTCGTGATGGAGTCCATTGCCGCTGTCGTTGTCGCCGCCGCCGCCGCTCGTCAAGGTGGGCGGCAGATTCAGCACCAGCTGATCGAGTTGCTTCAACGAGTCGGACTGATTCGATTGCTTCAGCGCCTCGTCGTGGGCGGTCATCGTGTCGCTGTAATCGGAGGAGGCGCATCCAATGCCCGAGCTCGTCTCGCTGTTGTTCATCATCTCCTTGTCCTGCAGACGCAGCGCCTCCTGCAGCTGGCGTGTCAAATAGATTTCGTACAGCGTGCCACAGCAGATCAGACCGAACACAATGCAGGAAACCAATCTGAGAGGGCGATAGAGGAAGAGATCGAAGCGTGGAGCTTGTTAATTGACTGGGCAAACTTTGACTGGGCGTGGCAGGCAGACACATGGATAGTTTCGCTTTTTTTTTTTGTCTGGCGAATGCTAATGGCTAAAGCCAACGATCGGTCGTAGTTTTTTTTGGGGGAACACAAAAAAGACACTACACACACTTTATTTGTGCTCGCCATTAGCGAGTTGAAATTGTATTTGAAAGTGAATTTTTTTGCACATTTTGCTTTGCTACTCACATCAGCAGGCAGAACGTCTTGTCCGACCATATGTTGAACTCCTTGTCTGTGGGCACTCGGATGTCCAGCACTCGCAGCTCCCGGCTGGGCAGCTCCAAACGGGCGAAGGCGCTCATCTGGTCCACGTCCGCGATGCTGCAGCTCGAGGGCAGACACATGCCCGTGTAAATTGTGCGCAGCTGTCGAGGGGCAAACAGAAGTCCAGATTGATCAGAAAATTGTTGTTACAAATATTGCAAGTAGTGGGAAATGTTCTAACGTTGACGATATGGTAACTTCAGCTATGCTGATACATAGCTTTTCTTATTATAATGTTATAAGACTAGTTGATTGGAAAATATTTATTAAAAATATTACTAGTACTGAAGAATTTTGTAACGATGACGATTTGGTAACATCTTGTTTGTATAATTTGCAACTTTTATTACTATAATTGTATAAGACTTCTTGATTGGAAAATGTTTATTAAAAATACAATAAGTAGTGCAGAGGCAAACAGAAGTCCAGGTTGATCAGAAAATTGTTATTACAAATATTGCAAGTAGTGGGAAATTTTCTAACGTCGACGATTTGGTAACTTCTCTCATCATCAACTTTTATTACCATTATTTTATAAAACTAGGTTCATTGGAAAATATTTACTAAAAATATTACAAGTAGTGAAAAAGCAAAGAAATTTGTAACTCTGACGATTTGGAAACATCTTCCATTTCTAATCTGCAATTTTTATTACTAAAAGTGCATAAGACTTTTTGATTGAAAAATTGTTATTAAAAATATAACGAGTAGTGCAGAGGCAAACAGAAGTCCATGTTGATCAGAAAATAATTATTACAATATAAGATGTAGTAAAGAATTGCTTAAAGATGTCGATTTGGTAACATGTTCTATGTATAATCAGAAACTTCTACTATTACCATAAATTATTTATCTAAAATTGTAGAAGTATTGAAAAATTGTCCGTCGATGACGATTTTATAACATCTTCTATGTTATGTCTAATCAGCAAAAGTGCAGAATATATTTATAAAAAATATTAGTAGTAGTGATGGCGATATGGCAACATCTTCTATATATAATCAGAAACTTTTACTACCTTACATTTATAAAACTAGGTTGATTGAAAAATGTTTATTCCAAATAATATAAATAGTCAGGAATGGTCTAACATTGTCGATAACGCCTTCTATGTCTAATCAGCAAAAGTGCAGGTTGATTGGA
Organism: Drosophila ustulata; assembly: GCA_035047365.1. Lineage (NCBI taxonomy): Eukaryota > Metazoa > Arthropoda > Insecta > Diptera > Drosophilidae > Drosophila > Drosophila ustulata. The sequence continues at coordinate 11,568,513 of JAWNPT010000080.1, forward strand.
AAATATTTATTAGAAATAGAACAAATATTAAAGAATTGTCTGTCGATGACGGTTTGGCAACATCTTCCATGTCAACATTTATTATTGTAATTTGATTCTATTATAACTAGTGGAAAATCACAAGTTAATCTTCAGCTGATAATCACAATATGTTGTTTCGATTTTATGCTCAATCGTTGCCTTTTTATTTTGTAACTTCAAAATATTAAAAGTAGTGGAAAAATAAAAGTTTATTGCAGCTAATTAAATGTAGCGTAGAAATAATAATTGAGAATTATAGATTGTAGAAATGTAAATTCGGTAGCCACTTCTATATTTAATTATTTTATTAAGTGAAGAAATACAAGTTCAGCGAAGAATTGTTTAATAATGTAAAAGTTCCCTCCCAAATCATGGATGATCATATATTTTCTTGTACTTTGGGTTTTTCTTGAATAATTAATTTGGGTAACTTCTTAAATTGTATAAATCATTCTAAGTGTGATTTTTTATTTGAAAAGAAAACACAAGTAATAATTATTTTCTGTCGTTGTTAAAAACCATAAACATCTTGTACTTGTCTTCTTTTTTTTTTGCCCTTGTTTGTGTTTTTAAACTCGATTATATAAATTACACTGCAAATAGCTTCTCCAATCGCCAAGTACTTTGCTTGGCATTTTAATTGGCTACTTTAATTGTTTCTCATTTCCCTTGGTATTACGAATTTGTCTAGCCAAATAATGTGTTGGTAATTTTCCGATGGCCTCAGCAGCCAGTGCACGTTTAATTATAATTAAGTTTAGTACTTTGTACGAGATTTAATAGAATACAAAAAAACTACCATTTACTTTTGTATGTGCAGTTTTGTAGCATACCATTTGATTTTTTTAATTTAAAATTGTTTATTTGGGGAAATCATTATTACATTTAATTTTTTTTTAACTACTTTCTTTCCCAATCATTTCTTTTATATTTTATAAAAATCTCAATACCAGTATTTAAACTTATTTCACTTTAGAGTGTTTGCTCGTTGTTGTGGCATCTATCTTGAATATTTATTATTGTTTAAGGGATTATAATTTTTTTAAAAAACATTTTCTCGTTTACTTCTCTCGTTCTCCAAGTACAAATGTTACTAAACTTCTCTCTTCTTAAACGACTTCTTTGTGGTATTTGATTAAGTCCCAAAATTTTTATTATTATTGAAACTGATTTCAAATGTTTGAAGGATTTTGTTTTTCATATAACATTTTCTCGTTTTCCAAGTACAATCGTTACTCAACTTCTCCTCTCTTCTTAAACGACTATGTGTGTGGCATATACTCGTTTTTGTGGCATATAAATTGTTATTAAGTTTCAGAATTTTGTTATTATTGAAACTTATTTCAAATGTTTGAATGGTTTTATTTTTCACATAACATTTTCTCGTTCTCCGAGTACAATCGTTACTCAACTTTTCTAATTGCTGTTCGCTGCTTAAACGACTTCTTTATCGTTCGCTTAATCGGTAAACACTTTCTTTTTTTCCCCGTTCAATTATCTCACTTCTCACTTGGTTAATCACTTCTCCAATCGCTTCTCGCTCGTTGCCACTTACCACCTCCGTTGGCAGCGTCTCGTTCAGCTGCAGCTTGAGCACAAAGAATCCAGGCTGAAATGGCGGCGGCGCATTCGCAACGCTGCTGTAAGTCTTTGAGAATGCCGCGGCAAATGGCAGTCCACTGTCCTTGTTGTCGTCCTTGTTGTTGTCCTGGCCACTGTTGCTCGTTGTCGTGTTGTTGTTGTTGTTGTTGCTGTTGGCGTTGCTGTTGCCGCTGGTGGCGCCTTCATGGATGGCCTCGCAAAGGGCCAATGAACCCATCCAGTAGTTGTTGCCATAGAAGAAACCGGATGTGTAATGACCGGAAGCGTCGTCCACTGTGCGAGAGAAAGAGAAGGGCAATTTAGTTAATGTGCGAACTGCTGAGATAATGCCATAACAACATGCCGCATGTGGCATGTGGCCTCATTAACATTGCCTCAAATCTGCAAATCTAAAACGGTCTGTTTTTCGTTTTTGCTGCGCTTTCTTTCACTTTTTGTTTGTTGTGGCTGGCTGGCTGGCTGGCTTATTATATAACATTGTTGCCCCCGTCATGTGGCTTGCCACATGTTGCCACACTGCCTGTGCTGTGTGTCAGTCGCAGCTTTGGCGTCCAGTTTTGCCAACTTGTTGATCTTCTGCCGCTGCAACCAGTTGCAGTTGCAACAGGTTTCTGCAAATACCGCTTCCAAATTGAACAAAAAACGGGTATGCCGAATGTATGTAAATTGTCAAGCATTCACAGCACCTATGGCCGGATTGAATCTAATACGATTTTCAATTCGCTACTATCCAAAACTCCCAAAAAAAACATGTGCTATGCAAATTAAAAATCAATTCATATTTCCTTCATAAGTTGACAACAGTTTTCTTTAACCATTACAAAATATATACAATGCATATATTTTTTTTTCAATTTTCAATTGAGGTTTTATAAAGATTGAATGATATTACAAAATATTTTATTAAATATTGAAAATAAGTGTAATTTTTGATGTAAATTGAAAAGTTACTTAAATTTGGTGAGCAACTTAAATTTAATAAATAACAATTCAAAGAAAAATTGTATTTGAATAATAATTTTACAATTTTGTACTTGTAAAATTTGTAAAATTATTATTCAAATACAATTTTTTATTGAAAACAAAAAAAATAATGATTCAAAAACTATTATTTTGTAATGTTTAAAATACAAATAATATTTGTGGAAATTCATAAAATTGTTGCTTCAATTGATCAATATCTTTTTCTTGAAGGAAATATAATTAAATTTTATATTTTTGCCCGTCACATATATTTTTTTGAATGTACTGCAACTTAAACCATTAATTTGTAATTTGGTAATACTTTAAAAATACGACAAATGAATAATGAAAAATTAATTATGGCTGTAAATTTCATGGTATTTTTCATCTTCTGTGAATTCGTCTTGTATTTTATGCATTTTTAAATAAATGTATACGTAATATATTTTTAATTTACTGTAGCTGTTTGATCACAGGGTATCTTTTAGTGCATCATATTTGGCTAGTGCATCATTTGCGTTTTCTTTTGTTGCAGTTGTAACTGAAGCTGAAGCTGCAACTGCAGCTGCCCAACGACTGCGCAACACTTTGTTGCCAGTTGTTGTTGCAAGTTGTAGTTTTTAGTTATTTTTCGTGTTGCCAATTGTTGTTGCCCAGACATTTAGACACATTTGCTTGACAACTTTTGGCCGCAACTTCCTGCTGCTCAGAAAGCGCCTTGACCAAAAGCCAACAAAGTTATGACTGCCACATAAAGGGGCGACTGCCAAAGGAGAGGAGGAGGAGAGAGGGGAGGGGAAGGGGAAGGGGCAGGGAGGCTGCTTTGCTGTTGACCGTTTATTTATTAAGTGTCGTGTTGCGTGCAGCAACATAAATGGCCCTGACCATGAGCAGGTTTTATTTTGATATTTTTGAGGTGCGAAGGGGGAAAAGATTTATCGAAGTTGGCTTCAAAATCATTTAGCGCCTTGGTAATTGCATTGCAGCGCATCGTTAGCCAATATTATTAATTAATTAGACCAATTAAGTGCGGCCCAAAACGTTGACCCATTTTAGAGTTAACTCGCTCTCGACTCTCGACTCTCGACTCTCTCGCTGTAGTGTTTAAACATGTTTTCAATTTAATTTGCGATTGAGGTCATTTGATCGGGCGTTTCTTTTTTCATTATTTTTATTTTGATTTTGATTTTGATGTTGGTCTTGTGTAATTGTACTTTGTTGGCTATCAGCTGCTGATAGCTGATCAGTTGCCCCTGCGGCTCGGTTTCAGCATAACTTGATGTTTTATTTGTTCATCATCGTTTCTGATGTCTCATGTTCAATTGAACGTGTCATTCAAGCGTTTAGCGTCTTGCCAAAAAAGCGGAAAACCTAAGAAACGAGACAATAGCATCACCACGATCTATGGCATACTACAATAATAATAATAATAATATTAATACAACAACAAAACCGACTGATGAAACACAGACCCCGAGACAGCGAGTCGCATCCAAGGTGACGACTCTGCAATGTACATGACAATGCTTTGATCAGTCACCCGGAGACGGAGACCAAGATCATGCCACACTGCTGCCGGAAAGCTAGATGATAGATCGCTCTCTCTCTCTTTCACTCCAGGTAGTTGGCGACGTGAACTTGGCTACCGTTTAAACTCTAAACAAATCTTGACTACACATCATTGGTTTTGTTGTCTCTGTACAAGTTGCACCTCGCAACCTCTCGCTCTACCCATATATCAATTCTCGTCTTGTCGCAAGGTCGTCGCTGCAGACGCGTCTACAGCAAAAGTCACATCAGGGTTACAGCTTCGGGGAAGGGAAGTCAAGTGAAGGGGCAAATAATTGATCGAAGCGTGCTGAAAGTTTCAGAATTCGCACTCGTAGCATTGAACTATTCAATGCAAACTGCAGTTTGATTCTGTAGAAATTGTTGAGTTAAATGCAATGATTTGAGTGTGGTCAAGATATTGCAAAAAACATTAATTGTAAAATTGCTTAGTTTAGTTTGCTTTTAAAAAAATTGTCCAAATTAGAAAGATTTGAGTGTGCTGCAGAAATGACAAAATATTGTCAAAAACATATATTTTATTTACGTGCTTTCAATCTGAATATTTTTGTTAAATTGCTTAGCAATACCAATTTAATTTTCTATTTAAAAAAAGTCCCCAAATTAATATTGACTCTTATAGAAATTAACTTTAAGTCGTAACAAAAAAACATTTATTTTCTAAAGTGATTTTAATTACAATATTTTCGTAATACTGATAATCAATATTAGTTAAATTTTTGAATTAGAAGAAATTGTCTGAATTCGATATGGACACTAAAATAAGTTTAATTCTTCACAAAATATCTAGCGGGGCAAATCAACAATTTATTTATGAGGTGTTCAAATTTTTTAATTATATATTTTAATTCGTATTTTGTTCAGCAGTCTTCAAGTAATTTTGCATTTACTAACAAAATTCAATTTCCGCACAATTTTTACTAATCGGATTATATGTTACGGCCAGCGAATATTATTGATTGAAAAAATAATACATTTTGCGCGTTTTAAACAAATATTGAAAAAGCTAAAAACTAATTAGCAAATTTCATAACTTCAGTCAGGTGATTTAACTTTAATAAAAATATATTTAGAATATGCTTAAAGAATCAAATACGCTTTAACAAGTCAAACATAAATTCTATAAATTTTCTTTGGTGGCTAGAACTTAATTCCAAATTACTAATAATAATAGTAATAATAACTCGATGATGATCACATATGTGATCCGTGTGGCAAAAAGGGCGAAGCTGAGACAAGTTTTTATTAAACTAGCTTTGCCGGACAGACAGACAGACAGACAGACGAATCAATGTGTGGAATGTTGCCTCGTTGTTTGTGGCTGTTTGTTGACTTTGCTGTGTTGGTTCTGATTGATAAGCAAACACTAACATCGATTACAGTGCTTGCTTAGCAACATTTTTAGCATACCCGCCGCGCTTCCTATTCCAAGGAAGGGGTATCAAAAGTGTGCCCCATCGATTATTAGGCTAAATAATTCTCAGCTAGCTGAGAATCAATGCTGTCCATATGGGAAGCCTCCACAGTCTGCAGTCTCAAGAGTGCGGTCCATTGATTTGTTTGGGTTTTTTTTTTATTTGGTATTTTTGGATATTTTCTTTGGAGCTACCTGCTGCTGATGGCCGATTATTATCTGTAGTTTTTATGCTGTTGTCATTGTCACTTGAGTGTCAATGGAATCGCCAATTGCGCTCTTGAAAACAATCAGCGAATTGTCAGTTGAGTGTATTTTTTTTTTTTTTTGCAAGTGGGAGGAGGAGGCGGAGGTGGAGGAGGGGATATTTAGAGGGGTTTAGCTTGGAGGTTGTTGCAGACATTGCGTTGCGTTGCGTTGGAGGTTGGGCCCCGACAAACTAGGTCTTTGGGTTTATCTGGAGAGCGGGGACAAACAAAGGTGTTAACACTAAAACCGATTACAGCACGAGACACACCCAGCAGCGAGACAGAGACAGAGAGAGAGAGAGAGAGCTGTTGAAACTCGATTTGATTGATGAAACGTAATCATAAATAATGTGCTTAACACACAACGCACAAAGTTGTATTTAACTCATTTTTAGAGTTGCGAAAGATTGGCAAAATAATGCAAAATAAAACCAAATAAAACATTTTGTTTTTGTCTTTCCGTTTTCTGTTGTTTTGTTGCTTTGCTGCGACGCGCTTTAAATTTAAACAGTGCAATTTAAGCAACAACAAACGTGCGTCAGAACCATTAAAATAAATTATTTAATAATTTTTATATTTTCTTTTGCCATTTCGATATTTGCAATAACACATTTGTTAACCCCAAAACAAAACGCAAAAAAAAATCCATTTACATGGCAACGATTGTGTTTAATGGGTTTTACGTGTGTCTTGCGGTCACAAACACAAAAAAACACACAAACACTTCTAACCTGTCCAAATACGCCAATCAATTGCGTAGTTTCAAATTATTAATAACAACATCACCGATTTAACATACATACATATATTGTCCAGCAAGATTAACAGAAATTCTTTTGCTCAAAGGTTCCAAAAAGCAGTTATAGCAAATTTCAACCACCAACTAAATTCTACAGAGAAAGATTCTTCGAGGTGTCAAAATTAGTTGTAATGTGATTAATCACAAAGTTTAAACAAATCCTAAGTAAACTTTTGACTTGCATCAAAAGGTGTCAAAAGAATTTTTGGTAATTTTAAAGAACTTCTCAGCAAATTCTACAATCCTTTATTTGTTTATTAAATTATACTAAAAAGTCAAGTGTGAAAAACTTGTGTGATTAATTTATTTTATTACTAATCTATAATTTTTAAATATGCATTTTTATTTCAAAAATTATTTATAAACCACGTTGATTGAAGTTCTTTCTTTCCTGAACTTCTTTGTAGCTCAAGTTACATTAAAGTTGACTACTTTTAACTTGCTTTTATTACTCCAACTCTATGTTAACATATTTCTTGGTAGCTTCGTTTTATTTGTATTTTATATTATTTTGATTTGAATTGGCCATTGTGTTGACCACTCGAGATGCTTTATGCAGTTTATGGCCAACACCTTGGACAACTTAACGGTGCTGACAATCTCAACAACTCATCGTCATCTTTGGCAAATACTCAACACATAACCTTATGATCATAATATATGCGTTCGCAAATCGTTCTCTAATTATACTCGATAAATTTGTGTAAATTTGTTGTTGATGCGCTTCTCTTTGCCCACTTTAAATGCCAAGATCGCTGATCGTTTCGATTGCACTAAGATCATTGATTCTTTATCTAACTGCAAATAGATAGTTTCGTTCTGTTTTAGCATCGCAAAAACGTGGATCGTGCAAGTCACGTAGTTGCTGTAGAACCCTTTGGAATTTCGAGGCATTAAGTCGTTTATTTATCGTTAGCTTCAGCTTCAGCTTCAGGTTTTTTAAAGGCGTACACGCAATCCACCCAAAAATGTTTGTGCTTCTCGAGGCGATAAAACTGCGTAGAATTGTGCCCATCAATTTAATTGGCCGGCAACACGCTTAGCCAAATGGCAAACGCATTACAAATTGGCGGAACTCAAAGTCGCTGATCTGTCTGCTCTTTTGTTTTTGTATGATAAATGCTTCGCTAATTGTGTCTCTAATTTCTTTAGTCTAATCCCATTGTCTATTGCCGTTAATACTTGGAAGATTTCCGTTTTCTTTATTAACTTGACAATAGCTTTTAGCTTCGCTGTTTCTGAAAGTTTAAGTGCAAACAAATTATGAAATGCACATTAAGATTTTTAAGTCACAGATACGTATATAAAACAAGTAAAAAAGCTACAGTCGAGAGTGCTCGACCGTATGATACCCGCAACCCATTTCGAGAGAAAACAAAAAACTTAAATGATATTTTAACAAAAAATATACCAAATATACTAAAACTTGTTTTTTTTGTATATATTTGAAAATAGCGAATAAAAATCCACAACACCGTTATGGTCACACTGTCAACTAAACAAACAAAGCGCGGGCAGCTGCAAGTGAATTTTGCATACAAAATTGATTCTTTAATAACTTCCTTGTTTTTCATTCGATCTCAACCAAATTCACAGGAATCATTGAGAATATAATTATTATTATGCATACCAAAATTCAATGCTCTAGGTTCATTATTACGGCTTTTACAGTTTTCGGGGGCGGAAAGGGGTGTGGCAAAAATCTAAAATAAACTTGATCTGCGTAAGACCTACACGAATACTGTCACCAAATTTGATATCTCTAGGTCAATCACACACTTAAAACGTCCATATGCATTGGGAACAACAATTTTGATAAATAATTTCGCGAATAACTTTTGTTCTACTTATCCGATTTTTACCAAAATTACAGGGTATATTAAGAGTGTCAAGCGCAGATGGCTTACCAAATTACACATCATTACACAAAGAACTTTTGGAGTTATACGCGATTTACATAAAAAAAAACTTGACTTTTTCTAGATAAATGCTTATTGTGGGCGAAGGGGGCGTGGCATCCAACTTTTGAAATAAACTTGATCTGCGTAGGGTATGAAGGAACATTTTTGCCAAATTTGGTGTCTCTATGTCTTATAGTCTCTGAGATCCAGGTGTTCATACAGACAGACAGACGGACAGACGGACAGACGGACAGACGGACAGACGGACATGGCTATATCGTCTCGGCTGTTGATGCTGATCAAGAATATATATACTTTATGGGGTCGGAGATGTCTCCTTCTGCCTGTTACATACATTTTCTGTTGGCACTAAGTCATAATACCCTTCTACCCTATGGGTAGCGGGTATAAAAATGGAACAAGGTTCATATTGTTTGTGGTATGAAACTATATAACTACTATGGAGAGATTTCTTATTTGGCTTCAAGTTTCAGTTTTCATAACTAAGCAGGAAAAACATTCGAGTTTTTTAAGAAATTTAATTAAATTTATGAAGAACACTTTTAATTACATTTCACTGTTTCACAATTGCAAGTAAATTAATATTTTTTTTTAAATATGATCAAATGATTAAATGCATAAATATTTATGGAAATAATGAAATGAATTTAAGCGTATGAAGAGAAAAAAATGTCTTTAAATACATTAATTTAAGGAATGTTTATGGGCTCATGATAAAATATTGAGCAAAACAAGTATATTTAAATAAATGTATTTAAGTGCAGAAAAAAATGCTATTGAAGGGAAAATATATACGCAAAAAAAAGGGTATTTAAATAAATGTATTAAGGGGAACAAGAAATGAGAAAAAAATGCATATTTAAAAGAAATGTATTTAAGGGAACATAATATAATTATTGAGGTATAAAGGTATATTTAAATAAATACATTTAAGTGTAGAAATTATTAAAGGGAAAAAGTATAGCAAAAAATATATGTTGATATCGAAACAATCATGCATACTTATTTATTTGTATATATTTCGAGGGGAAAAGTTAATTTAAATACATTCATTGAAGGGAAAATAATATTTATGTTGGACGTTGACGTACATTGTATGCACATTCAAGTGGCCCAAGCGATACCAAGCCAATGCTTGTTACGCGCGGATCCCAATAAACCCTCCTCCCGCCCAACCGACCGAGAGGCGCTGTCGCAGGACGAACGACACGATTCGCGTTCGGACAGGATAGATTCGGGCATGCAAAAAAAAAACGCGGATAGCATAAAATAGAAATTCAGGATCGGACATAAGAAATAAACGGGTGGAATGAAAATGTTTAATTTATTTCTATAAGCTAAATTCGGTCTAATTATTAATTAAATAGGTTAGTAGTAAAGTTTTAAGATTAATAGCAGTGTTAGCGCTAGAAAATACATGATAAAATCTATTATAGTTATAACATAAAACTCTAAAAGGGTCATGCAATGCAAAATTAGATCTACATAGGGGGAGAGCAAGCGGGATGTAACTACGGGTTAGTCTAGATGGAACGGAAAAGGTTAGTCGCGATATTAACTCTGAAGAGTCAATATCACCATTAATAAGATTAAAAATAAATAAAATGCCAAGCATTATTCTACGGTTAGCTAAAGAAGGTAGGTTAATTAAAAGAAGTCTACTACTATATGACGGCAATCTCACTTCAGCATTCCAGTTCAAGCCACGCAAAGCAAATAAGAGAAATTGTTTTTGAACAGATTCAATGCGATCTTGGTGCACAGAATACTGTGGAGACCATACGCACGAACCATATTCCAGAATCGGACGAACAAGTGATGTATAAAGGGTCTTAGTAATATAAGGGTCATCAAATTCCTTTGACCACCTCTTAATGAAACCGAGTACAGACATAGCTTTATTGACCGTTCTAGAAATGTGGTCTGAAAATTTAAGTTTATGATCTAAGAGAATACCTAGATCATCAACGGCAGTAATTCTTTTTAGATCGTTACCGTTCAGTAAGTAAGAGGCCAAATGTGGATTAACTCTATAGAAGGACATGACAACACATTTAGAAAAGTTTAAATTTAACAAGTTCACTTTGCACCATGACTGGAAAGAGTCAAGATCTCTCTGCAACTTGATATGGCATGGCCAATCCCTGTACTGCAGGCATATTTTAACATCATCTGCATACATTAGTACGCGAGATTGTGTCAAAACAGTAGGTAGATCATTTATGAACAATGTGAAAAGTAAGGGACCGAGATGGCTACCTTGGGGAACTCCAGAGGTAACTCGGAATGTATTAGAAAGGAAATTATTAAAAGAAACTTTTTGCGTTCTTTGGCAGAGATAGCTTGAAATCCAGCAAATCAAATTATTGGGAAATCCAATTAAGTCAAGCTTATATAACAAAAGAGAATGATTTACTGAGTCAAAGGCTTTACTAAAATCGGTATAGATGACGTCAGTTTGTTCGTTTTTAAGGAAACCCTGGTTAACGAACGAAGAAAGCTCAAGAAGATTAGTAACAGTGGATCTATGTTTCACAAACCCATGCTGGTAGGGGGAAATAATGGAACTACATAAATGTTGTAAATGACTTGTTAACATCTTCTCAAAAACTTTTGGTATAGCAGACAATTTACATATCCCTCTATAGTTTTTGGCGTCAGACTTACTTCCCTTCTTATGGAGAGGAATAATGAAGGACTCCTTCCATAAAGAGGGAAAAGTCGATGACTCAAGTGATAAATCAAATAATTTCAGCAACGGTCTGCATAAAGCCTCGGCTCCGTACCGAAGTACACAGCCAGGAACTCCATCCGGACCGGGCGCAAACACTGGCTTAACCATTTGAAGATATCGAGTCAGAGACTCCTCACTCATTAAGGGACTGAAGATACAATTCGACCGAGACAGATTGTAAGGATAGGGCGCGTTAGAGTAGGAGGAAGAAGAATAAGTAGTTTGAAAAAAAGAAGCAAATAGATCAGCGATCGCCTGACCTGAATTTGCTTTCGAATTTTCGTAAGATAGACAAGGAGGATAAGAGGAAGACTTACGCTTAGTGTTTACAAAATTAAAAAAACTTTCTTGGGTTTTCAGAAAAGCTAACCCGACAGCGAGCTAAGTAATTTTTATAACACACAGCGTTAAGCTCGATAAAATTAGACCGAGCAATTATATATTGCGAAAAAGTTAAGGTAGAGCCTGAAATTTTAAACTTTTTGTAAAGTCTAGACTTCAGGTTCTTAAGGTTAGAAAGTTGCTTACAAAACCAAGGAGGCTTATTAGACCTATGCGGAAAATAAGATGGAATACAGGCATCAAAGCAAAGATTTAATTTATTATAGAATAAGTTGACGGCGGCACTTATGTCAGTACAGGAATACAAATTAGACCAATCAATTCCATTAAGAAGTTGGATTAATTTGGGAAAGTTTGCCTTTCGAAAGCAACGAACTCGATCGGCAGGTATATCAGAATTAGCGAGTACAGATCTGCTGAGTTCGATCCTTAACTCCAGAGTTGGATGATAAGGGTCTTCAGGAGATGTAAGGGGTTCCGATCTAGATAGAACTACGCTGGTAGGTTCAGAGACAAAGCATAGATCTAATTGCCGGCAAAGAGAATTTCGTATATTGTTAATTTGACCCAAAGATAATTCATGTAAACCATCAATAAAGTCATGTCGGTTCGATGGAATAAGAAAACAGAAGTTATCACAAGGATACCAAGCTGTTCCAGGAAGGTTAAAGTCTCCTAGAACAACAACATGATCTTTGTCGGATAACAAGGCAAAAATAGATTTTATTGCTTCCAGGTGATCCTGGTAAACAGATAAATCGGACGACGGAGGTATATATGAGCAAGTAAGAAATAAACTTACACCATGAAAATTTACTTTTATTGATAGAAACTCTATATTATTAGGATTATTATAATGTAATGGCTCCGATGAGAAGTTGGAGTCTACTGCAAATAGAACACCACCTCCTCTTCGGGAAGAACGATCTTGCCTGTAAATAGTGTACTTTGACGGAAAAAGTTCGGAATCAGAAATATCCGAACTTAACCAGGTTTCCGAAAACGCAACTACATCAGTAGAAAAAGTGAAACTGTCAACGTATAGCTTACTTATTTTACTACGCAAACCACGCACATTTTGATAGGTTATAAGAAATGATGAGATTAGTTTTTTGAAGATGAAGAAGAAGATTGAGATTGAGACTGTACAGGTCCATTTGGTAAGAGCCCAATCGGAGTCCGATTTTTAACTTTGGCTTTGAACTCTTTTACCACCAAATGCTCTGGCCAAAAACTTGGTGAGCATATGGTTTCAAAAAGTGAAGGTGGGACATTGATCTTGAAAGATGCAATTTGTCTATCATAAGAAAATTTAAATTTTTCCACTTTTGGATTGGCATTTTTAATTTTGGCTATAATGAAAGCCTTTACGTCATCTGACGTGAGATCAGGGGCAAGCCTTGAAACAAAAATCTGTTTCATTGGTGGAACCCCCACAAGTGGTTTAGGAGCCAAAGGAGTAATATTTGGTATATTATCTTTGGAACCTAATAAAGTCGGTGATCCGACAGTGAGAATAGTTGGAGGAGGTGCGGAAGAAATTTTTTTATTAGGATTCGGCTTGCCTCTACTTCTAGTGACAACCGTGGACAATTCAGACACAACTTCGGCATTAACTAATGTCGGTGGAGCAGGTTCCCTAATGGGAATGCTTTCCACAGCGGTTGTTGCTACTGGGGTAGCAAACGAGATTAACTGTGGAACCAACGGAGTAGTGGGTGGGTCAGTCGATGGTAGAGGTAAAAATTTGGATAATTGTAAGTCACAAGAAGTTGATTTTTTTCGCTTTGGAGACTCAGCCATAAGTTTCAAACTATTGAACTGAGAATTCAAAGCACTAAACTGATCGTTTAACTTATGAAAGCCACCAATCAAATTAGTAAAACCGACTCTTGTCTGTCTCATAAACATCCGCATTTCGCACTCAACTTCTCGACATGACTCACAACACCAGTTAAGCCCAGTTCTTTTGGCAATGGCATCTGCAACTAGCCCTGAATAACCTACACACTTTACGTGTACTACGTTATCGCAGAGCCAGCAGGCCATACTGGGTTGCGAAGCCGTGATCTGCTTCTGGCAACTCTTCAGACAACACACAATTTTGCCTTCCATTATAAATTAAAAATTAAAATAAAGAAAAGCAAATTCAAAAATTTACAAAATTAAAAAAATTTACTTTGAAATAGTAGGAACTATGCCCACTGTACAGATTCAAAACAAAATTATGTTAGCAACAACAAAACAGTAGAGCAAGCAGTGAGAGCAGAGAGCGCCACTAACGGAATACTGTCAACTGAGAGTTGTTGAGAGAGAAACCGTCACACTGCGAGCGGGAAGGAAAGCACAAAGAATAAACACGCAAAATCTAATGCTTACCACAACAACAAAACTTTGAACTCAGTTTATGTAGAAATAAACAGAGCTCAAACTAAGCACAAATAAAATTCACAATTATTTGATAAAACACTAAGAAAATGCACTATCACAGGATAGAGACGCGATGTAGCAAACAATTAAAGTAATAACTTTAAAGAAAAAGTATTAAACACCGGTTGTTAGATACAAAAAAGCGGGGCGCACAAAAAAACACGTCTGTTTGCTACAAAGAGTGACAGCTGTTTTTGAGAGCAAGCATTGTACATAAAAAATGCCGATTAGTTATAAAAGTAAACAATAAAATGAAAAGTGTTCAATTCGATTGCTACTAAAATTGATTTTGCGAGCGTTCATAGAAATTGGGAATTTACTCGTAATTCAAGCTCGAATTAAGATGAAACTCGACCTTTATTTCATTTCTCTCGAAAAAGAGACGATGAATAAAAGAGAAAATGTATAAAGTAAACACAATAAAAAAGGCAGCTCTGAGTTACAGTTCAAAATTGCGACAGACTGCAGTGAATGAGTGTGTGTGAATGGGTGAGTGTGAGTGTGAGTGTGAGTGTTGACAAACTTGTGTGAGACTTTTGTGGCCATAAACAGTTTGGCGAATTTCATAAGGGCCACAAAAGCTAAAGCTAAAGCCGAAGCCGAAGCTAAAAACTGAAACTGAAACTGCTGACGCGCGTTGATCGAGTTGATGAACTAAGCTTCAACAGTTGAATTGCCGAAATATCTTGACAAATTCATCTGCAGCACAATTCACATTCATTCATGATAATTGTCTGTTGTCAGACAATGTTGTTGCCGTTGTCAGTTGTCAGTTGTTGGTTTTGTTGCCTAATTGAGTCACATTGTAAGGCAATTTAATGCTCGGCGACGCACCTAAAGATTGTTAGAGCCTTGATATGCCCCAAAATAAATATGGTCTACAAATAAAAGCATAATCTGCAAAGTCGCATCGCAACATTTCCTCAACGAGAGCAACAATTTGTTATTCAGGTCGTCTGTTGGCGACAATTTCAATGTCAATGTTGTTGTCGCTTTGCTATTTGCTGTGATTGCTGCTGTGGGGTTCAAGTGCAATAGTTGCTGCTGTCGCTGCTGCTGTGGTCGCCCACAGACGCCTGACGACGACATTGAAATCGTTTTGCAAACAATCGACAATTGACTGACTGACGCTGTCATCATCAAAGCATAACAGCCACAGCAACAACAACCGCAGCAATCACAGCAACAGCAACAACATCAAGTTGCCGTTGGCACTTTCGCCAGAGCTTCGCTTGGAGCATTGACAGCAATTTGTGCTCCACTTTGCGTAATGGACCGCCAAACAGCCGGAGGAGAGTAGAGAGAGAGAAACAGGCACATAGAGAGCGACAGAGAAGCAATAAAAGGGAAGGGGAGAAAGAGGTGGGGCAGCAAAATGCCGTAATAACCAGCCGAGTAAAGTGTAGCGAAAATCAAAAATTCATTTAATCAATTTTGAATTTAAGATTGCCTAAGACAGTTTTATAAATATATATAGTTTTAGTACAAGATCGGGTCAAAAAAAAACATTTGCCTTCAAGATTTTGTATATAATCGTGATCAATTAATTGAGACACTGAATGTGGCATATATTATTATAAGTATTTTACAAATTTAAAAAAAAGATTTTATATAAAAAAATGAATTTTTGAATTTAAGATTGTAGTCTTCAAATCCACGATCAATATTTTTTATGGAAAATTCAGATAAAGGATAAACGATTAAATTCAATTTAATTTAAATAATATAAATAATATTAATAAAATAATATAAAGGGTAAAAAACCCCATAAAAAAATATAAATTCTACAAACAAACTCTTGCACAACAAACTCTTTCTTTAATCTTCCATAATTATTGCGAAAATTTTTTAAATTATCTCAGAGCATATTGTGAAAACTTTATTGCACTGCTAAATAATTGAAAAGTGTGACTCGAAATATTACTACAACTATTGATCTATTTATTTATTTTCCTCTATGCATTTTTTCGACATCGATTGAATTCGTCTTCGATTTCGATTTC
Source organism: Drosophila ustulata (assembly GCA_035047365.1). Lineage (NCBI taxonomy): Eukaryota > Metazoa > Arthropoda > Insecta > Diptera > Drosophilidae > Drosophila > Drosophila ustulata. The sequence goes on from JAWNPT010000080.1 coordinate 11,584,560, forward strand.
GTTTGCTTTTTTTTTGGGCTTCATTTTGTTTTATTTTTGGGTTTTTGGTATTTTGTGGACTTTGTTTTGGATTTGTGATTTGTTTGGTTTCTCGGATCTTTCGCTTCAATTTACGGCTCGTATCTTTCTACAGAGATTCAGCACAAGGTCGTCAGCTGCATCTTCAGCCACAGATGGAGGGAGCTTCAGCTTGAATTCAGTTGAAGTTTTCTCAGTTGCTGTTGCTCAGTTGCTGTTTCAGCAGAGCCATCGGCAACGCCATTGCCATTGTGCGACCCGTTTGTGGCTTTGGCCAGGCCAAGAGTGGTAACGCTGATGACTAACTGGTATTTCACCAAACTGGCCCGAACTGGACCAACAAAGCCAACAAAATGTGGCTCACTCGGTGAACAACAAACAAACAAACAGACAGACAACACGTGGCAATGGCCAGTTGATTGAAGCTTTTGCGTAATATGCGTGCCAGATTTTTGGTATCATGTCATCTCAGGGCTGCAGTTTGCATAAGTCAAGTCGCAATGAGTCAAGTGCTATTAATAACACTATTAACATGAATGCACTCGCAATTAGCCAAGCATCCAAATTACAAATCTTGATGAACTTGTAACTGGCCAAAAAGCAAAAAATGTCAAATGTCATCATGAAAACGCAACAACAACAAAAAAAAAAAAAAACAATTCACAACTTGGCCAAGAGAGGCAATTTTTACTGGTTTCTAATTCGCCAGACTCACCGTCCATTCATTATTCATTAACGTAATGGGCACTCGTTCAATTCACTCAGCCTCATTGATTCATCTTGGGCTAATCAATTGATCAATAACTCTGATACCACAATCATTAGCCACGGCAGCTTCTGTTTGCCGTTGATCTGTTGACAATTTACAGATTGTGCAATTACCAGAAGGCACTTTAAACATTATCTATTCACATTTGGCTGGATTATTCAGATGTCATTTGAATGCCGCTTTTTCCTTTGACTTTTCCATCATTATTGCATTTGTTTTTCTATCGATAAATTAGAGAATCAATTGTTTTCTTTTGTTGTTTTTGACTTTATGACTTTTTAATACGTTTTTTCATTCGCTATAATTCTAGCAACTTTTAATTTATAAGCAATTAAAATACGCTGCAAAATGTTATATTTACTTTTCAATGAACTGAGACTGAGGTCGATTTACTATTTTATGCTCATGTTAAATGAATGCTCTAAAAATTCGTTATTTAATTAATGAATTTGAAAATATTTTCACCAATTTTGCCAATTAAATATTTTATGTTCTTGTCTCAAAATATAAATGCATGTAATATTAAGAGTCTAATATAAATTGTATCGCATTTGAAACATTTTGAAAATCTCGAAAGTGCTGTTCTTTGATTATTTTATATATGCTTATTTATTTTGTATCTGTTGAATGTTTAAGTAATTGGTAGCGTTGTATCTCGCTGTCAGCTGAACTGAACGCAATATTTTTCATTTTATGACTTTTATTGTTATGCAGTATTAATTAATGCAAACCGATCCATGCTGCTTTTGTCTTACCATTTCGGTTGTTTGCTCATTTGCGCAGTTGTATAAGTAGTCTGTCTGTCTGTCCGTCCGTCTGTCCGTCTGTCTGTCTGTCCGTTTGTCGGCATCCCATTTGGCTGCCCTAAAAAGCTTGTGTGTGGCAGCTCGTCAAGTGCGCAATAGACAAATGTGCAAATGGTCGAAATGGACGATTGCCTGCAATTATGGTCAATAACCCCAAATCGAGGGGCATGCAAATTGCTTCGGCCAATAATCGATTTCATAATCGGTTTCAAATGCGCGGCACGTGTGCGCGTCTCATTTAGCCGAGACTTTTACCTAACGGAAATTGGAAATGCGTTTTTAGCACGGACTTTTACCCGCAGCGTCTCCGGCTAAATGCACTCGATCGATAGATGAAGGGGAAGAGGGTCGAAGAGACATTCGAATTGATCAAGGGAGCGGCTTCAGTCACCTTGCAGTGCAATGCAACGAGCGAGCAATAGAAATCGTTTGATTAAAACCAAGTCCAACTAACGCATTAAACTTGAGTTTGACGACTACGATTGCCACAAGCGATAACGATAACGATACCGATAACAATTTCAGTTGCACTTTGTGTTGACAAATGGATCGCATGACGAGACACTCTCTTTAATCGCAATCAGCAGGCGTGAGTACTTTGAGTACTCCACAATTCGAATAGTAATGTCTAGCAGTTTGGTCGTCTGCCAAATGGTCGATTCACTTGGCCAAATGTGCAAGTCAAGTGCACAGCTCGTAATTGCACGAGTGCTCTATGAATACACTCGTCCGCAGCAACAGTCGTTAGCTGAGCTCATGTGCAATTCCGCAATTTTGAAATTGATCTGTACTCGTCAGCGATGGGAATAGTTCAGATTGAGTATTCAAAAGTTGTGCAAAATAGAGTGACTGCAAGAAACATTCGAAATTGGACTAAAATTACAACAATATAATTATAAATTTGAATAATAATAAACCAAATATAACTATAATATAATTCCTTTTATTAAGGCATAATTAAAAGCTACCAGAATTCCAGTGGTTGCAAAAAAATAATGAAATAAATACATTAAATATGCAAATAACTAGTCTGGTAAAACCAAAATGTAGAAATCAACAGCAAAATAATTGTTATGTTAACAATTTAACTATTGCCACATATTGCATATTTTAATGGTATTTACTTTGTAATATCTTAAAATAAATATTTCTAGCTGCATTTCTATAATGTTTTGTATTGCCCATTTGCAAAATTAAACAGAAAGATTTTATTGCTGCATTGCAATGGTATTTATTTTGTAATAATACTTTTGAATTTTTTGCATTTATATCTTGCTGCTTTTTGTGCATAAGTAACAATTTTTTGGAATAATGAAATAGGGAAATGTTTTAGTTTCATTTCTATATATATTTTTCATTCAATATTTTTGTCATTTATTTGAATTGAAAAAAAAAATGAATATAAAAATAGTTTACGTATTTCATTTAATTTTCAAGAGAATGGCTAAAAATGTAAATACAATTTGATTAACACGAATTGGTCTCTGTGATAAAGTAGTAAACATATATTAGTCACACACTCGATTAAGGACAACAAGAGTTTGTTTTTGAATGTGCCAAGCCACTCTAACAATTTCCCTTGGGAATTTTGAAAGACAACAAACTTGTTGTTGACCCTCGCAGCCAGAGATATTCGGCTTGATTGCAGCGGCAAAAGATGCGAGATAATGCCAAGCAGCGAAGGCAGAGAGGGGGGAAAGGGGCTTATGCTTAATTCACGATCAAGTGCAAAAGTTGCATAAGTCGAGACGAATTACGTAGCATGAAGTTGAGTTGAGCGGCAAGTTCGTTGCCTAAGTCTTTCGTTTGGCAGGCGGAAAAGCAAAGGGAAAGAAGGAGAGCGAGTGCGAGAGCGAGAGAGAGGAGGAGAAATATGTTGGTCAAAGTTGAAAGTGTTTCACAAAGTGACCGTTATATGAGACAAGGCCTGGCCATAATAAATTCGCTTCGTTTTGGCCAACTAGCGAAACGAGCGAAGGCGAAAGAGAGTGAGAGGCGTCGAGAGTGAGAGTGAGAGAGAGTTAAGTCGAGATACAGAGAGAGGGAGAGAGAGAGAGAGAGAGAGGGAGCGCAAAAACTGCAAGACATTGCAACAATCAAATTAAAGTTGAATTACATAAGCGACGTCGACGGCGACGTCGACGTTTGTTGCTGTTGCTTGTTGCTTGTCCGCTGACTTGGCGTGTTTATTTGTTGTGCAATTCGTGGTGTGCGTGTGTTCGTGTGTGTGTTTGGTCTGCTTCTTCAGTTTCTTATTGCTTTATTATTATTGCTGTTCGCAACAACAGCAACTGGGAAAGCAGTAGAAATTATGTTGCGTGACGTTTCATTTTGCACAAAGACTGTAATTGGCTGCTCTCCTCTCCGTCGCCGCTCAAAAGTCGGCTAAGTATATTGGCCTAAAAATTGCGGCTAATGACCAACAAAAATATGTATGCATATATATAACAATAATAACAACAACAAACAACAATAACAACGAGAAAATAAAGAGGCCAGCACCAGGCACGATTTTTGCTGGGCAATTTTTTTTGGAAGTTGGTCAACGGACAAGTTGCTGCAGTCGATGTGTTTTTTTGCTTTTGCTTTTATTGTGTTACTCAATCGACCAGATTGGCAGGTGAAATGCAAGCGAAGACGAGGTCAACGAAAATAATAACAACAATTTGCTGCAAATTGGCCAAAAGGCCGCATTTTTACTGTGCATTCCCGTGAAAGTCACAAGGAAGTTTGCACAAGTTAAAAGCGAACTTCGATCATCGTTTCGTTCACATTTGCAAACATTTGCATTTCTTTTTGTTTGTCGTTGTGGGGCAAACACTTAATGCGAAACAAGTAAATCAACAGCGGCTTTTGCGCTTTGCGCTTTGCTTGGTTTTTGGCCAACTATTTGCTGTTTACAGCCAATTCATTGCCAGGATTTGTACACATGCCATGGCCCAGAACCAGAACCAGAACCAGCCAAGCTAAGCGAGTCGCGAGTCGCGAGTCTCGAGTCTCTAGCTGTGATTTGTGGTAACAACTTTGGCCTTCAACTACGCCAATTTTACAACTGTTGCCAGCTGTTGTTGGCCTGCAAATCGATTAAAAGAATCGGGCGTAAAGCGGCCAAGCAAAACGCGGCATCAGAATCACGTCTCAGCTGAAAGCATACACGACGCGACAGATACCCGAACAACACGCAGATAGCATCAAAGTCAGGCCAATTTGAACTTGACTGAGTTGAGACGACAATAGCAAAGAACTTGAACTTCATTTTTGCATTTATCATACTTTTCTCAATTCTATATCACAGCGTCATCTTAAAGTTCTTGCAGCTTCAAACATTGTTTATTATTATTATGCATATTTAAAATTGGTACCAAAAAGTTTTCAACTACAAATTAATATTATTTTTTGTTAAATTTTACATAAAAAATTTAATGGTTCAAGTGTCTTGAAAATATCCAATTCTAGTTTGAGTTTTATGTGTATTTGAAATATTGGATTCTAATTTAAAATATTTACAACCAGTTGCTTTAAATGTCAATATTGATTGCTTAAACTATCGAATTCTGATTGAAAATATTTACAACCAGCTTGTCTAAACTAACTAAAATATTTTGTTAATTATTATTCTTATTTATATGAAAGTAATTAAGCTTCTTCAAATAGTCGTTCATAGCCCACCTACAAAGTATTTAAGCAATAAATATAAAGAAGTAAATGCGCGAAAATGAAACTTTTAAATGACGAAATTCTGTTGATTTCTCAACTTAATTGTTTAATAATTATTAATAAGTGTTAGTTTTGCCGTTTATTCATAGCGTGTTCTTTACTTAAGCTAGGCACACAATAAGCCGCTAATGTGGCTAAAAATAGCGTTTTTTTGTGCATGGCAAAAAAGACTAGAAAGTGGATTAGTGAAGAATTAAGTAATGTCTGTAGATATTGAATTGAATTGTAAACAATATAATATATTGTTGTGGAAGTTTGGAGTTGAAATTGAAACTCTAAATTCTATTTTTGACAAAATAATTTATTAAAAATATTGATTTAATAAAGTTTTATTTATATTGCATTTATTAACAAATTTTATTGGTTTGAATGGAGTTAAGAATATTATTGAAATTGCTGTATGAAATATGCTAATTTGCATTTAATACTCGACATTGAGCTTTAATCTCGGCGCTTTGCATTTTCAATGCCCATAAATATCTATGCACCATTTATATGCAAATAGCTAACGAATAAATGTCGTAAATTTCCAGGTGAAATAAAGCGTCCCGATGGCGAGGTGCAGAGAGCGGGTATTTGGAAAAATAAAAGACTGTCGCAAAAAACAAAGTAAAGGTAATGCGGCCACATCGATTAGCCATTGATCTTGGCCATCGGCTGCGATTCTCTTGGACAATGCATGAATAGAGTGAATGGAGCTGTTGAATAAGCGGATGAATGGATGAATGGTAGGTACGAGAGAGTAACCAATAGAATAAGCGTTAACTTTTAACGCAACGACTTGAAATGATTATTTAAAAGCTTTTAGTGAAACTTTTGGAAAGAGACCAAGCGAACACAAAAATGAAAAGAAAAGAAATAAAATCAAATTTGGTTGGTTTCTTCTTTGGAATTGTTGTTGTTGTTGGTGTTGGTGTTGCGTTTCGTATCGTATCGTTTCGTCTTGACGGCATTTGGTGTGTTAATTGATTGCATAACCGTCACAAAGAGTGGCAGCGACAACAACTCACTTGGACACTCATTCACTCACTCATTCAGTCAGTCAGTCAGTCAGTCAGTCAGTCAGTTGGTCAGTGGGGCAGGCGGACAGTGGCAGCCGGCCAAAAGGGGGCGTGCTCTTTGCACACTCGGCTGGCGCAACCGAACCACACCAAACTCAAACTCAAATCCAAAACGCGAACCCCCAAAACCCAAACCCCGAAACGCAGGCCAAAAACTGACATACCGACAAACCGAATACTGAAAACTGAAAACTCGTCGCACAACATTTATTCATAATTTGTTGTTGCTGCCGCTGCGTTGCAGCTGCCTGCTGCATTTGTTGCACTTTGGCAGCTTGCCGCATGCAGCCAGCAGTTTAAAAACCATCTACCATTGACCACTTACCATATCCCATTTCACTTGTGAAGCACTAAAAATAGCGACACTTTGTTTTATTCTCAAAGTCAGTCGGCTTTTATTAGTATTTCCTTTTACTTTTAATTCAGCAAAATACTTTTAATTTAATTTAATTTATGCGAGTCGAAACATTTTGAACACAATGTCCGATAAAAATAAACTGCATAAATGACTAGAAGATCACTTTAGTACAAATTATTATTTGATTTCAAATACTATAAAAAAATAAACTGCATGAAAGGCAGAATATGGCAGAAAATACAATCTTCTAAAATTTAATTTAGCTTTAAATTTCCGATAGAAAATATGGGAGAAGGTAAAAATAATTTAATTCCATTAAAGACTAAATAGGATAGAAGCTAAAAATAATATAATTTAATTTAAAAAATCGATGGGAATCATCTAAAATTCTATTCCATTAAAAATTTCTTATTACTCGTTTTCTTTTTCGTTTGTCCGTATAGAAAAATATGTGAATGTCAAATAAAAAAACTTTAAATACAAATGAAAAAGTTGGGCAATTTTCCATTTCTTTTTGCAAATTTAAGATTAAGCAGTCTAAGAAAATTTCAGCTTATTGAATTTTAAAAGATTTGCTTACACTTGTCGATTGCAAAGTTTATTTGGATTTTGAAATAGAAAAATACTCAAATAGCTAAAATTCTCGCTAATCACATTGAATTGAAAGTTTTATTTGTGGGTTTTTCATATGTTAATTTAAGATTCGCGAAGTTGTTGAGAAAAATCAAGTAAAATTCGTGTTGAGCTTGTTGTGCACATTGTAAAGCAAAGTTTATTTGGTTTTTTTTTTTGGGGAATTGCTGTTGTAATACCTCATTTGGTTTTTTAGTCAGCCACAACAATGGCACGAAAAATGCATTTTTGAAGCTGACATGGGCGCTGACATAATGACCAAACAATTTGCCAAAAGTTGAGCATGCACACGCTCAACACACACACACACACACACACACACTCAACACACACACACTCTCAGAGTGGACTGTGCTGGAAATCAAAATCGAAAATCACAATTGAGCTGTAGCTCAGTTGCAGTTGTTGTTGCAAGTTGCTGTGGTCTGGCAAGAACTAATTGCGACCTTGGGTCTCTATGGCGAACGTACACGGCGGCGCATGCATTTATGTAGATTGTAGATAGACTCGAAATCTTGAGAATGCGCCGCTTTACGGCACGTTCACAACTCGTTCATAACCGTGCAACAACTGCAACGGCGACTGCAACGACAACATGCAAAACCTATCAATGCATAATTCTTAATCGAAAATGATGTTGCTCGAGTCAGATATCCGCCGAAATGTATTTAATAATAGCCCCCCAAATAGATTACCCAATAAATGTCGAGTAATGCTCGCCTCTGAAGGGGACACTCAAAAAGATAAGACAACTTGCAAATGGTACTTCAGCCAGCAAATAATCGCCAACTTGGCCAATTAGATGAAACCAAACCTGAAGCTGCAGCTGTCGATGGCAACATAAAATGTTTGTATTAATAGATGAAATATGCAGCTTAATTTTTCGCAGATATTTGAGTTTTTTCATAAGTCAGCATTTTTCTATTTTATATGTGTATTTCAAGAAATAATTACAATTTATAAAAATACTCAAAATAATTAAATAATAAGCAGACTTTGCGCCGAGTTGCAATTTTCTAGAATCACCAGAAGCTGAGTTCGTTAAATTATTTTTCAATAATGAATGAATAAATAAAACAAATACAATCTTATAAATTAAAAGTCAACTTTTAAACAAATTAAGATTATTTAACATCTGACTTTTATGTATCAGTTTATATTTAACAAAAGTCAGGCTTAAACTCAATTTTTTTTGTGTTATCTAATAGTTAAATTTATCAACATAGATTTCCATTTTTTTTATTTATCTATTAAGTTATATAACTATTTTTTTGTATTTTGTTTCAGTTTTATTCAATGAAATTTTTATTATTTATTTGCTTGGCAGCTGTTCAATATAGTCTGTCAAATAAAATGATTTAAAATAGATTGATGTACTCGAAAAAAATATATCAGAAACAAAGTTAGTTGACTTATATTTGATAAGTTCAGATCTAATAAAATTAGCTTAATTAATTAGTTAATTATTTAAGAGCTGACTTTTCGTTTATCAGTTTAGCTTTAAATTTGAATTATGAAATATGAAATGTGAATATTTTTATTTATTCTTTACATCTCGATTTTATTTCATTTATTGCTAGTATTATAGACTTATTTTCTTGTTGATCAATTTTGATGATTCAAAGATATGTTCAACACGCTGTGTGTTAACAGTAAGCTGAGGCTGAGGCTGAGATTGACGCTGAGTTCGCGTTGCCTGACTTTGAGCAGCTCTTATATGGTAATTGTAATAATTATCGCCAATTAGGGGGCACTTTCAAAAGGTTACGTGCATTATTTCGGCTCGCAGCGCGATCGCGCTGATCATCGCGAGTGATCGGCCGGACAGACTGTACTTACTTTTGACTGCCCACATGGTGGCGTCGGTGAGGCCGCGGAGATAGCTGCGCATGTCCTTCGTGCAGTTGAGGCTCAGCTTGCGAGCGGCCTCGACGCGCTGCCACTGCGCTGCCAGCAGCGACAGATCGAAGACGTTGAGGGAATCGCGCAGTCGCAGCGTTCGCGTCAGATCGAAATTGACGTCGACGTCACTGCTGCTGTTGTTGCTGTTGTTGTTGTTACTGATTTCCGTATGCAGACGCAAATTGATGGTATTGTGCTGATGATCGACGTCACTGATGACGGCAGAGGACTTGTTGTTGTCCTTGTCGATGGCCGCCTCGGCAATTTGTGGCACCAGCTGCAGCAGCAGCAGCGGCAGCAGCAGCCGCGCCAGCACTTGATGTATGTGCATTTTATCGGTGCGTCTTCTTCAGCAACTTCTTCAGCACAAGTCAACAAAAAAAATGTACAAAAAAAATTAACACAAAATTGGCTGGGCACGTTCGTGTGTTGCTTCTTCACCACTTTCACTCAAAAAACACTGATAATACGAAATGCGAGAAAAAATCTATGTTAAAATTTTAAAAACATCAAAAAAAATAAAATCCAATGTGTGTCGTCTCGTATTTCCTTTTCTTTCAGATTTGATTTGTTTTCGACTTCTATTTTTTTTTTTTCAATTTTACGTATTTTTCTCTTTATCACGAAAAACAATAATAATTATCACACATCACACGCACACACACTTAAAAAACTCTTTGATTTCTTGTATTTTCTTTGCAGCGTCGTCTTCGTCGGTCGTTAGAATTTCGCAGTGTTTTGGGCAGCACTTTTACTTTCGTTGCGCACGCGCGTTGGCCACACTGTTTGGGAGCTGAGGCCGAGTACTCTTGAGGTTGTTGGGGAGCTGCGACAAGCGACGACCGCTTGGCATGAACGCACGTCAACGAATTGCGGCTGCGCGTCTTGGACAGCTGTAAAAATATGCTAACAATTTCAAAAACTCAGCCCAAAAACTCGGTTCGCAGTCGGCGGCGACGTCGCGAGAGTCGACTGAAAATCTCGGCGTAGGCTGTGCGCTGAGACGCTGACGCCGCTGTGACGGCGACGACGAAGCTGCGACTGAAAGCGCAAGTGAGAGACTAGAGTGCAAATTTGTACCGTTAAGCCAACGAAAGCATTGCGCAGAGAGAGCAACAGCACTGAGAGAGAGAGAGAGAGAGCGAGAGCAAGCGAGCGGGCGAATGAGAGCGAGAGTGAGGCACGCAAGTGCAGTAGCTACGGAGTAAAATCAAATAAATAAAATTAACAAAAATAAAATACAAGAAATCCCTGCGTCATCGCTGCGATGTTGTAATAGGCAAAAGCATTTTGTTAAACGAATGTCGTTGTCGGCTGCTATTGTTGCTATTGTTATTGTTGCTGCTTCATGTTTGATGTTATGCGACCGCAAAAACCAAAACCAAAACCAAAAACAACAACGACATCGAAATTAATCGCAACGAATGAAAGAAGCAAAAGAGACGACACGAAACACGACACACGAAAAATGAGTTCATGAGTGAGATGGCGAGAGCGAGAGAGATGAATGAAAAGCAGCGAAATGCGAAATGCGAATGATAATGCATTTTGGCCTGGCTGACAAAAAGCTCGCTGCTATTGCATCCCGGAAAAAGGCGATGATTGAATACGTGATGCGAATGAAAATAGAAGAAACTCAATTAATAACATTGAATGACAACAACCGCATTGTTGTAATGCATAATAAACATCAAAATTTACAAATGTATTCATGTCGGCCTAAAAGGTAGAACAAGTAAGTAAATACTTAAAGTAATTACGATCTAAAATATGTGATACAAAATTTCTCCTTTAATAGTACGCGGATATTCCCAATAAACGAAGTCAGTGAAGTTCGCAACAAGTGACAACCAAAGGATTCACCTGAAAATCGTGAAATATGTGAAAAAAAGTGAATAGTGCAAGTGGAAAAGTGAAAAGTGAGTTAGCCAAAGTATTGTGCATTGTGGAGTGAACAAAGTAAAATAATCTTGGCCATTTTTTATTTTTTTTTCAAGTGAATATAAAGAATGTACTATATGAATAAAAATGTGAAGTGTTAAAAAATGGTGAAAAGTGCATGTGAAAGTGTAGTTAAGTGAAGTGCATCAAAAGTATTAAAATTATTTATTTATGGAGTGATCCAAAAAAATAAACTAGGCCATTTTTTTTTGCAAGTGAATATATAGAATGTGTAAAAATGTGAAGTGTTAAAATATGTAAAAAGTGCAATTGGAAAAGTGAATCAAAATTATTAATATAAAAAATAATTTGAAATTATTTAATTATGGAGTGAGCCAAGAAATTAAACTTGGCTATTTTTTTTTTTAATTTTTTGGAGTGAATGTAGAGAATGTGTAAAAATGTGAAGTGTTAAAAAATGTGAAAAGTGCAAGTGGAAAAGTGAATCAATATTATTAAAATTCATAATAATTAAAAAAAAAATATTTTCATTGTGGAGTGAATAATCTTGGCTATTTTTTATTTATTTCAAGTGAATAGAAATAATGTATGAAAGAAATGTGAAGTGTTAAAAAATTGTGAAAAGTGCATGTGAAAGTGTAGTGAAGTGAAGTGTATCAAAATTATTAAAATTATTTATTTATGGAGTGATCCAAGAAAATAAACTTAGACATTTTTTTTCCAAGTGAAAATAAAGAATGTGTTAAAATGTGAAGTGTTAAAAAATGTGAAAAGTGCAAGTGGAAAAGTGAATCAAAATTATTAATATAAAAAATAATTTGAAATTATTTAATTATGGAGTGAGCCAAGAAATTGAACTTAGCTATTTTTTTTTATTTTTTTGGAGTGAATGTAAAGAATGTGTAAATATGTGAAGTGTTAAAAAATGTGAAAAGTGCAAGTGAAAAAGTGAATCAAAATTATTAAAATACAAAATAGTAAAAAAAAAATATTTTCATTGTGAAGTGAGCAAAATAAAATAATCTTGGCAATTTGTTATTTTTTTTTCAAGTGAATTTAAAAAATGCATGAATAAAAATGTGATGTGTTAAAAATTGTGAAAAGTGCATGTGAAAGTGTAGTGAAATGAAGTGTATCAAAATTATTAATATAAAAAATAATTTGAAATTATTTAATTATGGAGTGAGCCAAGAAATTAAACTTGGCTATTTTTTTTTTAATTTTTTGGAGTGAATGTAGAGAATGTGTAAAAATGTGAAGTGTTAAAAAATGTGAAAAGTGCAAGTGGAAAAGTGAATCAATATTATTAAAATTCATAATAATTAAAAAAAAAAATATTTTCATTGTGGAGTGAATAATCTTGGCTATTTTTTATTTATTTCAAGTGAATAGAAATAATGTATGAATAAAAATGTGAAGTGTTAAAAAATTGTGAAAAGTGCATGTGAAAGTGTAGTGAAGTGAAGTGTATCAAAATTATTAAAATTATTTATTTATGGAGTGATCCAAGAAAATAAACTTAGACATTTTTTTTCCAAGTGAAAATAAAGAATGTGTTAAAATGTGAAGTGTTAAAAAATGTGAAAAGTGCAAGTGGAAAAGTGAATCAAAATTATTAATATACAAAATAATTTGAAATTATTTAATTATGGAGTGAGCCAAGAAATTGAACTTAGCTATTTTTTTTATTTTTTTGGAGTGAATGTAAAGAATGTGTAAATATGTGAAGTGTTAAAAAATGTGAAAAGTGCAAGTGAAAAAGTGAATCAAAATTATTAAAATACAAAATAGTTAAAAAAAAATATTTTCATTGTGGAGTGAGCAAAATAAAATAATCTTGGCTATTTGTTATTTTTTTTTCAAGTGAATTTAAAAAATGCATGAATAAAAATGTGATGTGTTAAAAATTGTGAAAAGTGCATGTGAAAATGTAGTGAAATGAAGTGTATCAAAATTATTAATATAAAAAATAATTTAAAATTATTTAATTATGGAGCGAGCCAAGAAATTAAACTTGGCTATTTTTTTTAATTTTTTTTAGATTGAATGTAAAGAATTTATTAAAATGTGAAGTGTTAAAAAATGTGAAAAGTGCAAGTGGAGAAGTGAATTTTTATTAAAATACAAAATAATTAAAAAAAATGTTTTTATTATGGAGTGAGCCAATAAAAAAGGGTTGGCTATTTTTAATTTTTTTCAAGTGAAGTGTTACAAAAAAATGAAAAGTACAAGTGGAAAATTAAACCAATTCAAAAGTGTTGAGCAATGGTGAAAAGTGCTTGTGAAAAAGTGAATCAAAATTATTAAAATAAAAAATAATTTAAACTTATTTAATAATGGAGCGATCCTAGAAAATAAAGCCTTTTATTTATTTTTTTTCAAGTGAATACAAAGAATGTATTAAAATGTGAAGTGTTAAAAAATGTGAAAAGTGTAAGTGAAAAAGTGAATCAAAATCAAAAGTGTTAAAAATGTGAAAAGTGCAAGTGGAAAAGTGAATCAAAATTATTAAAATACAAAATAATTAATGTAAGAATGTATAGAATAAATGTAGAAAAATATAATATGTTTAGTGCAAGTGAAAAAATAATAATCTGAAAAATCATGTTTTTTATATTTTTTTTTGGGTGAAAACAAGTGAATTCAAAGTTAACCGATCTCAAGTGTAGTGATAAAGTGAGTGAAGTGAATATAAAAGAACTTAGTGAATAATCGAGCGATTTACACTGAATGAAATTGGAGGCAAGGTGAGTGCACAGTTTATTTGAATTTATTTTGGATTTTATCGCTGAATAACTGAACATCCAGTCAGGGAGGGAATAAAGATAAGTCGAGCCAAACGAATAAGCGAATAAACGAATAAAAGCAATCGAAGCGCACAGATCGCATCAATCATGGCCCAAAGGGGGCTCAATACTGTGACAAATGAATGATCTCTTAATTAGCGTGTTTAACACACCGTTAAGATCATTAATCTAATATTTATGCGCCTTTAATATTTTGGTAATTAATTTAGTTATTGTTGTTGTCTGAATGCATTCATGTTGCGGTTAAACGAAACGTTCAAGAAAAGCCAACACAATGTGGCAACTTGGTTGGGCTGTTGCTTTGTTGTTGTTGACCTGTTTACACACACACACACACAGCTGTGAATTGGTTGTGCTGCAAGTTGCAAGCTTGAATCCCAGCTCCCAATTCGAGCAGAGCTGCAAACAACCACAACAAACAGACAAACAAACAAACAGACGACGACAAAGTTGTCATATCACATCTGTCTCTTTTCGTTGTCGTTGTTGTTCCTCTCTCTGTCTCTTTTTAAATTTACACTCTCTCTCTCTCTCTCTCTCTCTCTCTCTGTCTGTCTGTCTGTCTCTCTTGGCAGACATTGTGTAATTTGTCGTTAGAGAAAAACAACAAAATCTCCAAATGTCGTGCAATGCTTTTTCAATTTTCCAAATTACACGAAAAGCTGGGAAAAACCATCAAGTTAACTTTAAGGCTCATGCAACTGTGCAACTCGGCTTGGCTTTAACTTTACCGTTAGCTTTTGTGGCAGTTGTCGCTTCGACAATCAAAAAACCAGTTCTTAAGATCTCGTACATAAAAAATAAAAACAACCACGACGATAAAATGCTGCCAAAAAGTGCAGCATGAATGCTGGAATTCTCTCAAAAATCGAGATGAATGCAACTCGCCTGCATTGTGTGAGTGTATTCACATATCTGTCCGTCTGTCCGTCAGTCTGTGTATTCAAAGGGTAAACAAAATGAGCTTTTTTTTCGTTGTATTTTGTATTGGAAGATGTTACCAGAAGCGAAGCAGTTCGACAACAGAATGCGGTGACGGGCCGATCGTAAACTGAATTCAGATACGAAACTGGTTTATCACTTGAATTATTCGACAGCGGAAAATGTGGCGAAAATTATAAATACTACTTTATGTGAATGTGCTACATTTAAAATTAAAATTATTGCAAGTGTTATTATATTATGATTACAATATTCTTTAGGTAAAATAATTCTTGAACTTATTAAAAAAGATATTTCGGGACATATGTTTCTGCTTTATTTTGTTTAGTTTATTATGAAAATTATACTTTTGCTGAAATTTTATAAATACTATTTTATTTGAATGAGCCACATTGAATATAAAATGTGAATAGTAAATAATCAATTATTATTATTATTAGTTTAAATATTACTTACGTTATAAATATTATGATAACATCAATGATGAGTTATTAGGTAGCATTTTAGTACTTCATATAATTCAATAATAATAATTTAATAAGATGCCTGGAAAACACAAAGATTCTTAGATTACTAGAAAAGAATTTCCGAAAAAGTTTATTGGGTAGTTCATATGCATCAATCAGATTAAAGCAGATCCGTTAACAACAATTCCCCTTAAGCTTTCAATTAATATTCGTTCTATTTCTGTGGTCGAGATTTCGACGGGCATAAATCAATTCGACTGAATGCATAATCCAGCTGAAGTTGGAGATGGAAGCAATGTAACGGCGAATTATTCAATATCCGACTGAAAGAGAGGGTGAAAGATGACAAAAACAAAAAAGAGAGAAAAAAAAAATGAAATCTCGAAAGACATATTATATGTATAGTATGTAAAATGGGTATGTAAGTGATTTTGAGGTTAGGGACTGTCATGTCATATACTATTCGTCGTATTCGTATTCGTATTCATTTTCGTATATTCGTGTATTGTAATGCTGTCAGCGACGGCAAACCTGTCGTCTTGGGAGCCAGAGCAGAGCGTCTTGGGCCCGGTCTCATATTTTAATGAGAAAAGTGAAAGTGTCAAGAAAAAAGAAGAAATAAAAGCAGCCAAAAGCCGACGATGAGAAGAAATATTTAACTTAACAGTGAATAAATAATAAAGTGCTACTAAAAAAAGCCAAATGCAAATACCGAGTGTATTCGTGAATACACAACTTGGGCCGCTCATTCAGCGGGGCGAATCGGAATCGAATCGTTGTAAATGACATCGGGAATCGTTTCTTACAACGTGCACTGTGCACAGTGGTTGGAAACCAATTCGAAAGTGTGTCACCGACTAATTTATGAAACAAAATGATTCATATTCATATTTTATTTCCAATCTATCTTTTCTATAATATATAAATTAAAAAAAACGATGCTAGATCATTTATATTATTTTTGTTCAATCTTAATTGATTTTTTAAATTAAAAATAAGTCAATTAAAGTTAATTAATATAAACTCCAAAATCGGCGTTTTATATCGCCGATTATACGAGTTCTTTTGTTCGCCTGCATTATATCACAGATATTCGAAGACTCTCGCCTTTCTAAATGGTCGGTCCAGAGTATTTAGGTTAGGTTCAAGCTCAACTCTGGTTATATAATTCAAATTAAATACACATATATTTTGTTTGCATATATTTTCACATATTTTCGAGTCGTCTTCTTTCGAGCAAACTTTACGTTTAGTTTGCGTTCAACTTCAAGCTTCGCATAGAAGAGAAATCTTTTATTTTATTTAAATATTACATAGCAACTGCCGATGTGTGTGTGTCTGTGTGTGTGTGCGAGTTTATCGAATGTTTTTTTGTTTTATGAATGAAATTTATATCGTTGGTATCTGCTGCATCACGATGAAGCTAACAATGCAGAACTTAATGAACAAAAAAGAAGCATAGCAAAATTTGAAATCAAATCTCGTGAAAAACGATCAATTAATTTGGTATCGTTCTAAACGATTTATAATGATGCTTTGGAATTTCGCTTAATGGACGTAAAAATCAATGAATTCATTATTATCTTCGATTAGCGATATTTATTTTATGTTTACTTTCTGAAAGTGAACTAAATTTGTTATATACTATAGATTGATTTATCGATTCGCGTTAAACCTATCGATTAGTACTTAGCAGCTTCACTAAGACGGAAATGGAATAAATTTTTATTTTATAGAATAACTTATCGATTAAATTATCAAATTTGTGTCGATTGCTTAGATGTCATTTGATGAAAAGCAATACAAAAATACAATGTTTAGTTTTAGGTTGTAAACTTTTTTATTTCATGGATGGGCTTCTCGATTAGAGATTTTAATATGAATTCATGAAGATCAATATAAAAATTAATAAATACAATGTTTAGTTTTAGGTTATCTTTGTGATTAACGATATTTTTATTCTTATTCTTAAGATCTTCACATGCTTAAAAGTACTACAAGAGTAATTTCCCTACATCCACTTTATTAAAAAGAAAGCAACTAACAGTTTTGAGTTATCGATAAGTCTCTATTATGCTGAAAATAAGACTGAAAGTAAAAGTAGTGCAACTAAGACAAATAACAAATAGTACAAAATGTAGTAAACTCTTTTATCGACTGACTTATCGATAGGCAGCAGCAACAGTTTAGCGGGCACTGTTGGGGAGAGTGCGGAACAGTTGCGGAACAGTCAACAGGTCAAAGTACACGACGCTCGAGTGCGAGTGCGATGGGGTCATCGCATAACGGTTACATCAGGTTTTCACACACATTGACCATGAACGCATTTCACGTCAAGGCAAAAAGCAACAACAACAACGAGTTGAACTCAAACTGAAGTTGAAGCTGAAATTAAAATTATAACTGAAACTGAAACTGAAACTGAACTAAATGCCGTTGATTTTTCATTCGTCGTAACAGATTTTTATGATTATTATGGTTTTTTTTTTCGTTTTTTTTTTGATAATTACTTCATTTGCAATCTTCACGTGAAGCAATAGAAGAAACCGCCGTTAATTAAAAACGCAAACGCGAACAGAGAGAAGCAAATGAGCGCAGATTGCTTCAAATCTCCGCTGAAGAGATGATATGGGATGAGTGGTGGAGGGGGAGGGGGAGGGGAAGCGGTTTCAGTGTCAGCGCGTAGTTGAGGAGGAAGCTGGGAAGCCGGCTCGAGGTCAGCGGGGAAAAGGGAAGCTGGGGGAGGCTGGACTGTTTGTTACAACAGCAGAGTCGAAAACAAAAATGTATTTTCACTTGACTTTTGCGGGATGTCGTCGTTTTTTTAACGGCTCACCGGGCGGCGGGAGGCTGGGAGGCAAATGCTCATGCTTATGCAACAAAGAGAAAATTGACAATAAGACAAAGCGCAAGAAAGCCCAGGCGAAAAATGCAATGTCACTTACCCATTAATAACCCAAGGCAGCAGCTGTAAAACAACAAAACAAATGTAGGTAAAAAAAACTAGCGCACGACTCGCAGCACGTCCAATGAGATAAGATGTAAGGGGAGGAGGCGGCAGAGGTAGAGGAACAATTGACTAACTGCCATTTATATGGAAACTCTAAAACTCTTTCAAAATCTGTAACGGCTTCAAATTTTCAAATTTAGCACAGCGAACTGCTTGCAGGCAGTAGCGGCGCGCGTGCCGCCATGCCATAGATGGCGCCAACTTTCAGAACATTAACACTCGTATAGATGGCGCAAGCAGCGCGTTAGAATGCATGCACTTGCCGTATGCCATGCCATAGATGGCGCCTAGAGCTCGTCAAAGAGTAGACGGCGTACAGTAGATGTATGCATGCACTTGTCGCACCCAGCCATAGATGGCGCCCACTATAAAGAATCTTAGTGCTTGCAGATGGCGCCAGCTGTTCAGAATGCTGTGTCTACTGCCGCACAGATGGCGCCACTCTCTCGCAAAGAACAAAAAACTGCGAATTCTTTTCAAAATTTCTGTTTAATTCATAATGCTCTTTGTTTTTGCTTATATATACATATTGAAGTATACATATACATATATATATACATATATATATATTGTGTATATCTGGGGCATACATAGAGCGGTTTTCAGTGGTAGTTTCAAACCAATGTACATACATATTTATTTTATGCATTTCTTTGAACGCAAAAGGTACGCAACGAAATGTTTACAACGTTATTTTTGTTTTTGCCTGTTTACTTTACTTTTGTATGTTGTTTATGCAATTACTGTCATAGTTGGTTGTGTGTGTGTGTGTGTGTTTAGTTAGCTAGTTAGAGAGAGACAGCTGGAAATAGTGCTCAATTTTCTTTGTTATGCTTATCGATATTATTTTTGTTATTAATATGCTCGTATATAATTATTTTCGTTCCATTTCTTGGCTAAAAGCAAAATTTATGTTTTATCTGTTCAAATTGCTATATAATTTTTTTTGTTTGTTTGTTTTATATTTTTGTTTTACTTTTTTCGTGCAGCTTCGGCAACTCTTTTATTTTGTCTAATTTGGATTTTTGTTTCTTCCATTTTTTTTATTGGTTTTTCGTAATTAACTTATGTTTTGTAGCCCTTTTACCTAATTATTAATCAACAAGAAAAAAAACTCACTTTATATTTGTTTTTTGTTTGGTTTTTTTTTTTAAGTTTGTTTTTGTAGTTTGTTTTGTTTTATAGTGCGGGGTCTTACATGCTCTCAAAAAAGTGTTTTTCGTTTTCCATATCCAAGCAGCTAAGTTAAAAAATTACAAAAAAAATGCATTCGAAACTACCAGCGCATTAACCTATAAAGATGTTACGTGTTTCGGGTTTTATTTACTTTTATTAGTAGGCTTAAGTAAATATCATTTAATTATTATTATTATTATGTAGTTTCATCAAGTGTTTGTGTGAGTTGTGTTTCTGTGTGTGTGTGTTGTTTTTAATTCATAAATTATTTTATGTTTCCCTTTGCTTAACTCGTTTGCTTCATTTCTATTTTTGACTGTTCTTCAGATGGGCGCCAATTATTAATTGAATTTCTTAAAGTTCGATTGCTCTAAATTTGATTCAAAAATAACAATTTTAAGAATGTTTTAAAAATAATTTTTAAAGTTAGAAAAACGCGATTTTTTCTGGTATTTCCTAGATTTTAAAGTTTACAATTCTCAATAGAAATATTTCTTATTTGCAATATTTGTGAAATAAATTTTAATGTTTGAAAGTCTCAAAAATATTTTAAAATTCTCAGTTCAAATATTCTGTATTTGCAATAGTAGTAAAATACTTTTGAAATTTTAAAATTGTAATTTAACAAAAATTTGAAAAAACTATTTAAGTTTAATTAAATATATTTTCTATTTAAGATTTAGCTGCCCAACTGCTTGCTCTTGTGTTAGAGAAAGGAAATGAATTTGATTGCTGCACTGCTTGCAACTGCTTGGCGGGCAAGCAGTGTTTTTATGTGTGTTGTGGGCAAAGTGATCGATAAGTATCGATAAATCGGAAAAATTGTTAAATATCAATAGAGAATTCGCTTGGATTTGTAAGATCGATAGGAAAAGATATAGAATTTGAGAGAGGGAGAAAGAGAGAGTATTTAAAGTGTGTGTGTGTGTGTGAGTGTGAATGTGAGTGTGTCAGTGTGTGTGTGTGTGTGTGTATAGAGAAGAGCACATGTGAAGTAGTATAAAGTAGTTCATAAGTATATATCTATACATATATATCGTAATTTGTATTCATGTATATATAGATCGTATATTCGTAGAGAAAGGCACAGATGAAATTATTACATAATAATTAAATTTGTTTCAATTTGTTTGTTGTCCTTGTTCTTGTTTTTGTTGTTGTATAAATGTGTGTTGTAATTTAGCAATAAAGTTTCTAAGTTCGATTTGTTGTTTGTGTGTTTTTTTTTTGTGTGTGTTGTCAAAAGTTTATCTAAACTTGGGTTCGCTATCGTTATCGTTATAGTAATCGTTATCGTTATCGATACATCATTTCGATCTACAAAGAGTGTAAAAAATGCCTTTTCATTTTGGAAATTTTGTTTTGTTTTAGACCATGTTGAGAAATTGACAGTGTTTTTTTCTTATTATTCTTTTCTTCCTTCTTTTTGTGCCGACTTTTTAGGGTTAGCTATTGTAATTCGTTGATAGTTTCATATATACATATACATTTAATATATAGTATATAGTATATAGTGTATAATATATATAGTATATATACTCTATAAGTTAGTTTATAAATTTCTCTAATACTTTTGTTGTTTTTTCTTCTGGTTTCTTCATATATATAAATGCTACGACATCAAGTTGTTCCAGGGGTTCCGACAATTTGTAGAGCTCTCAAAGAGTGTGTGGAAGGGGCGGGGGGAGGGGACAGAATTATAGTTTTTTTTTTTTTATATATATTGCAGTTAAGTATATGTATATATGTATATTAGTATATTTCAACTAACCATTAAAAGTTTGTCACTACATTTATGCTACATTTTTAACACTAGACTGTACTTTAGTATTTTTTTTTGTTGCGGTATTTTGCCCGTTTGCCCGTTAGTTTTCTTTGCTTCCTCTTGCTTCTTTTTATCTATATAAAAATAAACCTTTGGGTTGTTGTGTGTGGAGAGAGTTCTGGGCGCCTTTATCTCGATCTCAGTTAATTCAAGTGATACTGCTTTTTATTTATATTTTACTACGCAAAAAAGTTAACATACTCTAATTACCCTTACTTTCTGTATGTGAGAGAGAGAGAGAGTGAGAGAGACTGAGAGATAGCGACAGAGAGAGCGGGACAGCACGATTTTGTATTTATTTTTTGGCACAATTTTATTGAAATGAGCGCGAAAGATTGTCCAGTTATTAGAGAAAGTGCGAGGGAGAGGGACAGAGAGGGGGAGAGTGAGAGAGAGAGAGAGAGTTTCTTGTTGTTAAGTTAACTATGTAAATTCGTTTTCATAAATTTGTTTTTCTTTCGTTTTCTTTTTGTGGCAACAATGCAGGTTGTAATTTTTTGGTATTTTCTTGGTAGTACTTTGGTATGTTTTGTTTAGTATTTTGTTGTCATCTTAACGAGCTAAAATTGCTATTGTGAATACTGCATCAGCTTTTATCGTTATCGTTATCGTTTTTTGTTGTTTGACTAGACTACATAAAATACAATACAATACAATACAAGACAATTTCAATACAATACAATTTCAATACAATGCAATACACATACAGATGCCCTATATACATATTCTAGAGGTTGGTGTGTAGTATTTAGTATTTAGTTACTTCTTCGCTTTGTCCATTTTGTATATAGTTTATATAAATCGTTTAAACTTTAAGAGCTAATCACAGAGTTGATGATTTTTTTGTTCACAATTTCCATCATGTATGCATGTACTCTCCTAAATATATATATGTATGTAGATCTGGTATATATTATTATGTATAACTGTATATATATTTTTATATCGCATATAACGCTTGTTGGTTTGTTTTTGTCTCCATCTTTTTGTATACATATTTATCAGCTGGATTTTTTGTTTTTATCGATATTGGTTTGAAACGGAAAACGCTCTAAACAACATTTTGTGTGTTTGTGTGTGTGTGTTTTTCTGCTACTTCTTCATCTTCTTTGTTGTTGTGTGTTATCGATAAGTTATGATACCTTTTCGCATTGTTTTGTTGCTTGCTAAACATATGAAAACCGTAGATTGCACTAAAAACAGTTGACATTTTTGTTTTTCTTTTTGTTTATTTTAAATTTTTATTTAGGTAAATTACCACTTTTGTTTGTTAGAGAGAACGCTCTAGATTTGAGTAGTTATCGTTATCGTTACGTTAATCGTTAATTGTTAATTGTTTATCGTTACAGTTTTACAGTTTACAGTTTTACAGTTACAGTTTACAATTAACGCCCTAACGCTAGTGAGTAATTTTTGCTCTTTCTTTTTGGTTTGTTGTATCGTTAATCGTTTATCGTTTATCGTTACCATTAATTGCCTATGAACTAAAGGTTTTGGTTTTGTTTTTAGTTTTGCTTTCTTCAAACTGAGCACTTGGAAAATTCCCTAAAGTTAGCACAGGCTACAGTTACATGTGTGTGTGTGTGTGTGTCTGTGTGTCTGGCTTGCTTCTCCAATTTATCGTTATCGATAACAGTGAAGATGGTTAATTTTATGTGTGGACCGCCTAGAATGTTAATAATTGAGAATTACGGTAGAGTTTTGGATATATCTGAGCACATTTATCGTTATCGATAACATAGTTTACTGAAAATCGCACTCGTTGAGACTGCAGCGAGTAGTGTTATGTAATCGATTAATGTTGACTGCATTTTGGCATAAATTTATCAAAGCCAAACAAGACGTCGAGCAATTTATCGTTATCGATAACATATATTATGATAAAGGCTGCCTAAAGAGGCTGCGTAAAGTGCTGCACTTTACGAAGACAGTTTACAATGGATGAACATTTAACGGAGAAAAGTCTAAAACGTAGTGCATACTTTTGTATGGTTATCGATAACAATTTTTGTTGGGGATTACGGATTGCTAAATAACGAAAATATCTTCTAATTGATCTTTAACGAAACTTGAGTAAAAATAAGTACAGTATTTGGCTCGTTATCGAAAATAATTTTGGATGGTGATTTCGAGTCGCAGATTGAAGCTATGATTATCGATAACAGTTTTAACTGACGTTGACGCAAGTCTTTTAGCAAAAGAACTTTAAATAAGCATTGAATTTTGCTCAGTTTTAGATGATTTGTAGCAAATGTTTAAATTAAATGCTTTAAAAACGAGTATAGAAATTTTCTCGTTATCGATAACAAATTTTTAAGGCCTTTCAAAGCTTTTGAATTGAAATTGTTGAAAATCTTTTTTTGATGGTGATCAATAACAATCGTGTTGGGATTGCAGATTGATGCAAATGTTTTGATAAAATTGCTTGAAGATTACCGATTTGGGGTCGTATAGAATTGGATGACTTTTATCTTTATCGATAACAGTTTTAGATGACGTATTGATGCAAATCTCTGTTTTTAAGTGGCAAATTGTGGGAAATCATTTTGCTCGCGTTATCGACAACAGTTTTTGGGAAGCAAACCTTTCACCGCTTCAGCTGGGAAGTCTCTGTTTGTGTCTATCAAGTAGTAAGATGCAGTTTCATAGGATCGGGGGTAACTTAAGTTTAGTCCGTGGAGGATTGGGGCGACTTGACGAGCAGCAGCTCGTTATAGTCGCTGTCCTCGTTGCCGCACTGATCCCGCTGATCCATGCGCCGTCGCTCGCTGATGATGCGCAGAATGTCCGCGGAGTCGGATTTGCTCAGACCCGCGGGCGCATCGCTGCTGCTGTTGCCCGAAACGTTCGGCGAACCGGAAGCGGAAACCGATGCGGAAGCGGAAGCTGAGCCGGAAGCCGAGGCGGAAGCGGAAGCCGAGGCGGAAGCTGAACTCGAGGGAAGCGTTGTGTTGACGGCGGGCAACAGCAGCGAATTCTCGTCCATCAGATCGGCGTCCTCGTCGAGGGCCTGCTGCTTGAACAGCTGCTTGGTGCTGCCGCTGCGACTGCGCGGCGGCATCGAACGTGGCACGGAGAGCAGGAGGCTGCTGCGTCCGCCCAGCAGGCAGCCCTGATCGACGGACTGCGACCAGCCAAAGGGACGACGTGGCGGCTGCTGCTGATGATGAATGCTGGGCGTGGACTGTGGCGGAAGTTGGGGCTCATTGTCGACATCGATGACATCGACATCGACATCGACATCGACATCGACATCGATGACATCGATGGCATCGACGGTGGTGGCATCGACAACCAGTTCGACATCATCGGCCGTGGGATCGATGGTGGGATGATGGCGCCGCACCTCAGCGCTGCGAATGCTGCGCACATCGGCCAGATCAAAGTCCAGCGGGTTGTTGTCGGACTCGAGGCTCTCGAAGATGGTGCCGCGCCGATAGTCGAACGGCAGCGAGTCGCAGCTGGTGCGCTTCGCCTCCAGGTTGCGTCGCCTGATCGCCTGCTCGTCCAGCGAACGCTCCTTGGACAATACGCCGCGCTTGCGGAAACCGGCGGCGGCCGAGGCGCGTCTTCCCCGTCGGCCCAGTGGCGGCAATTGCAGGCTGCCCCCTGAGGCAGCTTGTGCAGCGGCCGTCACGGCGCCGACGCTGACCTCGCCCAACCGACCGCCCAGCGCCTGAGGCGTCAGCGCATTGCCCAGCTCAGCCAGACACAGACCGGGCTGTAGTTGTTGTTGCTGGTGTTGTTGGTGTTGGAAATACTGGATGGTTTGGCGACGAGCGCCAGCAACAGATGAGAGACTTAGAGCCGGTTGAGTGGTGTTGCTGGTGGAGGCGGCGGCGGCGGCGGCGACGGCGGGTGTGGGAAACTTTTTGTCCAGCGATGGGGTGCTGTAGATGAAGTTCTTGGGCAGCGATTTGACTTTGGCGAGCGGGGGACGCGGCATTGCGGCCGCCTTGTGTTGCGCCTCCGCCAGCTGCTGGCACAGTTTTTGCTCTTGGGCAAACTCCTGTTCGCGGACCAGTTCGCGCTCGAGCTCGACCTCCATGTCGAGCTCATCTTCCATTTGCTTGTGGCTCTCCTCGAGGTGTTTCATCAGTACAGCCACGACGACGTTCACTAACACGAATTGCGCCATTAGAACGAATATCACAAAGAATATGGGAGCAATAACCGAGCTGACGCAACAGTTGCGCACACAATCTGCGGCGTCATCGCAATTATCCCTCAGCGTGTCCTTCATGATGCCGTTCCAATTGTCGCCAGTCGCTACGCGAAACAATGTGAGGAAAGCCATGCCAAAGTTGGCGAAGTGCGCGTGCTCGCCCAGCCCCTGGCACGGTATCTCGTCCGAGCATTCCAGCCGCCCAAACAGCTCCACGCCCAGCGCCGCAAATATGAAGAACAGCAGGAAGAAGAGCAGTCCCAGATTTCCGACCTGTGGCAACGCCTGCATCACGGTGTCGAGCAGCGCTCGAATTCCTTTCGCCATCTTCAGGAGCTTCAGGACTCGAGCGATGCGCAGGACGCGCATCACACGAATGATGGTGGGATTGATGGGTATTATGTTGGTCTCCAGCTCCTCGAGGACGATGCCCACAATGGAGAGCAGCACGATGCCGACGTCGAGCTGATTCCAGCGATCCTTGAGATAGAGACGCCAACCCAAGGCGACCAGTTTCATGTTCGCCTCGAGTATGAAGACGGCGGTGAAGAAGTAGTTGAAGATCTTGAGAGCGTACTGCAGCGGCTTGGGCATCATATAGTACTCCATGGCCATGGTGACGACGTTCAGGCCGATGACGGCCGCGATCGCCAGATCAAAGTACTTGGAGGTGACGACGTTGTGCACAAACATGCGAGTGGGCGAATAATTTGTGTAATACGGCGGCTCGTGCATCCGACGGCGTTTCTTCTCCATTTGCAGTGCTCGCTTGGCGGCCCGCCGAATCTTCTCCTCCTTCTCCTGCTCCTCGCGACAA
Source organism: Drosophila ustulata (assembly GCA_035047365.1). Taxonomy (NCBI): domain Eukaryota; kingdom Metazoa; phylum Arthropoda; class Insecta; order Diptera; family Drosophilidae; genus Drosophila; species Drosophila ustulata. The sequence goes on from JAWNPT010000080.1 coordinate 11,610,935, forward strand.
CGATGGAAATTCTCGACGACCACGCCCACAAACATGTTGAGCACAAAGAAGCCGACGAGCAGTATGAAGGCAATGAAGTAGAGCAGTCGCCATTCGTTGTAGTTGACGATGGGCTGCTGATCGACGCCGACGGCATCGAGTCCCGTGTACATGATGTTCACCCATCCGTCGCGGGAACTGAGCACGAAGAGGGACATCAGAGCCTTGCCGAGATCGTCGAAATTGTATTTGCGATTGGTCCAAACGTTGCCGGGAATGCGACGACACTCGTCCGCGTTGCGCACGTTCTTGATGTTCTCGCCCTCGCAGTAGAAGAAGGTGCCCTTGAAGAGCTGCACGCCGAGGATGCCGAAGATGATGAAGAAGGTGCAGCAGATGAGCACGATGTTGCCAATGGGACGCAGGGACGATAAGAGCGTTTGCACGACTAGTTTCAGACCCGGGGCGCGGTTGATCACACGCAGCGGCCTCAGGGAACGAAGTAGCCGAAACACCTGCGAATCAAAAGGTTTGGACACGAGTTTGTCAATATTTTTGGGTGTTATCGATATCGATATATGTATATGGGTTGAGTGCCCTCAACGCACGATATCGCCAGTGGTTGCGCACAACTGAAAGGGAAACTTATTTAATTCTTGTCAAATTCAAACTGAAACAGCAACGAAACGTGACTAAAAAAGGACAACGACAGTTGTTTTATATCAACGAAATGTTAGCGAGAAAATCAGGGACCGTAAAACATCTGGAAATTATGTGCAAAATAATTTGAAAAAAAAAAATATAAAAATAGGCTAAGTCCGATTTCAGATTTCTAATAATACATTTTAATAATAATACGCACAGAGAAAAACTATAATACGAATTTTTGATCTCGAAAAACAATTCTTAAAACAAAATTTCAATCTTTGTACATTAAAATCAAGAAATCTCGATTTTAGATTTTTACTTCTTGGTTCATTATTACGTTTTAAAAACTGGAATAAAAATCTTGAATTAAGACCATTGCAAAAATTTTGTTATTTTTCGAACATTTTTAATTCCTTAATTGAGAATATTTATTAACAAAATTCCAGCATTAACGATCTTAGAAATCAATAGGCACCAAATTCAAGAACTGAATCTTCATATCACGATTTGTTTATTTTGAATGTTTTGAATTGAGAAAACTTTTTAAATTTTAAGATACTCAATTGTTCCCTAAAAATAATCAATTCCAAGTCATTGAAAATAATAATAATTAATTGTTTACGGTCCCTGGAAAAAACAATGGGAACATGAACTAAATGTGTGGAGCATGTTAAAGCGAGCAGGTGATAAGGCTTTAAGCGGTGGGCGGGACGGATTTCTAAAACGGAACGAGGGACTTTCAAAACGATTATACATATTTAAAACTTCTGGAGATTGCGATTACAAGATGGAGCGAGTATTGAGTGCGAATGTGTAAGATTTATGTGCAAATCTTGGCAGTTTTCTTAGAAACAATCTTTAAAAATATCTTGAAAGTATTTGCTAATAAAGCATCTGAAATCGGAATATCCATCTTTATAATAAAGTTTTACTTGTGGAAAAAATGGAGTCGGAACACGCAAAATATATTTGTTTGCAACATTAAATTTAAATTATATTGAGCGGATTGGAACTGACAGAATTCCCCCATTAAAAGTAAAATGATTCTAGGAATGTTTCACACGCGGAATACTGAGTAGAAATTAATTTATGAAATATGTTTTTAACGAATTAGAAAATTGCAAAAATTAACATCTTACAGAACCGCTTTAAATGTGGTTTTTGTGAGGTTGGGTTAGATAAAGGGAAGTGAGCGTATACAGAGATATATATAATATGTATGCAATAATTGTCTAATATTATCTTACTTATAATTCATATACAAGTTTATATACAAAACGAGATGAGGGTGAAAAAACAAACAGATTACTTTGGATATATGTTTTTGGGGACTTTCAACACTTTTACAACTTTTTAAGGGAGGGGACGCTACGCACACACAAAACATACACACAGACAGAGAGAGAACGAGAGCGAGAGAGAGAGAGTGGGATAGCGATAGGCAGATAGTAAGAGTTAGATAGATATAGAGATATAAGCGTTACGAGTAATTTTTGTTTTTGTTTTGCCATTACATGAGAATATAGCACGAGAATTTACCTGCAGATCGGTTTGGTTAGTTTTAGTTTAGTTTTCGTATATGGTTATATGGTTAATATGGAATGCCCGATTCAGACACAATATATAATATATATATATAATATTTAGAGACAGATATAGATCAAGTGTGAAAGAGACAGAGTGTCAAAGAGTGAGAGAGACAGTTGAGCTTTTTTTCATTTTCAATGAGATGTGTGCATTAGAATGAAAGAGACAGCATTGGAGTTAGAGAGAGTAGCCAATAGCGTAGCAGTGAAAGAGATAGTTACAAGAAAGAGAGAGAGAGAGAGATAGAGAGCGAAGGAGCGAGCGAGCGAGCAATAGCTATAGCTTTTTGTTTTCTTGCTCAATTGATTAAAATTAGCTGCATTTTCAAATCGAGTTTTATTTCATTTTAGTGAAGCGTGGTTAAAATTTTTTTTTCTTTTTTTTTTTTTGTGGTGAAGTCGAGACGTGACGCTCTTGTTGTTGTTGTTGTTGTTCTAGTTGGTTTAGTTGTTGATTAGTTGAGATTAGCTGGCTTCCAGAGCTAAGCTTGTTTCTGTTCTTGCAATTGTTTTTCTTGCGATTTTGTGGACAAAAACTTACCCTTAAAATCCCAAATATCCGGGGACTCGATTCGCTAATCAATGACATTAACAAATCAATTATCGATATTGTAACCAAAGATCCATCCATGATATTCCAGCCGGATGTGAAATATGCATCCGGTCCATAAAACATGCCCGTGGCAACTACCTGCAAACGATGATAATTCAGTTATCCAGTATGGACAGTTTTAGTCAATTAAAGATACGGATACTGACCTTTATGAACATTTCGACTGTGAAGACGACGGTGAACACGTAATTGGCTGTTGCAAGGAACAATCTTTCGGTGCTGCTTGGAGGGATGTTTGGTCTTTCCATGGCCAGAGTTATGCAATTGAGTGCGATGAACAATAGGACAACATTGTCGAACCATTTCTGGTTCACAAACCACGTGCAAACCTGCCGGAATCTGTCAACACAAACACACACAGAGAAAATAGAATAGTTTAATGATTGCAATCTGTGAGAGCACGAAGAGAGAATGGCAGAAACGACAGAAATGGGAAATGGAAATCGAAATGAAAATGAAAATGAAAATCGTAATGAAAATGGTCAGGTGGCAACAATGTGGCAAAATTGAATTACGCTTGCTGCGAGTATCAGAATCAAATTGAAAAACTACCAAAAAAAAAAAAAAAAAAAAGAAATACGTAAATGAAATGCGACTGTTAAAATTGCTGCAAGTCTGTTGCGAATCGTTTACAATATCCCTTAATGGCCCCATTGCCGATTGCAATCTATCACAAAATACTGCTTGACAGTTGATAAATGAAAAGCTGCCTTGTGGCTACAGATTAATCTGAAACGCACTTCAATTTCAGTTTTATTGGCTCTTAAGTGCATTTAACAAACGTCAACGAAGCGTTCTTAATATGCCAAAAATATAAGTCTAGCAACTAGTTATTACTTTGGAATACATAATTTATCGTCGTCAATGAATTTATCTATTTTCTATTAAAATACTCCAGTAAATAAATGCTTTTAAATGCATTAGTTAAAGTTATAGCCAAGATTGCAAATTCTACTTTTAAGAAATAGACAATTTAAGATACAAAATCTGGTTTAAAATTCTTGTTTACGAGAAATTTGCATATTACAAAATCTTGATTGATATTCTTGATGTAAGATTCAAATATTATTTCAGGAATTTGATAACAACGTTAATTTCAAAAGTTTTCGATTTAATTTAGAAGGCAAAGTGGAAGAACTAAACCACTAAAACAATTTTTAAAAGGAGCTTCAAGTGATTGTATTATACAGTTTGGGATAAAAAAGATATAATTTTTATTGAAAATATGAATGGATCGAATGAAGCAAAGCTTTAGAAGCTGCTCATACATTTTGAAATTGATTATTGATTGTCTGATTGATAAATGCCTGAATTAAATTAAAATTTAATTAGTTAATGTACTTTAAAAGTAGTATTATATGGTTAGAAATTTGAAATTAGTTGTTGATACCTGATTATTGAAGGCCTAATTTATTATTTCTTTAATCTGTCTGACTTATATATATTATATTAATTAGTAAATCATTGAAAACCTCTTATTTGTTATTTATTTAAATTGAAAATATTAATTTATTTAGATGCAATGATGATTGTCTGTTTGATTAATGCTTGAATCTGCCAGATTTATTTTTTTTTAAATTAAACAAATTTATCAGTTAGATGAAATGATATGAATGAATTTAATTGTCTGGCTGATAAGAGCCTAAATAATAAGTAGATCAGATGATAAGTAGATCCTTATTAAATTTAAATAATTTCTTAATTAGCTAAAATTATATAAATGAATTGATAGTCTGTCTGATAAGAGCCTAAATAATAAATAGATCAGATGTCGGATTTATTGATTTAATTTCAATAATTTCTTAGTTGGATAAAATGATAAGAAATGAATTGATTGTCTTGCTGATAAGAGTCTAAATAATAAATAGATCAGATGTCGGATTTATTGATTTAATTTCAATAATTTCTTAGTTGGATAAAATGATAAGAAATTAATTGATTGTCTTGCTGATAAGAGTCTAAATAATAAATAGATCAGATGTCTGATTTATTTGTTTAATTTCAATAATTTCTTAGTTAGATAAAATGATATGAAATTAATTGATAGTCTGTCGGATAAGAGCCTAAATAATCAATAGATCAGATGTCTGATTTATTTGTTTAATTTCAATAATTTCTTAGTTAGATAAAATTATATGAAATTAATTGATAGTCTGTCAATAAGAGTCTAAATAATAAATAGATCAGATGTCGGATTTATTGATTTAATTTCAATAATTTCTTAGTTAGGTAGAATGATAAGAAATGAATGTCTGATAAAAGCCTCCATTGATTTGTTGCACTGGAGTGGAGAAAGCATTTCTCTCAGACTCTCTCTCGCTCTCTCTCCCGCTCTGTCTCACCTGTTCTCCTCGGGAAAGATGTACATGGAGTAGGACTCGCGCTCGATGGTGAAGTGCTTGGGCGTGAGTCGCTGGATGAGCATCTTCAGCTTGGACATTTGCTCGCCGCAGGGGACCATCGAGTGATGTTGCTGATGCTGCTGATGTTGCAGCTGCAGCTGTTGCAACTCCTTGGTCAGCTGATGGGGGGGCAGCTGCGATTCGGCGAGTTGCAGCTGCGAGTGCTGAGGCTGCGACTGCGACTGCGATTGCGACTGTTGCTGTTGCTGTTGCTGTTGCAGCAACTGTTGCTGGTGCAGCTGCTGCAACTGTTGCAGCTCCTTCTCCTCTAAACGCTTCTTCAGATTGTAGTGGCTGATGGAGTTTTTGCGCTTGTCGCGCGCCTCCATGTATTGCTGCAGCATGTCGGGCTCGTTGAGGTTCGTATAGGACTTTTGCCACTTGTCCAGATCGATCTTGGAATTGGTGTACGACAGCGACTTGCGATTCGCCTCGAGGTTGTGCAGATTTAAATGCGATGTCTTGCTGAACGCCAGCTCGATGGAGCTCATCCGTCGCTGGCCAGCGCCCGCCTTCAACTTGGGCGGCTGGTTCAGATTCTGATAGACCTGCGAGTTGAAGATGCACGCGGAGGCGCGACGACTCACCGATCCGCCGACGCCGCCGCCGACGCCTCCAGCGCTGCCGATGCTCAGCGTGTTGGAGAGGCGGCGAATCGAGTTCTGTGGACTCAAGCGATTCGTGTCCTTGTGCCGCGTCTCGGCGACGACGGCCACCAGGCAACTGTTGTCGCTGCCATTGTTGAGTTGCTGCTGCTGCTGCTGCTGCTCCTCTTCGACGTCGGCAACAATCAGTTGATCGTCGCTTTGGCGATGCCGCTGCTTCTTGGAGCTGCTGCGGCGGAAGCGTTGCTTGAAGCTGCTCGGCGGGGCAAGCGGCAAACGTTCGCTCGACGAGCTGCCGCTTGTGGAGGCGCTTCCTCCGCCGCCTGTGGCAGACACCGAGCACAGCGACAAATCGGACAGATTCAGACTGTGACTGTGACTCTCGCCGGGCGGCTGCAGGGAGGTGGGCACATAAATGGGCGTGGCAGCGGCACTTGTGCCCGAATGCTTCGAGATGTCGTCGATGATGACGCTGTGCATGCTCAGCTGATTGCTGCCGCTGCTGCTGCCACTTGCTGCCGCTGCCGTTGCTCCTGTTGCTCCTGTTGCTCCTGTTGCTGGTGTTGCTGCCGCTGGATGTCCTTGCAGCTGGCTGGCGTTCAGTATGTTGAGCGGCTTGTGCGCCAGCACCGGCGACGGCGGTATGAGATCGATGGCGGGAATTCCCTCGTCCAGTGTCCGCTGGCCGCCGCTGAAGATGTTCGGCGGCTTCAGCAGCGACGGTGACGGCGACGGCGACGGCGACAGCGACAACGACAGCGACATCGACGGCAACGGCGAGTTCGGCGGCTGTGTGAACAATTTATTGAATGAATAACGCACGCAAATTGTTTGTAGAGAAACAATCAGAAAATCAAAAGCTAGAAAAGGCAGCGTAAATAGAAATAGAAATGGCGAAAGAATTCTGCGAATTGCAAATTTTGATATTTATTTATTATTCAAGTAATAATTAAATACCAAAATTTCTATTTTCAACTTTATAATTCATTTGTGATATTCGCAAATTTTAAGCTTCAATTCACGGTTAAAAATCAAATTCTATTCTCTAATGAAATTAGTTCACAAATAGTGAAACAATTTAGCAAAGATAAAATGCACATTGAAGCAAGAGAAAAACATTTCATTTCAGTGAAGAAATTAACAGACTTTTCGCAGATTATAAGAGCTAAAAAATTGATGGTCAGAGTCGAGAAAAATGATCAGAAGGTATCAAAATTCAAGAGAGAATTTTTAGTAATTCAGGGATAACTTGCTGTAAAAAATAGAAAAGGTGACAGTTAAGTGAAGTACTGAAAAGGCGACTAAAATCGAGACGGCAAAGTATTAAGAATGGAAACCTTTTTGAGAAGAGCTAAAAAGTGGAAAGCTAAAAGAGCATTTGAAGAATACAGGAAATAACGATTTTTATGGTAATGGTCAAAAAATTGTGATAAAAAATCATTACAGATCAATTTCTTGCAAAAAAGTGGATAAGTTCATTCTTTGAAGACGTAGAGTTGACAACGTTAGCTGATTAAAAAAGTAAGAGATTAAGTCGAAAAGGACAATGCAGACAGATGAGCTGGAAGGCAAAGGCAACAATTTCTTGAGACAGCGACCAAATTTGAAAGGTGTCAGGAATCAGCAGAGAAAAAATACAATTTCAGAGAAGATGAAAAAAGTTAGCTTGGAAGGTGCAGATTATAACGATTATAATTTTTTTTTTAATCGAAGAGATATCATTTTTTTGTGATTCAAAAACAGAACAAATTTAAAAAAATGATTTTAAAAGTACATTTTAACAATTTTTTTGTTGTGTTTTCATTGAAGCATATTTACTCTTCATTTTTATTAAAATAAACAAATTGTGAAATATTTATTACATTTCAACGAAATAAATTTGTATAATTTGTTTGTTTTATTTGAAGAGTAACTCGCATAATTTTTATTAAAATAAACAAATCCTTTTTTTTTGTTTTCAATTGTTATAATGCCAGTAGTCGACATTAATTTATTTTCAAGTTATTGAAGCGTATAGAAAGTAAAGCGGAAAGTCGACAGAACCATAAAGCAAAGCGAAGGGCAGTTAGCGTTAAGTAAGGGTATCAGTGAGTTGGTGTGGCGTGTGGTTTTGTGTGTCGCCTTCTTCTTGGCTCACCTCAATGTCGCCCCACTGGCGGAAGCTCATGCCCGACTCCATGGTGGTGCTGGGCGAATCCTGTGGCGTCGCTGCCGTTGTGGTGATCAGCGGCGGATCGCGTATCAGCCGCATCTTGGAGAGGCGTGGCGCCTCGCTGCGTCGATCCTTGATCGAGTATGTCTACAAATCGCAAGGCAAGACGAAGCGAAGCGATAAGCAACGTGCAAAACAAATCAAATACAAATGCGACCGGCCAAAATAAAAAATAAAAAACGGAAACCAACCTTTTTGAGACCGCCACGTGGTGGCTTGGAGTCGCCGCCCTCCTTGTCGCCAGGGGCAGAGGAGGCGGAGGCGCCACCACCACCATCCGAGGGCAGCTCGTTGATTTGATAGTCTTGGATGGGCTGCAGGAGGCGCTGGCGATGCGCATTCGATTTGCCCTCGATGGCCAGCTCGGCGGCGTCTTGCAGCTGCTGAGGCGATGATAGAGGATACGTGGGATACATACGATACTATTGATACATACCGTGACACGACTCTTTCGCATTCACATTCACATGCACACACACACTCACTTTATTCATTCATGCAGACAGAGTCTCGCAGAGTCTCTCGCTCTGTTTCTTTAGCATTTTTGGGTCACTTACCTTGCGCATGTCCTCGGCGCTGCGCCATCGATTGCGTACCTCGTAGTAACTATCGTTAGTGGTCGATGAATCCGCTTCGCTGCGTGATTCATCGTACATACCATCGCTATAATTTTCGGCCAATGTCTCTTCGCGCAGTTTCTTAACCAATTCGCGCTGTTCGCGCTCGCGACGTTCATTTCGCTGAGGGAATCAAAATTTCAAAATTAGACTTTTATTCGTCAACGTGTGTGTCGGAGGAGTTCCGGTGAAACGCGTCATACTATCGATAGTTTCATTTGCTCAATACCAACACACAATGTTTCAACTATCGATCGCTTGAATACAAAATAAATGTTCCTGTGTTAATATTTATTAATATGCGATAATTTATTCAAGTTCATGAATAAATTTCTGTTGAAATTTTAGACCAACAAAAAAAATAAGATTCTTGATATTTAAATATTACAATTTAAAGTAGTTGTATTTAGTTTAAACATTTTTTTGTTATCGATCAAATGTTTTATGAATTACAATTTAAATTAAATATATTTAGTTCAAATATTGCTGGTAGCAAAATTATCTTATTGATTTGATTTTCTTGTATTTTTAAATAGATGTATATTCTTGATTAATTTGATCAAAATTACAAATAAATTAGTTATGTTAATTTTCTTTCTTTAAATAAGAGTTGTTGGTATTTTATTTTGCAATGTTTTAGTTAAGCTTTTTACAAAATCCTAAGGATTTTATAAAAGAGTAGCTAAATAGGTAAATCTTTAAATTAAAATTCGATTTCAAATAAATTGCAATCACAAATTGTAAGAATTGAAATTTATTTTCATAATTTCGTAACTAATTCAGATTCTTTAAATACGTCTTGTTTTGATTTTATTAATAGCAATAATAAAATTATTTTTTTTAGCAAAATTAAATATTTTAAGATTTAATTAATATTAATATTTTGATAAATGGAAATCAACATTTGAAAACATTTGTTTATGCAGTTCAGATTTGTTAAATATTTTGCTATTTTAATTAATGTCAATTCAAGCGATTTTCATGTGGTAATTGAAACATTGTTGTTGTGTGGAAATGCCAATTGAATAAATTGTTGGCTAGGAAAACATTTCAGCTTGCGATGCAGTTGTCGAAGGTGAAATGGCTTCCCAAATTGGCAGACAGGTGTAGTTGGGCTTTATTGTTGTTTTGTTTGAATTTTTGTTGGGTGTTGGCAAAACTCTACCTCTGAACTGAATCCCTCAACCAAAATGGCGACCAATAAATTAAACAGCACATAATTGCCGAAGGTCATTAGAGCCACAAAGTACAATGCGGCCCAATGACTTGTCTTTTCCATGCCATTGAATAAGACGACGTTCCAATCCTCTTGCGTCAGTATCTAAAAACATTTTTCGTGTTTTTTTTTCGGTATTTTTTCGGTTTTTTTTTTTTTTTTTTTGGGGTTTTACGATGAAAGTTGTTGTTGTAGTTGATGTTGGTTGTAGTATCGGTGGAAGTAGTTGTTGTTGTTGTTGTTGTTGTTGTAGTAGTTGTTGTTGATTGTTGGTTGTTGGTATTGATGGTTGGTTGATTGGTCGATTTTTGGTTGGTTGGTTGGTTGGTTGCAGTTGCAGGTGGCGGGCGGCAAACGTGGTGCAGTTTATTGTTATATTGATATATATATATATATTATGTTGGTATATATATATATTGATATATTGGATATATTTGGAAAAAGCACATAAGAAAAGTAAATAAATAGAACAAATACCAATAAACATATTGTGTGGGATAAAAAGAATGTAAGAAAAAAGAGAGCACAAAGAAAACAGATCATGTTGGAGAAGCAAAACGCCAAAAAACGTGTTAGATATATTATTATTGTTATGATTATTATAATTATAAATTTGATATACACACATATATATATATATATATATATTTATATGTATATATAATATATAGATTAGATATATATGTTAGCTTTTTATATTTTGTTTTTTGTCTCATACCAACTATTCTTGTAGCTTATAGAAATTAAAAGCATACTTTTCCGATTCGAAAGAAATGATAAAGCAAATGATGAAAGCCTAGTCAAAACCCACTGGTTTTTATTGTTATTCTTAGACGTAACCATTCTGAAGTTTTCGTAAACACATTCAACGGAAACAGAAAATTCGGTTGCCAAAGCGCACTAAAAGCAATTGGCAAATGAAAACGGAAACGGAAAATCAACATAAAATTCGAAAATTAAAATTCTACAAATGAAGAACAGAAAAATAAGTCGTAGTTAATTCGTGGTGTGGCTTAAAACTGAAATGACAAACGCTTCAAAAACAAGACAAAGCGCTGCAACTTCTAACTGAAGAACGTAACTCCAAAAATAGTCCAAGAATAAACTCAAATTGAAAAATGAAATGTTTAAAGCGCGCAAAAATCTTGCATTTAAATTCAAATCTAATAAAAAATATTTATATATAAACTCTTTGGTTTTGATTTTGTTTTTTTTTACACGACGTGCCAATAAATATTTCTTGCTATATGATTTTGAACAATACGATTATATATAGTTATCTTTTTTGTTTTTTTTTGGCGTGGCTGTACATTAATTATATGCTTTTCTTTTTTGGTTTTTTGTTTTGTATTTTGTTTTTTTTTTGGTTTCATGTGTATTTGGCAAAGCGCAAAAAGCAAATGAGGAACTGGTAGCAAACATAAGAAATATTTATGTTGTAAAAAAGAAACGCAGAAAGAAGACAAAGCAGCAGCATATTTGGAAGGAAGGAGAAACAAGCCAAACGAAGCCAACAAATGAAGCGTTTTCCAATGCCTATACATAAGTGTCTTATATATATCGTTTTACTTTTGAGATATATATTTTCTTATACATATATATATTCTGGTTTATGTATCGAGTTGTGTGTTGGGTGTTAGGTATATATATATAGAACAAAACGTAACGCCATTATAATTATATCACTTAATTGGACTTAATTTTTCCATACAAAAGTAAGACACGAAATGTGAGTGGAGGAGAAAAACGAAACGAAATTTCAAATTCAAGGAAATCATGCAAACAAATGATGTTGAGCATATGTTACAAATGAGTACAGAGGGTGTATGTATGTGTGTGTGTGTGTGAGTGTGTGTGGCGGAGAGAAAGAGAGAGAGAGAATAGAGACGGGGAGAGAGAGAGAGAGAGAGAAAGAAAGAAAATAAAACAAGAGCAGGAGTAAAGTGTGAATTGAATTGTGAGATGCGACTGCTGCATTATTGACTCGTTAAGTTGTCGATAAACAGATATCGATAAATGACAATCGATTTGTGTTAGAAGAGAAATATATGTCATCTAATATGCTCCGATTTTATCAATACCGAAAATTCGATCAAATTGAACTCAGAGCTAAATGCAACTCAGCTTTTAAGCGATTCTTTTTCATTTAATTTTGTATCGATAATTTGTGAAATATATATCGATTTTATTGCTATCGCAACACGATGAATTCTTAATGCAACTTTCAGCTTTTGTAAAGTTTCTTTTTGTATACTTTATATCGATAAATTGTAATATTTAATCGACTTGAATATAATGTCAAATATGTATCGATTTAATCAATACGAAAAATTCAACCTAATTTTAATTTAATGCCAAAGGAGAAATTTAGCGTTGTTGAGCTAAATTTTAAAAAGTTTCTGACAATTTTCATGAAATTCTTGACTGTTTAGAAATTAGTTAATGCTCTTGCTGATTAATAAAAAATATATACTTTAGCGAGAGAAAGGTTGGTATGTGTGTTTTTGGTTGTGTGTGTTTGTGTGTATATAAAGTTATCTAAGACTACTTACTGATTGAAAAGGTATTTGAAACTAGGTAAAAACAAGTTGTGAGAGAAGACGGAGAAAACTAAAAACTAAAAATAAGTACATGAAAAAACATACTGAGGCAAAAAACTAAATTGGACCACTAGAAGAACGAGAGAGTGAATAAAAGAGGTATATAGGATATCTGGATAAACTATATATAGTAAACTAAAACTAAACGGAATGTACGCAAAAACTAGAGTTATAGATATGAGGTATAAGAGCTGCACTTTTGTTTCGTTTCATATTTGTTTATATATTTTTAATTTTTTTTCTGTAATATTTTGGACGTTTGCTGTTGTTTTTTTTTTTTTTTTGTTGATGGGGGAAAGTTACTTTTATTGGTATCGATAGGGGTAAATAGTTGGATAGGTATATTTTTGTTGTATATATATATATATATAATTATTTTATTTTTTTTGTATTTCTCTTATATGGTTTTTGGGTGGTTTTTTTTTTTTTTTTGGTTTTTTTGAGATTGTTATTGTTTCTTACTTGGAAAACTGTGACAGTGGCCCACAAAATGTTGTTGAAGTGTTTGCGATCGCATTCACATTGCGGATGTCGGCTGATTATTTCGGGACACGTGCATTCACGTTCGACTCCGGATTCGTCCAAAAATTTACAAAACTTACCGCCAAACAGATACATGCCGAGTATGCTGTAGGTTTATACGTATATATTTGTTTTATATATGTATATATATCTCATATATATATAGAGAGAGAGAGTTATAGGATTTTTCGAGTGTATATTTATATATATATATAAAGATATAGGTTGATATAGTGTATATATATATAGATATAGTATGTATGCGATTACGAGAATATATATATTATTATATCGTTTGATAAAAATTAAACACATATATATATATATATATAAACTATATTAAGTATATATATTTCGATGTGTGTGTGTGTGTGTGTGTGAGTGTATTAATGTGTATATAGACGGTTCTGTATAATACGTAAATAAACTTGATTTCTTGAGCTGATCTCAGTTTGCCTAAGTGGGAAAGTTTTATCTTTCATTATGTACAGTGTGGGTGTGTTGGAGGTTCGGGGGATACTTTCATTTTTCAGTATTATCAAAATCATCATTGCTGTTTTGTTGTTGTAGTTGTTCATGTTTAATTATTATTCATATATGTATATATATATAGTATATTAAAAAAGTTGTGAGTGAAGCAAAAAACTGTTTTATTTTACATAGTTTTCTGGGGGGAACCTCGAAATAATATGAGCTGACAAACTCTAGAGACTGTACTAGTGTGTGTGTATGTGTGTGTGTGTGTGTGGTTGAAAGTTTAGAGGGTCAGAGTTGGGTTGGTTGACATAGTTTACAGTTAGAGTTTAGAGTCGAGTTTGTTATGCGTGTTTGCGAGTGGAGAGTGGAGATTCGAGTTTTATTTTTCGTGTGTGTTTTTGGGGGGTTGGGAGAGGTAATCAAATACTACTGAACTTAGAGGCTAGATTAGTACCATATATATACATAGATAAAGACATAGAAATCAGTTACTTAGTATGTACAGAAAACTCAAATAAAAAGTAGAAGAATACTTGTAAATGTGAGTGTGTGTGTGTGTGTGTGTGTGAAGAACAGTAGCGAGTAGAGAGCCAGAGAGAGAGAGAGATTCAAAGTGTCGAGAGTACACTGTGTGTGATCGATTTATCGCTTATCGATAACATGCGAATGCAAATTGCAAGACAAAGGCAAGCCAAGGCAAGACATGACAAGTTCCAGAGAGTCCAAGAACAACTCGTTTCGATTTTGTTTTTTGTTTTCTTCAAACTGTTATGCTTACCTGTGCAATGTTTTTTTTTTGATTATTATTATTGTTCAACTGTCTTAAGAACTAACGCTAATCGAGAATCGATATCGATAATTTACACATACAAGAAGAACTGGAGCTAAACGAACGATCAAACGAACGACATGCGAATGCGCGCTGCTTGCTACAGAACTCAACTTAATTCAACTCAAATAAATATCGATAACACATGCGTTGAACGATTTTTCTCTCTTCGAATTCGTTATGCTGGAACGGCAGGCAAAAGCGGAACGAAACGAAACGATACGAAACGAGACGCAATGGAACGAAACGAACTCAAAAGCACCACATTGAAAGTATTTGAAAGTAAACACACCACAAATTAGTGCGAGAGACAAGTGAGCAATCGATAAATCTATCGAAATTGGATGAAATAAACACATTTACGTAAATGAAAAAAGAGTAAAGTTATCGATTACATAGAGTGCGTTTTGCAGGCGAAACACAGACAGACAGAGACTGAGAAGTGAACGAGTGCGAGAGAGAGAGAGAGAGCGAAAGAGAGAAAGAGAGCGAGCGAGAGAGAGAGAGAGATAGCGAGTGGAGGAACACAAAAATAGGCACAACAATTATAATGAAAAGTTGATCGTTATGGTAATCGTTAATCGCAATTATTGTTATTGTTATCGTTATGGCAAGCCTAGCACATTATCGATTGTCCACAAACAAACAAACGAACCAACGGAAAAAAATTCAAAAATCAACTTAAACAAAATGCTTACATTTTGTATCTCATTTTTTTTGTTCTCGATATTTTTTCGTTCTATTGTTTTTTTTTTTTTTTTGGTAACAATTAGTGTTAGTTATCGACAGCAGATTATATGGCATAAGATTAGGTGGTATATATGTAAATATATATATTTATATTTGTTAAGCGTAAGTGTTTTTTTTTTTTTTTTTTTTAATTTTATTGAATAATATAAATATATAGGTTTTGGTAAATGCTGATAGCAATAGGTCTACCTGAAACACTGTGACGAGCGCCCAAAGCAGGCTGTCGAAATTCTTACGATCGCAAATCTTCTCTCCGTTAACTTTCTCGCAGAATTTACATCCGAACAGATTCATGCCGAGTATACTAAAGTGATGGTATTGTTGGTATTGTTGATATATAATATGATATACATATATATATTTCGATAATATAATATTCTTATAAATTTTTATTATATATGTATTATTGTTATTATTAATTTGTTGTGTTTTGGTTTTTGCATGTATTTTTTTGTTTTCGTGTTTTTTTTTTTTTATTTGTTTTTTAGCATACAATATTCGATTAGTTAATTTCGATTATGATCAGTTTTTTTTTTAAGTATTAACAATTAATTAGTATAGCAATTGTGTGATCAAAGAGAGAGAGAGAGAGAGAGAAATAGAGACAAAAGAGAGAAAGAGAGAGAAAGATAGTTAAGGAAGAAAGAGAGTTGAGAGAGAGAGAGATAGACAGCGATAGATAGAGAGAGCATGTGTCTGTAAGTGAGCAACAAGCGAGCGAGAAAAAACCAACAAAATCAATTTAAATAAAAAAAACTTTTGAAATAAATCGATAATAGCTGAGAAGGAATCGATTGTCGGATTGGACATCGGACTTTTAGCTGAAGCTTTAGATTTTGGATCGATGATTGAAGCGGCATCGAAAGCGGATTCTTGAATCGAATTGGAAAATGCGAGTGATTTGCCTGATCATCGACCGCAAACAGACAAAAACTAAACAAATTAAAAGTTGTTAAATAATAAATAGACTAACGTCGCTCAAGAGCTGAAAGAAGTATTTTTTTTTAGAGCTGAAGCCTAAAAAAATGGAGTTGTAGAAAAAGATTTCGTATTATTCAATTTGATAATTAGAATTCACTATTTTTTTTGCTTTATGTTTGGTTTATTTTCTGGGGAGCATTAAGTTAATAGTTTCATTTAGTTGGTGTGAATATTCTGTGTGTTTTGTTTCTGTATTTGTATTTCTGTGTGTGACACTGACTTTAACAAGTATACGCCGTGTGTGTGTGTGTGTGTGTGTGTTTTTTTTTTTAATATTTATTTGTTGTTGTTTGGACTAACTACACAAACGTTTACGTTTACGACTTTAGTTCAAGAACAGAGCAACTAAACTAACTAAACTGGTAATGTATTTTAATTTTAATTAGTTGCTGTTTAGGGTATTTAATAGTTTTGTTTTGTTGGTATTATAATAATGGTAATTTATTTATTTGTTGTTTTTGGTAAAATCAAGAGAGAGTAGAAATCAAATATTCAGAGCAAGTAGTAGATATATATATATATATAGTACGAGTAGTTATATATATTGTATATGGTAAGTACGAGTATCAAACTGGAGCGACTGCAACTACACAATAAGCGTACGACTTTTAAGTACTTTTAATTTTTTCTAGTGTTGTTGTGTTGTTCTGATTGCTTCCGATCGATTTCTGATTCAGTTTTCATAAACAAAAAAACATATTTGTGTGATTGTAAACAAAAAGCATTTAAAGATTGTGAATTTTTCGAGTGTTGAGTTTCTTGTGTGTGTTTTTTTTTTTTTTTTTTGGTTAACTCTAATAAGCTAAGACACACATTTAGTTAATTTAATTGAATGAAGCTTTTGGCTAACTAACTAATTGTTGAAACTGTATTGTGTGTATTGTAATTTTTGTTGTCTGTGTATTTGTTTGAACTTAAATTGGACAAATCGAAAGATGTCGAGAGGAAGGAGCAGTGACGAGTGACGAGTTAGAAAAAAGGAAACGAATTAAAAAGTATGCAGCGACTTTGAAGTCGGTGACAGAGACAAAGTTGTAGAAAATCACTCGATTAATAATTGTGTGTGTGTGTGTGTGAGTGTTTTTGAGTGTGTTTGAGTGTATTCATTACTGAGTATATTTTGAATGCAAAGTGAGCGAGCGAGCGAGTCAAAGTGTACGACAACTTACGGCAGTAAAGGATTGTGTAAGATAAAGACAGAGAGCAAGAGAAATAGAGAGAGAGAGAGAGCGAGATCAAGTGGAAGAGAAAGGGCTGGAAAGAGAGCGAAATTTGTGGGGATGGGGAAAATAGAGAAATAGCAAAAGAGCGAAAGAGAGCTCAAAGATTGAGATCAACTTGGACGTACGATTCGATTCGATAAAACTCTAACTACGATTCTGTATTACGAGTACATTTAAATGAGTTAAACAGAGAGAGAGCGAGAGAGAGAGAGAAAGAGTCAGTTTAAAAGAGAGCGAGAGAGAGAGAGATGGAAAGTCTTACGCAATCGTTTACTCAAATGGTACGCAGGATTTTTGTGTTTAGAGCATAAAAACGTTACGATTACCAGGGCAATAATATTATTATTAATATTGATATTATTACTGTTTTTTTTTTTGGTTTGGTTTGGTTTTTTGTTTTAAGGGTCTTTTTGGTTTTTTTTTTGGGACGAGTGTTTAGTGTTGTATAACGCATAAGAAGAGACAAAGAGAGAGAGACAGTCAGAGAGAGAGAGAGAAAGGGAGAGTGAGAGGTGGGAAATATAGAAAAAGGGAAGACGATTCTCTTGAAATCAAGTTAAACAATTATTTGTCATGTTGAACTATTATTCAGCTAGTAAAGAAGATGAGAAGGTGAATTTGTTGGATTGTTTAGTGTTGGAAAAAGGTCTGATATATTTTTTAAAGAGTAAAAAGCATCAGATATGAAGTTCTGAATATAGAGAAATTGTTTTTGTGGACAATTGGGGCGTTGAAGAGCGTGAAAAAGTAGCTCGATGAACTTCTGAATCTCAAGAGATACAGAGAGAGGACAGCTCATTGATTAATGCTTAAAGAGGGGTAGAAAAGGAGGCTTAAGAAATTCCAAATAGTTGATGGAGATGGATTCGATGATAGCTCAAGTTTGAGAAGAAGACCAGGGACATCATGGAAGAAAAGGTGTACGAAAAAGAGTGTTGGAAAGATTGTAGAAGTGACAGAGAGAGAGAGAGAGAGAAAGAGAGTGAAGAGAGAGAAATATAGAGAGAGATAGGAAACACAGCTCTTTATGCATGGATCCTTTGCAGGATTTCCATTCATAGAGCCACATGTGTGTGTTCGATGTGTGTGTGATGAACATAGAGTAAGAAAGCTGGTGAACTGTTCTGTTCTGTATCTCAAATTGTATCTCAAACCTCGCTTGGGAATCTTATCTGGTTACAATAATGAAAAATATTATTTTTCGATCAAGATGTGAAAACTAATTTTTGTTGTTTGTATCAGCTTACGTTTTTTGAAAAGTAGATAACTTGAAAAATATATATATATATTTAAGCGTTGGATTGTATTTTGATTTAATATGCACATTACGCATACGTCGCATTGCCTCTCAACTAAAGCATAATTGCTCAAAGCCCTTAAGAAAATAATACTAAATTTGTTTTATATTGATGACTATTATTTTACTGCTAAATAATATTATTTTATTCATTTATTGCATTACTATAAAAACTGAATTTCTCTGTTTATTGCAGCTGTCAAAGGATCTATGAAAGATGTTGCAAAAGGTATGCTGAATTTTTGTTCTTTAATCGATATGCTATATAATATAGCTGCCCTGAAAAATAGATCTATTGCCTTTAATATTTCCCTGTCTAAACATTAAATATGTAGCTTATTTTTTATACTGTTTTTTGCTCTCAATTTTGACAGCAATTATTTATGGCGCGTTATTGTTGTTGTTATTGCAGATGACATCTTTGATTTTGAGGTTAGTTTTGTTTTTTTTTGTATTGTTTCTCGGCAATTATATGGAATAATAGTTGCAGTTGTAATACATTAGTTTATTGTTGTTGTTGCTATTTGTTAGTTGTTGTCATAGACAGACATATGCATAAGTGTGTGTGTGTGTGTGTGTTGGGTGTCGGTGTGTGCGTGTGTGTGTATCTGAGTGTGTGTGTGTGTTATTAGTGGTCGAGACTGTGGCAACGACGGAACTCACCTGAATATGAAGATAAAGAGCACGAGCAGGGAGAAAAAGACAGCGACATTGTCCATGGTGCGCAGCATGACAAATAATTGACGCCTCAAATTGGGCATAAACCGGACGAGCTTAAGGATGCGCAGCAGGCGGAAGGTGCGAAGCACCGACAATCCAGAGCCGCCGCCTCCGGTGCCGTTGCCCCTAAACTGCTGGCAAATCTCAATGGCACTGCAAATGGAAAATGGAAAAAAAAATAGAGAAACTCACAGATTATAATAATTATGCTGAGTTGGTTCAAGAATAACAAAATAGAGAGAGACAACTGCTTCGATAACATTTTAGTTTAATCCAAGAAAAAACATTTAAAACTTCTTACGCAACTCCTTCTCTAACTTTATTACTCAGCAAAAAGTTTATTAATCTTATTGCTTAATAGGGTAATTTTAAGAGCTTATTACTTTTTTATGCTTTTCTGCTTTCTACTTGCAATAAATCTATACATATCTTAATATATATAAATCTCGTGTCACAATGTTTGTCCTCAATGGACTCCTAAACCACTTAACCGATTATATTAAAATTCGTACATCATGTGCAGTTCGATCTAACTTTAGAGATAGGATAGTTTAAATTAAAAAAAATAGATAAAAAAAAAAAAAAAAAAAAAAAAACAAAAACTTTAGCCACAGCAACGCGTGGCCGGGTCAACTAGTTGCTCTATATATATTTCTTAGTGAGTTAGAATTTAAAAAAACATTTGGCTTCCCTTTCCAATTTCAATAAGTGATTTTATATAGTTAGAGTTCGAATTTAAACAAAAAAAAACGAATAAGTAAAAAGCTTTAAGCAATAAAGCAATACACACAAAGCATATTGCTTAGAAGTCTATCAATATATGATTTTAAAAGTACCAGATTTTTTAAATATTTTTTTTTTAATGACAACATTTGAAGTGGCTTGCCATATAAATTTTAATTAGTGAGTTTACATAAAGAAATAAAATAAAATTACAATTTTAATTAGGGACTCCATGATTTTTCGTAGTAATTTATATTCTATAACTTTCTATAACCACTTTGAAGTAAGATTTCTAAGAATGCCTATAACCACTTTGAAGTTGTTTGAATTGGTGCATTCAAATACTTCGGGTAGCAATAAAAAAACAAAACATTTTAAAATAATAAATGACATAAAATTACAAATTTAATTAGGGATTCCCTGATCTAACTTCCCGTAGCAATTTCTACAAATGCCTATAACCACTTTTAAGTTGTTTGGTGAATTCAAATACTTCAGGTAGCCATAAAAAAACAAAACGAGAATTTAAAATAATAAATGATATAAAATGACAAATTTAATTAGGGATTCCACGATTTTACATCCAGTTGAAATTTCTAAAAATGTCTATAACCACTTTGAAGTTGTTTGAATTGGTGGATTTAAGTACTTCGGGTAGCCAAGAACAATTCCAGGTGAAGTATTGATTCTTTGAGACTTACCTGAGTATGACGATGATGCCGTCGAAGACGTTGAAGCCGTTGGCGATGTAGCGAAAGGGGCCCTCGGCGATCACCTTGAGCAGCATTTCGACGGCAAAGATGGCCGAGAAGACGACGTTGCTGGTCTCCACGATGGCCGTGAGCTCCTCCGGCTGGTTGTGGTACTCGATGCCCATCGACAGCGTGTTGATCAGAATGGCCAGCAGGATGCCCTGCTGGAAGTATTTGTGCTCGACCAGACGCTTGATGTAGCGTCTGATCCAGCTGCAGACGCGCATCAGGCAGCGATAGACGGCGATCAGGAGTCGCAGTCCCGCCGATCGGGGACGCCGTCGTCGCTCGTCGAGGGGCGACAGTGCGTTCTGGTAGAGATCGTAGCAGCAGGCGTAATCCTCCATGTAGTTGCCGGTGGGGGCGTGGCTGGCGCGAGAGCCGCCCCGCTGGCCGTTGTTGTTGCGGCTGTGGCTGTTGTTATTGTTGTTGTTGTTGTTGTTGTTGTTCATATTGTGATGGTGATGGTGCGACGAGTCCTTGCCCCGCCCCGTACGACGCTGCTGCCCCTCGCCACGTGGCAGGGACAAGGGCAGCGGCAACGGCAACGGCACCGCTGCCGAAACAGCCGATAGTTCCAGGCTCATCCCAGCTGCAGTTGCTCCAGGCGACGACGACGTTGCAGCTGTCGCTGCCACTGGAGTTGCAGTTGTTGTTGTTGCCTCTGCCGCTGCTGCTGTTGTGGCAAGTCCGCCTTCGGCATCGCCGGTGGCGGTGGCACGCTTCAGCGCCTCGACGGTGTGCGGATCGCAGCGGGCGAGCGACGTGTAAAACGATTCGAGGGTGCTCTGACCCGTCGGCAGGGCCGCTGAAAATGCCACTGAGAATGCTAAGAGCTCTTGACAAGTCATCGCGTCATGAATACCCAGTTCGGAGCAGTCCGCATACGGGTTGGCAATGGTCCCGATGGTCTGCGGCAGGTTCACCTGTCCAAATCGGAATCGGAATTGTAATTGTCATTCATTAGCATCATTGTTCAATTTCATTTAATTCCACTAATTATCGTCTTTATACCCGCTACCCATAGGGTAGAAGGGTATTATAACTTAGTGCCAACAGAAAATGTATGTAACAGGCAGAAGGAGGCATCTCCGACCCCACAAAGTATATATATTCTTGATCAGTGTCAACAGCCGAGACGATATAGCCATGTCCGTCTGTCCGTCTGTATGAACACCTGGATCTCAGAGACTATAAGAGCTAGAGCTACCAAATTTGGGGACAGTACTTCTATAGGTCCTACGCAGATCAAGTTTATTTCAAAAGTTGGATGCCACGCCCCTTTCCGCCCCCAAAAGTCTGTAAGAGCCGTAATAATAGACCTAGAGCATGGAATTTTGGTATGCATAATAATAATTATATTCTCAATGATTCCTGTGAATTTGGTTGAGATCGAATGAAAAACAAGGAAGTTATTTAAGCATCAAGTTTATATGCAAAATTCACTTGCAGCTGCCCGCGCTTTGTTTCTTTAGTTGACAGTGTGACCATAACGGTGTTGTGATTTTTACCCGCTATTTTCTAATATATACAAAAAACTAATTTTAGTATATTTGGTATATTTTTTGTTAATATATCATTTAAATTTTTTTGTTTTCTCTCGAAATGGGTTGCGGGTATCATACGGTCGAGCACTCTCGACTGTAGCTTTCTTACTGGTTTTAAATTCACTTCTTTCCATTAATTATCATTATTTACAAAAAAATAAATTGAATTCTATGAATGGCTTTGGGTGGCAACAAAAATAAAATCATAAATTTCCATTATTTTCTATTTAAAATATAATGATTATGATTTTAAAATAAAAAAGAAAGAGACCATTATCATTAAAGGCATATTACAAAATGATATTTTGAAAGTTATAGAATGAACTTTATAAAATTCTTTAAACTTGTTGATGAAAATAAATTAAAAAAACAAATTCATTCAAATTACGAAGCCTTGTAATGTCAACAATAATATATAAACTGAAATTTTCAAATGAAATTATTTATATTGAACTTCATTTGACTTGTTTACGTAAATATAATGATAATGGTCTAAAATATTGAAGTAAAATGCATAAATTAAGAAATTTCAAACTCATAATTGCAAATATTTTAAAATTTTCATTTATTTTCAGTTTAAGTATAAAAAAAACCGTTGAGAAAAATGTTCAATTTCAAAATGTACTTGAAAGATTAACCATTATTAAATTATCGTTTTGTTTTGAAAATCTTAGAATGGAATCAAATTTAAAAAAAAAGTTTTAGGATTGTGCTGGAAGAGGACACGTTTTTATTGCAAATGATTTAACTTATGTTCAGCTATTTTTTTTTAATTAGAAAATTGTATAGTTTTTATTTTATTTTAATTTTATAATTAGAAAATTGTATAGTTTTTATTTTATTTAATTTTATAGTTGGAACAGAACTCTTGCTTTTGACTTCTATTCCACAAATTCGAATCCCTTTTCAAGAGTCTGTATTTTTAATGGACTATTCTAGATGTCTGTTTTGGACACACTTTAAGTTGAGTTG
Source organism: Drosophila ustulata (assembly GCA_035047365.1). Taxonomy (NCBI): domain Eukaryota; kingdom Metazoa; phylum Arthropoda; class Insecta; order Diptera; family Drosophilidae; genus Drosophila; species Drosophila ustulata. Next base: position 11,634,206 of record JAWNPT010000080.1, read on the forward strand.
AGTTGAGTTGAGTTTCAGTTACCTGCCAAATGCTGCCATCGCCGGCTTGCGTCATCTTCTCGGTGCAATGAATGTTGTGGCTCTTGTCCAGGTTGTTGCTGCTGTTGCTGCCGCTGCCACTTGTTGTTGCCACCGCCGACGCCGCCGCCGCCGCCGCCGCCGCTGCTGCTGCTGCTGCTGAAGTGGTGGCTGCCGCTGCTGTTGTCATCGTTGATGGCGTCGCAGTGGCAACTGTTGCTGGCTCGCCACTCAACGCTGGCGGCGTGTGCAACAGCACATACTCATTGAACATCACCGAGGGCCGCCGACTGGCCGATGTCGGTGGACTGAGGAAGCCCGAGGTGCAGGGATGACTCTAATGGGAGGCAGACAAATCGGGCATTAGTTGTGTCACAAATCAATAGCAATTTCGAAAGGGGCTGCTGCATCAATTTTGGGGTCTATGTACAGTGGGGGGCAAACGTCGAATAGTCTTTGAAAAATGCATTAAACTAAATAGTAAAATTTGATTCAAATGGTTCAAATTAGACTTGCAGTTGGCTGAGCTTGGCGAGCTTTTGAGCAGGAGAATTAAAATTAACTTTCCTACCATAATCTCAAGCAATATTGTTGTGTCCCATTCTCTTATTAAAAATTATACTTTAATGCTGGGAAATGTATTTATATTATAATTGCTCACCCCAAATAATTTAATTATTTTACTTCTACAAAAATATTGAAACAATATTTGTATCCCATACAATTATATTTGAAAGCCAGGAAATTTATTTACATTATATTTTCTCACTCTAATTACTTTAATTCTTGCATTTCTACCATAATATTGAATTTATTTCATGCAGTTTTTTATCTAAATTGCCAATTTATTTATTTATATTGCCAATTTTAATTTTAATTTTTTGTTTGATTTAATATTTTTTCTTTTTAAAATTTATAGAAACATTTTGCTTTTTTTTATCAAGATACATTCTAAATTTGTTTTGTGCTTTTTTCTGGTTTTCGCGAAAATTGAAACTAAAATTCGTCTTATTTTGATCGAAATTTAAATTTCATGTAATCTCCTCATAGCTTATTTAGGTTTATTCTCCCCTCACTCTCTCTTTTATTCGATTGCTCCGCCCAGCTAAAATATTCTAATCAATATAGTACCGTATGAATTAAATGAAATTAAACAAATATTTAAATATTTAATTGGCACTTCAACAATGGGCGATTGTAACAATAGAATACAGGCAACAGCCCAACGTGGGGAACGTTTACACACAAATACATATTGAATATATTATATTTTGCTGGTTTTTCATTCTGGTTTGAATTGACTCAATTGTCGTTAATCGACTTGTTGATGTTGTTGCATTGTTATTATAAATTATTGCATATTTTGTACAACATGTGCAAATTATTTGTTAATGCCCACGCAGAGAATGCAATAAAACGCCATGACAAAACGTAAATTATTTGTCATGTATCAAATTCCATTTCAGGGTTTTTGTTTTTGTTTTTAATTGTTTTCAATCCAAATTTTTGGTTTAAATAATTTAATGCTATAACATTTCTGCTTGGGCCACTTCGATGAGCCGAAGAGCTTTTTGTTTCTTATGCTTTATTCGCTTTAAATAAACTTTGGATTAAGAGATTTGAGATATATTTTGCAATACCTTGCCTAAATTTCCCAACTGCAGCTACAAGATGTGCAACGTTTGTGGCAAATATGAAAGATCATTATTAGTGATATTACATTGAATAAGATGGTTTCGTTCTCATGCTAATATCGAACAAATTGTTATCGTTATTGTCTGTTTTGTGGTTGTATTGATTGCATTGCATATTTTTATTGCAAATTGTTTGTCTGTGATTAAGTTCGAATCGGTTGAAATTAATTAAATGAAAGACAAAATGTTGTTGAATATCCCAAAATAAATTATAATATAGTTGGGTTTATCGTGCTGAATTTGAAATAGAATATACAATGAAATTGAATTGCTTGTTGTTAAGCAAATACCGTAAATAAATATTAAATATTTGTCGATTGTTTTGTGGGATGCGATTTTCATGTTATCAGTTTTATTTTGCAACTAATGCGAATATCGTAAATAATGTAATGTCTTTAGATATTTTTGGGTATTTTTTGGTACATCTTGCGTTATGTATCGTATATCGAGTATCGTATATAGTTATTAGTAGGAATTATGCTGTGGAATCTGGGCTTGTTGTTTGTTCCTAATATATGTATCTTGAGTATCGTAGTTATGTCGTTAGCAATATGCGTTTGCTGTGTATTAGGTTTGGACAATTTTGTAATATCGTATAGTTGTGCGAATATCGTATATCGATGTTTTTAAGAATTATGCAATGCGAATGTCGTAAATGGTGAACCGAGTTGAGTGCGCTTGAGCTCTAATGTCTAAATTGGGACATTTTTGGAGTATAGAATTGGCTGTATCGAATATCTTAAAGCAAACATCGTAAAATAATAAATTGCGAATTGCGTAGTGTTTATCGAAATTTATACTTCATAAATCTTTTAACTGGGACAGTTTTAAAGTACATAATTGCTTCTCGCGAATATATTAAACTAAATATCGTAAATCGAACTTTCTAAATTAAGAATTGTGTATTGTAAATGATAATTATTTATTTGTGTATCATAGATTGAATACCGTAAATCTCAAATTTTATATTGCGAGTATCGAATATCGTAAAACAATTATCGCGAATTTAATATTTTGAATTGCGAATGGAATTTTGTAATTTGTATATCGTAAATCAAATATCGTATGTATAGCGTAAATGGCAAATTGTATATTCCGAGTATCGAATATCGTTAAATAAATATGGTAAATTAAACATAATAAATCGAATATCCTGAATTTCGAATTTAATATTGTAATTTATATATTGTCATTTGTATATCGTGGATCGAATATCGTAAATTGCGAATTGCATATTGTAATTTGTATATTGTAATTAATATATTGTCATTTGTATATCGTGGATCGAATGTCGTAAGACAAATATCGTATATTTATATATTGTAATTTGTATATCGTGAATCGTATATCGTAAATGGCAAATTGCATATTCCGAGTATCGAATATCGTAAAATAAATATGGTAAAATAAATATCGTAAATCGAATATCCTGAATTTCGAATTTAATATTGTCATTTGTATATCGTGGATCGGATATCGTAAATTGCGAATTGGGTATTCTAATGTTATATTCTAAATTGATATTGTAATTTGTATATTGTAATTTGTATATCGCAAATCGTATATCGTAAATGGAAAATTGTATATTACGAGTATCGAATATCGTAAAACAAATGTGGTAAATTAAATATCATAAATCGAATATCCTGAATGTCGAATTTAATATTGTCATTTGTATATCGTAGATCGAATATTGTAAGACAAATATCGTATATTTGAATCGTATATCGTATATCGTAAATGGCAAATCGTATTGTATTGGACAGTTTGCTGAGCTGTCAACTGTTATCTGTCAGATTGTGCTTGCACTTCAACGAATACTTACAATCAATTGCTCCGAGTCGATGACCTGCTGCGGCAACTTGAGCAGAATCGTTTTCTGCTCGCCACCAGCGTAACCCGCCACCTCCGGCTTCAGTTGCATGTTGCCGCTGCCGCTGCCGCTTGGCTTCTTCAGCGAGGAGCTGCGACGGGCGATGCCCGAATTGTTGCTGCCCTCGCCCAACGATTGCTCCGTGTTGTCCGACGACGACAGTTGACCGCCAGCCAGACTCGAGCTGCCAGCTGCCTGATGATGATGCTGATGATGATGTGGATGTGGATGTGGATGGTGTGCCATGGTCACACTGGCTGTGCTGCCATTGATGCCGTTCACCAAGGCGACTGTTGTGTGATTGCCATTGTTGTTGTTGTTGTTGTTGTTGTTGTTGATGTTGTTGTTGGTGGTGGTGGCGCTGCCGTTGTTGCTGCTGTTGTTGTTGCTGTTGCTGTTGCTGTTGTTGTGATGGTGATTGTTGTTGTTATTGTTGTTGTTGTTGTTGGAATTGAGGGGCACCATGACGGTAATCATCTGATCCTGTATGCTGGACGGCTTGCGATTACTGCTGTACTTGGGACAATTGGGATGATGGCATTTGATGCGCGACGGCGAAAATGTCAAATTATCTGCATTCGGCAACAAACCCTCGCGACGCTGTTGCCGCTGATATCTAGAGGAGGGGCAGAGAGTGAGTGAGAGAGAGAGAGAGAGAGAGTTTGATGATTAGCGTCTGATTGTTGTTGCAGTCGGATTACATTACACGCACACGCACACACACACACAATGGTACAAATATATATATATATTGTGTATACAAAACATTGTATTAACTGTGTGTCTGTGTGTGTGTGTGTGTGTGAGGGGGGGGAGAATAATGCGTGCAGGGGCGGGGGCGGGGGGGGGGGTCGGGGCAAGGAAACTAGATCTGTGTCTCTTTGGTGTCATTAGTTCTTGTTTAACTTGTGTATGCGGGTCGTGTGTGTGTGTGTGTGTGCTTAACAATTAGACAACAATTACATAATTCAATCAAATGAACAACGCAACAACAACGAAACAAACGAAACGAGAAACTTTACGAGTCGCTCGCAACAAGGCCGAATACAAATGAAAATAATTAAAACACATTTCCCAGCATTTCCAGCGATACAAATATTAATTATGCATTTCTCAGTTCAGTTCTGCTTCTGCTTCTGTTTCTGTTTCTATTTTTGTTTCTGTTTCTGTTTCTGTTTGCCAACAAGGCTCATCTTGCCACGGACAACAAGGGAAATGCAAACAAGCTAATCACACTGGATTCTTCTTCCATTGGCATTTCAAATATCAACAGCTCATTGTTTTAAGTCACTTTAATTCATTTATGCAAATTTTTAAAATATAGTATATGCTTTTCTTTGATGCTGGATAGCAGAAATTTAAAAAAATTCTATCAACGCTACATGACATTTTTTTTTTTTTAAATATATTTGCTCATTATAGGATAATTGATGGCTACATTTTGCTAGAATTTGTTTTTTAAATTTTTAGCAAATATTTTGAAAATCTGCTTCATTCATATTTATTTGCATTCATTAAGCTTCGCTTGCGCTTGCTAAAATTACATTTATAAAATTTTTAAAAAATATATTTTTGTTCTTTTTAATTTCCCTCTGATTTGTATTAAGTAAAATCTGCATCGTAAACTCTTTATTCTGTGAATTCCTTTAATTTCCATTAATATTTATGTGCATTCATCAAGCTTTGCTTTCTTTTGTCTGATTATGGAAAATAAAGCGAATATTGCTATATGTAAATCGCTTTGCAAATGTTGCTTAGCTAAAAGCTTCAGTCAGTTTGTTTGTAGAATTTATTATTGATTTATTGCGAATTTATCGACTATTCGTTTTTACCTTTGTGGACTTCAACATATATTAAAATGTATTTATTTTGATTTAATGGAATTTAAAGATGGATTTTTTTAAAATTATTTAAGTATAAATATTGATTTATTGTGACGTAGTCCTACATGATTATTGATTAGTTTTGAATTCATCGAATATTAAGACTGATTTATATTGATTTTATCGAACAAATCAGTATTAAGATTCATTTTAAATCGTATGTTATTATTTGATTTTCCTAAATTATTATTCTGATTTAATTGAACATTGAAATGCCATTAGCTAGAAATACTTGAATTACCAGTTGCACCTAAACTATTTTCATGCTCATTACAATTACATTTAGCTAAAGTTCCAATGACTTCTCTGCTATTTAAAACTATATCACTCTGTTCTCCCAACTAAAGCCGAACTCTGCCTATAACTAGAGACTCTATGTGGTGTATATATATTCATATTCACAGCCAACTAGCACTAAACTATTTATAAATGCAGTATTCTATTGTACGAGCATTGTTCTTGTATTTCTTGTATACCAAATGCAAGTGCAAATAATTGAAAAGCAAAAGCCATAAAAAATGCAAACCCAAAAGTTGACAACTGTAAGCGAAAAACAAAAAAAAACTAAACCGAAAAACCAAATCGAAATCGAACAACAATTCAAGAAAATTTAAATAACAAAAAGAAAAAAAAAGAAAACACGAACGCGAAACGTGAGAAGCGAACGCATGTTAAATGCATTTTTAATAAATCAAATAGAGAAGAATAAAAAAAGGGCCAGCAGACAACACAAAGTGGGGCAGGTCATGAAAATGCCACAAAATGTGGCACACACACAATGGCGAATAAGCTGGATTCAGTTGCCAATTAAATGGGCGGAATATTCACAAACAATTCGACTAACATTATTTGTGGCACATCATCTGCAAAGCACTTAAGCTATTGATTAAAGTTTAGCTTTTGCATATCAAATACACACTCGACACCTTTGGGATAAATGCATAAAAGTTTGCGACAACAAATATGTACTTGTTGAGATGCAAGAAACTTGCGCAAAGTTTTTTGAATATTTAGTAAACTCTTTTGTGGAGTTTACTAGACTAAACCACAAGTATTCTTGTGACTTTAATTCGCTGTTATTCAAAATATGACAATATTTTGAACATCATTTTCACAGCTATTTTTTGACATTAAAGTAGACAAATAATTAATGCATTGTTGGGTTTTCAAAGAGACTTTAGGACAAATTTTCCAATATTAAAATAGCTAAATAATTAATAACTTTTATTATGGAAATAAATCTGACAAGTTTGCCAACTTTTTCCATAGTCAAATAGCTATTAAATTAATTCTTTATAATTTTAATATTTTTTTGACAAGTAACTTTTGATGGAATTCATTGTTAGGCCTGCTGAATAAGTTTAATCAAGGTTTTATTTTTAGTTTGCCAGCAGATTTCGCATAGATTAAAGGGTTAAGTTTGCTAAAGTGAAGCCGAAGCCCTTCAAAAGACTTCAAAGGATTCATTTTTATTTTTTATGTTGCTGTGGAATAAACACTTTGGTGTCTGTAGTTTGAAGCTTGAAATGCGTCAGGTCGCATAATAAATGCAAAAAGAGAAGGCGAAATTGTTTGCCATCAAGGTGCAGAAGTTCTTAAGTAATCAACATGGAAGAGCAAGTGAGACTCAAGCTCTGAGAGTGTGAATTAAGTGTAAGCACGTAAGTCACGAACTTTCTCTCAGATTGTGGGGGATGAGAAGCAGTTTTTGCTAATGAAGTCGGCATCGATTAGAGCAGAAGCATCAACAGATTTGATGATTTAAGGTAAGGGATTAGTGCGTGGATTACTCCTTGAATTTTAATGTCGTAAAAGCAATTGTATAACGTTTCAGGTTTGAGGCACTTTCAACTCAAGTCAAGTGCTTAATTTTTAATTTTTTTTGTTATCATGTTAAACGGAGGACGGAGGACGGAGGACGGAGAGAGCGCGAGTTAACGAGTAAACGAGTGAACATAAAACGTAATTGAATGAAATCAAAAGGACAAGCAGCATACTTATATAATCTGTACTTCTTTAACATTCGTCTCTTGAAGCGTCGCCACAGATGGGCGATGTATTTTACAATCTCCGCGTAGCAAGTTGCCGGCTCCGAGTTGTTCGTGCTGCTCGCCAGCGTCGACGTCGACGTGTATCTCGCCCGCTCCTGACGCATCCGCTCCATCTCGCGCTTCTTCGTCTCCGAGAACTGGGTGGCAATGACGACCAGGCACAGGTTGATCATGAAGAATGAGCCAATCTGTGCACCAAGAGAGAGAGAGAGAAACAAATTGAGTACAAAAACTATTGCATACTTTCCAGCGACTTTTCTTATATTTAATTCAAGTTTGAGCAAAACGTGTTTGTGAATCGACTGCGAGATACTTATGGGCTGGAAAAGTTTGAGTTGCCCAAAGGCATCATCTTTTCTTTTTTTTTGGTTTTAGAATGAAAGAAATTACTTGGCTATATTTGTCTTTAATATTGCATAATTAAAAATATATATTATTCCTTTTCTTTAGTTTTAGAATGAAATAAAGTACTTATTTATATTTGTCTTTAATATGGCATAAATAAAAATATTTAGTTTTTCTTTTCCTTTTTCTTTAGTTGAATGAAATAAAGTACTTAGTCATATTTCTCTTTAATATTACATAATTAAACATATATATATTTATCTATAAGCGTAGTGTGTCTGAGTTTAATAATTTTTATTATAGTGAAATACGTCTTGAGACTATATTTTAATTGCACGATAGTAGTTTAAAGACTGCATTTGGAATGTTCTAAATTGATTTGAGACTGTTTTATTTTATGCTACAGTTTTTATGATATGAATATGATTAAACACAAAATGCAAGTATAAAGTATTTTTGACTATATTTTATATTGCTGAGGCATCTATAAATTGTCTTGCATTTATTCTAAACTGTTAACTAGTAATTGAATTATATATTTTAATGAAAAACTTAGATTTTACGTGCACTAAATTTATGCTTTAACAACTTCAAATCAGTGTTTGCATATAAGAGTTAAAAATCTGCTTATTGAACCCAAAAATCAAGCATATTTTTGTATTTGCTGGTTACTATTTTACTTTTATGATATGAAGATGACTAAGCACAAAATGCAAATTGAAATATTTGTGATATATTTTATATTGCTTAAGCATCTTTAAATTTTCTTGCATTAATTCTAAACTAAAGCTGCCATTTTATGGACATTGAATTTATGCTTAAGGTACTAAAAATCATTCTTGTCATATAAGACTTAAAAATCTGCTGATCGAACCCCAAAGTCACAGATTTTTACTAAAATTTTTAATTTAAAAAATAATACCAAACAACTGCCATATTTTAATGTTAATACTACAAAATACAAATACCTGGCTTTGTGATTATTTCTTTAACTATTAACTACATACTGACGTCCAAGTTGTCATACCCCTTTAGCCACGCCCCTTAAGTACAAGGTATTGCGAGTTGAGGAAACTTTTTCGCCAAGTTGCGCTGCAATTGAAGCAGAGGCTGAGGCAGGAGGCATGACTGAGTTGCAGGCAACAGGCAGCAATCTTGAATTAGCTCGACTGCAAAACTTGTCGATTTGTTGTCGCTCGTTGCATTGCCATCGAATGCCTTTTGCTGCAAATTAGCTGAGCTGCCAATTTGCAATCGTTCTTTATCCCTCTCGCTCTCTCTGCTGCCTTTGTGTGTGTTTGACTGGCATCCATTAGTTGCTGTTGCATTTTAATAGCTTTCTGGCAAAACAAATTTGCCAACTTTAAATTGAAAACATATTTCAACAAAACATGCAGCAACAACAACCTATATGAAAAATGTTTCTGCTGCTAAAAACATAAATATGCAATTTCCTTAGCTAACTTTCAATACAGCAAATAGCAATAGCGATGGGGATGGAGGATGGAGGAGAGGAGGACAAACTGATATTTGCTTGCCACAGACTGCAAAGCTATTTGCATATCAAAAGTTTTGCTCTTTAGTTGCCCGGCAATAGCCGAAATCATTTTGCACATCAAATGAGCAGCAGCCAAAAACAAAAGCGAGAGAGAGAGGCAGACATGTGAGCCGAAAACTTTAAACATAAATAATGAAATTGTAGACACATGGGCAACTACCATAAATTCTCTCTCTCTCTCACTGTCACTCTCGCTCTGTCTCTCTCTCTGTTTGGCTAAGCCTTTTAATTAGACCAAGGACACCTTTGGCGCTCCCAAGACACCGACAACGGAGAGAGCTGAATGCTGAGTGCTGTTGGAGCAGACTGCTTGAGATTGTTGCAACATGTTGCATGGTCAGTGCAGCAAACTGTGACTGCCGCCCAAGCGCAGACAGTCAACACGCCACTTTTTCGATAGACAAACTTTTGTGGCATGCAACGTCAGTTGTGTGCGATTACAGTTGGAAAAGTAATTTACTTATTTACATTGGCAAATTGCAGCTGCCCGTCTCTCTCTCTCTCTCGCTCTCTCGCTCTCTCTCTCTAGACTAAACTAAATAAAACAAACAATGCAAAGTGCTCTGCGTCTGTCTAAACTGCAGCTCAGCTGCACCTTAAATACACTTTAGCAAAGCACCGCAATAAGTTTCGATTGCATATAGATACAATCTCTATTGATGTCTATCTTGAGCTGCTTTTTACGTATACGTAATATGCCCTTGGACGATTGTAAATATCGCGCATACGCAGCATTGAGTTAGCTAAATTATTACACTGCAAAATGCAATTAACTAAAATTAAATTAAAGCATTTTGTATTAATTACTTAATTTAGAATACCTTTAATTAAATATTGCATTTAATTTGTATTTTGTTATATGGGTGAATATAAATAGAATATTTAATTTACGCCATTATAAATTTGGTAAATAAAACTATTTATTTACTCTTAAAAAAAACTCTTAAATTCATTAAATTAAATTTTAGAATACTTCGTTTTTTATTACGTATACGCAATATTGTCTAAACTAATTTTTAATACGTATACGCAATATTGTCTTGTTTGATTAGATGTGGCTAATACCTCATACATTTTGATGAAAGAATATTTTTAACAAAGCAATTCAATAAAAGTTTTTTTTTATTATTTTAGTAATTTTATATAAAAAACTAGAATTCGATGCAAATAAATATGTAACCTTCTTAGATAATTAATTGCAACAATCGATTTATGATTGATTTTAATTTACCAAAAAAAAGTTTGTTTAAATGATCTTGTTTGTATAATCGAAGTTAGCGCATCTAAAAAAAATATTTGGAATCTTTTAAGCAAACTATTTTGTGGGTGGACTCATGAACATCGTAGATAAGTTAATTATGAAGAAATCCACAAATATAAATAATGTAATATTGTACCTAGAGCATTTAGGGCCCTGCGGCTAATAAACTATAATAATATTAATGATAAATAAATATTTAAGTTTATATTAAAATGCAAGAATTTCAGTAATTTCTATGTTGCCTATTTCAAGAGTTAATTAAGGTTTTTTATGCGTAATGTTCGTATCAATTATCAATTAGAAAATGTTGCGAATGTCGATAATTGCAGACGCATCTTCTAAATATACAAATAGTCGCAATTAAATTAGAAATAAAAACAAATTTTCGGGCTTGATTTTGATTTAATTTATGCAATTATCTAAATTGGGCAACTGAATATGCAATAGGTGCAATTATCGACATTATGCTTTTATTTACAAACAAACAAAACAAATGATATTTAACAAACCAAATTTGAATAAATTTGCAAAATAATTATTTAATAATTTCTTTATGCTCAATCCGAATCGATTGCTATATTTTTGTTTGTTTTTAATGTCGATTCACCTAAACTAAATACAAAATAATTTTAGCTTATTCTGCAAAGAACGTAAGAAATCTTAATTTTTGAATTGCTATTTAAAGAAATAATTTAAATAGTTGGAAATTAATTTAAAACTATTCTGAGATGATTGTGTTATTATTTTTTTTTAATGTCAAACAAAAATCTTTTCTGGGGCAAAGAAAAGTCTTTTAAATAACATCAAACTGTCATTTTCAAAGTGAATTCGCAAGCGAGTCGAGTTGTCTGAACGATGAGTGACGTTGTTTGGCTTCTATTTCCGCACTCACCACAATTAGCAGCACAAAGTAGATCCAATCCCAGAAGCTGTGCGCGTCCTGCACGTAATACATAATGTCCGTCCAGCCCTCCAGCGAGATGACCTGCATAAAAAAAAATAAAAGGGAAAAGAGCAAAGAGAAGAAAAGCAATCAGAATCATTTTTAGCGTAATTAGCAGCGAATCAGGCACAAAGGTCGGCAAATATGCGTTGAACGAAAAGAATGTTTGTTTGTACCACGTCACGTATGCGTAATATTTCGCTTTGTCCGGTCGCAGCTGGTTTAATGCGTATTTGATTTGTGTTTAATTGCACAGCCTTTTGTCGACCTGCCCTCCCACTTAAAGGCAAAGCCAAAAGCCAAACATAAATGCTCATATCAAAATCAGAAATCAAAGGACACCACAAAATGCCGAAAGGGAGGGAGATATTTTGTGGCATATGTATTTAAATCGACATTTGCTGCATCTGTAATTAAGACACACACACACACACACACACACACGCAAAAGCATAAATTGCAGCTGTATAAATACATTTCTAAATATGCATTCCATGCGTTGCCTTTTCTACTTTACCGCTCGAGTATCTGCAACTTTGTATCTTTGTATCTCAACTGTAACTACATACATCTGTGGCTAGCTATCTGTTATCTCAAATGGCCTTCATTAATTTATTGCTTGTATTTCGTATTTTGTTTCAAAATAATTGCACTTTCTTGCATCACTTGTTTGATGAGAAACTTTTTATCTAATTTAACATGCACTTGGATCGATAGTTGCAGCTGAGTGCTCAATAAAAACATAACTAAATAAATATGTTACTAAATTATCTGCAACTGCTGAGTTTATATGTTTACTGTGTTTTAATCCACTTTTGCTTCGCAAACCTTTTGTTGAATTCATTTTAACATATATCATAATATCTGTCATAAATAATGATTACTTATGAATCAGAATTACATGAAATCATTATTTATTTAGTGTTTTCTCTGTGTAAATAAATAAACAAAATTATGCTTATGTGTCTGAATTTTCGTCGATATTATTTCATATCACAAAGTAAAGCTAATTTTTTAAACTGTCCAAATTTATTGATTTATTAAATATCGACTATCAACTATCCATAATTATTTGTATGAATTTTATGAATTCTTTATTTTACATTGACCTAATTCTAATTGTATATTGGACGTATGTAACTTTTAAGTCTGTTTTAAAATTTGTTGAATTATATATATGTATGAATCTCAATGTTGGACTCTATTAAATTGTAGTTTTACTTCAATTATTATTAATATAAAATAGAAAATGTATTTTATGGTCATTAATTTATGCTGCTCTATTGAAATTAATATTTCAACTTATTTAAAAAAAGGAATTAAAAAAGCCTCCATTTTGCACATTGATTATTGATGATATCTATTCACCTTTAAGCTGCTATTTGCAACAGCATCTAATATTCAAAGCCATTTGTAATATTTTCCCCACTGTCTCTGTTTCTGTTTTCACCTCCGTCTCTTGTGATGGATGAGAGCGAGAGAAAATAATGCAATTAAGTGGCTAAAATGTCCATGATAATTTCTTAATTCTGCAAAGTGATTAAATCAATCAATAATGTTGTTAAGCTGTAGGCGAGACATGTCACCGACTAATCGCCGATCTATCTATCTATCTATCTATCTATCCATCCATGGCGAGGAGGGGGAAACTGGGGCATTTATAGCCATGAGATAGATGTCTGTGGATGCCCTATGCAAATTGGCAGCTGTTTGTCGCCGTTGTTGTTTTAATGTAAAGCGATGCCAAAAGTGCCACCAGATGCCAACCGCATTTGACAGCAGCTGAGCAGCAAATTAACATGCAACTTTGTCACTGTCAATGCGGCACGACTGCAAACAGGACGAAAAGGACGCGGACGAGGACAGTTTGTTTTGTCGGCGAGAGGTGGTCGGTGGGGTCGGGGTTCGGTGTCAATTTGTTGAACGAAAGTTGTCAGCTAATTGGTAAACGGTCGACGCGCTTCTCGTACTCACCAGAAATATGGCCACCCAGGCCATCCCGATGTTGTCGAACGATATTGTGCCCTGAAACGGATTCTCGCCCTTCTGCCGGCACGTCGTGTAATACTGATTCCAGTTCACGCACGACGTGTTCGTCGGCTCGTTCAGGTCCAGCAGCTTGGCTTCCTCTGCGAAAGACAGATGCAGGATTCAAGTAAAAACTCCATATTCCAAGTTTGTTTTCTTAAATCCTTCAATACAAATAGTAGGAAAAAATAATTCGATTTGACAGTTGATCACAAATTTCCTGTGGATAAGTTTCTTGTCATTATGCTATCGTTATGCACACTTAAATCATTTGATGATGACCGATCGAAATGGATTGGTTATAATTTTAATTCATCGTTAAGCCATCTTCCTCTGAAGTTTTATTCTTATATATAATTGTATTCACTTTCAAATTGTTGAGATAACTATTATGTATTATAGAGTATTCATTAGGGAACTATCAAAGCTGGCGTTATTATTATTAGTATTAATCAAGACGATAAATTATCAATAATTTAATTTTTATGGAAATGATTTACTATAAAACTGACTTAACTTCCCCTTGATTGGTTTGATAGATTTTTAAAGTTGACTTGATTTTATTACATAATTTAGTTAATCTTTGAGTCCAATAATTTATGCAAGTCCGACATATATTAAGAAATAAGTAAGAAAATATAGATATATCAAATATTTTTCTTTTTGTATTTCTTATATTCGGACTTTCTTACTGAACTCATTTATTAACTTTTTGTGGCTAATAGCCAATTATCTATCCTCAATTTGTTTTAATAAATGCCATCTCGCTAAGTTTGTGTTTAAAACAGCTTTTTTCAGAACTCTATTTGGCATAGTTATCACCTCTTCATATCGTAATGTTGCGACTGTATAAAATGGAGAAAGTTGTGCCAGCTTAGGGAGGGAGGGAGTGAAAAGTGAGGAGTGAGGAGATTGTCGCTTAATAAGTTATAAAGTCAAGCGGAGCGCGCGCGAAAGCAATTAAAAGTGCCATCAAAATTTGATTAACACGCGCCGTTTGCACTTCATTTTGCTCTGAGAAGTGAGCCAAAGTTTTTTGGCTTGCGGGGGAGGAGAGATTTGAGGGGATGAGGCGAGGAAATTGGTTTGTTTGTTTGTTTGCTGGGTGTTCGTTGGTCACTTACCATTGCAAATGAGTGAGCCGATGCGATAAGGTGGAAAATTGCCGCACAGATGCATTCCCGAATCCTCGGGCGTTGAGCAGATGTAGTCTTGATCCTTGGAGAATTCATAATATTGCGAGAGGCTGCGGCGCAATATATATATGTATATATATATATGTATACATATATCGAGGCAAAAAATCGAGAAGAGAATTTTTTTTCGTTTTTTTTGGGATGCGTTTGATTCAAATCAATTTACCATCCATCCATTCAGACAGACAGACAGAAAGATTTAGTTTCAAAAAGAACGAGATTCATATTGTTCATACAAGTTGAAGTCAAATAAATACAGAGAGAGAGAGAGAGAGAGAGAGATAGATAGAGTAGAGAGTGAGAGAGAAGAGAGAGAGAGAGAGAGCACAAAAAGAGATTTTTGTTTTGTTGATTTAATTAACCATATTCATAATGTAATATATCATATAATATTTATACGTAGAGTAAATGCCATTATGCGTACGAATATTGTAACATTTACATACATGGACAATTTGAGAGAGAGAGAGAGATAGATTGATAAGAGAGAGATAGTGAGTAATAATTTGGAATTTCTTGATTTGGAATGAATAAATTTTGGTGCGCTGAATTTCGAGTTCGAGTTGAGCTAATTAGACAGAGATAGAACGAGTGAATATGTGATAAAGACAGCCGATCGATCAACTAATGTGAGACAAATTTCCGCCAATCTTACATAACCAATACCAGAGTGAAGGAAATAGTGAAAGAAACAGAGAGAGAGAGAGCGAGTAGCGTGAACGATTGTGAGCAACAAAGAGAGCGAGAGAGAGAGAGAGCGTGAGTAGCGAGTGTGAGTTTAGTGAGCAAGTGAGCGGCAGAGCAACAGAGAAAGAGAACGATAGACAGCAGCGCTTTAAAGCGAGTTTTGTAAATAGTTGAGCTTTAAAGACAAGCTTTGAACTTGAGCTGGAAATACGCAGCATTTTGACAAAGCTTCGATCATTAAATGATGTAAAGCCAAGCTTTAAAGCAAAACTTGATTCAAGTAATCTAATTTAAAGCCAAGCTTTAAGCTGTAATGCTTAGCCGAGTGTTGAACCCAACTTTGAGCTGCAGTGCTTAGGCGAGTGCTGAACCCAACTTTGAGCTGCAGTGCTTAGGCGAGTGCTGAACCAAGCTTTGAGCAGAAGCCAGACAGCGAAAGCGTAACTGAGAGAAGAGAGAAAGTTGAAGCTGAAGCAAGATCAGAGAGTGAGTAAGAGAGAGAAAGAGAGAGAGAGCTGAGGCAGCTTCAGATGCGCGCTAACACAATTAAGGCACACACAATCAAAGCGAGTGCGAGCAAGAGAGAGATAGCGAGAGAGAAAGAGCGGAAGAGCGTGAACGTAGACAAAATGGCGACTAAGCCAGCGAGAAAAAACGTGACACATAAAAAGGTGTGTGCGCACTCAAAAGAAAATTAAGCCACAAAATGAAGCCGTAACACTTTTTCCAAATTAAGCAGAACAAACAAGGACAACGACAACAACAACAACAAAAGAAGCACAACCAAAAAATTCAAGAATAAAGCGACGAAGAAGAAGCAGCAGCAAAGCAATTTAAATTAAACAGCGCAACCCGCAAAATGGACGCCAAAGACGCACCGCAAAAATGTCAACGTAAATGTATGTGTGTGTGTGTGTATGTGTGTGTGTGTGTGACAATAAAATGTGTTTAATATGCACGTGCGCGCACCAGCGAAATTCCCACAAAAAACGCAAAAAAAAAAATTAAACGTAACACAAAAAAAAAGTAAAGTAAAATTAAAAAAAACTCTTGCAACAATTCGCAAGCGCTTCAAAGTATGCAAAACTTTTTATGAAGCTGCGAGTTTGTGTGTATGTGTGTGAGAGCGAGAGCGAGTGTAAGTGTATGTGTAATGTATGTAATGCGAGTTTAATTTTGATTATTGTTGTTGCCTGTCCCAATTTTTGGGCGACACTGAATTTGGGGGGGGGGGGCTAAAAACGCTGTTGAAACATGGAGAGGAGCATGAGGAGGAGAGGGAAATTGCGGTGTTCAGATGAGGGGAGAAGTTGTGAAGTTTGGAGCTGAGATTGGTTCAACGGTATATGGGCAGCTTTAAATACCTTTGCAATAGAAACTGATGGTTTTTCCTGTAAAAAGAGTTGAGCTTACAAAATTACACACACACACACGCACAGAGGGTGTGTGTGTGTGTGAATGTGCGTGTGTGTGTAAGTGTGCGTGTGTGTGTGTGTGTAGAATCAAACACAACCAAAATTTGCTTGCCAGGGAACTGCTTGAGCTTAGTTTACTTTTTTTGCACGCTATAATGCATATCACAAAAACTACATACGAATGTATATAACTGCATGTGTGTGTTGGTGTGTGTGTGTGTGTGCCTGTGTGTGTGTGTGTGTGTGTGTGAGTTGCGGCTAATTGGTCTGCTTGTTGTTGAGTTTTATGCCTTCGCTTCTTTGGGGTCAGCATCAAAACGAAACAAAAAAAAAACAACAACAAAAAACGAAATGTTGTGGAAAATGAAACAACAAGAGCAACACACGCACACACCTAAAGATACGCACACACACACACACACACGCACACACATACAGAGGAAAACACTCACGTACATCAACGTCTAGAAAAAGACATTTGAAAACTATGAAAACGCAAATAAGCACAACAAAAATAGAAACAAGAGAGTTGAAAACACTTTTGTGTATAGGTGTGTGTGTGTGTGTGTGTAAGTGTGTGTTGGTGTGTGAAGAGTAGGGGAGAAAAACTGTTGCTAAAAACATTTACGAGTACGGGGCAAAAGAGACGCTCTACGGTCACACAACGGGACGACACACAACACATCAGCTAAAATACAACAGAACAAATGGAAACCGAAAATAAAAACAACATTACGAATAGAACTAGTTTCTCAGCAGGTGTGCAAGTGTGTGTAAGTGTGTGTAAGTGTGTGTGTTTTGGGTGTTGTGGCAAGGACCGCAGCAGCAGAAGAAGCTGTCAGAGAAGCTACGACGACGAGTGACAAGATAAACCTTGAGTAGTACTTTTTAGTTAACGGCTAGTTTCAAGAATTTATTTAATTTTTATATCAAATTCCTTTCCATATTATTCCCTTATTATTATATAAGTATTTCTCAGTTGAAGAGCGAAACCCTTCTCATCGTTTCTAAATTAATATGTAATTAAATCGCAATAAACGAAAAATATAAAATATTATAATTTATGTCCCTTTTGAGTAACACCAAAATTTATTTCATTAGTTTATGAATTTGTTTTTTTTTTTGCTTAATGACTATTGGCCAAGTTCTAAAATAAATGAACACATAATTTTGAGAGACTCAGTAAAAATGAAAAAAATTATTATTTAGAACAAAAGTTAAGAATAATTTTTTGCGTTGTTTAAAAATTCGAGAACAAATTATTTCTTTTTAATTTGTATTATGAAACGTACTAAAATTTTAGTTTTTGGTATTTGGAAAAGAATACAAAAATCAGTTGCTCAAAAAACTATAAAATTAAGCAAAATTTTTAATTTTACAATTGAAAATAATTACTATTTGGTTTGATAAAGCACAAAAAATACTATTTAGTATTAATATTAAAAAAAAAGATTATAATAATAAATTCAAAAATATAGTATTATCTCGAAAACTGATCCCTACATTTTGTCACTTCTGGATTGATTGTAGCTTTTACTTGCATTTAAATTTCGAAGTCCACTTTTGGTTTCTGATGCACGATGTTCTTAAATATTTCTACATAGGTTTTATACTTTTATTTTCTGCTGTCTGATTATTTTCAATAGTGTTTGTTTACTTGCTCGCAATTTATTGTCTTAAGCGTTTGCTTCATCGTCAACTCTTCACTTTTCTTCTCAATTAATACTAGCTACTTTGGATTCCTACTATTTTATTGATTTATTTTTTTACTTCTTTGAAGAGCTGCTGCGATCGAATTGCCATCAACTCGACTGAGTAGAGGTTGTTTTTACTTTCCAGTGTTGCAAAATATGTGAAGAGCCAATGGTTGAGGAGTGTTCAGTGTTGGGCAACTGTTAATTGAGCTGTTGTAGCTGTAGTTGTAGTTGTTGTAGTTCTAGGGCTAGTTTATCAAGTTTACGGATATTTATATAAATGTAGTATCAAAAGTATTAAGAAGGTATTTAAGTATTTTTAGTATATTTCATATATCTGCAAATATTACTTATATAAAGTGTACGAAGAAAGAGAGAGCGTAAAATAAGAAGGTTAGAGATAGTAGAGCAATATTGTTTCAATTTGTTAACTTGGAGTTAAGTTTACATATTAACATTTATAATTCTTGGGAGCGGCTAAGAGAGAGAGAGAGATAGATACAGTTACTGTAAGATAAAGATAGAGAGAGAGAGATAGAGAGAGTGGTGGGGTGTCGTGAGGGATGTAAAGAGAGCGGCCAGCGCTAGAGCTGAGCAAAAGTTAAGTGCTAGCGATGAAAGCAGACATCGCTTTGGGGATTAACGCGCGAGCGCTAGCTAACGGGTTAGACAGAGATAGAGAGATAGAGCGCTAGAGTAAAAGAGAGAGAGAGCGCGAGAGAGCTAGTAGACGACTAAGGTTCGTTTACGTGTGTATTTTATCATTGTGTGTGTGTGTGTGTTGTTGTTGTAGTTTTCTGTTAAGCAACATTTTACTTTTAGTATTTTGTTTTGGTATTTTGTTGGTTGGTAGATTTTAAAGATATTTTTAAATAGTTTTGTTTTGTTTTCATTTTTTTGTTGTTGTTTGTTTGTTTGTTTGGCGTGTGGTGTGGCGGGAGAAAGGGTAGAGTATTTAAGAGGGGGGAAAATAAATCATTTTATCTTACGAGTTAACACGGACTCGAACTCTGTACACTTCAGGTAGTCCCCTGTAAACAAAAAATTTGTTCGCGGTATGATTTTTGTTTTGTTTAGGTATTTTTCATTTTTGTATTTTTTTTTCTTTTTTTTTATGTATTTTCATTTGAAATGAAGAAAACGAAAATGAAAAAAAAATACAGAAAACACAAAAATATGTGAAAACCAAAATTGAATTTGTTAAAACATTTTGGAAACTCAATACGGAAAAACATTAATAAAGTTAAATGGGAAATTTGAGTATTTTTTGTTTTGTTTTATTTTGAATTGAGTTTCTTAAGTTTGTTTTCACTCGGCTGCCAATTTATCAATTTAAATTGTTTTACGAACTCAGGTAATTTTGTATAATTTTTTGATTGGTGTTTTCATTTTTAGCTACAACCAAAAAAAGTAAAAAAAAAAAGAATATAATACGAACAGAAAAAGAAAGTATGAAAAGTATAAAGGAAAAATGTTGTAGAGAACTGGAAAAAGAGTTTTTCATATGCACATATAAATATGTAAAATATTTTGTTGGTAAATATATTTGTAATATTGTTGTTTCTGTTAGCTGTTGTTGTTGTTGTTTGGTTGTTGTTGTTGTTGGTCTGTTGTCTGGACATCATAGCAAAAAATGAGCTGAGAAAATAATAGAGAGAGAGAGAACTCGCCTGCCCTTTGTGTTTAATGGCGAGTTGTTGCTACAGCTGTTGCATGTGACTGTACACGGGACATACAGGTGTGTGCGTGTGTGTGTGTGTGTGTGAGTATGTGTGTGAGAGGTGTATGTGTGTGTGCTGCTACAAAAAATTGCATTTAATGCAAAACTGCGTACGAAAAAACTCGCGACAAAAAATAAAACGTACGTCAAAATAAGCAACAACAAAAATAGATGACCGACACCCTAGATACCCTGCAAAAGCAATTTGTGAGAAATGCTCTCAGAAAAATAATGCTAGAAATTAGCATCGAAAGTGTTCGAGTATGAACTGTTTTAAATTCGTCCAAATCGAGGGAATATTCATATATATGTATGCACAACTTTGCAATATCGTTCATGTCCATAGCTTTTTTTTAAAAACCAATGCAAAAAGGAATTCATATATGGAGATTTTCTGCATTTTTGTGCGAACATTCGCAATGGCTTGTGAAATTCACACCCATTTCAATCAACGAAAAACAGCCGCGAATGAGACAGATACAGACAGAAATAGTGAGCGAGAGAGAGAGAGAGAGAGACAGACATAGTCAGAGTGTGAAAGAGAGAGAGAAAACGACAAAAAATGCAATGCAGCAATCGGAAATGCAATAAAAAAAAGAAAACACAAAATTGGTTGAGCATCAAAATTTGCGTTGCCGTCGCGAATTATTTACAATAATTATGCAAATCAGATGGCGAACAACAAAAACAACGAGAGAACAAAAACAAAATAAAAAGAGAAAAAACCGAAAAACGAGTCATCAAATTAACACCTAAAAGTGTGGCCTATTTTCCGGTAAATGCGAAAATGTGAAACTCTGATCAACTTTCATATACATGTTTATATATGTATATATTGTAGATATATATTTGTTTGTATGTACAGTTTAGCGTGACATGCAGAATCATCGATTAACGATAACACAAAACAAAAAAAAAAAAACATTAAACTGCATCCGCATTTTGGTCAAAAAACAAAATTGCGAAAAATCAAAAATTTATGTTGCCTACTTTTAGGGGCTCTTAGTGTAACCACGTGTGTGTGAGTGAGTGAGAGTGTGTCTTTGTGTGTGTGTGTGTGTTGGTCACCGCTGCTGACGTCATTGACTGATGGCCGTGATAAATGATTGCTGTTTGGGCCAAAAGTTGAGCATCTTTGGCCACAGAGAAAATCGCAGAGACGCCTGCAAGTGACAGTCCACGTGTGGCAGACACTCCACCATTGTGTCTTTCCTCCATTGTCTCTTTAAATGAACTGTCAATGTCCTGCACACACACTGAATGTCTTCAGCTCTGTTTTATATATCCTCTTTATGCGATTCGCATCACAATGCAACGCAGGCAACACTTGAAAGTCAGCCTCGGAGGCTGGGTTGCAATTGTTATTTAAAGTTCACTACTCGATAGCTTGGAAGGATCAGTTTAATATGCTTTCAATAGCAAACAGTTCTATATACTATATACATTATGCTCCCTATATAGTTTGAAAGGATCAGTGTAATATGCTTCCAATAGAAAACACTCTTTTTTGTATCAGTTCCTCACTATATATTATATTTTGTTTTTTATCAGTTTAAAATACTTCCAATAGAAAACATCCTTATTAATAAATTTGTATATGCTCTCTTTAAAAACATCTTTTATTTTAACAGTTTTTCTCTTCTAATAAGTTATGAATATTTTTTTCAAACTGCTCTTGCATATATTTTTTTCAGATTTTATAATAATCCCAATAGAAAGTAGTTTTATTTTTGTCTATTTTCATCTGCTCTCAATTTTTATATTATGCTCGCCATAAATAAATCGTATTTTCATCAGTATCAATAAACACGTATTTTTTCATCAGTTTTTTTTTTTTTTTGCTCGCAATTGAAAATTCCTTTTTTTTTAATTATTTTTTATAAATACTCATAATAGAAGTTTATTTTGTTGTCTGTTTAATAGGAGCAATGCAATAGCAATAGGAAAATTATGTTATTCATCAGCTTTTATACTATACTGGCAATAGAAAAATCAGTTTTTATATTCTCTTTTTATTGTTGCCAATTATTTTTTAACGTTCAGCTTAAATTACATTTCTTGTTTTCAATGCAAATAGCTTAAAGTGAAAGTGTTTTCACACCTTCAGTTTATTTCTTGAATTTTGAACCCATTCTTTGCATGCAAATATAATTAATATAGTCAAATGCATCCCCTTTTTAAATATTTAATTTATTGGATGAGCTTCAAATTGAACTTCTACTTCAAGAAGAGAAAGTCTAGCTAAGAAACTTGAGAAGGCTGAGTTGAATTCTGAGTAATTTCTGCTTCTAACTGAGGAAGAGAATTGGTTGAGAGTCGGAGCTGTAACTGCATCAAATTGACGAGCAGTCGTTGCATTTGCTATGCAAATTGTCAGCAGTTGTACCTCTGTGTGTGTGAGTGAATGTGTGTGTGTGTATGTGTGTGTGTGTGTGTGTGTGTGGGGGGGCTGTAAGCTGTTAGCTGTGAGTGGCATTGGTCGAAAACCAAAAGCAAAGCCAACGCAAAAAGCAAAAAACAAATTATGAATCAGCAGCCAAGCAGCCCAGATACAAAGAGACAGGATGTGAGCAGGGGATGGAGAGGTGGCAGAGGGTAGAGCTATATATAAAAGAGATAGGGGATAGATAGAGAGAGTGAGACAGAGAGAGAGAGAGAGAGGAACGCTCAAAGCCTTAAAAACGATCTAAGCAGCTATCAAAAATCAAAGCCAAAAATCAATATCAAAATTACAACAATAAATGAAACCAACGAAAAAAACAAAGCATGAAACGCAACCGAAAATCTCAAAAATTATTTATATATATATATTTATAATAAATATATATGGTATATATATATATATATGTATATAGGCGATATGATGTTCATTTTCAACAGACTTGATACAGACTCGTTAACCCGTTGTCATCTCTCAGTGGATCGTCCGTTGCCCCGCCCATTATTATTTGTTTGCCGTACAGCGATTTTGTCGCCATTGTACTTACGTTATGGGATAGATCATGCCGTCGGGTCGTTCCAAGGTGCAGCGCTGTCGCAATATGCCCTCCCACAGCTGCACACCGATAATGCCAAAGATGAAGAACACAAAGAAGCAGAGCAAGAGCACATTTCCCAGCATGGGCAAAGTATCCAGCAGTAGCATCACCAAGATACGCATACCTAAAGACATCAAGTTGAAGATTAATGCATCTTAAAAATATTACAAAAATAGTAGAAATCTATCGCATTTTACGAAGATTTCTTAGATAGATTAATTTTGTTATTTGAAATATTTTTTTATCTGGTTTTATGGTTGCATCTTTGATCTAGAATATTCAGTATTTTTTAGCTGCAAAAATCATAATTCACTAAAGTGCTTTATTTTGAGCAATAAATATGAAAATCAAAAATATTCATCAATTTTAAATTATAAGTTGTTGCTACCAAATATTGAATTTATTTTAAGGTTTTCTTATATTAAAGTTAATTCTTAACGCCGCATCTTTGATCGTTGATATCGTAGAAAAATCATTAGTTTTGAGCTATATTTTTTAGCTGCGAAAATCATAATTTATTGAGAAAAATCATCAATTTAAAATTATATGTTGTTGCTCCAAAATATTGAATTTATTCTAAAATTTATAGTTATTGATTTGAATTTTTTAAAACGCTTAAAATACAACCTTAATTAAAGGATAATTATTTTATATTCCATTTCATTAAATTAATAATGAAAGCAACTTTATCAAAATATTAGTTGGCATGTTATTTGTACATAAACACTACAAATGATCATGTTCCCTGATATTTCTAATTTCAAAATGTTGAGTGTGGTAAAGTGAAAACTTACTGGGTATGCGATTGATTGCTCTCAGAGGTCGTAGCACGCGGATAGTTCGAATTGCCGTCAGATTGAGATTCTCCACCTGCATCACATACTCGGGCAGGCCGGCGAGCACGATGAAGAAATCCAGACGGTTCCAGGAGTCGGCCATATACGTGTTCTTGCCACAAAAGCCCATGGCCACCATTTTGATGATCATCTCCAGGGCGAAGAACATAAAGATGATGTCGTCGAAGATCTGCACGAAAAGTTGACAAATAATTTACAAATTTTAAATGTGAACAAAAAATATTGAAAGCATTTAATACTCGTCATTTAAGAATTTTTTTGACTCGGCCTCCATTGCAATTATATTATTTATTCTCTATAATTTCCCCTAATGCAATTAAATTATATATATAATAACATATTATGGCATTCGCTGCTCTTCTATATATATTTATACTATATTTCTATTATATTGAAATTTATTCAAAAAAAGAGATTCTGGTATATGAACTAAATTGAAATAATAATTACGTTCTTATATTTATTGAATTCGAATTATGAAATTCGATTCCTGTCCATGCTTGATTATAATTTTGTGATAATTTAAAAGCCTTTTATTTGAACCTTAATTCATAAATGATTTTCATTTATAATTGTCGAGATTTTAATTAATTTTCGTAATAACTGCAATACTATTTGAGTCACATTTATTGTGGCCGCTGTTCAACGACTTTGTGGAAGATATTTGATCGTTTTGGAACCGCAGTTAATTTGTGGCAACCAACATAAGATTAGCTTAGTTAACTTCAGGATGGTCAGAACATGGCCTATTAATGGGATTTGCAGTTGTATCAACACTTTCGCAACGCATTTAACTAATTCAATGGGCTTTCTCCACTGGCCATTTAACCATTTGGCCGTTTGTTTGCGCAATCTCTGTGTTGAGCTAAACCGACTGCCAAAAGTGGAAGAACTCAGTGGAGAGCTTAAAGAAAAGTGCAAATGACAGTTGTCAAAATGAGCTCTCTCTCAGCCATCCAGCTACTAGTTGGACCACTACAACGTGTTGCTACAAAACACGCGTCCACGCCCCCGCACCGACAGGGCAAACAATGTGGCAAGACCTCGGGCACATGCACTGAGAGAAAAACGCATGTCGTCAAGCAATTCAACACTAAAATTGTTGAGCTTAAGAATTTCACGTTGCTTTGGAAATTGACTCGAAAAATAAATACTATTCATATAAATAAAATACTAAAGACAAATTTAGATAAATACAATTTAAATAAGTAAAGTAAAAAATAAATTAATATATATATTTTTTTACATTTAGCTAGGTCATGATTTTTATGTTTAAAAAACAATTTAAATTTGTTTTAGTTATTTCAACAGGGAAAATAATTTCTTTTAAGAAACAATTTAAATTTATATTATATTTTTCAATAAGACAAATAATCTTATGTATATTCCTCGATAAGGAAACTGGTTTAAGGAGACAATTCGAATTTTCATTATCAATTAATATTGAAATTTGGGGATATTCGATTCTTTGAGACTCGCAAACAATTTATATTTGCATTAGTTATTCAAGTAAAAACAAACGATTTAAAAAATGATGTTTTTTCAAATTAGAATTGAATTGACGAGTCATTTGAGTCTCAAGTGCAAAATACGTTTTAAAAAGTCTTTGCCAATAAAATCTTGTCTTGAATTGTACAACAAATATTAGAAGTTCATATTAGAAGATTTATAGGACGTGGTTTTTCTCGCTGTGTAGCAGTGAAAAGCAGTCCGACTTGCTGCTCAAACAACTCTCAGCAATTTGGGCGCCACTTGTGTCCTTGTCGTCCTCCATTCCCATTCCCATTCCCATTCCCATTCCCAAATTCTCATTCTTATGCTGAGCCCCTCACACTCTCCCTCTCTTCCCCTCTTGGCCAGCAATGTTGCCAATTTGGCGCTGTCTCTTTCTCTTGGCCCAGTCGTGTGCTTTACACTTGACTGCGGCCAAAATGTCTCTCTCTCTCCCTCTCTCTCCGTCTGTCTTCCATATCATTTACAAACATTTTCGCACGTTGCGCTTCACATTTTCTACAACGCTGTCGCACTCTGTAATTGCCTCAAATGCCCCGCCCCCTTGCCCCTGCCCCCTGCCACCGAAAAAGGCGAGCACACGGTGTGCGTTGCCTAATGAGCCGAAGTGCCTGTTTGATGTCATCAACAACAGCCAGGCAGGCGACACAGGAAGTGAGCCAAAAAATTGCTTAAATAAATGACAGTTAATGTGACGCCAGCGGACTAACTTGACAGCAGATAGATATATAGTATAGTATATAGATATATATATTTTGGTACTTACCTGCAGTATTCTGCAGCGCGGCTTGAGGCACGTATCGTCCACACAGGGCTGATACATGCCCAGGGTTATGCAGTTCAGCAGTATGACCAGAATCGAGATGCGCTCGAACCACGTGCGAGTCGCAAACAGCACAACAAATCGGTTACAAAGCTACAAGTTAAGGACTCCCAACCAATGTAAATGTGAAAGCTGTAAAAAACAGTCATTCGGACCAACCGCATTTAGATAACCTTATTCAAGCAGAGAAGCGAAACTCAAGTATCGGAATTATTTTCTGTAAATTTGTTTGATTATATATTTTGATTATTTTTATGTGATTATGATTACTTGTAGCTCAGAATCAATTTCTAGAGGCCAGCTGAGGTCTTTACTTTTCTCTTCTTTATTTTATTATCATTTTATTTTTTTCTGTAAATTTATTTGATTATATAGATTTTATGTTTATGTATTTATATGATTACTTGTAGCTCAGAATCAATTTCTAGACATCTTCACTTTTCTCTTGTTTATTTTATTATCATTTTATATTTATTTTCATTATATTTGAGAATTTTGTATATTTTAATACAATATTTTGGGAAATCGAAAATCATCGAAGATTGTATTAAATTTCTAGAGGCCAACTGAGGTCTTCACTTTTCTCTTGTTTATTTTATTAGCATTTTATTTTTGTGTTCATTATATTTGAGAATTTTTTATATTTTAATACAATATTTTGGGAAATCGAAAATCATCGAAGATTGTATTAAATTTCTAGAGGCCAGCTGAGGTCTTTACTTTTCTCTTGTTTATTTTATTATCATTTTATATTTGTGTTTACTATATTTGAGAATTTTTTATATTTTAATACAATATTTTGGGAAATCGAAAATCATCGAAGATTATATTAAATTTCTAGAGGCCAGCTGAGGTCTTTACTTTTCTCTTGTTTATTTTATTATCATTTTATTTTTTTCTGTAAATTTATTTGATTATATAGATTTTATGTTTATGTATTTATATGATTACTTGTAGCTCAGAATCAATTTCTAGAGGCCAGCTGAGGTCTTTACTTTTCTCTTGTTTATTTTATTATCATTTTATATTTGTGTTTACTATATTTGAGAATTTTTTATATTTTAATACAATATTTTGGGAAATCGAAAATCATCGAAATTTGTATTAAACACCTACAAAAATGTTGTTGAAAACTTTAATGTGTGCTCTATTTAAATGCCCTTATTTATTTTGTTTGCTTCTTTTATAGTCAATGACAGTTTGACTTTTTTAGCAACGAACAGACACTAAAAGATTGTTCCAAGTTTTTAATAAATTAATTAAAAAATTAATCAATCATTTTGTCTGTATTTTTTCAACTAATCTTCGATTTTAATGGAAATGTCAGGCATGGTTTCGATTTATCACTAAATTATAATAACTTTGCTTCAACTTATTTGTATTTAAGCATAGGAATATGTTCAATTAAATTGAATAATTACTAAAATTTTAATATATTTATAGATATGAAAAACAGTCTTAAAACAGTTTTACTGATAAATTATTTATTACAATTTTATCTGTCGCTGTGATTCAATTGCTTTAAGAGTCAGAAAAACAGACAGACGGACATGATGCTAAGCTTTCTTTAAATTTGAAAATCTTATACCGAAATATCTGTTTGATTTTTTAGATTTGATATTTAGCCAAGCTCAAAAAATTTATAAAATAAAAATGTACATTTGCATTAAATCTTTGTATTAACTTTTTAAATAACATTTCGATTTGTTTTGCTTTTCAGAATGCGCTGCAATTTTTGGAATTGGTAAAAACTCAAGGTAAGTTGTGCCAAATTCATTTTGTTAATTGCTGTTCCTCAACATAACTTTAAGCTGCAGTTAAGTTGGCTCTGACAGTCAGCAGTCTGCCTGCCAAATTCGCAGTCACCAGCTCTAAAAGTGGCTGAGAAAGACGCTCTAGAACAAGCGGACAGACGGAAAGACGCCTTTTTGCGATTACAACTGTTTTTGTTGTTGTTGTTGTTGTCTGTCTGTCTGTCTGTTGGCTAGTTTTGTTTTTATCTTGCGACTGAATCAAGGACGAAATGCAAAATGCGAGGAAGCTGAAGAAATAAGCCAAACAGAGCTGCAGATAGATACTCGGTCGCTGTTTACGCAAACGCGTCTAATGCGCACTCAAGTACTTGTCGTGCTCGACGTGCTCCCTCTCTCTCACTCTCACTCTCTGTCGCTCTCTCTCTGTCTCTTACACACATTTCATGTTGTTAGTTCGTTGCGGTTGCAGCTTGGCTTCGCTTTAAGCAATGCGCCAAAGAAATGACACAAATTGATGACAGTTACTCACCAACCATCCATTCATCCACTCAGTCAGTCAGTCAGTCACTCTGTCAGTCAGTCAGTCAGTCACTCAATCAGTCAGTCGTTTATGGATAATGCAATGAAGCTGCTGCAAGAGATGAAGTTGGTGAGCCTTTTAGCCGGTCTGTGCATTTTGAGCACTCACTTTGCGATTATGCACAAAATGTAAGCCACTCACTGATTGACTGACTGATTGACTGACTGCTCAAGCAGATAACTGAAACCATTGCAGTTGTCTGATTGATTGCCCTGTGGCTAGACAGAGCCTCAAGTGGTCGTCGAGGCGACACGCAAAGCGAGAATAACTAACAAGAACAGATGTGGTCGCCAACAGCGCGAAATTAAAGCCAGGAGCGAGAAGCACAGCGATAAGTACGAGAATAAAAATAACAGCACTAAAGTGAAGCAAGAAAAACAGTCAAAAGTTCAAGTTGAAATAGAAAAGCAAAGCTAGAAACATTTGAATAGTTTGCAAGTTGAAGGAAAACAGTGACGAAGCAAGATTGCCGAAAGTTCTGAGAGAAATTAAGATGCAACTAGAGAAGCATCACAGGTTGCTCAAAGCTGACAAGGAGAAGCACAATGAAAGCCAAGCAAGATAAAGAAGCTCCAAAACTAGCAGTAAACTCAGCAAAAGAAATGAACATCAAAAACTAAAGCGAAAAGTGAAAGCTGCAAAAATGCAAGTCAACGATAATTATTAAAGAAGTATAAGAAAAACTAGAGAAGAGATATAAAAAGTGGAGTACAATGAATTTCATTGTTTGAGCAGTAAGGTCAGATGATTTTGAAGCAAAATGTTTAGAGAAGTATAAAAAAATAATATAAAGAGAAGAAAACAAATTAATGTGAAGAAGAGAAATCAAAATAAGTTTTTAAATATGTTCCAAGTTTCTGCAGATAGGCAAAAAATTGGAGAAGTAAAGTCAGATGAACTGGTAATTATTAGAGAAGTATGAAGGAGTACAAACATATTTTTTCGAGTTTTCTGCAAAGTTTAAATCATTAGAGAAGTAATGTCGTCAGGAAGCTTAGGGAATTTTTATTAATAGAGATGAATAATCAAAGACCTTTTTGAGACATTTTTAAATTATTAGAGAAGTTAAGTCAGAAGAAATTTAGGTAAACAATGAAAAGTGAAATGCAATGCAATCGAAATATGCTTTTTAGGCACTTCTAAATTTGTTGTAAATCTTAAAGATGGAAAGCTGTCAAATCAAACGACCGTTTTGAGACATTTCAAAATTATTAGAGAAGTAAAGTCATATGAAATGGCAGAGAACGTTTATGATTAGAGAAGTTTAATGCAATGTATAATGCAAAGCAATCAAATTTGACTTTTTAGGCACTTCTAAATTTGTTGTAAATTTCAAAGATGGAAAGAATTATTTTTAATAGAAAAGAGATGCACATTTTTGAAACATTACTTAATTATAAGAGAAGTTTTGTCAGAAGAAGTTGAAGTAAGCGATTATGATTAGGGAAGTAAAATGTACTTCTCAATTAAATTATACTTTTTAGACACTTCAAAAATTGATGTAAATTTCAGAGAAGATGCAATGCTTAAATTTCGAGTCTGGCCGCAAGTTTGTGATATTTTTTGTTGCATTAAGAACAACAACAACAACAACAATTTGTGGCGCCGCGAGCCTTCAATACGCGAACACATAAGCCAAGGCCAGGAGAGCAGTCGAAGGACTGTGGCTGGGGTTTAATGCATGCCAAATGCGCACCAAGGACCCATTTTTTATGAGGCGCGCAATTACGAGCGCAAGAGGGAGAGAGAGAGAGAGAGAGAGAGAGAGAGGGAGGGAGGGAGAGAGGGCGCATAAAAACAATGCTGGGGAAATGTTTACGCTATTAACGCACAATTAAAGATAAAAACGGACACAACACAATGGGCAGAGCCCCCCAAAAAAAAAGGACAATCGCCAGTCCTTGCAATTCATTAGGAGAACGTGCCGCGAAACTGCAGAGAAGCGGGAGAAAAGAGAGAGAGAGAAGAGAGGGAAAGCGAGAAGCGAGAAGTGAGGTTAAATGGACAGCATATGCAGGTCAGGTCGGCAGTGTCATAAAAACAAATGTGAAAAGCGGCGACGACACACACGCAGCACGCAACGAGAGAGGGAAAGAGAGGGGAGAGAAGAGTAGAGAGAGAGAGAGGGAGAGAGAGAAGTGAAGAGAGAGAAGCGAGAAGAGAGTGTGTGTGTGGCAGGAGGCGAGCGGAATTGGGCTTTATAAATATTGCAACAGCTCAAATATGCGACACTAGCAAAGCGAACCGAAAACCAAAAAAGTGAGCGAGAAGGCAAGAGATAGAGAGAGAGAGAGAGAGAGAGAGAAAGAGAGAGAGAAAGAGAGGGGGCGAAGGTGGCATCCATTATTTTTGATTTGGCGCGCAACGGCAAAGGCCAGCAAACCAACAGTAAACAAATTAAGTCGAGCGTAAAGTCGGCCAACGGAGGCGCCAAATGGTGGGCGCTCAAGGGGCGTGGCCATAGCCCACTGAGCAGCAGAAGGTGGAAGAGGGGGGCGGGGGAAATGGCGACTCATGCGAGCGTGCAGAAATCGCAACAAATTAAAAGCGAGAGCAGCGACTGACAAACAAAAAGCGACCGTGAAGCGAACTCAGATGAATGGACACGAATATTTCTGAATACGCAACAAAAACAACAACAAAAACAGAGACAAAAACTTGAGATAATTGGCAATATATAGTATATATATATTGGCTATTGAATTGACTTTTTTGTGCTTTCCACTTGAAATCGAAAACAAGTTTCGCATTCTTTTGAACCGGAAACGTAAAACGTGAAACGTTGAATGTGAAATAAAACCAAATCAAATTGCAGCACATAAAACAGCATAAAACGTAATGCCAAGTGATGATGATGTTTGAGTGGATTAGTGTCTCTCTCTAGAACTATTTGTGATGCGATGAGCTCAATTAAAAGTATTTTGTTCCATGTGAATCCTTTGAAATGAAACAAATGGACTGAGCTTTTCATTGTACAAATTCTCTCAACTGGGCAGTCTTCTAAAAAACTTGTATAAATTAATGAAATGATATTTAATGATAGAGAAATTAATCAGAAAAAATTATTATAAATTTGTTTTTAATAAGTTTGTAACTTTCTTTCCTTCTACTGACAATATATAAATTGCAATGGCATTTCTTTAAATATAATAATGTAAGATACTTTCTAGTGTCGTCTGATATCACTGAATGAATAAGTTGAATATGCTTTATACAATAATTCTGCTGTGATTACTTGCATATATATTGATATATATATTTTGCATAAATCTAGATAATTAAAATATACATTTTATTAAGGGAAACAACTTTTGACAACTCAAGTGGTAATCGATCACGAATATTCGCATTTAAAGCGAACTTGTTAATTAAAATGATGCGAATTAATTAATGAAGGGCTTGGCAATCGATTTGGATTGCTCGTGACCTTGCGGCAGCCACAACTCGAGGCAACTTGCAGTGTTGCAAGTCCGACCTGTTGCCAGTGGCAAGGCGAGACGCAACCGCTGAAGGAATGCGACGAATGCCAAGCACGTTGTAATCAGAGTCGAAAGAGGGGGAGAAATTTCTGGTAATGGGGTCGCATCGCATCAAGTGGCCAAAGTAGATGCCATAATTAGTGGGCGTGGCCATTTCGTCGCTAATGGTGAAATCATCGTCAAGTTTTACGCTAAAAGCGCCTTTAAAAACCTTTTCATTTCATTATTATTAATATACAATTTGTTGTTGCCAACTAAAATTAATTTTGAGCAAGCCAAAAGTCAATTACGAATTTGATCAATTGGCCAAATTGAATTGTGGCTGCAAAGTTGTTTGTTTGTTGCATCGCAAACTTTTGCTCCAAAGCGACAAGACTGGCAGAGAAAAGTCGTAAAATCGTTGCGATATATCTGTTTGTATATATAGGAAATATTACGACTCCCCCAATGGGGGGAACAAGTGCTGGCAAATCAAAATTTATGGCAAACAATTAAGTGATCGGGGAAGAGAGAGTTTAGATTATCTGTTGGCAGGACAGGAAATGGCAAAGTCCAAGTCCTGCCAACAACCAACAACAACTTGCCACATGCAGCGGGGCGGAAGCATAACGGGAAATTGCAACAAATAGTTGCCAGTCAAATTATTGTCGCACTCTGATTTCCAAAACTCAAGAGCTCAATTGGGAGCATCCTGTGCAAGCGAAAGAAGGAAATGGAAACGACGAGAATTGCGATGAAGACGGAGATGGAGACGGAGATGGCGATGAAGATAACGACGGAGATAAAGATACTTGTATCTTTAGCCCAAGATTGACAGCAGCAAGAAGAAGATGCAGCTCGAATAAATCCGCGCAGCAATAAATTGGATATTGTGAGGGGAACTTTAAGAAATTCTGCAACTTCTTGACTTGCAATTTTCGATTTGCCATCATTGAAAATCTTCAGTGCGGAAATATTTCATTATCGATTTCCATCTAAATATTTTATCCAAAAATATTTGGGATACAAAAATTACTCAATGAATGTAGCTAAGTGCACAATAAAATGTTCTAATAGTTACTAAATCATTCGCTGTAGATTTTCCTTTATATATTTATATAGAAAAGAGAAAAACTATTTGTTCAAATCTCAGTAAATTTGAGTTCTTTGCAGTGTTTGTTTTAACTCAGTTTTATGCTAAATATTTAATAAAATTTTTTTGATAAGCGCATAAATTGCGCTAAAAGGTTATAAAAATGTCTGAATGATTTAAGAATCGATTTCAAATAATTGTAAATATATTCTAGAATGGACAAATTTACATTTTGTCAAACACTCATTTAATAATAAATATTTGATACGATATTTTTGTTGAATGCATATAAATCGCATAATAATCTCTGTGGCTAAAATGTTTCAGAAAAAAAAGCCTTGATGATATGTGTTAACTATCATAATTTTCTAAAAGCGACAAAAAAATTTATTTTGTCAAATATATTACTCAAATAAGTTCAGCTCTTTGCTATTTAAGAAAATGGTATACAAAAAAGTAGTTAATTAATTTTGCAAATATTATTTCAACAATTTCTTGTGGATGCTTTTAACTGTCTGAAAACGCCTTTAACATAATTATGGTTTCGGCTGGTTGATTTATTCTTTATTTTCATAATATTTTCGCATGATTCTCCGATTGAAACTTGCAAATGTCCTGGAGCAGCGACTGTTTGTCCTTGACTCCGTCATTTGCATTATACGAATTTCGAATTTACTTTGCATCTGCTTGTTTACGTTCGCTCGCCTGATGTGTCCTTAAATATCAACGTCAGTCAATTTTAATTTCAGTTTAAATTAAATGTGAAGTGCGCCCAAAAGTATGCAAAGCGATTTTTCATGCACATGCCACAGGACGTGAGCGTCTCTGAGACTCGATTCGATGGGGGTCGGGGTTCGAGGGCGCGGAGTGTTGCTTCACTGATTGGCGCACATTATCCCCAGCGACAGACACAACAACAACAACGGTAACAACAACAACGAAAAATGACAGCGCAAAAAAGAAAAGTGAAGGGAGACAACGACGCATCGGAAGCAGACACTGTGAATGCTGAATGGCAACTCTCCGGCAGCGTCTTCCGACGATGATACCTGTTATTTATGCGACATGGCCACACACACACACACTGACACACACACACACACACCCACACACACACCCATACAAAGTACATGCATGAATTTTGTAAAAATAAAAAAAGGAAAGCGAAAAACGATGCAAATATTTCAAGGCTCAACAACTGCGAATTTATTTCGCACTCTTCTCTGGGCAGCTTAACTAGCATTTGCATCTCGAATCCTGTCTCGTTTTGCAACCCTGGGGAACATCAGTTTTCTAAAGTTGCCAAGCAATTATTGTGAATGAAATGCAAGTTTGAAATTTCATAACAAATTGTTAGAGAACAAAATATAGTTTTTGTTATACAAATTCAGAGAATAAAAGTGATTTGGCTTCACTTATTTTTCGATTTCAATTATTAAATATGTGAATATTAATATTTCTGATTTTGTTGTTCACCTTTGTTTTTCTATTCTTGCTGAAATTGTTTTTTCAAATCAAAGAAAAATGTGCAGTTAAATATATAAAAAGTATAGTTTGTATAAATCAGATGGTTAGCGAAATATATATTTTTGTATTTTACCTGCAAGGTATTTATTTCTAAATAACTTTGAATAAAATACCAGAAAGAAGCACTTTTCACTGAGATGAATGTTTATATTAATTTGCAATTAACAAGAAATTTAATTTAACTTTTCACTTTGTAATAAGTTGCACATTTATTCAATTCGCAAGGGAAAATAAATACTATTCAGTTGGTCGCACAAGAAAACGCAAATTAATCAAATAATGAACCAATTAGCAGCAATTTTTAATGAGAAGAATATATAATTTCATTAAATTGCTTACCAAACCTCTTGCAAAAATATCAATTTTCATTAATTGAAGTTCCTGTTAATAAAATAGTTGTAATTCAACAAGTATTTTGCACATTAAATGTGAAAATTTGAAAATAGGTAACAAAATAAGCTGCATTGAATGGAATTTCGCTAAGGTGCGATTTTACATCAACATTAATTGCCGAAAAGTCCATTTAAATAAGTCATGATTTTGTAAATATTTTAAAGATTAAATGTGACTATCTAACAACTTCAAAATTTGTTAATAGATAACAAAATAGGCTGCACAAATTTTCATTTCACTGAGGTGCGAATTTAGTTCGAAATTAATTATTTTGCACATTAAATGGGACTGTCGAACAATTAAATGTCGGCAAATAAATCACAAAATGTAATGCAAATTTATGCGAATTTATTGCAACATTAATTAAAAGCAAAAATAACTAGCAATGATTGCAAATATATTTAAATGTTGATCGAGGCCTGCCACAAAAATATTGTAATTAATAAGTGGAATCTTAAAACGAAGCGTCTTTTGTGCTGGCATTTTGTCAATCCACGTTGCGGAAGGACATGCGAAAATCAATATGGGCCGCCGAAGGACGCTGAAAACTGTGAATTGTGAAGGACATTGCGAGTTATTGTGTGTTTGTGTGTTTTGAAAAAGGATATGGATTGGTGATGAGCATGAGGCACCAGTTGCGCGGTCGCGTGTATTGCGTCAGCGCTATGATGGCGATTTCGGGGAAGCCGGGATACGGCAAATTGGGCTCGCCCGACGAGCTCGAGGACGAGGACGATGTGTGCGAGGAGTCGCCGTCGTCGGAGCTGCAGCTGCCGTTGCAGCTGGAGGCCGTCGACGAGCTGCCGTCGCGCCGTGTGGCACGCGTCACGCTCAGCGACGAGGCGCCGCTGTGCCGCCGAGCGGCCCGACGTCGTGTCGTCTCCGGACGATCCTGGCGATCCTGGCGATCCTGGCGGTCTTTGCTGCCACCGCGACTCGAGTGCTGATAGCGACGGTGTTGCTGCTGCTGCGGCTGTTGCTTGTGTTGCACGTTGTCGGAGGCATTCGAGTGCTGGCGATGCGTGCGACGCGTCGCCTGTGGCGTCGTCTCTTTGCCATTATTATTATTATTATTGTTGTTGTTGTTGGTGGCGCTGCAGGAACTCGTTTTGCGCGT
The DNA here is from genome assembly GCA_035047365.1 of Drosophila ustulata. Lineage (NCBI taxonomy): Eukaryota > Metazoa > Arthropoda > Insecta > Diptera > Drosophilidae > Drosophila > Drosophila ustulata. Next base: position 11,670,724 of record JAWNPT010000080.1, read on the forward strand.
CAGCCGCTGCTGGCTGCCGCCGGCATTTGCGCTGCCACTGCGACGCAGCCTTTGCGATGGCTGTGGCAACATGTTGTGGCTGCCACCGTCGACAATCACCGACATGGGCGGCTCCTCGTTGGAATGCATTTGTTGTGCCTTCAATTTTCTGCTGCTGCTGCTGCTGCCGCTTCGGCTTCGGCTTCTGCTTCTGCTTCTGCTTCGGTTTCCGTTGTCGTTGTCGTTGTCGTTTGCTGCTCCTGCCACGCGACGTCGCTGCTGCCCATCGTTCGACTGTCTAACGGTGCCTGCGTCTGTTGCACTGCCGGCCGCCGGCTGCTGCAGCATCTTCGACGGCAACGGCAACGATCACTTGAGTGGCCACCAAGGGCAGCTCTGGTCATTCCATCTTGGCGCCGCCTCGACTGCTGTCTGCAATTAGTCCAAATCGAAATCGAAATCGAAAAAGTTCATTATTAATTACAATCAGTCAGCTCAAAAAATCCATTCAAACAATTTTATATGCAAAATAAATTCAATTGATTATTGCAGATTTATTATGAAGTGGACAAATGATAAATTCAAAATTTCAAATCATTTGCAATATAGTTTTATTTTTAATCATTTGACACTACACCATTATTTTGTAATTTATGATAAATTACGGATTTCATTGCCATATGAAACAATTTACAATTCAAATTGAATGAAAATAAATTAGAATTTGTGAATCAATCGAAGTGTGTAACATAGTTGAAAGTAGAAGTTGGTCAATTTTATTTTATTGCAGATTTATTATGAAATGGTATTATTTTTAATTTATTGTGAATGATAAATTACAAATTTTAATTAAAAATCAATTCAAACAATTCACACTTCTAATTAAATAAAACTATATTAGAAATTGCAAAATACTGAAATTAGAAAATGTAAAATTTTATTTTATTGCAGATTTATTATAAAATGGGCAAAAGATAAATTCAAAATTTGAAGTAGTTAAGAATTATTTTTATTCATTTTGCAATTCAGTTCAATTCACTACAGTATTATTTTGGAATTTATTGGGAATGGTGAATTAAAAATTCCATATATATAAATAAAAATAAATTAGAAATTGGGAAAGTAGAAATTGTAAAACTTCATTTCATTGCAGATTTATTATGAAATGGATAAATGATAAATTACAAATTTGCAGTCGTACAGTATTATTTTCAGTTTATTTTGAATGATAAATTACAAATTTTGTTGCAATATCATGTCAAACAATTCGCAGTGGAAATGAAATGAAAATAAATTACAAATTGTAAAATAATTGATGTGTATATTATACCAAATTTGCTATAAAATGTTTAAATGACAATTTGAAATCCTCTATTTATATGTATTTTATTCAGTTTGATTTAAAACAGTATTATTTGTAATTTGTTGCGAATAATAAAATAAAAATTCCATTGATTTAAGTTCAAACCATTCACAAATGATTTACAAACTGTAAAATACTTGAAGTGTGTATTTTATTGCAGATTTGTTGTGAAATTGCTAAAATGTTGAATTCAAATTTGCAATCCAATTTTTTTAAATTTTATTTTGCAATTCATTTGAATTTTCTTCGTGTTATTTTTCATTTGTTGCAACTGCGTCATTACAAATTTAAAAATCTGCAAGCGTGTTGAATATAAATTAAATCATTTTCAAAAAGAATTATACTTATTAAAATAAAATAACACCCATGCAGTAATTATATTTTGTATGTTGCAAAATATACAAAATATAACGAATTTAAATTTCTATATGGGTGTAACTTATTTCACATAAATACAACTTAAATTGATTTCGATTAAACAATGTTCAAAGAATTATTGTTAGTTCGAAATATAAATTATAAACGTACGTTTATTTTGATGTAGAATTAAAATTAGAATTTTTGTGAATTACTTTTTTCAATTTGTAATTTAATAAAAGACATTTTCGTAATGTCTTCAATAATGCATAATTTATATGTATTTAAAAGTATTTCATCCCACAATTTGTAATCAATTGAATCAACTCTAGAATGAAATGCAAGTTGATCTGGCATTATTGATAGCACTTAATAAGGATTAAATAATTTCTGCGGCGACTTCATCAAAGGCGAATAAAAAATCGCTGCGTATACGCAATATTCCACACACACACACACACACACACACACACACACATTCACCTACTTGCGCCCACAACAAGCACTTCACGCTGAGGTACGTGCAAAGTTTGTGAATTGATTTTTAATGCGACGCCTTGAAGCGCGTCCCAAAACGCGCCCCTTTCCCCCCCTCGAGGGCTGCGTCCTTCCCTCATCCGGTCATAAAAGCAACCCGTATAATGAAGCCCAAACATAATTTATATATACGCACGTGTGTGTGCCACATGTGTGTGTGTGTGTGTGTGTAAAAATAATGAGCAGCATATTTTGTGCCCACAACGAAAATTGTAGCATACTTTTTGGGGCGCGTTTCTCTCTCTCTCTCTCTCTGTCTCTCTTGTGTGTGGTGTGTGTGTGTTCAATCATTAATTACGGCAGCTCCGTGTGCGTTCTAAGTATAACACATTAACTTGCCAAAAAGTGCCACGTTGTGGTTTCTGGCTCACACACACACACACTCATACACACACACACACACACTCGCAGAGAGGTTGTGTACTGCAATTGTGCGAAAATTGGTTTATTGATAGGCAGCAACAACGGAGAAGCTGGGCAAACTTTTGCATAGTTGGCAATACGACAACGGCCAACAAAAGCAAACAAATTACAATGCCAATAACAACAACAATGCGTGTGTGTGTGTGTGTTTGAATCTCTCAACTGGGCCAAGGAAAGTCTGGGCATAGACCTCAGTTTGCATTCAAGGCGCTTAAGCGATAATTTATCGATAAATTATGTTAAGCAAGTTGCCGCTAAATGAGATGTAAATTGAAGAGTAAATATTTTGAGAGCTTAACGTACGTAGCACGTAAAATATTTACTTCAACTTGCTAAATGCCTGTTATCGATTAACCAGTAAGTTAGTTGGGTAATCGATACAACTATTTTATGCTAAATATTTCATTTAAATCATTAATTGTAAATTTAACAATGCTGAATTGCTGAATTGGAATTTAATATTAGACTAAAGTATTCGACTATCAATATGTGATCGGATATTAAAATGTTATACGATACGGATATGCCATCGATAATGTGAAAATATTTTATCCACAGCTAATGTTCATAAAGTATGAATAAATTGTAAAATGCAAATAAACTAATTTACCAACTATCGATTTGTGGGCGATATATTTTTAAACAGCAACAAAATTAATCGTATAACTTTTCGATTTGTGATCGAAATTTCAATAAAGCAGTTGGCATTTAGTTGAGATTCTCTTCATTTTTTGTTTAATAGAAGCTATCAATAATCCATATGTTTTAACTAGCAGTTCAACTTTTGTCTAAATCATTCTTTAACATTTATTTTTCTTGCCATTAAATTGACCTATTCGAATTGTTTACAATTTGCAATCAGCCAAAATAGCCACACAATAATAATGGATTACTTCCAAATATGTTTTGTTTTGTTGGTGCATTACAAAACAATAAGCCGTGTAACATATAATGCGAAACACGCTCATTGTTGTGAGTGGAGATTATCGATAAATCGATAAGTTCATAAAGGGCCATTTGATGGCCTTAAGCGAGCTTTAACAACTACTAGTAGTATTTCAAATATTTATCAAACGATTAATCAGTTGTAATCCACGGGTTTGTTTGTCCACCTCCCACAAAAAGGACAGTCTGACAGAGGGGCGGGAAGTGGGTGTGTCAGACGTGTGTGTGTGTGTGTGTGCGACACGTGTCCTGCCAGAGACACAGACACAGAGAGCAGGCCTAGAAATCAACAATAATTAATCGTTTGCTGGCGCCATTTGTTTACAAACCGGAACCGGAAGTCAGCGCCAAGACAAACAGCAACAACAACAATAACAGCAACCAAGAAGAAGAAGAAGAACATGTTGTGCCATAACTGTGGAAACCGACGACTAACTGTATTTAAAGCATAATCCAGCGGACCAATAACAAGCATAAACAAGCCGAAGAACGAGCAGCGAGAAGCGAGTAAGCGGCTTGTATAATAACACATCGCGCATATGTAAACACACACACACACACAGACATTTATAATTAAACACAAACAGCGTGGAAAAGCAACTCATGGAAATGAGAAAATGGGAAAAGCAGTCGCAAGGAGCCAAGGGAAAAATACTCACAACGCGGCTTACCAAACATGCCAACAAGCAACACTCAGCACACACACACACACACACACACTCTACACACACACACACACATGTAGCGTGCACAGTGGTGTGAAATAATGGGATTATTGTCGCACTGCAAATTGTCAGATTTTGTTATTCAAATGTTTCATCTTTTGTGCTGAAAGATAAACCCAAGTCAAGTTATGTCTAGCCCAGCACTGTAAACTGTAAATTTGCGATTGAACAATCACTCACAATCAGTCACAATCAAGGCGAATCAGCATTTTTTTTGTATTTGCAATATATTAGATTTGTATTCACATATTGCGAATTAAGGGCTGCAAAACGTGGCCTGAATTTATCACAATACAATTCCTTTTTTTTACATTGATTGACTGATCAATCAGCTGGCGAAATTCACACCGAAAGCTCTCAGCAAATGTCTCGTTTGTATTTTGTATAGCTTGGCATTGACAAGTTTCACTTTCCAAATAGTCGTCTCACAATTTGATTTGAATTGTATAAATTTTATTTTTTATTGAACTGAAACTATGATTTATGCATATTTATTGATAGATTTATCAGCAATTAAATGGAAATTACAATTCGTCAATATATTTTGTGACAGTTTTCTCCACAATCAAGTTAACTTGAAGTTTTTGTTAATCAATTTTGTGACAGATTTCGTAACGTTTATAATTTCTTGTTTTTTTGTAAATTAAGTTTTAATTATATTGAAATTACACTTTTTCAATATATTTTGTATATATTGACTTGAAGTTTGTTTTAATCAATTTGGGACAGTTTTCTGAGCTTTTATAATTGTATATTTCATGAAAATAAAGTGTTTAATTCAAGCATGATTTATGCATACTTTATGATCGACTTCTCAGCACTTATATTGACATTAAATTTCTTTAATACACTTTGCGACAAATTTCTCCTCATTTATATGCAGTTGAATCAATTTTTGGAACATTTATATTTTCAAGTTTTATGTAAATTAAGATTTTTAATTTAATCTTGATTTACGCGTATACTATATATTTACTTGCAATAAATTCAAGTTGCAATTTCGTTAATCAATTTTGTCGCAAAAATCTTTTGACTCTTAATTTAATAAACTAATTGTTTTTATTTTTCTTTGTTCTTTTGCAGGTTTTTTGCATACTAAGGTGAGTTTTCAATTAAAATGCATTTTTTGTTTATTTTTGAAATATTAGCCTTTTCAAAATTGTGCTTTTAATTTATCAACGTCAATCGCAAACACGAATAGTTAAAGTCGCTTAGTAATTAACACACTATTCGATTTATACAAAATTAGTCACTGAAATTTTTAGGATTTATGCTGATATGCATATATTATTTCTATTTTTTACGTAGTCACTTGCCTAATTGATTCAAAGATATGCCAAATAAAGTCGACGTAGAAAATCGAGCGCTTGATTCAGTTAAAGGTTTGCTAAACCCCAGCTCTTTAAACTGAATAACAAACAAATATGATTGGGGGGACGAAGTTTATTTATAACAGTTGCCGCTTTTTGCTTGCCCTAATCATATTGCCAACAATGTTTTGTGACTCGTTATTTGCATAACAAGCGATTGACTTTTGACCAAAAATGACTTGTAAAAGTCTATTTAAATTTGTGTCGGCCCCAGCTTTATAACTGATTATCCGAGCTGCTGTTGTTGCCGTTGGGTTAGTTTTTGTTATAACTGGCAACGCAAACATTATGCAAATAGATTTTGGCATGTGTGTGTGAAGTTTTTTTTTTTGTATCTGTGTCTGGGACAGCAAAGTGAAAAGCTTCGAATAGGAGGCCGAAAGATGAAGGAGCCGACTGGTGTAGCATAATTTACTTTTAAATGTAAAATCGAGTCGAGAGTTGCTGTCATTGATATGAGGCTGCCTGTCGCGGCCAGACAGAGAGCCCAGATTAAAATGAAAGCAGTCGGGAGAAAAAAGAACGAGCGAACGGCAAAAAAAATACGCATACGCAGCGTTGTGCACGTTGAAAAATAAATCAAAGCGAGCACAACGACGACGACGACGATGTGGCGCCTCTTCTTATTGCCACAGTTGTTGTTGCTGCTGCTGCTGCTGCTTCTCTGGCTGTGGCATGCTGAGATTTATGCTTCACGTTGTTTATGCGATTGGCGTCTCCCTCCTGCCACACATTAGCATAAATCCAAGCACTTTTAAGCAGCTCTCTCTCACTGTCTCTGTGTCTCTGTGTGTGTGTGTTGGCATAGTTTTGATCATTGTTTCAAATGCTATGCGTCGTTATTATTGCCATGCCATTAGGCAATGACACGCGCCATCATCAAAGGTCGCAAAGTCGCACACCAAAAATCTCAGTGTCCAGTTGCTCAGTTCCCAGTTGAGCTTCCGATGTATTTAGCATTAATATTTATGATTGCTCATCTGTGTATTCGCCGGCATCGAGGAGGCTGTTGATGTCTCGTTTTTATTACGAATATTATTTGCTTTTGCTGCCAAAAGTGTCAGTCAGGGTATGATAAATGGCTGAGGCGGTGGGTGACAGGCAGATATCGCTGTTATACTATATATGGCAGAGTCAAGTCAAGTGCCTTGAACCCGTCGACCTCGACTTTAAAATGCCATATATTTTCTTTTCTAACTAACTTTGAATTAATAGAAAACTTTGCTGCGTAAAATATGCAATTTTAATCAGAGACCGTGAAGCATTTTTATTTGTTAAGCTACAAATTGATTTAATTCATTATTTTATTAAACTCGTTTTAAAATCATCAGATTTGTGCCAACCAAAAATGTAAATCGAAAATACCGATTATTTCAGTTTTATTTTCGATTTTGTTGCCAGATTGTAATTTTTATTTTTGACATTTTTGCCGTTCATATTTTTTTTGTTTGGGTTGCCATTTCGACTACAAAAGATACATTTTAATTTGGGCACTGGTATGAAAATATCGTTTTTAATTTATTTATAGTTAGTGCAACAATCAAAATCTGAATATTATGCCAATGATAATTAAAACTCTGATCTTAAATAAAATGTTAGAAAACCAGAACTTCACTTTATTAAAATTGAATAATTCATTAATATTAATAATAAATAACTAAATTTGTAGTGATGCCTAGTTAATTTAAATGAATTCCAATAAATAAATAAACTCCAAATAATTCAAATTCCTAGTAGCTGATAATAGTAAATGATTAGAGTTTATTTATTAATTACGAATAGTTATAAATTGTTATTGCCTATGAAAATGACAACAGTTATTTGGCTAAACTTGGTTTTGGAATTCAGCTTAAATTTGTACTTAATGCGGTATTTGGCTGTCGAGCAGACTCGCAACTATTGCGGCCTTATCAGTTTGAGTTTTTTGTGTTTTTATTTAGCCTGGGCGCATAAAAATACAAAAGCTCATTTTCATGCTCAGCAGCTGGCAAACGCACAAGGCGAAATCTTCTTTACCTTTAACGCAGGCACAACACACACACACCACTAAAACTCACACACACACACACACACACACACACACACACACGTAAACAGTTGAAGTTTTTTTCCATTTCATTTTCCAATTTCATTGGCTTTCGTTCTCTGCTGTTGCTTTTCAGCTTCATTGAGCGCATTTGTTACTTTGCTTTGGCTCTGACCGCTTTTGGTTTTGCGCTTTTATGCTTTAAGGACATTCTCTCTCTCTCTCTCACTCACACACACACTCTGTATGTATGTGTGTGTGTGGGTTGTGTATGTGCTTATTGTCATTTTAAATACACAGCCGTAAAATTCATATTTTTATGGCATGGCTTTTATGGTCCATTCGCATGGAGCACCTTGCAGTCAAGTGGCCCAAAAGTATCTCCATCTGCAACTGTTACTGTAACTGTTGTAAATGTATCTGTATCTTGTATCTTCGTATCTCTTTTGGTCGCCATCAATTCGATTACATGCAGCATCGCCGTTCGCTTAAGTATTATGTACACTAATAATATCTGTATTTCAGCATTGAGATTCAGTTTATGCCGCCGACTGAATATTAATGCTGCTGCTGCTGCTGCTTCGCATACTCGTATATCGACCATATTAACTGCTTCTAATTCCCAAACTGGCCAACGCTAAATATAAATTACATCTTTATTATGCCAAATTAGTTGCTATTCTTATGTTTATTTCGGCGATTTCTGTGCTGCATTTTTATGGCCAATCCACAGAGAGAAAGACTGAGAAAATTGTACAGAATGATTTTATTTGTATTAAACATTAACATTAACTCTGCTTTTAAATGCATCTCGGTCCAAATATCATAGATTGTAGCTAATAATTGTATATGCATTTAAAAAGGATCTCCCTCAACACTTTTATTTGTTTTCAATAAAATAAATGATGAGTTAATTATTCAATTTCAATATTAATTATTTCTTTTTGACTCTTTTGCCTTTAAATTAAGAATTCAATGTCAATATTTATTATTAAATTTTGGCAGTTTTCTTAGAATTGTTAAATTCCAATTTTTTATAAAATCGTCTCTTTTAAATTTGTAGCTCTTTTGTGTTATTTTACTAAAAAATATGCAAAATTTATTTAATTTCACAATTTTAATTTAAAAGTTGGAACATAACTCTAATTATGAAAATAACAATACAAAAAAATTGTTTGGCAAGCCGAATATATTATCATTTTTAAATCATTTGTAGCTCATATTTTTGGATCTAAAATTAAAAACCATAAAACACTTTTTGGGCTTAAAAAATATATTCAATCAAGTCGGTAATATGCAAATCAATTAACTTCCCCGATTTTAATGCATTCTATGACAACTTTAAGTATAAAACAGGGTTTTTAAAGCAGAAAATATTTGAAATATTCAGCTGACTTCTATGCTAAAAACAAATTCCGTATTTATTTGCAGCGTCTCAATTTGAATAAATTATTATTATTTGTAAATTCTGCAAATTTGCAATGCATCTAGTTGATAGTTGTTGCGCTTAATGATGGATTTATTGACGCTGTCGTCAAGCAATTTGCGCACAGGTTTTCTATACGTTGTTATCCTTGTTGTGGATGCTCCTTGAAGTGTCGCTGAGATTCCCTTTTCAATGCCAGGCGACAAGTAATTTACAATATCGATGCGATGCGATGCGATGCGATGCGATGAAGGTTGAGTTGAGTTCAGTTTTTGGTTCAGTGGTTGGGAGTTTTGCGGCTCGCAGCCTTGGCTTGGGATTGCGATTATCATGAAGCTGGCAGCTTTTAGCTGCTTTTTTATTATTTAACAGCTGCAGCTGACGCCAACGCGACGCAGGTGGAAAGTTAGCAAGCTCAAGGATGATGAAGGCGGGAGACGAACGTCAACGGATGTGGCAACGTTCGCTTTGCTGGCGACGTTGTCCTCATTACTTAAAAGCGCGCAACTTGATTGAATGAGTTGGGCGTGGGGCGTCTGCAGGCGTGTGGGGGCGTGGCAGCATGACGTGCCAAGACTATGGCTAAAATGCCAAGGAGCAAGCTGTCTGAGACACGTAGCTACAGCTCAGATTGTGGCTACCTGGCGTATGCGTAATATGCGCATCTGTAAACAATTTGCAGCTGAAATTGCGATTGCAATTCTCATAATTAAAGCCAACTTGAATTTATCTGCCAAAGCATTTCTAGCATTGAAAACATAAAACAATTATTTAAACAGTTTCTAATAAGTCAGCATCTTGAACTGATTTTCTGAGTAGTGTAAAATATGGAAAATTTGTTTGCAAAACTTTTAATCAATTTTGTGTCTTGGCAACTTTCAGAAGTTATTAAATTGTTTTTAAGTATTTATTTTGCCAATGATTAAGTAACTTTGTGTTAAAAATAAAGGTTTATTGAAATTAATGTCATCAACTGCATCACATAATATTTGATCTTTGATTTTGCACAATAATTTATTTAAATTTTGCTATTTTTATTAAGAATCGATCTCTACAGAGAGTATTTTCACATTTATGGATTATTATGTAAATTAATAAGAATATATTTTTTAATTTATTTTTCAAAGCTCATATTACTTGCAATAAATATGGAAATTTTAAATACGAGTCAATTACACATTTTGCATTTAAACAAATTAATGCATTTCAATAAATTAATTAAAAAAACAACAGAAATAAATATTTACATAAATCCAAAAATGAAATGTATTTATTAATGTTTCTGCTATAAAAAAGCCTTGAAATGAGCCTTTTTATAAAATCAGCTACAATATGAGTTAAGGATTTTCTACTCGTTTTTCTTTTTGTTGGGATTCAGCTTGGCAGGTGGCTTAAAAAATGTTTATGCGATGCTCTGACATTTAAATGCATTTAGTTTTGAGTTTTTGCGTAACTTGGGTCGCCAGCTTTGCTACGGCTTAAAAAAGGGTTTCAATCTGTGTGTTTTATTCTAATTTCAAATTGGCAAATGCAAATTAAAAGCAAATGAGTTGAGCCCATAAATGGAATTTGATATTTCCAAAAAATACTATAAGAAGTGAAATCACAGCAGAGAGCTTCTGGGAAGCCAGAGTTCGAACTATCGAACTGTATACAGCTGGAGTTGGGCCTCAAGTGTTTGGGCATTATAGATTGGTCCTTTCGGGATAATGCTGCGCCAATTTTTGCCTGTAGTATTCCCTTTGTTGCCCAATGAATTTTTATGCAAATTCTTGTTGGTAGCCAACGACAACGACAACGACAACGACAACTTGTTGCCACATTCTGTGTAAGGGTTTTTTTTTTTTGGAAATTGTTTCTCGGGGTTGTTTTTGGGGGAACGCTCAGAGTTCCCAGTCTCTTGTTGTCAGTCAACAAGGGAGCAAGTGCGGTCGGTTTGGTTTGGTTTGGTGTGGTGTGGTTTGCTTGGGTATGGGTTTGAGTTTGAGTTTGAGTTCGGGTTTGGGTTGCCAGCAACGTTGACAAATTAAACAAATAAGACAACAGCAACAAGCAGCAGCAGCAGCAGCAGCAGCAGCAGACACAGAACAGAGAGAAACTCGTAATTCGATTTCGTCCCTCGGCTTCTCAGTCTGTTTTTTTTTTTTTTTTTTGGGAGGCGGGGGGAAAATGACAACGACATGTAAATACTTTTTGGTCTCCGTCGCCCAACCAAACGGAAATGCTTAGAATTTTGTTGACAACAGCAGCAACAGCAAGCAAAGAAACCAAAACCAAAACTTTTTGGCCCAAATCGAAAAGCACACGAATGAATTTTCATTCAATTATCCTGAACATTTGCCTGTCTCTCTGTTGTCCTGCTGGCTGCTGCTGTTCGCTCGCTCCTTCAGGTCCAGGTCCTTGCTGCCTGTTCTTGTTGTTTGTTTGTTTGTTTGTTTTATTTGTCTGGGGACTGAAACTAGCCCCAAACTGCTCAAGGGACTTTGCTCGCTCGCTTCTCTTCCTATCTCACTCTCTCCCTCTCTCTCTCTCTCTCTCTCTCTCTCTCTCTCTGTTTGGCTGAGTTTGGGCCACGTTAAGGCCATTGTCTTAGTTGACTGAAAATTCATAGCCGCTCTGTTTCAATTTTGGCCGGAGTTCAGCGCTGGCCTGGCCTATGTTTTGTTCTCTGCTCTCGGATGCCAAGTTTGGGCCATAAAATTTCATTTTATCAAACAATGAGAACGTGTCGGACACTGACTGGGACTTGGGGCATGAGAAGAGCATCAAGGTGTGCCTAGCAGTGTCTTTTAGACTCTCCAGAAATCACATTGTCTCTCCTCTTTCTCTGCCATCGTCATCCTCTTTATCGTTAAGTGCTTTAAGTGTGCTAAGCAGTTGTCGCTGACTATCGGCGCTCATCTTATTTAGCACATGAGCGTATTGAACCAAACTGTGTTGCAACGTTAACGAATGCAGCACAAAAGAGAATTGCAATAAGCACGCTCACAAGAGGTAAAGACAATTTTTGAGAGCGTAATTCAAGACTTAAAGTTGATAAAGGCAATAGAAATATTTCTTGAAAAATTTATAGCATTTTCAAAGATAGAAAAAGTCAATATTGCATTTTAAAAAATATTTCTAACGATTTATATTTTGTCAACTATAATTTCCCTCAGTAAGCAATAATATTTTAAGCTATTCTAAAATTGTATTTTATTTATTTACTATAAATGCTTGTTATTATTATTAATTTCTATGGGATCTTCTGCTTTTCATGTATTATGTATTTATTTATTATTACTATTTATATTTATATTATATGTTTTCTTATCAATATAATATTAAAATTTTTTTCATATTATACTATATATACTTTAGGTTTAGCGAGCCTTTTATTGAAATCGAGGCAAATTATTTTATTTAATCAAAAATAATAACTTTTGAAATTTACTGATTTTTTATTAAAAACCCAATTATTATTTACGGTCTCTGCTTTTTCGACTAGTTTCCTAAGAAGTACAACTTTCGAACAGAAGTTTTAAGCTGCTTACCAAGTTTCTTTCCCACTTGATTTGGCCGCCCTCATTTTTTGGCATTTTCTTTTCCACTCTCTATTGCGCTTTGCTCGTTCTCCCCTATCCCATTTTAAATGTTCTTTACTTTCTGGTTTAATTGAGTTCCATATTCCTTTGTGTAATTATGTATGCTTTACTTATAATTATAAAGGCAAGAACGGCCGGATGCGCAGCTCTTATACCGTCTTTGGCTTACCAAAAAGTTCACAGTCTTCTGCCTACTTTTAATGTTTGTCTTTTTCTTCTCCTTTTATTTTTTTGCATACCCTTGAGGGGGGGGGGGGGGATAATTTACTTTTGTAATGGGATATGTCTCGAAGGGAAGTGTGTGTTTTTTTTAAGTATGCCATGTGAGCTCAGCTTTCAAAACTCTTTGCCGCAAAATTGTGGTTAATATCCATTTTTGAGCACTTCACTTTCCTCTATTAATTTCCATTTGGAAATTAAACGAGTTTTCTTCATAGTTTATTTTAAAAGTGTTTTTTCGTATTTTGATGTTAGTTACCCTAATAAAACTGAAACATTTGAATTGAAACTTGATATAAGTTTTACGTTTGCAAGTTGAGTTAAAAAACGTAAATCATTTGTCATTAAAAAATCAGAAAACATTTAAAAAGGTTTCCTCATAAAATTTCAAAAATCTTTAACGCATTTTCTTAAGACATTAAAACAGTTTTTAACTTGAATAATTTTTTGAGAATGTACTTGTTTTTCTCTACTTTTTTTATTTTAAACTTTTTTGAGCATCGTGATTTTCCCTATTTAATTCTTTAAGCATTTTTTTTTGTTTGCAATAAAAGTTTCTGCAAATGATTTTCTTCTGTCTGTTTTGGGGGAATTTTCAATTTTTGGGCTTTTTAATTGGCGGCCAGGTCAACGACAAGCAAACGACGAAATTGCCAAATAATTTACTGGCAACGAGTCATCGTCGTCGACTGTGGCTGATTAGGCCAATGTCCTGCACACAAAAGGCGACCATTAAGTGGCATAAGGCGCGCCTTAAAACTTGCCTAATTGGCCACTGCTTCAGCCTCTGCCACAGCCTCGTTTATTGCCTCCTGCCTCCAGCTTCCTGCCTCCAGCTTCCTGCCTCCATTTTTGAGGCATCCACGCAAAAAACTTTTTACGCAAAGTTGGCCACAAAAATTGTGGGCGTCATAAAAAAAAAGTCGAGAGCAAAATAGCTGGCGAAAATATGTCAGCTATGAATTTGTAAGTGGAGCACAACCTGTGTTCGTGTTCATGTTCGTGTCCATGGACCACGTCCAGGTCCGGCAAATTCAACTGTTATACGGTCTCAGCGATGGGCTATATCATTAAGCAATTTACCCACAAAAATTGCACATTCCAGTGCGCTCGGTTCTTTTATGCTAAATTGTTAAAGCAGTCGCCATTTTATCACTTGTAGTTTTTTGTGTAATTCAATTTTGTAGCTGTTATATAAACCACAACTGGTCTTAGAACGGTCCACGCATTTTATGTTTGCTGGCTGGTAAATATTTTTAAAGTTGCAATCAACTCAAGTTGCGCATTGCTATTATTGTATTATTTATAAACTTTTTTTATATTTAATTTCGTGATCATTTTGTTGGTTTTACACTCCTATACAAACTGTTATACCGACATTTTAATTTTCTACTTTTTTATAGTTCTATTTTTATTTTCGTTGCCTATTGTATAATTGTTATACAAAAAGAGTTTAATTACTTTTCAAAAAGTACTTAATGTGTGTCAATGTCTCTTTTAAAATGCAAACTGTTATAAATGTCTTGGTAAATTTCTTATTAATTTCACTTGTTTAGTATTAATTTTCGCAAGCTAAAAAGTGCAAGTGTTATACAAACAACTTCAACTTCATATATACAGTTAACTTTAGAGTGCTCTGCAACTTTACTGTAAGACTGTTATACAGTTGTTATACAGCAGGCCAAGGCAATGTAAATTTCTACATATATTATTTTCGGTCTCCTACTTTGAGCTAGTTATTTGGCAAATGTGAAAGTGTTATACATATCAACTGTAATACAGCTGTTATACAGATTACCCAATTTATGTTGTGATTTTAAATCCAAACTGTTATACAACGTCATTTTCATTGTTGTTCTTCCATTTAATATAAACTGTTATACAGTTGTAATGCAATTTACCCAATTTGCGCTGTGATTGCAAACTGTTATACAGTAAATGCAGCCTAATCCCCGCCAAGCAAACAGTGCGCTTGCAAATTGCCTTTGTTGCAGTTTTCTGTGGCATGTGGCATGTGGCATGTGGCATGTGGCAGTGCTTAGCCTTGGCGACAGTTTTGCTAAGCGGACGCGCCAGAGAGTCCAGGCACAGAGCCGCAGGCTCAAGTCGGCTGTCACCTTGAGAGCAGCAGCGGAGTGAGAAGCGACAAGGCCAAGCCACAAACATGGCCAACTGTCAGCCTATGGACTCGCCATTTTGACCTGGTCCTAAGACTCAGGTTGTACAACAATAACTGAATGAGAAAAGAAAAAAGCTGTTGACCTTTGCCTGCCACACACACACACAAACACAGAGAAAGAGAAAGAGAAAGAGAGAAGGCGCCAGCAACACACACAGCACTTGTCTACCCTTTTGGCCTCCGTCATTGTTTGCCCCAAAGCCCCAAAACTGGCAATAAACTTGTCTATTTTACTAGCACACAAAACTATGCCAAGTTATTCGCTGTTATGAAGCTGCCACATTTCTGTTGCTGCTGCCTTTTGCCTAGCCGCTCAATTTGAATTAAATTCAATTTTTTGTTGTTTTGTGCCCGTTTTGCCTTTCAAGGTTGTGCAACACATTTGCAACACTGCAACCAACTGAGTCCGAGGCAGCAGCAGCAGCAGCAGCAGCAGCAGCAGCCAGCGGCCATTAGGCACTATGAAAAGCAGCTGCCTCGCCGTTTGCATTTCGCATTTTCTGTCATTTCAGCTGTCGACTGCCTTTGGCCTGATTTTTTCGCTTTTATGCAGAAGAGAAGAAGAAAACCGGAAAAAAAGTGAGACGCAGTGTAGGTAAAGCAAGAGGCTGGCCGAAATGAAACTAAAAACTGTAAAAGCAGCTTTTCATTTGGCCGGCAACAGCATTTTCGACCCTTACTCGCAATTAAGAAATTTCGTCATCGTTTCGTTACGAATGAAATGAGATGCATTCAATTGAACAAAATTCAAAGAAACCTGCCTCCAAATGCGATGCACAATTAAACACAAAGCACTTTTTTACAAAAAAAATACAAGCGAATCTCTTGGACAAGTTTAAAGAGCAAGTGACACAATCAAAGCAATTCTAACACAATTGCTCCACGTATTTGTTTTTGTTTTTAATATCACAAAACAAAAGTTGACTGCGAACCTCAACTCAACTCAAATCTAATTAATTCGAGGTAATGTTGAATTTATTTTAAAGGGGCGAAAATGCAAATTCAATTGAAATAAAGTGTGTGTTTAATAAAAGAGGCCTTTTTTGACAGACTCTTTTGTGAAGCTGTCAAAACAAATTTATTTTTATTTTTCCAAGAGAGACAGAAAATTACAATTGTTAATTAAATTTGTATTTAACTAAGTTTGATTTTCAATTTAAAATCAATTATAAAAGATATGCTTAAAGTTTAAAATTCAAAAGAAAATTGACAAATTACAAATACAGGGTGGCCCATCTAGCGTTTGCTTTTTAAACTATCAATAATTTTGACTTTGACATATCGAATGCCATTGCGAATATGACCGATATTTAGTAGAAGGTTTGCGGTTTACGAAATGGTTAAGTTTACGCTCGAAGAAAATTGGGAAATATTGAAAATTTTCTTCCAAAGTGGAGAGTCTTCAACCGAAACTGCAAGAAAATTGCGGTCAAAATTCGGAAAAAATAAAGCGCCTTCCAGGCAGTTTGTGGATAGTTTTGTGAAACGTGTGCGTGAGACTGGATCGTTAATGGGTAAAACAACACGTTCACGTGCTCGTCCAGTTCGGTCGGTCGAAAATATCGTTGCGGTGTCCGAAAGTGTCAATGATAATCCGTCGACGTCAACTCGGCACCGTGCTCAAGAGTTGGACATTTCGCGCACTTCCCTGCAACGGATTTTAACGAAAGACCTCGGTCTAAGGCCATATAAGATTCAGTTGGTTCAGCAGCTTAAGCCACATGACCATCCAATGCGTTTTCGGTTCGCGGAATGGGCTCAGGAGCGCTTGGTCGCAGATGACCATTTTTACCGAAAAATCGTGTTTTCTGATGAGGCCCATTTCCACCTCTGTGGTTATGTTAATAAGCAAAACTGTCGCATTTGGGGTACAGAAAATCCAAACGTCGTCTTGGAGAAACCAATGCATCCGCAACGAGTGACTGTTTGGTGCGGTATGTGGTCGGGTGGCATCATTGGGCCGTTTTTCTTTGAAAACGAAGAGGGAGCCGCCGTAACCGTTAATGGTGTCCGCTATCGCGACATGTTGGAAGACTTTTTCTTTCCCCGAATGGAAGAGGAAGACATAGACGACATATGGTTCCAGCAGGACGGCGCTACGTGCCACACAGCTAACGTCACAATCGATCTTTTGCGCGGTAGGTTCGAAAATCGCATAATCAGCCGAAACGGCGATGTAATATGGCCACCTCGCAGCTGCGATTTGACACCTTTGGACTATTTTTTGTGGGGTGCCGTCAAGGATAAGTGTTACGCCAACCACCCAGAGACGATTGACGACCTTAAGCACGAGATTGAAGTCGCCATCAAGGCCATTGAGGGCCATACCGTCGAAAATGTGTGTAAAAATTGGGTTGACCGAATTAGCTACTGTAAAGCCAGCCGAGGTGGCCATATGAACGAAGTGGTGTTTCATACATAAACCGCAAGGTTCAAGCTATCCAATCCAAAAAAAATTTTTGAAAAATATATACTCGTTGTTTTTTTATAGCGATTTTCAAATGCAAATTTTTCGTGGGCCACCCTGTACATTTTTTTTTGAGTTGCAATAAGTAAGTTTATATTAAAAAGTCGTTTGATTTTTTTTCAAATTTAAAATCAATTATAAATGATATGATTGAAGTTTAAAATTAAAACGATAATTTACTAATTACTGCACAATTTGTTGTATATTGTAATATTATTAATTTGGAATTGAAAAGTTGAAAAATAAAAGCTTGATTTGCTGTTTTGAATTTTTCAAAATAAAAATCAATTATAAAAGTTAAAATTTAATAAGAAAATTCAATAATTACTTATTAGTCGATAATATATATAATCAAAACTGAAATCAGCAAATCACTTTTGGTTTATATTTGTTTTGATAATTTCAAAATATATAATATTTTTTGTTTGCTTGCTCATTATTCTAACAGTTCTTGGTTTAAATTCAGATGTATTTTGCTATAACTTTCACGGTACTGTTTTTAATAGCAAAAAATAAATATTGTGCTGCAAAAAATAAATTAAGTTCTAGAAACTGGCTCTATAACTTAATGTCTTTATAACAGTCTCAAGTTGTATAATATTTTACTGGGATTCATAAGTTGTAGCAAGGCAAATGAAGCGTCACCAAGCACCCCAATTAATCTTTTTCCAAAGAATACTTCAACTTATTGAAAAGCGCGCAGCTCTCTCTCTCTCTCTCACTCTATCGCTTGCTCGCTCTAATAGCTGCTCAGCTGCCGTTTACACACACATCAATTGATTCGCTTAGCGTTTTTGGGGGCAACCACTCGACGTATTTGTGACAGTTATTGCATTTGCAATGTTTGCAATTTCTCCTCATGAAATTCAATTGCAAACTCATATATGTATATATATCATATATAGATTTTTGGTGGCAAAGTTTGAGGCGAAACCAATATTGGAGTCTGAAATTGTGTGAAGCAAAAATATGCTCGTGTTTTCTGAGCTCTATTTAAGTTGCTGCTAGAGAGAAAAAAAAAAAGCAGAAAATACGAGCTTATATGTATTTATGTTGAAAATGATTGCGAGTTGTTGTTGTGTGTGTGTTTGTGTGTGTGTGTGTCTAGTCAACTTTGGCTGTGCTCTGCTATCTGGCGCACTTCCGGCTTCCGGTGACACTTCCCCCGTCGCCTCGAGCAACAACAGGAGACGCTTCCTGCACGTCGTCTATGCCATTATGGGCACTTGAGCCGCTGCCAGCAGCTGCCATTTGTTTTGGCCATAAATGTTTTGCCTACCCCACATCATCTGCCATTTCTGCTCCCCTTTGCTTTTCTCGCTTCTCGGTTCTTCGAACATAACGCACAAAAGTTCTTGGCACGATTTATGCAGTTAGCCAACAGCAAACAGCCAACAGCCAACAGGGCCAAAGTATCGACTACTCGGACTCTAACAGAGTGCGGGCCAAATGCCAGCCAAGCCAGCTTGTTCGACGTTAACTGACTCGACGACCAGCTCCAAGCCGGAGAGAGATCAGCTAGCGATGGACACGTGACAGCACAAAATGCACTCGATGTGGGTCCGAAAAATGCACAGTATTTAGCTGCATTGTGAGCTTTCAATTTGTTTATTTATGCAAAAAATGTTCATTTAAATTTTAAATAAAATAAATATGATTCAATGATGTCAAATATCAACCTTATTTATTTGGCATCATTTGATCATATTTATGTTATTTTAAAATATATATAATAATTTTATATAAAAATGCGTATGATTAATATTTTCGACATTATTTATTTGGCATCATTTAATCATATTTATGTTATTGTAAAATATTATTTTACTGCGAATAATTTTAATTAAAATTAGTATTAATAGTCAGTCGATTTTATTGTTCATTTATTTATTTAATTGCAATCAATTGAAATTGGCTATAAATTTCGTTTATCACTCGTTTTTTCAATACGAAAACAAAGCATTTTTATTTATCTGCATTTATGTCGCATGAAGTACACAAAATGTAAAATTCAATTTAATATTATTATTTTTTACTTTATTTATATTAATTGCATTCATTCGATTGCAAAGGGCAATTAATTTTGTTTATTATGCGCAGTAACTTAAGCATTATTATTATATTGAAAACAATTATTTATATTCAACTTCAATTCGTTATTATTTCAATTAATTATTTTATTTATTGTGCGTTTTTGAACAACATTTATTTGCCATAATTTCATAATTTTGATTGTTTTTGAAAGTTGTATTTATTTGCATACTTTCAAATAAAGTGCAATCTGCTATTATTTTAATTTAACTTTGTTTATTTATTAATAATGAGTATTTTCAACACAAATTATATTCAATCTTTTGAGAATATTTATTTTATTTAAAAGCAATTCATTTGAATGAAGCAAATCGAATCAGCAATTAAACCAATTTTATTTTGTTGATTGAGAATATTTATAAATCATACGCATTTTAAACATGATTTATTATTCATTCGGCTATTGCTCAGTCATAATTATTTAAGTTTGCATATTTATTAATCATACGACGCTAATTAAAAATACAATTTAGTTGCAACTCTGAACTGCAGTATTTGTTGGTGAAATATACTGTGGGTTTTACCACAAAATACCATGTAAACACAAAGTATCTTTAGTGGCTGTAAAAAAAATACTGTTTTCTATCAAAAGTTGCTGAAGTTGCCACAAAAATATGAAATGAGCTGCCATCAAGAAGGTCTTTTTACTTTCGCGCACACCCAAATGGAAAATACTATTCATCAAAAATGATTTCTTCTGGCATTAAAATGCATATTTTTATGTGCAATAAATTCGCATTTTGCTCGCTTAATGGGGAAGCATTTAGCATTGATTGATATTATTTTCTGTTATTTTATTGGAATGTTGTGTGTTGCACGACGCACAATTCACGCACGTGCCACAAATGAGTGCCAACACAAGCAGCAGCAACAACAACTCGGCAATAAGTGCATTTTGCCATTTGGCCATTTTGCCATTTGGCAGCGCCTTTAACTGGCCTCATTCCCCCCGCTCCCTCCTCTCTTCTCAGCAGTCGTGACGACACCTGCGACGTTTGTCGTTCTCGGTTTCCTGGTCATTTGGTTGCCACTTTGCAGCTTGTTGCATTTTTCGGTTGCAAGCTTCCTGTTGTTGTTGCTGCTTAAATTACACACTTCCGTCTTCCTTCCTGCAACAGCAGCTGCGTTTTGTTTGGCCGGCCCTTTCGGCTTCCCAAATTGTAACCGGGGCCATTTCTCTCTCTCTGAGACTCACAAGCACTCGGCTATTCACATTCACATTCACTGAGCCACTCACTCGCTTCCGTCTGCGATTAAATGTGTTTATTTGACTGTTATACGCGCAATTTTATCAATATGCAATATGGCCAAATTTGCAACAACATAAATAATAATATCAATACAGAATAACAATTAAATTAAATGCATGATGCAAATAAATTAATTTTGTTTTTACTTTTAATCTTTATAATTAAAAGCAGCCTTAGCAGATAGGGCTGTAGAAATAACTTACTCACCGTTTAAATTAAAAATAATATTTACAAATAAACAAGAATAAGAAGAATACATTAAATTAAATGCAAGATGAAAATAAATACATTTTGGTTTGTACTTTTAAACTTTATAATTTCATTATTTGCAGCAAATGCTGTAAAAATAAGTTAGTCGCCATATAAATTATACATAATTGTATTATTATAATATAACAATAAATTTATAATTTTTAATTACAATTATCAAGAAATTTGTTTATATATTATAGCTTATAATAATATAAGTTTCGTATAATTTTAATACATCGCCCAATTGATAACAAATATTATTCATTTTGAGTTCATTTCGCAAACAATCAATTGGCAGGTTAATTAGAAAAATATAAATGTGCATAAATGAATTATTTTGCATAATTATAGTAATAATCTATCAACGGTCGCAGGCAATTAGCTGCTGTAATTGAACTAGAATTCGCACAAATCGCACTTAAACGTGCTCGGGGCATGCAACAGTTATGCTCCGCTTTGCCACCAAAAGTTGTACATTTAATTACCGCTCTGCTAAATGCATTCCCGTGTCTGAGGTCGGCCGCACATTGCATTTTCCGCGCATTTTCCGCACATTTTCCGCCTCCAGCTGCTTTTTGGGCCGGGCCAGCAAAAGTTTTTGGCCAACAACTCGAAACGCATTAAGTGGCAAGCTGAGCCGCAGGCAATGCTTGTGATCGTGCAGCTGCCTCGCTCGCTTTATTGTTATTATTATTATCATTTATTGGCGTTTATTATTATTATTATTATTTTGATGTTCTGCTCTTTACCTTTGCTTTGGTTTTGTTGTTGCCAACCAACAAAAAAATACCGAGAGAGAGAAGCAGAAAAATTAATTAGACTAATTAAAACGCTGGCAGCAAGAGCGAAACTTCGCCAGTTCAAAGTTATTTCGTAGTTGATTGAATGAAAACTTTACCAGGTGGCTGCGGAGGAGTGCAGGAAATTTTGTGGATGCTGCAGCAAAGAGCAAAAATTAATTAACTTGGCCTTGATGGAGGATGGGAGCGGTGGGGCGGGGCCAATACCGACAAAAAACAAATGGGCCAAAGCTGTTTTTGGCAAATGGCAAACAATTGGCAAAACTCAAAACATAATTAAGACGCCGACATGCCCTTCTCTTCTCTTTTCACTTCTTTTTCGGTTCTTTTTTTTCTTTCGTTGTCGTTCTCGGTTTACGGCCCTCGAGTCTTGAAATCAATTAGCGCTGCGTAGGAATTGGGTTTTGGATTGAGGTCAGCCCTGCCTGAGGGCTGTCACAAAAAAGAATCGCAAGTAAAAAGTGAGCAGAGCGAAAGGGAGAGCGAGAGCGAGACACACAATGTCTGTCGCTCATCGCCACAAAGTAGGCTTTGGTTGCGTCTCTTTGCTCAGCTTAAAATTGCGAGCAGCCAACTTAAAGCTGTCTTCCTTTCTGGTTCCCCTCCTCTCTGCCCCTGCAGCGAGAGTTGGCAGCGCTTTTTGCGCGTGTCAGTGTCAGCAACACTGGCGACTGGCGACTGGCGACAGTTCTTCTGCCTCTGTCTCTGTCTCTGCCACTGTCATGTGCAGCGGCCCATGAGTGTCATATTCGTATAACATATACTTTGCACCAGCAGCAACTGTGTGCGAGGATGTCCTTTCATGGGTCAGCACGTCGCCAGCACTTTTTTTTTGCTTTGAAATGCGGCGAGCGATGCGCTAAAAGCTCACTCGAATGCGAAATGTGCGACTGTCATGGCTGTATAACAGTTTTTAGTCCCCAAATTAGGTAGTCGCATTCCGGAAAGTTGCAAAAGTATATGAGAATAAATGACAGGCATTTTTTACGCAAGTATAACAGTTGTATAACAGTCACAAATATATATGAAATCTAATAACGTCTCAATATAAAATTATAATTAATCAAATCAAGTTAGAGCTCACTCGGATGCGAAATGTGCGACTGGCTTGGCTGTATAACAGTTTGTAGTCCACAAATTAGGAATAGCAGTCTTTTTTTTACGCAAGTATAACAGTTGTATAACAGTCACAAATATATATAAAATCTAATAATGTCTCAATATATAATTATAATTAATCAAATCAAGTTAGAGCTCACTCGGATGCGAAATGTGCGACTGGCATGGCTGTATATCAGTTTGTAGTCCACAAATTAGGAATAGCAGACATTTTTTTAAGCAAGTATAACAGTTGTATAACAGTCGCAAATATATATTAAATCTAATAATGTTTCAATATATAATTATAATTAATCAAATCAAGTTAGAGCTCACTCAAATGCGAAATGTGCAACTGTGATGGCTGTATAACAGTTTGTTGTTCCCAAATAAGGTAGTCGCATTGCAGATAGTTTGAAAAGTAAATGGGAATAAATGGCAGGCATCTTTTTACGCAAGTATAACAGATGTATAACAGTCGTATAACACTTGTATAGCAGTAAAAAAAAATGTTGAAAGTGGAAAAATAACTCTCTCAACTTACTATTGCAATCAATCAAATCAAGTTCGAGCTCATTGATTTGCGAATGTGCGAAATGCATGTATAACAGTTATTACTTGGAAAAAAAGGTTGTAGCATTGCAGATAACCATGCAAGTGAATGAGCATAGTTTAATAGAAGCTTTATTTCAGTCGTATAACAGTTGTATAACACTTGTATAGTAGTCGAAGCAGAAGCTTTATAACAGACGAAATAAAATTGTATAACACTTGTACAAACAATAGTCGCAAAGGGTTTTCTGCAATTCGCTAATTAAAATTATCTTAAAGCTGTTGAATCCTTGATTTGATAACTATGATGACAGTTGAGATAACTCCTGTTTCATTACAATATTGCTACTAAGAGTTTTTAATAAATATTAGTATTAAAAACTATTTAAAGTGATGAAATTGTGTATGTATTATGAATACCAATATACCAGATAATTACGGGAAATGATAATTTTTTACAAACTGATTATTGTTAGATAGAGATTTTTCTTAATTTTGTTAATATTAATCAACTTTTTGTACACAATTTTATTTTTGTATTTATTTATATTCATCCTAGTGCTACAAGCTAAAGCTTATAGCAATATATGGCAATAGTCCCCAACAGTTTTAATACACAAATCAAATTAAATCATACGTTTAAAATTGAAGTATTTATGTCACTAAAGTGGCAATAATTTTACCAAATGCAAAACAAAAATGCGAAAAATCTATCCAAATCGAATTTACTGAAACCTTTTTAGCTAGTTGCAAACTGTAATACAAACAAGCAGTATAACAGCTGTGCCAGTCTGCGACTTTTATTATCGTGTTGCCAAATCAGCAAGGCTTTTTATAGCTGTACCCGACGCTGACAGGTTTAGCCTTCGATAGCGGAGCTTGGCAGCTGGCGTATAACAGTGTGCGAGTATCAACAGATGGCAGGGCCAAACTGACTTACACAACAACAGCAACAGCAACAGCAACAACAACAACCTAGTTCTGTGCTGTTTGTGAATTGGCTGTGCAAAGCACTTGATGTTGTCAGTTGGGAAAATGCATGAAAGGCCAAAGTGAAAAGCCATGACGAGGCAGCAGCAGCAGCATTTGATATGGAAAGGGGGGAACTGAGAACTGAGAACTGGAAACGGCAAACGCAGCGCTTTGAACCTGCAACTACAACTACAACTCACAGACTAATGCACACCTGGGGCTCTTGCATGCTGCTGAAGCACTTTTAGCCAGTACCTTTGTGCCGCTCGTGCGCTTTGTTCCACCTGCAAAGGTCGCCATCGTCATCGTCGTCAGCAGCGCGAATCAGCGACGAATCGGTCGTTGGCTGGCGTTGTGCACTTTTCGTTTCGCTTTTAATGAAGGCATTTAGCAAATGTCGAACTGCCAACGAGTTGTCGTCGATGGCGATGGCGATGGCGGTGATGGGAGAACCCGACACAGCATGCAAATTGAGCACAAATGCGGCGAATCGGAATTGACCTTTGACACGTTGCGTTGCTTGAGGTCTTTCAATTTCGTTGATCCAGCTGTTCGCATTTGACGAAAAACGCGCAATTTCGTCAACTGTTATACGACTGTCATACTAGTGTTTGAACTGCATTTGCATGACATTCAAATCAACGACTTTTATTCAAGTAATTATGAGTAATTTGCGGAATTATTGCAATTAGCTGGGATTTTATTTGTGGAAATACTATTATACAACTATTATACTACTGTTATACTAGTATAGAAAGTGAATCTGCCAACAATTAAACCACTGCACTTCTAAGAGTGACCATTTTCTTTAACTTAAGTGTGTTGCACTGTTATACGACTGTTATACAACTGTTATACGACTGTTAAAGATATCTGAATCGCGCATTTGCGTGCAAATTAACCTGTGAGCTGATCATTAAAACATTTAAATAATGTTGCTTGTTATACAACTGTTATACTAGTATCGAATTCGCATTCGCACACAAATAATTTAAATAAGTCGTGCTCTTCTACGATTGTTATACAATTTGTGTACTAGTATACTATTCAACCAATAAGCTGCTCATTTTTTTTAGCCGTCTCACAACTGTTATATAACAAAGTAACGAGCATTTCAGCTTATAATCTATTTGACATTGCACAATGGCGACCGCAATCAAAGTAACGCTCTTAATTGGACCAAGGCAGCGTTGGCGTTGGCAACACAGTTATACAATCAATGCAACTGTTATACACTTGACCTTCCACATGCCAATTGAATTAGAAGCAAACTGCAATCGAATCAATCGAACAAATGGCCGAGAACAATGGCCAACGACCAAATGAGAATCCAAAAAACGATATGCAGCAAGGGCGAGGTGAGGATTATAATCCCTCGATGGAGTAACTGAAAGGGAAGGGAAGGGAACTGGTCAGGCAATCAGTGTCGGGCTACATTTATCAATTTAGTTGCGCCCTGCAGCGCAGCGCAGGCAACAAAGGAGCCATGAGACAAGATATGACACGACCGAAAAAGGGGAGGCGACAAACAATGATGCCTAACAAACAGAAACTGAAGACAGACATGCAACATGGCCGGCTGCAGGGCAAGTTAAACGAAAGGTGAATCGAGAGAGAGAGACACAATAACTGCTGGACTGCGGGGCGGGAGGGAGGCAGAGGCAACACTTCCGGCAGTTTAGAGGCCAGTTGCTGCAACAATGCCTGATGCGTCGCCAGGTGCACAGACAATGGCCAATTGCCACCGCCTCCTCCTCCGCCCCCGCTCGCAGAGGGAAACGTTGTAATTACAACCGCAGGCGAGCTGCACATTGTTTGGCCCAAAACAAAGCGTTTGTCCCCTTGCCCGGCATGGCCATGGCCTTAAATAAAACACAACACAGCGGCAACTTTTCGGCAGCATCACGACCGAACTGCTGCAACAACTTAAGATGATGTTGTATAAGAAACTCGTGCGCATCTAAATCATAAGACTATGCAAATGCAAAGCAACTGCTGCAAGCTGCATCTGCCACAGACACAACACACAGCAGAGGCAGCTTCCCTGCCTCCCTTCGAATGCGAATGCGTTGCATATGCTGCCCGTGGTTGCACATTGTGTCTGTGTGTGTGGCAAGCAGCTTAAGGACATCGTTGCCAGCCATTTGCAACAGGCCAAAGCAGCCATAACCCACACAGAGCTTAGAGCACTTCTAACAACCATAGGCGACTGCCTGATGCTCTACAAATTATCCACGAATTTCATTCCAAATTACAAATAATACAAAAAACATTTTTTTGTATTTATTTATATTTATTACCTTGTTTTTATTCAGCTTGAAACTGAATATGTAGCCTAGAATTCAATTCCCAGTTGCGAATAATATTTAAAAAAAAGTTGTATTCTATTTATATATATTTATTTTATTATTATTATTCAACTTGAAACTGAATATGTAGTTTAGAATTCAATTCCCAGTTACGCATAATATTAAAATAAAATTGGTAATATATTTATTTATATTTATTTTATTATTATTATTCAGCTTGGAACTAAATATGTGGCCTAGAATTTACTTCCAAGTTACGCATAATATTAAAATAAAATTATAAAAAATTCCAACAAAATATTGCTCATCAAAAGAATATCAAATTAATTTTCTTATTTAATACAATATTATCATTTAGCTTGGAACTAAAAATGTAGCCTAGAATTTACTTCCAAGTTATCAATATTATTAAAACAATTTTTTGAGAGATTCCAACAAAATATTGTTCATCAAAACCATATAAAATTAATTTTTCACTTGGAACTAAATATGTAGCCTAAATAAATACAAACGTAAGTCTATGTTATTTATTTACATTATCTTTTATCTTTGAAACAGAAAATGGCTCATCCAAAATTAATTTATTTTTTTTATACATTTATTACTTTTGTACTTAAGTTTAGTTTGAAAGAAAACTCTATGCGTAACTTTAGAATGTTCCTAACTTCGAAGAAATCAAATGAATTCGAGTATTAATAAATATTTTGGTTCCTTTTACGAATAGTTTATTTTTTCTAATTTTCACATATACTACTATAAAATATTTTCTTTAAGCATAGGACAAAATAAACTTTATTATTATATCTTTTTAAATGAATTACAACCTGAAGCTTTAATTGACATTTAAGTTCCAATTAAAATAACAATGTGTTGTTCAGAATTTGCTCAGGTTTTAATTGAGAAGTGCTTAAATTTTGACTTTGGTTTTTTTAAATTTTCCATGTGTTGAAGCGGGTGAAATTCGATTCAATTTTCGCATTCTTCTACTACAATTGCTAAAGTCTCATAATTGAATATTTAATTAAAGTCCAGCACAATATAATGTTGAAATATGTTTGGCAAAAGGAATTTCAGTTGATTGCATAGCGTGCCAATCATTTGTCATAAGGGCATCGCCTTCTATTTCGAGGTATTTCACAGTATATGATTATCAAAATGCTTTTATGCTATCAGTGGCATGTGGCTGTGTGGCATGTGGCATGAGGCAAGTTGCAAGAATCTTGGAGTCCATATTAGAATTCTGTTTGCCTCCCTCTCAACTTTAATTTGCGTGCAAGGTCAGTTTCAGTTTCAGTTTCTAATTTTGGTTTTTGCTACTTGATTCACTTTTGACTTTTGCACAGCACTCGGCAAGGTCACGCTCGTTGCATGCCACAGCAGACAGCTGCACACACATACAAATACACTCTCAGATACCTCTTCTGTGCTGTCATCTGGCCACCTGCTGCAGAGATATGAGTTTGTGTCGCCATTTATAACTGTCTGTTTTGTCAGTTTTATTTCCTCAGAGCGCAACTTTTTGTGGCACTCGTCGCAGCCACTCTGCATTATGGCCTGGCCAAAAGAAGCGACTGTATTTTATGCCATTCCCTCATTTTTTTTAGATGTGTCAGTTGCAAGCGTGACAAACAAAATCGATAATTAGGGCCATAAACGCGCATCACGCATTCGACCCGTTGACAGGCGACTGCGAATACAAATTGCATTTCGATACGCAAACAGATCAACAATGGCCCAACAATATATATTTGACAGCAGAAATCGAGAATATCAATGTAATTCAATAAAACGAGAAGAATTTCTATCAAAATTGTCGCATTAATATTATTTATTTATTCTTATTTTGCGGTCTTGCATATTTGAAATATTATGTATAAATTAAAATCTTTCAATAATCAACAGCAAATTTGGCATTTAATAATCGACAAATTATATTCTGTTTTCAATCAACAAAGTAAAATAATCTTTTTTAATATAATTATAATTTTAGTCAACAAAAAATCACAGCAATAAATAATCAATTAATTAAAAATTTAAATACAATTAAATATCTGTTTGCCTAAACTACTTTTTGTAGTACAAAAAATTGCAATAATAAATATGCAACAATTCAAAAATTATAATTCGATTAAATTTCCCCACTTTAACATTTTTCACAATAATAAATATGCAATTATTCATTTAAATAGCAAATTTGATTTTGAATAGAAACCTGGAAACTTCTTTTTTAATGAAAATTATATAAAATTATATTCAATAAATAAAAGAATATTGTATTTAATAAGCAAAAATTTATTAAATTAAATACCAAATTTTAATTAGAATTATATTTTCAATCGAACACAACGCAAATAAATATGCAATAATTTATTTCAGTTAAAAATGCAAATACAATTAAATTTGAGTCGACTTTCCAGCGCTTTGTTCGATGGTGGCATGCGGATAATAGATGATTGGTTATTGCATATTTAAACTGGCTGCATTATAATGAAATTATTTAATGCTAATTACAGCTAAGTAAACAAATGGCCGCAACGAACCAAACCAAACCAAGCCGAACAACAACAGTAACAACGTCAACAAATTGACAACAACAAATGCAATGCATAAATAACTGTCGACAGCTGTGTGAAGAGTTGATGTTGAATTATTCAAATTTTTGCCGTAGATATCTGGCGAGTTTGGGGGGCTAAAAGCGTATTTGCGTTGAGGGCATAATGTCTGACATCGGCTTATGGGCGCATTTTGTGCTTTGCATTCAATAAATTTAATGAAATTTTCCGCAATTTCTCGCAATTTCTCTCAATTTCCATTTGGGGGCTAAGAAAATGTGTGCTCAAAGTGTCAGCTCTTTGGGGCATTGCAAAAGCCTTATGGCTGGCTTAGCATGCAATTCAATTAATGTTGCATAAGAGCCGACCCATCAAATGTTCTTGCCACACACACACAAAGTCCAAAGCCAATGTCAATGAACAATGCCGCCAGAGTTTTCTTTCTTTTCGCCTATTTTTGGCAGAACGAGCGAACCACAAAGTGAGAAAATCTTTTAGCGAACAATGTGACGACCTTGGGACCGGACATGGTTACAAAGCAAACACGAAGACTGCAAATGCCCAGCTAATGAGAGTGCTTGACTTGAGGCTATCCTGTAACGAGTGAATTTCATAGGCCAACAGCTCTCCTCTCCTCTCCTCTCCTCCGCGCTTCTCATCGATTTGCGCTGCGTTTTGTTAAAGCCGTTGAAGGTCCTTGAGCCAACTCAACTCAGCACTGAGATCCTTCCGAATTCATTAATGACTGACTTACTAATTGACTAAAACAGTTGTCAATTACTAGCTATATTTATTACTTTAAAATATTGTGAGAAACTGCCAAATATTTCGTTGGGCATTTATTGAGAAAAGCAACTAACAACTTGGTTTTAATTTTCACATTTTAAAATTCTATTTGCTTTTAAATAAATTTGTATATTTGTTGTAATTTGGTTAATAAATTCGAGCAAGTGATTTATATTTGATAGAAACAAATATTCTACGCCTATTTTAAGTGCACATTTTGATAGCACTTTGAGCGGACACTCTAGTAACTATATTTTTTCGATCACAAATTAATTGAATGCAATGAATACATACAAATTTTAATTTAAATTTCACAACTATGCGAGAAACATTGAGGAATAGAAAAATATGAAGGACAGATCGAAAGCAACGAACAGTTGATATTAATTTTATTTTATTTTATTTTTTTTAATTCTGTTCTGTTCGTCCAGAGTTCACGGTTTTAAAATAACGCTTTGAAATTTTTCCACTAGCCCTGAAGATTGTTAAGCTGATAATCATTATTTGTGGTTCCTGTTTCTAACAAATAAAAATCAATTAACACGTTTCGCATATCTCTCTATTTAAGTGTCGTATTTTATTGCAACTTTAGCTTCATCCAAATGTTGAAATGATTTATTTTGCCCAACTCAAATTAAGTTAAAGGCAAGTTCGCCTGATTGCAGAAGAGCGAGTTAAATGCTAAGCAGAGAGTTTCGGTAGGAAATAAATAAATAGCCTGAAGCTAGCAAATTGTTTGGTCTACGACAAGTGATGGTTACAGGGTATATGGTTGGGCGTATTAAATTACAGAATGCTCAGCATCCGTTACAAGTCAATTGGCAACTGGCAACAGACTTTGCCATCTTTGTCTAGCAGCTTCTACAACTTGAACGACTTCTGTTCGTCGCTCCCCAACATCCAACAGCTGTCAAGTTAAATGAAGTCAAAAATGTAAATTTCATTTGGCGCCCACGCCAAAAGACTCCGAGACTCCGAGACTCCGAGACTCGAGACTTGAGACTCGGAAATTCGTAGCCGCAACGACTTGTAAAGTCAGCCCCCAAAATATACGCAATTAGGCGGGGCAGGACACGAACCGAGGGGGCGGGGAGTTTGTAAATTGCCACAAGCAGGCGGAAAGGACTTTGCTCTGCTGGTTTGCCTGGCTTCCTGCAACATGTGTTTTGTGGCCTTCTAGGTGTGCGTTTAATGGCAATTGTTGCCATTGTTTCGTTGTCAAATATATTTGGTATATCCGAGTTAATTGAGTGTGCTGCACAAAAAAACAGAACGCGAAAACGTTGCAAGTTGCCTTTGCAACAATGACAGCAGAAAGAAATCCAAATGCGATGTGATTACATTAGACTAATGAGCTAATGTGCCACCCTCGTCTCTTCTCTCTGCATGAGGGGGGCAATTAGAGCGCCTGTCGATTAGTCATTAGCCCATCATGAATGTCTAATGAATGATTCATTCGAATGAGTGTCTTGAGTGCCACTCAATTCGCCAGCGCAAACAATGCAAAAGCTGTGTGTGTGTGTGTGGCAAAAAAGTATTAATAGAAAATTGATAAATCTGGCAAAAGGTGTGAGAACTATTGGTTATAGGCATTTATCCTTCAAGCATCGTGTTACAAAAACACATATTATTTATTAGTTGTACCAGAAGTGCTTAAGGATAAATAAATGCATTTATACTTTCAGCATCCTATTACAACAAAATTAATTAACTATTTACAGACAGTGAAGTGAAGATTCCGTGCGAGCAATTTAAAATCCTCACTTTATATTTTACTAAAATAAATGTATTAAAAAATATTTGTTGCAATAAAAGTACGAAAAATTGCCTCAGTTTTTCAGTTGAAGAAAATATTTATATCTTCTCAACATTTTACTATTAAATTATTTTAATTAATAATCGATTGGTTAAGAAAAGATTTATACAATTTCTTGTAATGCTTTTTCTGCTCAGCATTGTTCTATTAAAATATTTTAATGAATAACCGTTCGTTGTATTTCTATAGCATACTTTACAATCCCTCTGTTTGTCAGTCAGGAATATTTTTGTTAGCCAATTGTCGATAATAACCATAGCAAAATTAATTTCGAGCTTTAACAGTTTGTTGTTAATCAAAAAAAATATAATATAGTATTAGTAATAAAATGAATTAATATATTTGTAATTTCTATATATGATTCAAAGTTTTTATTACTTTTATTTAAGTTTCACTGAAGTTGTTTTTTCAAGATATTATTAACAGCTAAAACAGTGCTGTCAAACAAGTCACTTAATTAGCTCTCAGTAGTGTTAGACAATTGACCAGTGTTGCTAAACGCAAAGTTACAAACCTGCAATGAAACAAGAATTTAGTCCGATTAGTTTAGGCATTAAACAAAAGTATACTTAAAAAGTGTAATATAATAATGATAGTAAAAAGAATTCATTCAATTGCAATTAGCGTTGAGCAACTTTTATGGCTCTTGCTTAAGTCGCTTTGCAACACTGCTCCTGCAGAGTTTATTTCACTTGCACAGCACTCTTAAGACTCTACTAAATCATAAGCCGGAGCATTACCATCTCATTAAGTCACATGGAATGTCTAATGTCAGCAAACAATCAATAAAATGTTCAAATCTCCCAACTCCATCTCTTTCGCCCTCTCTCCCTCTCTGTCTTTGTCTCTGTCTCTGTCCCACTTGGAGACACGCATTGTGTCTGTTATTGGCTTATCAGTTCATTCATTCACTCTAATTGCAGCTAATTGTGGTACAAAGGAACCAAACAAATTTATTTTACCCCAAATTGAGTTGTTCGGCTAGCAAATGTTCCACATGGATACCCTGCAAACCCTGAAAGAGGTATATTAAACAGGAAGTGCAGTTTGCAATTCGCATTGCAAATGAATTTAATAAGTATCAAAGTTTTGCTAGCTTAAAATAACAAATTATTTTCTCACATGACGGTCATAAAACAAAGGCGTTATTTTTATTGTTCTCGAATTTGTCGCTATGTTTTTTCTAAATTATTTAGCTTCATTTTTAAAAATATCTTGAAAATATTGAAATCAATTGACAAAGTTAAATAAAATACATTTATTTATTGAAAGTTTTCCCTAATTTCCACTGCTAGAAATAGATTAATTTCAAAGGAAATATATAATTTTCTAAAGCGCTTGATAAAACTTGAGTTTTGGAAAAGTTGTACTAGAATTTCTCTCATGTTGTCACTGCTTTAAAAACAATGAAAATTAAAGGAATATTAATTAATTCTAAATATGAATTATTTTAATTTAAAATATATTATTTTTCCCTATTTGCAGTCGTTAATTTAAAATTTATTGATTTTAATTTTCCAATTTTAAATTAAAAACAGAATCCTTGACAATCAAGTGAAATAAAATAATAAATAGTTTATGTCAATTTTGTTTATAGGGTATTCAGAGTGTGTCTTATGGCTTTATGTTTGTTGATATTTTTACTGTCCAGTGGCCAGCGACAAATACCCAATAAATTTGAACTCGAACTCCGAAAACTCCCGTTTCATATGCATAGAGGAGCGCTTCCTATATTCCCCTCCCTCTCTCTCTCTCTTGCTGTGTTTTTGTGTCGCTTGTTTTGGCAGCAGGCAGCAGGTTGTGGTACTGAAGAGGGGCGGGGGGAGCGGAGGGCGCTACATGTGGCAGCTGCGTCATGGAAAAACTCGCGTCATTGGCATTGGCAATAAGTAAATAAATAAATAAATCATTTGTGTGCATAGCCAGCGATATACATCGATAGATACGACCATAGATACAGTTCCAAATACATTTCTCTCTCTGTGTGTGTGTGTGCCTTCTGGGTGGCAACAACAGCAACAACAAAAACAACAACTACATGTGTTATACACACCACTTGAACAACAAAATTGAACTTGGCCAAAACGTTTCGTTTCGTTTCGTTGACGTTGGCGCCTTTTGGGCTCTGTCCGTAACACATGGCGCATACTTGATATTGTGATATGCTAGATACGTCTATATACCATATACATGTCATATAAAGTGCAGAGCACGCCGTCAACTATTTTTAGGCAGAAGCCAAAAGCATTTAACAAAGGAACGAAAAATCAACGGAAAACCAAACGAAACGAATCGAGACGAGACGAAACGTTTATAAAAAGAATTTCCATTTTCATTCTCCATGCAACTGTGAAAAGTGAACTGAACTTTTTAGCCAGCATTCTCAAACAATGCCCCCACCTCCTTTAGAATTGCATTTGGGCCAGCGAAAGCACGACTCGCAGATACCCTCTCCAAGCTGCCAGTCTTCAAAAATGTTTGACGAGAAGCATATTTTGAAATCAGATAAAATTTCGAAAAAAAAACTATTTAATATTGCACAACATTTCCAAAATTTGTAGCGTTGCTTAATTTATTTGATATTTAATCTTTTCTTAATTGTTATTTTTCTGTTATAAGCCGCTAATTAAATAAATAATTTTGGTATGATAATATTTTTTTAATTGCGTTAAAAAGTTGTAAATGTGTTGCAAAATTACTTTTAAATATTTTGTAATTTTTACACAATTGGCATTTAAGAAATAAATTCATACGACCTTGAATCTTTACTTTTCAAATATTTTGTATTCAAATTTGTACAAAATTCATCAAATATTGTTGTGCCTATAAAACTGAGAAAATTAATCGAGAGTATTTTTCTAAAAAGAAAATATTTTAAATATGCTCTAAAATAGAATTGGATTTTGCGAGCATTTCATTTGTGTTGAGAATTTGATCAAATTAATTAAAAAAGTTAACTAATTTTAAGATTAAATATCTGCAATCTTTAGTTTTGCAATATTTGAATTGACCATTGAGAACATAATTGAGTTAAGAACTTATTTTAAAGTGAAAACTTTGGAATGTTATATGAATGTCAGGTTGTCAGCCACGTCGGCAGCTGAAGCTTTTAGTGTCATGTTTTACAGGGTATTTAATGTGAAAGCTGAAGCCGACAAAAATAAAAATGTATATTTTGAAAAGCAATTTGGCTTTTTGGCATGCCAGGCTTTTGGCTGTCGCCTTGTTGCTTTCGCCAGCCTTTTTGCCGTTCGCCTTTCAAGTGTCCATCAACATATTTGACAAGTGCGCTGATTTAACTTCATCCCCCCCCTCGACAACTTACCACACGATGTTGTAGCAGCACCTTTGCCCCTTCCCCACACCCCCCCTCATAAAATTGTCTATCTGTGTGTGTATTTTTGAGTCATTATTTGGTCATGCTTGCAATTTCCGTTGCTCCGTCGCTTTTGGTTGCTCTTCTTTTGGGCATCCATCTAGTTGGCTGTACCGGAAGTTGTTGCCGCCGTCCCTTGCCACATCGACCAGGTGGCCCCGCTGTCCTAATGAATAATGCAACAGGGAGCCAGAGCAACGTCAGAGAGAGAGAGAAACTTTGCCCAATGAAATATTTAAATCGAAATACTCGTGCCAAAAAAATAATAAAGCAACTAGCAGCAGGCCACACCGCTGCCTCTCTAGGCGATTCTCAGCACACACACACACACACACAGTGATCCATTGAGTAGCGATAACGATAACGATTGCCACATGATTTAATAATTCTTTTTTGTCTTCCGACATTTTGTGCGCAAACTTTTTACCTTTCGTAATCTTATTTCAATATATTTGCAAATAGTCTCTAAATAATTAAATAATTCGTTTGGCAGCATCTTTGCTAAATTTTTCTTCTTCAAAAATCTGTAAATCTTGACAAAAGCATACAAATAATAAATAATTCTTTTAGTAAAATGTTCCTTAACTTTTTACCTTTAAAATCCCTCTTTTGACATTTATAAATAAAGACAAATTTATTTAATAAACAACACATACACAAACATTATATTTACAACAAACCAGTAAGAAAGCTACAGTCGAGAGTGCTCGACCGTATGATACCCGCAACCCATTTCGAGAGAAAACAAAAAATTTAAATGATATATTAACAAAAAATATACCAAATATACTAAAATTAGTTTTTTGTATATATTTGAAAATAGCGGGTAAAAATCACAACACCGTTTTGGTCACACTGTCAACTAAACAAACAAAGCGCGGGCAGCTGCAAGTGAATTTTGCATATAAAATTGATTCTTTAATAACTTCCTTGTTTTTTATTCGATCTCAACCAAATTCACAGGAATTATTGAGAATATAATTATTATTATGCATACCAAAATTCAATGCTCTAGATCTATTATTACGGCTTTTACAGACTTTTGGGGGCGGAAAGGGGCGTGGCATCCAACTTTTGAAATAAACTTGACCTGTGTAGGACCTATAGGAGTACTGTCCCCAAATTTGGTAGCTCTAGCTCTTATAGTCTCTGAGATCCAGGTGTTCATACAGACGGACAGACGGACAGACGGACATGGCTATATCGTCTCGGCTGTTGACACTGATCAAGAATATATATACTTTGTGGGGTCGGAGATGCCTCCTTCTGCCTGTTACATACATTTTCTGTTGGCACTAAGTTATAATACCCTTCTACCCTATGGGTAGCGGGTATAAAAATGGAATTAAATTCGTAGCCAAAAAATATACAACGAATAAAAATATGAACGGAGCAACGTGTTTGTTAATTTTTTTTACCTTTAAAAATCATTGTTTTAATATTTACACAACTAATAGAATCGAAACATGAAATATGCAGGCAGATTTAATTAAACTTTTTTGCAAGTGAAACATGTTTCACACGCTTTTTGTTTTGTAGTAAAAAAAATAGATAGATATCGATTTAAGGCAATCAACAGAATTGAAATAACTCTTTTGAAACATTATTATTAAGTCGTTTTAAGAGTTGGATGTGCAAAATTCATAACAACAATTTGCCAACTAAATAACTAATCAATTGACGAGTAAATTCGCATTTAAAATAATTTACGACAATTGAAGAACGCCAATCGTTTGTCTAATGGCTTCTCTCTCTGTCAGAATCACGCTGTCTCTGTTTGTAAGCTAAAACTATGCAAACATTGTGCATTTTGCACAATTAATCAAATATTTTTATTGAATTTTGTGTGTGTCAGGCAAACAAGACAAACAAAACCAGAAGGGGAGACAAATGTTGGGTTAAGCCGCTGTGACGCCGCCTATCGCATAACAACTCAAGGAGAGAGCGAGAGGGGAGATAGTGGAGAGTGAGAGAGAGGGAAGAGAGGGGCCTTGGGCGCGTTAATGGGCCAGCTGACAGCGTGCCAAACAAGCAAATGCCCAGCAAAATGATGAATGACGACGCAATGAGTGTGTTGCCGCCTCACTCACTCATTCACTCACTCACACACAGACTGAGTGTGTGTGTGTATGTGTGTGTGTGTGTAGTGCAAATGTTTGTTAGCCAGACTGGAGAAGGACGGCGAGTAGAAGAAGCTAGAACAAGGCCCGAACGTGCGCGTTTCCTTGGCAAAATGTTGTCATAAATCGCATTTGTGCATTTGCATTAGACGCAGCTCGTTGGCCGCAATGAGCAACACAATGTTGCAGCAGCAGCAACAACAACAACTTGCAACAACAACTTGCAACGAAGACCAAAAACGAAATGCAAATGCTGCCTGAGCCTTTATGCAAATGTTATTCGTGTCTGCCAGCCTGAATACAGCTACAAATATGATTGCAACAACAACAACAACAACAACAACAACAGCAGCAGCGAGTGCATGCAGCATGTGGCATGTGGCATGAGGCATGAGGCATGAGGCATGCATATTGCATTGGCTTCGCCTCTCTGAGTCAAGCTCTCTGCTCTTCTTTTTTTTTATTTTGATTTTATGGCATAATGCGGACATAAAATATGAACAGATTAACACACACACACACACACACACACATGACACATGGCACTCACAAACACTTGGAGATACTCGCAAAACATTCACATCCGCACTCGCGATACACGAATCCATTCACTTGCCTCGGCGCAGGCGACGCTTGCGAAGCAAACGATTTTAATGCAATAAATATGAAATTTCTTACAGATCGACAGACAAATGTTATGTCCAAAAACAAATTGTAAATTTTAAATTAATAATTTTTATTAAAAGCAGTATTTGTAGAATTATTTTTCCATTCAAATATTTATCAAAATGGCTGGTATAATGTCGGCATTTTTATACTATTTTTTTTGTCTCTTTTATAAATATTGAATTTCACTTGAAAATATCAACAAATTTTATGAGCATAAATGAATTTTTAATTATTGTGCTTGCAAAGGCTTTTTACAAAAATATTAGAATTGATAAAATCATAGTAATATATGATTATTATTACATGCAATTCAGCTTACAAGTACTATTTTTTTTTCCATTTAGCAAATCTGAAATTCATTTCGAAGAATCATCGCATAATTTAATTTACCATAATTGCTATTATTATTATTATCAATTCATATATAGTAACAAGTTTGCTAGTATTTTTTTTTTTGCATTTAGCTAATTTTAAATTCATTTCGAATTTTCCTAAAATTGTATTCAATCAGCATAATTGATATAATGTTATTCAAAATACGTAATATTTGAATTGACTTTATTTGGTAAAGTTTTGGTCAAACAATCTAGTATTATTATTAAACTGTAACATTTGTTGTTAATGTATTCCTCATAGAAATATTCGTTTGGCATATTTACAAATTATTTTAAATCAATTATTTGAATGATAATATAAATTTTAATTCATCTTTCTAAATTGCTTAAACTTTAACCATAAATAAATAAATTTTAATTGATTATAATTTTCCATTTTCGTGTGCTCTTTCAAGTTTTCTTCTTCTGCCAATCGATAGCTCAGCTGCCAGTTGCAGTTTCGATAACATCTAGAGATGGGCTGCTCTTAAATGCCCGTTAATCGCCGCTCTTTGCTGAGCTCGGCTGTCGCTGTCACTCTCTCGCTGATTATCGATAGCGAACGTGCAGCGTTTGTCGCCAGTTGCCGCACAAGAAGTCGTGTCCTTGCCTCACTTTGTCTCCCTGTATGTGTGTGTGTGTGTGTGTGTGTGCTTGGCGTCTGCAACGCTTCGCTAAGCCTTTTGTTCGCCTCTTTGGCTCACAAGTGCAATAGTTATCAGTGTGTAAAAGGCTGTGTGTGTGTGTTGCTTGATTTGTGTATCGTTCAGGCCGCTTGTCATTTGTTTGTTTATGGCGCATCGCCTCGTGTGACATCATTCAATTGAGACGACGACATCACTTTGAAGTCGACTCCTTAACAACCGACTGAGCATCGAGCATTTTAAATTATAGCTGCGGTTAAATTTGAACTGAACGCAGTTCTTTAATACCAGTTCTAATAAACGGGCAAATTTACAAAATTCATTTTGTTAATGAATAAACTATACAAAATCTATGCAATTAGTTATTGGATATATACATATATATAAATAAATAAATATATGGCTATAAACTATCTCAGTATATTAATCAATAACTTTTGTTTTGCCAATAAAATGCATCAAGAGCATTTATGGATATGAAGCTCATTAATATCTCATCTATGAATCTATAAAACCTGTTTGAAGCACAGACTGCACAGCAAACAGCTTAGTTTTATTTTAAATTTCCACTCCAACATTTTTAATTTCTGTATTAAAATTAGTCCGAATAATAGGAAACTGCTCAACTGTAATTAAGAAACAACTTCTTCAAAATAAATATATGTATATCACAAAGAAAGAAATTACGTATTTAATACCATTAGAATTTTACGGAATCTAAATTGATTAGAATTTTCACATAAATACTTATATAAAATATGTATTAAATAATATTTTCATTTTTCATTTTTGGATAACATACAAATTTAATAGAATTATTATGGATTATAATTTTCAATATATTTCTCAACTTTTAAAATATGTTTTTTTCGTTTAATTTTTTTAGCAGAATCTCATTAAACATATATTATCTTTATATATTTATATCTTTTTATAATTTGCTTTAGTTAAATATTTTTCGATAACATCGTTTGCATCGATAACTGCACAAAATATTGCTGCACTTTTTTCACTTAGATTTTTTTTTAAATTCTTATGAATGGTTTCGTCAGATACCATTGAACATAAATACATTTTTAATTAAATACTCTTATTATATTTATAGTTCGATAACATCGATAACTGCACAAAATATTGCTACACTTATTTTTTTATTTTTTTTAAATTTTGATCGCTGGTTTCGTCAGCCATCATTAAATATAAATACATTTTTAATTACAGACTTTATATTTATTTTTCGATAACATCGTGCTTGCGCATCGATAACTGCACAAAATATTGCTGCACTTTTTTCTCACTGGCATTTTTTTAAATTCTTATCGCGTGTTTCGTCAGACATCGTGTTCCGTTACACAGTTGACAGTTCATGTTCATGTTCAAATATTTTCACACTGACCCAGCTCTAAATAGCAAGCAAATCTCCCTTTCTCCCCCTTTCTCCTCCCCTCTTCCCCTCTCTATTCCTCTCTTTTGCTCTATCTCTGCTCTTTGCGTACACAGCTCTGTGGTCGTGCTTACCTTTAACTGGACCGTGTTTTTTCGGCGCTTCTGTTTGTTTATAGACAAACGTCACGTTTTTTTCTTCACCCCTTTCCCTCTCTCTCTATGTTTTTTTTTTTTTTTTGGGTTAACGCCTTGAGCGAGCTGTAAACAAAACCGCAGCTGCCCCCACAGGCATGCTGTCTCGCTCTCACTTGCTGTGTTTATTTATTGGCGCTTTTGAAACATATTTAGCTGGAAATTGGCCTTTTGGCGCCACCTGGTGTTCATATGCTAATTGCCTTTTGGTTAAGTTCATCAAATGGCCATAACTCGCATGTGTGCGTGTGCGTGTGTGTGTGTGTGTAAGCTGGGGGCGTGGCTGCTGTGCCCTATGGCCGCTGCACTGCATTGCATAAATCAACAAAGCGCAACAAAAACAATTCAAAAAAAAAATTACATTTTTTTTCGAAAAGTTTGCAATTTTTTTTCAAAGTTTCATTGTTTGATTTGTGGGCAGCCAGTTAGAGGGGCAGAGCGGGGGAAGGGGCGGGGAGCAGACCCAGTTTACAAAGTAAACAAACGGCAAATGAAACGACGCCGACGTCGACGGCGACGGCGACAGCGACGTCCGCAGCATTAGCATCAGCGACGACTGACGGCTGAAAACTATTAAAAATGAAATGGGCTCTGCGACCTGTCTAAGGGCGGGGGGCGGCGGCGGCGGGAGGCGTGGCATAGGCAGACGGCAAAAAAGAAAAAAAGAGAGAAGCGAAGGAGCAAGACGGATAGTCGGAGCAAGAGAACGAAAGGGGAATGGAAAGGGAAAGGGAGAGAGACGCAGAGCAGCCGCCGATAGCCGGCGGCCTTTTCATGTATTATGCATATGCACAAACACACATGCAAATACAAACACACACACACACACACACACGCACGCACGATTGATGTGTGTACAGAGACACCAACTGAAATGGCAGCAGCAACAACAACGACAACAACAACTGTAACAAGAAGAAGAAGCACAGCTCAAACGGGTTAAACGTCAAGGATAACGCGACTAGCGAATTACCCAGCAGAGAGCAGAGCAGCGCCATCTATGGGCAGTTGGGGGCAACGGCGATCAAGATCAAGTCATTAAACAAAATATTTTTCAATTTTAACAGCTTGATTATTTAACAACTATCAACTACATTATTTAATTTGGTTAACATTTTGTATTATAATATTTATTTCAAATACTGTCATATTATATTGTATATTACTATATGTATATTTGTGTTTTAAAAACATATTTATTTTTATAAATATTTCATTTCATTAG
Source organism: Drosophila ustulata (assembly GCA_035047365.1). NCBI lineage: Eukaryota > Metazoa > Arthropoda > Insecta > Diptera > Drosophilidae > Drosophila > Drosophila ustulata. The sequence goes on from JAWNPT010000080.1 coordinate 11,712,788, forward strand.
CTCATATTATTTTATAAATAAATTTGAATTTTAACAGCTTAACTGTTTGATAATTATGAACTACGTTATTGTTATTTTTATTTCATTTTATTTCAGTATTTTTTTTTATGTATTTATTTCAACTACTTTATTCAGTTTTTTCTAACATTCATTTATTAAGAATCTGTCAGATTATATTTAATTTATAATGTATAAGTAACTGTTTTATTATTTCCAATATTATTATACTATTGATTTTTCGATGAAGTCTTGTGTTTATTGCTAAGCTATTTTTGTGGTCCATCAATATATTTTAATGAAAATTTCATCATTAACGAATAGTATTTATAGATTTTTGCTAATATTTACCAATTGATCATGATTTATACTTTGTGCAGAATTACTTCAATTTCTTTTAAAACAAATATATCTTGAGCAGCTGATATTTACATATGTATATACATTTTTTGAAGGTCAAACTTAAGTGCGGACAGGGCTAAAATACCCCATTCGAATGGGAGACTGTGAATGTGAGAGGGGTGAACGTAAAAAATGCGCTGGTCATTGCGTACAGGAAATAAGAAGAAAAAGAGAAGAAGAGGTATAAAAAAAGCGTATACGCAGCGTAACACATAAAGGTGAAGAGTAGAGCTATAGAGCACTATATACAGAAATATATGTACACAGATGACTCTGCAGAATGTGTAATTTCCACATGCGAGTATGACCCATATACGTCCATCTCCAATGCTGCCACATTCTGCTGCATGCACTTGACACACACACATACACACACCAATACACGCAAATACACGGCAATAACTGAACAAAATGTCTATGCAGACAGCCAACGACGCGTCGCTGATCAACTATGCAAAATGACACAACATTCCAGCTCTTTACACCTTTTGGCCTGGCTGACGCACAACAATTCAGCTGGGAATCCCCATTGATTTTCCAGCAATTGAATAAAGCGTGTAATTGTGAAGGGTCGTCAAATAGTAATAGCAAATACATTCGCATAGTTTTCAGTTTTATTATACTACAAATTTAACTATTACATCGGTCAATTTCTATTAAACTTTTTAGTACTTATATTCCTGAACTATTGTGCTCTTTATGCAAGATAATTAATATTAATGTTTCTAATCAGACAATTTTACTTAAATAGTTTTGTTATTAAACAAATATTATAAAAGCAATTAACGTTTTAATTTTTTTGAAAGCCCCAGCTCCAACTACTTTTATTTGGGTTCCTATTTTTAATTTTAACTAATGAGTATTTCTATTTTAATTAGATAAATAAAGCACATCATTAAAATTCAGTAATATAATAAAATCATTATGACTTGAGAATCGATATTTTAATTTTTTAAATTCAAATAAATCGAAGGTCAGGGAATATGTATATTAAAGTTAATTCAATTCGAGGAACAATAAATTAAAAATGAATTTATTTAAATTACATTTATTTTTCGAGAGAAAAGCAGGCATAAAAAAAGTTTCCTTCGAATATGACTCTAACAAAAAAATGTTGAAAAATAATATGTAAATTTGAGCAGGGAATATTTATTTTTCTCTTCAACTCTCTAAAGAACCCAACTGAAATTTTTTTAGATACAGTTTAATTTTCTAACTATCTAAAAAAAGGCATAAGACATATGAAACGTCAAGAAGTTAAAATTTAGTTTTATATTGAAAATTGGTATTATTAAAATCAATTCGTCTGCTTCAAAGCATTTTGGAGAAATTGTTAATATCGTAACTTTATGCTTTACTTGGAAGTAAAATAAAAATTAACATTTTGCATAAAGACGAGAACGTTTAAAGTGAACGAGGCACATAGGGAGAGAGACAGACGGAGAGGGAGAGAGAGAGGAAACGAGGCAGGGAGTGATAGGGGAAGGGGAAGAGAAAGTGGACATTTAGCATGACAAATCTGAGGACACTTTATATTAAAGCATTTGAAGTGCGGCACATTAAGTTCTTGCAACGAGCCATGCGACAAGTTGAATGGCCACCAGCCGCCCTCTCTTTCTCTCCCTCCCTCCTTCTCCCTTTCTCACTCCCACTCGCTGTCTCTTTGGAAAGCAAAAAAGCAAACAACAAACATCAGACAAATGCGTTGTCCGGTGGCGCCTAATTTGTTTTTCTTTCGAGTTTAATTTGAAACCTGCACAACGAATTCAACGTCCACGTGCAGACAACACAAGGGAGACAGAGAGAGGGAGAGGGAGAGAGAGAGAGAGAGGGAAGTGAACGCATCAGCAACAGTTTGTTTAGTGCCAAAGAGCACTTCTTCCCTCTCCCTCACTCCCAGTCTCTCTCTCTCTTTTGTCGGGAAAGCGCTGAGCTTGGAAAATGTGTTTATTTAGGATAACTTGACTGCTTCTTCTTCAGCCCCAGTTGACAATTGTTGCCAGCGCGGTGCAGGGAGGGGAGGGGAGGGGGCTGCACAATGGGCACTCGACGGCGCGCACCGTGGACACAAAGCGCATTACGAGCGCCCAAAAAAAAAAAAAACAACAATGAAAAGGGAGCAAAAAATAAATCGCGGGTTGCAAGCAAAAAAAAGTCGTGCGTCGCGCTTTTCCCCCGCTTCCCTCTCCCCCTCCGCTCCCTGCTCACCTTGCTCGTAAACAAAAAACAAGTCCGAAAATTGCAGTGCTCGACTGCGAGATACCCGCTAACCATTTCGATAGTATACAAAATATACCAATATCATACACAAAAATATATCACAAATATACCGACAAGTATTTTTGGATTTAAATATTCATTTACTTTGGCATATCCAGACGTATACAAAATATACCAATATCATACACAAAAATATGTCAAAAATATACCGACAAGTATTTTTGGATTTAAATATTCATTTACGTTGGCATATCCAGACGTATACAAAATATACCAATATCATACACAAAAATATATCACAAATATACCGACAAGTATTTTTGGATTTAAATATTCATTTACGTTGGCATATCCAGAATTCACACTTTCAGCTGATTTTTTGCATTTTGAAATTGTTTCTCAAATAACTAAGGTTTTTCATTCTTTCACAACCAAATATTCAGAAATCATTGCAACTACGGATGTTATTGTGTGTAACTAAACTAGCTTTAAAATTACGCTCGTTTATCGTTATTTTTTTCGATTTAAAAATAAAATAAAACAAGTAAGAAAGCTACAGTCGAGAGTGCTCGACCGTATGATACCCGCAACCCATTTCGAGAGAACAAAAAAAAATGTTAATGATATTTTAACAACAAATTACCAAAAATATACTGAAACTTGTGTTTTGTATATATTTAAAAATAGCGGGAAGAAATCCACAACACCGACATGGTCACACTGTCAACTAAACAAACAAAGCGCGAGCAGCTGCAAGTGAATTTTGCATATAAAATTGATTCATTAATAACTTCCTTGTTTTTAACTCGATCTCAACCAAATTCACAGGAATCATTGAGAATATAATTATTATTATGCATACCAAAATTCAATGCTCTAGGTTCATTATTACGGCTTTTACAGTTTTCGGGGGCGGAAAGGGGCGTGGCAAAAATATAAAATAAACTTGATCTGCGTAAGACCTACACGAATACTGTCACCAAATTTGATATCTCTAGGTCAATCACACACTTAAAACGTCCATATGCATTGGGAACAACAATTTTGATAAATAATTTCGCGAATAACTTTTGTTCTACTTATCCGATTTTTACCAAAATTACAGGGTATATTAAGAGTGTCAAGCGCAGATGGCTTACCAAATTACACATCATTACACAAAGAACTTTTGGAGTTATACGCGATTTACATAAAAAAAAACTTGACTTTTTCTAGATAAATGCTTATTGTGGGCGAAGGGGGCGTGGCATCCAACTTTTGAAATAAACTTGATCTGCGTAGGGTATGAAGGAACATTTTTGCCAAATTTGGTGTCTCTATGTCTTATAGTCTCTGAGATCCAGGTGTTCATACAGACGGACAGACGGACAGACGGACAGACGGACAGACGGACATGGCTATATCGTCTCGGCTGTTGATGCTGATCAAGAATATATATACTTTATGGGGTCGGAGATGTCTCCTTCTGCCTGTTACATACATTTTCTGTTGGCACTAAGTCATAATACCCTTCTACCCTATGGGTAGCGGGTATAAAAATAGGCATGGCTTTATCGTCTCGACTGTTGGCACTGATCGGGAATATTGTGCATACTTGATGGGGTCGGAGATGCCATTACTCCCCTGTTACATACACTTCCTGTACGCACTAACTTATACTACCCTTCAACCATATTGGTAACGGGTATAAAAATAAAAAAAAAAGAAATAAGCGAACCCCAGCAAAGCTGCTTCAAGCAATTTGTGCGACCTTTGCTTTTGTTGTGCCTGCTGTTTATTCCTGTTGCTCTCATTGCTGTTGTTGTTGTTGTTGTTGCTGCAGTTATTGTTGTGGCAAATTAATAAGCAGCTTGCGTCGCAGTCGCCGTTGGCAGCGCAGTCGCGTCCCATAAATCAACAACAAAATAAAAGTGGGCACAACAACAGCAAAAAATGCGCCCTACAAGAAATCACAGTAATTAATTAATGTGTGTGTGTGTGTGTGTGCGAGGGGGTGTAAAGGGGGGTTGAGCACGTTTTTAGCTGTAGGTTGTTGCCTCATAAATTAATTGGCGCCTCTGGGCCACGCCACGCCCTCCACTTAATCACAGATCTTTCGCACTGCGCTTGTAAAACGCCTTTTATTTCATTTGTACTTTGTGTGTGGATTTTATTTTATTTTATTGCCCCTTTTTTATACGCTCTGCAGCGGAGCATTAACTAAATTCCAACTTGCAGCAGGCAGTTCGGTCGGTCAATCAGTCACTCAGTCATTCAGTCTGTCTGTCAGTCAATCAGTCAGTCAGCGACCCTTTTTAAGCCAGCCTTTGCAGCTTTAACTTGAACTTCAATTTACAACTAAATACCGATTTTTTGCTAAATATAAATATTGTAATTATCTGCCATTAAATGAAAAAATTTAAATTCTCTTTTTGTTTATTATTTTTTTTATTTTTGGCTTAATCTGGAATATGGAAACGTGTGATTACATCGACATTATAATATAAGTCAACTAGTAACGGGATTTAAGTGAAAACCCGGCACTTATGAAATCCTTAACTGTAAAGCTATCAGAGCTATAGTAGTGTTTGTGAACTGTCAGACGACCAGACGGATTTATGTTATTGTCAGGGTTTAGTATTAGACGGAAGACGCATGGAAATTGTTTTTATGTTGTCTAGCTGTTCTAGCCAAATTGCTTATTTTTTTTATTTCAATTTAAAAATAAATAATAATTTTACAATTTGAGATTAATTCATTTAATTTAATTGTAAACGAAAATAACAGTTGCTAACTAAAATATATAGTTTTGCAGAATACTTATTCATGAAAACTTTTAACTAAAATTGAATTTAATTTAAAAACTTAAATATTCAACATTTGTGTCTTCTAATTATCATTACATTTTCAAGATGCTGATATATTTAAATTTATTTATTTACAAAAATATGCAAACTTTTTGAAGTGAACAGTAGAAATAGGCCACTTAGACCTTTGCTACTTAGACAGATTAATGTGATTAAATAAACAAATGCAACATAACGTAAACAATTTGTGTTTGGAGGAAGGCCATAAATAAAGTTGTAATATGCAATTGTGAGCCGAGATTTATAAGTCTGGCGCCAGCTGGTGGAAGAGGGGATAAAGCAAAGACAAAACAGAAAGGAGAAGAGCGAAAATAGGAGCACAGGGAGATCATTAGCGCCAGCTAATTGGCCAGCTATTTGGAGGGGGGGGTTTGGCCAAAAGAAACTTGGCTAATACTAAATCATCGACAGCTTTATACAGTTTTATACAGTTGCTGTGGCAGGTGGCATGTGGCACAAGCGGCAGCCGCAGGCAGGCATACAATGAGTTATGGCACACATGCGGCAGCTGCCACCTGCCCCCAAATCAGTTACTTCATCTCCATTTGCAACTCCATTTTCATCTGCACTTGCGTGTGTGTCCATGAAAATCTGACACGCATAAATTCTCTCTCTCTGCCTCTCTGCCTCTGTGTGGCAAGCAGAAAAAGTGGCAGGCCTCTCGGTGGAAGCGGAAACAGCAACTGATGCGGAAACGGAAACAGCGTAAACGGAAGCGCATGTCTAACAAGTTGCTGAAAGCGATTTCAGTTGGCGACTTGCGGCAAATGTGATTAGTCCACACACAGTCCGCACGGCAAGTGGCCATCAGTTTGTGCGACTTGCCACATCGTGTGGCACAACCGAGACTCACACACGTATGCTACACGGATCTGGGATTAGAATTGGTTTTATGGCACAACTGCCTGCTTGCCACAAAATGTTGCCAAGACGTCGCCAGTTCAGTTTCATCCTTTTGCTGCCCTTTGCTGCACATGCGACTAACAAATTGGGTCGCATAAAGCACAAACTTAGCTCTAGTTGATATCCTCAATTAGTTGTTGTCGATTGTTGAGTTATCGATAGATAGTATTTGCTTTTATAGCACTATCATTGAGCTTTAATTTCTAATTCTATATTGTGGAATATAGAATTTAATGTAAATAAGTAGAGGCTTTACTTTCATTCATTTGATTGAAAAGGGGTGCGTACTAATCGATCGATTCTAAGATATTTAAAAAGTTTTATTTTATTTTATTGAATTAAATGTAAAGTTGATAGAAATAAGAACATTTTTCTTATTTTTTATTTATTTTTTATTTTACGTTTGCAATTTGCTGAGATGCGATTACAAAAAATATGATAAATAGCGATTATTAATAGCTAACTTATCGACAGCTGGTATTTCGAAATAATTAAACAAAAAACACTAAAAGCGAGCGAATAAAATCTGTGTTCAATTAATTCATGATTAATCGAGATGCATTTTTAGGTATAATTTTAAAATAATTTCTAAAAACGATTATCGATAACTGTCACAGTAGAAACTAGCAAATTACAAATCTCTTAAATTCGATTTATTTTTAATAATCATAAAGTGAATCAAATAAATATATTGAATTTTTTTGTGTAAATTCAATAGATTTTTTAATTTATACTGTGTGAAATTTTGAATTTTCCAGAAGCTTCAATTACTTGAAAATTGTAATTTGCGAGCAAACGTATTCAAACATTAATTAAATTATTATTATGTATTGAATAATTGAGCTTTTTTGTGGCTAGCACACTTTACAGGGTATCTGAAAGTCGCCACTGTTTACGAGTTGCAGCTTTGTCTTGTCGCATCCTTCTGCCTGTCGATGTCCTGCTGGTTGTTGTTATTGTTTCTCTCACTGTTTTTGTTGTTTGCCTTCTTTCGCAGCCTCGCATAAAAATAGCACAGCAACAAACGCAGTCGCAGTCGCAGTCGCAGTCAACGTCGCAGTCGCCATCGCAGTCAGCGTCGCAGTCAGTGCATTGCATTATGCGGTTGTCGCCTGCGGTCTGCGGTCTGTTGTCTCGCTCTAACTCACGCTAACTGCTGCGGTTGTCGTCTGCGTAAAGGCTTAAAGTATTACAGTTATAGTTACAGTCACAGTCACTAGCAGCCCTCCTCTCTCTCTCTCTCTGTCTCCCTCTGGCAGCTGCTTTTGGATTTCGCTTTTCGCTTTTCGCTTTGCTATTTTCTCGTTCGCTCGCCTCCTCAGCTCTCTCAGCAATATGAGCAACTTTTTGTTGTTGTGTTTTGTTGTGTGTTCGCAACAAATTGCTGTAAGCTGTGAAACTAATCCGAGCAGTTCCCTTCGCCCTCCCCTTTGCCCTTCACTGCTGAAACTACTTTAGCGGATTACTTTTGGATACATTTGTTGCTGTTGTTGTTTGCAGGCGACCATTTGACTTGCTTATAAATAGTTTGCTCTTTCCTTTCTCTCTCTCTATCTCTCTGTCTCGCTCGCACTTGCATTTTGTTGCCGCCTCGTTTCGTGCAATTTTCGTTGCATACTTTTTAGCGGCTGCTAATAAGCACCTAAGCGATTTCTTTCTGCCATTTACACACAAAAGGCGGTCACACTGCACTCGCTTAAATACTGCAATTTTCTTTGCATATATATCCCCAAGTCAAATGTAAATTATAGAATATGTTTGACCGCATTTGCAATTGTTGCTTGTTGAGCGTGTTGCCCGCCAGCAATAAAATTAGCCACAGAATTTCAGACCCCAAAAAGCACATTGTAACTGGAGAATTTCCCAAGGAAATAGAAGTTGTTGCAAATTTAGTTAATCTTAAAATTGTTGTTTTGAATTAAATATAAAAAAGACGAAATTGTGAAAATTTCATAAACATATATATTGTTTAATATTTATTGCAGAATATAAAAAACTTCTATAATTTCGCATAACATTTTCAATGCCTCTATACTTGCAAAAGTATTTACATAAATCGGTTTAAAAAATATTTGCAATTGTTTTATAGAACAATGTTTTGTGAAAATTTTGAAATTATTTTATGCAATAAATAAGAATTTGTACAGATTTTTTACACATTTAAAATACATATTTTCAGTTATTTTATGGAATAAATAGCTGCGAATATTTTAAAATATCGCCATCATAATACCAAAAATACTTGCAGTAGTTTTGTAGTATAATAATAGTGAATAATAGAGACTTAATCGCTTTATACAATAAATTATTGTGAAAGGAAAGTTTTGGCAAATGCTTTGCGAATGAAATTCAAACATCGTCTAAGCCAAAGCGAATTCTTGGAAATTTTGTGAGTGAAGCGAATAGCTAAAACAGCACGAGTATAAAACAAGAGAAATGATTATCCTGGGAATATATTTATTTCAGCTATAAACTTCAAGTGCTGCTATCATAAAAGCAACTTCAACTTTCAGAGCTGATCATAAAAAATCCATGCATCATTGTGGAATATTTCTCACTAGCTATTTTAAAGCTGAAAGTGTATTTAAAAATTGGTGATTATTGTAGTTTAATGCTGTTATTTTAGAGGGTATTTGGACGTCGACTGGTCGCAAAACGTTGGCGGTTTGGCTTTTGGGTTTATCAAGTTGGCCACAAATTGTGTAAATAGCGCAAAAGGAGGTCGGTTGCCTTATCGCTTTGACTGTCAATGCCAAAAAGCGGCAAACTGCAACCACAGCCAAGCCACAGGTGAAGGCGGTAGGGAGTGGGGCATGCCACAGTGGGTGGCAAGTTGTGTTGTGTTTTTTAACTGTTATCCATGCGATGATGACAGCTCAAGTTGTTGTCGTTGCCATTGTCGCCGTTGCTGTTTGCCACTGTTTGTTGCAAGCTTTTTCCTTGCCTGCAACCGCGTTTCGCGTTTGCTTTCAATTTCATTTTGTGCATTTCCGTCAACCGGAAATTCGCGTAAATTTGCCGGCATGTCCAATGGGGCTATCATAGATGTGTGCGAAAGAGTGTAGGTGTGTAGGTGTGTAGGTGTGTGTGTAGGAGTGTGTGTGTGTGTGTGGGGCAGCTGCCGTTGCTGTTGCTGTTGCCGGAAGCTGTTGCAAGTCTAGAAACAAGTGCCAAATGCCGGAAGCTCATGGCATACTTGGACCTGGGCGACAATTGCTGAAACAGCCACAAAGCAGGAGGATAGAGGGAGAAAGAGAGAGAGAGAAGAGGGAAAGAGTGAGAGAGAAGCAGGCAAAGCGAACAAACTGTTTGCAAGGCACGCCAGACAAATGCAATTTAGTGAAGCGCCTGGGCAGCTGACAACATAGAGGACAAGGCAGGGAAAATGGCCACAGGACAAGCAAGACAGGACAAGGCAAGAGGAAAGAGGGCAGAGGGAAAGGAAAAAGACTGTCCGGCAATAATGTTGACGACGCTGACGATGCTGCGTCCCTTTTGCGGGTTCAATGAACCGCATATGATATCGCATTGTTTGCTTGATTGGACAGCTGGATCTTCAGTTTGTCGTCCTGCCACCACAACGAATGTTGCACGTTGCTGCTCGACAGTGTTGCAAAGTGGCAGCTGAAGTACATTTTGTGCCTCAAAATGTACATCGAATTTTATTGTTTATCGATTACTATTTCAATCTAAACTATTCAGCAACGAAATTTGCATTTCCTCAATGTTAGCAACAAATTTAATTTTAAAACACAAAAAAAAAGAAAAGAAGAAACACAATTAAGCGAGCTGGAAGTAACTTTTATTTTGCGAAAACCCACAAAACACTTTTTGCGATTTATTAAATTTTAAATGGCTTTTTTTAGCTAATTAGAAGTTCGCTCAAACTTGAATAATGCACAAATAAAATAACTTTAATTTATCATTATCGTAGTCGTCATTGTCAATCGTATCTATCAAGCATTGTCCATTAAAGTTAAACTTGTTGTTTTCGTATCTCAATTCCAAGTCATTGATTTATTTTCATAAAATATACACTTAATCAAGTTTTTATGGCCCCTGGTTTTTACTTAAGTATTCTCATCTTCATCTCTTTTTCTTTCGCTTTATTGCGTTCACAAATCAATTCCTTTCCTACTTTTAATAGAAAATAAATCTTGTGCTATTTTTACTTTTTATACCCGCTACCCATAGGGTAGAAGGGTATTATGACTTAGTGCCAACAGAAAATGTATGTAACAGGCAGAAGGAGACATCTCCGACCCCATAAAGTATATATATTCTTGATCAGCATCAACAGCCGAGACGATATAGCCATGTCCGTCTGTCCGTCTGTCCGTCTGTCCGTCTGTCTGTCTGTATGAACACCTGGATCTCAGAGACTATAAGACATAGAGACACCAAATTTGGCAAAAATGTTCCTTCATACCCTACGCAGATCAAGTTTATTTCAAAAGTTGGATGCCACGCCCCCTTCGCCCACAATAAGCATTTATCTAGAAATAGTCAAGTTTTTTTTTATGTAAATCGCGTATAACTCCAAAAGTTCTTTGTGTAATGATGTGTAATTTGGTAAGCCATCTGCGCTTGACACTCTTAATATACCCTGTAATTTTGGTAAAAATCGGATAAGTAGAACAAAAGTTATTCGCGAAATTATTTATCAAAATTGTTGTTCCACATGCATATGGACGTTTTAAGTGTGTGATTGACCTAGAGATATCAAATTTGGTGACAGTATTCGTGTAGGTCTTACGCAGATCAAGTTTATTTTAGATTTTTGCCACGCCCCTTTCCGCCCCCGAAAACTGTAAAAGCCGTAATAATGAACCTAGAGCATTGAATTTTGGTATGCATAATAATAATTATATTCTCAATGATTCCTGTGAATTTGGTTGAGATCGAGTTAAAAACAAGGAAGTTATTAATGAATCAATTTTATATTAAAAATTCACTTGCAGCTGCTCGCGCTTTGTTTGTTTAGTTGACAGTGTGACCATGTCGGTGTTGTGGATTTCTTCCCGCTATTTTCAAATATATACAAAACACAAGTTTCAGTATATTTTTGGTATATTTGTTGTTAAAATATCATTAAAATTTTCTTTGTTCTCTCGAAATGGGTTGCGGGTATCATACGGTCGAGCACTCTCGACTGTAGCTTTCTTACTTGTTTCTTAACTCATTCTGTGTTTTTGTTGGCTTTTTAAATGAATTCCTTTCATATTTAAATGTTTGTATAAATGCAAGTATAAGTAATTATATGCTTTAATATTTTTTTCAGTTTGCTTATCTCTTTCGCTGTTCTTTATTATTATATTCTATTTCTATACCTATATATATACTTTTCCAGCTATAAATTATTTTTCTGAAAAACTTTTTTCTTCCCAGAACTTTTCCCCACTAATCTGTTTTTTTCACTTTTCATTAACTTTTGTCAAATTCTTGACATTTTCTCCATTTATTATTTTCTTTTATATTTAATCTCACTTCTCATTAAAGTACTTGCACTTTTTTCTTGACATTTTCTCTAATTAATATTTCTTTTTATACTATATCTCAAATAAACATGTTCTGTCTTTCCAAGTTAATTTCTCTATTTATATTTTTTTCTGCGTATTTTTCTATCTTTCAATTTTTGTCCACTTTTTCTTGACATATTTTCCCTCATCAATGTGACTTTCGATTCTCTTTAATCTGATGCTACAAACATGCCGTGCTATCATCTTTTTTTTTGAGCTTATCGGATTCGATTTTTAGTTGCTTTTCGAGCCCGGTTTTCACCTCCAGCGACTCGCTTTTTTTCTCTTTAATGGGCTGATGGATGTTTTACACTGACCCTTTCTATTCGGTTTTATTATTTTTTGTTGTGCCTTGCGCCGTGTTCATTGATTCCTTTGTGATTCCCCGACGTTGGCCTAACTAGCCTCAGATTCTCACTCCAATTCTCTAGCGTGCTACCTTTTTTTTTTACCTCGAACTCGGCTTTATGGTCTCACTTCCTTCATCTGGCAATCCACTCAATTTTTATTCGATATTTTGTTGTTAGCTCAAGTAATCGAGTCTCGTTCTCGTTCTCGTTCCCGTTCTCTGGCCTTTGCCTAAGCACTTCGTAAGCTTCTCTGCTCGTCTTTATCCATTTATGCCCAATTTCATTTGCGTATTTCCATTTCCATTTTGCGTTTTTATGCCGTCTACGTTTTTACTGAACTCCAGTTATGATGAAGTGATTGAAGTGGCAGCCACCTCGTGTCCACTTCAATGGCCCCGAGGCATGCAACGTGTTGCTATTTGCTTATTTCTATTTTCGGTATTGTTTCTTCCCCCTTTTTTTTTATTATTTTTTATTCATTTATTTTTTCTGTTTTGCTGTTTTCTGCTTTGTTTTGTTTTTATGTCCATTGCGTGCTAATTGGCCACGTGATGGCGACAAATCGAGTTTAAGTGGCCGGCGACCTTATTCCCATGCAATTAAATTCCATTCCTGTTTTCCTAGTTCCTGCTTTCCTCACTTCCTTACTGCCTGCTTCCTGCTTCCTGGATTCCATTCCCTGACGATTCGAACAATTCCCATTGCTCTACACAGATTCTTGTGCTTTGCTTTGCCGTAATACCTCAGCCAATTCTTCGTGATATTTTCGCTGATTTTGATAAAGTTTTGTTGTAGAGTTTGCTTAGAGGAATAGCGAAAAAATTCGAAAAAAAAAAAAGGAGAATGGAGTAGCTTACGAAATTACTTAAGTGAGTAGCTTAAACAAGAACTTCAAGGGGAAGGACAAGGAAAAAGATTTAGAGAAAAAATATAGAGAGAAGCAGATTAACGAAAAGGCTAAGCGAAAAATTCAAGTCGAAAATTTTAGTGAGAAGATAAGGAGAGAAGCTTAAGGGAGGTATAAATGGAAAACTTAAGGCCAAACAAAACTGGTAAAATTAAAGCGAAAAGCTAAAGTAAGAAGCTGAAGAGAGAAGCTGAAGTAAGAAGCTGAAGAGAGAAGTTGAAGAACAATGTCAACCAGTAAGAAAGCTACAGTCGAGAGTGCTCGACCGTATGATACCCGCAACCCATTTCTAGAGAAAACAAAAAACTTAAATGATATTTTAACAAAAAATATACCAAATATACTGAAACTTGTTTTTTTGTATATATTTGAAAATAGCGGGTATAAAAATCCATAGCATACCGACATGGTCACACTGTCAACTAAACAAAAAAGGCGCGGGCAGCTGCAAGTGATTTTTTCATATAAAATTGATTCTTTAATGACTTCCTTGTTTTCAAGTCGATCTCAACCAAATTCACAGGAATCATTGAGAATATATATATTATTATGCATACCAAAATTCAATGCTCTAGGTTCATTATTACGGCTTTTACAGATTTTGGGGGCGGAAAGGGGCGTGGCAAAAATCTAAAATAAACTTGATCTGCGTAAGACCTACACGAATACTGTCACCAAATTTGATATCTCTAGGTCATTCACACACTTAAAACGTCCATATGCATTGGGCACAACAATTTTGATAAATAATTTAACGAATAACTTTTGTTCTACTTATCCGATTTTTACCATAATTACAGGGTATATTAAAAGTGTCAAGCGCAGATGGGTTACCAAATTACACATCATTACACAAAGAACTTTACATAAAAAAAATTTATGTATTTACATAAAAAAAAACTTGACTTTTTCTAGATAAATGCTTATTGTGGGCGAAGGGGGCGTGGCATCCAACTTTTGAACTAAACTTGATCTGCGTAGGGTATGAAGGAACCTTTTTTTCCAAATTTGGTGTCTCTATGTCTTATAGTCTCTGAGATCCAGGTGTTCATACAGACAGACAGACGGACAGACGGACAGACGGACATGGCTATATCGTCTCGGCTGTTGACACTGATCAAGAATATATATACTTTATGGGTTCGGAGATGCCTCCTTCTGCCTGTTACATACATTTTCTGTTGGCACTAAGTTATAATACCCTTCTACCCTATGGGTAGCGGGTATAAAAAGCTAAGTTTAAGCGAGAAACATAGCGAGAAGCAAAGCGAGAAGCAAAGCAAGAAACAAAGCGAGAAGCAAAGCGAGAAGCAAAGCGAGAAGCAAAGCGAGAAGCAAAGCGAGAAGCAAAGCGAGAAGCAAAGCGAGAAGCAAAGCGAGAAACAAAGCGAGAAGCAAAGCGAGAAGCAAAGCAAGAAACAAAGCGAGAAGCAAAGCGAGAAGCAAAGCGAGAAGCAAAGCGAGAAGCAAAGCGAGAAGCAAAGCGAGAAGCAAAGCGAGAAGCAAAGCGAGAAGCAAAGCGAGAAGCAAAGCGAGAAGCAAAGCGAGAAGCAAAGCGAGAAGCAAAGCGAGAAGCAAAGCGAGAAGCAAAGCGAGAAGCAAAGCGAGAAGCAAAGCGAGAAGCAATGTGAGAAGCAATGTGAGAAGCAAAGCGAGAAGCAAAGCGAGAAGCAAAGCGAGAAGCAAAGCGAGAAGCAAAGCGAGAAGCAAAGCGAGAAGCAAAGCGAGAAGCAAAGCGAGAAGCAAAGCGAGAAGCAAAGCGAGAAGCAAAGCGAGAAGCAAAGCGAGAAGCAAAGCGAGAAGCAAAGCGAGAAGCAAAGCGAGAAGCAAAGCGAGAAGCAAAGCAAGAATCAAAGCGAGAAGCAAAGCGAGAAGCAAAGCGAGAAGCAAAGCGAGAAGCAAAGCGAGAAGACGAAGAAACAATACAACTAGAATCCAGATCAAGAACTACAGCTCAAAAAAAAGGAGAAGCGGATGGAGAAGCATCGTCAGAGCTGCTGCTTTGCTTGAGATGTGTCTTCGCTTCTCTCTTTAATAAGTGTGTGCTTCAAGTGCTGCCTTCAGCTGCCATTCAACGCTGCTGTCCAACGCTGACCTCTCTCGGTCCCTCCGCTTGCTCCTCGCTGCGTTTCCGCTTCGCTGACTTAGCCCCCTTGGCCCCTTTGCCTCTGTCTAGCTACTATTTCCATCTGAGAGCGTGTTGTGTGGCTATTTTTTAAATGTATGCCAAGTGGAGGCTTCGCATAATGAGCCACTGACTGCGCTGCGCTGCGCTGTGATGACCTTGCTGAAGCTCGCGTTGTCATAACAGCGAGCGAAATGGAACGAAATGGAATGGAACGGAACGTCAACGATGCTATCATTAAGAGCTTTACGCCCAGCGTCGACAATAAAATTAATTAAAATTCAATAAATTGACGCGCCAAATGAAACATTCAACTGCTCAAATGGGCGAGAATTTCACAGGGTTGCCAGCTTCATTCACGTTTCAATGCTTCCCAATGGGATCGAGAGACGGGGGCCGAGGGACGAAGGACGAAGGACGACAAGGATGGGTGTCAGCTTATGTTAATGCTCAATTACAATTGTTGTCCTTGTTTGAGTTTCCGCTGAAAATTGTATTCCCAGTTGTTGGGGGAGAGAGAAGTTTTTGTGGAGGTGAAAATTCATTTACATTCGCGCTGAAACTGAATCCGATTGGGGACCTTCATTTATTGCCATGGCGCCTAATTGGCTTTGCTTATTAAACTCGGAAATGGCTTTTCATTTATTTGTGCAGATCAATGATTGAATCAATAATGCGCCAAACACACGCCAAACTGACGAGCTCTAATTGCAATAATATCCAACAAAATATATATTTATATCTGTAGTACAATATACAATTTTCGAGTCGATTGCAAATTCAATTACGCTAAATAGACGCAGCAAACAAAATATTGTGTGTCACGGCAGATTTAATGGCGAATTGCCCAAATTTATGCGTTTCGGTTATTGAGAATGCAATTAATTATACACCGCAAATTGTTATTACTTTCGAATAGAACGCGATTTAGGGAGCTTGTTTTTGATAGAAAGATCAACTGATTTTTCATTATATTCAAGTCGAGCATTTGAAACTTTCAAATACTCTTAATAAAAGTCCGAGATTTTTCAATAGCAAGTGACATTTCGAACTTGAGTAAAGCATATATAAAATATTTAAAAAATAAAGACATATATCAAAAGCATAATAAATATATAAGTCATATAAATATAATATATGATATTGAATCACTTCATCGTGGAATAAAATATAATACTGATAAAAAAAACTTTAACTATCTGAAATATGTAAAATTGAAAAAATATATAAAATATGAAAAATTAAAAAAAAATGTATTAATTACATATTGATTAGGTAAAATTGATGAAATAAATAATACCCCACAGATCCAAATAAATATTTTAAAACTAATCAAGCAACTTATTTTTATGTCCACAATTTCAGTAGTATTGTATTTTTCTAATATCAAAAAATCTTCAATATATAAAAAACATAAATTTTTCAATGGAATAGCTTCATCATGAAGCTGCCACTACAATTATTTTAAGAATTTATAATATCGAGATTATTTTGAAAATATCATTTTTCGAAAAGAGTAAACTATATTAATAACCTAATTTCATCATTTCATCATTGAAATATCAAAATATCGAAAATTTAATCACTTCACAATAAAAATGGTTACCTGAAAATGAATATACATATTTTTTCATATTATTGTTTTATTCCAATAATTCAATATCACCCTATGCAAATTTCTGGCACATTTTAGAGAGCTTTTTTATTAACAATCAACCCTAACTATGACTATACAAATTATCTTTAATATCGCATTAATTTATTTATTAATATTGCTAGCAAGTTAATAAATATCGCAGAGAGTCGTAAATTATTTACTAAATTATAATATTTTATTAAAAAATTGATTCTTTTCATTTCAGCTGCAAACTTCGTGCGTTGCTTTGGTAAGTCAATTTTCTGCCTTTTTTCCGCACATTTGTTTTCAATATTTCGCAACTCAATTGCAACGACATTTCTGTAATTGGTTTTTTTTTCATTCTCAAATGTCAACAACAAGAAATGTTATTAAAATTGCGAAAAGAAATGTAAAAGTAATTCAACCCGAAGCAAAGTTTGGAACTGTAAGGGAAAATAATTTGCAAAATATTTGCGATTAGTCAGGCGGAGGCTTTTCGGCTTGGCATTTTCCATTTTCCATTTTCCTTTTTTCTATTACACATTTTATTGTGGCCCATTTTCGCACATAAAGTGTAGTTGTTGCCATTGTTATTTATAAATGACGCCCATCGAGAAGCGTCGGCTCAATAAATTCACAACGTCATAGACACAACACGCCACCTTGCCACGCCCCCTTGCCCCTGTTACGCCTACACTTGTGGGGCAATTGCGGGCAATAAACAAAACACTCAGCGAGGCACAGGTAATAAACAATGCGAGCAAAGAGTTAGTTGAGCTGATAGCAACAAATTATTGTGCCTCTTTTTTTGTTTGTGAAGCGAATATTAAAGCAGGGCAAAAATTGCATTTGAGTGGGGCGCAAGGGCGCAGTGGGCGTGGCAACCTGTTGTTGTTGCAAGGACATTGTCAGCAAATTGAATTGTTTGGCACAGGGCGAGAGGCGAGGCAGGAAGGGAAATTTGAGGAATTCAACAAGCAAGAGGAGACGAGGCAAGTTGGTTGTGTGTGTGTGTGTGGCAAGGCGAAGGAATGTGCGTGGGAGCGTGTCCTTGTGGCAACAGTTGGCCCAACGAGCCAACACTGTTTGCCTCGCATTTCGCTACACATATCCTGCTACTCCCTGCTGCCCCTGCCCCCTCCTCTGGCCCAGTCTTTCCCCTTCGGCCAACAAAGTTGGCAAAACCAAAACAAAGCACGCAGGCAAAAAAAAAAACGGAGAAAACAAAAAAATGCTTTGACAACAACACAGGGAAAAAGGAAATTGAAAAGCCTGCAAATGGTGAGTGTGTGTGTGTGTGTGACTACCAGACTGTCACACACACACACACACACACACACACACACACATGTGAGCTGATTGTGCCACATATTGCTGCAGCCTCGTCTCAGTTTCGATTTGCGAGTTTCCAAAAAACATTGTTGTTGCTGCAAACGTTTCTTTGCGCATACCCTGTAAATGAGTGCAGACCGCAAAGCGGCTAGTTTGATCCCATGTAGCAGAGACGCATTAAAGGGCAAACTATTCAGATTTTCTACAATACATATGCTATTCTAAATCAATATGATTTAAATATATTTCTGTTGAAATCGGTTACATTTACATTAATAATTATTGTTATTTATTAAATTATGTATAAGTATTTTTTTATTAATATTTAATTTGTTGTTTTTTTTTGTTATTTATTATTTTATTTCTAAAATATTTATATTCACCACATTATTGACTTTAGCAATTATTTCTATTATTATTGTGGTATTATTATTCTAATACGTATTATTACTTTCTATAAAGTCATCAAATTGATTAATGCTATTTTAATTATTATATTTCTTATATGTATATTTAAGGTGTGTTGAGTTTTTTATTAGTGTTGAATTTTCGTATTTCTTTGCTACGCAAACTTTAAATTACATTGCCGTATAAATAGTTTCCTTAATTAAAGACAAAAATTTATAATTGGCACTGGGAGTTATTATTTTTTTTAATAATCAATTTTTTACTTGCTTATATATTTTATTATTATTATTATTCTTTTTTATTTTTTAAAATATTAATTTGCATTACCATTTTAATGAGTTTCCTGAATAAAGCTAAAGACGAATATTGAAATTGATTATTATTTTTTTAAATTATTTGGTATTTTATATTTGTATTTTTGTTAGTGGACTTTTCACATTATTGACTTTAACAATTATTTCTATTATTTGTATTGAAGTATTATTAGTCTGCTACGTATTATTACTTTCTATAAAGTCATCAAATTAAATAATGTTATTGTAATTATTATATTGCTTATATTCATTTTATTTTTTTGTATTTTATTTATTTAATTAATTAATAATTTAATTTTCATTTTTATTATTTTCTCAACAATAACTTCACTAAAATATCAAGTATATGCCTCTTGCAAGCGAATCACTCCAACTAAACACAGGGTATTTGCCAGTCCAGCATCCTCTCGTCTGCCGCGTGTTCACTCAAGTTTTTTGCGCTTTGCGTGTGTGTGTGACGTTGTTTCAAATCAAATTTGTTCGGCCAGAAGCGAGCGAATCAGACGCTTTCAACGCTGGCTAATTTGAAGCGAGGAGCGCGCCCAAAAGTAGGCAACACTTTTTTTCTTCTCTTTTTTGTATGCGCCAAACAATCCAACGCTGACGCCTTTTGTGCACTTAAAGCCAGCATTTGTCTGTGTCTGTGTGCTGGCCAAGGATTCGCCACACACACACACACAGACACACACACAGACTCACATTAGCGCTGGTTAAAATAACAGAAAGCAAGTGGCGGCAAGTACGCAAAAAGCAAAAGTTCTGACAACAATAACCACAAGTGGATGCCACAGCTGGGCAGCACATTTTTTTTTTGCACCCTCGCCCTCGCCCTCGCCCCTTTTGTCAGCAGCGTTTTTTATGGCATTTTTAGTTCTATTTGTTTTTGCGGTAACAGTTGTCAAAATATGGGCAACCATGTTGCAGATAAAGCGAGGCAACTGCAACGCTTTGCGGCATGCGGCGTGTGGCGTGTGAAATTCGCAAAACGTTTTTCATGTTTTTCCGTTTGCTTTTGCTCGCTGCTCTGTTGTGCTTAAAGCTTGAATTCGACCACATTTATTATTAATGAACACACATTTCATTTGGATATTGAATGTGTTTCGCTTATTCCCAACTGTTTCACGCTCGCCAAAATGTCTTAGGAGGACGCCAATTGATTGTGTGCTCAACATCTGCCATGCATAAATTAAACAAATTAAATTTGTAATATATCGCATCGAAGCTTAGCGTGAAACGATGGGATGTGGAACGATGAGAAGTGAAACGATGGGAAGTGACATGATGAGAAGTGAAATGATGAGAAGTGAAACGAAACATTTATAGCTTGTTACAAAGTCTGAAAATCACAGCAGTCTAATGAAGTAAACAAACGGAGGGAAAATTTAAAATCTTTTCACTCGGAACATTGGAAAGAAACATAAAATAATTAAATTTAGTAAATAAATAACTCGCTGTAATTCCAAATAAAGTATTTATCAATCCGCAATGCTAAAATGTGAAACGATTGGGAAATGAAATTAGAATTTACAAAAAAAAAGGTAGAAACTAAGAGAAATTTAATCAAATGTATTAAATCAGTAATAGTTAGGAATGAAACATTTGAAATGGAACTGTCAAAATTGGCAAAATGCGTGTAGGACAGTGGAAATGGAACAGTGGAAATTTATGATTTAAATTGAAGCAGTGAAAATGTAAAACATACCAATTATTTATAATGATATCATAAAGCAATTAAAAGTAAGAAAACTATAAGAAAGAAACCTTGGAAATGTCACAAACTAAAACATATCCACATTTTAAGGAAACCAATTCAAATAAGTAAACTATAAGAGCAGGAACAGTGGAAATTAATACACTAATAATGGAAATAATACTATCTAAGAAAATTGTGAGAAATAAAACATCATCAAATGAGTAAAAACGATAATAATGACATGTAGTAAAGACAGTCTGTATAAGAAAAGAAAACAGAGGAATAATTCAAACACTGATAATTTGTAAAGAATAGAAGCATAAAAAAACTATAAGAAATGGAAGTGAAAAATTCAATATAGAAAAGGAAATAGTGTAAATAAGCATAATAATAATGAAATCATAAATATTTAATACTATCAATCCAATTGCGAAAACTACAACGAAAGGAACAGTGGACAGCAAATGGAGAATTACAAAATGAACCAAGATAAGGAAGAAAATATAGAAAAAGAAATAGTGTAATAATAAACATATTAATAATGAAATCATAAATATGAAATAGAAGCAGGCCAAATGCGAGAGGAACAGTGGAGACAAGTATTTATAGAAATCATTTGATATGCAAAGTTTGTGCTCAGCTGAGCGGCAAGCGAGGCACATGCCACGTATCCAGTCGGACTTGGAAAGCGGCAGCTGACAGCTGTGAGCTGAAATAACTTTTGCCCAAGATGTCGACTAGCAGCGAGGCCATGAATACGAGTATGAATACGAGTGTGAATACGAGTGTGAGTGTGAGTCTCAATGCGACTTTAATGTGAATGCGGCGCAATATTATTTGCATCAAGTCTCTGTCCGAACTGCAGCGCATTCGAGACAGTCTATCTGCATTAAGTATACGCCACGTTCAACATTTGTATAATTCATCAGATTTTAGCTTATCCATTAAGGGCCAGAGCATTCAAAGCTGTTGCACAATTATGAACAATGTTTTGCGTCCCGCTCGCACGTTTGTTTGAAATTTAATTAACAGTCTGCAGAAAACTGAACAAAGTTTTCGCACTTTTCGTCGACTTCCGCTGCGAAAGTTACCTGAACATCGACAGGCGAGCGAACGAACAGTGGCTGCTAAAAGTTGTTGTATCTGGTATCTGGTATCTGGTATCTGTGGCCATTTCCTGAAATAGTTGCTTAAATATGTTTGCGCATTTTGTTTGATCTGCGGCGCAAAAGTTGCCTCCACCAACAAAACGAAAACGAACACGAAAACGAAAAGTTTTCCTCGTCATTTCAGTTTTCAATTTTTGTATTTTTGTTTTTGCATTTGTTTTTTTTTTTGGTTGGTTTTTCGCCCAAGCGAGAAAACATTTCAATAAAATCGTCGTCGTCGTCGTCGTCCCTGAGAAATGCAAATTAAAATTCATGAGGCTGCTGTCTGCCAAGTGGCGCCACCTATTGTATGGCGGCAACGACTTTAAACATTTCGCTGACATATTTAGTCCAGCATGTGCGAGCGAGACGCCGACATGGGAGTGATGGGAGAGACGGGAGAGAGCGTGAGAGCGAGAGCGAGAGCGAGAGAGTCATGCTTGAAAAATTCATTGCCCCATGTTTTGATGGGGAGCAGCGCTAAACTTTTCCACATTGCCGCACAAAACAAACACAACACACACACACACAACTACACCTGTGTGTAGAGTGCGGGTGGCGTGGCAGAGGGGGGTGGGGGGGAGGCAGGGGATTCCCCCGCGGGCAAAGGCCAATTTTGAGTTTGAATATTTTAGCTGCTAATTAAAATGTATTCGCGGTTAACAAAACGCGTGCGCGTTACGTGCGCCCCCTTAACCCCCTGCCACGCCCCCTTAATGCGCTAAGCCAAGCTGCCTCCTCTGCGTGCCCCTTCCAGCTCCTTCCACTGATGCTGCCCCATGTTGCGGCAACAGGCAGGAAGAAAATTAGCTTAACGCAAAAGTTGAAGCTGGAGCCGCAAATAAACACAAAATGCGCAAAGGGGTGAACGGAGGGGGGGAGAGGGGGATGAAGTGTGGGCGGGGAGCGGGGCAGTGTGGGCGTGACCACTGCAAGCATTTACAGTTGCAGAGTTGCACATGGCTGCACTTGCAACAAACAAGAAAAGGCCAAAGCCAAAGCCAGAAATGGGCTAAGCAGTAGGGGGAGGGGAAGGGGAGAGGCAAGGGGCAAGCATAGGTGAAGGCAACAACAACAAAAGCAACAACAACAACAACAACAACAACTGCAACATCAGCTGTCCACATGCTGTGTCCGAGTTGTGCTCAACAATGCAACATGGCGATGGACAGCGACATGAACACGAAGCTGGGCAGCAAATGAACGGAATGAAGAGGGGGCGGAATGGAGAGAGTGAGTGGGCGAGTGGGCGAGAGAAAGAGAGAGGGAGAGAGAGTGTGTAAGTGCGAGTGAGAGGCAGACACGTTGCATCATTTAACGGCAAGCGGAAATGCGATGCCACATTGAATTTGCCAAGACAAAATGTCGCCCTGGCGGCGAACAATGCAACGCCACACAAATTCGGCCGAAACGCAACAAACACACACACACACACAAACACACACATACACTAATGCACACACACAGATGCACAACACAGACACTGAGATTACAAGCAACAACAACAAGAAGAACAACTCATTGTTGGTCAAGCAAGGTTGCGTCTAAATCTCGAGCTCTTGTTTGACTCTCTCCCTCTGCCTCGTTCTATCTCTCTCTCTCTCTCTCTCTCTCTCTTTCTATCTTTCCCCCTCCATCTCGCTCTCTTCAGTTGCTGCCCAGTTTATGCTGTGTCAAGTGGACCAGACAAAATGCTTCCAGTGCTGTTTGCCACAACAACTAACGAGTAACGAGTAACGAGTGGCGAGTATCGAAGTAACGAGTAATCAAAACACAATATTAGCAACACACACCACAAGTAAGCTAATCAATGCATCAACAACTTTAAAATATACAACTGATTTAAGGCCTTAAGCAAATACTCATTGATTTGGGAAAGGCTCCAACGAGTAGCTAAACAAGTAAGAAAGCTACAGTCGAGAGTGCTCGACCGTATGATACCCGCAACCCATTTCGAGAGAAAACAAAAAATTTAAATGATATATTAACAAAAAATATACCAAATATACTAAAATTAGTTTTTTGTATATATTTGAAAATAGCGGGTAAAAATCACAACACCGTTTTGGTCACACTGTCAACTAAACAAACAAAGCGCGGGCAGCTGCAAGTGAATTTTGCATATAAACTTGATTCTTTAATAACTTCCTTGTTTTTCATTCGATCTCAACTAAATTCACAGGAATTATTGAGAATATAATTATTATTATGCATACCAAAATTCAATGCTCTAGATCTATTATTACGGCTTTTACAGACTTTTGGGGGCGGAAAGGGGCGTGGCATCCAACTTTTGAAATAAACTTGACCTGCGTAGGACCTTTAGGAGTACTGTCCCCAAATTTGGTAGCTCTAGCTCTTATAGTCTCTGAGATCCAGGTGTTCATACAGACGGACAGACGGACAGACGGACATGGCTATATCGTCTCGGCTGTTGACACTGATCAAGAATATATATACTTTGTGGGGTCGGAGATGCCTCCTTCTGCCTGTTACATACATTTTCTGTTGGCACTAAGTTATAATACCCTTCTACCCTATGGGTAGCGGGTATAAAAATGTGACTTGAGTAGCAACCGTTTAAGAAAGGAATAACTGTAGCGAGCGCTACGAAATGCGGCTCAATTAGAGATAGATAAAAAAAGGAATGTCTATATGTGATTTAAATACAATTATAACAAATTTGTGTAGGATTAAAAAACCTTTTGTTAGACTTAACAAAACAGACGATTCAATAATAATATTGTAAGAAAATAAAATAAAATAAATAGAGAGTACAGTGAGTTCTTAAAAAAGAGTATGAATGATAATGATTATAGCAGAGTATTGAACAGAAAAGAGAATGGGAACAGGAAACGAGTAAAGTTTTAGCGAGTAACTTTAAAGTAAGCGATTAACTAGCGATCTGAAGAAAATTCAAATAAAATAAATATAGAGTGCAGTGAGTTCGTAAAAAAGATTATGGCTATAATTAGTTTTTAACTTTAAGTTCATTAATAAATTATAACAAAGAATTAAAAAAATAGTAAAGTTTGAGCGAGTAACTTTAAGGTAAACGAATTACTAGCGATCTGAATTATAAAAATAAAATTCAATAAACAACGAGTACAATTAGTTCCTAAAAGTTTCGTCTGTTTCGATTGCAATGGGTTCCTTTAAAATTCTCATACTCCATAGTAAAAGTATTAAATTCATCGATGGCAATGAGTTATTTTAGAATTCAAATTCTCCAAATTAAAAGTAATAAATTCATCGATAGCCATGAATTCTTATAAATTCGCATAATAATATGCCGCAATACAAACTAATAAATACATCGATTGCAATGAGTTCTTTTAGAATTCACATTCTCCATATTAAAAGTAATGAATTCATTAATTGCAATTTAAAATTCTAATTCTCCCTTGTGAAAGTAGTAAATTCATTAATTGCAATGAGTTCTTATCGAATTCGCATTATCCACATTAAAACTAATGAATTCAACAATTCCCATGAATTCCTTTAGAATTCACATTCTCCATATTGAAAGTAATAAATTCATCGATAGCCACGAATTCCTTCAAAAAGTGGCACATATGAAAACTACTGGACTCATCAATGCCAAAGAGTTGAGAGCAGTAAATGAATGAATCTGGCTAATTGAACGAACAATTCAGTTGGCGATTAGTCGAAACACGAGCGTGTAATCGTCGATGAAGCAGTCGCATTAGCAGCGAGTTGCCACGCATGGCAAAAACTCGCAATTCAATTCATCAACTTGCAACATTTCGATGCCCCCAATTGCGAATGAGTTGAATGAGTTTTTGCAACTCGATTGTCAGACATGGAGCCAACTCCATGGAGGAATTCAACTCTCAAAATGACGTGGCATATTTCAAGGTTTCACATTGTGCAGTTTCCATGAAAAACACTCGCATAACCTTTTACACGAATTGCAGCTGCGTCGAATGTCGCTTTTCTCTATTTTCTTTTATTTCATTTTTGGTTTTTTTCTTTTGTTTTTTTTTTGTTGCTAAACCCCGCCCATTGAATGCAAGTTCTAATTGTGTAATTAATGAATTGCCTCTCGGGCAACATCATCCAATGCGCAGTTCCCCTCTCTCTCTCACTCTCTCACTCTCTCTTTCTGTCTCTCTCTCTGGGCGACCCACATGGGACGTTAATTGAAATGCACGTGGGGTGGCAGCGTCCTTGAGATCGTCGGTTTTCCAAAAACACACAAAAAAACAAAGCAGACTCGAAAAAAATCAAAACAAAGCAAATTAATACGAAATTTTGGGCGCGACTGGCAAATACCCTGTAGACAATAATAATTGAATAAAAATTACTATTGCAAGTCTAAACAGTTTATGAATTCAAAAGCAAATCATTCAATAAAATGCCATTAAATCTGTTTGCACATGGAATATTATATGAAAATATCTTTTTTAATAAATTTAAAATTAATTGTTTGCCCAGTCTATAAAATGTTTTAAATATATTTTGGTAATTATATAAATTCAAATGCAATTAAATAAGTTTGCAAATAGATAATTTTGTATATACTTAAAAAAAAATAAAAATGTAATTGTTTGGCCAGTCTATAACTTTATTTCAATAGTTTGCAATTAAATACATTTAAATGAAGATCAGTTAATAAAATGCAATTAAATATGTTTACATATAGAAATTTATGTATTCATATAATAAATAAATTAAAATGAAACTATATTGCCAATAATGTTTTTCATTTGAATTCACTGCCTTTGTTAAATTAAATTTCTAATTTTTAGATTTTTTGCATAGCTTTGTTGTCAGTTTGACAAGAGATTAATGGGTACGCAGATAATTTATATAATAATACCATAATAAGAAAATGGCACAAATAAATGTTTGCAAAATAAAAAAGACTTTTAGATTTGCAGTAATATTAAATTGAAATAATTATGATTGTTCACTTAATAGATATTCATGTCAAATTGTATGAATACCAAAATAATATGAACTCAGAAAACACGAGCTTGTAAAATTGGATATTGAATTAAAATATTTGAGGCATAAAAACAGCTTTCAATTCAACAATAAATTGTCACTGTGATAAAATACAAAAGTATATCAATTTTGCATATACAAGCCCTTATATCGAATATATATTGAATAATGAGCATTTGAAAATTCTTGATGTGCCATTTCACATAATTTTAATTCCATTTTCCTATTTTGTACTCTCATCAAGTTAACTCTGCTCGCTTTCCACCATTTTCTGCAGGGTAGCGAAAACCACAAAAAAAAATATTCAACATTTTGGAAAACCGCTTAGAACCGCTTTCAGCTGAAACCGCTGCAGTTGCACATGGCGAGGGATGTTTGAAAAGTTTTAGAAAAACAGCTTATTAAATTATGGGATCTAAAAATTAATATGTATTTTCTTAATTGCATTATTATGGTTAGTGCTTTCTTTTTTCAAACATTTAAAAACTATTTTAATTTTTTAGAATCTTATATATTGTTTAGCAATATCCAATTAAATATTGACATCAAAGGACCAATAATTATCATATTAGATTCAAAGGACTTTTTATTTTGTAAACATTTTAAATTCAATTGTAAATTTTATGTTTTTCTCATGGATATACATTTTAATTTGTATACTATTTTTTAATTTTTATAGGGCAACAAAAGAGCAATAATTTTAGTATGTCATATGGATATTTTCAACATTTCAACAAAATTTTAATTTTTAAAAGCTTTTATTTTTTAGTGATTGCTTTTTTTAATTTCCTAAATAATTATCTATAACATTTTTATTTTTAATATACTTCTCTAAGATCACAAAACAGCAATAGTATTTTTGTATAGATTAAATTTAATTTTTTTAGAGTTTCTATTTTCCATTGATATCATTTTGGAACCAGTTTGCATGATTATATTTTTATTTCTGAATATACTTTTCTAAAATCATTGTTTATAATATCCTCTACATATCTATAAATTCTTTTAAATTATCATAGAATTTTGTTGCCATTTTCAGTGGCTTTCAACCAATTCAATTGTAGCCACTTTATCTTGTCGCTGCACTTTCGCCACTCTCATTGCTCAATCACTGGCTAGATACGTGTTTGTTTGTTAAAGCTCAGAGCAGAGCTCACTTTTAGAGTGTATTGGTGTATTGGTGTGTGTGTGTGTGTGTGTGTGTGTGTGTGTGCTTTGCATACGAACGTGCACTAATACACTCACATTGGCCATTACTCGGCAAGATTCTGATTGTCTGCATGAGTTTTATTTTTGCTCTTTGCGTCGTCAGTGTTATAAAAATGCGATTTATTTCCTTTGATGGGTTTCATAATGTGAAGCGCTGAATAGTCGTAGATGAAATGAATCATAATTCTCTTTCTTTTCTCTTTCTCTCTTTCTCTGACAATGCAAAACTGCATTTTCACTTCTGGGAAATTAATGAGCAATAGTCGCGATTTGGACGTGGCTCTTCAACAATTTTGTTTACCAAAAGCACAAATTATCTGCTCGAATAGCGAAGGGAAGGAAATGTGTGCAAAGAAATAGAAAACTTTAAATTACAATTTAATTACACATTTCTTTTCAACTGTATTCGAACTTGATAAACTTTAAAAAAAAAATAAGGCAATTATTCGAATAATTTTATGCACATACAAATATTTCTGATCATACCAAATATTTACATTTTTTTTGTAAGCATTTATTTTTAAATATTTTGCTTTTTCACATTTTGTTGCTATAACATATATATATTCACATTCCCAGCTCTCAGTTGATTAATTAATGCGCTGACATTGCAAACGCTTAAATTTGAATTTCTTGTTGAATGGTGGGTTCACTGTATGTACGATATATATTCAATTAAGATCAGAGGAATAATTGATTGGCAGCTCAGCTGTTTGTTGCAATTGCCCAAATTACCTGAATTGTCGGTTGCGAGTATTCGGGAATCGGTTGTCAATGGGCTGCAGCAAATGATGAAGTCAACCCACGTGTATCCAGCTATAACCAGTGCAATGCACTTGCTCTCTCTCTCTCTCTCTCTCTCTCTCTCTCTCTCCCCCCTCTCTCTCTTCGCTCGCTCTCTGTTTACAATTGCTGGCCGCTAATTTATTTGAAAAGCCATTTGTTACCTTTGGCTTGCGTCTGTTTACATGGCGAGGCTCGAGGGGCTATCAGACCAACCATCCGTCCGTCTGTCCGTCCGTCCGTCCGTCTGTCCGTCCATCCGTCTGTCCGTCGCTGCGTTTATCGGACATATATCGACACATATAGCTATCCAAATACGTGTACTACTTACTATATACAATGGAATACACAATTCTTGGCATTTCTTCTATATATTTTCCATTCTCCTGCTCTTCCTCTTCTTCTTGCGTATTACATTTACTGTTAATTCAATTTGCTGTTCCGTTTTGCGTTCCCTTGAAAAATTTCGCTACGCACGTTTTTTTTTCCCCCAATTTTCCGTCCATTGCTTTTGCCAATAGTTTTTGTGTGTGTGTGTGTTTTTTTTTTCGTTAGTCTGGTGAAATTTTAAGTTAATTTGTTCGGCAGCATGATAATAACAACAATTAGTTAATTGTTTATGTAAATATGCTGGCGGATTGGGCGGCATTCTAATCAATTCATTTGCCCGCATACACAGTCGATATTTTTGATATAAATATAGATATATTTTTAGCTGCGAGGGCCGTCAGTGAAATGCGTGCTTCTAAAATCCCGGAATACGATTTGTTGATAAAACGTATTTTATTGCAACCAACAACAAATTTTATTCATCACAATGTTTGCTTGTATTTTTGAAGATATATAAAGTAGCATAGGATACCATAAATTAAGTTTATACATTGCGATATCAATGAAAAATCTATAGCGAATATTTGCAATTTTAGATAACGAATTAAAAAGTTTATTTAAGGCTTACATTTGAAGTATTTTCTCATACAAATAAATAGCATCTTTACTATTCTGTAATTTATGAGGACAACTCAAAATGTCCTATAAGCTAATATTATTTAGAGAAAATTTAGAGTAGCGTTAGTATTTCAATTATGGCATTTGACTCAAAAATTGTTGTAATATTTGCATGCAATTTTCAAACCCCTGGAAATCATTTAATTTCCATTTAGAATAATTATTTTAAACAAATCTCTAAGCAGCTAATATACTCTAAAATAAAAGACAAAATTGACACTTTATATTTATTAATATGTGTTTTTTCTTGATTACATCTTTGATTGGAGATTTATTAAGTATGCGTAATATTTTATTTGCTTTTGTTGTAAATATTATTTACTTAATGAGCATTTGAAATGTATTTAATATGCGGCATAGTTTATTTGTTTATTGTTGATATAAGTTACTGCATGAACATATCAGCAATGTTAATTATTAATATAACAATTTGTATCTTTTCTTGCTAAAGTATTTCATAACTTATTAAGCATTCAAGTTAAATTATAAATGTGTCGTTCATAAAACGCATTTATTGTCTTGCAGATCAGATAAACAAGATATTTTCTAAGGAAATTACTCGTTTAGAACTCTTGTGACTGCCCTCGGGCATGTGTATTGACTATTGAGACATAAACGTGAAACGGGCAATTGGCAAATGTCTTGTGCAGTTTGGAATGTATACAGATATACATACTATATACACACATATATATAAACTGCTGGATATCGGCGATCGACGGCACATGGTTTCACACACACACACACACACACACACACACACACACACTCGTACACACACAAACACACGTCTCGCACAACAAATCGAGCAACAGTTGCCGTTGCTTCAGTTTATTTAGTGAATTATCGCGAAAATCGCCAAAAATCAACGAACAACATTTTTGTTCTACATGTGTGTGTGTGTGTGTGTGTGTATGCGTGTGTTTGTGTGTGTGTGTGTGTATTTGTTGTTTGTGTTTTGTTTAGCTTCAGTAAATACTTGAAAATTTAATGCCGTTTGGCCAATAATTAAGGCACAAACAATGCGCTGAAACTGAGGTGCCTCCCAGCCTTGTGAATGCCTCACTGATTGACCGACTGACTGAATGAACGACTGACCAACTCAGTGACTGACAGAACAACTGACTGACTGGCTGACTCACTGAATAACTATTGATCGACTGACTGACTGATTGACCGCACGACTGACTGCCTAACTGATTGATCGACTGACCGACGGATTGACTGAGTGACTGATTGACCTCCCGACTGATACACACACACTGATTGACTCACTGATTGACTCTCCAACTGACTAATTGACCCACTGACTCAACGACTGACAGAATGTCTGCCTGACTGACTGACTCACTGACTGATTGACTGATTGACTGATTGACCGACTGACTGACTCACTCACTTCTTGACTGACTAATTGACTAACTGACTGACTAACTGATTGACTCTCTGACTGACTGACTGACCATCTGACTGACCAGCTGACTGACTGATTGACCAACTTACCGTCTGACTGACAGAATGTCTGCCTCGATAAGTTTTTCAATTTTCCCCACATCGATTTGCCTTTGCATCGCTTTAGTTTGGCTTGCCTTGCTTCGATTTGCTTTGCGCATATTTTCAAATATTAATCATACGCACAGTTGGCAAATGCACATAAATTATTGACTCGCCTGCCAATTGAAATATTGAGCACAAGCTGCGGGCACTAAATGAAAAACAGACCCGCAACCCCCAAAACAAAATGAATAATATGCAAAATGGCAAAAGAATCTCAAATACACTAACGTCCTCGCTTCCTCCAAAAACTCGTCTTTGGCGAGACATGAAATTCACATTATGAATCCAGTTGCAGTTAAGGTTACAT
The DNA here is from genome assembly GCA_035047365.1 of Drosophila ustulata. Classification (NCBI taxonomy): domain Eukaryota; kingdom Metazoa; phylum Arthropoda; class Insecta; order Diptera; family Drosophilidae; genus Drosophila; species Drosophila ustulata. Next base: position 11,744,405 of record JAWNPT010000080.1, read on the forward strand.
AGATATAGATAATTATATATATATTTTGTTTAATTAATATATAATATACATATTTAGCTAGAGTACTAACATGTTTAGAATGAAAATAAAAAAAAGTCTTATCATGTTTCCCAAATTCGTCGGGAAAATATTTATAAAAATATATGTATGTATTTTAAAAGGTAAAAGTATATTTTCGAAATCTCTCTAGATTATTTCTCTCTCTCTCTTTTATTATCGATGACATTCAACATTGATTTATTTTTCACATCGATTCAAATAAACTTTGAACAATTTTATCAAATTGAAACAAACTGCACCAAATTAATGTTATTCAGTTTAAAAATGGGTTGATTTTTTTTTGATTATTGCTTTGCCTAAGAAAAAAGTCTGCAATATGCCAGAATTTCATTTAAAGTAAACGAAATTTCTCTTAATCTATTTCCAAAGAAAACAACAATAAGTTTGTCCTATATTTTCCATTATAAATTGCAAAACTATAAAATAAATTTATATAGATTTGGCTTTTTGACTGAAAAATTAGTTGGTATTAATTTAAGCTTTTTAACATTATTTTAATCAAAAATGTATATTTGTTAAAAAGGTGAAAAAGAGTGAGTTTCAAATCGTCTTGGAAGCGATTTTGAGAGCAGAAAAATTGTGTTGTCCACTTGCCAGCAACAGATGGCGCCAGCAGCTGTTGCCAGCGCTGGGCAAACAAAAATAATAAAACCCCCTAAGAAGTCCCGGTCAGGCTGGAAGATTGAAGTTCTCGAAAAGAATTGTAAACCGGAAGTGGCCCAAAAATAAAAGGTTGACACAAAGCGAAAAGCGAAAACGACAAAAGTCAAACAACTGGAGAAATGGAGAACTGGAGAAACGGAGAACTGAAGAGAGGGAGAGAATTGTTTTTGTACTTGTGATGAAGAGAAAGATGAGAAAACACATTGAGTGGAAAATAAGACCCTTGTGTTTCATTCTCTTCTTGGTCAGCCAAACTAATGAGGATAATGAAGTAATGTCCCAAATTGATGAACAAACTTCGCCCGACACAATTTCAACGAATCTGACCAGAACTTTTCATTTGCGAAAGTATTTCCGGACATATTGAGGAAACGGTCCCCAAAAAATGTGATGCCAATGAAACCTTAGACAGGAAATTGATGTCAACTCGTTAGGTTAAACACAATTTAATTATTTCAGACGACCAGCAACATTTGTGGAATATATTGAATTTTATATGGGGAAAATTATGCATACCAAATTCTGAGAAAAATCGGAAAATGTTGTGATAATTTATTTGTTGTTTCTAACAGCACGTCTGCTAATGCCACAGAGAGCACTTGGAAAAACATTTAAAAACAAATTACAGAAAGAAATATTGATTTGATTATTGAACTATACAAAACATAAAACAACATTACTCAATGGAAGAGAATTAAATGCAGAGTAGAAAAGTAAAGTAAGCAAAAAAGCTGAAATGCAAATTCGAATTTTATTTTATTCAAGTCGAAAAAAGTTACTTCAGTTATTTATTTTACTATCATTAATTTAAAGGCTTCAAGTATAAATATTTTGAATTATGGTTGCAATTTTTCACTACTTGATCTAAATTTTTGAAATCTATGTCAACTATGCCAAATCAAATAAAATAATACTTAATACTTTTAAGTAGTAGCTTAATAATAAAATAAAACCTCAAAGGTTTTAAAAGTATTTTTGCACCCAGAGAAATCATTTTAAAAATAAATTCCACAAAGGAAAGTTAAATTGATTTGAGTTGTTTAAATCAAATATATTCCCATTTAATATTTCGTTTCCTCTCAAGAAATTGCATTGAAGAAAAGTGTTTCTCATAAATGATAATAAATAACTTCAAAGTCGCAGCCAGCTAATAAAGCGTGTGTATTGAATAATAATGCTCAAGAGTTGTTAAAGTAATCTCTACATAGAACCCAGTGACATCGTAACTTTAGATAATCAATCAAAAGCATATTCTCTGGAATGAAGTTTCGATAACTGGAGATAATCAATCACACTTAGAGCGGCAACTTCGTGAAACTGAATGAAAACTATTCATAGCATTTAAAGATTTCGACGAAAACTTTGCACAATCAATCACAGAACATTTACGCATAGATTCGATGGCAACCACGTCGTATGCTTAACGTGAAATGCACACAAGTAATTAAACTGCGATTACAAATCTCAATCGAAAGAAATCAGCGAATCGATGGAAATTCTCAAGGCCAGCAAAAAGAAATTCCAAAAAAAAAAGATGCACTTGAATTCGCATTAAATTAAAGTTGATATTTTGCGTGGCTGGCGGATTAATTTTTAATTAGTTGCACACATTGCAACACAGGTTGCAACACGCTGACCTTCGGTGCAACAACTCGCTGCACATTTTGTTGCACGGGATCATTTCATTCACACCTCATCTTCATAATAATGTGCATATTGTGGTGGATATTGTAAATATTGAAAGAATTTTGCCAGCTTACCTTTTTGCTCTGGTTTCTCGCCTTTTCTTCTCGCTTCTCGCTGCAGTTGCACTTTTCTGTCTCTTTTGCACACACTCTTCCTCTCTCTCTCTCTCTCGCTCCGTCAATGAATTAACTTTTGCTGTATTTGGCAATAATTTTGCTTTTCAACAACTTTTCGAATATTATTCTTCTTCTTTTTTTTTTGTGCACCAGGAAACAAACAACAAAAAAGACAACAAAAAAAATGCTCACGAAATTTCAATTTAAATGTGGGATTTTTTTTATTTATTTTTTACTATAGTTTTTTTTTCTTTTATTTTTTTTTTTTTTGAAAACACACGACACGAAAAATTCCCAACACTGATTTTTTGAAATTTGAAATCTCTTTTCTTTATTTTTTTGTATTTTGTATTTCAAGTTTTTTTTTGATCTCTCGATGTTTATCGAACTCGCTGGAAAAAAAAAGAGAATCGAAATCGCATCGCAATCGAAATCGAACGTTGTGAGGCAATTGTTGATTGGGATTTTGGTTTGTTTGGCTGTTTGGTTTGTTTGTTTTTGGCTGACTCCAAGAACTACAACAACGCAATGTTATCCGCTCGGAGGCTGAACGCCTACTGGATGTTGAACGCGCGCCGAAAGCTGTCGCAGACTGCGACGACAGCGACAGCAGCGACGACGCAGCGACAGCGACAGCCGAAGTTCAAGCTAAAGCTCTTCGTGCGCTGCGTCGCCTGTCGCGCTGCCGACGTCGCTGCTGCTGCGCTTTTTAATTGCATTTCAGCTGGCAAAAGCGCAGCCCAGCAGCAGCAGCAGCATAAAACATTTTGCTCTTGAATAATTTAATGCAAATATAACGCAGTCTACACACATTCGCATACATTTGTATTTTTACGCATGGCGCTAAAAACAGGCAACTGTGCGAAACAGGAAGAAGTCTACACGGCACAAAAGTCTCCAAAGCTTGGAAGCTTTCGCACGACGCGCGCCTTTCCAGTGCTAACAAGTGGGGAGCAACAGTTGAAATGAATGAAACTTTCTGCGCTGCCAGCAGCGACGGCGACGGCAACGGCGACGGCGACAGCGCTGTCGACGTTCATGTGTTGCGCCTGTGTTACACCTGCCCAAGTGTGTGTGTGTGTGGGTGTGGAAACGCTTTCCAGTCACACGCAGACTGTTGCGCTCTAGCACGTGTCCGAGTCTCTGTCTCTGTCTGTGTGTGTGTCCGTTAAGCAGCAACTAATTTTTGTTAATCACACCTTAATGACATGAACTTGACACCATTCCCAAAACCTTCCCCCCTCTGCTTCTCTACCCTCCCTGCCTGCATACATTCAACATCAATTTTGGCCAACCAAATTGACTGAGTGTGCGTGTGTTTGTGTGTGTGTGTGCGGTTGTTTGCCTGCCACTTAATTACAATTTGCTAGCAGCTTAAGAGCAACAGCAACAACATTGAACGCAGCTGCTTCACTTGCACTCACTTCACACACACACACACACACTCACTCACTTGCTCTCTCTCTCTCTCTCGCACACGCTGCCTCAGAATGCATCGCATTTAATGAGCTGCCAGGCGACAAATAAACTGCAATCGTTTTGCGCGTCCTCCATTTCCTTTGACTTCGCTTTACAGCCAGCGATGCTTGTTAAATAAATCACAACGTTTAACACCGCTATTTGCATGCCACACCACGGTGCAGCTGCATGGGCAGGCACAGTGGAGCAAGGCTTATTTTAAGCAGTATTGAATTTGTTTTAATTTAATTGCATTTTAGTGCATTGCATTTCAATTATTTTAGTTTTGCTTAGTTTAGTTTAACTTATATTCATTTCATTTAATGAATACTAATTTAAATGCATTTAATTTATATCAATTTTATTTAATTTGTATTCACTTAATTTAATTTATATTCATTTAATTTAATATATATTCATTTAATTCAATTTATATTCATTTAATTTGATTTAATTTAATTTAATTTTACCAATTTAATTTGATTTTTATTAATTGCATTTTATTTATATACATTTATATTGATTTTCATTAATTTATTTTGATTTGTTATAATTAAATTTAATTCATATTAATTCTTTTTTTATTTTATTAATTTGTATTTAATTTAATTTTATGTTATTTACTTCTATTTAATTTTATTGAATTTAATTTGCAAAATGAGTGGCACAATTAATAAGTTTTAGCTTTCAGCACTATAGTGAATATATTAAAATAAATCAAAATTATGTTACTTTTAAATTGACATTAACGTTGCATACTTTTTGTTAAAGATTATTTTCTAAATAAATAATTTTAAATTATCGCGATTATTGCAATTATTAAATAAATCCTTTGAGACTTGAAACTTTACATACAGATAATTAACCACCTTTTCAATCGAAGCACACCTAAGTCACCACTATGATTGTTTAGTTTTTATTAAAGAAAAGAAAGTACATAAAGAAAACCAAATATTTTTACAAAATAAAAATCAATCAATACCCTCATTTATATTGAATTGATATGTTGTTCTATTTATATATGAACAACATAATAAAATTTCAGAATCTCACACACGAAATTTGTATTATAATGATTATTTATTTAGATCAGCTTACAAAATAATCATAATTCACATCAAGTTAATGAAACATCAAAAAACAGCTGAACAGAAACTCAAATAAAAGTGATCATCATAAACATCTTGCAAATTAAGTACAATTATTTTCATTCATTCAATTGCCCCGATATTTTATTGTAGTATTTTTTTCCTGCCTCGTAAAATACTTAGTATGCTTGAATTCATGCCATATTATTGCTCGCATAATGAGACTATCAAAAGTTTATTACTTGCACGATTTATGGCTTAATTAAGCAACCACACGAAATAAATTGTTTATTAAAACGCACAGAGGGAAAAAATGCAAACCGCAAAAAAATCCAATTAAAAATCTATAGAATTGTTTTGGATCGTCTGGTACTGTAGAAAAAATATGGCAGATAAATATAAAAAAAAGTGTTTAGCATCTTGATGATCGTTGCGGTAACATATGGCAAGAAATGTCTCCGTGTTATTAGTTCTTTATGAAATATATATAAAATAGCATTAAAAGTTGCTTTGTTTATTAATTTTGCCCCAATTTTGATTGGGAAATTATTGTGTAGTCTGCTGAAAGTATTTTGCTTAAGGACATACGATCACTGCATTGTTAAGTTGGCCGCAGCTTACTTATGGCGTTGCCGGACCGTTGCACTTAAGTGCTGCCTGCAGTTTGGAATTCATTTAATCGACACCTGGCAATGCTGCTAATCACATTAAACATGCAAAGTACAAACAGTTGATACAAAGGATTGCATACTTAATTGCAATGTTTTTATTTATTCTGCTTTTAATTAGCAAATTTAAAAAAAGCAAAAAAATTAGTATCTGTCTGTATAATTTTTAGTTTAAGTGTAGGTCTATAAAAAAACATTACGAAAAAAATTCTTAACATAAAAATAATTAGGCCGTTACTCAATGTTAAGTATAAAACTAGCTTTTTTATTTGTTTAAATATGAAAATTTTGTTCATGCTGTTAGGGATTGTACTTCAAGTTTTATTTAATTATTTCATTTTCTTGTTATTCAATGTATTTATAAATTGCTATTTGGTTTTAATTTCTACTAATGCTGGTCAAGCTTCAAAACCCTATGAAAACAAAATAAGTCTATAAATTATTATTTTTTTTTTTTTTCATAATTTCAAAAGCTGTCGAAATCTATTTCAAAAGAAATATATAAAAAAAAAGATGCTTAACATAATAATTGTGAATCTGATTACAAAAAAAAACAAAATACTCAACACAAAAGTTTTACTATTTTGCATGAGGTTTAAAAACAACAAATTAAAAAAAAGTATACTTAACATAAAAGTTGTGGTACAAGTGTTATTATATTTTGCAAGCTGTTCAGTTGAAGATATTGCGAATTATTTTTGCAGCTTTGAACAACGAATTGCAATCGAAGTCGACGCTTTGGTCGCCTGCGCTGCTGCAGCTGCGATTTGCGTTAATCAGGAAAGTGTTTTCCGCTGATAAGACAGCAGCAGCAGCAGCACGCCTGCCACCATGCCACCGCGTGCGGCAAGTGTGGCGCCACAACCGTGGGGGCTCGTGTCGCCGCCCGCGTCCAGCGCCTCGTCGAAATAGTTGCCGTAGATGGCAAAGGTCAGGAGGTGAGAGTGCGGCTTGAGCAGCTGCAGCTGGACGCGAGTGTCGCCGGAGTCGGTGGCAGCCGTGTGTGGCATGGACCAGAGCAGCTCGGTGGCTTGCAACGCGTACAGCGAGACGCTCAGCGTGCTGGGCATCAGTTGGCGTCGCGCACGTTGCACGAACTCGCCGCTGACACGCAGCGTGTGGAAGCGCGGCAGTTGCAACGCCGCGACTTCCCTCAGCTGACCGCAACTCTCGACGCTCTGGTTGCGGCACGCAAACACGCCGCACAAACGCACCACGCTGTGTTGCGCCTCCTCGTAGCGTCGCTGCCCCACAAACACGCCCAGCCGATAGACGTAATCGCTCTGCTGCCGCTGCTGTGGCGCCTCCACGCTCAGCTCGAAGTCGCAGCACAGATCCGTGTGGCACAAGCGACGCTGCTGCAGCCCGCCCTCGAGCGGCACCTGCCAGCTGTTGAACTCCTCCAGCTGCGGCTGCTGCAGCATCGCCAGTTGCAGCTGCTCCGGCCCCGTTCGCTCCACGTCCGCGTCCACGGCCACATCCCCATCGGGGGCATGTGGCACGCGCGCCACCAGCAGCTGCCGCTCGCCCAGCGTAGCATCGCCGACCATGCGACGCGCCAATGCGCCGCGTTGGCCCGCATAGATGCCGCTGCCGCTGATGCCGCCGTGTGGCAAGCTCGCTCCCGCCGCCAGCAGATTCACGTTGTTCGCCCACGCCCAGCCCTGCTGCAGCTGGCTGGCTGCGAGGCAGAGAGAGAAAGAAAGAGAGAGAGATTATCATTAGCGAATCTTCAAGAATATTATCGACTAGCAGCTACCCTGTTAAAGCAGTTGATTTAACCGTGGCAAACCAAAGAAAAGTTGTGACAACTTGAAGACTGCATTTTGCCAGTTGAAAGCAGCATGATCGACTGGCAGATACCGCGTAGGGAACAGCAGTTGAGCAGCCATAAAACTAATTTTACATATGACTAGCAGATCGACTCTATCGACGTCAATAAATGAATCAATCAACAAATTTAATTCCAGCAATATCATTATTTGATCACAAGTTTTCCTTGTTTTTCAAGTTCATCATTATTATTGATTTAATTACTCATTGTTTTTATTATGAGTAATGAAAATCATAATTAATTAATATTTTCGATATATATAAATATATAATTAATTTTCTAATTTTATTTATTTGTATGATGCACAAATTTATTAACACAAACTTATTCATCGGCGTTAATAAATTATCGTTGAAAGTGTTACAAATCAAAAATAATCATTGTCATGTAATTTGAAGATTACGGCACCTATTAAATTGAATAATGATAATTGGAAATTGATAAGGTTGTGTTTTAAAAGCACGCTGGGCCACAGATAATCTGTTTGATTAGATACAATAATTCTTAGTATTTTCGAATTATTGGCAAGCTGGCACAGAAAATATACCCTGTAAAAGCAGTTTGAATTTGTAGTCAAAAGCCTAAACATTGTTTTAAAGCCTTTTTTATTTTGTCATAACAAACAAAATGTTTTTGATAATTGATTTATTCTTATTTATTATAAAAATACGAAAAAATATCATCAAAAAAATATAATATATATATAATATAATATATATAATATAAAAATATAAATAGAAGGAAAAAAGCATAAATGATAAAAAGAGCTTTAAACCTTTTTTTCTATGAGCCAAAACAATTTTGTAATGATATTTTCTTCATATTGGGCAAATTTTAATGTTTGAATTATTTAATTCTCATATTTATACTTTCCAAAATAGAAGAAAAATCATTGCAACAAAAATTGTTTTAATGATTCGATTCAAACATTCATTTTGCAATTAATAGATATTAGATCATTAAGATATTGTAATGCTTTGGGGATTTTTGTATTTATTTATTACTTATTTATATGTCATTTGCGATGGAAAGGCGAAAGTTATTGTTAAATGATTTTGTTCTCGTACTAACATTAAGCTCATTAAATAATTGTGCAGATGCTCTGCCACAACTTACCGGTTAGGAAGGGCAGCTCGGAGTTGAACATTTCGGTGACAATCAGATTGCGGACGCGGAAGCGTTCGACAAGCTCCTGAGCGGGCGTGTAGAACAACATGTCGAAGCAGACGAAGTGGCCGAAGGTGACGCCGAAGTCCGTCTCGAAGATGGCGAACTCGGGCGCCGCAGTGCGATTCAGTTGCGGCTCGAGATACAGATTCCATTTGCGATAGCGCGACACGATCGCGCCTCGCCGATCGATAACCACGTTCGTGTTGAACAATCGATAGCCGCGAGCAGGACAATCGAGATCGGAAGCGTCGCAATCCTCGCGCTCCTTCACATTGAAGAGCAGATACGTTTTCGCAGCGACGGCGGCGCAGGCAAGTTGCCGCATAAAGTCGGCGACGGCTGCCACATGGGTGTGGCACAAACTGGGCGTGGCATTTGGCTGCGGCACCGTCGTCAGCTGCAGCAGACTGTTGAGCGTCGCCTCGGGAAACACAATGATGTCCGTGGTCCCATTCGCCGACTCAATCAGCTCCAGATACGCCTTCAGATTCTCGGCGAGCAACTGCGACGAATTCGCGCCCGCGATCGCTGGTCGAAATTCCACAACGCCCGCCGTGTAATATTCGTTTGTGGCAGCTGCAACGCCGGCCACGAGCAATAGGAGAGGCAACGTGTTGCCCATGACGTTGCAAGCTGACTGAATCGAAATCGCGTCTGGCAATGTTTAATGGATTTATTGTATCTAATCGCTCAGCTGTTATCTTCGCTACCTGTTTGCCCGATGCTGTTGCCACCCTGGTCCAGATAGCACAAAAACATTGCATGCTTTTAGGCTGCCACACAAAAATCACTTCACTTCACTTTGTGCCACTTCAGTTCGGAGCGAAGCGTTTTCTGGGCAACAACTGCAAATCAAATTAGCGTGAAACTTGAACACTAATTAATTGTGTACGATTTGTTTTTGTTGATTTTTGATAACCAATTTCAAGTGCATTTGGCAAAGTTGTGATTTACTTATTTGCCCATTTGCAATATGAGACACAAAAAAAATCACAGCACTTCAGTTCAATGTGAAGCGTTTTCTGGGCAACAACTGCGAATTGAATTGGCGTGAAACTAGAACAATAAATAATTGTTTGCAATTTATTTTAGTTTTTATTTTTATTGTTGATGATTTTTGATAACAAATTTCAAGTGCATTGCGCAAAATTGTATTTTTCTAATTTGCTCATTCGCTTTATTTGCAATCATAAAAACATTGCATACTTTTCGGCTGCTCTTCAATTTGGTTCATTTCTTGGCTAGAATGAAACACAACTAAATTGTCTTTAGATTGAAATCTATTGTGAGTTTAAATTCTTTGGGTTGCAATAATAATAATTTTGAAAACACCGTATGAAAAGGAAAAATATGTAAACTTCACAATTTAATTAACGATACAAATTCATATTTAAATAGATTAATTTAGATATAAAAAGAAAGTTAAAGAACGTTGTTAGGCTGCAATATTTAAATTTTACATTGTGTTGAAATTTAAAATGACTTTTTAACTGGTTTACTGTATGTCATATTATGATAATTTTATAATCTCCAAGCAAGCGACTTAATAATATAATCTGTATTTTATTGCCTGTTTGTTTATAAGCAAGTAAGAATCTTTTGTTTTGAGTATATCGAAAATATGACGATCAATTTGCATGACCTACATAAACATTGACAAAGTTTTGAAAATCCCTCACGTTAAAGATAAACATTAATAACATAATTAAGCAAGCATTGATAATCTGCCAAGACACGACAAACATTCTGGCAATAAACTCAGTTGATAAAAAAAACAAGATTTCATCTATGTAGTAAAAGTTATCAAATTAGAATTATCTGAAGTTCAAATCTTGAAGTTTAAAGGTCATTGTTTTCAGCTGTTCTCAGCAATTTGAATTTTTGTGGAAATTAAAAAGACAAAGTGGTTTTATACTAATTAAACAGATAATTACAATAATGTTTAAACCGAAACTTACGAGATATTTATTTGGTAGAGCGAGTGAAAAACACATGCACTTGAATCGACGCTTGCTTAATTTATATAAAAAAAAAGAAGGAAATTTAAATGTTAATTCCAAATCATGTGCAACATCAGGGGCAAGGCGAGCAGCGAAAGTGCGGATAAGACTGGCAACGAGGCAGCGGCATCGTCCTTGGGCTTGAAGCCGCACTCCACATCCTGTTGCTCGGTGCCCGAGCCGAAGGTGCAATCGTCGTCGAAGTAGTTGCCGTAGATGGCGAAGGTCAGCAGGTTCTCCAGCTCCAGCTGCTCGGCGAGGGCGAAGCGCAGTTGCAGCTGATGTCTAAAGAATTGAATTGAATTGAATCGGAATTTAATTGATTTGCATTCGCACTCACTGATCGGGCAGCTCGTCGATGGACCACTCGAATTGATCGGGTCGCAGCGGCAGCAGCGTGTCGAGCACAGAGTTGGGGGCGAGCAGCAGCTGCTGCGACTTGGGGTACGTGGCATTGATCGAGAGTCGCGTGAATGCCACACGCGGCTGAAGGTCGTGCACCAACTTGCCACAGTCCTCCACATTGGGCCCGGTGCACGCGAAGATCGCGCAATTGCGCACATAATTCTGCTCCACAGACGCCTCGTTGCGCCAGCCATCGTAGGCGCCCAGCCGATACGTGTGATAATGCGCCGGACTCGCGGTGGCATTCAACTTGCGCCACTCCAACTCGAAGTTGCAACACAGCCGCCCGTGGCACACCTTGTACTCCAGCTGCGAGAATCCCGTTTGCACCAGCATCGATTCCAGCGGCACCGTGTTGTAGCGCGTCATGTCGTCGCGCTTCATCTTGTAGCCCGTCGTGTTGCTCACTCGCTGTTGCACCTCCGCTTGCAACCTGCCCCGTCGGGTGGCGCCGCGCGGATACTTGGGCACCTGGGCCACGTGCAGGCGACGCTGACCCTCCTCCAGCGCCATTTCGCTCGAGAGGCTCCCATCGCGGCCGTGATAAATGCCTGTCCCGCTGTTGCCGCCCTCGGGGCGACTCGCCCCCGCTGCCAGCAGGTTCACATCGTTGGCGAACGCCCACGCCTGCTGCACCTGAACAGCTGCAAAGGGAAAGCGGCGGAGAGAGTGGGAGAAAGTCAGAGAAATTCAAGGGGGAACAAAGAAAGACATACGGATATTGACAGTGAATACAACAAATTGATTATTACTTGACTTGCAAATTGATTCTTTCAATTCAAAATTAATTAAAATGCAAATTTTGCAACCTTAATTATTGAAATGTTGATTTAAAAATGCAGTACCAACATTTTTAAATTATCAAATTGCTTAAATATTTAAAAAAAAAATATATATATAAAATGAATTTCATTCAAATTTGACTTTTTACACTCGAATCCAAAAATTGTGTGTTACAAGTATTTTATGCAGTTTGCCAATTAATTAATTGAAATGCAAATTTTGCAACCATAATTATTGAAATGTTGATTCAAGAATGTAGTACCAACATTTTTAAATTATCAAATTGCTTAAATATTTAAAAAAAAAAATATATATAAAATGAATTTCATTCAAATTTGACTTTTTACACTCGAATCCAAAAATTGTGTGTTACTTTTCTTACCAATCAACAAGTATTTTTTGCAGTTTGTCAATTAATTCTTTTGATTCAAAAAAGTCAAGTGCATATTTTGCAACCTTAAGTATTGAAATGTTGGTTGAAATGATTACAAATGAAAATGTAGTAAACATTTTTCGAACCAGCTGAACCACAAAAAATCATTTCTTGGCAACCAACTCTGAACCGGTTCAGAATAAAGCGAATATGTATTTCAATTCATTGCTGTTAATCTGATAAATTCATTAATTTAGCCCAACTCCCCAACTTAGCGCTCATCTAACGCAAGCTTAATTTAAACACCGCTCTGAACCGGTTCAGATTAAAAGTTGCACACGCTAATCCCCCCAAAAGTACTGTGGTTGTTTTGCAAAGTCAGTAATAAGACTTTTCGCCTAAATTGAAGCAATTAGATAACTTGCAATCACCCTGAAACGGTTCAGACTAAAAGTTCTGTTCACTGAACCACTCGAATTACAGCAGTGGTTTCTAAATTGAAAATACAAATTTCTATTGCATCCAAGAAAATATTTGGGAAAAATAGAAAGAAGCAATTAAAAATTTTGCATTCAGCTTGAACCGGTTCAAGCCAAAACCTTTGCTCGTTGAGCCATTAACAAATTACTGCAGAGATTTCTGCAAACTTAGTTTAACTACAAATCTAACTTATTATATCTATTTGTGGAAAATAATCATATGCAATTAAATGAACCGGTTCAGGCTAAGAGTTCTGCTCATTGAACCACTAAAAACGAATACAATGATTTTTGCAAAGTCAGCTAAAACTTTAAACTACAAATCTACAATTTGTGGAAAATAATCATATGCAATTAAATGAACCGGTTCAGGGCATAATAAAGCCGAGTAAATTGTGATTATTACCTGTGAGAAACGGCAGCTGCGAGAACCAGAAGGTGGGGAAGATGAAGTCGCGAACACCCTGCTCCATAATGAGCGTCTGCGCGGGCGTGTAGAAGATGATGTCGAAGCAGATCATGTGGCCGAAGGTGACGCCAAAGTCCGTCTCGAACGAGACGATCTCGGGCAGCAGCGTCGTGTTCCTCGGCTCCCCATACAGATGTATCTTGCGGTATCGGGAGATGACGGTGCCGCTGCGATCGAAGGCCACGTTCGTGTTGTAGGTATTATAGCCATCGGGGGCACAAGGACGCGGGTCCTCGGGATGAGCGGAGCAGAGTTCGTGCTCCGGGACATTGACCACCAGATATTTGCTGGCATTGCGGGCGGCACACGAGATTGCGACCAGATATTCGGCATAGTATTTGGCCTCAGGATCGTCCAGACACGGATTCACCTTCTGCCCGCCATCGGGCACAAAGCCGAACACATTGAAATTGTCGAGCGTTGCCTCGGGGAAGATAATGATGTCGGTTTCGCTGGCATTCGCCGAATAGATGATCTCCAGGTAGCCGGCCAAATTATCGCGCCATCCCTCGTTGCCGTTCTCATGGCGAAATTCAACAACGCCGGCCGTATAAAAGTTCGCACTATCGACGGCCGCCTGAAAACCAATTGGCGATTAGTTTTCCATTAGCTTATCTCTCTGTGGGCGAGTTCTCGATTGCCTACCTGCTGAGTCACCTGGCCGAGGGACAAGATCAACAGCAGCAGGAGCTGAGTGAGGTTTGAACATCTCATCATCTTCCTCCCAACCTTGGCCTTTGGCTCTTCGTCAGCCGGCCAGCGCACGTTTTGACTGCGGCACATGGGCCAGTTCGATGACTCTTTATACTGCCGGCAAATGCCCCGAAAAATAATACCTAATAATGATTGGCAATCTTATCGCCATCTAGCGGTCACTGTGGCGCGACTAGTTGTCCAGTCGCACAGTGGCGCAAATCGGCAGAAAGTGGGTCAAAGCAAATGCACTTGAAAGACAAGTTCGATTAATAGAGTATTTTTGATGTTACCAAGTATTGCAATTAAAGTTCTGGTTTATCCAAATAATGAAATATGAAAAAAATATACCAATTAAATTTCATATTATGCAAAAAACAAAATAATAGAGTATTTTCAACGAAATATACAAATTATATTTCATATAATTACTAATATTTAAAATAATAGAGTATGTTTTATATGACGCAATATAAACAATAAATCAAATATTTTTTATATATATAATTTTCATATTCACGAAAGTATTACAACTTTTATATTTATCAAAATAATATCAGAATAGAGTATTTAAGAAACGACGAAATATACAAATTCAATTTCATATTTATGCGTCTAGCACAGTGGGAATAAACGCGATGCAATTAAAATAAGAGCTCTGTTTAATAGACTCATTAAGCTAGTTCTTAATCCCCAAAAATATAATGATGCTTAAACAATTTAAACAAACTAATATTACTGTTGTAATTTACCAAAAACAGATGACAGAAACAGATGGCGTATAAAATATTATTTGAATATTGCCAATCTACTAAAGCCCAGCTAAATAAATGTTCTAGTCACACGATCTTCGTGAAATTTGGGGAGCAACCGCAAAAGATGATTAGAAGTCCATACAAAATGTTTCCTTTAAATAGATTAAAAAACACAAGAGTTACGCAATCCTAACTAACGAAAATACCGAACCGATTTGTACTTTTAGAACGTACGTCTTGTCTAACAATTTAAGCAAACAACTCTGCAAATTTTCAGCAGCCTAGCTGCGCTAACAGCCGAGTTCACATGGTCTGTTCGAGGTGCTGATGTTGCCAAAGCGAATTTCACATGAACACCATCGATTTGTGACTGCTAGACAAAGTGTTAATCTTGATTAACCACTTTACCGGTAATTAGTAATCAATTTACTAATTACAACACTTTGGTTAGACTTTGAATTATATCCGTGTCTTGCATTGTTTTTCTGCTCAGTCGACTTGTGTTTTGCCGATCAGGCTTAATCGTATATCATGTTATGGTTCGGTTTTTTTTGGGGCTTGCACATTGGACGACTGTACAAAAAACTATCGAAGAAATACAGCCAACTGATTTTGGATTATGATATATTGGCATGTGAGCGCTATATATACATACTTGGGCTTTACGACCATTTATTAATAGACAACTTGGGTCGCAAAAATTTTTTGCGACGTTATCTCGTCCCTCAGCTTTCCAGATAGTATTCATTATTATTTGCGATTGCGATTGCGATGGCGATGGCGATGGCGAGTAATGGATGTTATTTATCAGTGTGCGTTTCGGGCATTTTTATCTGGTACTTAATCATTTTATCTGCACTCTTTATTATCGGTTGTATATATCTCTGATCATTTGACACTCAATTACAATGTTGATTTAGTTTTATCTGCTTCTCTTTATGTCGGCCACAAAGTTTTTATCTTTTCGCTGGTGGTATCGGCTTTTGATCTCTAAAATATTGCGTAGCAAACTAAAAACAACTGAAGATTTATGAAACCCCAACTATTAAAGTAAATACCGTCCTATGACTGTATCAAATTCTTTTGATGCCTGACGAATCGATTATTCCGATAAGTCTCTCTAATCATAACTCCTATTACGAGTAATACACGATCTGCAGTCGAACGTATTGTTGGAACTGTTCAAATTTGATTATATCGTAAAATTGTCATAGCAACAATCGCTCGTTAATTGACTTTTGATACGAAAGTGCTGATAAATCTTTCAATATTGTGATTGTATTATTTTATCTACAGTTCATGGAGATCAGCTAATCAGCAAGTTAACTATTTGGCTGACTTCATCAATTTTACTCACACTTGAGTTAAATGTGCGTTATTCCTGGTTTATCTGTCATTATCCCTAAGCCCTTTCAATATTACTGCCCATCATCGCAGAGCAGAGGAAGAGCGTTTTGCCAACTATCTTTGGCAATCCTTTTACCTCTCCCAGAAAATATATCAATTTTTATACTTGCATAAAATTTAAAAATAATGCTTGAGAATTTCTTGGTCATATATTTTAAATACGAAAATTTACCCGAGGGAGACGAGGCGTATCCACGCCCCCCTCACGCCCCCTCTGCCCCCATCCATGAGAATAAAAAAAAAGAAAACACACTCGTACACACTTTGGCGGAGACTTTGGCTGCTCATTTTATGCGAAGGCTGCCATAAAGAAGAAACGAACGGTAAAACACGTTAAAAGGTAAGACGTGAAACAACAACAGCAACAAATGAGTCGGCTCAACAAATGAGTTTGCTCGACTGCCCAAACACCCTGTGGTCCGAAAGAAGTTTTTTTGAGAAATGACTTGCATGATTAGCACAACCAGAGTCAGCAATATTTACGCTTAATTGAGTAATCTAATAAATAAATATATATATATAAATATATATAAATATTTATAAATTTTTATGTATTCAATATTCAACATATTAATATATTTTTATTATTTATATTAATTAATTTTTTATGTATTTTTTATGGATTTATTTAGATATTTTTATTTTGATTTCTCTTCTTCATTTATAAAATTACTGCTGTTTATTTTTTTATTTTAACATGTAAGTAAACTTTGAACAGTCGACTTAACTGAATTAAGTTAATTACATTTAATGATAAAAAAAAAAAAAATAATAATTATAATTAAATTCGTAGATCGTAAATTGTCAGCTGGGATATTTTGTGTTTGAGCTGGGACATTTTTCGATGAAGTGAGAGCAGGGAAATTGTTTGGCAACACGATCAGGTATATTTGCTTAGCAGGGAAATTAATATAATTCACAAAGCAAAATAGGAAATTATTTAGCAAGGAATTTATTTTAGTGCAAGCAGGGACATTTAGGGGAAATGTTGCTAACTTAGTTTTGTTCTGGAAATATTTGTGTTGCAGATTTGAAAATTTGCCAAATAAAGGCAAAAAGGTGGAATCGGGCATGCCCGTTTTTCGGGCTGTTGTAATGGGTATATATGGGAGGTATAAAAAGGCAAACGAAGGCAGCTTCATTTAGCTTTGGCCTGCCTAAGTCCCTGCTCCACATATGCATAACCAAGCGTTCGCCTGTGTGTGTGTGTGTGCATGTGTGTAAGTGTGTGTGTGTGGTTGACTGCCGGGTCAGCTCTATGTGTGTGTGTGTGTGTGCTCCTTGCTACTTATGTTTAAGCTTTGTATTTAAGCTTTTTGCACGATTTCCTCTAACAAATGGATTTTCACTTGTTGCCCCCATATGTGTGCGTCTATCTGTGTGCGTGTGTGTGTGTGTGTGTGTGTGTGTGTGTATTATGTAATCTGTATGTCCTTGTTGTCATGCTCGTTTTTCTAGATGCCCTTCATGGGCTCCTCAACACTCGTCTCCTTCCCCCCTCCCGCCACGCTGTTGTCCTCCAAACGTTTTGCTGCTAACAAATAATTTAATTTCTTTGGGGCATCTTTCACATATGTACATGTGTGTGTGTGTGTGTGCGTCTAAGAACTTGGCCAACAACTTTAAGCACCGACTTGTTGTATATATATTGCGGCTGCCAAAATACGAGTAAATAAAAAAATACAAAATTGAAGAAAAGTGAAAACGAATTTCGGGCCACGTTCTATGTTCGGTTAATAATCTATTTATATAAATAAATAATGCGCACTGAGGCTCACCAAATGTCTTTCTGTCTGCAATTTTATTTTGAGCCAACATCATCAAAATGCAGTAAATTTTGATTTTAAGCTCTCCGGTGTTTCATACTCGCATATATACGGCACATAATTGAGTTATGCGCCCGAATACCCAAAAGCATTCATATGCTATTCCACATTATTGATGCACACATACATATATTATTCAAGCCAGCGGCAATTCTTTTCTAATAAATTGCATAGATGAGGCTGAAAATGAGCTGGAATCAGGAAACAAAAAAAAAGTCAAGTCTATGATTAAAGGACTAACGATTGAGGTTGAGCAGAGAGCAGAGAGCAGAAGTAATATCAAAAAAGTATGGAATAAAGACTCGTGAATTGATGGCTCATAAACCAAAGGGTTAAAAGACTAAGCTACTTGGGGAGCGTAAGAGACTTCAGATATAGGCAAAGTCGGAAGTTTTGGTAGATAAATAGATACTTTATACCAAAAAACCACTTAAAGGCCTTAAATGGAAATAATCGAAGAGACGCAACAGTTTTTTCTGTGTTTTCTTCCCTTTTTTCTACTTTACTTTTACTGTTGTGACCAAAAAAATGAGTGCCAAATAATTTGTGGTTAACAATCACAATAACTTAAGTGTCACAATAATTTATATATACTTAATTTAAGTCCATGCTAAATATGTGTCTTTGTGTCTCATAGTTATTTTTATTAATTTTTAAAAATACTTAGACAACTATTTTGAACGATTTAAAATCGTGAACTTAGTTGAATAAAAATTGCAGCATTTGCCGTTTGGACTGTGTTCAGTCAGATAAAACACATATATATTTTATATCATATCATCATCAAGAAATATAATCAAATCAAAGAGCTAGAAAAATAAGAAATGCTCATTATTTGTATTACATATAGCAAAAGGAAAACCTATTATTTATTTTAACTGAAATATTTATTATATTATTTTTATACATTATAAAAATTGAACTAGAACTAAAGATCCAAAAAGACCAGAAAGTCTCATTATGTTAATTTGATCATTGCACAAGGAAAACATTATATTTTTTTGAACTGATATATTTATAAAATATATTTTTTTATATATTTATTCAAAAGTTTGTAGCTCTAGACAAGCTCAAAACATTGATTAATGCAAATGGGAAACATGTCACTGTTTAGGATAACAAAAAAAATACAATTGAAAACTTATTTCCAAACGCGATTAATTTATTAATCAACAATTTAATAAAGTTGATATTTTCAGTATTGTTGGTTTACCTATTTAACGTGCTTTACAAGTTTCTAAATAAGTTGTTGTTTTACCAATTACTACAAACTAAAATTGATGCGTATTGTTTAAATGATGTGTTGCCATCAAAATGTGTATGAAGAGATCTAGAGACTGAAATTGTGCGGCACTTAAGATAAGTTGAACTTGATACAGGCAATAAAATGTGGCAGGCTAGAGATGAAGAGAAGCAGCCACGACGCACAATTCGCAAGGCAGTTAAAGTGACAGCATTTTGCATGTTACAAACTGAAGGTGACATAATGCTACACAACCCATCATCATCATCATCATCAGCATCATCAGCATCATCATCATCATCGTCAGTGTCGTCAACGTATCGAATTGCAGCAAATGGCGGCATGTCAACTCTGGCCGCAGGCAATACCAGATTTCTGTTGTCTGCTTGATTAATTGCAAGATGAACGAGGACCCCAAATGGGGATCAGTTCGGGCGAGGGGCGAGGGGCGAAAGGACACTTGAAACGCATGCAGGCTGAACTAAAAATATTATTAATGATGGCAACTCTGGCGGCAGTTCGCTCAGTCTGCAGTTGACATAACTCATACGACGCGTTGTCTGCACAGCCAGCGACTCGGAGATTTATGCGTGTGAAGAGAGAGAAGGGGAAGAGAGAGAGAGAGAGGGGAAGAGAGAGAGAGAGGGGTGAAGGGGGTTGGCTACTCTCGTATATTATGCTGCATATTGACTGATTAATTAGCAGCTCTTAATGCCAGCAGCAAAACGAATTGCCGAATTATGAAGCTCCATCTCCTATCTGTGTATCTCTTTCTGTATATGTGTGTGTGCGTGTGTGTGTGTGTGTGTGTGTGTGTGTGTGTGTGTCTCTTTAATCCTTGCGCTTAAGCTCTGGCTGCTCGCTACGCCTCGCCAAAGACTTTAAGCCACTTGACATGCGTTTACATGTGCGTGTTAAGACGCTTCTCCAATTCCCCAAAATGCCACAATCACTGGGTCAACTTCGTCTCTCTCTCTCCCTTTCTCTCTCTCTCTCCCTGTCTCTCTATTTATTACTCGCATCGACAACTTAAACGTCTACTTTATGCGTTTGTCGCTCCACAAATTATTGAGCTGCTTTAACAATTCAAAAGCGAACACATTCAGCACGACAGCTGTCATGACTTTCTTCAACTTTTCCCTTGGCATTTCTCTTCTTGGCAATAACTCTTTAATATGTTCGCAAAATAGTTGTATATTTCATAGATTTTTATTATTTTATTCCGAATTCAATTTAGTTGTTATTGCTAAGATTAATTTATTCTTTAATATTTAGTGCGAGGACAATAAAGAATTGATTCGATATATTGTAAGTTATAATAATTTATTTTTGTTGTTTTTTCATTTCTGCTTGCCTTATAAAGATTATTTTTATTACAATTTAAAATTACATAAGCTTTCGAGGATCTCAATTGTTTCAATCATTTTGTTGTTCTGTTGTTATTTTTACTTTTTAATTTATTTCTTTATTTTATTTTAATTAATTAATTAACTATGCATTAAAAGCAAGTTCTAGAGGCGTTCTCCCAGATAAATAATATTTTAAATAGTTTGTAAATTCAAGCTACTGATTTTAAATGTTTGAACAACAAAATGTGTAATAAAAATTCAAAATAGATTATATTTTTTTTAATTTCTTATACATTAATTTCAAATGTAGCTTATAATTATTTTTTATTCATTTCAAGTCTGGATTAATTATTATATTCAGATTCATGCAATAAATATTCAAAACCATTTGAATATTTCTTATACATTTCATATACTTTTATTTTTGGATGTCTTTCGATTATTAGTTGAACTAACTATCAATAGTTTTTATAAATCATTCACTACCATTTTTTTTTTTTATTCTAACAGCTATTATTTATTATTTTGGACACTATTTTTTTACCTCTGCTTTATTGCATATTCTGCATAGTTATTTCAATACATTCAAATATGTCTATTTATTAGTATTGAATTAATATTATTTTTATTTGTCAGTTTATTATTTAGTACTTTCACAGCTTTTATTTATAGTTATTTTCGCCTCATCCAAATTGTTTATATCAAATCAAATGCTTGCAATTAATTGCCATCTATTCATCTTGGTTTATTAATTATTATTATTATTGTTATTAAATACATTATAATATTATTTTTATGTGTCTCCTTATACCATAGTATTGTCACAGCTTTGATTTTTGTATTATGTTTACCTCATCTAAACTGTGAGTATCAAATGAAATGCTTGCAATTAATTCGATCATCTCCTGTGATTTTTCATTATTCTGCTTTGTTCTTCTATTCTATTCTATCTATTCTTCTTTGTCTTTGTCTCTCTGCATTATTTGCAGTTCAGTTGTCTGCAGTCTGCTCTCATCGAGTTGTTTAATTAAACTTTGCGTAAATCTATTGCATTTTTTCGAGCGCTCCGTTATTTAATGTTGATTATCAATTTGGTCAGGCATTTTTAACGCCCAACACACACACACACACACGCACACACACACACACACACACACACAGACAGACACATATGTTGCTGTGTTGGGAGGCGAGTTCATAGCTCGGTTTGCTGTTTGTGTCAGGGCCTGATTTATAGGCATGTCCCTTCCAGCGCCGACCCGACCCGACCCGACCTGACCTGAACCGACCTGACTTGGACCCGAGCTGGAGTTGGAGCAGGACCTGGACCTGGACCTAAACTTGGACCTAGAACTAGAAGAGACTGCTCTCCATCGGTCGGTTAATAAGTTTGAGCTTAAGACGGCAATCGTTGCCAGTCGTAAAGGCAACGCGCATCGCGTTTGCCTTTTGCTCTTTCGAGATTTATTGACATATAAATTTAATACACAACCCCTCGTCCCTCGCGCCCCCCTGAACAAAGTTTAGGAGCAGTTGATTGAATGCGCTTTGCTGCTTGGATTTCCGTTAGTAAATTGGAAACGAACAAAAAATAGAAGCGAACGAGGAAAACAAATTTCGTATTTAGTTTAGGCAACTCTTTTAATTTTCAATTTCCCTGCCAACATTCATAGCCGGGCATTATTGAATGCAGGGACGACAGGACGGCAGGACACCAGGATACCAGATAGCTACAGCGACAGCGTCCTCGGCATATTCAGACAATTTAGCGAGCAATCACACACAAAAAATTTGTACAAAAAAAAGCGGTCAGTAGGGAAGCGAAATGATAGACTAACAGTTACGCTGTAATAGCAGCGAAATAAATCAATGAATGCTTAACAGTTTCTGCATGAAATTAAATGAAATAGCAAATAATTGATTAATGAAAATAAATCAAATAAAATAAAAATTTAAATTCATGATATTCTCCTGGCAATTAAATTAAATTATAAATAATTTATTTAAAATTAAATTAAAATGTAGTAAAAAATGCAAATAAAATTATCAGAAGACCTGAGTATTATTTTAAATATTGTTACCAATCAAAGTCATTTGAACAGAACAGAACCTGCAAATTCTGATAGTTTATAAAGAAATCGGCTAATATGTAACTTAATACAAATACGTTCATTGCTAACACTTTCTTTTCACTCTCGAACTATTTAATTTTAGTTTAAAAAGCGAATTATTACTTAACAGTTTCAACTAATTAGAAAGACATTTTTTTTTTTAATTCTTGCATTTTCATTTATTTAATTACATTATGCTTTTAAATCATTAAGCGTACAAAACAATGCTGATATCACATTTAATTTTTGTTTACGTGTTATCATATTACAAATTCGCCATATGGGTTCTCTAAATATCTGTTTCCGCTTTTAGAAGCTGCCATTAAAAACAAAATAATAAATCAACTGCTCATTTTGAATAAGTCATTTCGTCTACAACTCTTGACAGCTTCATTGAAAATATATTGAAATAATTATTTACAAAATGTTAAAAAGAAAATGTAAAGCTTTTAGAAATTGTTTTTTTTTTTTTTTGTTGCAAGTTGAGCATGCCTCGTTGAGCTATTTATATGAGTACAGGGTAGAAAAACGACTGCAATTTCCTGTGGCACAGGTTTCAGCAAAGCTTTTTCTTCTTTTTTTCCTCGCTCTCCATTTAGCAATTCTTTTTACATATTTTTTTTTTTTGTTTTTGATTAGCATCAAATTATGGGTCATTCATTCATTGATTCCTGCGATTTTGAAGCATCGAGTAGTAGCGAAAAAGCTAAAGCCATTGTCATTATCAACCTTATCCTTGTCGTCGTTGTCATCGTCATCGGTGTGCAGTTTCTCAATGTCAAACATAATGAAAAAGTTTTGCACTTGCAATTTCTCTTTCTGCGGAATATTACGTTTCGTTATTGGACTTCACCTTGAAGCATTGAGCTGTCGCTGAATAGACAGAATCAGACACGGAATCCGACGCTCCGAATCGAATCTTGCGACATTAGTTCAACTAAATTTTGCAGCTGAAGTCAGCTCACATCTCTCACACCTCATTGCAATCGTATCGAAACGAATAGTGCGCTATTCTATGGTGTGCCATGTGGCTGGCTATGAAATACTTTGCCATAGAGCGCGTGACAATGTCAACCTCATCTATGAGATGCCTCCTTCAGGTTCACCAAATAACAACAGGAGCGCATCTCGCCAAAATATTTAAAACATCAAAATGTTACTCAGACATTGGCAAAAGTTGACATCTATTATAAAAATGACTTCACGAGTTTTATGCATTCGCTCAACAAATATTTATTTTTGATTCTGTAAATTCATTAAAAAATTAATATTCATTTATTAAAAAGAATCTACAAAAAATTAAGAGAAGTTTAATTAAAAAGAATAAGCAGCCAGCGCTAGAACCTAAGTTAGTTGATAATTTTAATTATAACTAACAATTGTGAAAGGAAAATGAATTTGAAAAATATGTGGAAATTCGACACGTATTTTATAATGACAACGTTATATGTATTTTCACTTAATTTATGGATATGTGAAGATAATATGTATTACATTTTAACTTCATTTGTGCACATTGAAAATAATTTATTTACATTAAAGGTCTAACATTACGTTTTCCACTCTGTTGCTTAAATTAATTTCTGTAAATTCAGCTGCTTGAACTTGTGAATATTTATAAATGTGCTACAAATAATAAGCCAAATTAACCTAAAGTAAATATCTCTAAAATGGCAAAAGTTCATAAAAATAAAAATATGAATCTCTATAATTGATTGTCAATAGCTGGAAGCTGTGGCTGGCAACATTCCGCTCCTGTTGCGCGATGCCTGAACAGCGCCATAAGTCAAGAGTGAGACAGACAGACGGACAGACAGACAGACAGACAGACAGACAGACAGACAGACAAGGACAACGACAAACGACAGAAGCAAAAGCAACGCCAGCGACTTCGACATCGACATCGAGAACGACAACGACTTGAAATCCAATTCAATTTCTTAGCTCATGAAGCGCCGCCAATGTCGCTGCTCTGCTCTGCCGCTCAACTCTTGCCACACACACACACACACATACACCTACTCCGTCCCTCTCCTCTGTCCCTCCTCCACCCGCCACCCGCCACCTCGATTCAATGCAGTTCAGTTCAGTAAATATTATGCTAAATTGAGATAATTTGTTGCCTGATACTCGCTACAGCGCAGCCACTGAATGTCGTCTATTCCCCTCTCCCTCTCCCTCTCACTCTGTCTACCGTCTCTCTCTCTCACACACTGTGTTGTGCGTCCTTTCAGCGCGACACAGACAGATTTGCATGTAAATTTGCTCGCGTTTTATAGTCGCAAATTTTTGCTCGATTTTGCACATTTTCTAGATTTCTATCGTAATTGGCGGCTTGTTGTGGCCCATTCACAATGGCTTCGCCTCCCCCTCCCCCTCGCCCCCCTCCACCACTTTCCCGCTGCCCCGCAGCATTATTCGAGCAACCGGAACTGCGAGTATCCGCATCCGCATCCGCATCCCTTATACCTATAGCTATAACTATAGCTATAGCTATAGCTATACCCATCTCAGCTATGCGCCATGCCGATTGCGGCTTTCAACTGTCGTTGAGTGGCGAACAGAGGAGGAGATGAAGAGGGGGGGCGGAGAGGGGAGGCGACGCCACTGTTGCATGTAGACCACTCATTTTATTTGTTAGCATATTTTATTTAACTGGCTTAATTCTGTGTTACCCTTTAACTCTGAAACGTAACTAGTAAATTGCTGTCAATATTATCTTGCTACAATTATATATCTTTATATTTAACTAGCTGACCCGGCCACGCGTTGCTGTGGCTAAAGTTTTTGTTTTTTTTTTCTTTTTTTTTTTTATCTTTTTTTTTTTTATTTAAACTATCCTATCTCTCAAGTTAGATCGAACTGCACATGATGTGCGAATTTTAATATAATCGGTTAAGTGGTTTAGGAGTCCATTGAGGACAAACATTGTGACACGAGATTTATATATATTAAGATTATAATATTAATAATTAAGTAAGCATTACACTGTTCTAGTCTATCCTTCAAATATTAATAAAAAATAATGATCATAGTTAGAAAAATAAACTTTTTAAGGCTTGCATCTCTCACTATGTTTATTGAAAGGTATCGTTAAATGGTCAATATATAACTAAAAAAAACTAGCATTTAATTTTAATTTGAAAAATTAAAATTAATCAATAGGGAAGCATTTATATTATTTATTTCTATTTAATATATTAAAATTTATTTTGCTGTTTTAAATTAGTATTCTGTCACTAACATGACAGTTTTACTTAACTATATGTCATTTATATCTATCTGCGTAATGGCAATAATAATACAAGTTTTGAGTAAATTTGTATTTCTTCATAAATCTACAATAATAACAAAAATGGGATTTTTTTTAATATTTGTTTTTGTTATTTACGGATTATACTATGCCTACAATTAAATAAGTCAAGTTTGTCTATAAAAAAAATACGGCCAATTTTTAAAGTGAGAACATTTTACTGATCTATACTAAAGTATTAAAAAAAAGTTAAATATTAAATGCTTTCATTTGAAAACTTTATGCAATTTACTTAATTTCAATAATATATATGTAAACAGAAAATATTAAAAACATTGAAAATACTAAAAATATATACAACAGAAAATATGAAAAATTCAAAATAACACAAATCAAAGAGAAAAATAAAGAATATTTTTGGTATTTTATTTAAGTGATTAAATCAAATCAAATAAAGATTAATATTTCATACAACTCCTAGCTTGAATAATATACAAAATCTGAGCAAGTTACTTAGTTAAAGTATAAACAACATTTTAGTGATTAACGGAAAATATTAAAAATACATAGCATAAATAATTCACAAAACTATTTCATAAATAGAAATTAATTAGCTGGCTAATTTGTTTTTATTGCATTTTATTTAAGATGAAATCATGCAACAATTTTGAACGAATATTAGCTAGATGATGAATAGTGAATATGAAAAAATGGGATGACAAAAATCAAGGAAACGCAGTCAAGTTGAGTTATCGATGAGATGCACATTAAGCACTCAAAGTAACTAAAGTGAATCTCGCTTAGCTTGTTGTGCAACTGACTCAGCTGGCAATCAAATGGCTTTCCATTAGCATGCCAATGTCAAGAAGAGAGAAGGGAGAGGGGAGAGGGAAGAGTCAAGTTTGGATAACTCAATAACACTTTGTCAACACTTTACATGTTTCGTTGCATAGTTTATGGTGCGACAACAACAACAACGACAACTCAATTGCAAACGTTGCATATTTCGTAGCATACTTTTGTGGGCCACACACACACACACACAGACTCACACGCACACACTCATACAATATGTGGCTGCATAGTTTGAGGCGTTAAAACATTGTTGTCGTTGTCGTTTTTGTTGCTTCAACTGCGGCAACAACAAGTTGCAGACAACGCCGCAGGAAGCAGCAAGAAGATAGAGGAGAGAGAGAGAAAGAGAGGGGAGAGATGGGAGAGAGAGAGAGAGAGAGGGACAACGTGTCTCAAGTCAGTGACCGAAAAGTGTGCCAAGCCGTACGTAAAGCCCGCAATCATAATAAATTGTATGCCCAGCGTCAGTCGTGTGTATAAAATAGTCATTAAAAAGACATGCTCCCATAGCCGAAGAGGGTTCCCAGCACTGACCACGTGTGTGTGTGTGTGCCTGTGTGTGTGTGTGTTTGCGCCTGTCTTACTCACAATGCAATTAATTGTTTTGTTTATCGGGTTTATCTGTCCGTTTACGCTTGATTTGACCAACAAAAAGGCTCGCCAGCTTAGTTATTAGTGTCATTACTTATAGACCTTGTAATAAAATCCTCTTCTATATCCTTTCCCCACATTGTCTGCTCATTCGATTAAATTACTCATCGCCGCGCTGCTCCATTGAATATTCACTTTTGATTTGGGTTACAAATCGAAAACTGTCTCGCTCTCTCATTTCATCGCTTTTCCATTTTCCCAACTTAAATTCAAATTGCAAATCTCAGACTCAAATCGCTTTCATTCACTGCTTTTGCATTCACAATAACTTTGAACACGTCCAAACACGTTTCTAATGCATCTAATGCAACCCACAAAAAGAAAACTCTTTTAATCTAAATTAATAAATCTGTAATCATATTTTCAAGGCACATACATGAATCTGTAATGAATAATTTGTCAGCTTTAAAGAAAGTTTCTTAAAAATTGAGCTCAAGCATAATTCAAATACAGTTAATCAAAGCTTAACAAAATAAATACAAATAATAATTTTTGCCCAAGTTTCTTTTAATTTACTTTCAAGAACAATAAATGAATATTCAAATACAAATTTATCAGCTATAAAGAAAATTATAACTTTATTAAAAGACAACTTAAAGCTGGCAAAAATAAATCAATTTAAGCATTTCTCCGAATTAATTTCATATTATATTTTGATTTTAAGTAAATGCTTAAAGTGAAATTGGGCAGCAATAAACATAAAAGTCAACAGCATCATTAAAAGACAGCTTTACAAAGTTAAAAATAAAAACAATAAAATTATATAAATAAATAGCGTTTATAAACGTATTTATTCAAAGTTTATTTAAGTTCAAATCATTGCAGTTTTATTTTGATTGCGGGGTGTCTGTAGGTCGAGTACACTCAACTTCTGCTAATTAAGCTAATTTGAATATATTTCAAAGGTTGAATATATATTCTTCTGACTTGGCTTAATCGCAGAATACATATATCATTTTAAATTCATGTTAGCTGAGCCTTCACAGGGTACATTTGCGTCGAGCACGCTCCTTCGGCTGTTCGTAGTCTTCTTTATGGCTTTTGCAATAATTTGCCATTTTTTGCGATTGTGCCCCCAATAACTCTGCGCTTTTACCAGTTGCTGTGTTGGTGAAATTGCGGTGAAAGCGATTCCAACAGCGACATCGACTAGATGTCGCTGTTGTTGTTGTTGTTGTTGTTGCAGCTGTGTGGCATATTGAACACATTACGTCCGTCGCGTTGCACAAATCGCTTGCAATGCGAACGCATCTTCTGCATGCAAATTTCGAGCTCTGCGTTTGCCGTGGACAAATGTGGCGGCCATTATATGTCCCCTCACACACACACACACACGCACACACACACCCACACACACAGACACTCACACACATGCCGCGTAATGCGCTTTTCAAAACTAATATCAAAACAAGTGAGAAGGCTACAGTCGAGAGTGCTCGACCGTAAGATACCCGCAACCCGCATTTCGAGAGAAACAAAAAACTTCAACTATATTTTAACACAAAATATACCAAATATACTAAAACTTGTATTTTTATATATATTTGAAAATAGCGGGTAAAAATCCACAACACGGACATGGTCACACTGTCAACTAAACAAACAAAGCGCGGGGAACTGCAAGTGAATTTTGCATATAAAATTGTTTCTTTAATAACTTCCTTGTTTTTCATTCGATCTCAACCAAATTCACAGGAATCATTGAGAATATAATTATTATTATGCTTAACAAAATTCAATGGTCCGTTTTTACGGCTCTTACAGGCTTTTGGGGCGGAAAGGGGCGTGGCAAAAATCTAAAATAAACTTGATCTGCGTAGGACCTATAGGAGTACTGTCACCAAATTTGGTAGCTCTAGCTCTTCTAGTCTCTGAGATCTAGGTGTTCATACAGACAGACGGACAGACGGACATGGCTATATCGTCCCGACTGTTGACACTGATCAAGAATATATATACTTTATATATACTGCCTGTTACATACATTATCTGTTGGCACTAAGTTATAATACCCTTCTAGCGGTTATAATAATCGGAGTGAATGTCGTCGGTTGCATGTGTGTGTTGCTCTATGTGTGTGTGTGTGTGTGTGTGTGTGTGTGTATGTGTGTGCGTGTGTGTGCCTGTGTGTATGTGCCTGTGTGTGTGTCGAGGCATGCCAGAGTCAATGCGATGCCATCAATGCCAACTGCCAGAGCAAGGACACAATTCGCCTTTTGTTGTTATTTCCCTCCCCTTCTCTCCCCTTCTGATTGTTGTTGTTGCTGTCGTTATAGCAATAGCAACAACAACTGGCAACAACAATGGCGAATGCAACAGGAAATGAATGCAATACTTATAAAGCATTGACGATTGACTATATACACTATATAGCACAAAACTCGCTCCACGTTTCGCCACGTTTTTCACAGCTAGTCGCCGAGTAGCTTGCGTCTGAGATACCCTGTACTTTTTGCTCAGTCCCTGCAAATTATTGGTCACTTTGTAACCTTACGTGATTGTTTATTTATTCTTTTCCTTACAAAAATAAACATTTTATGTGCATAGCAAGAAGGGGTTTAAGAGAGGTTTATCTGCCCTCTTTTATTGTAATATTTCATTCAGTCAAATTTGTGAAATATTTAATTATATTCAACAAAAGTGTTCTTTATTAATTTAAAAAAATATACACAGAATATTATAGCAAGTTATAATATTTTTTAGTAATTAATTTTGTATATAAAGACAATTATCATTTTATTTTAGTTTTTACTTCGATTTTTTTTTTATTTATTTGATTGTAGTCTAGTAAAGTGATTTTATTTTTAAAAAGTTGTATTTCATTTTACAAAATATAACAAATTCAGCTATTTATTTTTACATTGTTTTCCATGTAAATTATAATATTCCAAAGCACTAATATCAAAACTTTGTTTATTGCAAACACAATTGCTAAGCACGTTACAAAATTAATTGTATATTAAAAGTTTTAAGTGACTGTAATGTTATTAGGGAAAATAAAACACAAATAAATCACAGCAAAATATATTTTGAAGAGATATAAATAAAAAAGTAGAGAATCTTTAAACGAAAAAAAGAAAAAGCAAACTTCCGCATATTTGCGATTTTAAAATCTTATCCAATATAGTTTGCAACTTGGAGAATAGCTAATGAAGATTATTTATTAAATATTATTGTCTAGTAAATAGGCATTACTAAATAATTCGATTTAAATATTTATTATTATTAATTTGCTGTTTCTAAAAGTCATCTGGCATGTTCCTTTTTAATTTTTTTAGATTAAGCTATATTTGCAACAATTCATTTTGTTTAATTTGGATTAATTTTATTTGCTATTAATTAATTTTAAAGATGATGTATTAAGTATATTTAACTTGTAACTTAATCGTTTTCAAAAAACAACACAAAATTTGCACCTCGAATTTCTTTAATATATTTTCGAATTTTACTTGAAATTGCAAATGAAATAATTTCGACAATATAGATAGATTAAAAATCTGCAATTAAGTGTGGCAAGGGCAATGGAATAGTTTTTTATTAACTAATTTTATAGATGATATATTATTTGCATTTCGCTGTACGCTTCTTTATGTTTTAATCGTTTAGAAAAAACACATATTTCTTCTTGAATTTTGTTTTAAATATTTTTCAATTTAACTTGATCAAAATTGTGACTTGAAATTGTAAAAGCGAAATAGTTGGCGAAATATGTTCAATAATAAATATTATTAGGAGTGGCAAGGGCAATGGAATAGTTGGCATTTATATTTGCAACAATTAATTTTGTTTAGCTTATTTAATTTGTTTTATTTTTAATTAATTTTATATAAGATATATTATTTGCATTTCGCTTTACGCTTCTTTATCGTTTAGAAAAAACACATTTTTCTTCTTTAATTTTTTTTTAAATTGTGACTTGAAATTGTTAGTGAAATAATTGGCGAAATAAATGCAATAATAAATATGAAATGAAGTTGGCATTTATATTTGCAACAATTTATTTTGTTTAGTTTATATCATTTTGTTTTTTATTAAATATTTGTATAGATGATATATTATTTGTAATTTGCCTTCTTTACGTTTTAATCATTTAGAAAAAACACATTTTTCTTCTTTTTTTTTTTTTTTTTAATATTTTTGAATTTAACTTGATCAAAATTGTGACTTGAAATTGTAAGTGAAATAATTGGCGAAATAAATGCAATAATAAATATGCAAGGGCAATGGAATAGTTGACATTGCCCCAGCAACTTGCAACTGCTTGTTGCCTGTTGTTGCAGCTGCAGAGGCAAGTCTTTGCTGTTGGTGTTGCTGTGGCTGCTGCCCAGAAAGTATGCACCACAAAATTGTCAGCGTCAGCGGTAAGACACGTAGCACATACGTGTGGCAAGTGCGGCGTGTGTGTGTAGGGAGGTGGCGTAGGCGGGGGAGGAGGGGGAAGAAGGTTGCTTGCAACACGTGCGGTTATTGCGCTGGCAATAAAATGATTTTCAATTGAATTTCGCACAGTTGCCGCTGGACGACAACAGCAGAATTTATGATTAACTTTAATAACATTTTTCACAATTTTTGTCATTACGCTTGTTGTTGTTGTTGTTGTTGTTGTTGTTTGGCTGGCACCTTGTGCGTGTGCATAAAAATAAAAAATACAGATTCGACTTCATTTGGTTAGCATAAAAAACGCGTAAAAGACGCGCGCGGTCAGCGAGCGAAGCTCTCTCTCTCTCTCTCTCTCGCACGCTAGCACGCCGTCTCTGTCGCACTTTCACCTGGCGTGTCCCTAAGAAGTATGCAATATAAAGTTAAAATCTTAAAAGGCCCATATTGTATGCGCAATACAACGCACACACACACACATACAAAAGTTAACAAACAAACGAAACGAAACGAAGAAAGGAAAAAGCGAGAAAGAAATGCGGCAAAGGAAATGAAGAAAAACTTGATTTATTTTTATGTGCTCAACGAGCTGACTTTGGGTGCCCCAAAAAAATCGACGGTGGACGGGGGAGGGGCGGGCTTTGCAGGTGCCTCAGCAGGCGGCCATTCATACAAGTGGTACGTGCGTAATGACCAGGCTCACACACACACACACACACGCACACACACACGCGCGCACTTGAACTTTAAGAAGTTGGCACGTTGCGTATACGTAATCATATTCTGCTGCCGCCTTCGTTGGCGCTAAATTATACATCTGCATGCCATTATACACACGCACACACTCACACGCATACGCACAGGACATTTTTGGAGGCCGGTGCGTGGACAAGTGGCCAAGGAACGACGGACGGACAGACGGACAGACAGACAGACAGACAGACAGACAGACAGAGACGGAGACGGAGACGGAGAACCCAATGAACTTGAAAGCAATTGCAAAAAGGAATTGGTATATCAAGGCGAACACCATCAAAAGCCAATAAACGTTGCAAAATTACCGAAATTACTAAACCCGCATTCGAATCGCTTCGCATCCATCGCAGCACAATTTATTCCAGCAACTAAATTTTCAGCATTTCTGCATCTTATTGGAAAATTGTTAGGCCAAGAACACAAAACAGAAAACAAAAAGAATTTCCATTAATAACAAGTGCGAAACACGTGAGAAAATTAAGAGCATTTTCCACGTTCTCGTTTCTCGTCTCAACGCCCATAAAAACAAATAAAAAAAGGCAATATAATGGCTAGATGTAAATGATTGTTTTGGCTGTTAGCTAGCTTTCAAATGCTTTAACTTCGTTGTTGCTCGTCAACGACATGTTTGCACAATTTTATGATAATCCATTTGCGAAATAACTTTTATGTAATTAGGCGGATTATTGGAAAATATTAAAAAGAAACAATATTAATGCCATGTACCCCATTAAAAATAGCAGCGTTTATATTAAAATGTTTTATCTTCATTTATAAAATGGGATATTAAGAAAATTGAAATCATAAACGAAATAAAATAAAAAATAACATAAAATATTGATATGATTTAATTTTGGAGATTTTTAAAATGAAAAACTTTTCAATAAGCAGTTAATAAAAATATATAATACAAAAATAAAATAGTAATTAATTAAACGCATAAATCAATTGTAATATAAAATACAATAAGCAATAAATAAATTAAAGCTAATGTAGACATTTTGACATTAAATAACATAAAGTAATAAATGGGGTTTTTGTAAATACATTTATTTTTGGCTCACCATTTCAATATAATAAAATTATGTTTACGTTACTTGAACTTAAATTGAGTTGTTCTATTTTTTATTTGAGCTTTAAGAAGCTGTCCATATCAATCAATAATATATGTACCTAAGAGCTCATTTAACTAAATTCAGCAGAAAGAGTAAATTCAACTAATTGCAGCTTTGCTAAACTGTCCTCACCATCTGCTAAACCCATTGAACTCAGCCACTACGAAAGTTAGAGACACGAAATCCGTGTCAATTATTCTTGGCAAACGCAACTCATTAGAAACTTGACAGATGGTTCGATGGCGCTGTGCTTAAGCACACATAATTAAAATCAGCGCAGCAAACAATTCTGCAAATTTGAGAAGGATTGGCCGACAATCAGCCGAGTTACCTGAGGCGACGACCGATGGGGGGGGGGGGGGGGGGGGAAATGTGAAACAATTAATAAATGGCAAATGCATTAACAAGCTGTTTGCCCAACAAAGCCCAATATTATTTTCACAGATTTTGCACATTTCCTCCCGCACACTGCTAAAAATAAAAAGGGCAGTGGAGCAGGCAGGAAAACAAGGACAGCGGGAGCTCTAGAAAGACGAGACGAGACGCGACGCGACGCGACGCGACGTGGCGAATGCCTGGGAGCATAATACAAATATGAAAATCAAGTAAAATCATTTCCATTCAAATTCAAATGGCAGCCAAGCGTTGAGTACGACAAGCTTGTCGCCAGCGGCATCAAATGAAAAACTGAAACTGAAGCGAACCAGCAAAAAAAAAAAACCAAAAAACCAAAAAACTGAGAGGGAAAAAAGTGAAAGACGTGAAAATCTGGAAAAAACCTGAAAACTGATATTCAATTCAATCAGTTGTGGCCCCTCGAAGCCAGCGGGCAACAATGCCCAGCTGTGAATCCAGAGGCGTGCAGGAAGGGGGGGAGGCTGCTTTTGGGGTTCGCTTGAATGGATTGTCAGACTTTTTGATTTTGTGGTCGCCGACGTTCGTTCGTCGACGTCTCGCAAGTGTTGAGCACCTCAGTGTGCTCCGAGAATCAAATCCACTCGACACACATACATACACATGCATATAATGTAATATGTGTATAAGTATTGTGTGTGTGTGTGTGTGTGCTTGAAAAATCAAACCTCCCTCGCTCGCTCTCATTTTGGGCAAACGGGAGAACGGGAGAACGAAGAAAAAAACATTTCACTTTGGCAACTGGGGGCAACTTTACAATAAATTTCAGCAAATAAATCAAAATGTAACAGAAGCCGTGTGGAATTTTCAAGCGGCAGGTGCCGCTGCAAACCGACAAAACGTTCCAGAAGTGGCAAGAACAAGCAGCACAAACTGCACACAGTAAAAGCAACGACCGGCAGATACCCTGCACTATTTTCATCAGCTGAAATTATCATATATATTGCATATTATTTAAATGAAAAACTATCCTCAATTCTAAATGTGTTTATTTAAATTAAAATCTAACATTTTTTTAATCGCTTACAAACAATTATAATAGTAAAACGTCTCATATACATATATTGTATATTATTTTTAACCTATTCCTAATTCCAAAAGTATTTGATTAATTTAAAATCTAGAATTTATTTGATGAGTTACAAAATGTAATAATTATAAAACTAACTTGATCTCATATTTTCAGCCTTATTAAATTACTTAATTAATCAAATTAGCAATAAACGTTGCATTCATATTGCTAACACAAATTTTTAAAAAGTCTCAAATAAAATTAAATAAACTAATTTACCATTATAGTCATTTTAAAATAAGCAAACCCACAGAATTTATTAGTCATATTAATAACAGCTACACTTATTATATATATTTCTAATTCGAATTGAAAAATCAAAATTAATAAATTAAAAATTGGAAAATTACCAATTTATTAGCCAACTTGCTCACTTATATTAATATCGCATATAATAATAACAAGTATGTATTTTCATCTAAGCAAGTAAACCGTATTTATTAGTCAAATTAAAATCAAATGTTGCATTGATATTTGAAACAAAAAAATAACATTAATGCGCTTAACTTTGAACTAACAGTTTCCCATTAAAATGAATAGTTAGGAAATTAGCTTTAGCTCTTATAAAAAATAAAATTGAGTATTTAAATAAATTAATTAGTAATATTTTTGTCTTTCACTTTATTAACGAAAGTTTCTTACTTCTATTTCAGCAATACGAACAACGCAGAGAAGCTTCTTGGTGAGTGATATTTTTTAAATTTATTTTGTTACGATAAAAATTAATCTTTTTTGAATATATTTGTGAGTATTTGAAATAAGTTGTTTGGTATTTATGCTACCCGCTGGGCCGCCGTGGCCGCCTACAGGGTGTCGCATCAGCAAAATAAGGCTGAGACACTGTTGGAGGCGGCTGTGTGCGAGTAGGCGTGGCAGGCAGCCGCAAAAATGAACCCTGACCCCCGAAGCCGCGCCACGAAAGCAAACTGAACCACCGCATCACCGCAACGCGCAAACAAAACGTAAAACGTAACACGAAAAAAAAAACAAAGAGAATGAGAAAGAGAAAGAGAAGAGAAAAAAAGTTTTTGATTTTTGTGAAAAATGTTTTTGCGTTTTTGTTTTCGTTGTGTGAAAAATGAAAATGTGCTGGACGAGCGAGAGGGGAGGGGGAGGGGAGGGGAAGGGCAGCCTTCAACAGGGCCACAATGAATGAAATGTTGGCGCCGACAGACGGGCAGTCAGAATACCAACTAATGGGCGTGACAGACGGACAGACGGACTGCCTATGAAGTTTGTTGTTTGCCCGCCAGCTGCTCAGAAGAGCGAGAGACAGAGATAGAGAGAGAGAAAGGAAATGGAAGCGAGAGAGAAGAGGAAGAGGAAGAGGGAACTGTTTTGAAGCATTTTTTGGGCGCACTAATTGACTTTTTATGCTGTGCGTCGCTCTGGCGTTTGATAAGGACATCAGACAAGTGCGAGCAGTATAGATAGCAAAGAGAGTGAGCGAGAGAGAGAGAGAGAGAGAGAGAGAGCGAATGACAGAGAGTGAGGGGCAGGGGAAGGTCAAGGTGCGGAGAAAGCTGATCTCTGTTGGCTGCGGCGTCTAGACAAACAAACATTCATTCAACGCACGCTTTTGATTTTGTGGCGCCTCGAAGGTTGAACATGCAACACTCGAGGAGCAAGAGGAGAGAGGGAGAGAGAGAGAGAGAGAGAGGAAGAAGCAGAAGCAGAAGCAGAGAGCAACGAGATAATCAAAACTTCTCAATGGAGGAGAGAAAAAAAAAGTGTCAAACATTAAGGTGGACAGTAAAATTAGACGATTTCAAATTCTGACGATTATGATGATTATGAATTCAGTTGCTTAGAAACTCAGATGATTCCAGATACATTTGTATCATTATAATAACTTGGAAATGCATTTAATTCGTAATCATCTCATTAACATCTTCAATCTACTGGGTTTCAATGTCAAACACATTAGATTTCCCAATTACATTGCCATTAAAATTAATACAACATTAAGGTAGTTAGAAATACAAAATTAGAATTTACAAAAGCTAAAGCAATACTGCAGATAAGTTAAACAAATATGGTAAAATACATTCGTTAAAAATAAGTACACATTCAAGTTAATTTTGCATTGTTATGAAACATTAAGTAGTTATAAGAGTACAAAAGGTAATGAAAAACAATACATCAAATAAATGTAGCCACTAAAATACATTAGTTAAAAATTAAACTACATTTGAATTCAAGTTTAAATCAAAACTTAACTTTGTTATGTTCGACGGTTAAAAATATATTACATATATTATTATTATAATCAAGTTTAAATTAATATCTTTTATTATTCAACCTAATCGTTAATTCATTTAGTTCAAAGTTCGAAGAAATAAGATATTTACTATAGTATAAAAAGCTTATCACAATAGATGACATTTGGTAAAATTCATTTAGCTAATAATAATATCTGCACTAGTCAAAAACAAGACTAAATGTTAAATTCAAATTTAGATTCAAGTCTTTCAATCTTCGACTAATTTTGCTACGTTCAAAGTATTAAGTAAAATGGCAAAACTTTCTTAAATTGGTCAACGATATTTTTATTGCATACATTAAGTAGCATACAAAAACTTTTCCATTATTTTCTCATGCTCATTATCCAACTAAGTTATTTTAGCATTAAATGTAATTGCGCCCAACTTCATGCGCCTTGTTAAGTTGGCTGCAGCAGAGCTGCAATTTGCTGGGCAGCACTGGCAAAACACATGCACAGTGCTGCCAGGCAAACGTAACATATTGCCAATTATTTGCACTCGACTGGCTTCGCAATGCGCAGACCAGAAACAAAGAAGTTCTCGAGAACGGGCCAAATGAAAAGACAAGTTATCAAATCAATACCGCCACATTTGCACAGCTCTTTAAAGAAACTCTTTTATGATTCACAATCATAACCAAATTTTTTGAAGAACAATTTACGCCAGTTACGTGGGAGAAAATAACAAATCTTAAGTTCTATTAAATGAAAAAAAAAATCACAAATAAAACAGATATTTTTACAAAAACACAAACAGTATTTAAAATTAACAAATAAATGTTATAGTACATGAAATTAAAAATAGGGATTTAAGAAAAAGTGAAATGTCGAATATAAAGCACATTTAAAGTAGTCAAATTAATAACTTAATGATCCATTTAAGCCAACTACTTCAATAAAGTATACATTTTAGAAATAAATCAAACAATTTTTGAAGTAAAGTTTCAAAAAATGAATCTGAAATGCAAGTCAATAAGAGATATATGTATTTACAAAATATGCAAACCATTTGACCAGTCAAAAACTAATTGAATTATTCATTTTAGCCAAATTACCTTGAGAATGTAAGGTTTATGATATTATAAATACAAATTGATAAGATAGATATATTTACAAAACATACAATTAATATTTATATATAAATAATAAAATGATTAATTTTAGCCAAATTAACTGAAAAAGTAAGGTTTAAAGATATTATAAGTTCAAGTTACAAAATATACTTAAGATACTTGAAATTGTTAAATAACCGCTTAAATGAATGAAATTCAAGAAACAGTTTTAAGAAGTTGAGTTTAAACAAACAACATCGGAAGTAGTCCAATTAAATGCTTGAACTAATAATTTAAGCCAACTAAAGTTCGAGTTAAGTTGGGGAAATCTTAAAGACAGCGTTCCATTGCTTATCTATTGAATTCCAGCAGATGCTGCGACCTGCTGCGACTTAAGCCGCAGGATGCATTCGGAAATCCTTTCAATCAATTCTGAGGGATTAAGTTGGGGCGGAAAATGCGGAAAATGCGGAAAATGCGGAAAATGCGTGCGAGGGACAGCGCAATTTTCACTATAAAATGTTTAAGTCGAGAGGGATCTTCAGATGGATTACAAGCGGAAGGGAAGGGGAAGGTTTTTATGGGGTATCGTGTCTCCAATTGGCACAGCGTGGCGTCTCCGTTCTGTTGATGCCACCTGATGGGGCAAGCAGCGTTTTTGGCAACCAAATGAAGTTAATTCGACAGCGTCGTGTAGCAAGGCCTCAGTTTTAGAGCGCTCTCCATTCAAATGGCTGCCACATGCGGTGCACAGCGCTGTGTGGCACGGTGGCACGGTGGCACGGTGGCATGTGGCACGGTGGCATGTAGCCGGGCACACGCTGTCCGACAGCAGCTTTCCTTGTGGCTGGCCTTGTGCAACAGCCTCATTATGAATTGCGACCCGACTGTTGCACGGCAGCGCCGTCGACTGCGCGGTCGACGGCGACGTCGACGGCGACGTCACGGCTACCTGTTGGAAATGCAAACAGCAATCGTCCCCCCTCTCCTCCGCCCCCGCTCGTGTCCCGCCTACGCCAGCGACGTCGACTGCGCGCGTCTTGCGCCTGCGCTGGAAGCGAGTCTCCACTTCAACGCTTCGTGCCTCGTTCTGCGTCCCCTCGCCACGCCCCGCCCCGCCCCGCCCTCGTCCACGCCTCCTTGTCGCATCTCTCCACTCGCCGATGCGGCGCCAACTTTCGAATTGTGCCGAAGCGAGCGAAACCGTTACGAGCTGCGAAAGGGAAATCACAGGAAATTCATTCTGAAATTGTAGAATTTAGAGCGAAATTCTTTTAAAGGGAAATCACAGGAATTTTATTCTGAAATTGTAAAACTAGGAGCGATATTCTATTACAATTTCATTCTGAAATTGTAGAATTAAGAGAGAATTTTTATTAAAGGGAAATCACAGAAATTGCAGAAGATGAAATTGTAGAATTAAGATCGAAATTATATTAAAGGGGAAATCACAAGAATTTCATTCTGAAATTTTAGAATTAAGAGCGAAATTTAATTAAAGAGAAATCACAAAAATTGCATTGTGAAATTGTAGAATTTAGAGCGAAATTCTATTTAAGGCAAATCACAACGAATTATTTCAGAAATTTTAGAATAAGGAGCGATATTCTATTAAAGGGTAATCACACGAATTTCATTCTGAAATTGTAGAATTAAGAGAGAATGTTTATTAACGGTAAATCACAGAAATTGCAGAAGATGAAATTGTAGATCGAAATTATATTAGGGGAATCACACGAATTTCACCTTGGAATTATAGAATATTGATCGAAATTTAATTAAAGAGAAATCACAAGAATTTCATTCTGAAATTGTAGAATTTAGAGCGAAATTCTATTTAAGGCAAATCACAACGAATTCTTTCAGAAATTTTAGAATAGAATTTCATTCTGGAATTGTAGAATTTAGAGCGATATTCTACTAAAGGGAAATCATAGGAATTTTATTGTGAACTGAAATATAAAATATGTTTATATTGTTTCAACTTGTATTTAAATGAAAGACATATCTATCTTCTCTCGTTCCCCGCCACGATCTCAAATTTTGTAATTACTTCGCGCATTACACAAATTCAAAGTTTGTCAGCTACGATTTTTCGACTTTCAAACTTCATTATGTAAAAAGTAAAGTATTGAAAGCGTGCATATATGTATGTATTACATACAAGTGATAACAAAATGATGTGTTCATGAGTTGTCTGATATTTATTAAAAATCAACAAATTTCAATGACAAGTTTTAATGTGAAACATCTTAAAAGTGTTCGAAAAAAAAAAGAAAAGTAAATAGAAATGGAATTTTGGCAACTCAGGCGCTGAGAGCAAGTGCCAGCAGAATGAGGCACGAACTGGAGACTGCCGCAAGAACGGTGGCAGCTGCAGCATTGTTCGTGTTGTGGCCAGGAGGCTGCAAGTGATCCAGATTGTGGCTGGTGGGCAGCTCGCTGAAGTAATTGGCCCAAATGCCAAAGGTGAGCAGATCGTTCTTGGGCGCCGTCAGCTCCACGCTGATCAACGTCTCGCTCAGCTGCTTGGCCGGCGGCGACTCCGTCCAATTGTATTGGGCCACCGGCAGCGGCAACATGCGACCGTCCAGCGTGCTGGGCATGATCAGACGCCGCTTGGCCGCCGGAAAGACGCCCGAGATGCGAACGCGCTGGAAATAATACAGATTGGCCACCGACTGCGCGGCTGGGAAGATCCGGCCACAGCTGAGCAGCGAGTCCGAGGTGCAGGCGAAGACGGCACAAACCGCCTGCTCGCTGCGATCCACGCGAATCAAAGTCGTCTCGTTGCCGCGATACGCCCCCAGGCGATAGCGATAGGCAGCGTAGTCCGCGGAGCTGCTAATCGGATGACGTTCGAGGGCAAAGTCGCAGCAGAAATCCTCGTGACACAGACGCTGCGTCACATTGACAAAGTCCGCGGCCAGCAGCTGGGTGCGAAAGATGTCCACATTGTAGTCGCGGAACGTGTCGAGAGCGCTCAGCCGTGGCGTGATCAGCTGGGCACTGAATGGCGGCAACTGCGGCGGCGTTGGCGGCACAAAACGAGCGTCACGCTTCTTCGGCACATGCGCCTTGAACAGCTGCTGCTGGGGCGTCTCGAAGATGCCCGCCGCCAGGCGTCCAGCGCGTCCCGCATAGATGCCCGAGCCGCTGGTCTTGCCCGCCGGCAGGCTGCCGTCGGCGGCCAGCAGATTGATGTCGTTGGCAAAGGCCCAGCCCTCCTGCAGCTGGAGGGCGCCCAGAAACGGCAGCTCCGAGAACCAGTAGGTGGGATAGATGATGTCGGTGATGTTGCGCTCGAGCAGCAGCCGCATCGCCGGCTCGTAGAACAGCATGTCGAAGCAGATGAAGTGGCCGAAGGTGACGCCGAAGTCGGTGTCGAATGTGGCCAATTCGGGTTGTTGCAACACCGCATGACTGTTGTACTCGTTGCGCCACAGATGCGTCTTGCGGTAGCGCGACACGACGCGACCCTCGCGATCCAGCACCACATTGGTGTTGAAGTAGCGCACGCCGTCGGCGGGACACGGATTCCAGGTGCTCGATCCATAGCCGACGCCGCACAATTCCTTCTCAATGATGTTGAGCAGCACGTAGAGGCGACGGGCGCGCACCGCACACGAGATTTCGACCAGAAAGAGATGGTAGTCGGGCTGAAAGCAGGGCGTAACGTTCTGCTCCGGATGCGGCACAAAGGTCGCAGTCTCTTTGTTGTTCAGCACGTACTCGGGAAAGACCAGAATGTCCAGATCGTTGGTGTCGTTCGATTCGATAATGCTCATGTAGAGCGTTTTTGCGGCTTCGAGGCGATCCCTGGGCGTGCCCACTTGCACGGGCACCTCCACAACGCCCGCATAGTAGGTGGGATCAGTGGGCAGCGATAGCTGCAAGAATAAACAAAAATTACAAAATATTTAACACAAATATTCTCTTAACGTATTTATTTGAAATCGAATTTGAATTCGCAATTGGTCTGGCAACGCTGCGCGTACCTGCTCGCTTGTGTGCAGGAAGAATGCGGCGAGGAGCAGCTGCAACACGTTCACGTTCATCTTGTGGCAATGGGCGGCATTCAACTGAACATCAGCCTCAACTTTTGCTGACCACCAAAACTCTAGCCAGTCTGCACAACATCATCACAAGAATGTCATCTGCCTTGCGCTATCTGCCCACCGATAAGATTAGGCAAAATTCATTAACAACTTTATGATGCGGATTTCTTAAAGCGCACGCCATAATTGATGCAAAGCTGCAATAAAATAAACTATGTCATCTCGAATATAAACACCGTAAAGCACAAATTGATAAGCACTCAGCAGTTTGAATTTGCATGCAAAAGTGGCAACCGTATGGCTGCATCTGGCAACGCCGGCAGGTGCGAAAATTTGCGCAGCTCAGCGCATTTTTGCGTTTGCTGGCCGATAACGATAACGATAACGTACAGAATTAAATCAGCAGCCTCAGCTGTTCCGACAGCCAAAACACAAACACAAATAGCACAAATAACAGCAGCTTGGTTAGCGCTCTGCTCGCCATCAATTAGAAGCCAACTAGCAAAATCGCGAGTAATCGTTGTAAACACAAAATCTCAGTGCAAATATATAATTTTAAAACTGGCTGCTGCTGACAGCAAGGTGTGCTAAATTTGAAGGTCATCGGACGTATTTAAATGCTGTAACTGGGCGAGACAGAGACAGCGACAACGGCAAGCGGTTATTTTGTTGTTTTTGCAGGTTTGTCCAGCACGTGTGTTTGCATGTGTGTGTGTGCGTGTGTGTCATGCCATTAATTGATAATTTATTCTTTTCAAATACGAAACGCGTCATGACACAACAGAAATAACAAGAAGCCAGAAACAAGCGAATTCGAATTTCAACACAAATTATTAAATACACGGTGAGTTTATCATCGCTTGCCTCACGCACACACACACACGCACTCTGGCTTATCAGCGACGTGCGTGAAGCAAGCGACCAATCACAACTCAGCAACTTTTGACTCTCCTCTCTCTATTTAGCTCACACGATGGCATTGAACATGAAAGCGCTGCTCGCGATGATCTGCGTCTTCATCGGATGCTGCAGCAACGTCGTCTTCCTCGAGCTGATCATTCAAATCGATCCCGGCGCCGGCAATCTGATCACCTTCCTGCAGTTCCTCTTCATCGCCTTGGAAGGTCTCATCTTCACCTCCAAGTTCTTTACGGTCAAGCCAAAGATCGCCCTCAAGGATTATGTGGTGCTTGTGGTGCTCTTCTTTGGCGCCAACGTCTGCAACAATTACGCCTTCAACTTCAACATCGCGATGCCTCTGCACATGATCTTCCGCAGCGGTTCGCTGATGGCCAACATGATCATGGGCATCATACTGCTGAAGAAGCGCTACAATCTCAGGCAGTACAGCTCGGTGGCCATGATCACGGCTGGCATTATCCTCTGCACTCTGGTGTCCAGTGGCGACGTCAAGGACAACACGCATCACTCCCTCAAGGTGGACACTTCGTACTCGGATTTCTTCTGGTGGAGCGTCGGCATCGCTCTGCTCACGATCGCGCTGCTCGTCACCGCCTACATGGGCATCTACCAGGAGGTAATCTACAAGCGGCACGGCAAGCACCCGAACGAGGCGTTGTTCTACACTCACATGCTGCCGCTGCCGGGGTTCCTGGTGATGGCCAGCAACATTGCCCAGCACTGGAGCATCGCGGTCAACACGGAGGCTGTGGCGCTGGCGGTGCCCGGTACCAGCTGGAGCCTCTCGTTTCCGCTGATCCTCTTCTATCTGCTGTGCAACGTGGTCACGCAATACATCTGCATCAGCGCCGTCTACGTGCTGACCACAGAGTGCGCCTCCTTAACGGTGACTTTGGTGGTGACGCTGCGGAAGTTTGTCTCGCTGCTCTTCTCGATCATGTACTTTAGGAATCCGTTCACGCTGAGCCACTGGCTGGGC
Source organism: Drosophila ustulata (assembly GCA_035047365.1). NCBI lineage: Eukaryota > Metazoa > Arthropoda > Insecta > Diptera > Drosophilidae > Drosophila > Drosophila ustulata. The sequence continues at coordinate 11,788,807 of JAWNPT010000080.1, forward strand.
ACGATCCTGGTGTTCTTTGGCACGATACTGTTTGCGAACGTGATCAACCAGGTGAAGGACGCGTATCAGGCGAAGCGACAACGCGACCAGCAGCAGAAGCAGAAGCTGAAGGCCAACTAAGCAGACGCCATTTAAACGATGCAGTTGCTGTGCTCTTCTTTTCCATGTTCCACGTTCCCTGTCGTTTTGTATATGTTGTAAATACGTTTTTAGTTTAGCCAAACTTCATTCGCTTTGTTCTGAGCACTCTACTCCATCCCTTTGTACCCCCTTTCTTGCCCCCTTTCCCCGCCTTTCCATGTGCCGTTTTGCTTCGATTTTTATACTACGATTATTCATAGCAAATTTTTATATAAAATACAAATAAAAATCACTTGACGAAGCCAATCGTGTCTAACTATCATTCTAATTCCTTAACAATCTTAACCAGCATTTTGTATTATTTTCGCAAAAATCATTCATTCAATCACGCTTATAATTTACACTATTACTATTATAATATTTTTTTGACTAAATGTACTTTGATTTTGGTCGAATTTGAAAATTTTGGCATTCTTGAATCGAAAGTATTTTGTATTTTGTTTATCATAATATGAACTACAAGTAATTTTATTTCAAGAATGGTCAACATAGAATTTTTCCATCTTGATTTAAGCATTGACAGCTAATTAATTTGTATTCTTTTTTGAGCTTTTTACTTTTAGTTATTTAAAAAAAAATACTGCATTTTTAGTAAAAATATTTTTAGCTGACTTATCAATTATTAAAGTGAAAATATTTTTACTTTGATGACTTTTTAGACAAATGGAATTATTTTTAAAAAATTTACTACAATTTATATAAAAATGCATTATAATTAATTGGTACCGACGAATCATAATCCGTCATTTAATTTAGCTAGCAAAATGAGCTCAAAAGTATAAAATCTCTTTATTAGTTGTCAAGCTGTAAATATATTTTGAATTATTCCGAAACTTACTTCGTATAAGAATTGTGTTCTGCTTGAACTTTAATCACTACTATCATCATCGCTCATCTGTAATTTTGTTCCCCCTTTCTTGCTTTTTAGTACAATTTTTGTCCCCTTCCTTTTGCTTTTTTAACTCACCCTCTCACTTTATTTATCCACCTTTTTCTATTCAAAATTTTGCTCGCTTCAATTTTCCCTTGATTTAATATTATTTCCAGATTGAAAATCACCCAAAATTTAAGCTATTTTCGCTGTTGAAGTTCTCCAGCTCATAGCTTACTTTTCTATTATCTTTCTCAAGTCGAGCAGCTGTATCAACAGCTTCAACGAGTTTCACCTGCTGCTACTACTAATACCCTGTAATTAATTTAGATCTAACATAAAGTCAAGACGATTTATTAAACATTTGATATTATATATAACAATTGAACTTAATCAATTCAATTAAATTTAAATGAAAATGATGTGTTATAAATGTGACATAACCTCACATTAATTATAGTATACGGAAATTTATCTTACAACTCCGTATTCTGTAACGCATCTTTAGCTAACTTAATCTCTTTATATTTTAACGATACTTCATTCTTTTTATACCCTACTCCTTTTATGAATGCCTTACAGGGTATAATCGTGTCTTTCAATATGCGAACGTCATACGATTTCCCCAAAAAATGTCGAGAATGGATACATAATAGACACATGTTGCTGTATTTGCAGAACACAGTTAACTGAACCACAAGTCGTTCGCCCCTTTATTATTATTTGTATTTAATTTTAGTTGATCTCGAGCTTTGGCAGTGTTATAATATCTTTTCCAAAAACGTTGTTCCAAAAATAAACTCGTGACCTAAAAAAACAGTTTTTAAATAGGTAATAATTTCGCTTCAAGTGGTTTGAAAATTCTAAAAATGTTGGTAAAAACTGTTTATCAATTAAGGATTTAAAGATCACTTCTGTTTACATAAGCAGGGTATTCATTAGTCATATTCTTTCTCTACGACTTTTTACTTTCACATAGAAATTCTAGGCTTCGACCTTTTGGTAGGCTTATCACAACTTACAATTAGTTTACAATTTTGGAAACTCAATTTGATGTTACGACATGCAGTTAATGGTTCGTTCTGACCTTACCTAAAGATAACGATTTGCTTTCTTTCAAATATATAGTATATCTTTTGATTTCTTAAAAAAGAGCTTCGACCGGGTATTTAATTATTAACTTTATAAAAAATCGTGCTCGTTTTAAAATCAAATTAAAAAATATTGAAAAATCAGTTGAAAAACATAACAAAGTTTGTCAATTGAAAAACCAGTCAAACAATCAAACAGACATTGAATTTAGCGTTCTAATCAATCAGCTAGTAAGTCAAGCAATTCATAAAAATAAGGCTGTCAATCAAAAAGTCAATTTGCATTTACTCGTTAAATCAAGCAATCAAATCTTGATCAACTAAAATCATCTATAAATTTCAATCAAATAAACTATAAATCAGTCAGTAATTCAAGCAATTTATAAAAAAAATATCTTAAGCTTAACCGTCAATCAGCCAATCAGTTAGACGTGCAGTCAGTAGACGAAAGGTTTTTGGCTGTTGGACAATTAATCGTTCAATCAAAGGAGTTTTTTTATAAAACAATAGATGAGATTTAAAACATACAATTTTAAGCAATATTTGCATCCATCAAGCAGTCAGTCAGTCAATCAGCTCTGCAATATATTTAATTTTAGAATATTTTTACAATCACCCAGCAAACGCTCAGTTAGAACTTCAGTTGACAGACAATAGGCTATCAGCAAACTACTTAGAGTTGTGTCTGCAGACAGACAGAGACTCGTTACAGCTGTTTCAATATCTACAAATAGTTGTTCCCCTCGTTCTTCTCGCTCCCCAACAACAAAATAATAATTGCTGTTGGGCTATTGAGGTTCGTGTATCACTCGCATTTGAAAGAGGATCGTCGTTAGGCGAACTCAGTATTCCAAATTGTCTCGGAAATAAAAGTACGTGGTTTCCAAAAAACAAACACAATGTTTAATTAATAAGAGTTGAATTTCTATTTCAATTCTTTTTTTTTTGTTTTGATAACCTTAAACATTTTTTGTGACTTTATAATATCGCAAGATCTTCAGAGAGTTTTTGGAACTCCATAGCATCGGTTGTCGCACTTTTCTCAGTTATTGCCGCGTAATCACTTTAAAAACAAATAAATAAATAAATTACCAAAAGTATGTGCTGGTTTAAATATATCATTAAATTATTTTTAAGTGATTTCTAAAGCCATTTTTTAATTGTGTAATGTCTGTTAAGTGTTGATCAAGTTTCGTGAGAAAGCTTTAAAATATCTATAGGAATACAATTTTAAAAATTAAGTTTCTACAGAAAAGTTTAGGTTAGTTCTTTCTTTGGATTTTCTCAGTACAGTTGCGTCTAAGAATCAAAATCTTGAAGCCTTATTTGGAAAGTTCTACATTTTTGTTCAAATCTCCAAGTTTACCTTACTCATTACTTCTATAAACTGCAAATAAAAACTGGTACGAAGATTGGACAGTTATCGTATCTGCAGCTACGTGCCTCCAAAGTTAAATCGGCAGGTGAAGACGCGTCTTCTGGCAAACATTGAAAGATTGTTTGCTGCACACGTTGCGCAAACTTTTGTTTGCACCGCAACAGGCGACAGCTGCCTGAAAGAATCTCATTCGGTGGCAAGAACACGGAGTGTGTAGACGTTCTTCAAAGATTCGTGTTCGTAAAGTGAGTTAATTAAAAATTAATCATGGTTTTTCCTCAAAATCATATCAACTTTGAGGTTATGTGCGTCACTTTTGAGGTTATGCGTTCAACTCAAACTCAAAATAACTTTCAAATTAAGATTACAATTTATTTTTTTGTTAAAATAATATGAGTTACATTTGAAAAATAATCAGCAAATATACCATATTTTTAAATTTTTGTGATCGAAATTATAATCGTCTCAGTTCCAGGCGTAATTAGTGCACCAATAAATATTAATTTAAATATAAATACAGCTTCATTTCAATATTTCTGCTCTCAACTTGAAGTTCGAGTTGTTTGACCAACTTGATGATGAATTAAAATATTGTTTGCAGAACTACGCGGAATTTTAACACTACGGCCTATATATTCGTAGAGCTTAGATAAGACTAGTCGGACAGTCGCAACTATCATTGAAGCAATTAATTTAATAATATTTCTGCTCTGCAAGGTTTTTTAATCTGCCAGAAATGAAAATAGATAGTTGCTTCTTCGTGGGCATATCACATCTTTATCAGTACCCGAAAAAAACACAATTATAATAAGTACTACGATACCCTGCAATCATAAACTGGGTCTCATAAAACAATAATAACGAGTTGCTCCATTGATAGCCTTGTAATTTTTTTGTTTACCTCAGACTCTAAAGTGTGTTTTGGAAATTTTTGCTGAATCGGCTTGAAATTATCCAAGTTATAGAACGATACTTACGAACATACGTTTACAATTGCATCTTTAATGTAATGAAGCTAATTTTTAGTGAAAGTTCAGTTTAATGTTCGCACTTAATATTCTCAATATTTCAGCTCCATTATTATTTTGATGAGTCTGATATATTTTAATTTCGAAAGTGTATTTTAGTGTATTTAAAGGTGTATGCTCAATGTTCTGAATTTTTCAGCTGCATCGCTTGAGAATTAGACAAGCTATAAAGGCGTAATCTATAGGGAACTTTAATGGTTAAACGTAGTTTCTGGGTGCCAGGTTAGATTCTGCATTTCTGCTGTGCCATTTTTTGACAGCTTTTTCATTCAGTATTAGATTAGCACTCAGCACTGCAGGTTCTCCGATATAACTGGGTATTTTGTTAAGAAAAGAACAATCTAAAGTGGTTTTCGTTTTCGGGGAAGGACTGTCAAAGATAATAAATTAATAATTTTGTCGGTGACAATGTTTCATGTTGAACACGAAGCCATGTTGATAGCGTTTGAATGATGAACACTTGATTAACAGAGCACAAAGAGCGACGTCGCGTCGTCTAGTAATTACTGCCTAACAGTCTATTCTCCGTCAACAGACTTAGAAGAGGGACAGAGAGAAAATAGTGTGAGAGAGAGAGAGAGTGCGAGAGGATGGCGTCATTCAATGTGAAGGCTTTCCTGGCGATGATCTGCGTCTTCATCGGCTGCTGCAGCAACGTCGTCTTCCTCGAGCTGATCATCAAAATCGATCCCGGCGCCGGCAATCTGATCACCTTCCTCCAGTTCCTCTTCATCGCCTTGGAAGGTCTCGTCTTCACCTCCAAGTTCTTCACAGTGCGTCCCAAGATCAGCATGCGCGACTACGTGATGCTGGTGGTGCTCTTCTTCGGCGCCAACGTCTGCAACAATTACGCCTTCAACTTCAACATTCCCATGCCTCTGCACATGATCTTCCGGAGCGGTTCGCTGATGGCCAACATGATCATGGGCATCATACTGCTGAAGAAGCGCTACAATCTCAGGCAGTACAGCTCGGTGGCCATGATCACGGCTGGCATTATCCTCTGCACTCTGGTGTCCAGTGGCGACGTCAAGGACAACACGCATCACTCCCTCAAGGTGGACACTTCGTACTCGGACTTTTTCTGGTGGTGCATCGGCATCGCATTGTTGGCGATTGCTTTGCTCGTCACCGCCTACATGGGCATCTACCAGGAGGTGATCTTCAAGCGGCACGGCAAGCACCCGAACGAGGCGTTGTTCTACACTCACATGCTGCCGCTGCCGGGGTTCCTGGTGATGGCCGGGAACATTGCCCAGCACTGGAGGATCGCTGTCGACTCGGAGGCCGTGGAAATACCGCTGCCCGGTACCAGCTGGAACCTCGCGTTTCCGCTGATGTTCTTCTACCTGCTGTGCAATGTGATCACGCAATACATCTGCATCGCTTCGGTCTACGTGCTGACCACAGAGTGCGCCTCCTTAACGGTGACTTTGGTGGTGACGCTCAGGAAGTTTGTCTCGCTGCTCTTCTCGATCATGTACTTTAGGAATCCGTTCACGCTCAGTCATTGGCTGGGCACGGTCCTGGTGTTCTTTGGCACGATTCTGTTCGCAGATGTGCTCAACCAGCTGCTGGACGCCTACAAGGTGCGGATCCAGCGACGCCACGACACGACGCCGCCGACGAGCATCGAATACAGTCGGTTATAGAAGAGTTAAGTTCGGTTTAAGTGGATACCATAAATATTAATAATAAACTAAGCGAGTATAATGGGCAATGTATTTGTATTTAGGTATGTATACGTTGTTTTTTTCATAGTACATATATAATAATATATGCATATAGTAGAGATGAGTTAATACTTATGCGAATCGGGAAAGAAATCATTGCGCATTGATCGAAAATTGTAATATAGATGGAAATGCGAAACGGAGCACAATAAAAAGTAAATGTAAAAATTTATATATATGTATGTATAGATAGATGATTAATTAATAGGAGCGATGTGTGGCAATAATAATATTAATAATATATCAAAAAATACGCGATTCGTCTGACAGTTTATCGTTTTTTGCTTTTCATCTTGGACAGTATTAATTTAGCCGGCTGGGCAGCTGGAAGTGCGGGAGACGCGCCATACCGGAAGCTGGAATCATTTCATTCAGCAAACAAATCAAAAAAAAAAACACTACTTTGCAATTTGTTTATTGCTCATCCTTGTCCTTGGCGCCGTGCTTGAGAATGCGTGTGAATTCCAGATAATCGAATAGACCGTTCTTGATCGGCGCCTCGCGATACATTTCATCCACCTGAAAAGTACATCGAATCAGTTATTATCAAGTATATAGTTTACTTATTTTGTCCACTCACATCTTCATCTGTGAAACGATCGCCCATTGTGGTGAGCAGCTCGCGCAGACGATCCTCGGGCAGCACGCCCATATTCTCCTCGTCAAAGCAGCCGAAGGCATTCTTGATCACATCCTCGGGATCGGTGCCCTGCAAACGTTCGCCGAACAGCGTGAGGAACATGGTGAAGTTGATGGGGCCGGGCGCCTCATTCATCATGCCATCCAAATAGTCATCGGTGGGATTTTTGCCCAACGATGCCAACATGTCGTGCAGATCCTCCTTCTCCACGAACCCATCGCGATTCTGATCGATCATGTTGAAGGCCTCCTTAAACTCGGCGATCTGTGCCTGATCGAACATCGCAAACACATTCGATGTGGCGCGTTGGGCGCGCTTCTTGGTGGTGGCGCGACGTCCGGCGGTTTTGCGTGAAGACATCTTGAAAAAGTCTTGTGTTTTCTGTTGCTATTGCTGTGGTTCCTGGTGATGTGGTGCGCTGTGCTGTGGTGCTCGCTGCTGTCTGTGTGTGGGGCATCAAGAAAAACATTATTAGTTGCAAGCAATCCCCATCTCTGTCTCTCTGAGTGTAAATGTCTATATATAGACATATAGCATTTGCTGCAGCGGCGGCGGCAAGTTCAGCCAAAGCTTCATAAACTGTGTCAACATTTTAAACACTCACACTCTCACACACACACCAGATGGAAGCGTGTGTGAGTCACGATGGCAAAAATGACAACGTCAACTTCTCCAAACAGTGCTGCCGCTTTGGCTATTTTGTGGCTGAGACAAGCCAGTTTTGGCCTATTACAAATTACATGGAAACTACTTCGATGTTAAACGTGATTCATTTGAAGTATGTTAATCAATTTTTAAGCATACACTAAAATTATTATCAAAGTATACTTCAACACAAATGATTCACTTTTTGCGAAAAACCAAATGATTATAAATGTTTTTCGCTTAAATAAATTTCAACATCATTGAAGAATTTTAAATAAATTGATACATTTTTACAAGATGAAAAAAGAATAGTGTTGGAATTAACTTCGTCCCAAGACTATTTCAGCCTTTTGATTTTTTTGTACAACAAAAATAATTATTATTTCGGCTTCCCTGCCTTACAATTTTCTTTAGTACATTTTGGACTCTTGTTTGTTTATGTTTTTGCATAGAGAGCACATACTCTGTTTAACAAAGCTATCGAAAGTAGTACCCAATTAATTACATTATGCCGATAAGGCAATTATTTTGATAACTGCAAATTTTTGTCAAAACTATTTACTGCCCTAACAACAGGTATTCTAAGGGACTGCAACGATTAAATTTGTTTAAATATTTAATCATTAATGTTGGATTTGTTTCCAAAATTTAAACGATCTTAAGCATTTAGCACTTTAAAAATAAGAGTTATTTGCTGATCGTGCTCAAAATATTATGTTTTTAATATTTTGCCAAAAATTATTTATGGAAAACCAGAATTTAAGCAATAATTTAATTTTTGTTGTTGCAATTTTCAATGTTTTAGCCATTTTAAGCCAATTCTCGAATCTAGCTACTTTCCCAAAGTTCGCTCAGCACTGTCTCCATAAGTGCGTGCGTATGTGTGTGTGTGTGTGTCTCCAAATATTTGACTCAATGAAAAACAACAAAACAGACGGCCACACACACACTCACACATACACACGCATGGCGCAGCTTTAATTGAAAGCCCATAAAAGGAATGAAAACAGCAGCCAAAGCTCGACTTTGGCTTATCTGCTGCTGCATCGTAATTTTGTGTGTGTGTGTGTGTGTGTGTGTGTGTGTGTGTGAGACAGCTGCAAGCAAACTTCTGCTGTAATATATGAGCAATAACCGCGCCCCATTTATTTTGAGCCCCAAAATGCGCTGCTATCACGAATTCCACGTAAAAAAAAGAGCGCACACATAAATATAAAAGTCCCTTGTTGTTGTTTTTCTTATGGGCTGCGACGCTGACTCATACACATACACACGAACGCACACACACTTATAGACGCACACATTCAAACAGCGCTTTCTTTGCCGATCGCCGCTGTTCAATGGATTTGTCTTTTGTTTTGCGTTTTTTGTCAATTTTAATGTTTTTGTTGTTGCAAGTGATATACTTACAGATGGCGTTGCGGACGTCTTGTTTTTAAAACACACAAGTCTTGACAATAAATTAAACTGTTGCTTGCCAGCGGTTTATTTGTTGTGTTGCTTATTCGCTGTTTGCACAGATGACAAATTCGGCTGCAAGTGACCGCAGCTCACATTCCAACAAAATGCCACAAATATACAAACTTTACGACATTACTAAGCGCATGGCCACACTTCAGTTGCAAATGGCGCAACAACTTGAACAGACTTTTGTTTATTGCTTAAACAAGAATTGGGGGAAAAAAGCAATTTAATTTTTTAATTTGTTTGAATTTAGTTTTGTATTTATTTGTGTAACAATTGTAGATAATTATTTACGTATGCTTGGCCTTTTACAATTTAATACCAGTTGTCAAAAAAAAATACCAAACGCATTAAGGGCTTATCGATAGCAAAGATAATAGTGTTTGTTCCATTTTGTTGCAGTTACGCTGTTATCGATAACTTCTGCAGTTGCATTTGCTCAGCCCTTATTGACCGCTTTTGCATTTTATGAAACAAAAAATAAAATAATTAAAATAAAAACAAAAAAATTTGCTCTGCAATAATTAAACAAATTTCAAACCGCGTGCTACCAACTTGCTGCAAGTTGTTTGGCTGCCAACTTGGAATGAAAGTGTGTGACCATGTGTGCGCATGCAACTGATGTGCAGGTAGAGTCGGCAGATTTGAAAACGACAGTTCAGTCACACTGGCGGCGAGACAGTGGCTGAAATTCGAAGCGCAGCAAAAAAAAGCACGGCAAACGCAAGAAGGGCGCAAAGCAAGCGAATAATAAACAGCAACAGGAAGACGACGACAACGAAGTCGAACACAAAAAGAGGATTTATTAAAAATGCAGATGCACATGCAGCAGCATATTTATTTATAAACGTGCATTTCTTCGTGTGCTGTGTGTTCTGTGTTGTTTTGTGCCAAGTGCAATTATCGAGCGTCGTTTCATCGTTTCGCATCCCCCTCGCCTCCCCCTCGTATTGTTGTTGTTTTGGCTGCTAAATAATTCGTTTATCTATCGCTGTGTGTGCGTGTGTGTGTGTGAGTGTGAGTGTGTGAAAGAAAAAGGTGAAGCATTCGTATGCAAGAATTGTCGTCGTCATTATAACGTGCGCTGCGTCCGGTTTAAATTCAATCAAGCGAAGAAATAAAGCGCAACAACAACAACGTCGTTCTTTTTTTTTTTGTGTTCTTTTTGTTTTTGTGCCGTTGTTACCGATCAGCATTGAGGCGTGAGTGCATTCAACTCACGACCGACTCACGAGCCGACAACAACAACAAAATGATGCACAGTGGCGCCATCTGTGAATCTGCATAGACAACAGCAACAACAACAAACAGACGAACGCGCGAATCAAACGACGAATCTCAAACTCCCTCTAGCGACAGACGCTAGCGCCGCAAGCAAAGCTCAAATTCAAATGCTCGCTGCCAACGTGCCGTCGACGTCAACGTCGGCGTCGTCCGGTGCAGTCGACGTCGCTGCTGTGGCGGCCGGCGCAGACGATGAGCGTGCCAGGCTGCTGGGCAGCACGACGCCGACGTCAACGTCGCCGCCAACATCACTGTCGCTGTCGCTGCCCCTTGTGCATCCGTCCCGCCAACAAAACGCGAGCATGAACAACAATAATAACGATAACGATAACAACGATCACGATCAGCAGCAGCTGCTGCTGGAGGAGGAGAGCAGCAACAACAACTACAACAACAACGACAGCAACAGAAGCGACATTGACGATTTGTCCGAGGAGACGGCGACCACATTCGGCGCAGCCGATTCCAGCGATCAAAGTGATAAATTCAACCGCCCCCCGCCCACAACAACAATAACCAACCAGAAGAAGCCCAAGTTGAGCAAGCTGGGCACCAAAAGCGTCGGGCTCAAACGGTAAAAGCTTCACACCATCTGCCTCTCGCTATTGCCCGCTCTCTAATTACAAATCTCTGTTTGCCTCTCGCTTTCTTCTGCTCCTTTTTGCTTCCCACTAATTACAACTACATATATTTGCCTCTCGTTCTCTCCTGCTCCCTTTTTGTCATCTCTAACTAACTATGTATGTATGCTTGTCTCGCTCTCGTTGCAGCGTTTCGTTTGGCTCGTCGAAAGGATCGATGGTTGAGACACTGGTTTTTGAGACGCCGACGCCGCTATCCGAGCACGTGGAGCCGAGCTTTGGCTTCGATGCTGCCGACGCTGCTGGTCAGCCGCAGCAGCAGCACACGCTAAACGCGGCCACGGGGACAACAACAACAACAAACGCCGCTGCCGCTGCAGCAGCGACTGCGACGCTCAATAGCAGCAGCAGCAGCGGCGGCGGCGACTGTGCGAAACTCAATATGGACGACAGCGGCATCGAAGTGCAGGAAGAGTAAGTACAAGCAACTTAACACTAGGTGGCGCCAGAGAGTGCGTGAGATAAAACAAAATGGCAGCCCTTTGATCAGACAGACAGAGAGAGAGAGAGAGAGAGAGATAGCTAAAAATGGCTGCGCTTTGATCAGCTGTGGGAAATGGCGACGTCGCCATTTTGGCTGTGACGTCACATCACAGTTTGCATGGCTGCAGGCAATAAACAGACAAATGGCCAAAACCAATTTCATCTAATTTGGTAAACTTGATTAGATTTTTGTATTTTGTATTTTGCTGCTGATGGCTTTGTCGACTATTAATATATATAAATGAGAAGTTTAGCAGTTATATTTGTGACTAGCAGCTGTTTGTTTTTGTTTGGCGATATGCTTCATGTGTCTTTTATCTTAATTAAATAAAGAAATGCATTTCCAAAATAAATCAACGCTTAACTCCGTTCGTTACATTCGTGAGAATTATTAAGTACTCGTAAAATAATATGGAATAGTTTTTTTTAACAATTGCCACGTAAATCAAAAGATTTTAATCAATAAAGCGCTAGGAAATTGGCTTGTCAATAATAATCAATTGCAAGAATTGAAAACGTAATCCCTTGATTGATTGTGTAGATTTGAAAGAACCCGAGTTACATGAGGTTAAAGCTTTAAGCTCTTATTGAAATACTTACAAACTCATCAGGCCATCGAAACTCTCATCAAGCCAACATCGATATATAATTTCGAAAGCGTCAATCAATGTTGACTTTGATATTTTCACTCAAAATTACAGCTTTAAAGATAGCTATTTATTTACTTATCTATATTCACTACAAGCTTCAACTTATTAATCACGGCACTTGTAACCAATTATATTACATTTATGAAATGAAATTACATTTATATCCTTAGATGTCAACATCTGCGTTGTGTAAAAATTTGGGCATCGTAATTTATCTCAGATCACCGTAATTTATTTAGATCTGAACTCCGAACTACTTTACATACATATGTACATACATGTATATAGATAGATATGCATATGAATTTATAAATACTCAGAGGACTAAAAATTACCAAAGATTTCAGAAAAACACGTCTGCGTTTCTATTATTGTTTGAAGGGGGGTAAATCAAAAATTTTAATTTAAATTAAATATTTTAATTGACTAAATACAAAATGGATCCTTTTGTTGCTAATTATAGAATACTGTTGTATTATGTTTAAAAACACATTAACAAGTTGAACTCAAAATTAGATTCTGAATTTAGAATGTTGGGAAAAGAAACTGAGAAATTAGGTTTATATTATTGTTTGCATGACTGTTATAGATAACTACGAGAAGTTATAGTATTTTAGTGATGTGCTGCAAGCTCAACTCACGCGCTCATCTCTAGTTGAACCCTTTGTTGCTAGTGCTGCTCCAAATAATAACCGAGATTTCCTAAAAAGTTGACATTATATCTGTATGTATTTATTTTTTATGGCCATTGCGCCGAAATTGGGTCTAAAACAAAAGCGAGAGAGAAAAGAATGTAATCAGCATAATGAGTTTTTGGCAGCTTTCACTTGTTTTGGTTTCTGGGGCAATTCACAAATAAGCCTCTGCCTCTAAGCCATAAGCTGATCTGTGTCTAAGCCCTAAACACACACACACACACACACACACACACACACACACACACACACACACACACACACACATGCATAGACTTTAAATAGTCGTGCAATGAACTTTTTGCAGCGCATTGGCCCCGTAAAAACAAACAGCAACAAAACGCTGCCTCCCACGCCTCCCCAGCCACGCCCCCCCTCCCCCTGCGCCATACAACTTTTAATCGATAATTACGTTTTGAATTTTAAAACTTCCTTTTGCCACAGAGAGAGAGTGGGAGAGAGCGAGAGAGAGAGAGAGAGGGAGCGACATCGACAGACAGCAGGATGCGTCGCTCTGTTTACCTCTTGCTTCGCTCTCTCGCTCCCGCTCTCTTCCGCTGATGCGCTCTCGCTCACTTAACCGTTTCCAATTGGAAACATAACGCCAACTCCAATTGGAGTCTCTAACTGTCTTGTTGTTGCTGTCTCTGCGCCGACGCTGCAGTTGAACGTGCTCAGCGACAGCGGCAGCGTTTATTACATAATGCTGCGATGTGACTGCATGATGTAGGTCAACTCCATTTGGTGGTTGTTGACCCACATTTTATGTGATTGTCATTTTTTCGGCTGCTTAGTGCGTGCCACGCCCACAACTAATTAAGCTGCCCACGCGCTTTGTTTACCTTTGGTTGCTGCTGCCAATCGATAGCTTGCGCGCCTATCGATAACTTGCACTTGGCGCTGCCAAGCTGCTTTTTTATTATTCTTTTTGACCTTTGCGCTGCCCATGTGTGTGTGTGTGTGAGTGTGAGTGTGTGTGTGGGCTTTAATTTGCCGGTTGGCCGCTTTAAACGTGCACAACGTGATGTCATCGCAGCTGAACAGACTTTCTTCTCTACACAAAGATTTGTAGAATGGCAGACGCCTAAGAAGAACATGGAACATAGAACAAAGAAGCGTTTTGCTGTTATTATCGATTATGCTTATGATGAGATGAATGGCAGCTGTTGTTGAGCAAGGTGCAGAGATGTTCGGTTAGAGGGGAGGTGGGAGGAGGTGAGGTGAGGTTAGATGAGGTGAGTTGGTGGTGAGATGAGATGAGGCGAAACCGTTGAACTCCCCACTCCTCGCACAACTCACCACAGTGCGCTGCTTTAAAGTGAATGTCTTGAAATTCGAGCAGCGCTAATGTGAAAGTAATGTGCATGTGTGTGTGTGTGTGTGTGTGTGTGAGCTGTCAGTCAGGCGATTGATTTTCCGGCAGCGACACTTGACATGCATGCCAAACGCAAAGAAGAAGCAACAAAGTTCAATGAGGAGGGGGGAACGGTAATTGTGTCGCTGTGGTCAGCAGTGCGTATTGTTGTTGTTGTTGTCTGGCAACCCTGTTACCTACATAAAGCATTCTGTGCGTGCTTCAGCATGTTTGCTCTGAATAGTTTTGCGACAATGCGACAACAATAGCGACACAAAAATACAAGACAGTGGGGGGAGGGAGATAGATAGAGACGGACAGCATCAGAGCAGCGAGCGAGCGTCGTCGACGGCGGCAGCGCTGCCGCTCTGTCTGTCAGTGCTGAGCAGTGGCAACCCTGTTTATTAACTGTCAACCGCCCACAAGCGATGCCAAGCACTCCACCACCCCGTTGCACACACACGCACACGAAAAACAAACTGAAAAAGTGTGCTCGACTGTTAGATACCCGCTACCCGTTATGGCAGACTTCACGACTACTTAAAAACAAAATATACCGAAAAGTACATTTGGTGTAGGTTGAAAATAAACCATATTTGATTTTTCTTGTTTGTCTATGTTTATCGTCCGTATCCAAAATCAAAAATCATTTCGACTTTTAATATTATTGTGTGTACCAGAACTGGTATTTTTAGCTTCCAGATTATGCTCGTTTATCTTTTTATTTCGATTTAATCTAAAACAAACTTGATCTACGTAGAATCTACACGAGTGCTGGTACCAAATTTGGTCTCTCTAGCTCTTATAGTCTCTAAAATCTAGCTGTTCATACAGACAGCCAGGCGGACATCGTCTTGGTTGTTGACATACATTTTCTGTAAATTATAATACCCTTCTACCCCATAAGTAGCGGGTATAAAAACAATTTAGCTGCTCCCGTTTTCAATTTTGTGTGTTATGCGCTCTTCTCCCCACTCTCCCCTCCCACTTGCTACACCATCTCTGCCCCTCCGCATTTATCAGTCAGCTTCCTCGAGTACCTTTTATATAGTTACGTGTTTATGTTTCCTATGTTATTATTTTTATATTCGTTCACGCTGCCGTCGCTGTGTATAACAACAGCAGCAGAGAAGCGGCAGCAGCAGCAGAGAGAGAGAGAGAGTAACTGAATGAGAGCGAACTACGCTCTCTTATTGGATCGCTCTCTCTCGCACATTACTTTGCAGTGCGCAAAAAAAGTGATGTCATGTTTGTTGGTTTAATGGCGTTGCCAGATGTGTTGTGTTGTATTGTGTGTGTGTGTGGCGCATTTCGTATTTGACTTTTGTTTGTTTTCATTATTTTACAATGTGCGTTGTAGCTTGACAACAACAAAAGATGAAATGATGGGTACAAAAAAAAAAAAAAACAAAAAATCTAACAAGAAAAACAATAAATACAAGATCGCAATTACAACGCAGTTTATTGGCCTCTCTGGCTTTGTTTTGTTTTCGTTTCGTTTTGTTTTGTTGTAACAGCTGCCAAATTTCGTGTTTTTGTTTGGCCAAATTTGCGAGATTTTAGCGCGCATTTCTTTTTGCTTCACTCTGCTTCGTCTAAAATAGAAATTCCAGTCGCTTTGTGGGTTTAATTTGCGCAAAACTCATTCTAAAATTGGCTAAATATAAATGTGTTAATTTAAATAAGTGTACGACGATGACGAGACTTTAAAATCCAAAAATCCAGTTTAATTCCAGTTAGTCAATTAAATTATATTAATCTTATTGGTCTGATAAACAAAAATATACAAAAAAAAATTTGTGGATCTTTTAATTTACAATGCATTTTGTTTTGCTTCCAAAAAATAATAGTCTTCATTAATTTGGGTGTTATGCTCATAATCTATCTAAAGGATAATAAGTAAATTTTGAAAATTGTATTTATGATAAAAAGAAAATTATAAGAGGGAGTAGTAACAGAAATGTTTGCGTTCATTGGAATTTTTTAATGTCACCATAAAAAGAAAAATGTAATTGCCAATAAGAAAATGCCAACAAGTTGACATGAAAGAGATCATCGTAATTTTCCAATTGGAGAGTACCGATCATTTTTTGTTTACGTTTTAATAACAGTTATTAATAAATAGTTTAGTTCTGCTTGCTATGTTTTATCTACAATCCATCTAAAGATCAAATTTAAAACTTATTTTATTTTTATGTTTTGTGTGCCATCAATCACAAATGAATATGCGAAATTGTTTTGTGTTTGTGGCGCAGTAAACATACAATTAAATTGCCGTCAGGTGGCAACGCGGAACGTGTGAACTTCACAAGAGAGCGCTCTCTTATTAATCTCTCTCTCTCTCTCGGCGGCTCAAGCGCGAGAGCGACGAATGCTCCTGCAAACATTTCGTGTGCGTGCGTGTGTGTGTGTGTGTGTATTGTATCTTTTAGTTTTTAGCAGCGAGCTTGCAAGTTTAGCTGGGCAAACGCAGCGACAACGCCAAACAGCCAACAACAAAACGTGAATTACGTGCGAGAGGCGCTTGAAAACAACATTTTACTATTTATTTGTTGTTGTTGCTGTTCAAACAACCCCAGCAGCAGCAGCAGACGTCGCGTCGCTGCCGTCGTCGCTGTGAGTACGCGAGAGCAAAGGGCAAATACGGAGAGAAAGAGAGAACGAACGAACGAACGAACGTCGAACGGTGGTCGCAAAAGTAAAACGCGCGTAGAATCGCAAAGAGGAAGCAGAACGTTGAAAAACAGCAGCAGCAGAAGAAGCAGCAGCAGCTGTCCCGCAATCCAAAAAAACAATTGTCAAGTGCGTGAAATTAGTTGTTAATAAATAGTAAAAAAAAAGTAACAAAAAGAAATGCATAAATCACAACAACAGCCAAAAGTTAATCGTGCGTGTGAAAGAGGGACAAAAACACACGCACACGCACACACACACATGCAAACGCATGCAGCGCAGTCAACGAGTGCAAGTGGTTGGTGTATGGGTGGGAGGGGCAGGGAAGACTACTCCCACAATCGGGTAGTGTTGGTAAATGCGCAAAACTGTTTTGCGCGCACAGTGGCAAAAAAAGCAATTCAAATTCGAACAGCAAATAACAATGTGAAAGTAATTTAATTTGTGTTGTGCACATACACACATACACACACACACACTAACTGTGTGTGTTACGCTTTGATGATGTTATATATTTATTTGTGTGTTGTTTTTGTTGCTGTTGTCCATGGTGGGATGCGCGCAGTGAGTTCATCGCAAAAAATAATACACACGATTGCCAATCCCCCTTCCCCCGCTCTCCACTCTCCACTGTGTGCTCTCCACACCTACAACCCAACCCTCCCCCCTGCTCCCCCCTCGCCATCAGCCACTCCCCACACGCGCTCTCTCTCAGTCTTGCGCTCTCTCAATCTCTCACGCTCTTACGCTCTCTCACTGCTAATGCTCTGTGAACGCAATTAAAATACACTGCCCGACTAGCACAAGTGTATGTGTGTGTGTGTGTGTGTTAAAATATTGTGCCTTGTTTGTACATAAATAAGACATAGCTTTAAGTTTAGACTGCGCTGTTCAGTGTGTCGTGTTGTTGTTATTTCTATATATACACTTGTGCGTGTGTGTGTGTGTCTGTTTGAGCACATCATATAAATTCTATAATATAAGCACATGTGATGTGTGTGAGTGTGTTGTGTATATGTTTTGAAATTTTCAAAATTTAAATGCCGACTAACGACGACTGCTAGACGGACGGACAGCAAGCACAACAACAGAAGCAGCAGCTAACAGCAGGCAGCAATAACAGCAACAACAACATTAAGAGCAATAACAGCAGGAGCAGCAACAACAACTGTATCAGCAATAACAGCAACAACTGTAGCAGTAAAAGCAGCAACAACAATAACAGCAGGCAGCTATAACAGCAACAACAACAGCAGCAGCAGCAACGGAATTCGCGCCGTAATGCAGCGCTGCTTTTATTGCATGCAACAACAAATTGCAGGCGTTTCATTTCGTTGCTGTTGTTGCTTTTGCTTTTTTCGGTTCCCCCAATTGGCAGGCAAATAAATGGAAGCTTGTTGTTGTTGTTGCTGCTGCTGCTGACGTTTGACGTCAAGTGCAAAAATATTCAATTAACATTTAATTTCATTATTTTTGTTAAAACGACGGGTGGGGCGCACAAACACACACACACACACACACACACATATGCAATATATGTATCTACTAGTGTAATTTGTTAAATTAATTTACTGCTGCTCTCGTTGCGTGTGCTGCTTTTGCGTGCATGTGTGTGCGTGTGTGTGTGTGTTGCTGTGACGTCTGCAGACTAATTGAAAGCTGCGCTGCCGCTGCTACTGCGCTGCTGCTGCTTTGCCGCCAAAGCCGCGATGCGCTCATCGCAACAACAAGAACTGTTATAAGTCAGAGCGAAGAAGAAGCAGCAGCAGCAGCTTCAAGTTCGCGCTGCATTTCGTCTGCCAGCACCTCTGTTGCTGTCCCCCTCCCACACAAAAACACACACACACACACACACGTACAATGGGCAACAAGTTTTTGTAGTTTTCATTTTTGTTTCTGTTTTCGTGTTCAAACACTTGAAAGGAAGTTTGTGATGATGAGAAACACGACAATAAGCAGCAGCTCTCCCCTCCCCCCGTCTGGTCTAGCGATGTTAAACGAAAAAGCACTCGAAAAACATTTGAAAAACTTGTTTTGTATTTGTTGTGCTTGTAAAGTTCTTGTCGCTGAGCTTGTTACAATTATTGTTGTTGTTGTTGTCGCATTCGCGCATATCAATTTCGGCACATGACGTAATCTTCACATGCCCAATAAGCTGACAACACTGGGCTACATAACAAACGCCAACTGCTTGTTTATCAAGTGTGTTTACACACGTTATCGGCAATCGGCGATCGACGATTTATCGATAGTCGATTGTTGACGAAATCGTTATTTTCGACTTCTTAGTTCGTTAAATTGTTTTATGTTTTTTCTTTTTCGCTGCTGGTTTTTTTTTTCACTATTTTGAAAAATGACTAGACAAAATTGGACAGCAGAAGAGCCCAAAACGGGCAGACAAAAGATCGACAGATAATGATGGAAATGGGAATAGAAATGAAGCTGAAAAGATCGTTAGATAGAAGCACAGCACACAGAGAACTGGAGCTTAGAAGCATATAATATCGGTTCTTGACTCATTTCTATGAAACCAACGAACACAGCCAACAAAAGAGAATGCAAGAAAACTAGAAAGAAAACTTTAACTATGTATCTAGAAGATGGAGAATAAAAGAGGCCGTTAAATTACCTTTCGAATTGCTTTTTGTGCTCACAACCAATTGCGAACTATAGCAATAAATAGATCGTTGATAGATCATAAAGAACTGGAGCTAGAAAGATTTGATCAGTTGTTAACTCATTTATGGGAAACCAACGAAACACCCAACAATATAGAAAGCAAGGAAAGTAGCAAAAAAAAAAAAACGTATCTAGAAGATAGAGTAACAAGAGGCCGTTAAATTACCATTCGAATTGCTTTTTGTGCTCAGAACCAATTGCGAATTACGGCGATAGATAGATCGTTGATGGATCAAATAAAGCTGCAGAAAGAAGTGGAGCTACAAAGATTTGATCGGTTGTTAACTCATTTCTAGGAAACCAACGAAACAGCCAACAAAATAGACAGCAAGAGAACTTTGTTGAATAGCTAGCATTAAAAAGAAATACTTAAATTGTTGAAGTTCTTTGAGTAGCTTAATGAAAGAGAAAAAAAAGTGGTAACCCAGAGGCCGTAAAGTTGCCTTTCAAATAGTTTTTTTATGCTTTTTTGCTACCAGAACCAGTTGTGAATTATATCGTGTGATTGACGTGCCGAGAACGCCAGATAATTAACATAAAAGAGACGACGACGACGACGACGGACTGCTTGAAAAAGTCGCTCACATTAAGTTATGCAATCCAGATGATAAAATCACAGCAGGATTCCCTTCCCGCCTTGCGACAATGACTCACAGCTTTAGCCTTGGATTGCCCTTTTGTTTATTCTGTATTTTGTATCTAGTGAATTATATTAACTATTATGGGAGGGGGGCAAAACCAAACTTGACTGGACACAACCCCTTTTTTCTTTCACTTTTTGTTGTGTTTTGTTGCTTTCCAGCTAGTTTCGGAGTCGACACCTTGCGTTGCCCTTATTTTCCTGCTCCCTTTCTCTCTGGCGAGAGGTCTCTGAGCTCTGATATCATAATACGACTTTCCCAGCGCATTTTTGCACTCACAAACTGTCCACTTTCTGAACTACTTGGTTAGCGTTAGTCGACGTTAGTATTTTTACAAACATTGTTGGAGTTTAAAAGCAAGAAATAATTTAACTGTAGACTTATTTATTTTGATAAATACAAAAATTAGGTAAGTGTGGGTTCATATATTCATATGAAAAGAATTATAAATCTTAGAAACGAATATTGTCGACGAATATTTTCGTGTACTTTTCCAACTTCTACAATTTGTGTTAAAAATTTATCTAATTTTAAAAACCAAAAAAAAAGAAGTCTTTGAACAAACTTCATAAGTTTAAATACGTGATCTAATCAACTTGTAAATCGGTTTAAATGTTGCTTGACTATTTAATTATTTAATGCATTTAATTTGTTAATGAATTGTCTATAATTTGCTGTAATACGTTCGTTGATCAGTAGCGAGCAGTGTTGCCATATTTATTAATGGCTACTTGGCAGCACTGAAAACTTGCTGAATTGGTTGCACTGTTGTTATTGCTGCCATTAAATTGGGAATTTCCAATTAGAGAAGATTGGAAGACGCGGCTTCCAGGTTGAGTGACACTTTGCCTAGATGGCGATGTCTTTGCTCAGCTACAACGACATGCGGCATGCGGCATGCGGCATGTGGCATGTGGCATTTATGGAGCGACTCTCAGGGGCGTTAGATAACATCGAATGCAAGGCACGCGTCTCTCAAACGGTGTTGCACGTTTGGAGGCTGACCGAGATTTGATGTTGCGGTCGGAGACTTGTCAATTTCCATTTGTGGAAAATGAAACGAATTGAAAATTGAATTGAAAAGTTCAAATCGCTGGCGACGACGCGCAATTGGCAAATGACTTAATTTAATTGACATTGAATACGTTGCGAGGGGAAATCGAACAACATGACGAAGCTGCTAAGGAATTTGCTTTGAGAGTGTGTGTGTGTGTGTGTGTGTGTGTGCGTGTGTAGTTTAGTTGTCTTGTCTCTACTCTAATATAATTTAATTTTTTTTTTTCGTCTGTTCATTTCATTTCAGATCGGAACGTTCGATAGTTCGCGTTTCAATTTACCAAAGCAGTCAACCGCAACAGATTTGTCCACCCAGCAACGATTATTCGTTGACGAGTTTTGCGGATAATTTAGATAATACGTTTAGTAGCTACAATTGTAACTTAGACTATACAACAATGGCGACGGCGACGATGCAGCCGACTGGAGGCATAGGGCCAGCCTACGACAGACAGCAGAGGTAAACCCCATTCATTTCGTAACTCCCAATCACCCGAAACTACTGATTTATTCTGCTTCGCAGCACTGATTCCGGCTGGGATAATCCCTTTCGTCCAGGCGGCGATCTATCCAGAGAGGCTGATGAAATTGTTAGCATGATACGTGGTAAGTCTGTCCATTTCCCTCGCTCACCTCGCCACTCACTTCGATTTCTCTCGCTCTCTTTGCAGGTGGCAAACCCATCACGCCCACAGAGGATCGTACAATAGGCAATGGCAACGCACAGCATGGCGATGATAACTGCAACGGCGCAACAACTGCAATAGGCGAGAGCGTAACCAAAACAAATGTAAGAAATTGTAATCAGCACGGCAAAGGCGAAGCAGCGAGCAGCGAGCAAGCAAACTATTGTTAGCGCAGCAATTTATTGATTGCTTCAACCTGTGAGAAGAGGCTAAGCTAACAGCTGGGGTCTTTCACTCTCTTCATCTCAACCTCTGGCATCCATGACCATCATGGACGGACAAGTGAGGCAGTTTCGTGCGTAACATGGGCTCTCAGAAAGACTCGTTTCAATCGATCCTCTAGCTTACTTACAAATTAATTCCATTGCCAGCAACGGATTTTATGACACCTTTCTGTCACATTGGATTCAGAGGGCGGGTCCGGAGGAGGCTGCGCACCCTAAACAAGCTCCAAACCGGATGCCAACATTTTGTACAAGCTTCTATCTGTATCTTTCCGATCAACATCTTCTTGAACAGCCAAGCTGTCATCAAATCTATGCAATCCAATATGGTCAACTCAAAAATTAACTTGACGAGTGCAAGTGCAATTGAAGCACTGAACGTGGATGCCAAGGCACCAAAGCATGTTCCAATATCCCTTTACCCTTTCGGGACTACTGGAAGAATGTGTCCCAGCAATTTTTGTGCATTCACAACTCCTGTAAAGTTTCGTCAGTTCAGCTCCATCGCAAAATTTAATATCTGTAAGCAGCAAAGTGCACACTGAAATTCAATCTAAATTACATATTGGAAGCGTTAAGCACTAGTAAATTGTATTATGCACATATTAGGATAATATGTGCCAGGATAAGTGGAAGATTTCATGATTTTGAAGTATGCAGTACATAATTTAATCACCTTTCATAATATGCAAAAGCATTTGCAACAACTAGCTTGGATTTGAAAATAAAACGCCGTCCCGAAAAGGCTCCAATCTTGACCGTGAATGATGTGTAAAATGGTCATGACCGAACTCGCTTTTTAAATCTCTCATGCACCTTCTCCTAGGAAGGAATGCAGAGCTATGCTGGACGCTGTCCAACGGTGATCAGTGATCAGTGCAGGAATTACAACAAAGTTGAGGAAATGTTTCGCTTGGTTTACACGCTGAAAGCTCTTGCTCTTTATTATTTACGAGTGGTTGTTTATGGTATTAACAATTGTAATTCTGTTGCAGCTCTCGCAGAATCAAGCGACAGCACAAAATGGTACAAATTCCCACGGCGGCAAGGTGGCGGAAGGGTCGCAAGGCGGTGGCGTTGGCGGTGCAGCCGGTGGCAAGTCGACGGCGGCAAACGGTGGCGGCGGTGCTGGAGGAGGAGGCGAGAGCAATAACGGCGTCACTTCGCTGGCGCAAGTCTCAAAGCAAGTGGTACCTGGACCAACATCGGCTAGTCACGTGGTTATCGACGAGAAGAAGAACAAGAAAAAGGGCTGCTGTGTGGTGCAATAATCACGAACGAGACGAAAGCAGAGAGAGGCAACACAACAGCGAAACACACACTAACATAGAGGCAGAACAACATACGGAACGAGGAAGAGGACAAGAAACGGATGGGGGCGTGCTGGTGTGGGCGTATCATATTTAATGTTAATGTTAAATGCTAAAAACAAACGGAAACCAATGTAGCTGTTGATAATTGAATGCTGCTGCTGCATCAAACGCTTGCTTACCACACACACCCACACCACACACACAAAATAGCAAAGAAAACAAATGAAATTGAAACGCAGCTCTCTGAACAGAACCAACAACAAACATAGAAACGAAACAGCAACAGTAGCAGTAACAGTAACAGTAACAGCGACTGTTAACAGTGGCTTAACAGGCTGCTGCAGCTATTGCCGACTCACTCTAAACTCAATGCGCGCTATCGCTGTCGCTGTCGAACCCACGTTGCAGTCGCAGCCTAAATTTAATGAAATTGTAACTATAATATATTACATAATATATATATGTATATGTATATATACATACATACCACGTTTCTACCTATATGTATATATATATACATATGCATATATATATATTTGTTAGTCTGGATATAAGTGTAAAGCCGATGCTACCAGTTGAGACATCATCACGAACATGAGATCAGCTGTTTATTATTATGATGCTGATTATATAGCGTATATATATGCATGTATCTATATATGCGTCTATATATTTTTTTCCTTTTTTTTTTGTAATGTGACTCGACTTTATATACATACATACATATATATAATATATATTTTTTTCGTATTTGTAAAATTAGTGCAGCTTTTTAAAGGAAATTTAAAAAGTCGATAAACAAAAAAAAAACGATGAACAGAAAAAAACAAAACATACAAAAAAAACAAAAGTTTTGCCTGCATGCATAATGAGAACAAGAAAAAAAGAAAAGAGAAAGAAAACAACAAAAAATGTATTTATTTTTTATTTATATGACGATGAAAGTAAAGAAATTAAATTAAATGTTAAAACCTTAAACAAAATATACAAAACTACACCCAACAAACACACACACACACACACACGAGAATACATATATAAAACACACACACACACACACACACATATACATATAGCTGAAATGCAGTTTTGCATTTAAATTAAAAGAAAGAGAAAAAAAGCTTGCTCTCCATCAATTCTGTCTGTCTTCGGCATCGATTACCCCAGTTGAAAATGTCACGCATGAAAAACGCACAGAAATTTACACACGCATTTCCTTGGAGTGCACTTTGAATTTTTGTTTCGGATCGGTTTCCCGCTTGTTCTAAATAGCTAAAAATGAGATTTAATTTAATCGAAATACTTGTGTGTGTGTCTAGTTTATTTTTTTTCTATTATGTTTGCAGATACTTATGTGTGTATGTATGTCGCATCAACCCACCCACAACACACTCACAATGAGACACACACACACATAACTTACAGAAAGCTAAACCAAATAGTTACAACAGACAACACACAGATACACACACACACACACACACACACCCTACACACACACACTCTCAGCCTAAGCATTAAAGTGCTGCATTTGATAAATGTAATAATAATTATTAAAGAAAAAAAGAAAAAGATTATATGTAATAGCAATCCCCGAAATATGTGCTAATTAAATTTCGAATACAAATCAAGAAAACAAGAAATCAAAAGATGTGAAACCACAAGCAAAAGCAAATCAACAAACAAAAAACATCAAATCAGTGAACTAAACAACAAAAATAAATGCAACAAAAGAAATCAATATTTAATATTGTATATTTCCAGATTCCAAAAGCAAAACAAATGTTAAGTTATTGTATAAATCCTAAATAAAAAAAAAACAAAAAATTACAAAAATTAAACAAAACAAACCTCAAAACGTAAACAATTTGTACAGCGTGCTTTTCAGCGCACTTTGAAATCTTCCAAAATTGTTGCATGCTTTCGGGCTGCGGTCGGAAGTTGAAAGTTGAAAGGAAACCAATGAGGCGAACATCACTATCACTTCCGCATTTGCCAGATGGAGCGGAGATGGAGGAGGACGGCAGGAGGTAATGGCGACTGCGCAATACCCTTTCACCTTTTGCACAATCGATTCAATTAGGCGAACATCAGATCGGAGTGCGAGAAACATGCATAAATTGAATTTATTTCATTAATCTTCGGCTGAGAACAAACGCACACATCGAACTCTGGATGCCCTAACTTCGGATCAAAGTGTTAACAAACGTTGTTGTTGACGGTAAGTTTGCTTTGCATTTACTATTTATTTATTTAACTAGTGTAAGTATGGCCCAAGTTGATGGTGCACTGAAATATGCACTACAATAAAAAGCGTAAGCGTTTTCAGATGGAGAATGTCGAACGTCATGAGCCGTAGAATTTGTCAGTTTCCTGATGCCAGCAAATAAAAAAACAGCAACCTCTCAGCACACAACTTTCAACTATTGGAACAGAGTTAAATTTATGGCTGACATTTTGGTTTTTTGTAGCTGCGATTTAATTTATGAACTTAATTCGTAAAGACATTTATAACAATTTATCTGGATTTGGATACTCGATTTGTATTTCTATTTTTATTAGTGTCGGTTTCTATTTAATATATTTGTTTTTTTTTTTGGTTTTGGTTTTATTGGTTTCGTATTTTTATGTTAGATTAATTGGCAGATCTGCTGTCAATTCTTAAATTGCTGCGCCTAAGCGCAAAGCAGCAGGCGGAAATGTCGAAATATTTCGATACGAATCCAATCGATTCGATTCGAATTGTTTCGCATCGATTTGGTTAGTGTGTCCATTAAAGTGCCAATCCGTCATTATGATCGTGATGATCGTGATGTTGATGATGATGATGATGAGAATAGAACTCAAATGATGTATTACTCATGGGGTTAGTGGAAGGAGAAAAAGTGTGTCCAAAGTTGTGGTTGTCCATCTGCCGGGTATACAACAATTTTTGCGTTGCGTTTTTAATGGGTAAACTTGTTTTGCCATATGGCATGACATGAGACAACCGTGCGCACAGTCACAGTCTATACGCAAAGTTAATAAACACCAAAGCGGATCTACTAAGCTACCAATTATAAACCGATCCCAAACAAATCACAAAACTCTCCATAAAAAAAACCGAACAACCAAAAACAGGCTAAAGCAAACACATCTTCAATCATTTCTCGATTGAAACCAGTCATGTGTAGCGCTGTGAACCCAATGAACTCACTGTCCACAAGCGCTAGAGTTGCCAAATTTTCTAAGCAGCTGTCCAAATACTCTACAAACAATTAAGAGCTTTCAAATGAATTATGCAATTAATATCCCGACAAAGAGAAAGAAATCTTTGATAAACTTATTTTCGGTTTTTTATTTGCAGTATGAAATATTCCATATTTTTTCTTTAATTGTGAGTTAAGTTCGACTAATATTTAATTCGTGTTTTAAAAGAAAAAATTTAATTTTGATTTACTATTAGGCAGCCATTGACTTTTTGCGGGCACTTTAAACATTTTTCTGATCTCAGTTTATTTAGGGATTCTATTTTTATAATTGTCTTATAAAATAAACTATTATTACATTTTATTTCCCAAAATTTATCCATTGAAGAAGTCTTCTTTATTAAAATATATATTTTTTTGTAAAAATTGAAATGATTATTTAATGTTGACTTTTCGCAAACACCTTTAACATTTTTCTGATTTGAGTTTATATTATTTGCATTAATTTGTCAATTGAACAAAATCTCTATTAAAATTTATTTTTGCAATTAAAAATTAAATTATTTTCTTTATTAAAATTAATAATTTTTTGTCAAAATTAAATTTATTATTTACTGTTGACTTTCCGCAGGCACTGTGCCACCTGGCGCGCCTTAATGAACCTAATTTGCGAGTGCGGTTTCTCGTGCAGGTGCAAATTGTGATGGAGCTCGGCACGCACACTAAGGAAACGTTCAAAAAGTGCGGCTAAACAAGAACGATAAAACGACCATAATTTAGCAATAGCGAAATGCGCGCGCGTTGCACAAAGAAAGCAAACAAAGCTAAGACGACATGTGTAAGATATAAAAGCAAATCACAAGCAGCAGCAGCAACAACAACAACGATAACAAAACGAAGGCAAATAAATAATCGAGTGTAAGCTGCGCATGCGGCGCACGCGTCGCTCACACACACACACACACACAAACTCACATGCGCTGTCATAACTAACTGTAAGCCCGCTGCCTCGCCCTCTCTTGCTCAACTGAACTGAGCTGTCAAACGGCGCACGCGCTGTCGCTGTTGCCGTCTCGTTCGCGCTCGTTCTACGTGTGTAAATGTGTGTGAGCTTTTGGAGTCGCGCTGTCTGGCAGTGTAAACCTTTTTCGAAGTGGAGCAAGTGTCTTCAGCTCATTTTTTTTTGGTTCTGTTTTTTTTTTGGTTTTTTTTGTTGTGTCGTTTTGTGGCTTCTTCGCGACTTCCGCTGGAAAAGGGTGTGACGCTGCTGCAGCGCTGCCCTTGGAATGCAGAGAAGCTGGCAAGTGATAAATTGAGTGGTAATGGAAGCAAATATTAATGGAAAGCTTCTCGCGTTTGCGGAAATGGAAGTGTTACAGGCGGCTTCCCGTGGTTCTTGCTAATTTGCGCTTGATTGAGTGACAATTGAAGTCAAGTGGAATGATTGATTGATTCGCTTTGAAGTGCGCGATACAAACGCTTTAGCAGCGCTTGATGATTGATGGATCAGCAAAGTCGCACTTTTTGCATCTATTACGCGCTGATGATTCGAAAGTTAACTGCGGGTAAGTGAATATTTGATTGCTTCCTTGATTGATGTAAATGTCGGTTGAACTTGAAATTATGATTATTATTAGCGAACTTCGGAAAACTTGTCAGATTGCTAGATCGAAGCTGATTGAAGTGTAATTTTGTTGTTTCCTTACTTAAATTTATTAATGTTATTTTTGTTGAGCGATGGTAATTCAACATAGTTTAGAAATGTAAATAGTATGCTATGGCAGCTTGATTCTGTCGTGTATCGCGCTACAAAAAAGCTATAGCCTATAATATTTATTGGATCTTGTGACTTGCATATTATTTGCAGCTAATCTTGATAGCTTTTGACTCGGCTATTTTTAGAACCCGCTCACACCGAAATTAACGAGCCATAGACTGCTGTCGAAAAACCCGATTTAGTCTACGTTATTTTTTGAGGGGTTGCTTCAGCTTTGCGGAAAAGTGAAATAAATTTAAATATTGTTTAATAAACAACTCGTAAAATCCTATTCAAATTGTACACCTGAATTGATCTCGATTGTTGTATTAATATCATTTATAAACACCTTCTTTTTTTTTTTTGTTGAAGCAGAGGTGGGAATTGTCCGGCCGTCTTTCTTTTTTCTGCGCTTTTCGACAATCGCACGTCAACTTGAATTTAGTGGCCAATGAAGACTTTTAATATAATTAGTATTCAAATTATAATTAAAAGATAAAACAACCAGACAAGTCACGCACACAATGACACATTCATCATAAACATAATGAACAGTTTTATGGCGTTTCCCTCCGCCCCGCGTCTGTGTCTTGAATACCCTCTCTAGCAATAAAATAGATAAATAAGGGTATAATTAAATTGCGATCTTCCCAAGTCTTCCCACCCTGACGTTCTTCTTTATTTTTTGCCATAAACGCAGACGCGATTTCGCTGCCAAATGTCTTTGTTCCGTGTCATTTTAATTCGCCAGCTGGATTTGGCAAATTTATGGGGTATACTTATAAATAAAAAAGGAAAAATTCATAATTTTTTTTTTGCATATCTGTTTGTTCTTGAAATTAGAACATTTTTGGCATGAAATTTAAATTAAATTATTGGCTTTATTAAAATAGTTGTTTTACTTCATGTTCCGTGGCTGATGCACAAAGAGAAAACGTGTGAAATGGTCACCCTAGACTTATGTCATTCGAGAGTCTGGTCATCTTGCCAATTATCACAGTTTCGTTAAAACTAAAAACTCGGTTTTATTTTGGTTGGCTGTAATTTAATTTATAATACAACATTTAATTTCATTTATAATAATTCATGCTAAATGGTCACTTATGACTTATGTCATTTATAAATTTGGTCAACCTGAAATGCCGATTTTCGCAGCTGCATTACAACTAAATACTTAATTCTATTTTAAGTATTTTATTGAATTTATAATAATTCATTTTCGGGTGTAACTAATAATTTAATCGGTGGCTGTAATTTAAAATGAGTACAGGGTGTTTTTCAGTCGTTTAGATACTGTTTTTTTATTTTTATCGCGTGTTAATTTTAATTGACGATCGGCGAAAAGACAAGCGACAAGTAGTATAAGAAGAAGGTGTTTCTTGAGATTTTTTTTTTTTTTTTTGTTACCAGGCTAAGGTGTGTTCGTCTGTTGCACCTGTCGACCCGCCCCAAATGCGTTGAGATCATTGATGAAACGAACGATCAAACGAGATGACGCTCCAAGAACTCATTTTTTTTAGAACTGGTTCGCATGGATAAATTATGATCTGTTCCTGGCCAAAAAAAAAAAAAAACAAAACGAAATATCATCATAGATTTGCACAATGAACGCACGTTGCCTACGTACTACGATCCACCTACCCGAAAAGCACAATCATAGCTATAGCTTAAAAAAAAAATACTATAAACTATAAACAAAAAAAAATTTTACGTTTCGGGTAAAAGCAAAACGTGTTTAGCTTTCTATTTAGCTTATGCAAATTTCGTTCGGTTATTTATTTGTAAGGCATTATAAATATATGCAAAAAACAAAAACTACAACAAAAACAAAATGAGTAGAAAACACACGGCGTACATAAAAACAGCCATAAAAAGGAGCAAACAGTGGAGGAGAAGGAGAGATGATTGAGACGGGCAAAAAAAAAAAAATGGTTGATATGCATAACCGGTCAAAGACCACAGAGAACCAGAACCAATACCCAAAATCAATATCTAAATCAAAACCTGATTTCAATTCGGATTCAGATTCGGATTCTGATTCTAATGCTGCTGTTGCCGTTGCCGTTTGCCAAAATCAACAGTTTGTTTCTATTTTTGCCGTTTTTTCTTCATTCTTTTCGCCGTTCTAATTGGTCTTGCCCTGTGTATTTCCTTAAGCTAAATTTAGTCAACTTTAACATACCCGCACTTAATTGGAAATTAACTTAACCTCGAAATTATAATTTAAAAAAATCAAAATTTGAAATACTTTTGTTCTATTCCTATGTCTTTGAATAAGAATTAATTCGTATTCCAAGTTTTGTGACATATCTTCGAAGATCCTTAGAATATTATTCCAACAATATGAAAAAAGTTTCTCTCCTTCTGTTAAGTATTCCAGGCATTCTTAATTTCTGATGTATCATATATTGGAATGTCCTTAAAATACTATTCTATACTACTTTATTTTTTTAGAAGACATTCTTCAGTTAACATGTTACATTTTTATATATTTGGGAAAGTCCTCAGTCTGATATTGATGACATTCTAATACATTGCAACAGATATTCTTTTGTTCTCTGCCTTCGATCATCCAATATCAAAAACATAGTCTGGTAGTATCTTTTAAGAAATTTTTGTTTTGGAAGCACCCACGCCCGATTACTGCGCTAAGCTACCCAATTTAGTGCAGTGTTTACGGGTAGACAAATTATATAGCCAGTTAGATATTATTTATGACTTGAATCTGTCGACAAAAGGCATAACAACAACATTGACCAGTTTATCAAATTTCAAAAGCCTGGATTGAATCTTTTTTTTGTTGGTTTCTTTTTCGTATATATTTTTTTTTTTTTGGATCGGGGAATCGTGAATAAATGAGGCGGCACATGGCGTGCAAATGCAGCGATAAAATATCAATTATAATAATTTAAATTAATAAGCCACAAAATGCTCCAAATGTGACAGCTGGAGCCAGATCTGGAATGCCGGGCTCGGTTCGTCCGGGAGCTAGCTAGCGCTCATAGATATTGGCGTGATCTCGTGAGGCTTTGAATAATTCCAATTTGGTGCTGAAATGAAGCAAATTTTGTAGACAGCGGGCAGCGAGTTTTTAGAATAATATTTTACTTAATTGCCTGCTATATATTTAATTCAAAGTCCGGTTTTTGGGTAATTACGAGAGTGTACCGTTAAAATGCAGTATGATCTATATGTATGTACGCTTGGTATTTAAATGAATATATTAAGATAAATGCACTTGAAATTAGGGTCCGTAAATATTATAAGATCGAATAATTGAAAAGCATGAGCTCGAGCGAATTGTATTCAATAAATAATTATATAATGAATTGAACATATTTTGATCATTTTTCGCCATAATCTTTATTTTTGATAAACAAAAAATGCAATGCAATTTTTATGAATTTTCGTTCAATATAAAAATCAAGTGTATACAGAGAAATTAATTACTGCTGTGTTTTTAATTTGAATGCATTTTACGCTTCTCTGCGTTAAACAGAAGTAAATAAAATATCATATTGATTGTCTATGATTTCTTTTTGAATTTTTTGTTCAAAATAAATTCCGACTTTGGAGTCATAATTTGGCCAATGAAGCATTTATTTATTGTCTAGAAGAAATGCCTCAAATTTGTTGCTGTTGTTTTCCCTAGCAGGCAGCTTTTGTGCAGCAGTTGCATAGCAAGCAGCTTTGTGGCGGCCTCTTGGCGACAGTTGACAGGAAGTGAACGTCTGTCCCTTTCTTTCACCTTGACTTGCAGCACAGCAGATTTGTTCGCATCGTCGTAGCAGCGAGCTTTGGTGCGTTGTGCGTTGTGCGTGGTGTGCGTCGTTTGTTAATGTAAATAAATGTGGCGAATCGCATTAATCTACGCTTAGTTAGTGCGGGGTTGTTAGTCATGGCTTACAAATATAGCGAATGATTCCATGCCCACAAATCATCCACGCCTTGAACTTTACATAATTTTACATACGCGCCACACCAAAAACTAAATAAAAACCAATTCTTTTTGGAGCCCGGTTGTTTTGCTTCTTGGAAATCTCGTTTCTGTGTATCGCGCCGTCTCTGTCGCACAGTCTCTCCACATAATTGCTAATTTATCGATCCGCGCTTTTAATTGCCTTCTTTATTATCTATCGAAAGACAACAGCAGCAGCAACAACAACAATCATCATCAAATAAGAAAAATAAATAAAATGAACTTCGAATTCGGCGCATTTCAAAGGCGATACGTAACAAGTTGTTGTTGCTATCGATCGATGTGGATGTTGTTGTTTTCTTTGGAATATCTGTTAATTTGCTAAAGCATATTAATACGAAATAAGAAACACTTTCTTTTCGTCGTCCGAGCTGCGTATTAAAATTGCAAATTAGCCGAAAACAGAGCAATAATTGTTATGTTATCGATAATGTATCGATATTTGCATTTTAACAAATGCGCATACATCTGCCAGACTTTTAGCCGAAATTCCAAAGCACTTTAAACTTTCAAACCACTCGGCTTGGACCTGAGCCATGACTCAGATTCTTCTGGACATATTCCCATCTGCATACGAGTATTGGGGGAATTACTTTGCTATAGTGCACAAGAATGAATCAGCCCGGCGGCATCGGGAATTGGGCGAATTTAAAGCCACGATCGTAAAAACTCCATGTTCACAAATAGAAGTGACATTAGGGAGAATTTCGTTATATTGGGATGATCTCAGTTGGCTCAATTAAAATGCTGTAGACAATCGAGCGTTTAACCTATGGTAAACTTCGATCGATTAAATCGGTTTCGTTAATTCAAGCGTCTGCCAGTCTGTCAGCATAATAAAATGGATCTTGTATTAAATCAATATGCTCCAACACATAAATCTTTAATTTCTTTATTGCTGTATTGTTCTGTATTTATTTTTCGCAGCTCTTTGACAAAATTTCTATAGCTTTCAATTTAACTATTATATAATAGTTTCTCCATTAAAGTTGACTTGCCATAAATGATCGATTAAATTGCTTTTTAAATTCAATTCAGTCTGCCATCATAATAAAACAAAATCTTGTATTTAAGCAATAAATCTTAAATTTCTTTATAGCTGTATTGTTCTCTTTTTCACGGCTCTTTTAAATCACTAAATTGGCCATTTATTTAAAATTCTCACAGCCTTCAATTTAACTATTATAATAAAGGCAGAATCTTAAAACAGCTCTATTCTTCAAACTGTTTCTATTTTCTATAGTTACAGCTAATGGTTTAGCTATAGTAAATAAAATTGAATCGGGGTTGCTAATTCAGCGTCAGTTAGTCTGTCAGGATAATAAAATACATTTTGCTAAAAACACATTTTCTATATAGCTGTATTTTATTCCTTCAGACAGTCTTGAAAGTGTTTTCAATTTCAATTATATAATAACTTAATCGAGAATCTTCATAAGTTGTCTTCTGTTTGTATAGCAGCTTTCTTCTGCCCCATTTGCCTAATCTTTGACATTGGAAATGGAAATGAGTCGGTTGAGTGACCAATTGACACGGAGAGACGTCGTAAGTTCGTAAACTCGTTTGCGGTGAAGAAGACATCAGTCCGTAACTGTCAATGGGGCGTGTCAAATAAATCAGTTTTGGAAGCGTTTAGGCATCGATCGTTAGTTGTAGTTTTGGGGCGTTAAATTGTATGTTTGCTGCCTGCTTTCGGCATGACTTTGTTGTGCATATGTTAACTAACAAACATAAATAACAAGAACAACAACAACGACAACAGAAAACTATCCAAGGCAATGGACACGATAATCGTGAAGAAGAACAACATCATTATCGATACAATCCATACGGCGTGCGAGACAAATTTTGAGCGCAACTCTGACAAGCTGCTGAAAGCGCTTAACGTTTTCATTAATTCTGAAATTACCAGCAAATATCATTTGTCAGGTGGAAACGGTTGGATCTATAGCGTCCGTCGACTATTTGGTAGTCGAGCAGTCCAAGTATCGTAGCATCTACAAGCCGAGAAACCTGACCAAAAACATAGAGATTAAAGTTGTACGATTCTTGTGATTCTTGAAATATGAATGCCAAGCGGCATTCGTTTAGGTTATTAAGCATAAACGAGCATTAAAAGCATCAGCATTAATGATTTCCATTCGCTGTGTGTCCGGTCTGATCAGTTCAGTTTGTCAAAGCTTATCTCTAGCATTTTATTACCAAAAACTTTGGCTAAATGTTATCGCGAGCAGCATTGTAAACTTCATTCGCTCCCTGCATAAATCATGCATACTGATGAAATTCGGCAACACCCCAATGAAAATGGGCAACAAGGCGCAAGCCTGATGAAATCTAGCACAGTTTGAATTGAAATTGTTGTCAACAGACATTTGATACTCTGTGTGACAAACGCTGCAGCAATCAGCAATGCAAATTGGCAACACTGTTTTTGTTATTTGATAGTGCCTAGTGTGATAATGTTGTTAAGTGTTTTTAATGATGCAATTTGGCAATAATATCGCTGCTTATTAGAGTTGATTTAAATGGCCCCACGGGGCCTCGACGGGGACCATTTTGCCAGTCGATCTGCATTCAAAATGAGCCAGCTTGATCGGCTGATAAATGTGATAAGGCCCCCCTCCTCAAAAATGTCGAACGGAACGGAACGGAACGGAATGATGCGAAGCGAAGCGAACGGACTAATTAAGCGAAGGTTAAACGAGACATGAATTAACATACGAAGTGAACTATCTGGGAAATACACAAACACATGCTTAGTATAGATTCTGAAGAAGAATATCCAATAATCGAAGCACATTTATCAAATTCATTTCCATTTACCATCGACCGACCATCTACGATTCCCATTCCCATTCCCACTTCACTTCAGTTCGGTTCAATTCAGTTCAGTTCATCATTCATTCAGTATTTTGGATGGAATGAAGCCATAGCCATAGTCGTAATAATTTGATTAACTCTCCGCGATCGTTGATGATGATGATGATACTATTCAATTCAGTTTTCGCAGCCCAACAACAACAGCCAACAGCCAAAAACGCACACAGAACAGAGCTTAAGCCTCTTCTGCAGCCTCCTAAACTGGTCTTCCAAATGGACTCCCAAATCGAACGTATCGAACTCAACATCTCCGAATATATTAGCGCCTCATCGCCCCCCTCAACCTAAACGCCCCCCCCTTCTCTAGAAGCAGCATTCGAGGCAGAAAAAATTGTACGCTTTATAAAAAATGAATGCTAGCCAAAAATATATAGAGATATGTATATGAGACTCGCACACACACACACCGACATCGTATAAAAATCATTAAACTTAAACGCGTATGCTAATTTGATGATGGCGGTTTTCTAATTTGTTGTTTTCTACACACACACACACACAAACACAAACACACACGCACTTTTGGGCTGGCAAACCAGATTTCTATATAGTAAAACAGCCGCCCTACCACAAACGATCCCCGTCCCCATCGCCGATACAGTTACATCTATGCAGAGTCTGCTCGATCTGCGACCCAACAACCCATCAACCCAGCAACCCAACAACCCATTACTAGTAACAGCCTCCAACTGTGTCGAAGAGTCGAAGTCTAAATACCCTACAAGATATGCAATTGCTTAGCTGAACTGATGAGTTCCAATTGTTCACTCTATTATTATAATTGTCAGTTTGATATCCATAAATAGGATATGCAAATTGTATATTTCATGTAATTATTATTTATATTTTATACTGACTCGCAACTACATCTGGATTCAATTTTGAAATGATGGTTCGTGTCTGCGATAAGCACTGGTTGAAATACATGCTAGGGTTCATTTTCGAACTAATTTAGCCAGTTATTCCACGATCAACTGTCGTCGTAAACTCATTAATCTTACTATTTGGGATTTGCCATAACATATAGTTATTGAAAACATTCTAAACCATTTAATCAGCCTTGTTTACGTATAATTACCTTAATCTGTAATTATTAATTTAAGTGTTGATACTCCTCTTAATAACATATTTTTGTGTTGTCATTTCCAAATTTGGAATTTCAGCTGAAATAAAAGCGTTCTACTTATATTTTGCCATATGAAGTTTCGCAAACAAAGTTTTCTATAATAAAACACTTTTAGATTAAAGTATTCGAAGATTCCCGAATACCCTACTGTCACAGGGTATTAACGACGACGCAACGCAACACGTTGACAACCTGTGCGACGTTCTCGCAATGTCCGCATCGGTTCGTTGTCCGGTTCGGTTAGGTCTTCTTTTTCTTCAACATCGGATTTTTTTAAGCATGCGCGCGACGCCGGCAGCGTTATTTCTTTTTTCTACGCTGTGTGTGTGTGCGCTGAGGGGGATTTATGAAAAGACGATATATAAGGAAACAAGAAGTAGCAGCGTTTGTATTTATTTGTTAGAACCTGTGCGCAACGCACGTCTCTCGCTGCGAAACTCCCAGTTTCAGTTTCAGTTTCAGTTCCAGTTCCGATCCTCAGCACAACTTGGGATATTTTTTTGAAACTCTACGCAAAAAACCATCACAGAAACATAAACATGAAGAGTTTTGTAAGTTGCCCACAACAAATATCGAATCAATCCATCATAAAAATAAGCGAACGTTTTGTGTGTGTGTGTGTGCAAAGAAAGTGTGTTGAACAATTTGAAAATGAAATCTGAAAAAAAAAA
Organism: Drosophila ustulata; assembly: GCA_035047365.1. Taxonomy (NCBI): domain Eukaryota; kingdom Metazoa; phylum Arthropoda; class Insecta; order Diptera; family Drosophilidae; genus Drosophila; species Drosophila ustulata. The sequence continues at coordinate 11,825,777 of JAWNPT010000080.1, forward strand.
ATAATCCTGTGAGAACTGATATTTTTTTTTAAACAAAAGTGATTTAAGTGATTTGTATTTTTTTTTTACAAATATTTAAGAAACGTACCAAATATGAAAACAGAGGTGAACAAATGTGCTTGCAATGTGAGAAAAAGAGATCCTGACAAATTCAGACATTCAGATATAATAAGAGTATCCTTAACGGAGCGACAAGATCAGTAAATTTTTGACTGGTCCGTAGAATTCTGGGTTTATCTGCTTGAATTTTGCCGGTATGCTAATTGACAGGAATACGAGTTCTTTCAGTGATTAAGCCATTTACGCTATACAGTTTTGAATTGCAAATATACGAGATATTTTGAGCATCAAGAATTAACACCTGCAGCGTGCAAAATATTTATATGGCAACCTAACCTCAAAAGGCAAGCGCATAAATCACAAAATATTCAAAACTTATGCAAAGAGCGAGAAAGGTTAAGAGAAAGCTTTCGCGCAGATTGCGCTCTCTAGTGCATCAATTAGAGATGCAGGCAACAAAGCAATTAAGAGAAAGGAAGAAGATTAATTAAAAAAGATCGCGCTCTTTTATGCGGCACATTAAAATGCAGGCAACAAGACGATTAAGAGCAAGGAAGAAGCAGGCGAAGAGAAAGCTTTGTGTGCAGAGCAGCGCAGCAAATAGAAATGTCAACAAGCCCGCAGCAGCAGCAGCAGCAGCACCAGAAGAAGAAGACAACACAATTAGCAAAGTACTTAAGAGCATGTCGAGGCTGCGGCTCCGTGGCGAACAAAGGGGGACAAGAAATCGACAAACATTGAAACGGTTTAAGCTCAACTCAAATAAATCAATGCGCATTAGCAGCAGCAGCATCAACAACAACAACAATGACACATTAACGAACAAGCAAACGAACGGACGACGAAATGTGCGAGACAAAGCGACGCGACAGCCAAAGCCAAGGCAGCGATGCGCTGTGGGCGCGTTTAAAGACGCCAACAAAACGCGGGCAAAACGCGCGGCGTGCGAAGCGTTTGATTAATGACAACTACAAAAGAGAAGCTGCAAAATGGAAACATTAAAACATTAAACTTGTGTGACACTTGCCACAGCTCGACCACAAGCCACTTTGGCCCGTGATTTATGGTGTGCATCGTAAAAATAATAACACTAAATAAACGGCGACACACATTTCCATAAACCGTTCTTTTTTTGCTGCTCGCTGTTCGCTCTTAAGTGACAGCTTCGTTTATGGCGCGTGCATAAACACACGCACACACACACACACACACAGATTCACAAGCCATCGATCAACCACCAATCATCTTCCGTTCTCGCTCACTTCCTCTCTTCCTCACTTCCTCGCTAACTAATTGCCGCTCTCTTCAGCTGATTTTGTGCTTTGTGGCGCTGGCGGTGGCCGATGTGAAGCATTTGACAGATCGCAATCTGGATCTGTTCAAATACAATCCGAGCGACATTTACACGCTGCCCGAGGACATCGATGACGACAAGCCGGCGGTGCATTTCAGCGGCGATGTGATGAAGGCCAAGACCGAGAAGCTGCAGAACTACAATTCGGGCAAAAAGTTCAAGTTGGAGTAAGTCGCCTCGATCGACTCGATCGATTGCCATCACTAAGTGCGATAGCGATAGCGATAACGATAACAATTTGTTCACTTGTGCTTCGATCAGTGTTGGCAGCTGTTTAGCCAAAAAGAGTTAAGCTTACAAAAAATATGCTGCCAAATTAGCTGTTTTTTTTTTACTGATTTTCTTTTGTGGCTTTTGCTGTCAATAATATTACATCAGTGTGGGCAGGTGCTGAGCTGAAAAAAGTTAAGAACAATAGGCTATTTATTTTTTGTACTTTTTACTAAATCTTCAATTTTATTATGGCATTATTTCTGCGTTCAAAGTCAAACATCGATAGTTTCAACGACACAAATTCAAAGAAAATCAACACCATACAACGTTAATATATTTTATGAATATATCATATATTTTATAAAATATAAAATGTTAATATAATTTATTATATACAAAAAAAAGAAGAATAAAGATAGATAACTTTTAGAACACAAGTGAACAATAGTCACTCGATATTTGTAATCCAGAAACACAAAGAAAGATAAAGAATGAAGTGAACAAAAACTGGTCGATAGTAACGCGATAGTCGCTCGATATTTGCTCGGCATCACTAACTCGATCCCTCCGAAACCCTTTAGACTGAAGACGCAGAACGGCATCGAGGTGAGCAGCGTGGGCAAGCTGAAGGACGACAAGACGTTCGTGGTGAGCGGCTCGTATTCGTTCACGGGCGCCGACGGCAAACGCTACAAGACGCGCTATACCGCCGATGAGTTCGGCTATCATCCCATCACCGAGCTGGATCTCGATATTCCCGAGTAAGTGTGAACGCAAGAGGAACATAAATTTGGAAACTGACTGATTGATTGATTGATTGGCGAACAGACCTCAACCCTTGGCGGCGGCCAACCAGCGTCCCAGCGTCGACCCGAGCAGCCTGTTGGGCAACAAGAACCGCTTCCAGTTCCTGCAGCAGAGCCTCAATCCCGACCAGGGCGCCAACGGACCGTTGCGCGGCAGCGGCCAGAGCGGCGACGATTACAGCTACTCGGCCCCCGGACCTCAGCTGGGCTACAACACCAATCCCTATGGCAACTCTGGCAACTCTGGCAACTCTGACAACTCTGGCTTCGGCGGCAATCCTTTCGGCCCGGGCAGCTCCTCGTCGGCGGGCTCGTTGTCTGGCAACGGCTACAACTATCAGCCCCCTGCAGAGCCCCTCGAGACCCCGTCGCGCCTGTATCTGCCGGTGGCATAAGGTTGTCCCGCCCCCTGCCTCGTACCTACTTCCCCCCCCAAAACCCACACGCCCCCCTTAAAGCAACTGAGCTGCAAGTATTTAGTTTTAAGCGCAAGCGCAAACGCAAACCACAGGCAACATTAACAAATAGCGAAATTTTTTTTATCATCTTATAGTGTTTATATTGTATATGTATTCCTTTCCCGAGTGACAAAGAAAAAAAAACCACCCCAGTCCCAGACCCCGCCCTAGACCCTGACTTCCTCCCCACCCCCCAAGGCCTCGATGCCTTCTTCCCCTACAAGAGAAAACACTACGCAAAATGCCAGACAAGATACGAAAAGACGCAACATGACAACTTGACCATGAATCTATATATATGAATATATATATGTATATACACTGAGTGATATTAGTAGTAAATAAAATGGCTAAACTAAATCTGTTGTTCTTTGTTCTTTTGCTGCGATATTTTAAGTAATTTGTAATAACTAATGTAGTTTTATATTTGGGGAAGAACAAAAATTATATATGTATATCGCAAGGAGATATGGGGAACTTTATTTATATATTACTCACTTTTTTGCTCAGTTTATTTGGCAAAATCATGTGTGCCTAAGAGTATGCAAACATTTATATGTATCTTGTGTTAAAACGATTTAAAAATCGGCAAATTGGGAATTCAAATTGAATTATGAGAAAACGCTCCAAATAAGAGTTTTACAAATCTTGTGGAGAAGCTATGCTGGACAACAGATCTTTAACACCTCTACCAAAAAATGTTCAATTATTTCGATCTCAGAATCCCATTTGTCCCCAGAAGAAATTGAATTTAGAACTAATTTTACGATCGCTTTCGTTTTATATTATAATGATGTGATTGGTGTATATAGTATAGGCAGTATTTGATTAGTTCTGTGATGTCTTCGTGTTGTTGACGAGAATTGTCTGCCAACTATAAAATGCAAAATATGTTCTTGTAATTCCTTTCGTTATTATCATCAATGTGTCTAGAAGTTAGTCCATGTTCAACGTACATCTGATCTTAGAGCTATAAGTGTTAGGGAGCAAACACAAGAATTATCCTCGGACCTTGCTCCGTGTTTCGAATGCATTAAAAAGCTGTAAGAAAAAAATGTGTTTGCTCGCGTTAAATAATAATTGTTTGTTTTTGCTTACGAAAATTAAAAAGCCATAAATAAAAAGTAAACTATATAATTTTGATTTCGAACGTCTGATGTTGACCGGCTGAAACTTGAAATCCGAATGAGCTCTAGAAGTGTGAGGCAGCTCGACTTTTCAACTTGGAACTCCAAAAAAAAAACAATGTGCCTACTTGGATCCACAAAAAATGCAAACTGAGAAATCTAGAAATTTCTAAATTTGGATCAAGGAACATCTTGCAGTTTAAAAAGGCAGCTAAGCTAAATACCACAGACCAGAAATAAGAGTTGTGCCGAGTAGAGCAGCAAAAAGTTTGCAATGATTTTTTTATTTACAAATTTACTTTAAATAATATCCATTTGTATACATACATACATTTTGTCCTAAACTTATGTTGTATTTCTCAATTTGTACGAATTATAATAATAATGCACGTACCCGATTGCGTATACTTAATAATTCCCATTGACGTAATTTGATGCAGAGATATTTTTGCGCCTATTTGTAGGCAGTCACTTTTGAGGCTTTATTCAAATTATTTGTTATAAAAGAAAATACTTTAGCGACTTATCGAGTTGCCTAAAATAGTTTGGATTTAGATTCAGTGATGTTCTTAATATATATTTAATCAGTTTCCAAATTAAACATAACTTCAAATGCTAGACTAACGCTTTAATCAAAAGCACATTTAATTTAAAGTCGAAATCTTAAATATAAGCTATAAAAAATGCACTAATTATAGAAAGCCAAAAATCGACTCGGTTGTTAAGCATAAAAGCATAACTATGCTTGTAAATAAATCGAAACAAATTTAGCTTAAACGCCACTTAGAAGCCCATCTTTAAGTCCCCGATTTCGTAAGCCTTAAAGATGAGTTTATTTTGTAAATGTTTGCAAACTAAGCCTAGCTTAAATGCTAACGTTAAAAGCTCAGTCGAATGCTTAATACAAGTTATTTGAATGAGTGACAAATTGAAACTTGGGTGTATTATAAAAGTTGTTTTAGGAAGAGACTTCAAAGCTTCCATTTTCAGAGACTCGAAAGTTAAAAAGTTCTTCAAGTGAATACAAACTTAAATCGATAAATCAATCGACTGCTTATAAGCAAAACTCTAGCATGTAATTCAAGTATTGATGCAAAACTTGTGTATTTTACAAAAGTTGTTGAATGAATTGATTCTTAAACTAGCTTAAATGGCGGACTGAAGAGCTGCGCTGCGAAGGCGCAGTTAGAGCTCCGTGGCATGTCCGAGCAGCGCCTCGATGCGATCCCTGGCCTCCACGTAGGCCGCCAGCACCTCGTCCAACGTGGACGATCCGCCCTTGCGGCTCCTCGAGTGCAAATCGTCGTCGTCGTCGGTGTCGGCGTCGTCGTGGCTGTCCTCGGGCAGCAGCAGCTGGTGGCCGAGCGGCGGCTGGCGCTGCTGCAGCTTGCGCATGCTGAACACAATGTGGCCGGTGGAGCGCATGCCACACGCCGCATCCGGCTCGAGGCGGCTGTGCAACGCGGTGGAGTGCGAGCCGAAGTAGCGGACGAAGTCGAAGAGCTTGCGGCCGCCGATGAAGTAGCGGTTGAGGGCGTCCAGCCAGCTGCCCAGCGGCCGGATGCACTGCAGCTGGATGCCGGCGACCACAGCGGGCGGCAGCGGGGCAAGCAGCGGGCAGGCGAAGTGGGCGTAGCCCTCGCAGCGTTCGCGCTGCCAGCCGTCGATGCTGATCACCTCGAAGTAGATGTGCAGCAGCTGGTCGGCGGACGAGCGGAACTGCTCCTCGCAGAGCAGCGTCAGTTGCCAGCAGTGCGAGAAGCGGGCCACTCGGGCGGCGCTGCCCGCGTGGCAAGTGGCGGTGGCGCCACGCAGCGGAAACGCCTCATCCGGCTGCTCGGGCTCCAGCAGCGTGTGCGGCGGCAAGTTGACGTAGTAGCGTATGTGAATGTTGTCGTGCTCGAAGTGCTGCGCCTGCCGTAGCTCCAGCAGCAGCGCGACGCGTCGCATGCGCTTCGGCGGCGCCACGAACTGCAGCAGACGCCGTCGCTCGGCGGCCAAATGCCGCTGCTGCTCGTAGTGCGACAGCAGCTGGGTGGCGCTCGCAGCGGCAGGTGGCAGTTGCTCGTCTGGCTTCGCTGGCTCCTTGCAGCGCTGCAGCAGCGACGGCGGCGACGGCGTCACATTCTCCAGCCCGTAGGCGAATAGTTGGCGACAATCGTTATCGATTTCCAGCGAATATTCCATGTCATCGGCGCTCAGGTTGAAATCGGGATACACGTAGAGCAGGCCATCTGTCGGCGAGTAGCGCAAGCTGAAGAGCAGCGTATCGCGCTGCAGCTGCGCATAAATGCGCATCAGCTGATCGTCCCCCGCCTCCCCGCTCTCCCTCAAGTCCGCATCGATCAGTGTGTGTATCAAGCAGGTGCGTGCTGCAAAATTGGGATCGTCGGGCAGCAGCGGCGCCTCCGAATTGCGCTTGCTGGCGTCGCCTCGGCCTCGACCGCGACGTCGACGCAGCTGCAGCTGGTCGGCGTACGCCTGCTGATGATATGCCACTTGTTCGTCGTAGTGCAGCTGCAGCTCGATTGTCTGCTTGCACCAGCGATGGTAGCGACGCTGGAGCGTGGTGACGCACTGGCCCGCGTCGCCGTAGCGCTGCAGCTCGGCGCGACTGAAGTGCTTCTGCTGCCAGCCGATGCTCAGACTCGCTGTGGCGCCGTTGCACAGCTCGCGATTGAGCGCAAGGAAATCCTCATCGCGCGGCATCGTCGTCGTCGTCGTCGTTGGCGCCTGTTCGAAATGCTCGCTGCTGGTCACACTGCGTGTCTCAGTGCTGCCAGTCGCCGTCGGCGTCGCTGTGGTGTTGTGGCCAGTGCTGCCCATGCTGCTGCGACTCGCGTAGCTGTCGCGACTCGTGTAGCTGCGATTGACGGCGACGGCCGCTTTGCCGTATTCGCTGCTCGGATTGTAGTAGTCGTAGTAGTTGCAGTAGTTGCCGTTGTGGTCGTCGTGCGGCACGTAGATGAAGAAGTCGCCGAAGCTGCTGCTCAGCGGACTCTCCGGATAATGGTCGCCGTGCTGTGCCGTCGCATTCGCGCCCGTATATTCAAACTTCGGCACCGGCAGCCACTCGCTGATGTGGCGCAGCCGCAGCTCCATCTGGAAGTCGGCCATGTTGCCGCAGACGCGGTAGACGCCGGTGCGTTTCGGCGCGCTGCTTCTAAACATCATTGCCCCAAACACACACAATTATTCTCTGCGATTCAATTTTTTGATTTTGCTATCTCCAGTTTGTTTTGCGTTTGCAGTCGTTATGGCAACGATAAATCGATGGGTTTGGTATTTTATTACTGGTATTTCAGTTTGAAAGTTGTCCGTTATGACAGCGATAACTCGATAGGTTTAGTATTCAGTTTAACAGGTATTCAAATATGAAAGTTGCCAATTAATGTTTATTGCATTAATTTCATAATATGATGATAAAATTGTATTTAATTTTCAGTTTTTGTTCACTTTTTAGCTAATTCGCATTACAAACTGTTAATATGGATTTGGTATTTTTGTTGTCAGCCGGTTTTTTCGGTCGTTATGACAACGGTTAGTTCAGAACGATTATTTGTTATTTTCGATAGTTTGGTATTTTTCACTAGTGCGCGCGTTCAAACTAGAAACAGTATGATGGCTTATTGTTATACAAATTTTGAAATTATTTGTCTTTACTTTACTATATATTTATGAATATTATTATTTTAATTCGATTTATTTTTTCTTACTTTATTGTCATCTTTCATAAAGTATTTTTGGTATTCGTCTTAGCAGTCAGTTAACGGCTGTGTACATGTTTAAATTTATCACATTTATCAAAAAAATTAAATGCAATTACTTATATATGCAGTAATTGCATTAAATTTTTTTTGATATATATTGTTTTTACTAATATTATAACATAAATGAAACGCTCGTATTTTTGTTAGCAGCAAAATGTTAACAGTCAGCGTGACCGTTGGTGCTGCTGGTATATTTGAGTATTTTGTGCGGTCACGCTGCAGCACACAACTGCGCGCGCTGTTTTGCTTCGCTGAGCGTGTGTGTGTGTGTGTGCGTGCGCGCGTGTGTGTGAGCTTTTCGCCTGCGCTTGCCTGCAGTTGGTTTTCCGTGGCCATCGTCAGTTGTTATTTTGAAGCGCTGCGTGCTGGTCGTCGTCGTGCATTACGCGTTATTTTTTGTCTCCTCTCCACGCATATTACGAGTATTACATTTTTGATCTGTTTCTTTTACGTTTCGTTTCGCTCCGTTTCGATCTTGAGCTGTTTCAATTTTTTTTGTGTCTTGTGCTGCGCGCGCGCAACAAATACGAATCTATCCAACAACAACAAACCAACAAAACGGCGGTTGCAACTGTTTAACAATAACAATTGTAATAATTGCATTAATATTATTATTATTAGTTTAATAACGCTGCTGTTCTGTTTTTTCAGCAGTGAAAGTGTTTTTCTTTTGTAATCTCTTTTTTTTTTTTTGTTTTTTGTTGTCGTCGTAAATTGTTTTCTGTTTGTTTTGTTTATGTTAACACACACATATTTTTTGTTGTTTTTTGTTGACTGCAGTGTTTTCTAATTTGCCATAAATACTATTTTTGCAGCACACACACACACACAACGATAACAAACAAACGACAAAATGCAGCAGAAAACCGATGAGGTGAGTACAACAAAAAAAAATAGAAGAATATCTTTCAATAAGAAACAAGAAATAAAACAAGCACAACAATAGAATGTTGCGAAGCTGCGCAGCCGTGTTGCTATTGCTGCAATTGCTGCAACATTGTCGCCGATCACATCCTGCGCAACGTTGTTGCCAAGAACTGCAACTGCGTTGTTGCTATTCTGCTGGTGACCTTACATCCTGTCCAACTTTGTTGCTAAGAACAGACCGTTCGTAGACTATGTTGCTGATGCTGGTAACTTTGTTGCCGACGAACACATCCTGCGCAGCTTTGTTGCTGAACTTCAATTTCTTTGCTGTGCGTTGAACTCTTTTTGTTTTTCTGTCTCTTCTTTTGGCGGCTGCTGTTGAAGTTGTTGTTGTTGCTGGTTCTTGTGCCGTGACGTTCCATTGACTGATTCTTGACTATCATCATCCACCAGCACCACCACCGCAACACCAACAGCAAAAGCAACAGCAACAACGGCCTCATTGCAAACGCTTTTTGTGTTTGGCTTTTCATTTAAATTTGGCTTTATTTATTATTGTTTTCGGCTCGTTTTTTGACTTGTTGCCTTGTTTCACGCGTGTTTATTTGTTGGTGTCTCGCCTTCCTCCTCTTCTTCTTGCTGTTGCTGTTGTTGTTGTCCTCGCTATTTGCACAGTTGCCAAAGCGCTGCTCGCTGCTCTGCTCGCAGTCTGTGCTTTGGTTATTCTTTTAATTGCTGCGACGTCGACGTCGACGCAGAAGCTTGGCCTCAGTTTCGACTGCGACGGCGACTGCGACTTTGACTTCAGCTTCAATTTGAGTTTTGCTTTTTTTTTTTCGTTTTGTTTTTTGCTTTTGGCTTTTTGTGTGTGGCCGCAAAGTCAAAGTCATGGCAACATTTCAGTGTTGTAGTTGTTGCTGCTGCTGCTGCTCTCGCAGTGAAATTTCTTCAGCGATTTCTTTGCCCGAAAACTTCTATTGTTTGCTTTGGGGTCTTCTTAGCCGCCTGCCGCTGTTATTGTTGTTCTTGCTAAGGAGATCTGCTGCGAAGGGGAAGAAGAAGCAGCTGCAAGTGTGCCACACCAACAACAACAAAAACGTCGACCCAAAAGTGAGACAACAACAACGGGCATAAATCAACAGCTGTTTTTACAACTCATTTAGCGCGCAGGCGAAAGACAATAAAAGCAATAAAAAACATAAATTGCCCCCGAACTTAAACCTGAGCGAAATGATCGTGTCGTGAGACGGAACAAAAAAATATTGTTGCCTGTTCAGGTTCAGGTCTGGCTTTGCAGCCTTGCGTCGCCTCCGCGTTGCAGTTGCCGCAAGTAAAAGTCGAAAAACCTGTAGATGCAGCCGGTGGGCGGCAAGGGGCGGGGCGGACGATCGAGGGGAATTCATCAGCAGAAGATGACTGTCCATGACCCAAATAAATGCAACTAAACGAAAAATGCTTCAAGAATCACACGCGATCACCAGCGAGAGAGACAGCGAGGGGGAGAGGGGAGCAGAGAAGGAAACGGATTGAAGACGGAGCTCATTGGAGGCAATCGTCTTGAGATCGCCTCGCATCGATCTCGGGAGAATGTGCCACATTAAGCGCCTGCTGACACATTCCTGACAAGCTCACTGATTGACTGATTGACTGACTGATTGAACGACTGACCGACCAGTGTTGCCATATTTTCGCAGACAGCTTGTCATTGCCAAAGTTCTCAAAAAGTGATTGACAATTTCAAAAACTTCTGATGTTTTTGCATTTCATTTTTTTTTCCATATATGTACATAAATGCTTTTTTAATTCAATAGAATTTTAAAGTACTCACTGCATGATTTTCCAAAAATATGTATATTCTAATTTACGTTCTGTAACTAATTTACATGTTTTAAATATAATTTTCTTGTGTTGAACTATTATATATTTTTTTACTCGAAAATGTATCGATTTTGTAATTTAATTTGATTTGACAAAGAAATGTAAATTCAAAACTTACAGTTTTCAATGTTACTACTTTTGAAATAGCTTTTCAATATTATATTACTGTTAATATCGAGCTCTAATTCAATTTTGAATAGTAATTCAACAAATTATAATTCACTCGAATTCTTTGCTAAACATTTTTTCTATAAAGATTTAAAATTACATTATAATTCATAGTTTTTTTTTTATGAGAACCAGTAGAAAAAGTGTCAATTTTATTCATATCTTTAAATATTTGCTATAAACGCTGGCAGATAAATGTAATTATAAGACAGATCTCTAAGTAGTAAGATAAGTGAATATCTGATAATCATGATAGGGAATTGATCCTGGCGCCCCATTTGAATGTGACAAAAAACCGGTTAGAATTAACAGTTTTTTTGCTGCTGTTTTCGTCTGTTTCTCCACATTCTCCTGTCTGTCTCTGGAGACTTGTTTGCGGGGCTGTTAAAATTTCGCTTTCAGACTGGCGACAAATTTGACCAGTCTAAAGTAAATTTTCTTGTTTTGTTTGTTTTTTGCCACTTTTTTGCGTTTCAATTTTTGTATATTTTTTGTTGCGCGTCCGTTTTCTCGGTGTGTGCAATTGAAAGTAAAAATGCCGAAAAACCGGTCAAGCGAAATGATGCAGGCGCCACACGAAGCGATGCGATGCGATGCCCGCTGAAGACATTGAACATTACGCGCTTTATTGTAGCTGCTGACCAAAAAAGATGTAAATTAAAGAAGACTGCGTAAAATCAACATAATTAAATGTGAGGGAAGAGGGGAACGCACTCTTTGCCTACCTGGTCTTGTTAGCCCAGAGCCACAGCCAGAGATTTGAAGATGGTAATAGAGAGAGAGAGAGAGAGCGGAGAGGAGAGGGGCAATCAAAGAGGCAGCCCGAAGGCAAAGGCGTATCGGACCGAAAGAACTCTGACTGTAATTACGAGGGGGAGTGTGAGGGGGGAGGGGGGGGGGGGAGCAACAAACGGGCGGCAAATGAAAAACGCAAACAACAAACAACGAAACGAACTGAAATTGCGCCAAACTTGAAACTTGTCGCTGGCGATCAGTGGAGGAGAAGTTTGGCCAGCTGGCAGGCTGGAGGGTGCTGTGAAGTGGAGAGTGGGAAGGTGGGAGAGCGGGGGTCAATGGCTGGTTCAATGACTTTTGACCCTGCGCCTGCGCCAGACTGAAACAATCGCCAAGAGGAAGATCAAGGCAAGCCCAACAACGACACAAAAAGGGGGAAAAAGGGCAGATAAATGGGAGCATGAAATTGAAATGGGAGCAGCACTTAAAAAGGAGACTCCAACTCCAAATGGCAGTTTAGCCCCAAGTTGGAGACTGAGACTGAGACACAAACGACGCCGCTGCAAATCAACTGAAGCCAAAAGGTTGCAGATTTAGCTGCCCTAATTGCGGTCTAAAAAAGGTTTAACAATAGATCTGAGCAGCGATGCGCTATTAAGCAAAACGAGAAGTTAATGAGATCGGGCGATAGCTCCAAAATTGTAGAATACAAACTATAAATATCTTGCAACATGTCAATTTAGCACCATTAACTTAACAAAATAATACCTCATTCCTACTTGAAACCTATAGGATATATATTTAAAATGGTTTCGAAGTATTACACATATTTAAAAAAATACCTTAAGATTTCATCTAAAACTAGAGAAAAGACTTGAACAAATGTTACTAATGAGTTTTTTCTTCCATTTTCTAATTGCTGAAAAAGGCTTATATTTATGCAGAACTCCCACGACATTGAGAAAACTATTTTCTTAAGAAATGTATCTGAAACAAAAGTGGAAAATATTCGAAGGTTTGTTTAGCATTCTACAACTATTTTCATTGTGTTCTTCCGGAATTGGAAATTTCAGACCTACTCGAAATTACTGCACTTCTTGAGGGGGTTTTCACAATTGTTGGCTGATTAGAAGTAGTACAGTTCATCAAGGGTTTTAGCCACGAATTTATGACGGTGTGAATCACATTTAAATATAACAGTTGGAACAGCTTTGAGCTTATCAGTGATTCCCCCTGGAATGCTCATAACTAAAGTTGAGTTCAATAGATTTCCGTTGCGCGATGAAGTTTCTTAGGAACCACAGAAATCTTCGGGCTGCGTTTGGGTTTTCTGTTTGTTGTTGTTGTTGTTGTTGTTGTCGTGTAGCTTCCGGGAATTTCGGATGTTTTACAACTTTCGACTGCATTTGGTGGGGTGCAACGAGATCGTTTTGGCTATGATCGTGAACAATGGCAAATAAAAACGAATAACTCTGAAACTTATGCCCCATAAATTTCACCGCAGACAATAAAGAAAGAAAAATAGAGAAAGACAGACAAAAACCGGCTTCAGCAGTTCTGACAATGAACCCAACCGATCTCGGACGGCCTCTCTGCCGAGGTGTAAAAGCGAAAGATTACGAAATCTCCACGAAACTGAGAAAAGAAAAAAAGATCATCGTAATCATAATAATAATAATAAAACTAAAAACGATATCGTTAAACATGCGTAGACTCTGTTGAAAAGTGAATGTGAATGAATAGTTTGAGTGCCGTGATAATACCGTTAGCTCGCTAACAATGCAACTTTTGAAAGTCCCAACTGAACTATATATTAATCTAATATATCAAATGCTGCGATTGCTGCTGCTGCTGCTTCTTCGATCCGATCAAAATATGATGCAGTCTCTGGCGGTCAGTGTCTCGCAATTAATTGAGCGCTTTACCGTTGACCGACTGACTGACCGATCAGCTTTATGTGTCGGTTGTCGATTTTATAACACCGACGAAATCAATTTGCCATAAACCTAAAAAGCATGTCAACCCAATCGAAGTGAAAGAAGACCAAACGATTATCTCATGCTGACGACAATTTCAGACTTCGGCGAGGGGAATTTTCATTGCTGATTGCTTCAAAACATAATTGCTAATAAATAGAGTGCAATTAGAAAATGATTTGATTCGATTCGATGCGATGCGATGCGATTCGTTTTGATTTGAGCTGTCGACGGTTTTGTAAGACTTATCTTGTATGCCATAATTTCTGTGTTTTTCTCTTTCCACACTTTTTGTGTTTTTATTTATGTGCGATTAGTTTGTGGTTGTTTTTATTTTATTTTTCAAAGAGAAAAAACAACACAATTTGATTGACGCAATCGGCTATAAAACCTGAGACAGTTCATGGTATTTTTTTTTTTTTTTTGCTGAAAAATGCTTAGAACGCGTCTTTTTTTATGTGTGTTTGATGAAAGTTTTCAATTTCTGTGGCATTGTTGCATGCATGTTTTGATAGACTTGCGACTTATAGACTATAATTAATGGAGTTTTGTTGCGGCTGTTGTTGCGACAGAGAGAGATATTGTTCCCAAGCAGCGACTTTCTACTGCGTATTGTATGCAAAGTATAACAGTAGTATAACAGCTGTATTGTGCATTCGCAACCTTAACCCATTGGCTCATATGTGCAAAAACAGCAACAACAACCCAGTCATTAGTCCGCCCACCCGCTTTTCTATCCCCTGACATTTCTCACCTGCTTCAATTAGTTATGGGCAGCATCTGCGCCTTTTCCCTGGCCTGATTGCAGTGCCAGACACATGTACATATGTGAATATGGTAAAAGTATCAATTAGTCGGAATGCAGCAACAATTTGTTTAGCAGCAGCGCCTTAAAGTTAGTTTGTAATTCGCATACAAAAGATGCATTGTTGATGGCCTTTTACTTTGCCGCGAATTTCTATTGACAACTCCAACTCGCAACTCGAGGCGCAGGGTTGCCATCTAATTGCAATTTCGAAATTGAAATTTGAAATTTGAACCAAAGCGACAAAGCCAAAAGTAAAAAGGTAAAGTCAACTAAAGTCAGCCCCCAACACCAAAGTCACAATCAAAAGCGTGTCGCATTTTCCAACAATGCGACGCGACTCTCTGCACTTTCTCTCTCTCCAATTGAATGGAACGATACCATATGATATGTGATGATATGTGATGTGATGTGCTGTGTTGAATCGCACAAACACATCGTCTGGCATGCAGCTCGTATTTGGTGTGATTGCTTATTGCTTATTGCTTATTAGAGAGCAATTTGTCAGGCTGGCTTGTTTTTTTGTTTTGGTTTTGTTTCGTGCTTTGTGTTATACATAGCCAAGGCTCTTCATGGCCTGCGATAAGCATTATCAAGTGTATTAGCCACACGTATCACACGATATCAGCTCGCTGCTAATGCGATGCGATGCAGCCGCAACATTCCATCGAATTCATCAATGTCAAGGGCTTTGTGGGGCGCTGATTGGGCTAATTAGCAACATTTTGTAGGCCAGCCAATTAGCAATTTTGGCAAACTCGTGAGTCGATTGGCATCGAAATGCGACTGTTATACTGCTGTTATACAACTGTAATACGCACACATTTGCTCGAAATTAAATTGTTTTACGCATAGTTGCTGTCAAATATGAATGTGGTGGCGGTGGACCGACTGTTATACAACTGTTATACGCACAGAAATGCTCGAAACTATGCATATTTGCTGTCAAATATGAATTGCAATGTGGAAATGGCGGCGATCTAGATAAATGGCGACTGTTATACAACTGTTATACGCACCGAAATGCTGCCAACTGGAATTGTTTTACGCATAGTTGCTGCCAATTGTCAATTTCAATGCCAGCAATGCGACTAAAATGGGGCTTTTTTTATCTAATCACAAGTTGCCTATTAGTCGAAGTCATTTCTACTTATAGTATAGATACAAAAATATACTATATGTATGTACCTTCGACGGGCGATTTATTATGGAGCAAGTATCAACTATATATTTATTAATTAGAGATATGATTAGGCTGTGTTCTGTGGTCAGTGACTAATGGGGATGAGTTCATGATTTGTGTAATTGCTGGTGTAATGCTTCCAATAATTCGAAACTTCTTCGCCGTTCAACTGCCAAACCGCCAAAGATAAGCGTTAAAGTGCAAAACTACAAACCGATGACTCAGTTGTGTGTGTGTGTGTGTGAGTGTGTGTGTGTGTGTTAACTGAACTTGAAAGCCACGAATGGGCCATGGAAGCGTTATTTGCCACAGCCATAGCCATCCATGGCTGTGTTGTTTATCGATAACAGAATGATAGCTGATAACACACGTTATCAGCCGTAGGTTTCCACACACACACACACACATACTTCTGCACTGTTGTTTGATCGGTGCGCGGCGCTAAAAGAGTTGGGAATGTGCTCCACCATTTACCCCACTTTATATACAACTTTCGACTGCGATTGCGATTGCAGCATGTAATATTGCGCACCTGCAGAGCCGAGCAGAGCAGAGCAGAAAGGAAACCAGATAAGATACATTTGTTCTTGTTGTTGTTTTTTTTACTGACTGCCTGTTATTGTTTCCACCAAAAAGTAATTGAAATGCCAGCAAACTAATTATAAAATGAACCGAACTCTGCCCATGAGTCAGCCAACAACACTTCATTTCAATTTCCCTGATAGATTCCCCAAAAAAATATCACCAAAAATACTACAATAAAATCAAAAAATAAAATAGTACAATTGGAATGGCAATCGCAGTGCAAACATTGATTTGTCATAAACGCTGCTATTTTGGGCGCAAAGTTAACAATTGTTTTTTTTTTTTTGTCAAGGAGACAATTACGAAAGCAGCGACAAAGCTAGAAAGAGAGAGAACGACTCTCTTTTTAGCACTATCAGTCCAGTCGAAAGCTGATTTCATTTGATTGCATTTGTCAAAAGTAATGCGGACTTTGGGTCTTGCACAAGTTGAGCATAGACAAAGTTGATAGATCCAAATGCAATGCACAAAGTTAATAATTAATCACAATTCCAAGTCGTTTCGAAGACACTTTCAAGCATTCCAATTGCCTTACTTCAGCCAACTCATAATCAAAAGTAAGAAGCTAATTTCTATCTTTATGTTCAAGTATTTTGGTATTTGCAAAACTTTATAAATATTTTCATTTTCACATTTTGTAATTATTTTAATTTTATGCGCACGAACTGAATTTGTTTCACTGCATTTTAAAATCAAGCAAAATAATTCTCATAATTTAGAAAACATTTTCAAGCGCGCTCAACCATTATCTCTCTATTATTATTTATTACTATTTTATTTTCAGTGTATGCGTAACAATTAAAATTGATGAGCTTAAAATGCTTGTTGGTTTAACTTATTGCACTTAATTTTCCCACAACTTGAACGCTTCTTTTGAATTACTAGTCAAGTAGAATCATTCTCTACATTTTGAAAACATTTTCAAGCATTCTCCATCAAATCACTTGTAAATGTTTTGGAAGTTGTTATATGAACATATAAAACATTTTATTATTTTAAAAGTTGTGCCATTATTTTCATTTACCCATTTTGATATTTTCAAGACATTCATAATTTTAATATTATTATTTATTGGAAACAATTATTTTTATTTGATGTGAAACAATTGAAATTAAGTACTCTCTGAATTCGCTAGTTGCTTTAATTTATTCACTGCATTTTCAAACAATGTGAACGCTTCAGAAGAATTAGCAATGAAGTAAAATGATTCTCATCTGTTGGCAATTAATAAATGGAAATTTCCAAGTGAAGAATGCATTATGCTGATTTGCAATCAGAAATTCCCAATCGCATCGATTGCAAATAATGTTTGTTGCCAGTTGTGAGGAAGTTAATTTGATTGTGTTTCATTTGCCAGCCAAAAAGCGAGTGCAAAGCCATTTAGAGAGAGAGAGAGGGAGAGAGAGAGATGTGAAGCCATTGCTGTGGTGTATTTGCACAGCACTTCCGCTGGTGTCGAGGTGCCACAAGTTGCTGCCACAAGTTGCCGCTGGTCACTCCGCGAATATGTCTTCAGCTGTCGCGACTGTCCATTGTTTTCCTAACGGTCTCTGGCGTTATGTACGCTAAGTAGCGCCATCATCATCAGCAGCAGCAGCTGCAACATCATCATCGTCATCGAGATTGTCAACGTCATGGAAACACAGTAACATAAATAAGACAACTGGAGGCAGTTCAACAACTGTGTGCAACAAAAAAAAAAGAGACGGCAAAACTGCAGTTTCCACATGCAAATTGACAAATGAACATATCTTTTTTCCATACTCTATTTGCATCTGATATCTTACTCTCTCTTTCTGTACATATATATGTATCTGCCTCTCTCTCTCGACTCCCCCTTCTAGAGTTTTTCTAGTCCGTAAATCTTCTAGTAGATCCCCATTGTCATCAGCTGTCGCCATTTTGCTTCTAAAGCGTGGGAAACACAACTGAGAAATATGTATATTTTTGTTTTTGGGCTATTATTATACTCGTAAATTTGACTACATTTGTTTAAATTAGCAAAGCAGCAACAGCAACAATGCTTAACTAAAACCGAGCCAAGCTAAATTATTAGCATTGCTTTCGAGTCATGGCAAATTGAAATTTTTTGCTAATTTGGTTTTCTTCGCTTTGTTTGCTGGCCAGTGTTAAGTAGAGTGTAACTCGCCTCTTCTAGCTCTTGTTGTTACATGTTAATCGTTTAAGCCTGCGCTCAAAACTAAAAACGCTTTGTGCGCCACACATTATGTTGAGTGCACCTTTCGCGATCCGCGAGTGGCCAATTATAATTGCCTCCAATGTGTTATACAATCGCTGAAATGCGTTATGCTTTGCTCGCTGGTAATTTCGACTTTCTTGCCACTGGACACTCAAGTGTTGGAGAGCTTTCATGCAACTGTTATACTGTTATATGTGCAGTTAGTGCAAGCAATATTTCAATAATTTTATATTCAATATTTCAACCAAACTGTCACACGATTCAATATGATATCTGGTATACAGGCTTACTGAAAACTGTTATACATTGCAACAAGCTTACTGGGAGTATCATTATTCAACATTTTCAATTAATTTGTAACGAATGCTTCATGCAACTGTTATACTGTTATATGCATATAATATTTCAACTATCTTACTAGATAATATTCAATGTTCAATATTTCAACCACTAAAAATATCAGTAACTGTTATACAGTTGTTCAACTGCTCTACTGTTATACTACATTTGTAAAGAATATTCCAACCAATTACTTACTAAAAGTATTCATTTCATTTAATGCACTCTCAAGTAACTGTTATACAGCTTTATTACAACTGCAACAATATTTCTTACTAGAAATATTATTATTCAATGAGCTTCCAAGTTATTGTTATACTGTCAACAACTGTTATACATTGTATAAAAATGTAGCAACAATATTTTTCATTACAATTTTATTGCCTTATCCGCTTCCAAGTAACTGTTATACAAACAACTAAGAGTCAAAACTGTTATCAGTTTCGTCGAATCCAGTAGAATTCTTACAATCGGTTCTCACTCAACCTTCGACTGGCATAAATCTGTTATAGGACTGTCATATATCTGTGATATCTGTTATACAACTGCTGAACTCCAGCATTTCGCACCACAAACAGCAAACAAACTCGCTCGCTCGCACACCACACTTATTTAGTACCTCATTACAACGTGCCAACGTGGGTGAAAGGCAATTTGCCAGTCTTCAGTCGTCAGTCTTCAGTTGTCAGCGAGCCACACACATGACAAATTCCCCACGATGTTGTGTTTGGCTTACGGCTCGTGTGTGTGCACAACCTTTCACAAAGCCACAGCGAAGCGGAGCCATGCTTACGATAACGATAATGATAATGATTATGATAATGATAATTTTTACGATCATGCCACAGCCAAAGCTAGAGAGCGAACAGACAGAACCGACTGCGACTGCGACTGCGTCTGCGACTGGGACAGACAACAAAATATGCAGTTAGCATGTGTTAAAGACGTCTAAACACTTTACCGTTGCCCACAGGCCGCTTAACGTACCGCTAAATGTCATAAAAGCGCACTTCAGACCTCACAGCTCACACAGCTTTACACCTCGGACCCTGCAACAACTGTCGAGCGATGGGCGATGCTGACCGGCATCTTTCATTCATGGAAAATCCATTCACACACATCTTCGAGTCTCGAGTCTGACGGACGGCTCAGCTACTCGGTTTTTTTGCTGCTGTTGTCTTGGTTTGTGGGGGGCGGGAAAGACATTCTAGTAAATTACTGAAACCGTTTTGGTCAACGCTTTAATACGTGTAGTTAACATTATGCTGGCGGCTCCAACTTCATTGTCAGAGTCCGTCCGGCACTTTCCCAGCCAACTGTGCGACTCGACTGCGAATGATACTTGGGGGATCGCTCTCAAGTGGCACGCTCAAGTGGTTTCACTTTCCACTCGCCTCCTCCTCCTCGCCCCTCCGATTCGCCGGGTTACTGGGCCGGGCATTTCCCTCTCGACATTGTTGTGCTTCGTCTCCGCCTCGGCCCAAAGTAGCCGCTTAAACGCTTCGGACATTACGGGTTCTATTGTTGCAAGCACATTAGTTATTTGTAAAGCAGATTTCCAAAAGTCTTCTCTATTTGTAAAAGCTACGAGTAACTTCATAATTCAAATTTTATTTACGGTTACAGTCTCCAATTTGAAATTGGAAAGGGACAGTAAATAATGATTATACTATCACATTACTTATGATATTATAAAAATGCTGTTTATTATGTGTATTATACATTACTTGAAATTAGTACGAATGCTTGCCTATTCGACTTGATTTTAAAAATATTGAGTTCTATGCTCTTTCTATACACATTACTTAAAATAATGTAATCATTTTGGGCATTATAAAAAAAATATATATTTAAAACTTTTAATGTGATAATAAGAATTTAAATTGCAAATATACAAAGTCTATTTTTATTCAGCATTTTGTTACTCACTTTGTTTTGAATTTAATTTAAAGTATTTTCTGCAATATCGTCTAGTTGAAAAATAAAACAAAGAGTTATCGCCTAACTTTTGAATACAAATTTATTTTTAATAATTATTACTTGTTATTTTTTGTATTCAATTTATTTGTTTTTGATTAAACTTTAAATGAGATGCACAACTCTTGTGAATGCATCATGAGCTGTAGCTATTCTTTGCTGAACAGTTTTGAATCAAACTGAATCACAATAAATATATAGTACATATATCACAAGTTTGGTTGGAACAACAGCTAAAGCGTTTAGAATTGTGTTGAACTAAAGCCTCTGTGTCTTGGCCAGTTGCATCTGCAGCCTTCGAATCGCGTCTGATTCAAGACAATTCAAGATCATCTAATGACTAATTGGCAGTGGAATGATCTCAGGACTGCGCTATTTGCACCTGTGTGACATCATGGTGGGAATTGGGAATTGGGAATTGCCTCAGAGCCAGAGTATTTCCAAGTTAACTTGGCTGTAACCCCAATTTCGAGATCTGTCAATTCTCAAGGGCCGCAGCGAGTTGGCTTTGATGTCGCTCGCTGCTATTTGCAGTGAGGTGTTTTGTATTTTTTGCTGTTTGCCGTTTGCCGTTTGCTGTTTATCTTTCTTCGACTATTTGCACTGTGGAACAAAGCAACTCAATTAAAATTGACTCGAGTGGGAGGCGAACGGAGTGAAGTGAAGCAGAAGCGGTGCACGTTCAATATAGTTTTGTGGCTGTATCTCAGCCGACAAATGTTCCGCCAATATTTGACATTGTTTTGTTTAGTTTTTGGGCACTACATATTTCAATCATCAGGGGCGAGAAGTGAGAAGCGAGAAGAACCGAGAAGCGAGGGGAGACTGAAAAGAAGAGCAACGTTTTAATTACAAGACAAACAAGAAGCGATCCAAAACATGGCAATTACCAAAGAAGCGGCGGAGAGTCGAGTATGGCTCTATCTGTGGCTTGTATCTGTATCTATAGAGTTGTATCTGTATCTTTTACGTGCTCCATGTAGCGTGGCAGCCAATAATAATGGAAACCACAACAACAACATCCATCGCAAGCGCGCTTCAAGTTCACAAACCCAAGCGGCAGATTCAGAGACAGAGACAGACACGCAACGTCGCATCGCTCAGATGCAGATACAAATGTATCTGCTAGCTGCGCTTTTAAGCCTTCTGCTTCGTCTGTTTTGTCTGTTTTATTGTTGCTGCCCAGTTTGTTCTCTCTCTCGCTGTGGCGACGGCATGTCAATGGCCCAGAGCAGCTGCAGTTGTTGCTCTTGTTGTTATACTTGTTGCACTCTGCTGTTATACATGACATAATGTGACTGACGCTTCTTTCTTTTCTCCTCTCCAACTCTGTTTTTTTCTCTGCTCGTTGTTTTACTTTTTGCCAATGCCGAGCACGTTTTGTGGGGCATTGGCATGCGCTGAATGTGGCCGAGCTCTTCACCGAGAGATGCGAGATGGGTGACATAATTCCGATTCCGATTCCGATTCAGATTCGCATTCGCATAGCAATGCTTTTGTCTTTGCAGCTTGTCAGCTGTTATACAACTGTTTAGCGATCGATTTGTTGGATTTAATGCTTGGCAATTGTCTGACGAGCATTTGAATGTAAATTTTGAGCAACTGTTATATGATGGCCGTATTATTAAATGATTTAATTCGGATTAAAAGTCGCATGGAAATATTTGTCGCCTGTCTATCGACTGTTATACAACTATTTAGCGATCGATTTAATACGTTAATACTCTGCAATTGTCTGGCGAGCATTTGTAATGTAAATTTGACAACTGTTATACGATGAACACGTTAAAAGATTGTATTTGTCTGCAGTTTGTCGAGTGTTATACAACAAATTGGCGATCGATTTGTTAGATTCAATATGTTAACGATTTTCAATTGTCTGACGAGCATTTGAATGTAAATCTCAAGCGTTAAACGATTTAATTTGAAATAAAATTGACACGTAAATATTTGTCTACAGTTTGTCGTCTTTCTACTGACTGTTATACAACTATTTATGCAAATTATACGTCTCTTATACCATAGCAATGTTATTAAATGATTCAATTCGGATTCAAGTTCGCACGGAACTATTTAGGAATAATTTCATTTTAGATTGAAAACTTTTCAATTGTTTGGCGATCATAATTTAACTGTTATACAATGGCCATATTATTAAATGATTTGATACAAATTGAAATTCGCAAGAAAATATTTATCTGCTGTTTAAAAACTGTTTTGTTGACTTTGTTAGAATTAATATTTGCATTCGATTGCAAATACGACATTTTCGCAAGTGTTATACTACTGTTATATTGGACGTATATTCGCATGTTACAATGACAATGTGTCTTCGCCTGTTTATTGACTGTTATACAACAATTTGGCGGATGATTTGATGATTGCAAATTTGCAAGTGCTATAAAACTGTTATACGACCGTAATGTGAATGCAAATAATTTGTTAACAACGCCGCAATTGCAATAAATAAACTAAATTTGGCAAAACAAAGAGTTTTACGGCTGTTATACGTTCGCCAGACACGCCTAGAGCATTTACGGTTCTTTAGAAAAATCACGGGAAGTGCAAACAGTTCAGACAGAGTGTTATACTGCGGTTATACTGCAGCACACACCCTCAAAGAGTCGATGCGAATCGCGCGTCAGCGGGCACTTAACCTGATGACCTAAGCGACCAATAAATTTGGTGAGCGGGCCAAAGGCAGCCAAGAGCAATGATTTGGCCAGGTCACGCAGGACTCCGTCGTGTATCGACAGTTGGCCCTGAGTTTTCCCCATTTTCCATTCGACGCTTATCGCCAATTCATTTCGGTAAATAGTTTCGCATTGCTTTACACTTTGCGTCGCAGTTTGGCCAGAGGTGCGATAAGAGCTGACGAACCGACCGACTATCGCCATCTCCCTCTCCTCTTGTTCTTGTCGACAGCTCTTAAGTATAACTTAACCTATATTTGTATATACAATATTTTGGTTTTTTCCGTCTATTTCTATTTGTGCTTTGTTTGGCAATTTGTCAGTCTGTTAATGGTCTGCTGCCAAAAGACAGACAGACGTGACTTTGTGCCGAGATTTTGGCCAAGAGATTTGCGAGTTAATGTTTTGTTTTTGGGGCCAAATAAAACCAAAAGACGACCTGCCTGCCTGCCCATGGCAAATATAATTTAATAACAGCAATTGGTATCGGCATAACGGTAATTGTAGCACAACTTCAACCCCAACCCCGCATCGTCTCCCCGATAATATGGCGTCATAATTGACACATGCTTCAAGTGCATCCGCCTCAGATTTCAGACTTCAAATCGCAGATTGCAGATCGCTAGAAGACTGTCGATCGACTGTAGCTTTAAACTCTGAGAATAGATCACGATTTTTATGCTTTTTTTTTGTCGTTTTGCTCAACAACTGGGTCGATTGCATGAACCGAGAACCGAGAACTGAGAACTGACAACTGACAACTGAAGAAAGAAACGCCTGAGAAGGTGTCGATCTCTAAGCGAGAGTTGAGCATAATCGATAAAGCATTAAAGCAATACGACTATAACAATAACAATAACAATAACAATAATGATAGCTAAACTAGCAATCTGGCCAATGCTGCGCTCCAGATAGATCGCAAGCATGGCTAATGTGCTTTGATTATGAGATAATTGCAGCAGAAGCCGAATAGATCGTGAGAGCTCAAAGAAGAAACTCTGTAAACTCAGTGTGGATCGATTCAAATGCGGATAGAACAGTTAACTGAATACTACTAATTGCTTTTCGCTGTGCCCTTTAACATTGATATCTGAGCAATTAATTTTTACATTGCATAGTGTTGAATGAATAAATTAATTTTATTTGACCAAAGACATGATTTAACAATACACAATGTGCGCAATTGGACATTTTTCATTAAATGTTCCTTAAGAAATAAATAAAAGGGGAAAAACGTATTCACAAAAATTAAGCCTTTAAACTTAACTTAACTAATTGAATCTTTAAGTTTATAAAATAGAAACGACTCGGTAATGGTTGCAACAAGAAAAAGTTTACCATAACTCTTGAGATAATATTTCTTTTCTTTTTACATATTTATTTATTGAATTCAAATTCAAATTAAGCTTAATATTAATAAATTTAACATATTGACGATTTGTTGCAATGTATCGAAATGTTTTTTTAACCGTGTAACGTCATAAAAGATTCCTCAGCAACTTGTCTAACAAATTTCCATTGAGAGAAATGGAGAGAAAAAGAGGCACTTACAAGTGATTAGTTGACTCGAGTGTTGGTTAACGTCAGTTGCAAAGCTATTCATCTGGCATTTATCGCTTCTGGCTTAATGGCTTATCATGCAAAAGAGATTAAAGCCAGACGGGAAATTTGAAATTGAAAATGGGAAATTGGAAATGACAGCAGAACGACCAGAAGAAGTTTTGACAACTGAAAGAAATGTTGTGCGAAAAGTGGCAATGAAAGCAGCTTGAAGCTCAAATAAGAAATGGAATATTACCAGAATTATGACAATCGTTTTGAAGCATGACAAAGTGCATATTTTAAATTAATAATTATTTGAGATTTCACAATCTTTTTTATTTAGCTCAAAAGCAAAGAAATAAAAAGAAAAGCAATATACAAACAACTTGTTATACTAAGTAGTTTGATAAAACTTCAAATTGTTAAGACCGCAAGTTTAACAAGTTTCAACACGGAAATCAGTCCTTTTTAGGTATTGATTTAAAAATGAATAAAAATACAACTCTTACCTTTTAAATAAAAGGAGAAAAAACACATTTTATTGAAAAATTCTAATCGTTAAAATCAACATAAAAATCAATTTGTTTTTATGGGCATGGCTTTCGATCAAGAGTTAGAGTAACAGCATCAGCATCAGCATTATCATTATCATTAGCATTAAAATTAGCTATTATCTATTATCATTGCCTAAGTCGTTTTTTGTTGCTGTTGGAGTTGGAGTCAACGACTCGTTGTTGCTGTTGTTGTTGTTGACCCAAATGTCTTGCGGGCCAAAATCTGAGTAGACGCCCACCTTTTTTTTTGGTTTTGTTTTTTGTTTTGTTGTGCTCTCTGCTTCTTGTGCCCCTTGCATATCAATTTGGCATTGTTGGTAGTTATTTTCATTTTTTATTGCACGCTTCGATTGCAGCTTCGTCGGTCACTGCGAAACAAAAAAGGCGCAACAACAACAACAGCAACAAAAACTCTAAATGAATCGCCCCAAATACGTGTACAGCATCATCATCATCATCATCATCATTATTAGCAGCAGCAGCGGACATCATCATCATGATCATCGTATCATGCTAATGCGCTGATCACTCGCCTGGAAACGATAGCCCAAGCGCCAAGCAGCGCAGTCGACGTCGACGTCGACGTCGACGTTCATTTTGTTTTGCTTTGTTGTGTTTTCGTTTTTTTGGGCTAGAAGTGGAGCAGGCTAGTGTAAAGTGCTAGAACGTGAGAGAGAGAGAGAGAGAGAGAGGCGCGAAGAGAGTGCAGAGCGAAGAGCGAAGAGAGGAGAGCGTGCAGTCAAGTCACGGTCACGTTTCACGTCACGTTCTTGTGTTGTTGTGCTTGTATAATTCCTCTTGCTCTTGTTCTCGCTCGTGTTGCTGTTGTTGCTGCTGTTTCTGCTAATTTGCTTTGTGCTTTGCATGTCGTGTGTTTTTGGCGCTTGTCCGATCTTCAGCTGGCGCTTAGCTGTAGTTGTTGTTGTTGTTGTTGACCCCGAGCACATGAGAAATAAATGAGTTCAGCTTGGGCCAGCGACTCTTCCACTCTCTTCACCAACTGCCGTTATGCGAGCATGTGAAGGTGAAGTTGAAGCTGATGTTGAAGAAGAAGAAGTTGAAGTAGCTGCTGCTGCTGTCCACTTGACAGCTGTTGTTGCTGCCCCTGCATGTTGCATGTTGCATGTTGCATGTTGCATGTTGTTGCCAGCAACTTGTTGCTGGCCAAAACACACAACACAAAACTTCCGTTTTTGTTTCTTTTTTTTCTGAACATTTTGACAGTGAAAACGACAGTTTGCATGTGGTTTTTCTTCGCATTTATTCGCATACCCGGCAATCATAAAAGAAGGGTATTTAAGTTGGTTGCAGTCGTTTATTGCAGTAACAATTTTAGTGCGCAGAAGTGAACAGTATATTTTGCCCTTCATGGTATCTTTCCAACAATATACTACTCGTATACTAGGATATGTGTTGCTGGTATATTTGGTGGTATTTGACAGTCGAACACTCCCGACTGCAGCTTGCTTGTTATTGTATTTTTGTTGTCGTTTTGTCGTTTCGCTTGCAACGCACTATTGAAGGGGAAAATCTGCAACAATTTGCGCACAATTTTGATGAGCTTCGACAGCAGGCAGCAACGCGACAAAGTTTAAGCAAATTGCATTTGTCGCCGTCTCTTTCTGTCTGTCTGTCTTCCTCTTTGTGTGCAATTGGCAGCACTGGCTGCTTAGTGGCTCTAAATGCCTGCAACAACGACAACATTTGCTGCCGCTTTCTAATGCGATAACTGCAGCAACAAGCAGAACAGCAACAGCAACAACAACTATGCGGAAGCAACACTCGAGTGTTGACGCACCCACCTGGAAGACACTCGAGAGACCTCAGAGAGACCTCTTAGAGACCCCAACGAACTGGGCGCTGACCCGCAAAATGTTGCCAGCTAACTGAACTCTTCGTCGACTTCCCCTCAATTATTTTGTTCTCTCGCTCGTCGCCGCCGGGCCCGAGGGAAACATTTTGCTTTGGACCACAAATTGCATTCAATCAGCGCTAAATGCAGCTAGAAAATTCTGCACAAAACGATCTCTTGAGATTCCTGCAGCACACTGAGAGTCGTGTCCAATTGAGTTGTCATTTCATTTGTGCAACTGCCACCAATGACACGAGCTTAAAGCTGCCCCAGCGACAAGTTTCGGTTGATGTGAAAGCAACTTGCAACACTGCAACGTTGTGGCAACAACTGTCGCGTCGCGTCACGTCACGTCACGTCTCGCTAATAATTGTAAATTAATATGCAATTTGGGCCTGATAACTGATAACTGGCCGCAAGCGACGCTTGTGGCTGCAACAAAATTGCTGTGCAACTTGCCACTTCCAGTTTGGGCATCAAATGCAAAATTTGGGCGAAGCAGCGCCAAGGAAGTTGCTCATTGATACGATTTTCTCATTGAATACCAAATACAAGTATTTACAAAATTATATTGTCATATTTTATGAATTGAAATTGCATTATACAGTTTTAGCACTTTACTTATCTTTTATTTTAATGCCAACGCAACGAAAAAAGAGTGTATTCAATAAACTTGAAATTCAATGTTAGGTGCAATCAAAATTCTATGGAGTTGGGGAATTAATGACTCGCTTAAGGGCCTCAACTAGCGACGAAAATAGGGCACTAAATGAAAAGACTTTTGAGTTCAGCAGCAGCGTTTTGTTATTTTTTAGTTAAGTGTGAACGTTAAGCGAAATAAATATGTCACCAAGCGAATGTTGTTGTTGTGGGTGTTCAATGAAAATAACACAAAGTAGTTTTTTGTATGTTTGATGTTTTTGTAGCCGTTAAGCGAGATAATGTAAATCAGAACGACAGTTAAACGAGGTATAAATATATACAAAGCTACTACGTTTATCTTTAGTTGGGCTCTTAGAGCTTTCAGAGCGTTTCATTAATACAGAACACATCATTTAAATGCATTTCAATGCATGTATCTCATAATTGCGGGTGAATTTATAAGATACTAGATGAGTTCAAATCTGAGACCTTTTCCTCTCAAACATATTTTAATTTAAGGCAATATAATATGCAAGAGATAAATAGAAATAAAATCCAACATAGCTCTGTGTTTATTATTGTGTTTAAAGAAATGTATTTAAGCAACATAATAATTGAGGAGGAAAGTAAATTATAAACAATAGAAAAGCGTGTAAAGCTGATGTTCGCAGTCAATAAAAAGCAATTGAATCGCGAGTTGTATTCAACGCGTATTCAAACTATTGCCGTTTATTGGCCTTGCGTCACTCTCCCTTTCACACACACATTAACACGCACTCCTACACACAGATACACACGCACACACACACTGTCAGAGTGTGATATATGAGGACAGATTGAATTACAGCTCAGTCAACCGCATTATGCCAAATGCGCTTCCCATTTTCATTTCCATTTTCGTTGTCGTTTTCGTTTCGTTTTCATTTATGATTTTTCCCATTTTTCATGCGATGTCATAACTTTGAGGTCGCCTTTGTCACGCCTATCGCTTAAAAAGCGAGTATGTGACAGCAGCAACAACAACTCAATTTTATGCAACCCACAACGACAACAACGACAACAACAGCAACAATGTGTTGTTAGTTTTACTTTCAAACACTTTTACTCTCGATTGTTTTGAAAATGTTTAGCATTTTTACGAGCTCTTTGCCACCGATGAAGCTCGCTAAACAATGCCACAGCTGCCTCTGCCCCTCTCTTCTCTTGCCCCCTTTGCATTTTCAATTTATTACATTAATGTTTTGTGGTCCGAATGTCACGCAACATTTCTATTTGTTGTTGTTTTTGGTGATCGCACACGCAGCCAAAGCCGCTTATGAGGGTTGCCCCGATCCCGATCACAAGATCGCAGCTTATGTCGCTGTCTCCCCTGCCTCGAAGAATTCGCCACACTGCGGGCTGACAATGCCACCGCCATCGTCGTTGTTGTCGTTGTCGTTGCACGCTTGCAACACACTTGCAACGCTCTTTAATTACAGTGAAACCTGCCCCAGCAGCGATCTCTCAATCGTTGCGCCACCCAAAACTATTAAGCTGAGCAAAAAGTTCACTTTGAGAATGCAATAGAAGAGCGTGCTCGATAGCGACAACTCTGTTGGGTAATTGCTCTGTTTGTTATGCAAAACCATATTAAATGTAGTGGTTGGCTATTATAGCTTTTTCTTAGTTCTAAAACGAACTCGACTCAATTTCAATGTCAACTCTTGCTTCACTAGCTGCAGAGATTGATGGGTTTAAAGTAACGGACAGACGGGCAGACGGACGCAAAATGCGGCTAATATTTCTTAACTGTCACTAATAAATGTCAACTGCATTTCTATCAGTTTTACGAGAATTGTGAAATAATCAATTTAGTTGGTGCATAAATGAAATTAGAAATTATGCCAGAGTCGAGCAAATGATACATTAAAATTATAGTAAGAGATTGCTTTAGTTTTCCAATTACAATTATGTCTGCAAAAACCATTTAATACGTGTTCCTTGTTATTTTTATTTAAAAAATAAATTCTTTATTTTTGATTCAAATACAAATAATTTGTGAAATAATTTAGATACATACAAACATATTTGGGCGTTTCAAGCATCGTCTTAAATTTTTAAAAAATTCAATGCATTTTATCAGCACTATTTTCGATATAACATAATAGTGCGCATGTAAGAATATATTTGCAAACCTTAATTAAATAATATTGTTATCTCTAAACAACAATAATTTAAGCTTACTAGAGTGTTTTTCGTTCTTCATCTTTTATTTGTAATTTTTTTGATAAACGTTAAAAAGTAATCATACGCAACGTTGTCTGGTTACCATTGATTGTTATCGATTGCTAGACGAATCGTTTTTGGTATATTTGTCGTGGTTCTGCAGCTTGCCGCTAGATGGTGCTCAGTCAGAACGCCGCACGCAGCTGTGGGCTGGCGCCATCTGTGGCTCATGTCGACTCGGGCTATTCTGAATGCAGCGCAATTTGAAGCTGACTTTAAGCTGCACTTTGGACGCTGCCAAAGCAGTCTTCACTGTGGCAGCTGTTGCCCTGTGTCGTTGGCAGTCTTCACTGTGCCAGCTGTTGTCAGTTTCGATTACCGGCGATTGGTAACCGGATCACTTCCTGCTCTTTGTGCGCCACAAACCAACGAAAGCAACCCCTTCAAATGAATTGTCTTGTGTTGTCTTGTTGCAGAAAATCGATCCGTTGACACGCATACAGGAGGAGATCAAGGAGGTGGTGCGTCGCGAGGCCGAGTATCGCCAGCTGGTGGCCAGCTCCAATGGCACGCCGCCCATCATCGAGGCCAACTACAAGCTGGACGCAGCAGCGGAGCCAGAGCCCGAGACCGAGCAGGAACTCGAGGCGGATGGGGATGGGGATGGGGATCAAGGAGTGCTGGTCACAGCTCAGCCGGCGGCCGCCACGCTGCTGGCGGTCAACGAGGAGCAGTCGCAGTCGCAGTCGCCGTCGCTGGCGTCGAGCGTGAACAGCAGCGTGAGCGGCAGCCACAAGGAGGAGTCGCTGGACGAGCATCACTCGGACGACTCGGGCATCTCGGCCTCGTCGCAGAAGACGAGCGCAAACGGCGGCGGCAAGCAGCCGCTGAAGCTGACGATTGTCGGCAGGCAGGAGCAGCGCTACATCGGCCCCAACTGCTACAACCTGACGCCGGAGCCGCCGCAGCAGAAGCTGATGACGCGCACCATTTCGACGCCGCAGCTGCACAGCCAGCAGGGCCAGGGGCAGAAGCGGCAGTTCGCGTTCAATGGCGCCACCAAGGGCGTCATGCAGCGCTTCATTGCCTCGCACGGCAAGCTGCAGCTGCAGCTGGGCGCCGTCACGCCCCCCGCCTCCGCCTCCCTCCAGCTGTCGCCCAACAACAACAGCAGCAGCAACAACAACAACAACAATCAGAGCCAGACTCTCAAGCTGAACGCCCGCAATGCGATGGCCTTCCTCGACGCCGGCAATCCTGCCACGCCGCTGCTCAACGGCAACCAGCTGAACGGCAACGGCAGCAACAACAACAACAACAACACGCTCTCGCAGGGCGCCATCGAACGGGACTCCGAGGGGCGCCCCCTGAGACGCGGCTACGTGCCCGTGGAGCAGAAGATTCAGCGCGAGCTGCAGGACCTCAAGAGCCGCGAGTCCGAGCTGAAGCGTCTGCGCAAGCTCAACCGCCAGCACATGCTCGACAAGCTGTGAGTATTCTTATATATTTAACATTTATAAAACATTATTATTGTGATCTTATATTGTATAAGTAAGATATGATATATAATAATATCGCTATCTGCCTTGCAGTCAGCTGAGCACAGACGACGAGGCCGATGCGGACGACGACGACGACGATTCGGAGGTGGAACACTGCTACGGACCCGGCAAGTTGCGCAACGCACAGTCCACGCTGGAGCTGGACCGCGAGAGGTGAGTACGATGGATCAGAGCAGTCTTCTTATCACATCTAATCTCATCTAATCCATTGCAGCAACGACGTGGAGCTGATGGGCCACAAGGCGTCGGGCAATCGCAGCCTCAACGTGGCCGCCAATGGGAACGGGAACGGGAACGGCAATGCGCTGACCACAAATGGATCCAGCTCTGGCCTGCGCCCGGCCATGTCGCTGGCGGAGCTGTGCGACCTGACGCCGGAGGAGGCGCCGTCGTCGCATCGCCTGATCGCACAGTGGGAGAGCCTCATCAAGAAGAATGCCGAGGGCATCGAGGCGGCCATCTAAGCACCATCCGCGGCCCGGCGACCGATAGCACACCAAATTATTATTATTGTAATGTCCCAAGCACGCAAAGAAAACCACAACTCCCCCTACCTACCCATTTCCCTCCCTTCCTCCTTCACACACACACACACACACACACATCACACTTCCCCCTCGCCCTGCCCTCAACAAAATCAATGGGTTTTTTTGCTTTTTTTTTTTGTCGTCAACGAATTACTTTTAAAAGGTCCATGTACTTAAATGCTTATGTTAGACGCTTCCCCCCCTCTCCAACCCGATTTAATCTATTGTACATAATTCTTCGTGTTGCAAGCGCAAGTTCCCGACTATATAATTTATTTAAAATGAAATTGATTAAATCAAAAATACCCCTACGACGTGCATGTACCACAAACGAGTACATAAGCCACAATGTACAGCAGCAGCAGCAGCAGCACGTCTCTATCTGTATGTATATGTAATACCATAATATGTATCTACTACACGATATGCGATATATCAATACTATGCGAAAAACGATTTAATAAAATATATTAATGTATACCGTTAACACCGCATTGTCCTTTAAGGGGCATCAAAGATTCCACCTGCTGGATTATTATCTTCGCCTGGTATTTTCTCTGCTGATTTACCACTTTGTTTTCTGTTGGCTAAGTTTGAAATTAACCGCAGACGGCCAATTAAAAAATTCCCGCCAATCGCACCTAGAAAACAATGCATACTTTTGGTCTGCCCCATTAATCTATAAAAACCCGTTTATAATTAAAAATATTGCATACTTTTACTTCCAACTCTGAAATGCCGCCAATTGCATTTTTGAAAAAATCATTGCATACTTTTAGGAGGCGAATGAAAATTTTTGGCATCCACCTGCTACTCATTTCTGTGCGCCTGGTATTTCAGCTGCTGATTTGGCACTTTTCAGCCGTTCGCGACTGCTTCAAGTGACCAACAACAAAAACATCAATAATTTCAACGATGACCAGGACAACAACAACAACAACAACAATTACAACAACAACAACAATTACAACAACAACAACATGCTCAATAATCGGCAGTCCGCTTAAATCCTTGTTGTTATTGTTGTCCAGGTGAAGCTGCTTCGAACGGCTAAAAAGTGCCAAATCAGCAGCTGAAATACCAGGCGAACAGAAATGAGTAGCAGGTGGATGCGCATTAAAATATGATAAAAAGTGTTGCATACTTTTACCTCCAACTCTGAAATGCAGCCAATTGCATTTTTGAAAAAAGCATTGCATACTTTTAGGAGGCGAATGAAAATTTTCAGCATCCACCTGCTACTCATTTCTGTGCGCCTGGTATTTCAGCTGCTGATTTACCACTTTTTAGCCGATCGCGACGGCTTCAATTGGGCAACAATAAAAACATCAATAATTTCAACGATGACCAGGACAACAACAACAACAACAATTACAACAACAACAACAATTACAACAACAACAACAATTACAACAACAACATCAACATGCTCAATAATCGTCAGTCTGCTTAAATCCTTGTTGTTATTGTTGCCCAGATGAAGCAGTCGCGAACGGCTGAAAAGTGCCAAATCAGCAGCTGAAATACCAGGCGCACAGAAATGAGTAGCAGGTGGATGCTTAAAATTTTCATTCGCCTCCTAAAAGTATGCAATGATTTTAAATTGTCTGCATTTCAGAGTTGGAAGTAAAAGTATGCAATACATTTTTAATTAAAATGTTCATGTATTGTACTGGAGCAGCCCAAAAGTATGCATTGCTATCTAAGTGCGAATGCTGCAAAAAATTAAATTGGCGGTTTTTTCAAACTCTGGCAATTAAGTACAAGATTGAATACTTACTTTACTTACCTTTTCAAGAGTAAATGGATCCTTTTGATTGCAATTGGGTAGTTCTAGCTAATTGGAAGTACACAAATAAAACGCAAGTTTAATTGTTATTTATTTTTTTGCAAGTTTTTTTGTTTGTTTTATATTTTTATTAAATACATTTCGTTCATTTGTTGTTGTTTTTGGTTTCATATTAAATTTGTATGCATTTGTTGCTGTTCATTGTTTTCATCTCTCATTAATATAATTTATAATTATTTTGTTTGGTTTTTGGTGTTGTTGTTGTTGTTGTTCGGTTGTTGTTTAGTTAAGATACGTAGATACAAACACAAGTGATGTTTGTGTGATGTGTGTGTTTGCATAAAAATATAAGAATGCCTCAAAGAGTGTTCTCTAAATCGAAATCTCGAATAGATCGTAAGAATTACGGAAGCGGGCGATTGCCCGACTCTACACACTAATCGACTATATAGTAGATACATATATAGATACCAGTAGATAGTATATCGTGAGTAATGCATGTGTGTCTCTCTTACTATTCTCTCTCTTTCTTTTTCTCTTTCTTATTCATTTTTTGTCTTTTATTGCTACTGATGGAAGCCTCAAAAATTGTTGCTATACTTTTGTTGGGAGGAGGGAAGTCGATTCGTATTCTCTTTAATTTCCGCCTCTTTCTGCTCCTCTCTTTCGTATTCATGTCTGCTATAATGTACTGGTATTGTGGAAATCTTATGCTTAGAATTGGATTGCAAATCGAAATCATTTTGAATCGTATAACTTGATATTACATTTTAAATATATATATTTCAATTATGTACAAAAGCACTCTTCTCTTAGTTCATCTCCTCTCGTCCTCTGTTCTCTTTTTACTGCTCTCTCTCTATCGCTATTGTGTGGCTAGACAAATGTTGCACAACTTAAAGCTAAAATTGGGTGGAAAAATCAACTTGCAAAAGGTCAAGGTATTTGCTATTGCACTTTGAACAAAGATTAGAAATTAGGCAACAATGTATGTGTGAAATTAGGCAACAATGTAAATGTAAAAATGTAAAAATCCTTAAACAAAAAACTGCTAATTACAACAACTAATCGATATAAACATAGTAATCATAATAATACTTAAGTACTTTGGCACAGATAAAACATAACCTCATTGAAATTAGAGCGAAAAAAAACTATATATAGTAATTGTATATTGCACATAATACCATCCGATCAACTGAACAAAAATACTTTATCTCCTCTTGCAATTCGTTTTTGTTTCTGTTTTGTTTGTTTCATTTTTGTTTCTTATACTGGAACCAAAAAACCATTGACTGCTCTTTAATATTGTGGTGTATATATATATGTATATAAATAGTAAGAATATATATATATATATATGCGTGTGTGTGTGTATATATATATTACTAAATATGTTTAGCTTTACCATATATACTCTGTGGTTTGCCGACGTGTCAATCTCATTCGAATTGTGTTTTCTGGTTATTGTAAGTTTTAATATTAGAAACTAACACTTAAAATCGAGCTTTCATATGCGTTGCTATATCCTTTGCCATACGTCATCGTTATCGTTATCGTTATCGAAAAACTACATATCGATTAACCAAACTACTCATATCCAATAATCAAAAGCGCTTTGAGCGTTCTACTTTTGCATGCCTGGCCTAAAACTAGGAAAAAAAAAAGATATTATTCCACATCGCCTGCTCCTACTTATACATATATATGTATATATATGAGTGTGTGTGTATATATGTATGTATATAAGATAGATATATATATATAGTATTTAGTTTGGAACATAAAATTAATCAACAAATTTGCTTAGAGTTGCATCGCTAAAAACATTCCGACAAAAAGCGCAAATCTAAACATTATTATTTTTGTTATATTAAACTTTGTATCTTTTGTGTGTATTATCGTGTGAATCGATCGTTATGTGTGTGTGTGTGTGTGCTACGTAGTATCCTTAGACTTTGTAAGTACATATTATAGTATTTAAGTGATATATCGCTAGATTCGAGTTGATCGTTAAGACTGTGTTTCTGTGTGCTACATAATTCATCAAATCATATCATATCGATCGAGTGCTCTTCTACATGGATCGCGTAGTTTATAACGTGTTATCGTATCGTATTTATCAGTTATCTGTTATCTGTTATCTGTTATCCTTTATCTGGTATTGTCTGCAAGTGCTACGTACTTCTTTAACTCTAGACTACATAGTTCGTTTCTCGTCGTGTATTCGAGTGTGTGTTCGTGTGTTTGTGTGTTGGAAACAGAAAGTAGTTCGAGTGGAAACAGTTTAGTTAAGACTAGAGCATATAACTAGTGCATAGATGTACTAAATATATATATATATCTATATATATGTGTATATACGAGTATAATTAGTATAAGTACTCTCTTCCTTGCTCTATATGCTATTAATATGTATTGTGGAATTCTGTTCTCACTGCCACCGGCACTGTCACTGTTAATGCTCGAGTGGTTAACAGCGATCCGTTGAGAACGTTCACAGCAACTGCGCTATAACCGGCTCTATCAGACACATGTGCTCCGCTCCGCGCACCGGCAACCGATTCAGGCAGAAGTGTCGGATCATGTCCGGCACCGTCTCGAAGGGCCGACTGAACTGGCCCAGAATATATTGGCCCGACTCGTTGCGCTGGATCCGCATGTGCATAAAGCCCTTGGCACCTCTGCAACAAAGAAACGTACATAGCATTAGTTCGATTGGCAGTTCTTTTAAATTCTACATAATTTCAGTTCTACATTTATGTTGAAAGTCATTCTCTGATATTATATGTAATACTATAAATTGCAATAGAAATTTGCATTGCTAACAAGCAGCATTTATCGGTTAGTAATGTTTGAAACCTGCCACTGGTTCGTGTCCGTGCTAAATATTGACTGAAGTGCGCGCTATGGTTTGGGACTTGCCTAAAGCCTTTTCATACTAATTGTTTTGAGTTATTAAACATAATTAGACTGCCGATCAAAAGTGGGTAAAAATTGCAGCAAATAATTAAGTTTATAAAGATGCAAGTATTTCTCAATTGGTTGTAGCTAACGGACATATCTCAGTTCCTACGCTACTTATTTTTTATCAGAGTATTATTTGTTGTGTAGGTATTTGGAACGTACTTGAGTGACAGGGAGTAATCCTGCTTGGTGGATTCACAGTTGCGCACTAGAAACGATCCCTCGGCTAACGGACGCAGCGTTGTCTCCGCCTCGATGCGTGTGATGGCGCCGTGATACCAGCTAACCAAGAGAAAGGGAATTTAGTAACTCGAAGAAGACTTTGTTTAAAGTGCCAGACTTACCCCTGACGCTCGAGTGGAATGGTGACATCGATGAGATCAACAGCGGTCACGTAGCCCTGGCACAGATTCATGTTCAGCTCCTTGTGGCTGCTGAGGCCGCGCAGGTCGAGGCTGCCAAACTGTTTGCTCACCTGCCGCGGCTCATTCAGATTCAAGGTGAGATTCTGTCGAAACAGCGCAGTGTCTAAAAAGAAGAGAGCAACGCATTAAAAATAGTCAAATTAAATCAGGAAAAAACTGTTATTATTTGATTGCAATAAGAAAATTGCGAAAAAATTTTAAAATTTTGATTTGAAAACTAGACTATATCTTATTTGTAATGTTTCTAATAACATACTTGTTTTTATTGAGAGTTAGAAATGCTATGAAGAATAACTTTTATATTTTTTTAGATTAATAAGTCTTATTTGTAATCTCAGATTACTTATTTACACAGAACATAGAGGGAATTCAGCACTTGCAGTTTTTTGCGGAGAAAACACGGCCTTCCTAGGTACGCCCTGCCTGGGTACTACCATAGTATTTTATAAATTGCCAAATATTATTTATAAATATGGCAATTTCGATTTCTATGCAATAGAACTTAATGACAAAACACAAAACAAAGACAAAACACGACAAAAGTTGCCCCTCTTCGAAAACCTAATGTTGCCCAAAAGGCCTTCCTAGGTACGCCCTGCCAGGGTACTACCACCTTAGTATTTCATAAATTGCCAAATATTAAATACTTATAATGTTGATTGCTCTGTTGTTATAGGGAATTCAGCACTCGAAGTTTGTATCTTGGCATAAAAACAGATCTGAAGGCCTTTCCACAAGGTACGCCCTGCCAGGGTACTACCGTATGTAGTATGTTCTAAATTGCCCAATACCGATTACTTTTGCAATTTCGATTGCTACACTCACCCAGCTTGCTGGCCAGCTTCTGCTCGTCGCGCATCGAGTGGCTGGAGGAGGCCTGCGAGATGCCGCTGGACTCGGTGCTGTGCATGAGGAGGCTGTTGATCTCGGCCTGGTTGGCGCGCAGTCGGCGCCGCAGCTTGGGCATGTCGAAGGGCAGATCGCCGAGATCGACGGAGGTGGCGCTGCCCGAGGTGCAGGCGGCCTCCTGCTGCAGCGTCTTGCGGCGCCGCAGCTTCGGCATGTCGAACGGCAGATCGCGCAGCTCCTGCGGCAGGGCCGTGGAGGCCGTCGAGCCCGCCTCGTTGCCGCTGCTCGCCTGCAGCTGCAGCTTGGGCAGCGTGCGCAGCTGCAACGCCAGCTGCGGCGGCGGCTGCGACTTGCCGTCCTCCCGCGAATGCAGCGAGATGCCGCTATCCGAGCCGAGCAGCTCGTCCGCCAGCTGCAACAGCGCTTTATTCGGCGCTCCTCCCGCCGCCGTCTTGCCACGCTGCTTGCTGCTGAGCAGCGGCAACGCGGCAGCTGCAGCGGCCTCCACAGTTGCCGCCGCTGTCGTCGGCTGTTGCGTCTGCTCCGAAGCGGAGACGGAGACTGAGACGGAAGCGGAGGCGGGCTCCTGCGAGGACTTGTCCGAGATGGGGCTGAGAATGTGCAGCTTGGAGTGGAGCAGCGTGGGCGGGGCGCGCAGCGGAAAGGCCGCCACGCTGGAGCTGCTGCCGCTCTTGCCGCTCTCCGAGCTGTGCGAGCTGAGCGAGCTGGAGTGACGCGACTCGGAGCTGGAGGTGCTGCGGTTGCCCTCGCTGGTGCTCGAGCGCAGCGACTCCATGCTCCCGCCGCTGCTCGACGTCGCGATGCTCTCCGTGGAGCTGTAGTTGTGGCCGCTCTGGTGGCGCCGCGTCACGTGCGGCTGCTGCTGCTGCTGTTGCTGCTGGTGATGATGATGGTGCTGGTGACGCTGCTGCTGTTGCTGCTGGTGATGGTGATGCGACTGCGCGCTGCGTCGCAGCTCGAGGACGCGCCCCGACTCCAGCACAAAGCTGCGCGGACGTCGCGTTGCCGCCGCTGCCGCTGCCGAAGCTGAAGCGGAAGCGGAGGCCGAAGCGGAGGCGGAAGCGGAAGCTGTGACGGCCGAGTTGGAGTTCGAGTTGGTTGAGGGCGGATTCACGTAGGCGCTGTCGGTGAGACTGTTGTCGTTGCTGCTGTGCTGCAGCTGCAACTGTTGCTGCTGCTGGTGCTGGTGTCGCAGCGACTGCAGCGGCAGCCGCAGGTCGCGCAGTCGCGGATGCGACGGCTGCGCCGACGGCAAGTTGGGGGCGCTCTTGATGCTGTTCATGTAGCGCTCGTGCTTGCCGGGAAACTTGATCGGCAGCGGCGCCGTCGAGGGCGGCGAGGGCGTGTAACCGCGCGCCGGCAACTGTTGCGTCGACACGGCAGCAACACCAGCCGATTGCTGCTGCTGCTGTTGTTGCTGTTGTTGCTGTTGATTCTGGTTCTGGTTCTGTTGATCGACCTGCAGCTGGCTGAGCTCGGCCTGCACCTGCAACACCTGCGCCTCGGGCGACGCCTGCTGCTGCTGCTGCTCCTGCAGCGCCTGGTTCTTGCTGTTCTTGGTGCGCTTGCACTCGAGTCGTGATTTGGACGCAGCCGTTGCCGTTGCCACCTGTGGTGGCGTCTCGCCGTTGCTGTTGCTGTTGCCGTTGCCGTTACTGAGCTGCAGCAACAGCGAGTGGTTGGTGATGCGATCGACCTCGTCGAGATCGTCGTCCGACTTGGCGATCTTGCAGTCGAACGCCGTCTCGTAAATCTGTCGCCTGCGACTCGCCATCGTTCCCTCGGAGTCCTCCTCCTGCTCCTGCTCTCCCTCTTCCTCTCCCTCTGCCTCTACTGCTGCTGGTTGTTGCTGCTGGGTGTTTATTGTGGGCGAGGGGCGACACTCGACGCACTCGTGGACGCCATGCGGATGCACGTAGAAGATGCTGCGCGGCCGAAAGTATTCCTCGAGCTCCTCCAGCTCATCGCCGCAGCGGCCGCTCGCCGTCGCGTTGTTGTTGCTGCTGGGAATGGGAATGCAGGCTCCGCACACGGCTGCTGGGCCCAGCAAACGGTGCGGCGGCATCGACCCTCCTCCTCCCTCGACCAGCGATCGATTCTCCTGCTCCTGCTCCTGCTGTCGATCTCGCTCCTGGAGCTGGCTTCGACTGGGCGGACAACACTTGAGGAGTTCGCCTTCGCCGGCGTCGCAATGCTGCAGCTGGAGCTGCAACTCGCCGCTGGCTGCGAGTGGCGGCAGCTGGCAGCGCGGCTGCACGTTGCACGTCTTGCGGACTAGCGCCAAGGCGCGCGCATGCCACTCGCGTCGCTTGAGGCACTCGCTGCAGTCCGACTCCTCCGAGGTGCTCGTGCTCGGCGTCTCGCAGCGGATGATCCGCACGCCCTCCTCCGTGAAGCTGTACCGCTTCGGCGTCGACTGCGCCGTCTGCGCCTCTAGCGGCTCCTCCTCGTCCTCCTCCTCCTCGTCGTCTTCGTCGTCGTCCTCCTCTTCGTCGTTGTCGTCTTCGTCGTTGTCGTTGTCGTCGTCGTCGTTATCCTCCTCCTGCTGCTGCTGCTCGTCTTCGTTGTGCTCCTCCTCGCGCTGCTGTGGCGCATCCAAGCTGCTGCTCTTCCGATAACCACCCAGAAGAGGTTGCGTCTGAGTTTGCTGCGGCGGCTCGCTCGCCGTCGACTGGCGACACTTTTGCTTCGCCTCGAGCGTCTGCTGCTCCTCTTTGTCCTTGTCCTTGTCCTTATCCTTGTCTTTATCCTTGTCGCGACTCTTCAGCAGATCCGAGTAGTAATACGGCGACGGCTGCCGCTTGCTGTGCTCCGTCGGCGCGACGGTCAATTTGCGCGGACTGCGCTGCAGCTGCGGCGGCAGCGGACGCACCAGGTCATCCGAGATGCTGTCCGGAGAGTTGAGCAGCGCTGTTGCTCCTCCAACTGCAGCTCCAGTTGCTGCTGCTGCTGCTGGCGGTGGCAGCGGCGGTGGCGGTAGACGCTCGACCTCCTCGTCTATGTCCGCCTCCTCGTCGGAGGACTTGGGAGCCGAGGAGTCTGCAAGGCAAAAAGCAGACAGCAAATTAGCATGACAGTCTAAACAAAGAGAGAGAGAAATTACCTTCAAAGTATTCAATCTTAAAAAATAAACATTCTTGCAACTAAATTTATGTTTTTAAGCAACACTCGACTCTCGAAAAATTCGATCTTGGAAAAACAATTGCAATCTTAAAAGAAAGAGAGACGAAAAACTTAAATTCTTACAACAAGTTAACAATCTTCAAAAAAATTATAAGCTCGCATTTTCAGATTTGAATCTTATGCCAAGCATTTGAATAAAGTGTCTTCTCAGATCTAAGAATGTCAGCTTAAAATCGAAAGTGCGTTCTAAAATAAAGTTAATGAATTTGAGCATTTTTCAAATTGGCAATTTTTGTTTTTTATTTGTTATCGAGTGTTCAACTTGCCCTTAACATTAATTTGCGCTTTATTCGATCATTTCTGTTGCAGACGTCACACGTTGAAAAACAATTGTTGCAATTGCTGAATACGATTCAAAAACGCTCCTTCATTTATTTATTCAACAATATACATACATATAAATTTGTCTACTTAAAATAAGCTACTTAAAATAAGCAGTTTGGGAAATTGTTCAGTTACTAAAAGTATTTTAACGAGTTTTTTCGGGGGTCGCAAGGTGCAACTTTGAG
The DNA here is from genome assembly GCA_035047365.1 of Drosophila ustulata. Classification (NCBI taxonomy): domain Eukaryota; kingdom Metazoa; phylum Arthropoda; class Insecta; order Diptera; family Drosophilidae; genus Drosophila; species Drosophila ustulata. Next base: position 11,867,598 of record JAWNPT010000080.1, read on the forward strand.
CTAGTGGCAATTAGACGCACTTGCCGCATGCTTTCGAGGAGCTTGCCAGAGATCAGCGAGGCGTTAAATAGCAGCTGGCAGCCCATTCGACTGAGACTGAGACTGAGACGAAGAGACGCATTGCGGGGCAGCCAAGCGCCTAATAGACTGCAACACGGCTGCCACTTGGGCAGCTGCCTCATTTGCTGCAACTGCCACAGCGACTCAATTAACCTCAAGGCTCAAGGCAAATTGCAGATTAAGTTGTTGTAACTGCAGATATTTCAGCGCCGAGAGAAAAAACATGCTGAGCTCAAGAATAAATTCTTAAATCTTATTCCTTTGCCGAGATCCAAATTATAGCATATTAATTGATTCGTTATTATTGCAATTCAATTGTTATTGCCGCACATGGAAATGAGAAACATTTTCGACTTAAGAATATATTCAGAATTTTAGAAAGCAAAAGTACCAAGAAATTACATTTTTATATATAGTCCAATTTGTTGAGTTCTTCTTTCAATTTCATTTAAGTTTGAATACAAGTTAAATGAAAATCAAGATATTGTTTATATTTTTTTTTTGGAAACTATGAATCTCAAAGTTTGAAATGCAGTTTGCGTAGAAGAAGATAATTGCAAGATTCTTTGTGATGCTTTCATTAAATATGTTATTGGTGTTTCTACGTTTTTCTGGTGTATGGTTCTTTTGAATTAAGAATTTTGTGTAACTAGCTATCAAAAGTGAAGGAATCTTATTTAGTTCAAGTTGTTTAGAAAAACAACAAAATGTAAGCTCAACAAAATAAAGTAATTGGAAAGAGCAGAATTTTGGCATTGTGAAAATGATATGAAATTAAAATTTCCTTTAAAATGTAAGCTCCAAAAATTAAAGTAATTGAATATTTGTTTGTTTATTTACTGGATTGTAACTAAGGTCTTCAGACTTAAATAAATGAAAACACAAAAATTTCCCTTCAAAATGTCCTTTGCAGTAAGCGGGGATATTTGTGTTACCCGCTGACGCGCAAAAGCTGGCTGCTATGGCACTTCGATGCACTGCCGCAAAGTACGAAATGTTATTGCTCATTGAGGCGGCAGGTTTGTCGTCGTTGCTGGACTCACCTGAATTGTAGTGGCTGCTGCGCTTGTCCTTCTTGTGGTTGCCGTTGTTGTTGTTGTAGGTGGAGTGGCGATGCTGCTGTTGCTGTTGCTGTTGCTGCTGGTGGCCGCGTGGCGTTGGCAGCGTCTGCAACTGTTGCTGCTGCTGCTGGTGCTGCTGCTGGTGACGCTTGTGGGGCGGGGCCGAGCGACGCTTGGCCTTCTTGTGGTAGACCTTCTTGTGGCGCGTGTCCTTGGGGTCGGAGTAGCCCTCGATGAGCTTGACGGAGGCCTGCTTGATGTTGCTGTTGGGCAGCGGCGGATGCTGCAGCGTCGCTCGCTGCTGCTGCTGCTGATGTTGCTGCGGCACAGCTGGCAACGTGTTGTTGTTGTGCACGTGCTGCAACTGCTGCTGCTGCTGTTGCTGCTGCTGCTGCTGGTTGCTGTTGTTGCAGTTGTTGCTGGGATTGTTGTTGTTGCTGCTGGTCGCCGCAGTCGCCGCTTGACTCGGCAGCGTCGACAAAGGGGCAGGCGGCGGTGGCACAGCTGCTGCGGTCGCTGTTGCTGCTGCTGCTGCTGCTGCGCCTGTCGATTGCTGCTGTTGCTGCTGTTGCAATGTCGCTTGTTGGGCTTCGGTAAATGGCAGCTGCAAAAGAAGAGCAGAGAAAACGCGGCGTTAGCATTTTTCGCCATTTGCGGTCGCCAGCTAATTTGATTTGCGTTTCAATTGCAATTCGCTGGCATTTAATTGAAAAATGTGCGTGCGTCATGTGGCTGCCCCCTTGCCCCTTGCCCCTAGACCCGTTAAGCGCTTTTAGGTTTTCGCTGCCAACCACCTTCAGCAATCGTTCTGCGCTGGCCGCAAACTCAATTCCAATTAATCGACAACAAATAAGTCTGCCACGCATATGTTGCACATTCAGATACAGATACAGATACAGATACAGATACAAATATTCTTCCTCAGCGGATATTCGCAATTATTTTAATTGCAACTCGCGCTTTGAAAACCATTGCGACATCAAAGCTTTGCTTGAAATTCTTCTTTGTTTTATTTGCAATTATTTTAAAAGAATTAAAACAGACAAAAATGATTATGATTTTTATGAAATGCATCTGTTGTGTGGAAATACATCTGAAACTCTTTTTTGTTGTACTCTCGTATTTGCTATTATTTAGTATCATTACAATAAAAAACTTGACAACAAAAATCAAAGTTGTATCTTTTAAGCGCATAGCTTTTAAAATGAACTTGAAAACAAATTATTATATTCATTTAATTTAAACCCAATGCCATACAATTAATTTGTTCAGAATTGAGCGATGAATTAATGGATTTATGCATAAAAACGAATACAAAACTCAAAGTATTCTTTTAAGCTAACACTCTGATTCGACAAGAGCTGCAATTGAGTAAATATGCCAAATTTCAGCAGCCTAGCTTTAAGAGCAGCAGAGATCTGCCGCCGAACCCACGTAGAAACGCTTAAAAAATAGATTAAAAGACTGACAGCAGTGTTAACAAATGCTACGGATCTTTTGCGGTTGTACGAGTTTTGAAAGCGGAAAACTAAGCTAAACTGTTCAAGGGAACTGCACAAATTGCACATGCTGCAGATATTGGTTCAGCAGGCAGACAGATTATGAGTTGCCGGTGAGTTGCTTTCATCAATTCCTGCAGCTATCCATCATCCATCAATCCCCGTCCACGAACTTGTCTCGCTTGCTTCCCCTTTGCTTCTCCTTGCCATTGTCCTTGTTGTCCTGCTGTCCAGCGGCTGGCATGACAAATAGCTGAACATTAGGAAACTGCAACATCGGGTCGCACAATGTCGGATGGCATTAACGTGTCCCTAATGTGCACACATTATAAGCAGCAGCAGCAACACAGACTGTTCTCTCTCTCTCTCTGTCCGTAAATATGCGCATTATTGTTAAACATAAATTTGCGTTAGATGTGGCAAGGCGTGTGACGAGAGCTCGACTGGTTTGGGGGCCCATGTTGCAAGCAGGAAATTGATGCCACTCTGTTGTCATGGCCAACAATGGTCGCTTTTGTGGCTCGCACTCTCAAATTGAAAGGCATTTTTAATTGAAACACATAAATTAAGCAGCAACCGGCAACTGCGTCGTCAGCAACATCGGTGCAAGCGAAAATAATGAGTTTGAACTTGAGTTGGGAAGCCAATGCAATGCAAATCTACTCTTTATATAGTACACTCTTTCAGTTGCCCCTGGCAGCCGCATTGTTTGTGGCACGCTGGCAGCTCGCCCCTTGTTGCCACGTTGCCACGTTGCCAGGTTGCCAGGTTGCCAGGTTGCAGCTGATGATTCCCTCTCGACTCTCGACTCGAGCTTGTCATCCTTCCATGATGGCTCGTCTTCGAAGCGAATTGAGTAGCGGACTTACTGCAAATCCCACTTGAAGTTCCCTCTGCTGGAGCTGCCCCTTAAGCCAGCTTTCGCTAACTGACTCAACTGGCTTGCGAATGGAGCGAAAGCTGCCACAAATTGCTGCCCAATTGATTTCCACCCCAAATATAGCAAATGGGAAGCCAAAAGTATTTCGCCACTTTCTATTGTCCGATTGAAACTTTTATTTATTCTAAAAAAAAACTGGAAAACAAACTGCAAATAGCTCAGCAAGCAGGCAACCAGAGAAATTGCAATATTACTAATTTAATTGCATTGCCATGAATTAAAATAAATATATCTAAAATCTGTTTAAATTAATTATTGTATCAATTCACTTAAAACTGTTCGCTTGTTAAGTTTGTTGATAAATATTTGCAATTATTCATTTTATTGGAGGTTCAAGTATAAAAATTGATTTACTTGCATTTAATGGACCACATAAATATTATAATTCAAATGACAATATTCATTTTTCAAACAGCAGTCATCCATAAATTAAATAATTGAAGTGAACTCTGCAAAATATATATCAGTTAACAATCGGTTGGAAAATTCACAAAACTTTTTAGTTATTTATATCTTTATGTTCGATAACTATATATGATACTCAAGCTGCAAAAATACGAATTGATGATGCTAATTGATTTGCGTGTGACAATTAAATCGACAGTTGACTAGCTGAAATATTCGGGCTGTCAGCGCGATATCCTTTCCACGCCATCCAATAATCCTCGTGAGCTCTCGTCATATTTCCTGAGGGGGAGGGGAAGGGGCGGTTTGGAGGGTGGGGTGAATGGGAAATCTTATTCACATATTGCGCACACATATTGCTCTTTAAATATTTGCCCTTGATTATGGGGAAACGTGGATTCGGTTCGATTGGCTCGCCCACCGAATGTGTCTTTCAATCAATGAGGGCGGAAGCCCGAAGTTGGGGCAACTGTCTGTAGACATGGGATGTGGCATGTGGCATGTGGCATGTGGCATGTGGCACGGGGCTAGACAAACTACAATCGGAATGGTTAGACGGATGACGACGCTCAATGTCTAACGGTCGTTGTTCCCATTGTTGCTGTTGTTGCTGCAGCAACGTGATTTTTATGCGAACGTTAATGAAAACGTTGCTGAACGATAATCACGTTCCAGCTGACGATGATGATGATGATGTGGCAGCCATAAGGAGCGTGCAAACTAACGAGCTAGAGATACCTCCAAAGTTCCTTTGCTCTCCTCTGAAACAAAACACAACTCAACTCAACTCAACACAAAAAAAATCAAGTAAAAAGCCGAGCAGACACATGAGCAAATGCATTCGCTTTCTCTTCGCCTTTCTCTTCTCTCATCTCACTTCTCACTTTCCCATCGTCTAGCTGTCTATCTGCTAATGCTTATGACGAGTGTTTTTAATACGCTCGCTACGTCGCCGGGTCTCATAACTTTCAAAAGCAACAACAAACAAACCGAATCCCCAATGAGCCATAACAAGACAAAGTCCCCAATGCTGGCCAAAAATACAAAAAAAGAGGAGAAATGGCCAAAAGGGTTGCAGCAATTGAAGATTATGCAAATTTATGCTAAGGTTATGATTGAAGTTGTCTTCTGTAAACGAGCGCAAAGTATTTATAAACATAATGCGATTTGTTGGGCACAACAGCCAAATTATTATTGTCTATCTCAGTACTATTAGCTTCGTCTTTCTCGCTTGCTTGAGGTTTTTGTTGGAGCTATTATTTATTTATTTGCAATTCAAATTCTACTTGATATATTCATAAGTTGGCAAGTTATTTAGTTTGGCTAAAATTGAAATGCCATTAGAATCCAAAGAATTATATTATTTGGGCTCTGCTCGTATAAATAATTATAGCAGTTTCAATCATTAGAAAATCGTTTTAATTAATTTGACCAAATATTTTATATTAACTTTGCAAAAATGCGGCATTTTTGTTTTTAATTTTATTGCCATTTTGGCTTGATGAAATTATTTGTTTGGTAAAAATATTACTTTTTTAAAATGAAGTCATCCGTTTTGTTGATTAATCTCGAGAAAATAGACCGAAATTAATGTCCCGACTGTTTTATTCTTTCACAGAGGGAATTGTGTTCAAAATAACTTCCTTACCTACCTTGCAACAATACTTGATATAGTGAAGAAATATTCATAACAAAATACTGCAAACACGATTTCAGTCACCATTATTGTCAAATTATTTCTGGCATACAAATTTTATCTTGCTTCAAGACCTTTTTTAATTTACAAGAATTTTCGTTCGTTGAAATATTCCTGAATTCAAGAATTTTTGTTTTGTGTTTCTTCTCAAATTGATGAGTAAAAGAAAAATGCTTCATGAACAAAAAACATCTTGAAACTACAACAGTCCTATTTTAAATGGGCTTAGAGCATAGAGAATTCGGTGTTCGGCATTAATTGCTGCCCTATTGTTTTGCATTTTTACTGTTTGCTTCCGTTTGCTCCTCTCGTCGGCAGCTAGACAAAGCGGCGTATGCGTAATATACGCAGTCGGCACAAAGCTGCCTTCAGCCAAGTTATTGAAATGAACAACAGCAGCAGAGAGAGAGAGAGAGAGAGAGAGGATGAGAGGAGGAGAGGAGGAGAGGAGGAGAAGAGGAGAGGAGGAGAGGTAGAGAGAGAGAGAGGAGGAGAGGAGGAGAGTGAAACGTGTGGTGCTGAAGCTGCTGAGTTATTTGCTGATACCGTGGAGTCCATGGAGAGCAATACAAGAGCAGTGTTTAGCTGCCGAGTGCACTTCACAATGCAGACCAGACTCCACTGTAAGGGAGGGGAGACCAAAGGGAAGGGGAGGGCAACGCTTTTCATATCGAACAAGTAAGAAAGCTACAGTCGAGAGTGCTCGACCGTATGATACCCGCAACCCATTTCGAGAGAACAAAGAAAATTTTAATGATATTTTAACAACAAATATACCAAAAATATACTGAAACTTGTGTTTTGTATATATTTGAAAATAGCGGGAAGAAATCCACAACACCGACATGGTCACACTGTCAACTAAACAAACAAAGCGCGAGCAGCTGCAAGTGAATTTTTAATATAAAATTGATTCATTAATAACTTCCTTGTTTTTAACTCGATCTCAACCAAATTCACAGGAATCATTGAGAATATAATTATTATTATGCATACCAAAATTCAATGCTCTAGGTTCGTTATTACGGCTTTTACAGTTTTCGGGGGCGGAAAGGGGCGTGGCAAAAATCTAAAATAAACTTGATCTGCGTAAGACCTACACGAATACTGTCACCAAATTTGATATCTCTAGGTCAATCACACACTTAAAACGTCCATATGCATTGTGAACAACAATTTTGATAAATAATTTCGCGAATAACTTTTGTTCTACTTATCCGATTTTTACCAAAATTACAGGGTATATTAAGAGTGTCAAGCGCAGATGGCTTACCAAATTACACATCATTACACAAAGAACTTTTGGAGTTATACGCGATTTACATAAAAAAAAACTTGACTATTTCTAGATAAATGCTTATTGTGGGCGAAGGGGGCGTGGCATCCAACTTTTGAAATAAACTTGATCTGCGTAGGGTATGAAGGAACATTTTTGCCAAATTTGGTGTCTCTATGTCTTATAGTCTCTGAGATCCAGGTGTTCATACAGACAGACAGACGGACAGACGGACAGACGGACAGACGGACAGACGGACAGACGGACAGACGGACATGGCTATATCGTCTCGGCTGTTGATGCTGATCAAGAATATATATACTTTATGGGGTCGGAGATGTCTCCTTCTGCCTGTTACATACATTTTCTGTTGGCACTAAGTCATAATACCCTTCTACCCTATGGGTAGCGGGTATAAAAATGTCGCGCCATTAAAACGTGAGAAACGCCGCCAAGCAAAAGCAACAACAGCCAAAAGAGCAACACATGCCGCGCATAAATGTGCCACACACACACACACACACACACACACACATTAGTACACACACAGACACACAAATAGCCTGAAGCTTTCATATAGTATGTGGACACGCGTCGCGGCTGTTTACGCAAAACAAAAGTCATGAGATAAAATTACATTAATAACTGCGGCAGCCGCAGGAGAGAGGGAGACAACGATAGAGGCTGCCTGCTAAATGCTGTCGAGGCAGGAAGCGCACAAGTGGCAGCCACAGGGGGCAAGACAGAGACAGAGACAGAGACGGAGAGACAAAGGGCAGAGGTCGTCTTTTATTGCAGAGCACTCGGAATCGCAATCGCATTCAGAACTGCATTCGAATGGCACTCATTGCCGCACTCGAATATTCATGAGCTGCGCTCAGCACTCGTGACTCTTCTGGCCACAGCCGATGACCGATGACCGATGATCAATACAACGGCAATTGTTTGACCTGCAACAACAACAACAACTTTTTCAGCAATTATGAATTTACATTCACAACTCAATTTGGAATTCAAACAGTGCTGAATCGAATTGATATAATTTGATAATGACCATTAATGCCTTTGAACAAACACGACATTAACTGCAAGACTGCAATGTTAATTTATTATTAACTGGAGTTCATTTCTCAATTCAATTATTTATTTGTCTATTTGATAAACAATAGGTTTAGTTGGTCTAATTTGTGTGATTTGTTCCTCTCAAAAATCTTCCTTAAATTAATTTCATTACTTTGTTTAAGCAATGTGCAATTGGACTATCTAGTATCATTTGCAAATCATAAAATAAAAATACGATACGTTAAATTTCATATTTTATAACTGACTTAGAAATTAGAAGAAGTTTAATAATTTTTGAATAATTCTTGCGTATCCGTCATCAAATATTTGCTTCTTATTTTAAGTAATCATTTTAATTGATCATACAAATCTAAATAAGAAAAAATTGATAAAAAAATAACATCCCAATTAATGCAATTTGGGAGTGGCAAAAGTAAAATTAAACAATACGATTTGATTTTGAAAACAACATTTTTTTTGGGAATCTAAACAATTAATATTGTATTTGGGAAATATATAATTTTGTTTAAATAAAGGAGTAGTTTTTTTTTTAATTAATTTAAAAATGTTGAGATAAAATTTGCATGTTATTAATAATGATCAAAATTGAATTTAAAAACTTGCAATAATAAACAGAAATTGCTATCTTAAAATCATACCATATTTATTTAATAAAGACTGCTCAATAAATTGTTTGCCCAAGACTGCTAAATCAATTGTGAATTTAGCTATAAAAGATTTCAATATTTTTTGTATTTTGGTATTTGGTATTTTTTGGTATTTTGACGAATAAAATAGCAGTAGAAAGAAGCAGGCTGATTAGGGTTTTGAGTAGGCTTAAAGTTGAAGGACTTAAAGGCCAGATGATGATTATATCCCATAGCTGTAATATGTGTAATACGTGTGCAAATAAAGAGCATAAATGATGAGCACGAATCGCAGTCAGTGAAACGTTTACGGCCCGATGCGATGCCAACTACGTGATGTGCGACGTTCGTTCTGCTCTGTAACTAACTATTAGTAAATATTGGCAATTGTTGCTGCCCCCCCTTCGAGTTGCGCCACAAACTGCGCCACATTCCTACACACACACACACTCACACACACAGAGACTGCTGGCTGGCGGCTAAACAAATTTCAATAAAAAGAAATTCAAGTGGCAGGCAACATTTTTTATGCGCCTCATGCGGCGCACAGCTTTCGCTTTTTGCTTTCTTCTCTTTCTCTCTGTGTTGTTGTTGTTGCTTTCACTTTACGACCAATATGCAAAAGGACAAAGCAGCAGCAGCAGCAGCAGCAGCCATAACAACAATGCACCGCACAACAAAGCAATACAACACAAAAATATATATATTTCGTATGTGGTCATAAAAAACTGCCCCTCTCTCTCTCTTCCTCTCTCTCTCTCTCTCTCCCCTGGCGCTGCTCTGGAGATAACGCGCTGAGATTTTTGGGGCTCGGAGGCAGCTTTCACAGCATTCACATTCACATTCACATTCGCCATTTGATTTGTGGGCAGCAGCAACAACAACAGCAACAACAACAACAACATTTGCTGCATTCCCATTCTCGCTACCTTTGCCTGCTCCTTCTCTCCTCCTCTCTCTTTCTCTCCGTTTTTATGGCTGACCACCCGTCGAGTTACTCCCTCCCTCTCTCTCTCTCTCTCCATCTATTCCATATTGAGCCTGGCGGCGCTTTTTCCGCCTGTTTTTATTTCCTCCTCATATTTCCATTCGCTCTCCTCTGTTTTTTTGCTTGCAAATATTTAGCCAATAGACTTTTGCATTGTTCGAGCGCCGCTTTGTTAAATAATCAAAGCTTAACTTAAGCGGAGGGGGGAGGGAGGAGGGAGGAAATGCTTTTCATTAGCGCATTGCCAATGCGTCTGCTGTCGTCCTCCTCATCGTCCTCTTTGGCGGTGCGTGCAGTTTATCAATTAGCTGCCCCAGGGCAGTTAATTGCTTTTTACCAATGGCAACCTTCCCCTCCTCTCTCCTCTCTCCTCTCTTCTCGCTCTCCTCCCCTAATCACTGCTCTTTAAGTTGCCAACTTTGCAAATGCTTTTTCAATTTGCAGTTTCGCAATTTCCTTTGAGCTCGCCAACTTTCAACTTTTCTACTCTCCCCCTCTCTTAAATTGCAGCGCATTTCAGTTTACTTTTACTCTTAATTCAAGCTCAAGTTCAGCATCGCTTCGGCATCAACTATCCGAGAGATCCACGCACATTACGTATACGCAGCGAGAACTCGCTTTTGCGGCATGGATATCATGTTTTATAGTAATTATTGAGCACTATTTCATTAAATTGCGTTTTTTAAAATCTGTTTTTCTCTGACGACTATCCAGTGAACACTTTAAAAAATATCATGTTTTAATTATTGAGCAGTTTTCCATTTTCGTATGCATTAAATGTCCTTCTCTGACTATCTAGTAAACAATTAAAAAAATTGCATTTTTCAAATATGTTTTTCTCTGACTATGTATTAAACAATTTCTAACTATCATCTTTTAATTATTGAGCATTATTTCATTTTGTATTATGCATTAAATTGAATTTCTATCTAGTAAAGAATTTATTAATATCATGTTTTAATTATTGAGCACTATTTCATGTACTATGCATTTAATTAAATTTGTATGAAATTTGATCACTTTAGATAAATCATGTTTTAATTTTTTTTTATGCATTCAATTGAATTTTACAGAAATGTTTTTCTCTGACTATCTAGTAAAAAACCCATAAATATAATGTTTCAATTATTGAGAATCTGCTGCTGCCTGTTTTTCTTATTGCCATTCGGGCTTAAAAAAGTTGTTGTTCCATAAGAATCTAGCAATATTTTCGATTTGAATATCGTGTTTCAATTCAATTTCAATTGCTTTCCTTGAACATATTTCAGCAAACTCAGCTGCATATTTTGTATGCGTTTCAAAGCCAAATTCAATTTGAATAACATTGTCTGCAAATGTTTTTGCATATAGTAATTTAACGAACAATGTTTGCAGCTGCAATTGCATGTTCTCGTTGTTGAGAGCTATTTGATTTCCATCCATATGCACTTTAAGTTTACATTTTATTCCCACTACAAATTGAGTTTCTTTCATAAAAATGTATTGCCAGAATATAGATAATAAAACATGTTTCAATTAGTGCAAATTATACGATTGCTTTAATATATTCAGCAGCTGCAGCTGCGTGTTTCTATATGATTTGTTTCCAATATAAATTGAGTTTGAAAAAAGTTGTAAGGATGATAAATGATTATCGGATGTCGGTTTGCATTTGTGGCAGCGACGTGTTTCAAATTCAATTGTTAACGCTGCAATGATTTGTGTTTTTTTGTATAGTACTTACAAATTCAGTTTGTGGACTCGGTGCTATCCAATGCTCGGGATTCGTTGGTATTGCCTCGGCCAGGCAGGGATCGAAACTGGACGGTCGTTTCTTAACAAAGTCTACAGGCAGGCTGTAATCATCACAGATGGCAATCTGAAACACACACACAGGGTACGAGAGAGAGAGTGAAAAAGAGAACAATTTGTATGCTTAAAATAACATTTTCGAGCTGGCTAAAACAACACACACACACACATAGACACGTCAGCCAAGTGGCCACACACACACACACACACTGTGGCATGCTTGGCTGGTATTTTGGGCGCACACACAGAAAGCGTTGCATGCTCTCAGGCGGCGCTCGCAGCGTCATCAAAATGTGTTGAGCACAATGGCTAAATTACAGTTACAATTAAAAATGGCGACGCCTCAAGAACCTTTTGTCACGGCCCCCCGATGCTGCACGAAACTGTCACGCGTTTTGCAATTAACGCAAAGTGGGTGGAAAACAGACTGCGAGAGCATAAAAACATAATCATTTCGATTGAGAAACAAACTCATATTCGTGACGTCTTTATGCACTATATATATTCGCATCTCGTTACTGCATAACTGTACTATATGTATATACAGTTGAGCCTTGAATGTGCTAGAAATTCCACTTGCACATATGCAAATATCTTGTAGCTATCTCTGCACTTGCATCTGCATTTCTAGATATATGTATCTGCATCTCAAGTAATATGCGCAACTTAATTTGGAGCTGCATCCATTTGCATAGCTACATTTATTTGTGGACAAGTGTGTGGGAAACTGATCTGCATAATTCCTGCTCTCGAATGTATCTGTGCCATTGCAACTATTTCGGTTACAAAAGATTTCAATTGTTGCGAACAATATTTGCATCCAACTGGCAGATATTTCACATTGAAAATACTATTTTTTAAATCGAATTTTATCTATTCAATTTTCAATTTCAATATTTCTATATTCTGCATCTATGTTATTTCAATATCTATGTATTTATAAATATTATTTCCTTATTCTGTAAATATATTAAGTTTTAAATTTAAATAACTAGCTGTATCCATTTTGAGTCATTTCTTTAACTATTTTATTTATACAACTGTTTCATTCTTGTATCGTATATTCCATATATAATGTTTTTATTCTGTAATTCAATGCATAGCTATGTATCTTTTTCTATATATTGGCTTTATTCTGTACAAATATTTATATATTCTGTATTTGAGTTAAAATATATTCCTATAGCTTTATTTGTTTCTTCTTTTCCTATATTCTATATAAATATATTTAGTTTTCAATTTCAACCAACAGTTATCTATATTCTGTATTTTCATTTGAATACCTATTTCCCAGTTATTTATTTTATATATTTGTATCTATTTTGTTTACAATTTCAATCTCCTATTTATTTGCACTATCTATTTCTATATGCTATATATTTTTCAATTTCAATCTGCAGCTATTTATCTATATCCTGTATATTAACTGAAATAACTATCTCCTAATTCTTTATTCTATATATTTGTATCTATTTAGTTTTCAATTTGTATTTACAGCTATCTATATTCTGTATTTTAATTAAAATAACTATATTCTATTTCTTTGTACTATCTATTTCTATAATCTTTATATCTGTATGTATCTATTCTATTGCTTTCGTTGCATATCTTTATCTAGTTACTGTTATGGCCACATGTATCTCATGGCTACATAAGTGTGCTGCATCTGTTGAAAGAAGGGGGGCAACTTATAGCTACCTCGAAGTACAATTGCAGGCGATAAAGTTGACGACAATTGCGGCAATACCATTCCACGTCGGCGGCGGCGGCGTGTGGCAAGTTGCTTGTGGCAAAGTCGCTGGCTGCGACGCCTCGCTGCCGTCGCCGTAACTCACGCGCCAGCTCCCGTGGGAGATTGGCGCAGGTGGCGTGATAAGGCCAGGCGCAGGGACCGCAGCACACCACGTAATCCTCCTCGCCGGCGGTAAAATCAATCCAGCAGCGACGACAGAACATGTTGCTAATAATTTCTCAGCGTCGTCGTCGTCTCACCGAGCACCGAAACACTTAAGAAAATTACAAAAATTTGCACAGCCAGCGAAAGGAGTAAAGCAGCCAACAAAGTTGCCCAAGTGGCAGGTGGCAAGTGGCAAGCTCTCAGGCTGCTGACAGGCGAACGGGCAGCGCGCCACTGTGGAGTGTGCAGCATAGGAAGAACTTTATATACTGCTTTCAACGCTTTCTCCCTTCGCCCATTGCCTTGGGGCCACTCGCTTTCGAAATTGAAAGGCCAATCTAAGTGAATGCAAGGCAGTTGGTTAGTGTGCATAATGCACCGAACTGCCTGCCACCGTTGCAGCTGCAGCTGCCACTTAGGATGCAACTATTTATGGCCAGCAACGAATGGGGCAGATTGAGGCGAACTTGCGGCATCGATGGGCACAGCAGATAATGTGGTTGATTGCAGGCTTTGGATGACAGCAGTGGCAAAGTAAAGCGGAAAATATATACAAATATATGTATATAGACAACTACTATATATTCATTATGAAGTTGATAATTATTATTAATTTAAAATACGGATGAATTAGAATAAATACAATTATATTAGAGAAAATGTAGTAACCCAAATAATATCGTATAAAAAGAAAATACAATACAAAGTCTAGAAGAAATGTATCCACAAAGGAAGGTTTTCAATTAGAATGATTTTTGGACTTTTTCCGTTTCATAAATTTTGAAATCTGCAAGAATATTTTAAGCGAATGCAATACTTTTCTAGTTCGGTCTAATTTCTGAAAACTAAATAGTTTTCTATGTCAGTATTTAAATTCTAGTTCGTGAAATATTTCAATTGAAAAGGGCGAAACTCAAGCGATTATATTAGAGAACATGTAATATTAAAGACCCAAATCATAATCTCGTATAAAAAGAAAATTCAGTATAGAAGAAATGGACCCAAAAAAGAGGCTTTTCAATAAGAATGATTAATGGTTTTTTTTGGTTTCGTAAATTAGTTTTCAAAATCTGCAAGAATATTTCTAATTTCTGAAGTCAGTTAAACCAAATAGTTTTCTATGTCAGTCATTTAAATTCTTAAAAAGGGGCGAAACTCAAGCGATAATTATCGGTCGTGAAGCTGCATCGCATTATCTAACCCAATGCTGTAGAGGGTATCCGATGAGGAGCGTCGAGAAGTGCGACGCGTCGGATGAGTCACGATGCGAGGCACACTTAGAAGGCTACTCATTGGCCAGGTCCGAGGCAGGGCTGTGATTGCCTTTATCTTGGCTTTGATGTGCAGCCATAAAAAATGCATAACCAAAACGGGCAGCAAGCGCCATCGAGCGAGGTTGGCACGTGTCCACAACCATTGGCATCACCTGGCTGCCACGCCCACCTCCCACCTCCCACGTCCCTCTACCACGTCCCTCTGCTGCTGCTGTCTGCTCGAGTAAATATCATAAATTTTAAAGGCGGCGTTAATGCGGCTCGTTGCGAGCTGCGAGCTGCACGTTGAATGTTGCAAGTTGGCTGCCCTGGTGGCAGCCTTGGTGGCAGCCTGGCAAAGCTCAAACACTGCCGCATAACCGCAGGCACTTTGGCAACGCGCCCAGTTCCTGCAACTGCCACAGAGCCAGAAATACGGACACAGGCAAGCTGCCAGCAGCTCTTGCCACATGTTGCCACATCGCATTGCCGCCACTTTGAGACAGGTTGGCCAGGAAATGAAGTTGCCTGATTCTCAATTCCATCTCTGCCTCGTTATTTTATTTTCTTATTTCTTGCTGCCCAGATTATTGCGAGACGTTGACAACGTTTCGAGCAGAGATCTAATTACTCGCAATTGAGTAGGGATTGACAGCATTTGAGCAGCCAACAGCAGAGAGCATTTCCACTCAGTCCACGAATGCGTTCATTAATCCAATCTTACTTTGCGAGAAGCACAGAATTAACAACCAGATGCCAGATATTTTTAGCAACTTCAGGTAAAAGATTTATCAGTTAATCGATGGTTAATCACGAAATTTTGTATGCCTTTCAAGTATTCAAAGACACTAATAGCTGTGTAAAAATATTGTTAAATTAGCTTATCAAAAGTCTATTTCAATTTGTGAAATTCAATTTATTCATTGAATTTATATTATTCCTAAAGGAATTGTTATTATTTTCTTATTTGATTGTACATATATTTAGCCGTTCTGTATGTTTTGTATAAAGTTTCAAGTCAGTGTTGTTGGCAAATAATAATGAGTAGTATAAAAACAATTATAATTACTAATTCAAATATAAAGACGTAATTTTCGGCCAAAGTGGCGTTAATGCAATGAGATTTAATGCGGTGCTAAGTGAGTTCTAATGAGAACTTTACTTAATCAACTAGGCGCCACAATGTTTGCTTATTATTTCTAATGGAGTGCCAGCACTCTCTTCTATTGCCCATCGACCTTAACCCTCCTCAACCCCTCCTCTTGACGCCGCTTGACCTCGCCGTGGCAAGCAACTATCATTGTTGTGGCTCCCATTGTTGCCACTCGTTGTCGTGCCTCCAGTTGTCGTTGTCGTTGTCGTTGTCGCTGTCAAAGTCGCGCACTAATTGCAATTAGCAGCAATCTCGAGCACACACACCTCGAATGCATCCCTTTTTCGATGTCACGCCCCGTTGACCTTTTTGGCCATGGAGCATTCGATTGAATGATTGATTGATTGATTGCTTGATCGATCGACTGTTTAGCTGATTGATTAACTGCTGAACAGACGCTTTCAATTACCACCAAAGCGCGTTCCACTTCCTCAACTGTTGTAACAACAGTCCGAATTGTTGATGAGGGGGCAAGAGGTGTGAGGGGGGAGGGGAAGGTTGGGGCATGCCACTTGCGTGGCCTTTAACGCTCAATTGATTTGTTTGCGCTGCGGTGCGATTACAGGTAAATTTCCGCCCTGCCCGCCTCAATTGCTTTATGAAATGTTTACTTCGCTTATCCAGTCGGAAGAGCGCCTTCTTCCCCTCCCCTCCCCCACCACTGTACGCTATCATTTTCCCCTTCCTGCCCCGCCCTCTCTCCGCCTGTTGTTGCAACTTTTTAATAGCTCGCATGTGCATTGTGCGCCCCAAAGTATGCAGCGCTTTTTTGTTCGCTGTCGAATGTATTCACATCTGCGCATACCCTGCACAAACAAGCGACCGCAGCGGGCATATTAGCTAGACATGCATGTTACCATATTTCAAATATTTAGAATTGAGAGCAGTAAATTAATTAAATTCAATAAATTAACATGTTCAAATAATGAAATAAATTGCAACATTTGTCTAGACGAGATGATTTATTTTGAAATTAGAATATCCTTAAAAGATGATCTATAGCTTTTGACAAAGCAGAACTGATAAAACTGGTCCCTATTGTACAATGCAATGATTTCTTACACTGAAAATATAATTCAATTTAAAGAATTGTCACTGTATATACTTTATAAATGTGAATTCATTATAACTTCGCATTTAGTACTGTAATTACAGTTTATGTAATTAGAATTTAACATTTACATTTGGATTTAAATTTAAATGTAGATTTCACATAGAAATTAATTCATTTTTTAAATAGCAATTTGAGCATTTTATTAAAATTTAATTAAGTTCAACTTTATTGAATTGCCAGTCAGTTTACTATCTATTTTGAAGGGTATCTGTCAGTCTGATACTTGTACTTAGCACCCCAACAACACTTTATGTTTGTTTTTGTTTATATTTTGTAATTTTTGCTGTTGTGCTTCAAGTGCAGGCCATTAAAAATGGCCGTCAATGAGACATTTGGGAACACAAACTTTCAAGTGCGGATCCAGCGACGTAGGCTGTAACCGAAGGGTGAGAGAGCGAGAGAGAGGGAGAGAGAGGGAGACAGGGAGTTGAGCGGATGATGCAAGGCAAAAGTCAACGTTGGCATTTGGAGTGGCGAGGCGGGCTTTGAAATGAAACGTTTTTTGTTGAAGGGTGTCATCGTTTGGCATTTTCGCTGACTGCCAACTCCTGACATCCTGACATCCTCGCTTCGCCTGCCCGCTGGGTCGTCAGGTGGTCCAGGTCCGCTCGGGTGGCTGCACCCCGCCGGGTTGGGCCATAAATTTTAATTAAATATTTGTTGGCATTGTGTGTGTGTTGCCCGTTCTGTTCAGTTCTGTTCATGCTTATTTTTTTGTTAAAGCATTCACAGACAGTGAAATGTGGCGTATATCCTGGCAGAGTCGGAGATCAAGAGCAGATCCTTGCACTCGCTCACGCACCACCTGACGCAACTGTGGCGGGGTCTATAAATTTCAATGTCGCAACCACCCAAAAGTCTCTTTGGGGGGTTGCTCTCAAAGCATAGACACATTCGAGAGCGGGTGGCAACCCTGCTCTCCACACACACACACACACACAAAAATCGTTAGACACGCCGTGTTCTCTGGCAGATGAGAATGGCAAAAATAAAAATAAAAAAGCGAGTGCAAACCGTAAAATAAATAAATTCATTTGTGGCCGCTGGCCAAGGACGATTTCAGGTTTTAAATACTCGCAATCGAGTAAATGCTACACATGTTGCCAAATGTGACTCCCCGACTTCCTCTCTCCCTCCCTCTGTGTGGCACTTCCTGTTTGGACTACACTACACGACACTCAACGTCCCCCGTCCCCCGTTTCCCCCACGCCCCTGCTTGCCACTACAGTTGAGCGCACATTCGAAATTGTTCTGCTTGTGGGAGCAGAAGTTGTCGAGAGGAGGAGGAGGAGGAGTCGAGAGTGCAGTTGTAGTTTTGTGAACTTTGCAGAAATGCAGTGACCGGAAAGTTGTAATATCCAATCGCCACTTTATTTGCGGCATTTTCGTTCCCCAGCAGGGGCAGGAGAAGGCTGCCGGGTAGTGTTGGGAGGCCTTTTGTGTGTGTGTGGAGTCATTTAAATGGGCATTACGTGGCCAACGAAAACCGAACCCAGTTTTCAAATCTATTGCCAGCTGCCAATGGCCAATAATTGAGCGAACAAAAAACTCCAGAGACCAAAGAGGAAAAGGACATCGTTGGGGGGAGTCACAAAATCACATAACAGTAAATCGCCATTTGCCATGTTTAGTTGTGGCCATTCACATGAATATGATTCACTCGATTCGCCTGTGTGCGTCCGCTTATGCATATCCAACGAGTTTCCCCAGAACCCAATTTTATGTTCCCGACCCCAATCCCACTCCCCGATCTCCCCGAATTGTTTGCTGGTAATCTCCAACACATAACCTCAATTGTGCGCAGCCATAACCTCACTTTTCAGTACGCCAGCATTTTGCACGTCAATTAAGCAACTTGAACCGCACATTTCACAGTCGTTGTTGAGCACTTCTGAATTAACCAGCTTAGCTACTTGAAGGCCCATCAACGCTAATCAAATAAAGGCCCCCTTTAATTGACTGTCAAGCTAATAAAACTGAAAAGGCGGCGCATGGCAAATAAATAATAATTTAAATTAACTAATTTGATAGGGTTGGAATTTAATAGGTATTTAGTATTAAAACATGTATAGATATAAAGATCGAAATAAAAAAATATGTATAGGAAAATAATCTGAAAGTATATAGAAAGCTTTTGCTTTAGCACTATAAAGAATATAATGAATTAAAAAAAAAATAAATATAATAAAGAGTTCTTCATAATTCGTGAATTTCTCTCTTACTTCAAGCCATAATTTATTTCTCGATTAATAATTTATGCTTTTTTAAAATTGAACATTTTAATCCTTCAAATCTTGACATCTTCGCTCATTTCTTTTTATAACTTTCTTTTCGGTTAATCCTGCTTCTTTTGATTGCCTTAACAATAATTTATGCCAAAAAATTGTTAAATAAAATACTTTTAATTTCCGTATATTCTTATTATTATTCCTATGTGAGTTAGTTGGTATTGCGTATTATTTTCTAAAAAAAAAACGAAGTCGACTTTAACCTCACTTTGTCTGCAACTTGCGCTTAATTGCATTAGTTTTCAGCCTAACCTCACTTTTACAGCAGCACAAGCTTACTCTTTCCTCTATCTCTCTCTCTCGCTCTCTCGTTGTCACTTGCTTTGTGTTTTTAGTTGGCTGCAGCCTTAGACAGTTGTAAGCCAGAGCTAATTCATAACTAACCGCACTTTTTGGGCTCTGCTCACGTCACGTTAACAATATTCAGGCTCATTCTGAGCAGCTCGATGTGGCTGGCTTAACCCAATTGTGGCTCCACGGAGCCTAATCGCAGCTACGCCAACCAAGTGTTCTTCATGTGTGTGTGTGTGTGTCACCGCAAGCCACACACAGCAGAAGAAGAAGAGGAAGAAGAGGAAAAACTATGCTATGCTCCCTCGAATTGTTGTTGCTCCTGCTTTACGACAGTTCGAAGCATATGGGTCCAATTACGCAGCACATCCGGCGTTTCCTTAGCCACCCCTCTCCACTGGAACCCTCCCCTTTACATGTCTTCCGCCTCATCATCGCACGCAGCGAGCGCATCAACAAACACTTCACGCCTGACATTTGACAAGACGTTGGTGGGCGAAGGGCGATGGGGGGGGGGGGGGGTCGAAAATGACGCCTACAAAAATCCAAATGCGAAAAAATGGCAATAATATTTTTATGGGCATAAATAATAGAGCAGCGAAAGCAGCTGAGCGAATTTTCTTTGGCTGCTGGCAAAACCGTTTTTCACGCCATTTTCATGCGGGGAGGGGAGAGTTTTCAAGGCACAGAGGGGATGCAAGGGGAGGGTCAGGCTAACCACACGCATTTAATGTTGGTAAAGTCGATTAAGCGCCGTCCTCTCGTCCATTTGTGGCGGTTTCTTGGCTTTCAGACAGCTGCTAAAAACCGCGCTGGCCAAGGCCGAGAGAGAATGCACAAGAATTTGGGGAGCTACGAGTCGAAAAACTACGACCAGAAGAACTTTCTGTTGTCCATGACTCAGCCAGATTGGGAGAGGATATGAGACCCTTATCCTTCTTAGCTTATGCTTATCCTTGTCGTCGTCCTCATTATTAGTTGTGAGTGCAAAACAATTTAAGAAATTGCTTGCCAACAGAATTGAGCGGTTTCTTGTGAATGCAACATTCTGGGAGAGCGGCAGAGACCGGAAAAAGGGTCTATAATTTTCTATATACGCGGAAGTCAAACTATTTTTACGCAGCAAATATATATCGAGTTAATTAAAAGACGAGGCTCACGTCTGCAGCTAGTCTTTAATTAGAAAAAACATTGTGGAAAAAAACTGATAAAAATCTGGAAACAAAGTTAAAACGGAAGAGCGACAAGCAAAGTATAAAAAGAAGGGAAACATAATAAAGACAGACCAAAGTCAAGTCGCTGAGAGAACAAAACTGGACAAACAGGAGCAACAATTTATAGGATTACATTTGTTTGTATGCACTGCAAAAAGGGGCGAAAGCAAAGACTAGATGAATAGCTAATGCCAGACAAAGGTGAATAGAATCTGGATAACAGAAAGATTGCCAGAGCAACGAGGAAATTTTATTATTGTTGTGATATAGTAATCTGATATCGCTAAAAAGAGTTGATGAACATTTTTCAAGGCACATCGACAATAATTCCCAAAATATACAAATAATAATTCGGTTCTCCGATATCAAATATAACTAAAAACATATATCACATATGAATTATAATAATTGTAATTATATTATAAATTAAAAACTTTACAATGCAGACATTTTAGAGACAGAATATTTACGATAAATACGATGAAAATAATATTTATTTATTTACTAAAAATGGAAATGACTTTTAAGGGCAGAAATTGTTTTTAATAAATAAGGAAAGTTCCACAAAGGATTATCGCATTTGAAAAATGTAGGCAAATTCCAATTGAAATTGCAAAGATGCGGAAAGTAACGAGACTTTTGGTCAGATTGCGATTGAAATTGCTGCGAGAAACCATTAACAGAAGGGGGAGATGAAGGAGGAGGAGGAGGGGAGCAGGCACCGAGGGCATCATTTGTAGTCTGCCTGAAATCAACCAAGGAAAATATTTGCGGAATTTCATTTATGAATTTTCACTCTAGGGGTTAAAACGAGAGCTGCCTTTGAGGCCAGACATATTTCGGGGAAGTGCAGGGAAGAGAAGAAAAGGGGCCAGAAACCAAACGCATAATGCTAAACAAATAAAAAATGTGAGAGGCCCGAGGATAGAAAGCGGCAACGAAGCATTACATTAAGGCAAATAATCGCGTCGCATGTTGTCGATGTCGATGGCGATGTTTTCGATGTTTTCGATGTTGATGGCGATGCTAATAGGGAATGAGGAGGCTGAACGAGGCTGACAGGTGGTTTATGGCTGATGATTTTGATGCCTATTCAAACTGACGAGCTGACAACAGACGAGACTCGACTCGCCGTGATAAACGAGAGACGCCAAACCCGAGACAGACCCCAAAGCCCAGAGCCCAGAGCTAAAGCCAAAGCCAGAGCCAAAAACCTAAAAACCAAACAGACGACGAGTCGACACTTGAGCCGCCCCAGAGCCCTCAGCTTCTCCCTCCTGTATCGCCATCACCATCAACAGCCAAGACACCCTTACAAAATGTAAATGTTTTCATTTCGCAGCTAGGTAAGTGTGTGTGTGTGTGTGTGTGTGTGCATCACATATACAGCTCATTAAATACAAATCAGCTTAGCAACAACTTGAGCAACAGCATCAAACGAACCCCAACGAACAGACGGAATCATCATCATCATTTCTCTCAAGTGCTCTCAAATTTACAGCCTACGAATAACGCATACGCTGACTACAAACTATGCCTCGATTTCCTGTAAAAATATCTATATAATTAAGTTTTTATATATTTCCCCCTCAATAGAGTGTTTCACCAAAATAGAAAATATCTTAAAAGGCCATAGTAAGCATCCTCGATAAAAAACTCTAAATTCCTCACTGTTCATCTAAGACTGAGCTTTAAAGCGAAGGAGTCTTATTCTCATCAAATTATCATTAATTATTTTAATTTCTAAATTGCATGAATCAATAGAGAATTAAATTATATATTCAATCGTTTTAATGACACAATTCAGGCGAAAAGCCAATTCCTCAGCCTAATAAGCAGTCTCGATAGTCATCGAGTGTCAAGCGTGAGTGGCCCATAAAAAACTTAGTCAGCTTTTCCAATCGCACACTCAACAGTCGTAACTATGAATCACTTCTAATAGCAACAATAAATGCGACAGTCATTTCGCAATGTGTGTTTTCAATGCTTCTAAGACAAGTCATTCGTTTTAAGTGTTTCTGTAACAGCTTCCCATGCCTTATTTATCTCGCTCAGAATAGATTTTCCTTTATCTTTGACATACTTTTCTCGAAGACAAATATTACCAACTACTTGCAAAATTTTAAAACTTTTCCTGCAGAAAATGCTGGTTATGGTATAACTTTGAAGTAAATCAATTTCATAATTATTGCAATTATTATGTAACAAAAGAATTAGGAAATTATAAGAATATTTTGTAACTGGAATATAAGAGTTATCAATTAACTTACGAACAAACATTTTAATTAAAATCTTTTTAAAATGTTCTTCTTTTGAATTAAGAGTTAAAATAAGTTTTTATTTAGTAATTATTATAATTATTTGTAACTGAATAAATTAAATAAATATAGTATAATCTTAAGAAAATGCAAAATATTAATTAATATTTTATAATATATATAATTTTATATATAAAGCAAAACTCATTTTTATTTCAGATGTGACGCATTAATCAAAGCTTTTTGAGTGCAACTCTTGAGCGTGTTCTGCTCCCAAGGGGATAAAGTCATAATCCGCATAAAGTTATATACCCTGCCAACTGTAGACGAACTGATGCTGCAATTAAACGGACACGCCCCCGCCCTCAACACACATGAGACCCAAACACAACAACAAAATAAAATGAGGGAAGGGGCAGAAAAACATCAACGAAAATTTCACTTAAGCCGCAGGTAAGCAAAGACATGGAGACGCTTATCAGACAGCTAGACAGACAGACAGACAGACGGGCGGCGAAAGGGGGAGAAAAGCAGAAGAGAGGAAGAGGGGGAGACGGACAACTCAATTTGTGGGCGGCAAAGTCAATTTAAAAAGCAAATATATTTTGCCGCTTGATGCGAATGCGAGTCTAATGCGTGTGTGTGTGTGTGTGTGTGTGTGTGTGTGTGTGTGTGTGTAGTGTCGTTATCAGAGGCTTAAGTGCACACACACACTCTCACAATGCTGGGCCATAAAAGGCAACAACAACAACAACAACGAAGAGAGAAGCGCTGCGTTGCGCTGTTGGTCGTCAACGTCCAGACACTAATTAGTAATCCTTGACACGAGCTTCATTGTCATTAAATATGCTACATGTGGCACCACCATCATCCCCCTCCCCTCCCCTACCCTCTCCTCCCAGCTCCACTTGCGCTGTGTTTGTTGCTGTAATTATTTGTCTACAGGTATTAAGCTTGGCATTACTTTAGCCGCATATCAAATTATGACATTGCCCTCTCGCTCTCTCTCTCTCTTATGGCATACATGAGTCATAACAACATCGACATCATCATCATCATTGGCATTGTCATCATCAGCATCATCGCCGTCATCATTTGTGTGTCCAGCGATTTGCTTTTGCTTTTGCTATTTGCTATTTTCTATTTGCAGCGGCATCGCTGATCAATAAACTTGCCACATCCAGCTGCGGCACTGTGGCAATTTCCATAATCTGCCAATTCGTAATTCGGCTCTGAGCATGAAAATCTGATGCGATTTGTTTGCCGCCATCTCTCGATATCTGGCTTCCAAGTCATGTCGTCTTCTCCCTCTCCCTCTCACTCATTCACTTTTTCATCTTTGCTCTTCGCTTGCATTCGTTGCCTTTGTTGCTGTTGCTGTCTCTTTTGTGCTAACACACGTGGCGTCGTGTCGCGCACCAAACGCATAAATCAGATTTACAGATTTATTTTTTTGCTCTCTGTCGCTGCTTTTCTTCTTTTCCGTTGCACACTTTTGGGCTGCATGCGAAACCGCAGCGCGCAGCAAGCACAGTGTGACGAAATGCAAATTCAATATCCTCAATGTGAACAGTGATTATTGCTGTAGTTTTAGCCAGACAACCAATCAAAAAACCACTACAATAATAGCGAAATGTAGAAATACATTAAAGCTGCGCTATTAATTATTGTAGCTGTTCAACATTAACTATTATTATTTTAATATATTAAATATTTTTTTGTGAACGAATTAAAATAACAAAATCTCAGCCAAGGAAATATAAGAAGTGTATAAGGAAATGGCAATTAAATCTAAGCTGAATATTTTATGCCCCTAATTTCAATTTACTATTGAACTGACAAATTAAATGTGTAGAATTCATTATTTTCTGACCCTCTCCAATTACCTATTGTTTATACAAGCAACAAATATCTTGTTTCAAAAATAGTACGCAGTAAATTTAGCAATTAAATCTTATTAGCTTTCACAAAGCAACGATCTGGATACTCAAATGGAACTCGACCAGTGCTGCGACCCTTATGAGAGTTGCATTCACCGATCGAGAGACAATGACAGGTTTAGAACCTTTTTTTGCGAATTTGAGTTTGCCTTTCATCACATTGGGCCGTCTTTAATTCACTACCAGCAGCCATTACTTGCGCCATGCATCCTCAATGGTAAAGACGAAGAACGATAATGGGGTGTGGAGTGAAGAAATAATCCAATCATATACTTTAAAAATGTAAGCGACAACTAAAGAGTCATTCAAAACAATAATAAATAATAGCTTATGAATTAAAAGCTAATATGCTTAATTCGAAAACACAATAAATGAATAGTTAATAATTTATATATAGAATATTAATTAGCATGGGAAATATTGTTGAAGTGTATATTTGCAATCTATGCGTTTTGCCCCAGTGTGCGCCTGCTTCGATCTAACTGTAACTGCTGGGATTGCATGAACTGTCTGTGTGTGTATGAGTGTTTGTGTGTATTTGTGCTTGTGTGTTTGTCTGTCTGCGCCTTAGACAGGTTGTGCTCTTATTATTTTGCACGCCTTTGGCTTTTGCTTTTGCGCTTTGCTATTTGAAATGCCGTCAACGTTGTTGTTGCTGCTGTTCTCCCCTTTGCCCTTCCCCCTCCCCTCTCCCCACACGCGGCCCGCTTTGCGTTCTGCTTGAATGAGAATATCGATGCCGGCGGCAACGGTTGCAACGGAAATGTAACCGCAAAATGCAAAACCGGCAGACGCAATTTGTTGCGCACATGTGACGACATTGCGACGCATTTGTCTCTGCGAGTGTCTGTGTGTGCGTGCGTGCGTGTGTGTGTGTGCGGCAGACGATGACGCATCGCAAGGCTTGGGGACGGGGGAGCCCCGTGGGGACTGTCAACTGATGCCCAGCAAACAAATTGTGAAACACAACACGCAGCGCGAGGCGAAGTGCGGGGGGGGGGGGGGGGGGTAAATATTCTAGTACAAACTACATTTTTAGACATGTCACATATGGCTGCGAAAGACAGAGACAGAGAGAGTGGCAGAGAGAGGGAGAGAACGATCGAAATTAACATAATTCACAAATTTAACACGCTGGCGCCGACCAGCGGTCAATTGTGGCAAACGCAGCGCAGCGCCATCTGTTGTGCAAATGGCCTTATTAGTGCGAACACGAAGCATTTTTAGGCTGAGGCTGCGTACGTGCCAAATCAGCGAAAATGTAACTCCCCACACCCCCTCCTATCCACAGCCTCCTACTCCTCCTCCTCCTCCTCCTCCTCCTATGCGTACTGTCTGTGTGGCTAGAAAACCGCAACAACGACAAGCGACAAGCGACAGCGCGCACTTTACATAACTAATAAGTTCGTTGGGCTCTCGTGTTGTAATTGTCGCGTGTGCGACGTTTGCCAACACTGGCTGCATTCGCATAAATAAGCAATTTGCACAAACTGTTGCCAACTTTCGCTCTCGCCCCCGTCAGCCGCAACACATGCTCGCATATGAAGAGTAACGCACATTAAACATTCATAAATCGAACGGTGGCAAAACTGGGAGGCGACTCAGCGTGACC
Source organism: Drosophila ustulata (assembly GCA_035047365.1). Taxonomy (NCBI): domain Eukaryota; kingdom Metazoa; phylum Arthropoda; class Insecta; order Diptera; family Drosophilidae; genus Drosophila; species Drosophila ustulata. Next base: position 11,894,043 of record JAWNPT010000080.1, read on the forward strand.
CTGGAGAAAATAACTTAATAATTAAATGCAAAAATTAATTGAAGCTAAGTAGATTATGGCACAAGATAGGCGTGCATAAAAAAATTATTTATACATAATATAAACAGTAAATAATAAGTAATAAACAATACAAATCAAAATTAAAACGGAATATATAATATATTAAGTAATAAATAATAAATACTAAATAAAATAATATAATACAAATAATATATAAACAATGATTATAATACTTAGTCTTTAGAATCAATTTGTATTATATTTTTCCAATTAATTTATTTCAAGCTCTTCTAAGCAATAACGCTCCATATATAATAAAAAAAAAAAACATTAAGGTAAACCTTTTAAAAGACACTCTATCTATGGTATATCTGAAATACTGCATAGAACACGATCGGGAACAAACCAATAATTAGATCTACTCTTCTACATAATGAAAACAAATGAAAATATTCACCGAGTTCATCAAAGCCATACCCAAAAAAGAAAGATTATATTAAGTTTGTCGACAAGTGAAAATTGCAAATATTTAGAACGAAAATTGATTTAAGAAAAGTCAAGAATAATCGGTTTGGAATTGTAAAACAATAAAGATTAAGAAACAATTGCCGGAATATTACAACTTAGTTTCATCGAAGCTGCACCTGAACAATTCTATGTAGAATGTAGAATGACGCAAAGAGTTGTAAACAATTGACGGCGATGAGGAGAACAATTGAGTAGCGTGGCCATTGGGGAAATCAAAGTTACGCAATAAACAGAAGCCCAGTTATGAGACATGAGTGCAGACCGAAGACGGAGAAGAGGGCGGAGGGCGGAGGGCGGAGGGCGGAGGGGAGAAGACGACGAAGGCGTCTCGCAAGTTTGGTTTGCGACTTCCAAGGGCAGCAAACCACTTGAGCAGATTCTTGTAGATTGTAGATTGTTGTTCAAGTTGTTGTTGTTGCGGCAGCGTAAACATGTTGTTTACTACTTTGGCACTTGACACATGACAACGAGAGACGGCAGCAAAAACAAAAACATACTTACAACCTCCCCGGAGATGTTCCACAAGCCACACACAACATAAGAGTGCGACAGAGACGGGCAGAGAGAGAGAGAGAGAGAGAGAGGGAAGGCAACTCCTACTTCATTTTTGCTGCTGACTTGCGAATGACTTTGAAGCACCGAAAAACAACAAAACTTTTTTCATTTTGGCGTGAAAATTTGTAAACATCAGCGAATAAACGAAACTTGCATGTTCAAGTTGTTCCTGCCACACACACACACACACACACACACACACACACACCCAAGGAGTTGGGGCACAGTTGCAGGGGGCGTTTTGTCAGTGTAATCCAGCAAAAAAAGGGTGAATATTTAATAGAGCTCGCTTCACCTGTCCGACCAACAACAAAAAAAAAAAAGGAAAAAGCCCCAAACACACATCGAGACTTTGACTTCTCGCTTCTCGCATTTTTCTCCTTTTTCAGCCAAATGACAAATTGCGCTGGCCAGCTGGCTGGCTGGCTGGAGGAGGAGGAGGAGGGGGCGGAACACCCCACGAGGGGGTGTGTTTCGTTTTAACACTTGTTGTTACACGTGTAGCCAACTCCAACTCCAACTGCCAACTTCGAATGCCAACTTCGACTGCTCTTCATATGTACTATATTTGGCATGTGTGAAGAAAGTTCAATGGTTCGACCTTTCAACGCAATTTACATGTAGATTTCACATGGGAGGCATGCAACACGGATCGCTTGCCACCCTCGGCAAGGGGATGCCGCCAAAAAAGGGGCAGCAACAACACTTTTGCCTTTTAATTGAAACGCCTTTTGGGAACGCACTCTAATTGAAACCAGTAAGAAAGCTACAGTCGAGAGTGCTCGACCGTATGATACCCGCAACCCATTTCGAGAGAAAACAAAAAATTTAAATGATATATTAACAAAAAATATACCAAATATACTAAAATTAGTTTTTTGTATATATTTGAAAATATCGGGTAAAAATCACAACACCGTTTTGGTCACACTGTCAACTAAACAAACAAAGCGCGGGCAGCTGCAAGTGAATTTTGCATATAAAATTGATTCTTTAATAACTTCTTTGTTTTTCATTCGATCTCAACCAAATTCACAGGAATCATTGAGAATATAATTATTATTATGCATACCAAAATTCAATGCTCTAGGTCTATTATTACGGCTTTTACAGACTTTTGGGGGCGGAAAGGGGCGTGGCATCCAACTTTTGAAATAAACTTGATCTGCATAGGACCTATAGGAGTACTGTCCCCAAATTTGGTAGCTCTAGCTCTTATAGTCTCTGAGATCCAGGTGTTCATACAGACGGACAGACGGACAGACGGACATGGCTATATCGTCTCGGCTGTTGACACTGATCAAGAATATATATACTTTGTGGGGTCGGAGATGCCTCCTTCTGCCTGTTACATACATTTTCTGTTGGCACTAAGTTATAATACCCTTCTACCCTATGGGTAGCGGGTATAAAAACTTTATTTTATATGTTATTGTTACATAAGCAAAGATTGCTTATTAAATTCAAGCTCGAAATACTATCGGAAAAAATGCAAAGAAAAATCTAAACTCTTTAAAAATACTTTTTAATTTGCATCCACTATTTTCTGGATATACAAAATTGTAAATAGTCCAAAATTAAACATAGTTAATATTCATAATTGCGCAACTATCGTGAATGTGTCTATAAAAAAAAACGATTTTTTTAATTTAAAATAAAATGAAAAAAACCCAATAAATATTCTTAAATTTGTATTCATCTTCAATACATTTATTTTCGTTATATTCAACAATAATGTTCATTAAAAAAATCTGATTATGATGCTTAAAAATGTATATATTTTTTGGAAGTTATTATTATCAAAAATAGTTATGAAAATAAATTGTATTATGTACAGGGTTTGTCAATCTCTTCTCAAATGAAAGTTTACTTGTGGGGCAAATAAATTCCATTTTGCGCTTAACACATCAACATTTTATGCAATAAAATAAAATAAAAATAGTATTTAATTTCTCTACATACTGTAATTGAGAAATTAAATACTATTTTATTTGAAAGGTTCAAGGAGTGAACAAAGCCGGCACAACGTAAAGCGAAATGCATTTCAAATGGGAATTTAGCAGTTAGTCGTAAGCCGGTAGAGCAAAGAGGATTGAAATTGCGCAGTCAAAGTAAATGTTGTTACAATTGTTTTCAATGCTGTGCGGCAGAGACACACGGCGTATACTTAACATGCCACAAAAGCGAGCTTATGCGGGCCCGCAAAACTTTGGGATACTTTTAAATACTTTGGTAAAACGCTTTGGCAAGCAAACAACTCTTCATCTCTGCGGCTCATTAATGTGCACAGACTGAACGGCGTTTGAAGGACCATCGAGTAAACGGTATTTCCCACTCACACCTCTAATCAATCTATTGACTGTTTAGCTACCGCAAAACCTGCTCTTCACATTTTGCTTGTCGCCAACAATAAAAAAAATGGGAAATAAAAAATGCAGAAAGTAAAGAAAACACATTTTAAAATTCCGTAAACGTTTTGCGCCAAAGCATTCTCACTTGGTTGCTTGCTTGTATTTCTCTTTTTTTTACTCTTATTCCCATTCCCAATTCCTTTTCCCTTTTCCTTTTTCCCTTTGCCATCATTCTGGCCCCGTCAATTCCCACACCAATCGTTGGCCCGGCCCTGTTTCGTGTTGGCCTTTTGCGTTTTGGCTTTTGTCACCATGCCTATTTATAGTAGTTGAATAGTATATATTATATATATATAGTACGTGTATATCTTGTATATATTTATATACAATTATGTAAGGCGTGTTGTGTGTGAAGTATTGGGTAAATTTTGTAGTGTGGGTTTGAGCCCAGTCGTCATTCAATTAGACAGTCAGTCAATCAGTCTTTTTTTTTTTATTTGTATCTTAACAAATAATTGTATATGAGTTTATCCGTGGACCGCAAGCCCTTGCTTGGCAATATTAATTTATATTATAAGTTGGAGTCGTCAGTCAGTCAATCAGTCACTCAATCTCCCAGTTAGACAGTCAGTTAGTTGCTTGACTGGTTGCCTAACAACAAATCCTTGCACAATGATTGCCAGTTTCAATTAATACTTGGGTTTGAGCCTTTCGTGGACTGCAGTCGTCATTCAATCAGGCAGTCAGTCTTTTGGCTTTATTTTGTTGCTTTGAGTCGTCCGTTTGTCAATCAGTCAATCAGTCAGTCCATCGGTCAGTCGACAGTGAGTTTGTTTGCCTAATGAATTGTTTCATTTCTCATCGCCTTAAGAATGCGATGATTGAATGATCTGAGCCCCTTTTTGCATTTGCATGACGACAGCAGATTGAATCCCTTTTCTTTTCAATCTTAAGTGCATTTATCAACACTGTGCTTTGCAGCTCGTCTGCGTCGGCGTCTGTGATTTGCAACAGCTGCAACAGCCTTACAAAAAAGTTGTGTTCGCCCAAGGCGCTTAGAAACTTAGAGGCAGGACAACAGCCGAGGAGCAGACAGGAGCAGAGGCGTCGAGGAGTAAAGGACAACGGCAGGACGACAGCCATTAATCATTAGCGCAAAAATGCGACTGTCGCTGCCAAGCAAGCAAGCAAGCAAGCAAAGCAACCACCAACGATAAGAGCAGAGGAAAATAAGTATGTGTGTGTGTGTGGTGGGGGAGGGGCGGGGGAGGGGAGGGGGAGGGGCAGCCAGTGTTGGGCAGCGAGCGCTAAGCGGCTTCTGAGTTGCTGCCTTTTTACTGCGAGGCCTTCAACAAATGGTCCATCCACACAGCATGACGATGATACTACAACAATGCCATTGTGAGGCCTAAATGTTTTTTATCTCATTTCGCAGACGTCTGCCGGAAAAGTGGAAGCTTTCACCCATCCCCCCCCCCCCCCCTGCCCCTCCTCTCTTTCTCTCCTCCCCGCCAGCAACCAGTTGTACAGCCAAATGGTAAATGGTGAATGGTAAATGGTAAATGGCAAAAAAGGTACTGAAAAATTGTGGAAAATCATTTCATGACACAGACTTCAAACTCAGCCTTCGAGACGCTGAACTCGAGACTTGTGCCCCGCCCACTCACACACGCACGCACACACACGCCTTCCCCCCGCCCCTTGCTATTTTACTTTCTTTCGCATTTTTTGTATTTGACTCTATCATAATTTATTATTCATGCATTTGTGTAAAGCATGTTTATTTGTCGAGCATTGTGATTATTTAAATGCCCTGTAATCAAATGTGCCAGACAACGAGCTGATTTTGCACTTTCAACTCAATTGTTATCATAATAATTTACAATATACCAAGTCAGTGTTATTTCAAAGAATATACACATATAAGCTGGTAAAGAATTGTAATAAATCATTTAAATAATAAGAAATATCAGATTCTCCTTAACAATTTGTACATAATGAATAAAACTTATTTTTTGATTAATTTTATAGCAGATTAATTACTATTTTGAATGCATTTGAAAGAATCTGCAACTACTTTTATTGAATACAATTTTTAAAATTTACAGATTCTCGATAGTTATTGCGAAACGAGTAAATTTATTCAAATAAAAGTATTATATTAAGTTAGAAAAATGGTAATATTAAAATACCAGCTTGTAGTGCTTGGAATCATCTTTAGATTTGCATAAAATCAAGTGCAGGGTATTTGTGAGTCGAGCCAGCGTCTGTTGGGTGTTTTTTTTCTGTTTCGTTCTTTTTTTGTGATTGTTGTGCGTTGCTTTGCACGCGTGTCGTGTGTTATTTTTCATTGTTGAAGGGACTTTTGGAAAGTGTCGCTTACTTATGTAATTTGACAGTGCGGCCAAAAAGTAAAGTGCCTGCCTCCCCTGCTTGTTGCCAAGTGTTGCAGCATTAAATAAGCTTCAAATTGATGGGCAGTCATTTGTTAATATTACGTCTGCCCTTTGATTACATTTTACTGGCTCTTGTCAACTCTATTATTGGCTCGAGATTCGCCCGAAGTCAGAGACAGCGACTTTGTGTTGCAAGTTAGTTATTACGTTGCCAACTCACAAACTGGCAACGCCCACTTGGGCCGTGGGCCGTGGGCCGTGGGCGAAAAGTTTTGCCGGCTTTTCCTTTTCATTTGCATTTTTCATTTGGCATTTCATTAACTTTGTCCTCGATACTCGCCCTCGATGCTCGCCTCTCATTAGAAGCGCTTCATTAAAAGGCTTAAAACTTGCGATTAATGCGCATTTTTCATGCCAAATGCAATTTCAGCAGCCACAAAAAGTGGTGAAAAGCAAAAAAAAAAAAACAACACGAAAATCAACTTTAATTAAAGTTGGTCAAATAAAAATAAAGAGGCCAAAAAGCAGGCAATACAAATAAAATGAAATTGCTCTGTTTGCGAATTGTTCTGCACACTGAAAGCCAACCAAATACAAAACGAAATGCAAAAATACTTTTAAACTAGAATTATTATGAAAATGGCATTTAGCATAAAGCAGCGGCGAACGAGGAAAGCGCATTAGGTTTAATCTCTCTCTCTCTCTCTCTCTCTTTGGCAACTGTCGAGTGGACGCAGCAAATGAAAAGCGCCAAAGGAAAATGCTGATGAAGCGATTGCTGGCATTTGTCAGGCTTAAAGCCAAAGCGTCCAAAGCGACTCAAATACTCGATGCTCTACAAAAACTAGAGGTGAACATGTTACGTAAACTCGCTGCCATTTTATTTATTAAAATTCCATTTAGCGAAAATATACTTTTAAATGTTTTATTACCAAAATGAAATTGATGCCAATATTATTTGATTTTCATGATAGCTATAAGTTCAAAGATGAATTTAACAGTAGTAACTAGAAAATATATACAAATAATTAAAAAATTCAGCAATGATTTAGAGTAAAAACATTGCCATAATTTCACACTTAAAAAAGTCAGAAAGGGATTTTTATATTGCTAATAAGTCTAAATTACTATATAGAATTGGTAATAATGTTAGTTAATGAATTTTTTTATTTATAGTTATTACAAAAAAACCCACGGGACAAAAAGTGAAAATCAATTCTAATGAAACCTGAGGCTATATTTTAATGCAACTCATTTTAGAATGTGGTGCAAGAATATTTTGTTTTAGGTGCTGTCTAATGATCATCAACTGTATATTTAATTACATGTTCATTTGTATTTTTGTTTTCCCCTGTAGATATCACTCATTTACATTGAAATAAATTTATATGTCAGCACAAAAACATATTAAAAGCAAGCTTAATTTATTTCCCTTTTCCTGGAATTGCCCATTTGCAGTAATGATTTACAGTCACCACATTTGCATATTCCATTTCCATTTTCAATACTGTATTCGAATATTAAGAACAACTATTTCGGAAAATGGAAAATGTGATGGAAAAAACATATTTAAATTATTATATATGAAATACGTAGTAAATTTAAAGCGCATTTTAAAATTGTATTAATTACACATTTTATTTTTTTGTATATACAGATATTATTACCCACATCAAATGCTCAAAAATATGGAAAGTATTCTTTTTGAATGTGATAGTAACATGTTGTCGATTTTATATCTAAATATTATAGCGAATATTTAGCGAATCTTTAAATAGTATTAATTTCATAATTTGTGCTTTTCATAGAAATCCACATTAAATGTTCAAGAAAATGGAAAATATTCTCTTCAATGATGGTAGTAACATGTTATAAATATTATATGTAAATATTATTATGTATATTTTATAGAAAATGTTAGCCACATTAAATGCCCGCTATTTGAAAGTCGCTGCGCTCGAAAGTATGCTATAAAACAGATCCAATCAAATAGTTTCGTTTTCTATATTATTTCTAAAGCGATTGAATCGGTACTATAACAACCCACAACCGACAATACTGAATACTTAAGCCCAAGCTGAAATCATGAGCAAATAAAAGGCTCGAAGTTTGCTACGCAATAATTCAGATCAAATAGTGGAAATTGGATTACGTAGCCGCAGTGTTGCCACTCCCAGGGCGCGAAGCGTGTTTATATGCTAAATACACGGGCTGCGATTAAATTACATTTCAATGTCTGTTTCGCTGGCCAGCAACTAACCTCAGATAACTTGGCCCACGACTTGGCAAAAAAGAACAGACGCGTTTTGCGGCGTTGCCTCAACACAGGTGCGGCCTGTTTTTCCAGCCAACAACAACAACAACGACAACAACTCGAATTAAATGTGGCCGAAATTAATGAACAAAATGGCCAACTATAAATTAGCAACGCTCCAATTTATGCAGCAGCAGCAGCAACAACAACAACAACAACAACAGCAACACGGAAAAGCACATTAACAATGTCTGCGGCCAAATGTAAGGACAATTTATTTAATTAAATGCGCAGCCGAAAAAAACAAACACACAAAGAGCAGAAAACAAAACAACAACAAAATAGAAGAAAACGGGAAACCAAAACCAATGACAAAATAGGCAAAGAGCTAGAGGCTCGAGGGGGAAGCGGGGAGCATGCTCAAAAAGGCGGGCCATGCGGCCTCTCTCCCCGTCCCGCTGGTCCACAAGCCAAACGATGAGTCATGAAGGTCATGACGAAAGCAAAGCAGCTGGCAGCGACGCCAACTGCGACGGCAGCAGCAGCAAAAGTCGCTTTGATTAGTTGTCGTAACAACAACAACAACACACAGCTGCTTCTTCGTCATGTCGCTTGTTGTTGCTGTTGTGACAGGTTGACGACGCGCCTGGCAGACATTTTGGCAGCGCGCTCTCTAACAACAGCAAACGTAAAGAGAGAGCGCGCTCCGAGAGAGAGAGTGTGTGTGTGTGTTGGGAGAGCAACGCCGCTATGAAAAATCAATTTCGCAATGTTACGACGTCAATGTTGTTGACGCTGGCAGCGACGCTGCTGTTGCTGTTGCCGTTGCTGCTGTTTGTTTGTGTTTTTCTTTTTTGTTTTTGCGTAGCGTGTGTTTGTTGTTGTTTTGTAATGTTGCTCATTAGTCGCAACTGCTGCACTCACTTTGTTTATTACTTAGCTCCGGTCACTCTAATTAAAACTAGCGCTCGCCATTTACAGTTACAAAGAACTTATTGCATTTGTTTTGTTCTTGTACTCACCTCCTCTTCTTCTTCTTTAGCCCACTTTTGCTTTGATATGTGTGTGTGTAAGTTTTATATGTACGCGTGTATGTTTATGTGTCACAACACTGCTTGTTTTAAATTTGTTTTTGTTTTTTGTTTTTCTTTGGGTAACTTGCAAAAAATTTACAACAAAATGCACGAAACAACAACAACAATTGTCACTTTTATCAATGCTGCAGTTTCGTTTTTCTCCTTCTCTTTGTTTTTACTTTTCGCGCGCTGCATTCGCATTTGCATTTGCAGTTTCTCACTTTCCGTTATCGCTGTCACACTTGTGTGGCTGTGTGTGATTGTGTTCTCGTTCTGTCGTCTTGTTGTCGTTCTTCTGTGTTTCTGTTTCTGTGTGTGGCCGGCGACAGTGACGACGACGGTGAGATGACGACACGCGGCTCTGCGTTGGCGTTGCGTACACTGCAAAGGCTGCTGCTGAACTGAACAGCCAACCTGACACGCGGTCCCCAAGTTAGCTCAGCTCAGCTCTGCTCAGCTGCAGCCTGCTGCCCGCTGCCTGCTGCTCTCCCACACTCTCTCTCACCCGCTTGCACGCTCTCAGCAGCACTTTTCTACTCTCTCCAGCAACCCCCAAAAGCAACGCGACACGTGCGACAACCACACACAGCAACAACTACAAAACGGCGGCGACAACTTCAACTGCGACGCGTTGCGTCGGCGAGAATAACAGCGAAAGCAACAATAACAGCCGCAGCTCAACCCTTCATTGCTATGCGGCGCAGCTTTGCCGGCCTGCGGTTGACGTCTGCGCACAACGGCAGCGTCGCAGCTTCTCAGCCGCAAACAAGCACTGCCAGCAGTTATGTAACCAGATTCATTTTAAGCGTGCAAATTATTAAAAATACAATTAAATTGCTATACAAAAATAACGATTTCAATTATAATAATTTGTTATGCATATCCAATGAAAAATATTTATAAATACATTTAAAAATAAAATAAACAATAAAGGAAATAAAACAATTTCACTAATATTTCTAATATTAAACATTTTTAAATTATCTTTCATATTCCTAATTTTAAAATTTTGCAATATTTTATATACATATTTCAAAATAAATCATACAATAAAACAAAAAATAAAATACTCTAACATTTAGATGTTTAAAATCATCATAATTTGAATATGCTGGCAACAAAAAGAATGAATACTATTTTTAAAAGTGTAATGTTAACAGAAACTAATCAATAAATCATTAAATAAAACAAAAGTATTGGAAGAAATTTTAATAATAGTTTAAGCAATTTGTATTCTTGCTAGTGCTACAAGCTGCAAATTATTTACACTACTTTTTGGTTTGACCAAAATACAATAGTTACAAGGTGAAAAATGTCAAGTAGTGTAATTAGTCAATAACAATTAATGCATATTTATGTAGTTAATATTTTTGCTGACAAATTTGTATTTTTATGTCGATGATCCATATTTGAAAATTCAAATATATTTTACTGATGTAAACAGATATTAATTCTTCATGTAGTAAACAATGTCGTGCGTTTACTTAGCATACGCACTATGCTCAACCAAAACACAGAGAGCGAGAGAGAGAAAGTGAAGAGCGCGAGAGCAACTTGCACGGAAAGAGAGAGAGAGCGAGCGTTGAGTGAAAGAGGCTGGTGCTGGAGAGCGTAGCACGCTTTTATGCGCTTTGGCTTGCCACTTGTGTAATATTGGCAATTAACTAACTCCGAATGGGGTTGATTTTTGAATGGATGCGAATGCGACTGCGACTTCCACAACGAATAAGACGATGATGATGATGATGGTGATGGTAATGTTGATGTTGATGACGGGAATGGGTCGGTAATGGGGTGAGAAGGGAGCAGGAGCAGGAGAGGTGGAGAGTAGTGCTCCAACCGATGCTGACGATGAGGTGCGTAGACGTTGCTTATTTGCAACACGACGCGAAAATGGTTTTGGTGGCCAAAAAGCAAAACAAGCGGAAGCGGAACATTTTTGGTCAATTTGCAAAGCAATTGGTCTGCAGCGGACAAGTCAGGGGCCAGGGAAGGGGAGAGGTCGTGAGTTGTCGTCGGCATTTGGATAACTTAATTATGTGGCAAGTCTTAATCATGCCACACACACACACGCACTTGCCACTACGTGTGTCAATTAGCAGCTGCGAAAGTTGCAAAGAAATTTCATGGCTTAACAGATACAGGTACAGATAGAGGGATATATATAGCACCAGGTGAGGCGCTACTACCGACTGCCTTTCGCCCACTTTGCTGGTACGTTTCAATTATTTTTAGCATGCTCCAATTTCGCAGTGGCCAGAGCACAATAAATCATTTGATTTGTACGCTCTTGCAACTGAAGCGTTCCCCCGACACCGTCTACTATACCGCTGGGGTCGTGGCTCTTCTTGGGTCCAAGTCCAAGTCGGACACGTGATGTGCGTGTCTTCCGGTGCTAAATCAAGGCAAACGTTTTCAAATTGTCTTACCTGCTGCTGCCCTCTCTCTCTCTCGCCCCCGTGTGCGCATACAAACGGAAGCAACTGTAGTTAATATTTATGGCGATTTAATCTTCTCACTTGAGCGCTGCTCAGTTAAGTTTGATGGACCCCCAGACCCCCAGACTCCCAGACTCCCAACAGCGTTACCAGCTGACCCTTTTTTTCGCCTTCTATATCCCTTCTGAAGCTGCCACAGTTTGTTTTGCGTGTCCATTTAATTTCCGCCTGGAATTGCTTAATCAAACAGAGCAGCAGCATCGCAGCTATTGGGGATATATAGCAGGGCACATCTGAGCAAATCGCTCGACTTTCCCTCTCTCTCTCTTTCGCTCCTTTAATGAGTAGTTGCTTTGGGGTTCGACTTTGGGTTAAGCCGTCGGCCGTCGTCCAAAGCAAACAAAAAGTGCATTAGCAACAAATTGTTATTGTTGCCGGGCAGCTGACTTTTGTCAGCTACTGTGCAAATACGACCAGGGGATTCACACAGCACACAACACACTCGGGGAATTTGTTGCCGCCAGATAAGCGATCTGACTGAGCACAGTGAAAACAAAAACTAGTAAATCAGATTTGTTGGCACAAAAGAGTTTGGCTTAATCCGACTTCAAATATGCACGAAAAATTAGGCAAGCCGACACATCATGATATTTGCCAACTCATTTCTGGCCAACTTCATTTAAAGCGGATTCAAAATAAATGTTTGATATTAGCCAATTATTAATGCCTAGACGAAATACATAAAGTTTTGTTGATATTTAACAAATTAAGACATCAGCTAAAAGTAGTTATTATAAACATATCGGAAATCAAATCGAAACGCTTAATCGATAAATATTTGTTTTTCGAATTTATAACAAAACAGTAGCTGAAGTATTGCGCTTATAAACTCACAGATATTAAAACCCCTCTGGAGAAATATCTTCACCTTGAAGGGAACTTCATCTTTCACTAATTCTCACTACTATAATAATAAGATAAGATGATAACTTTATTTTAAAAAAAAATTTATAGAATTGTGAGAGAGTTTAGTTTATAAACAATTGCAATTCTATCAATTCAAAATAAACTTTTTTGTGGGTATTTATTGAATTCATAGAATTTAGATAATATAATATAAAACTATAATTGATAACTTTATTTTTAAATAAATTGATGGAATTGTGAGAGAGTTTAGTTTATAACCAATTTCAATTTTTTTTTTAGGTATTTTTTGAATTCATAGAATTTAGAGAGATTATTATTAAAACTTTACATTAATTTTTAAAATCCTAAAATCGAAGGATGAAGAATGAAGCTTTGACTGCTGAGAAGCCCAATAAGCAGTCCATGAAGTCCAAGAAGCAACTACTCTAGAAGCTACTCCCCCAATTGTCTAGTGGAAACTCACATAAAGTGCATATCAAATGAATTTGCATAGCGAGAAAGAGGATAATGAATGCGATTACGAGTGCTTATAGAGGACGAATACGAATACGAGTATAAGTTCTTTTATTCGCAATCACAATCGCGTTCATTGGAGCAAGAGGAGGCAGATAGATAGAGAGAGAGAGACTCTCACATTACTCTTATTTAAATTAATGGCACATAACAATTTGATGCGCTTGACACAAGTGGCAGGAAGAAGAGGAGGTGGACGGTAAACGCTGCGTGCTTTCCTTTCGCTTTCACTGCTTTTTTTTCAATTAAACAAATAGCTGAATTTGACATTTCTGGGCTCTAAAGAAACTGGCATAAAGTTCAAAGGAAACTCATAAGCCAAAGGAAATAACGACGCGACGCAGCGATAACAACAGCAGCAGCAGCAGCAGCGTTTTGAGGCACAAGGACACTCCCCCTTCTGCTCCATGTGGCACGTTGGCATCGACAGCGCTTATCGAGTGCCGAGCTGTGGCAACTTTCAACTTCCTCTCTGTTTTTTTTGCTTTACTTCTCGTTTCTTATCAGTGCATTGGCATCGACAATAACAGCTGCAATCGTCCTAGGCAAATGTTTGTTTCCACTCCACCCGCATCCTTTGCCCTCTTCCCCCTTGAGCGATTACACACATTTATGGGTATAAACATTTCTGCGAGCATCTCATGATTCAATTAGCCACGGCCCAATGCGCTTAGCTGGGCGTGTCTCTTGAGTTTTCAATTGAAAAATAACAGAAAAAAAGCAGAATTACGAAATACAATACAACAAAAAGTAACACAACATTGATCAACAATTATCCACCAAAAATACCCTGTTCGATTTTAACAAAAATTAAAACTAGACAATTTTCGTTTGCCCAGCAATAATTTAATAATGTTAAACTATGAGACTTAAATTAATTTAAGGAAGAGTAAAATTACATAATTTACTTCGACTTTAGTTGACTTTTTCAAGCACTCTTGAGAATACTTATAATAAATTACATTAATATTAATATAACTTTCCAATTAAAGTCCATCAGACTGCATACAATTAAAAAGATAAATAATTCATATTTTTTTAAACTGCTAAAACTAAAATTGCGTCTAATACTATTTTAACATATTTTAGAAATACTTTTCGGAACAACATTTTAAACTTGTACAAATGAATAACTGAAGATGATAGATTCAGATTTTTAAGAAATGCTTTTCCAGCAACAGACTAAAATTCTAGAACAGTTCTTTTTATTCTCGGGCAAATGTCAAATTAATGATGTACAGTGTTATACCCCACTGAGCAACTAGTTGTGATTACAGGGTATGCAAAGCAAGCAAAGCAATTATCTATCATAGCCAGTGCCTTGCCCCCATTTGCCATCGTTTGACTTATAGCCAGAGGAACAAGTTAAGCAACTGCTTCTGCCCCTTCACCTTCTGCTTCCCCTTGGCCATCGCTTTCGCTTGCCACTCCCACTTCGCTGTCTGTCTGTCTGTCTGTCCGTCTGTCTGCTCTTTCGCCCTTTTTTGCATCGTCAGTTTGTTAAGCTTTCGACTAATCTGATTTAATACAATTTTAATGGCTAAGAAGCGTCTAAAAATAACTTAGTTACCACAAAAAAAAAAGAAAAACGCAAGTGTTGCAATGGCAGATAAACAAAATCCTGGACAGTCGCTTGAGTTACCCTATAAAACACTGCACTCGGGATTAGGCCAAGAAATAATAGCGTATGTCAAGATTGCGTATTAAAATGTTAAACATTTCAAAGCTATACAAAGCTATACAAAGAGAAGTATTTTCTTTATGACAACTATTAGAAAGAATTGGGATTTGTATTTTAAGAAAGTCTAGTAAATTTACTTAACATTTCAAATAACACAAAGACTGTAGCGAATTATTATTTGTAATATGATAAAAGCTAATAAATTAAATAAACAAAAAATAAATATATTTTTCTTTCAACAATAATATCACCCTTTTAAATGTATAATCTTAACAATCCAATTCAACCTATACTATTTTAATTGTTTTACAATTTAATTTACTGGTTAATTTGCTGTTTTTTTTGCATTAAATAATAATTTATATTTCTTGAATAAATAATGAAAATTGCAGAAAGCCTTTTTAAATACAATAACTGGGTTATTAAATAATTAAAAAAATGTACTCAATAAATATCGTTAATAATAAAAACAAAACAATTTTAGTTGATTTTTAAAAATAACCATATTTAAATAACTCGAATATCGAATTTGAATAGAGCTTCAGCGAATTGTATTTTAATTCGAGAAACTTGTAATATTGCAGACTTAAAAGTCAGCTTTAACCTATGAAATGATTGTCAACGAATTTGAAGAACTTGAGAATAACAAATAATTAAAAACAAGTGATGGCGCAAAGAGAATAAATAAATCATTGTATTCAACTAACATGCCAAAATCGATGGTGAAGACCAGCATTAAGCGAGAGTGGAACATGAGAATAGAATCTATTTGCGGATTGTTGCATAATGAGCCGAGGAGAACTCGTCAAAACCCAAATCGAGCCATAATCCGAGATGTTGCTCAAGTGGCTTAAAAAAGTTGCGCAACTTTTTGTTGCGTAGTATTTTTTTGTAGTATTTTTAGCAGCTGGCAGCTGTCAGTGTCAAATTCATTGTGAATTACAAGTTCATTTGCGGCTGCCGTTGGCATTACATCCGACATCCGGTCTTAAGCGGCCCAAAGCGCTCTGCTTGGGGCCCAAAGTGTGTATAAACTTTGGCCAAAGCTGCATAAATTATTGGCAGCCAGGTCGAAGAACCGACCCGTCGCTCGCTGCAGTTCAGTTGGCTCGTAATGAAACTTAATGATGCACCATTAGCGATGAGACGCTGTCCAGCCAACATAACGGTACAATATGCATTTTGAGGCGCCACCGATGCGCGAAGTTCGCCAAACGGAACAGCGAAACACAAGACGCCAAGATTGCACTTGTCTTTCCAGGGAGTCGAAAAAGCCATTGTCAGAGTCAGATGTGAACAGACGGACAGACGGACAGACGGAGATGGACAATGGGATGGACAGATTGCTGATGGATGGATGGATAAAAGACCAAGGTTAAAGCAATATCAAAGAATGCAGAACAAAGCCAACTGAAGGCAGGGATTAAAGAAACGACGCTAAACGACCTTATACAGAGCACCAAAAATACATATTCAAATTATAGTACAAAAAAAATACGAAGTAGAAAAATAATCCACAAAAAATATTAAAAATAAAGTGTAATAATAATAACGAATTATACTGAGTAGTAAAATTTGTATATTAAACAAAAAGTATTAAGAATGAAGAGGAATAGAAGAAAACATTACAAACTGTATTAAAAAAAAAAGATTCAACGGACTTTAAAATAATCTTCAGCAAAGAATCGAGAATAGTAAAACTATTATCAGGAGTAGTAAAGATATGATATGTCAAACTATGAGAAAACGGTACAAAATGAATTAAAAAAAATTAAGAAGGATACAATTGTATCCAAAAGGAAATATAGAGAAATAAAATAATATTCGAGAACTTTATGGAGTAGTAAAAATACTTGATGGGAACGAAAAAAAGAAAAAGCTCGTAGAAAGAGAAAATTAGAGCAATAAATTATACAATTAGCAATATTGCAATGATATTGATAGTATTACAATAAAATGAGTGTGAAAGTCGTAGATAAAATATAATACTAATATTTGGCAAATTAGAGTAGAAAATCGGAAGACAATTGTAATCAAAACTACTAATAATAGTCTACAAACGATATTCTAAAATATGTATGTGACAAACAAATTATTATGAATATCAATAGAAGTCCTAATAAAAATCTGTTCAAAGACAAACATTTATATGAACTATGACCATATTCAAGTCAACATTTGACTCCAGATAGTAAATTTAAGATTAAAGAGTTTCATTAAAATCCATTTAATACTCATTATTACAGACATATGCTTTGATCGAAATGAATGATCATTCGAATGCCAATTTGGTTTATGGACGAGTTCGATGAAGCGATTAAAATTGCCAGATTAAGTTGGAGATTCGGATAAATATGGAATGGAAACGGAGCGATAATTGCGAGTACAGTTGCGAAGAAGAGCTGAGAATTGAGTGAAGATCAAAGAGAAAAACAAAACGAAGAAAGAACAAAGAGCTGGGCACGCGTTCTGTAATTCCCTTTGGGGCTATTGCCATTCACTATTCACACAAAAAAATAATAAAAACAATGATGACGATCATCATGATGATGATGATGATGATGATTTATGGTTGGAGCTCGGCGCTGTGGCGAACTTCACTTTTCACGCTTTTATTTGATTAGTTCATCATCATCATTAATTATTATTAATTAATGAAGTTGCGTTTCGTTTATCGACAGCTATTTTTAATAACAGCAACAAGCAACAACAAAATTTGTTGTCATTATTTTAATAATTGCGGATATAAGGCGAGTTATTCTTGACTACTATTCATTGTTATGCTCCGAGTACAAGTTTTAGATTTAGTTCTCAGTCTCAGTCTCGTTCTCTTTTTTTTTTTTTTTTTTTTTGGCTTTTATGGCAGCGGGAAAATCCAATACACTTAAAGCCAGTCATCGTCATTGGCAAACGCAAACGCAAACGCCTCATGCATTCCATATCAAAGGTGATTTGGCAGAATTTCTTCGGCCAATGTGCGTGTCGGGTATGCGAGACTAATCGATGAGTTTGCAAATCGCATTTAATAGACCAGAGATGGGATTACGAACGGAAATGAATGAGGAAATAATAGTGTCCAGATAAGCCGAGGTTCGATTTCAGCACAAACTAAAGCCCCAAATCCATTTATCAAGTGGCCGTCATTTAAATTGAATTTCTAGCACTGCTACCCTACTTTATATATCTATAATTTAAATTAAATTTCAATTCCAATTACATTCAAATAGATTTAAATGCTATCTGTTATTTAGAATTATGTTAAAGCACGTCTTAACACCACTTTAAAATCATTTATATTATTTACATGAAATTTGTCTTCTTCTATTACAGATTGAATTTGATTCAAACATTGTCTATAATTATCTATTATTTCTAGCTATTTCAAGTACGTAATAAACACTACTTCAGACACTACTTCAAATATTTTTTATTTAAATAAAATTTGAATTTCAATTTTATTCAAATAGGCTTAAATGTTATCAATATTTAACTGGTATTTAAATGGAATTTCTAGTATTTCTTTTCTATTCTATTTCTATTCTATCGGCGGATTCAAATTGATTTAATAACTATTTATGATTATCTATTATTTGAAATTTCGAAGACTAGCTTTACATATTCAATTAAATCATTTGAATATTCAAAACTTTTAAAATATCCAATCACAAATCATTTCTATTTAAAAATATATGCTATAACTATAATCATTCATTGAGTTAATATTAAGTCTATAATAAATAATTTCTCAAGTAATACGAATAAAATAGTTTGCTAGTGATTTTCGTAAAAATATATATTGAGTTCTTTTTCAAAAAACAATATAAATATTATCTGTAAAATTCTGTGACAAGTTTAAAGTTTCTACTTTGAAAGCACTTTGAGAACTTTTCTCAAATGAACCAAGTGATTTGGTAAAGCATTCGTCCGTTGGCCAAGAACTTCGCCAAGTTGGCCAAAGACGAGTAAGAAATGTTGTGGCTACCGTTTACGGATTTGTGGCACGACAAGATCGTCGTCTCAAGTATTGTTTTGTTGGAGCGCGGCACTTTGAGCCCGATTGTAATGTGATGGCCCTCAAGTGAGGGCACTTTTGTGAGTGTTTTCGTTTATTTTTTTTTGTATTTTCGAGGCGAGCCGGAACTCCAACTCTGGGCGCTGCTAATGATGGAATGCGAACTGAAGCGCTGCCCGATGCCATAATTAGTTAAAGCCGCTAAAATGCGTCCCTCATCACCAACACACACACCCAAAGCCACTCGCATTAATTACAAAAAAAAACGAAACAAGCAAATGAAATTCGAAAAAATTTGAAAATTGCAAAAAGCGTTTTGGTGCATGTCAGCATTTGGCTAATTAAACGGCCAAAACGAACAACAACAACAATAGAACTCGACGAAGAAGTGCGAAACTAGAAGATACAAAGGCGGGAAGGCGGGCAGCAGACAAGACTTGAACAGAAAACAATTAAAATCGAGCATAAACTGTAGCTGAAGTCGAGTCGCAGCGTCGGGGCTCAGACTATAAAACCAAAGCGACGCGTTCAAGCCACAAACAGTCGAGTTGCGTCGTCGTCGTCGTCGTTGCTTCAGTGTCGTCTACATTTTGTTTCTTTTTTTTTTTGGGTGCCTTGTTCTCTGTCAAGTGTGTGGAGTGAAACAAAACAAGATGTTGCATCAACGTGTTGTCCTTGTCGCCCTCTGCGTCGCCGTCGCCGTCGCCGTCGCCGCCGCCGGTCGCCTGCCCCAACGCTATCTGCCCTCCAACCAGTATCTGGCTCCCCAGCCCCAGCTGCACTATCACGGCGTCAGCGGTGGCGGTGGCCACAGCCGCATCGGTGGCATCGCTGGCGGTGGCGCCTCCGCCGCCTACGCTGGCCACGGACACGGACATCGCCAGACGCCCCAGATTCCCATTGTGCGCAGCGACTATCAGAGCGACGCCAGCGGCAACTACAACTTCGGGTGAGGCGCAGCTGCGATAGTAATGCAAATCGTACTATCGATAGTAATATCGAAAACTATTTTAACGAATAGCTTATAGCATTTTTCGTATGTGAAAGTATATTTATAAAGCATGCTAGAGTTGAGGTTTATTCTGAATATTTTGGGCACCACAAACAACATAATTCATGCGATATTTCTATGCGATACTAAACTATCGCATAGTCTTCTAAGGCAGTTGCGTGAAAGCATATTTGAAGGCAGCACCGCAACTCTAAAGACATGATGTTTGCTAATTACTAACTTAGAAACCAATCCGTTGAAATGCTATGCGATACTATACAAAGATGTAATTAAAATATGGTCTTAACTACTAATGCTTAATTTGTTGCTTCAGAAATGATATGCGATATTATTTCTTGTGCTATCCCATACATTTTTGAGGCTTTGAAAATGATGCAGCTTATTTTAAACGACTTGATTTTTGGCAACTTTACCCTTTCTAACAATTCTCAGAGAGTTTAAGGCTGCCTAAAAATCAATTCATACACTGTTCAATAATATTGAATAGCAAAATTAAGCAAAGTATATGTAGCTTGGACAGCCACACTTCTATGCTTACAATAAGTACTTAAGAAATACATTGTTAACAGACTCTACAATTTTGAAGAAGATTCGATTATTCTTTCTTCTAATTTTTGTTTTAGAATATTCTAACCTAATATTAATATTTTCTTCCTTCTCTTATTTACTTCTACCTTTTAATATTATTGCAATGGAAAATACTATAAATATTGGATGCAATAATTTATTTAACTTAATTACACTGGAAACTAATTGTTTTCTGCTTTTCACTCATTACTGAAAAGAGGAGAAAAGGCTCGAAATATTTTCTTTTTAGTCTTTGCACATTAATAAATTAACAAAATACTAAAAATACTGAATTTATTCCCCGTAACTTCTCTAAATGATTTCTAATCTTCTCTCATTACTGAAAATATGAGAAAGCACTACAAATTTTGCCCATTTCTGCATTAACAAAATACTAAGAATACTGAATTTATTCCCTGCAACTTCTCTAATTGTTTTCTGATCTTCACATTACTGCAAATATGAAAAAGAATTACGTGTCTTTCCCATTTCTGCATTAGCAAGATATTAAAAATACTGAATTTATTCCCTGCAACTTCTCTAATTGTTTTCTCTCATCACTGAAAATACGAGAAAGCAATACAAATCTTTGCCCATTTCTGCATTAACAAAATACTAAGAATACTGCATTTATTCCCTGCAACTTCTCTAAATGTTTTCTGCTCTTCTCACATTACTGAAAAGATGAGAAAGCACTACAAATCTTTGCCCATAAAAATACTACACTTATTCCCCGTAACTTCTCTAATTGTTTTCTGATCTTCTCTCATTACTGAAAATATGAGAAAGCACTACAAATATTTCCAGTTAACTTCTCTAATTGAATTTTACTCTTTGCCCATTTCTGCATTAACAAAATACCAAAAATACTGAATTTATTCCCCGTAACTTCTCTAATTGTTTTCTGCTCTTCTCTCATTACTGAAAAGATGAGAAAGCACTACATATAATTCTTTCAACTTCTCCAATTGATTCTCGTTCCTTGCACATAATTGCATTAGAAAATACTACATTCATTCCCTTTAACTTCTCTAATTGTTTTCTGATCTTCACATTACTCAAAGGAAGAGAAAGAATTACATATATTTGCCCATTTCTGCATAAACAAAATACTAAGAATACTGCATTTATTCCCCGTAACTTCTCTAATTGTTTTCTGATCTTCTCACATTACTGAAAATATGAGAAAGCACTACATATAATTCTTTCAACTTCTCCAATTGATTCTCGTTCTTTGCACATAATCGCATTAGAAAATACTACATTCATTCCCTTAAACTTCTCTAATTGACTTCTGCGCTTCTCGCTGCTCGCAGCTTCGATACTGGCAACGGCATCCACCGCGATGAGACCGGCGAGTTCAAGGGAGGCTGGCCCCACGGCTCGCTGGGCGTGCGAGGCTCTTACTCCTACACCGGCGACGATGGCCAGCAATACACCGTGAACTACAAGGCCGACAAGAACGGCTTCCAGGCCGAGGGCGCCCACCTGCCCACATCCCCCTCGCTGCCCGCCGAGTGAGCCACAATTTGCGACTCGTTCCACGAACTTCTGCTAAAGAGAATTGCCGTCTTTCTTTCAGTCCCCATCAGCATCGCAGTGCTGCCGCAGGATATCACGGCAATGGATATCATGGAGCGGCCAGTTCTCCGGCGTCCTCGTCGCGTTATCTGCCCCCCGGCTATCGCCAGCGCAGACATTACTGAACAACCGATCTCCCCCGCCCACCGATCGACGCTAAACTCAATGCACACATTTTTAGTTGTTCTCTATTCATTAGGAAAATGTATTTTCTCTCGAATGCGAATAAAGTTTAGTTGAATTTCCCCGATACTCTCACTTTCTTTTAATGCCACAAATCCATTGATTTGCACAAATCGATACAAATATCAAATAATTCGATAGTAAGTAGTAAGTTTGATCCCCAGTAATTAATCGCATCACAAACTGACTGGAGAAGTTCTGTTAACTACTGAAAGAGTGAATACAGGCATTGTCTAAATATTTGCAAGTATTCACAAATTATAGATCATAAGTAAGTTTTTAGATGTGCCTGCATATTATAAAGCACATATTTATGGTCTACACTGTTGTTTTACAATTTTAAAATACATATTATGAATCAGCTATAAATGTCTTTTATCTTTAACAACTATTCACTTTACACCATATTTATTTTAAGCAAATATTATTCTCTTCTATTTGAATATTTAATTTCTTTTGTGACGTACAAAAACAATTCGCTTTGTTTAGTCGATTTATTTTTATAAATCGTTATCACTGTGTGTCTTGAAATTTTCCTTAAAGGAGTTTAAAATAGTATTAAACAGAGCTAATAAAGCATTGCAGAAAGCATTTTATAGACCAGCTACAAATATTTTCCATCATTGACAACTATGCATAATTCATAAATTTGTTACAAATACATACATATTTTAAATATTTGTATTTTGTTTAGTCACCTAATGATATATATATATATATATATATTTGTATTTATTTTCTGTACGGTCTGTGTTGAAAATTGCCTTGAGAAGGAGCCCATAATATTAAACTGAAGTGATTATGATTGAAAAGAAAGCATATTATAAATAGTTTCCATTATTGGCAACTATTCATTCCGCCACTTTTTGAGTATATATTATTTTCTTGTATGTAAAATATATATATTAATTTAATTTTCATTTACAATAATTCTGATTATTTTATCCCTCTTTTGTATTTATGTTTTTATGTGTACTGCATAAATGCCAAAAATTTGACATAATATTAAACCGTGGTGATAAAAAATATTATCATCATTATATTATATTTCTATCATTAATATTTAAGTATTTTTTTCCTAAATATTTTCCTCAGTATTAATTCATTTTATTTTATGCAATTGTTTTCAATTCCTTCTACAGACCAGAACAATATAATTTTGTACTATCCTCGTATGCAGCGCCATACCCAATTATTTGTGCATCTAACTCAATGTACATCTACTTAGCTGGCATTTTTCTGCAAAGTTAGCTGCTTAAAAGAAACAGAACACTCATACGCCCTGTCGTCTCGAGACACGCCTCTTTGGTGTTCAATGCTTAAATGCCGCATGTTCTCGACTCTTGGCAAAGTTCCATCGTCGGGCAAAAGTGAAACTGATTAATATGCAGTTAAGCAGTTAGAACAAGTAAAAAAGCTACAGTCGAGAGTGCTCGACCGTATGATACCCGCAACCCATTTCGAGAGAAAACAAAAAATTTAAATGATATATTAACAAAAAATATACCAAATATACTTAAATTAGTTTTTTGTATATATTTGAAAATAGCGGGTAAAAATCACAACACCGTTTTGGTCACACTGTCAACTAAACAAACAAAGCGCGGGCAGCTGCAAGTGAATTTTGCATATAAAATTGATTCTTTAATAACTTCCTTGTTTTTCATTCGATCTCAACCAAATTCACAGGAATCATTGGGAATATAATTATTATTATGCATACCAAAATTCAATGCTCTAGGTCTATTATTACGGCTTTTACAGACTTTTGGGGGCGGAAAGGGGCGTGGCATCCAACTTTTGAAATAAACTTGATCTGCGTAGGACCTATAGGAGTACTGTCCCCAAATGTGGTAGCTCTAGCTCTTATAGTCTCTGAGATCCAGGTGTTCATACAGACGGACAGACGGACAGACGGACAGACGGACAGACGGACAGACGGACAGACGGACAGACGGACATGGCTATATCGTCTCGGCTGTTGACACTGATCAAGAATATATATACTTTGTGGGGTCGGAGATGCCTTCTTCTGCCTGTTACATACATTTTCTGTTGGCACTAAGTTATAATACCCTTCTACCCTATGGGTAGCGGGTATAAACAACACCAAAAGCCACAATTGGCCCCCTCTCCCCCCTTGGACTCCTCTCTCCTCAGAAGCCAGCTCTCAACTTCTATCAAATCAAAACAAGCCAAAAAGTTGTCGCACTCTCAACTTTTATTCTTTTGCGTTTCTGTGTTGTGTGTGTTTTTGGCAACTTTTTGGCCATTGTCGAGCACATTAATCATATATACGCATCCATATATAACAGGGACCATAAAACCATCTACCGACCAGCATAAAAGTCTGCTCTGCACGTGAAAAAAAGTGAAGACGCAAATCTTAGATCTTGCCTGCAAAATGCACAATGAGCTAAACAAGAAACTAAAGCAAAACTTTAGACCAAGACAGTTTTGAGACTTTGGAATATCCTGTAGATAAAGTGAACTTCACAAAAAATTGTGGTAAATTTGAGATAAAAAAAAAAACAATTATTTCAGATAAAAATCAAATAAATACTAATGGTAAATTCCATTAAATGACAACATTATAGCCGAAGATATTAACAAGAATAATTACTTTTCATCTAGATGTACTTGATTCATAAATTAATTTTACCAAACAAAAATAATTCTAAAGACCGTTCACCAAATTTCAGAACATAATATCTCTTGTAGCCAGAGATTGTGGTATTTTAAATACAGAATAATTTATTCATTATTAACGCTCTTCTGTCAACTAAGCTCAGTAAATTTAATCATACTACTTCACATAATTTATTTACTGAAAATTAAGAATTCCAAAAACTGTTTACCAAATTTCAGAACATAATATCTCTTGCAGCCAGAGATTGAGGAGCTGAAAATGCCGAATAAATAATTTATATTCAACCCTCAGCTATTTGTATATTCTGAAGCCCAATGAAACTCTGTAAATAATTGTAGCAAATTTCATTAAATAAACCAGCAACAGTTAGGTAAAAGTATTATTAACTATGGTTAATAATAATTTCTTTACATCATTAAATTATCAGTTTTATTAAACATTAAGTATGCTAAAAGTTTCCCACAAAATTTCATTAACTTCTAACTTTCACAACCAGAGATTGTGTAGCTTCAAGTCTCGAATAACGAAGCAATTATAATATCGGTTTACCCTTTAGTAGCATAATTCCAGGATATTTTTTTGTGGAATAAAAGAAAGAAAGAAATTGTGAAAAACTTTTTTCCCAGCATCTTTGGCTGTCACTTCCCTCCCCATCGCTATATAGTATTTTGTGCATTCTCTGCTCATTTATCGTTTCGTATTCGCATTTCGTTAATGTTAAACGACGGTCGCATTAATTAAAATTACACAGCATCGCTTGGGGCGGGCGGGAACGACACGAAAAAGTCTTCATAAATTAAGAGGGCGCTTATGAATTTTATGAATTATATTTCTGCCCATTAGAGGCAGACATTGGCTCCAGGGCGAAGGCCCGAAAGTAGGCAACATTCTTATTGAATTTCATTGCAATCATTTGCATTTCCCCCTGCATGTCTGTGCATGTTTAACCACACAAGTTACACATGTACACCTCCCAATCATCCCCCTTCTTCCATCCCATCCCATCCCATCCCAGCACTGCACTCACTTAATTTTATGCCAAAACAATGACACGCCATAAATTTAAACGGATTTGCGTTGCGCCTCGAGCAAAACGTCGCTCACCAACCCTCTGAAGAGTCTTCCACACTTTCGAGGGGGGAGTGAGGGGTAGTTGAGGGGTAGTGTGAGTGTTGTGCAACGCGCTCCAGGGTTGCCAACTGCGAAAGCACCTCAGCAACAAATGTGCACGGCATTTTTCTGTTTAAAATTCAACTCAAGAAATGCTAGAAGAAAACTACATTTTTCAATTCATTTCGAATATTCCCAGACTTGGCATCAAGTTTATAGCAATTTAAAGTTCACTATTTTTTACCCAAGTGCCTCTACATTTATAAATAAATTTACATTAATTACAAATATATCCGCTTCGTCAGTCTATAACAATTTTATATGTAGTACAAAATTTGAAGTTCACAAATTCATTTTCCTTTGCAGCACTTCTTCTCATTTTCTAACTAAGTTTATAATATTCCCAAAACTTATTCATTGGTCTATTACAATGGCGTATATTTGCAGAACTTATCAGCTTTTCAGTTTATCACAATTTTATATGTAGAAAATAATTTAAAGTTCACTATTTTTTTTGCTAAAGTGAATCCGAAAAAAATCATGTTTATAAATGAATTTAGATTAATTGCAAATATTTTCAGAACTTATCAGTTTCATCAGTCTATAACAATTTTATGTGCCGTAAAAAATGTAAAGTTTACTAATTTATTTTCTTAAGTGCATTTGCAATACTACTTCTCCTTTTCTAACTAAATACATAAATTAATTTAAATTCATTGCGAATATTCCCAAAATTATTCACAGTTCATTACAATTTTCTATGTAGAAATGAATTTAAAGTTCACTATTTTTCTTTTCAAGTTATTTTGAAGTAAAACCAAAATTAATTGCAAATATTTTCAGAACTTATCAGTTTCATCAGTCTATAACAATTTTATGTGCCGTAAAAAATGTAAAGTTTACTAATTTATTTTCTTAAGTGCATTTGCAATACTACTTCTCCTTTTCTAACTAAATACATAAATTAATTTACATTCATTGCGAATATTCCCAAAATTATTCACAGTTCATTACAATTGTATATGTAGAAATGAATTTGAAGTTAACTATTTTTCTTTTCAAGTTATTTTGAAGTAAACCCAAAATTAATTGCAAATATTTCCAGAACTTCATCAGTCTTGAACGCATTTTGTTGACGGCTTCGAACCCGATTCGCCTAAAGAATTTAAAGTTCACTAAACACTTTGGCCAAGTGCCTTTGCAACACTAGTTTTTGTGGCCAATTAAGCAATTTATTAAATGCTGTGCAAAAAGTGAGCTCTAAAATAGAAAATTACTGAGCACAGTTGTAATCACTTCGGCTGCAACCCTTTCGCCCTCCATTGCAGCTCATGCAAAAACTTTATATACGTATATTTTTTAACTTGTTTTATGAAGTGCTTATGCATCGGGCTTAAGCTGCGCCCTCAACCACTGACAATATAGACGCCACAGGCTCAGGGCTTAAATAGTTGCAGAGTTATGGCTTTCTGTGCGACATTTATGAGCTGCCATTAAAGCCACAGAGCCGCAGTTTAAAGTTCGCAGAGAATACGAATAATAATAACAATAACAATAACAATAACAATAATAGACTGGCCAGACAGTAAACGTTAATTAGCTTACGGAATTTAATAACACTAAGAACAAAAGACGACTTTAGACTCATGATATTAATCCCTCGACAATGAGATCTCACTTAAATTACATATTGTTATTTAATTAAATTAATCAAATAAATCGACGATAAATAATGAGCAACTTTCTACAATATATCACTAGATTGTATTGTAAATAAATCCAAAGTATTTCAAAACCGAATTAAAAGAGCAATATTGTTTATAAATAGATGAATATCCAATTTCTAATTTCTATAATTTTATTTTCTTTAATTTTATTACAAATCTGCCTCATATTTTCCACAATTGTTGAATCATTTTTGCAAATTATCATAACATTTTTAGTTTTATCTGCAACACATCTTGAAACGATTATCGCTTTTAATAATATTTATATTGCTAAATTATTTTCAACCATTTCTAAGTGAAAAATTTCGCCAAAAATTCAACTAATTTCAGGTTAGTTAATTCTTTCTATTATTAAGATTTAATTATATAGATTATTACATTATTTTTCACAATTGCCCAAGTCAATTTTTTTTTCTTATTTTCAGTGTCAAAAATTACTATCAACACTACTTATTTTTCCCATTTATTCTGCTTATAAATATTTGTATTTAATTGCAACATTATTTTGCTGTATTGATTTAATCAATTAATTCCATTTCGACAGCTAATTATTTACTTATATTCCTTCCTCCTATTAGGTATAATATTTATTTGAATTTAAATATTACATTATTTTTTTAGAATTTCTTTAGTCAATTATTTTCTCTTATTTCCACTTATTATTCTTCCTATTTGTTAAATATTGTCAAATATTGCTATCGATTCTACTTGTTTTCCCCATTTATTCTGCTTATAAATATTTTTATTTAATTGCAACATTATTTTGGTGCTTTGATCAATTAATTCCATATCTTCAGCTAATTATTTACTTATATTCCTTCCTCCTATTGGCTATTTATTGTAGTTAATAATATTTATTTGAATTTAAATATTACATTATATTTAGTCAATTATTTTCTCTTATTTCCACTTCTTTATTCTTCCTATTTGTTAAATATTGTCAAATATTGCTATCGATTCTACTTGTTTTCCCCATTTATTCTGCTTATAAATATTTGTATTTAATTGCAACATTATTTTGCTGTATTGATTTAATCAATTATTTCTATTTCTTTAGCTAATCATTTGCACCAATTGAATCCTCTATTTATTGTAGTTAATAATATTTATTACAATTTAATTTTAAGCATTTCTTTAGTCAATCATATCCACTTATTTATTCTTAATGTTTATTATATCAAATATTGCCATAAATTCAACTTGTTTTCCCAATTTATATTCGCAGTAAATATTTGGTGCCATTTTATTAGTTTAGTTCTCTGCTTAAAGCCGCCATCGTGACAGCATCTTTCATCTTTGACAACATTTCGGGGGCAAGTTATCGAAACTATTAAAGAGCTTTGCAAAGTTGCAACGATGGATGGATGGGGCAAGATGGATCGCAAGTAACAAGTAGTAAGTAGTTAACTTGCGAAAGCCATGTGGAAACTTAAAGCCAAAGGACGTGCAAATAATTTGCCAACCAAAAACTTGGAGTTGGAGAAGGAGAAGGAGAATTTTGGGGGGCAGGAGGATTGCGTGCCTGTCAGCTAAGCGTTGCCAGCGAAGGGCGCCATCTAGCGGCGTGTCAGTCAGACTTGATGTTTACACACACTCGCACACACACACACACATGGGAGCCACACACACACTTTATTTTGATATTGATATGGCAGTTGCACGCACAACGCTGCGCTCCACGCACTCGCCTAAAAGCTTGCTATTTACTGCTCTGTGTGCTCCTACACTGAGAGAAAAACCTTCTAATCTCATGTGGAGATCTGTCTCTCTGCTTAATGCAATTTGCACAACAACAACAATTTAATTCATTTCTCTAATTAACTTTAAAATAGTATTCACGTGCAATTTTTGTAAAAAAAAATATAATTATAATAATAAGCTAATAAGAAAAATAATAAAACATTTTTTGAATGAAAAGAAAAATTACAACAAACAAATTGTAGTTTGATCGTCCTCAACATTAAATTATTTTCTGCTCGCATTTAGATGAAAGACATTCTCAATTCTACCAGACTAAAGTTTCAAAAATAAAATCCAAAATCTAAGCCAAAAATCATTTCATTTTATTTAAATTAAATAATCGATCTACCTATATAGAAAATGCTATTAAGCTTGTCATTTCATTTCATTAATATTCTGAAGAGCTTAAAAACTACAAGCTGCAAAAATTGCAAATATATTTTTGTAAATTATCATAAATTGAAACCATATTATACGAATTTGTTATAAATACTGATTTTCAAACTAAACTCTTTCTTGTTTTAAACTAGAATTCTTATTTAAAGAATTTCTCTTTTAGAAGGTAAAAGAATTCAATTTTTATTTTATTATTATTTTTCTTATAGTGTACTTTCACCTCCCCCCTTTTTTTTCTCTCTGCTGTGTGAGTCATAGTCGGGTCTCTCTCTCCCTCTATTTCTCCCTCCGCCTCTCTCGTTACCCGTTACTCGTCCCAACGGGCATCATTTTCATTAAAATTTTAATAGCCTTGCTTGCCAGCAGTGTGTGCCAGCCTTTCTGCCCCCTCTCCACGCTCTCCGCGCTCCTCCAGCCCTCCGGCTGTCTGCCAACTAACAAGTCATATCCATAACTTGTCTAAAACAATGTCCTTCTCGCCAATCTTGAGAGTCACTCAACGTTCAACGTTCAACACTCAGAGCTGAAACTGAAACGCAATTCTCGCTGTCGAAATCATTTCACTCTATTTGTTTTCTGTGCATTTCAGAGCCAAGCTAAAGGGAAATAAGTAATAAAGTATCACCAGAAATAAAGAGAAAGCTGAAATTAATATAAATATGTCCATTAGTCTGTCCGTCTGTCCGTCTGTCCGCTTCCTATTTGGCAAGTTACTCTGCTTATTTTGAGGTTATCCTCATGAAATTAGCCAGAAATGCACCTGATAAATTGTTGTTTGTTATTAATTTAAAATTAGTTGATTAAATTTGAACTACTGCAAAAACAAGTTGCCTTAAAAATAAGTCACTAAAACTTAGTTTTCAATGGAAACCTAGCAAGCATTTGATGCTCAACATTTCTAAATCATTTTTAAAATTTAATTTAAATAATGGTTTAAAATAATTTTAAGGTGCAGCTTTTATTTTTTAAAAACTTTATCATTTGTTCCCCCGCTCAATATTATGTGTCATTAATTACATTTTCAAATATACTATAAAAAGGCCTCTAATTAAAAGTTGTTATTGTTTCTACCTTGTCTATCTTTACCTTCCAATTATATTAAGTAAAATATGTACAACTTATAACTTAATTATTCCTTTAGCGTACTTTTACCAGCAATATTACATTTCTTTGAATTTTAAATAAGTAAGTAATAATAATGTAAGTAAATAAATAGTTTAATTCAAATAACTAACTTTTTGATATCCTTTATGTTCTTCTTCTTTTCTCTGCAATATTATATTTTTTAAATAATTGTCGATTTTAAATGATAATTTATAAAGCAAATTCCTTTATTCCCTTGTTTATGTTACTTTTCCTTTTCTATACATCTTTCCCTTTTTAACAAAATGCTTGTAATTAGTGTTAATTTAAATAACTAAATATGAAATAAATGCATTTAGAGCTCTGTGAATAAATTCACATTTGTGAAAAATTTATGAAATTCATAATATATTTGTATATATTAATTTTAATTTTAATTTTTAACAAATGAATTATGAATGATATTATTAAATTTGTATATATTAATTAAATAAATTATTATGATTATTATTAGAGTTGAAGCATATGGAAGAATAAAAGTGAAATATTTAGAAGAAGTAGCTTTCAACTCGCAATCAGCTAATGCTGACAACCAAAGTTAAGACAACCAAAGTTAAGAGGATGTTTTCTGTGAAATCCGACATGGAACGTCTATAAATCTACCCGTCAACTGTAATCAGTTTAGAGTAGCGAGAGAGCTTAAAGCTGGATGTTAACCCTTAAAGCAGGCTGTGAGCTGTGGTTGCTGTGGTCGGAGAGGGGTATCTGCTGTGAACCACAGCAATGAGTGGACACATATGTATGCAATAAAAGCAAAGGGGGGGCGAGGGGCGCAAACAAGAAATTCCAATAAACTAATTTGCACACGAAAGCGAGTCAGCGAAGGAAATGGAAATGGAAATGGAAATAAAACTGAAACCGAAACTGAAACTGGTCGAGTACTAAAGAGGCGTGGCAGAGGGGGGTTGAGAGGGGGTTGGGGAAGGTTGTCGGGCAATGCGAATGCTGTCGGAATATTTGTGTATGAATTTTAAGCAGCTGTAAAAAATGCAAAGCCAATAAAAGGGATAAAATTGAAAAGCGCCACACACAACACATATGGCTAGAAGGGGGGGGCAAGCATAGAGAGGGGGAAGGGGGGGATTGAAGTCATCAGTAATTGTAACTGCTCTCTTGAAATATTTACAAAGTGTTCGCGGCGCTGGCGATAATAAATTAGCGTCGCGTTTCGCATTATTGACTGGATTTTGAATAATAACACACAAAGGACCCACGGCTTTGGCACCCCAAGGACCCAAAGCAGCGCCCAGGGAGAGGGGGGAGGGAGGAGGCGCCTCCAAGGTGCTTGCGATGCTGAATTGAAATTGAGAGAAATCGAGATGGAAACCCAAGAGCTGCCATAAGGAAAGCAACTTGCGAAGCTGCTGGAGAGCAAAAGAGCCGGAAGGGAGGGCGAGGGGGAGGGGAGATAAGTGTAAGTGTGTGTAAGAGTGTGTGTGTGTGTGTGGGTGTGTGTGTGTGAATGTATTGCACACAACTCAGCACAATTGCGCACATAAATTTAATGCGCCAAATAATACGAAACGCATATTTAAGTTGACTACGCGACTGTGAATGCGACTCTCAGTGTGAGTGTGAGTGTGAATGCGAGTGTGAGTGCGAGTGTGAGTGTAGCGAGTACTCGTATTCAAACTCGCACAATTCACTGACAACGAGCAGACAGTGGGACGAAAAGAGGAAAAGCGTCTATTAAACAAAATTACAAATCAATTATGATTTTTATTTGTTGTTAATAATCTTCCAAAGTCATGATTAATTTCAAGTTATCATTTAAAACTCAAGCAATAATCAATATATAATAATTATAAAACTCAAGTTACCATTGCGACATTTCAATGGGAAATACTGATAAATTCCACATATACATACTATATACTCCTAGTCCTTGATCTAAGACAAACTTTTTAGAAAAAAAAATGAATTCGAAAAACTAAAAAAGATATTAATTAAAAAGTATTTTCTTTTCTTTCATCTTCATCGAAATAGTTTATTTAATTTTACAAATTCACATTTCCATTAAGGCTCTTTACTTTGATATATTTATTTTTATTTGCCGTCAAAATGTATTGTCCTTGGGAGGAATCAAATCCTCTGTTCTCAGCGCTTAATTTCTAAATTAAATTTATAGTTATAGAAATAAATATAATGCTATTATTTGTTTAGTAATATTTTTCGCTTTAATTGAAGCTTTTTAATTCATGGATATTAATTATTTAATTAATTTTTATTTAAATTTATAGTTATAGAAATAAATATAATGCTATTACTTGTTTAATAATATTTATCGCTTTAATTGAAGCTTTTTAATTCATGTATATTAATAAAGAAGTATATTTTTATTTTCAATGAATAAATTATATTTTCCTGTTAACGACACTACTAAGCACAATAATTTCGAGCCGTGTGCAGCGTATTTGCGCCACTGTGCACAGTGCACAGTACAGCTGGCAAAACTTGAAAAACTTTCTACATTTTTGCGTCGTTGTTGTATAGCATATACACTTATTTTTTTTATTTTGTGAACAACTTGAGATTTACACAAAGTACATACAAAGAGTGACAGAGAGGGAGAGAGAAGGGGGGAGAGAGAGAGAGAGAGAGAGGACAGCTGTGGACTCATTTGAATGTATTACAACAAGTTCTAGACGAACAAAATGCCAGCACAAAAGGACACACAGAACGATGTTGCCGACATGAATTATTTAGAACGCGAAGGGGGGCGAGCATGGGCGGAGGGTTTGAGGGGGTTGAGAGGGAAGAGGGGGAAAGGTAACTCTGCTGCTGCTGTGGATACGTGTGTAATGTTTGATTAAATTTCTGTTGCCACTCGAGTGTGTGTGGCAACTTTTTGGCGAGGCGTCGGAAATTAACTCGTTTTATTGCGCATTTCATTTGGCGCGGGGGTGTGTCACGATAACGTTGGGGTGCCTAACTAATTTCTCAATTGCGATTGTGGGTCAAATATCATAACATATCTCCAGATGACAGGCCGGCCATAATTCACTCACGGTAACAAAAAAAAAGGCAATCAACAATTGTTGCATGAATAAACAGAGGCAGGCACTGTGGCAGGCTGCTGCCTATTTCGACTGATTGTTTGAGGCTAATGATTGCCAGCACACAGATCACTGCGCAATTTTTCTGCCTCTCTCTCAGTGTCTGGGGGAGGGAAACGAAGGCTGCCCCAAATTGTGCCATCAAATGTAATGTGTAGGCGGAATTATAAAGGACATAAAGGACGAGATGCCTGTCGACAGTCGGGATGGCTGAGAATGGACGGACAGGCCGTGGAAAAGAGCACGGAAACGGGTGTGGGAAATTCAGTTACGACTGAAACAAATTGCGATAAGGAGCTGGGCAAGTTTGGGGGAAGGTGTGGCCAGGAAAGAGTTTCCCAGATAATCTGCAAATATGTAGTGTTGCAGATGAACTTCAACATGGGCCAAATTGTTAAGCTAATAATTTTTACGAGCTTTGACAGCCAGCGACATCTAAATTTACATTTTCGTTCAACTTTAATGACAAAATTATAATAAAAGGTCCTTAAATTGTAGCTGTATTTTATTTTTAGAAGTTTGCAGCTTTTTAAAATTCAATTGTTAAATCAGATGGATAAACTATAAATTTGTCAATAAATCATTAAATTTTTGCTATATTTGGTAAACAAATTATAGGGAAATCAATAAGTTTTTTTTTTCATTTTATTGTATTTAATTTTTATTAAATTGCAGCTTTTAAAAGTTCAATTGAATAGATTAAATTCAAGGAATAAATTCAGCTTTTGAATGTTTTAATTATGGAAAATTCAAAAATCACTTGCGAATGGCAGAAAATTCAATAAGCTATATTTTATTTCAAATGAATTGCACATTTTTATAATTAACTTTAATCAGTTGCAACAGAGAACAGAAAATTGAAAAACACATAAATTGTTTACCTGTTTTCTAACTAAAAATGTTGGTTAAGCTTAGCTTTAAAGAACTTTAGTATTAAATCAAGTTTATAAGCATAAATGAAATATAAAGAATGCAAAATCTGTATCAAAATGCGAAAAAGTTTAAAGATGTTTAAAAAATCTACCAAAATGCGAAAAAAAAACAAGCACGAATAAATTAAATGAATAAGAATACAAAATTAATATATGGAATCTTATAAAATGAAATATTTAAGTAAACTTCTTTGAAATAAGCTAAGTTATCCTCTCCGTTCAATCTCTGCCCAGTTAAAATATGAATATGGAAGTCAAAACTGTTTCCGCTAATCGAAAAATAATAAAAGCCCTTTTTGTCGAAGTGGAAAAGTTTGGCAGGTGGCTGGGAGAAAAGCCGCAAATGAAATTTGCAATAAATTTGGTTTACAAATGGAATTTGCGCAAATATTTATTGAACAGTTGCATTTGAGCCCTGGTCAAAATTCATTTAAAATAATTGCATTTGACCCCATGGGCGTTGGGCCACAAAATATAAAAACAAAAACAAAAGCCCCAAAAAGCCGGAAGTCGAAGCCGAAGCCGAAGCCGAAACTAACTCGCATATCTAATAATTTTAAGTCCACATAATTCAATAGCATTGGGAGAGCGCCCGAAATGCCCGAAAGGCAAAAGTTTTCTCCA
The DNA here is from genome assembly GCA_035047365.1 of Drosophila ustulata. Lineage (NCBI taxonomy): Eukaryota > Metazoa > Arthropoda > Insecta > Diptera > Drosophilidae > Drosophila > Drosophila ustulata. Next base: position 11,929,495 of record JAWNPT010000080.1, read on the forward strand.
TCTTCTTGTTTTTTCACAATAATAAACAATTTACGAGCTGAAGGCCAACTTGACCAACTTGCAACATCCTCTGGGAAACAACATCATATACGATTCTATAGGCTGGTTAGGGACTCTCTCGAACTCTCCATTTCCCACCTCCATAACTTTGCCTGTTTGTTTGTTCGGTTTGGTTTGGTTTGTTGTGAAACTTTCAGCATAGTTTGTTAATATGTGTATCAAATGCCCAGATAATTGTGCGAATGATATCATTTCAAATTCAATATGTATGCGAGCTTCTAGATGCTTAAGCTTATAAATCAAGTATGCAACTTATTTATGAACTTGTGTACAACGATTTTCTTAGGGTTTTTCCTTAGTTTTATGCTTGTAATTTTTGTGAAATTTGACTTATGATGATTAAGGCCATGAAATAGTTTCATTTTGAATAGTTTCAGAACTTATATCTTTTTTATATTATATTTTGATGGTAGGTTGTCTCGTAGTTACTCCCTTCTCGACTAGTAAAATTATACATAGTTGTATATAAAGACGGTTTCATATTATTGTCCATATGGAATTCGGATCAATTTTGTAATTCATAATGGAAAGAAACAAGAATAATCGAACTCCTTTAAAATGTTCAAGGGGTTGAAATTATATTTAATTTATATTTGTTATATGTATCTATATTTTTGTATATATTTTTAATATTTTAAATAGATTATATATTTTATATACTTCAGGAATTTATTGTACGTCAAGTACACCGAACTCCTTTAAAATGTATAAGTGGTCACAACTATATTTTATTTATATTCGCACTTCTTTATGTTGTATATATTTTTAAAATTTTAAATGGTGTAGATATATTTTATATACTTCTTAAACTCCATGTACCTTATGTATGTAATATATTTAATATTATTGTATATTTTATGTTGCCAATGAGTCAATCTTATCCTGTTTATTCCCAGCTCAGTCCTTGCAACTTTATCTAACACCCATAGCTTAGATATTTGTAAATATTTGTGGCTGTTAGCATCAAATCTAAAATGTGCCATATTTTATTATTTTGTATTTAGTTATTTTTATTAATCCTTTTTTTTTTCTAAACTATCGTTTTGCTAGCCATGAGAACATTATATTCAACTTATTCTTTGCAACTTTCCACTAGAATTCTACTAAATAAGAAATCAAAATTGTAAGCTGATTTTTTTATTCAACTTTTATTTAAACAACTTCAACACAAATATTCACTTTTGATATGTATTTATACATTATTATTGCTCGTAACGTTGAGTTAAATTCGGGCTGTCTTCAACAGCTGCTGCGATGTCTGTTTCTGTGTGAAATTGAAGCGCAAATTAAATTGGCCAAATACTTGGACGACAAAGAGTTCAAAGAGACGCAAATTGATGTGGAGAGCGTCGCTCGCTTCACGCATAATTACAGGGTAGACAATGCAGCAACAAAATAAATGAAAAAAACAGAACCCAAATTGAATATTTACATAAGCGTAAATATTTTGGAGGCAGCTGGAAGAAGCGAAGAAGTTTTGCGGTAACTACTTAAGCTGCCAGCCAGAATTTCGCTGCCATTTGTCTTGGGCGTCGCATTTTTGCCGCTCGGCTGGAAATCAAATTGACAGCGACAGCCACAAGTGGCCCGGGGCATGTGGCATGTGGCACGCAGCGGTAGACGTGTCTGCTGCAGAAGAGCCACTCCAGCATGATTAGCAGCAAAGACAGACAACGGCAGGAAGAGACTGAGAGACAGGTGGGCGAGAGAGAGAGAGAGAGAGAGAGATTCACGTGAGCCGTCATGTCACAATGCGGCGTCGAGCACATAAATCTAAGCTGAAGTGCAAACTGAAATTCGACCGGGAAGTCGGAGAAGCAGTTTGATAAAGCCATCAAAATCGGAGAAGTTTTAGCCACAGACACACTCGCAACGATGCCAACTGGATTCTTATTTATTTATAGCGCCCAAGCAGCCGAGGCTGCTTATCGACTTGGACAGCTGACAGAAGTCTTGCCAAAAAAAAAGTAAGACGACAACATTTTCAAGTGGCAACCGCAGCGCACTTGCAACATCTCTCTCTCTCTCTCTCTCTCTCTCTCCGCTTTCTCTCCCCATCTCTCTCTCTCTCTCTCTCTCTGTCTGATAAATGGTCTGTCACTTGGTTTGCTGCCAGCACGCAACGAGCTTCTCCTTCGCCTGCCTGCTTTAAAAATTGAATTACATTAGCGCAGGACATGCCACACTTAATGCTCAACACTTCGGTTACTTTTTGAGGGGGGCGAATGCTTAATTGGGGGCTGCCAACTTGCTGTTGTCGCTGTTGTCGCTGTCTGCGCCGATGACTCATTCGAAATTCAATCGAATTGCTTGTGAACAACGCGCATTAACAACGAATTCTTGTCCAACATGATGCGACAAATAAGCCAACTTTTCATTGAGACTGCCAACTTGTTGCTGGCTATCAGCATTAAAGCCAAACACAATTTGTGCCCATGTCCGCTTAGTTAGCTGAATGTTGCGTAGATAGTAATTTATAATAATAATTGCACTTATTAATCAATTCAACTTGAACATATAATATATAGAAAAGGGCTGTCCACTTGTCAGTAAAAATGTTGTCAGCTTTGCAGGCAAACACAACTGTTGTCATGTCGCAAGTATTTAGCTTAGTGCAAAATACAATTTGGAGCTGCCAACTTGTTGTCTTATTTTTATAAGAGTGACCCAAAGATACAAAAAAGCAACCATTTATAATAAAGGGCTGCCCACTTGTTTGTATAACTGTTGTCGCAAGCATCTAGCGCTTATTTGGCTGAATTCTGGCTAGATAAAATAGCTTAGTGCAGAATAAAATTTGGAGCTGCCAACTTGTCGTTTTATTTTTATTAGAGAGACACCAGGACAAGTGCAAGCAGCTTGGCACATCAAACATAAATTGCAATTGGTCACATAAATATTTCTTTCATCATTTATCATTAAAGATATAGAAAAGATAAAAAAAACACTGCTGTCAGCATTGAAGATAAACACAATGTTATAACTCAATTGATTTTATGTCGCAACTGTAGCTTAAAGCCAACTTGTCACATTTATTGCAAATTGCAAAACGGCAGCAAATATTTTATAAATGATTGAAAATGTTTGCTTGCTATGGACTGTCAATAATGTTTATTTTGATATTTTGCAATACAAAATGTTCCTACAAAATGGCGAGCAATAATGTCAATAAATATATAGATAGATTTGAATTTTGTATGTTAATGAAAAAAGAAAATATACGTATTGCCTTTCGATTGTATTTAATGATTGTTATTTAAGTTGTATGCTAAAGAAAAAAGTTACAACTAAAAAAAAAAAAGTCTATTTTATTTTTTGCTCACAAAAAATGTTATTGTCAAATTCGTAAACCCAATAACCATTTTTCTTAGCTTGTAATTTTAATTTTTATAATTTAAGAATATATTTAATTTAAGAAACGATTGCAGCCCCATGCGAAATGTCTTTGATTTAGCTCAAGCTTCAATTGCCACAAAATGTTAAGATTAAATCAAACGTTTTTTCACAAAGTGAAATGAATATTGAGATTAAAATGGAGCAGCGTTGCCTAAACTTCTCCAACTTTTTTGATAATTACCAGCTCTCAGCCTGCAAGCGCCCAATCAATGGCGGCAAATTCAGTTAACTTGGTTAACAGCTCGCAGGCAGACGACGTTCTTGCAGACACCACTTCAGAGGGCCAAATCAAATTCGACGCTCAATTAAAATTCAATTTGTTGCGCGCCATTAATTAGATTACCCCCCCCCCCCCCCTCCCTGGCTGCCCCCCCAAACAACTTTCAGCCAGACACCTGTGACCAGAGAGACCGCAGACCTGTCCTTCGAGTCCTTGGCACTGCAATTTTTCTGCAGGCAGCAACATTTCTAATTAGGGAATTTTCTACCTACTTTTTTGTGTTGTTGATGCTTCAATTGGATGTAATCTATGCGCATAAATTGGCCGACTAGATGGATGAGCGTGGCATGCAACATGTGGCAGAGGCACGCATAAATTACGCCCGCTTTAATTGTTTCGTTTTTCGACAGCGGTCAATGCACGTTGTATATATATATGTATATATACTCGTATATTATATAGTATCGGAGGCACTCACCTGCTTCTGCAACGTGTTGGAGAGCTCCTCGAGGCACTCCTTGCGCTCGAAGCGCTCGAACTTGAAGCTGTTGGAGCGATAGAGCTCATTGTCCTCGCGCCGCCGATTGCGGCACAGTCGCCGGGTGATGATGTTGCCGCTGCCACTCAGGCGAGGACTGTTAGCGAGACAGAGAGAGAGAGAGAGAGCGAGAGAGAGAGAGAGAGAGCGAAAAGAGGTTAGCTGTGTTATCAATTGTTATTCACGATAGTACGAAATCAACTTGAGTGTCACTTCAAAGTGCAGCGACCCCAAGCTGTAGTTTCAACAACCATTTGAAATTCAACTCGAATAACAGCATTTTAAAGTCTTTAGCTGACGGACAGACGAATTTTTATTGGTAGAAATTCATTTAAAAGCGCGGCAGCGAAACTAGAAGTACAGGGTCTTGCACTGTCAATACAAGTAACTGAACATTCAATGCTTTCTACTCATTTTAAACTTCAAATTAGAATAACTATTTGATTAACAACAACTATTTATTTTATTAGCCTTACTAATTATTATTTTTACTAGCATGAGCATATATATATTATTTTTGTAGTTTACTATGATGTTGATAACGCAAGAGTCTTTTTATATACTCCATTGTTGAAACGTTGTGCATTTTAATAAAATGTTCTAAATACATTCATTTCAACGTTGTTCATTGTAATTCATCTGCAGAAGTAAAGGGTCTTTCGCAGTCAATACACGCCCTTGCATTTCATGCTATGCTTATTTAAACCATTCAAATTGGTATAACTATTTAAGTAGTGCAGCCTGAAGGCTCACAATATTTTAATAGGACAATTGAATTCTTAAAAAAAACAATCAAAGAATAATAATAATAATTGAAGTAACGCGAGCGCCTATTAAGATGATATGGACATATTTAAAAGACTTTTTAGATATGCAGTTGAAACTCAAATAAATGTAAATTCAATATTGTACAAAAAATAAATCCTTTCGAATGTTAAAAAATGTTAGCGTTCTAATTTCTAAGCTTTAGCTTTGAGTACTAGAAATCGTAGTCAATAAATTAATAATTGTAAATAAAATGATTGTAAACAAAAATAAATATATAAATAAATAAAATCCAGTAATTCAATCCAGAAATATGCATTTTTGAAACAATAAGAATTCACTTTAAAAAAGAAAAAAGTGATTCTAAATTAAGAGACTTGCGAATTTAATAATTGCTGAGCTTATGCAAATTTTGAAGGCGACACGTCGTGAATTTAAATCAGATATTCTAATAAAATGTATGAGTAAAAAAGTGAATTTAAAACATAATGTAGACAGTTTAAACTAATCTTCCAACCCTTACCAATACTGTTCACTCTAAACCTGAAGCAGCTCAAATGCCAATCGCTTTGCTGCTCAAGTTGCCTAATTGCATGCAGCAAAAAATATAATACAACATTTTCTGGGTTGCCAAAAAAAAAAAAACGAAGAAAAGTGAAGAGAAGAAGGCGCTGATGATGCTGCTGAGCTGCTGAGCTGATGAGGTTTCGGAGGCTGGGCAAATAAAAAATAAGTATACGACTGTGGGCCCACACCCACATCATTAACTTTGGCGCTTGCGGCTCGTGTTGTCAACAGAGCCTCCGACCTCCGACCTCCGACCTCACCTGGCTCGTTAGCTGCAGCTTCATTAAAATTTGACACATTTGGGACTGAAAGAGTTGAGCTGGCATTAAAGCCGCAACAAAATTTAAGCAGCGGCGATGGGGCGATGAAAAGTTTGCACGTTGAAGCACGATGTCGTCGACCCATATTTGCATTTTTGTATTCTGCATTTTGCATTTGGCTGCCACTTGAATGAAGCCAACTAACCGACTCGAACCTGGCCACAGAACAAGGCAGAAAAGCAATTTTGAAAAGGGTTGGGGGGGGGGGGGGGAAAGCACAAAACACTCAAGTACTTTGGCCACTTGCCACTTGCAACGCGGAGTTGCAAGTGCCACAGGTGCCGCACTCACCCGCAGGGCTTGCAGTGCGTCATATGCAGATCCCAGTTGAGATGGAAGTTGAACATGCGCAGCTTTGCCACCGCTCGCTGCCTCAGCGAAATGTCCGGTGGCGTTGGTGCCGCAGCTCCGCCTCCGCCTCCGCCTCCGCCTCCTGCTGCTGATGCTGCAACTGGAGGCGCCGCAGCTGCTGTGGCTGTGGCACGCTGCGAATTCGGATACATCATGACGGTGCCGCTGGGCGCCGATGTGGCAAATAATCGATGCGAACTCGAGACGCCGCCGCCGCCGCCTCCGACGCCATGATGGCCGTGGTGGCCATGACGGTAGTGTTGATGGTGCTCCTTCAGCGTGTAGAAGCCACCGGAGGAACTGCAAACGGAGCAACACAAAGTTCAGTTTGTTAGCTTATTTATGATTGATTTCAATTGGCAAGTGTGTGTGTGAATTTAAAATGCATCGACGCCTCCTCTGAGCTTTACAGCTCCCAAATAATACTACCCTTCCTCTACTCCTTTCCCTGCCCGTTTGTCTGCAATCTTTTTCTACACCCAATCCAACAACTTTTCCTCTGCCTTTACTTACCTTAATTTCTTCAACTTTTCCGTTTCCCCATCGTTTGGCATCCCAGTGTCTAATATAATATAATATAATTATATTTTTAAGTTCACTTAATTTCACATGTGCCTTTTTCCACTTTTCTACCATTTCTACTTCAACCTTTAGCTACCCGATTATCTTCAACCTTTTCCTACTCCCCAACCTACTACTTTTCATCTTTCTTTTCCTTTTCCTACGCCCTATCCTGCAACGTTTTGTCTGCCTTTTCCTACTCCTTTTCCTCATCGCTTTGCATCCCACATCAGAGGTTAAATTCTAAGTGATGAATAATACTATAATTATTTTTGTAAGTAAATTGAATTTCACAAGTGCATTTTTCTTATTTTCAACTGTTTTTCGATTGCTCTTCCTACTCCCAATCGTACTATTTTTGCTTTTTCACACGACAACGAAATTAAAATGAATAAAATATTACATCAAATTTGAAATTTAAGTCATTTTTAAATTTGGTTCTGTTTTAATTCAAGACAATGAATCCCATTAAATTAGTATTTTTAAAATAATTTTAATATTCAAAAAGTAAAAAAATATTCATTTAAACTTTTTCTTAATATCCCTTTAAAAAACGTATGTGTAATTTGCGAATTAGCCCTGATCAGATAAAAGATTTCTGTATAAACAATAAACATTTCCTTATTTACAATATGCTTCTTTTAATAAAAAAATCGTTAGTGTAATTTTGGTATTACCCTATATTTAATTAGTTTATACTTTCCTACGATACTCTGCTAAAAAGATAATACGTATACGTAATTATTTCATGAAGTGCAAAAAGTAGTTTTTTGTTTTTTACAATCCCTGCTATTGAAGCATTTTTTAAATATACAAAACAAAGAAAGTATGAATTTAAACTTTTTCAAAGTATTCCCATATGTTCAAGATATCCCATTATCCCTGATAATTGTTTATCATTAACAATCCCTGCAAATTTATGCATTTTAGAAAAAAACCATTTTGAAAATTGAAATTTATACTTTCCCCAGATATATTTGCTATATCTCAGATATCCCATATTGAAGCCCTTCTCAAAAATACAATACAAAAATAGAAATCTACACTTTTCCAAGTTATATATCCCATATCCTATAATTTCTGCCAATGAAGACAAATTTGGCAGCAGAGCTGGGAGTAATCCCCCGCTGGGGGACATAGAGTAAAGTCTGGATTACTTACGACATATTATCGCCGCCGCCATCCCCCACACAGCTGGTCACACCGGCCATGCCACCGCTGCGTCGCGGTCGACTCTTGCGCCGGCGTCGACGTCGCCGCTCCGAGGATGCGGTGCGCGTTTGCAGCACATGCTGGCTGAGCGATTTGTGGCAGCTGCCAGCGGCTTGTTGTTGTTGTCCCCCTGCAACGCCGACGCCGACGCCGACAGCGACGCCGCTGCTGGCCAAGCGGCGGCCGGTAGCATTGCAGCCACCAGCCGCTGCGGCTGCTGCTGCGACGGTTGAGAGTGTGGTGGAGCTGGCGCCACCTGGCGGCTGTAATCCCTGCACGGCCACAACGAGCTGAGCGTCGCCGAAGCCGCCCGCTGAGCTAACGGTGTCGCTGGACTGCGGCGTCGCAGCGCTGCCCACTTGCTGCTGCTGATGCTGTTGTTGTTGTTGTTGTTGCTGGGACTGAGACTGCGACTGCGATTTGCTGTTGCGCAGGCTGTGATTCACTTTGCGCCACATGCGCTCCATCTTGCTGTTGATTTTATTTATTTATTTGTTGTTGTCGTTGTTTTTGTTGTCGTTGTCTTATTGTTTCGCGTTGGCAGTGTTTAGTTTTGTTGTAGTTGTTGTTGTTGTTGTCAGCTGTGCTAACAGCAGCGACGCCGGCAGCAGCGGCGACATCACCACAGCCTCACAGACACACGCACACACACGCACACGCACACTACACACACATACACACACACACACTTAACCTCACTCACACCCACACTCACACACAGTATAACAAACAATCAAAAAAAAAAGCTACTCAGCAGGAACTATGCATTGTTGTTGTTGTTTTTGTTGCGATTGCGTTGGCGATTGCTGTAGTTGTTGTCTCGCTCGCACTAGTTGTTGTTGTTGTTGTTATCTGCGGAACAAAACGCAATGAATTGAGTTTAGCCAAACACACACACACACACACACACACAAGCTCGCTGCTATGGCATTTGCTTTGTGTGTGTTGTGCGTGTAAGCTTTTGTCATGCACTTTTAGGTTAAGCACGCGCTTCACTCATTTCATTGTTATCGTCTCCATGTCGTTGTTATGAATGAAAAAATAAACTATCAACTTGATTGACTTGATTTTTGTATGTATTTTACACAGCTTGTTAATTGTTATTTTGCTGATTTCAAATGGCAGCAATCAACAGCAGCCAAAAGCAACAGCGACGGCGACACACATTTCACGTTTTGTCTAATTTTGCATTAGTAATGAGAGAAGAGCGCACGAAACAGGAGAGTTTAACAGTTGTTGTTGTTGTTTTCTTTTTCCTCTTTCCTTCGCCTCGCTCACACAGTGGACAAAAAGCTGGCGAAAGTTGTGCATAGTACAAATTGAGTTATGGATTGAGATGACTGCAGAGCACTGTGCGATCAGCTGTGGTCACATGAGCAGCACTGCATCTGCTTAGCTGATCAGCATTTCGTGTGCTGTTTTATGTTTTTATATTTGGGGCTGGGCAACTCGATGACTAATTCGCAACCACTGTGCCTGCTGCACTCTCTCTCTCGGTCTCGCTCTGTCGCTCTCTGTGCTGCGTGGGCGCAAGCTGGCGTCGTCGTCCTGTGTATAACACAAACAATTTGCGCTTGACGCTGCTAGGGAATTCCCGTGTGAGAGCGAGAGAGAGAGAGAGAGTGAACAAGAACTTTGCAATTGAGCAAAAAATCTGCTCAGTTAAATCACACAAAAAATTCGTTGCCTACTTTTGGACTGACCAACAACAAAAAAATACACACACACAATCACACACATAACGGCTAAAATTTACATTTTCTTGTAATTTTTTGTTAGTTTTTTAACAACAAATTCGCTGCGGCACTTTATTATTTTTTTTTTGTTTTTTTTTTTGGCCAGGAGCCGAGCAGCCTCTGCCCGTTTATTGGCAACGCGCACGCACAAATAAAGCTGGCAGCGAGCGAGCGACGTTTCAGCTCCAAAGCAGCGACGCCGCACATTCCGTTACGCTGCCGTTTACGCTCTCTCCGGCTCTCTTTGAAAATGTAAACATTTCAAAACATACTTGAAAACCGGGCAGCCAGCTGGGAAATGTTCTCTCTGGGATTATTTTTGGCAAATTTGCGCTGCTGTAACGATAGTAACGATATGAGTGCGATAGGGACATTTTTCGGGATATTCACAATGGCTTGGTAACTGGCGCCATCTGTTTTCAACGAGTGGCAAGCTGTAGCGGGATAGTAAAGTTGTTGTCTTTTAGATGGCGCCAGCATTCAGTTGACCGTTAACAGCGGCTGTAAATTTCAAAATAGTGGCAAAAAAAACCTTAACGCTATAGCAACAAAATTATAAAATATACAAAAATTATGATTTATAATTTTGGTAAAAAAAAAGTTTAATTTTGAACAATGTATTATTTTGTATTCTTTTTCTTTCTAAATAAAAATCATGTGTAAATAAATAGTAATAATAATAATCCAAAAAAAATAAGAATTTATTCCTCCACCCATTGAATAAAAACTGCAATTGATGTTTTTGTATTTAAGTTTCATTTTGTTATAGTATTTTTTAATTGGGTTTTGCCAGTTGGCATTTCCATCATCTTGATCGTTATCGTTATCGTTTATCTTTATCGGTATCATTATCGTTACGCTATCATCCCCCGACAATTTACCGCTTAGTTGTTATCGTGTGATATTACATAAGAATGTATGCAAACTTTTTTTTGTTTTCTTTTCTCTTTTTAGATATACTTGGTATATACGCCTTCGATGACGATTACGATTGCGGTTGCGATTGCGATTGCGACTGCGTTATCGTTATCGATTAGCATACACAAATGTATTTGACTTTTTGCATTTATAGTTTAAACATTTAGTTGACATCGAACACACACAAAATGCACACAAAAAATGCTTTACGATTTTCTTTTTTTTTTCGTTTTTTGTTAGATAACTTTTGTGATAACTGTACCTACTTTGGACACTCACACACTCGCATTCAATCACACACACACACACAGACACATTCACACCAAGTTTTACAATGGAAATTTCGTTTAGTTTTTATGCTTTGATTTTGGGTTTTTTTTTTGTTGTGTTTTGCTTTTTACTTAGCTTACTTAAACGTTGGTATTATTATTGGCCTATTGCGCAGTTTTACAAATTACAAATTTCGACACTATGAGATCTCAAAATTCATCGTCCCTCCCCCTTTTCACCACGCCCACTCTTCTTCTTGACGCAAAAAAAAAATACATTTTTCAAAATGTTAAAAAATGTGCGCTTAATTTCTTTGTGATTTCATTTGTGGTTTTTGCCCGCTGCCAGAGTTGCCACCTGGCCAGAGACTCGCAAGAGAGAGATAGCAATATGGAAAGAGACAGGGAGAGAGAGGGCGAGAAAGAGAGCGCGAATGCAACGCTGCTTTTATCACAAAAAGTTTTCGTTTTGGGGAATTTTCGAAACGTGAAATCAGTAGAGAAAAAAGCAGAGATAGAGTGGAAGGAGAAGGGGAAGAGGAAGAGGAAGAGCTGTGGCGCCTGCTTTACAAAGAGCTTTAGAGCTACACTATAAATTTTGTATATATACCATATATACATATATGTATATATAGATATTCATAATGTATATCGTATATAGTAATTTAGATATCGAATCGACTTGACTGATTTCCATTTGTATGTTTTTGTTTTGATTTGATATTCTTGTGTATTTGATGTTTTAATTCGTAATCGTTAATCTCTAGTAAAAACCGTTTTGCAAAAAAGTACAGTTGCTATCGATAGTTTTGCAGACTGTGTCATCGATAACTGGCTATATTCTCCTGTATTGTTGTAGTGTTTGCTGTCTGTTGATGCATGGCAACTATAGAACTGTGTATCTTTTTGTATGTTACAAATTGTTTTCTTCTTTTTTTTCTTTTTGGTTTTTCGCATACTGTGTTGGTCCAGTTTTCTCAAGTTTTTTTTGCAAAATTTGCTGGCAAAATTCGCTGCACAAGCACAAAAAAGACGATCGTGTTGTCGATCGTTACCAAATACAAAAACAAATCTGTGTTGCCGCTCTTCAGGCAACGTTGCATGTTTTCATTGCGTTGTTTGCGTTTTTTGTTTTTTGGTGTTCGGTTTTTTTTACGTATTAGTTTTAAAAACTCTACCGACAACAAAATATACATATATAAAACTACGCCCAAACTTCGGTTTTTGTTTTCGCTGCTGTGGCTTTAGTTAAAAATCGTTTTTAAAAATGTTTGTTACGTATTACGCCAAATATTCTGTTCGGATTCATTACGTCATCTCGGAGCTGCTGCAACATCAAATATATAATTGCTATTTATTTTTAGAATATACACATATATTTATGTATATATATAGATATATTTTTAATCCGATTATGTGGTATGCATATGTACAAATCTTTAGCATAAAAACTGGGCTTTTAAATTAAGTAAAGTTACGAAAAAAAAAAAAAAGTTAAGTGTTTGTTGTAGTTGTGTGTGTTTGTATCGAATAAAATATATAGGTTTAGAGACTGCATACAAATAAATTAATTCATTAGTACAAACTAAAAAATAGGCTTACATTGGTAAATTGTTTAAATCATCAGCATGCGTTATAACAACAAAAATTCTCTTATGCAAATAGTTGGTAATAATAATAAAAAAAAAGAATATATAATCATATATATCTATATATATTAAGTATACGTTAAGTGTACATCTTCTTCTTCTGCGTCGTCGTCTAGTTGCTGTTTTTGTATTACAAATAATTCACTTGATTAAGTTACGTTTTTTACTGTTACGTTTTGCTTGTTTTCTCTGTTACGTCGTGCTGCAGATCGTTCATCGTTCATTGTTCATCCATAGGAAAAAAAAAGAACCCTAATCAAAAATAAACTTTGATTTTCCTTGCGCTGATAAGTATGCTACACAATTTTCCATTTTCCATTCGCTCTTTTGGTGTTACGTTCTTAGCTTCGTCTCTTACGTTTTTTCTCTTTAAAAGTTACAAATTTTCTGTTGTTGTTGTTGTTTTGCTTATGACTACAAATGTTTGTTGTTGCTGTTGTTGTTGGTCGTCATGGACAGAGCGCCCGCTGCTGCTAGTGCTGCTGCTACCGCTGGCTGCGACGCCGGCGTCGCGGCTGTCACACAAAAAAATTGTCAAAGTTTCCTCCTTCTTCACCTTCGCCTTCCATAACTGCTCTGCGCCCAGCATGCAAGCCAGAGTGAGACAGAGCGTTTGTGTGTGGGTGCGAAAGGTTGCGAGTGAGATCGAGAACGAGAGCGAGCAATCGATCACTCTCTCTCTCCTCTCTCTCTCTGGTTTTAGTTTATTAATTATCCGCAGCCGCATCGTCGCTGCTGCTGGCTCAAAAGTGCTCCAAAGCTCTGCGCAGCTTCTTACAATAAAATGGACATTAAGACTCGCGCTCCTTCTTCACCTTCACCTCCTCGCCCAATATGGTGGTGATTTCACCCTGCATGAACGCCCACGGTATGGTGGAATTGGCCAGCGGGCAGCGTTCACCACTCGGACAATACACCTCGTTGCCCAGTCCCTGCAATCGAAGAGAGAAGAGAGCATTCATTAGTAAAGAGCGCAGAGTTTAAAGCAGGGATCAAGTTACATGATCATGATTTTTAATGTTTTGATTTATTTTGTGTTTTGGAATTGATCACTATTTTTGGGCTACAAAATAATACACCTAACTAATAATAATAGAAACTAAAACAAATAAATACAATTCCGAATATTTATGATTTATTTTAATAATGGCTTTTCATAAATATTCGGAATCGTATTTACAATTCTTATTTTTTTTGTATTTTTTTCTTTTGTTTTTTTTTTTATCAGAGTCTTCGGTGATATTATTTCATATTCTTGTAAAATGTTTTTTTATTTACCTTCTACTTTTCTTTCTACTTTTCATTTAATTAATTAATTGAATTGAATCATTTTTTTGTCTGCTATAGCAACAAAAGTTTTTTTAAATCACTCAACGTAAATAATTATTGTGTAAGAAACCCATTAAAAATCATCATAATAATGATTCATTCATTTCTAAGTCTATTTAAAGTGTGTGCTATTTTATAAAAAAAAATTTATATATATATTCATTATCGTCGGTCCCTAATTTTGTACTAATACGAATTTCTAATCTAACTATATTTTAGCTTAATGCTAAACACTCATAATGATTAATTATCGCTACACGTTTATCTTATATATGTATACAAAAAGTGTCCACTACACTGACTAAACTTGACTAAACCATCAATGCACAGCCCAAATTGTAATTAATATGATGCTGTAGACCAGATTTAATAATGCATTCAGAAAAACTTCTTATGCTAAGTATAAACAATTTATTGAAATTAGTTTTAAACTGCACAGGCACAAACCAAAAGCAAGTACTTCAACAAATATTCAGCACGGACACAAACCAGTTGCTGCCATCGCTGATAGATGGCGCTTTTAGCAATAAATCGTTTCTGATACTTTGTAAAGTGATTCTTGAACAATGTATAAATCGATAAATAATAAAATATTGCGAGATGGCGAGGACGTGATTCGTGCTTACGTTTTGACGCTTGATGCTCTCGCGACTGCAGGGAAAGCAGAACTTGTGAATGTTCACCGAGGGGCACTGCACGAAATGCGTGTCCTCCAAACGCTCCTGGCACAGCGTGCACTTCAGCGTCGCGTTCTGCGCCGCTGCCGCGGCCGCCGCTGCTGCCGCATTGGGCGCCGAACTGCTGCCGCTGCCGCCGCTGCTGCTGCCGGGAGCAGCGTTAATGCCGGCTGCGCTGCCGACGCCGCTGCCGCCGCCGGTGCTGCTGCTGCTGCTGCCGCCGCTGTTCATGCCTTGTGGTGCGCTGCCGACGCCGCCGCCGCCGCCTCCGCTGCTGCTGCCGGGTCCGACGCCAACGTTAGCTGCGCTGCCGACGCCGCCGCTGCCGTTGCTGCCGCTCGGTCCGCCGCCAGCGTTGCCGCCCACATCGCCGCTCACCGCATTCGGATTCGGTGGCAGCGACGCGGGTCCGACGCCCACGACGCCAGCCGCATTGTTGCCGCTGGCGCTGCTGCAGCTGCTCAGCGAATTGCTGCCACCGCCGCCGCCTCCTCCGCCCAACGATCCTCCCGCTGCGCTGCCTCCGCCGCCCAGAGCGGCAGCGACAGCGGCCGCTTGCACCGAATTCGAGCCGCCGACCTCGCTGCTTGTGACGGTTGTGCTGGAGACGTGGCGCGATCCCGACGAACGGCGACCTGACGACGATCCTATCAAACGATATAGTTCATTAATAATTTATTCAAATAAATTTATAAATTAATTAATATAATACACAGTTCAATGTCGATAATTGCACACTCAACAAATCAAATTTTATCACACAATCATTTCGCTGAAGCTTTAAAAATTATAAAATAATCCGA
The DNA here is from genome assembly GCA_035047365.1 of Drosophila ustulata. NCBI lineage: Eukaryota > Metazoa > Arthropoda > Insecta > Diptera > Drosophilidae > Drosophila > Drosophila ustulata. The sequence goes on from JAWNPT010000080.1 coordinate 11,944,866, forward strand.
ATGTTTTTTTTTTAATATTGTATATTTATTAATCTTAAAATGAGCACTCACTACAGGTGAAATGAACTTATGACTATAGCTTCTATATGCTAACTTAACTGCAGAGTACTTATCACAACATATACAAATGATATATACAAATTTACCTATTAAAACTAGTAATTAGATTCGAATTCCTGACTGCAGATCTATTGGGTACAACCTACGAAGACTTCTATTTCTAGGCCTATTTTTCAAACATCTCGCAAGGATATTAAAGTGCCTATCAAGGCGTGAATATATTTTTATCTTCAGATCTCATTCAATACACATCATCATCATCAATACAATTCTTCTTAATATTTTTAGATTGCAAACCTCTAATTTAATATCTGATTTAACAGTTATATATATCCTTACTTTGTAGTGTTGACAGCTGGCACGACATATTGTCTGATAGTTTCCTGAATCATGGCAGTTTATTTTTGAGTTGCTGACACCATCACAAAAATAATATTGCAAGCCAAGAGACTTCTGGGCAACTACCAGAACCTTATATTTTGTTTCCTTTGGCAATAATGATTTTATAGATTATTTTACATATTTTAAGCTAATGTGTGAAGCAACTGAAATCGATATGTTTAGATAAATCTAAGAGGTAAATCTGTGTGATCAGCTATTTGATGCCTACTTCTCCTCCTAAATTTATATATACTTCTCCTGAGAGCTTTGTGACAACATATTTACTCTCTTGTCTCTTCTAGATGAACTAGTTGGAAAGAAACTTTTTAATCTTTTGGAAGATCCCAATACGCTTTTATTATGAGGAGTCATCTTTCAGTCAGATAAGATTGCTGCATTAAATAGTATGAAGTTAGTAAGCATTTATTTGACCAAACGCTTTACTCTTTAACTTTCTTCTTTTTTTTGGTATATATGTATCTCCTACCTTAAGGACTTTTTCGTTGAGCTTTATCAATCTTTCTAAGAAGTTGGGCCTATTTTATTAATTTATTCTTTATGTGAGTTGACGCAACTATCGTGGATATGCAACTATCGACACCAGGCTGTAATCCTTGGGACCAGATCTTCGCTACTTACCCGAACTGTTGGGCGAGTGGACGCTGCGCGGGGGCAATGGACCCGAGGGGGGACTGGAGCCATTGCGTCGACTGACCGGCGACAAATGCTCTGCAAGGTAGAAAGACGTGGACACTGTATTTAGTTTAGTTCTCGAGCTCATTAACCATTGAACAAGTCATATATAAAACAAGAGCTTAAAGATTAGATAACGATTATATTCTTCATTTTAGCTGTAACAATAGATATCATTTAAAATACTTGTACAATAAAGACATAATTTAATTTTCAGTTGTACGATCAAATTAGAGAGTTTTAGAATTTAATTAAAGCTTGCTTAACAAGACAATAAAAGTTGTAAATACCGAGTTTTGTCACTGCTTTTAAAACAAATACTACAAAAACTGGTAAATATTAAAGCATCATTGCATCAGTGCTTTAATGAGCTTTCACACAAACTCGGCTTAAAGCTTCAACGAATGTGCCTCCCAAAAAGTTAAAGCAATAGATTGATAAAGCACAAAATGGAAAAATCAATCATCGCGTAAAATTAATTGATCCACTTAAATAATTCATGGGGAATTAAGAATGCAAATGCGCGCTTAATAATTGTTCTGCAATTATCTTTGAAAACACGCTGGAAAACCCCGTGGCATAAAGAAATTCCCTGCAAAAATAATCCCTATCGAATTGCATCACAAATGTTTAAATTTATTACGAACCGATTTCAGAAAATACATATGTTTAAACCAAACCCCAAGCTCAAATCATTGGGAAATTAATTATTGATTGTCGATTAAAGAATTCTGGACTTGAAATCGAAAAATAAAATGAGTAATTTATGAAATCAAAACAAAGGCTAATTGGGCTGCTTTATGCATAAACAATAATCGGAATCAACAAAATCGAACACTATTTTTGGAAATTGTTTACCACAGAAAAAAATAACAAAGTTCAGCATAACGAGAGCAAACTGTATGTAAAAAAAAACAAATACAAGTGTGTATTTGTGTGTGTGTGTGTGTGTGTGTGTTTACAGTATTTAGCTGAATGGGAGGCCTGCTTTCGATTTTCTCGTTGCGAATGAATCAAAAAACAACAGCAACAAAATGTTATACATTGTGTATATAAATGAAATCATTTTCATTGCAAGCGTCGTTTGTAATTTTAGAACTTGGCACGAACACGCTTCACACACACACTCACACACACACACTCACACACACACACAGAGCAACAACATTTTCATTCACCAGCAACGTGACGTCACACAGACAAAACACAGTCGACTGCAGGTTGCTGGCCCCACTGTGCCGACAACAGCAACAACAACCACATCGCAATAGAATCCTCAACCAGCTGGTTTTTTTGCAAAAGCAACAGCAACAGCAACAACGTCAGTTGGCAAAGTGCCAAAAGCAGCAAATGAGACGAAACAAGTTTTGTTGTTGTTCTTGGTGTTGTTGTGCATACGTCACACGGCAGCGAGGCAGGCAGCGAGAGCGAGACAGACAACAACAAGCATAGAGAAGTAGTCAAAGCGTAGCAGAAGAAGAAGCAGAAGCAGGAGAAGCAGCGCACAAAACGTGCAGAATGCAGTTGGCAGGGCCGGTTTTTCTTTCTTTTTTTTTTGCGCTTCGCTTCTTTACTTTTTATTTCTTCCTTTTCATTTTCTGTAAGCATGCAAGCTGACGTTTGTGTATGTATAACAGACACGCACAGGCACACACACACACACACACACGCACGTACGTGTGTATGTGCAAAGCATACATACTATTTAAAGTTTTGTTTTGACTATTTGCTTTTGGTTTTCGTCGTTCGTCGTCGTCGTCGTCACGCAGCCGGCGCGGTCGCCGCGTGACTTGCCGAGCGGCGTCGGTCACGCCAATTAACATACACACACACACACGTTGTACATGACATCTGCACGTATGTATGTATCTTTGTGTATGTATATGTGTGCATGCGGTTCGTTATGTACTGTACATGAACATGCGCAAAGCGCGCACAAACACACAAGCAATTATATATGTATGTATGTGTATCTGTGCGGCTGTGACGACGATTGTCTGTACTGTACTAGTCCCGCACTAGCTACTTTGTGGTCACTAAGTGACTATTTCCATATTATTCAGCAAGTGCATATATACTATTCACTAGCTGACTAGTTTCGTACTAGCAACTTTGTGAACAGACATGGACTATCCCTAGGTGACAATTTCCATACAATACACTAGCTGACTACTCATGCACTAGTTACCTTGGTAGTCATTACCCGTCCATTTCCCTACTCTACAGCAAGTGACTACGTACTACACACTAGCTGACTAGTCCCGCACTAGCCTCAAAAGCAAACGAGGTGTTGACATTTATCATAATATAGTAGCGCGCTAGCACTTCTGTAAGTGTATCTGAGTTGTTGCGTCGCTGTTAACCCCGCTGTTAACGCCGCTGTTAAGTTTGCGTTTTTTGTATTTTAAGGTTGCCAAAAACGTATGCGAAGCACGCGCACGCGTAGCCACAATTTACTTTTGCTGCCCCGCTGCTGCTGCTGCCGTTGCTGCTGCTGTGAGCTGGGCTTTCATTTGTATGCCTGGCGGCGTCGCGCACATTGCTCAAATGTCGACGACGCTGTCAGCGGCAATCGCACAGTGGGCTGCATACGAAATGCGGCGTCGTCGTCGTCGTCTAGCAGCTCAGAGTGCTGTTATGTTTATTTATTGAGACTGTTGCTAGCCACCTTCCCCATCTTCGCCCCTACCCAACAACAACACATTGTTCCTGCTGCTAAATTGGCGAGTCAAAAAACGCGCACAGACATCGCAATTTGCGCTGCTGCGATGTCGCTGTCAACGTCGCTGTCGCTGTCGCAGTCGCCTGGCTGCTTGTGCTGTGTGTGGCCTCCGCAATAACGAAACGTGATTATTTATAGCATTTGTTTATATTTTGCACGCAAATGTGTAAAAATAATAACAAAAGCCAAAAAAAATCATAATAATAATAATGACAGCAGCATCGGCAATAACAAAGTTGTAGAAGAAGCAGCGCAAGAGCGAGAGAGCAACAAAATATGCAGGCAGCGTGTGCACAGTGGTTGCATTGCCATTTGTTGCGTATTCTCAATTTTCTCTCTGACTAATACAATATTTCATATGCATATGTATAAATAGCAAAAAAAAAACATAAGTATACATAAAATAAACATACGAATTTTACACATTGGCGCTCATTCGTTTTGTATATGTTTTCATTCACATAAAAACAGAAACGATTCTTGTATGTGAAATGCAGGCACGCTATCGCCAATTCTTGTTGTGGGGCAAAAATCTATTTTTGGTTTGATTTCGTTTTAGAATTTTTCCGTCTGCTTTTGGAAGCGTAATGTTCTTTTTTCGCACAAGCAAAAACATGAATCATTTTCTTGTCAATTATATTACAAATGCTGCGAAATTTGTGCCTGAGAGCTCAAGAATTTGCCCTCTTCACATGAATGAAAACGGAACCACACCCCAAAAACAAAAAAAAATATAAGACGAAGCGAGAGCACTACAAGGCAAACAAAGATCCATTACATGCGCACACATGCACATGTGTATGAACATTTTTAGAGGTACGATTTTTAAACTGATGTGCGTAATTGGAAATTATTCTATTATGAATTTATTTAGCTCTGCCATTTTTATGCGCTTTAGCGGCACTCTGAATGGTCGTCTGATTATTTCAATTGGACGCACTCATAATTCGGATCTCTCAATTGTTTTCCGTTGATAAAACCACTCGAAAAGTCATAAAATAAAAAATTGGAATACTTTCGATAATAGATGGCAGCTAGAGGAGATGAAAGGCAAAAAAAAAAAGCCAGTTCACAGCGCATAATCAAAAATAAACAAACTATATAGACAAGCAACGAAGCGTGTGATCTGCCTCCTTTGCAACCATATATAGCAACATTATATGTACAAACAACGCACACAATTATACCTTGCGCTATCAGTCATAGTTGGCCGTGGCGATAAGATAGTGGCGTATATATACATATATAATAGAGTGAGACTCAATGAGGCACCTCACGATAAGATAAACAAAACAGCTGTGTGTATAAAACGCAGCCAAAGCAAACGAAAGTGGAGTCGACATACGCTAGCTATATCAAGAAAAGACCAAGAATAATAATAATAATAGTACATATATTTTATACTCTCTCTCTCTCTATATCGCTGCCTCGTAGTATCGTGTTTATGGACCAATGTCGGGAGAATGCGGCGAATATAAAACCCACATGACGTCGTCTCTAAATGGGACGACGACCACAACAACAATGCAACAATCGCACTGTGAAATATGGATGAAAAATACTTATCGCAAAGTCAGTTTTAGAGCTTGAGCGTATTGCGCACGCATAACTTATCAACTTTGGCGGATAAAGAGTGGCAATTATATTAAATTGAGCAAAAGTTCCCTTTGGCATTATCCATAAAATATTTGAAATTTCTAAACTGTAAAGAACTGTATCTAAAAATATATATATATTCAATTTTGAGAGCTCTCCTGATTGGGTTCATTGTCCGGTTTTTCCCAACAAAATAAAACCACAAAAAGCTAAAACAAACTGGTTTCTGGGTATTTCGTATGTATTGGGAATCGATATATCATTGATAATAATATGCGTGGTATTATAATCGACATTATTAACCACACTTTTATTGATAACACTCAATACAACATTATCGCATTTCACAACCACTGTTCTTTGCATGCTTGTCTTATCGAGCAGTTACCTGCTTATCTCCCTCCACTGATAACGCTGATAACGAACAAAAAATAATGCGAGATAAGATAATGGCGAGCGCATGATACGCATTTAATAGCCGCCCGCTTATCATGCAGGCCAAAGAATCTGATTTGTGCACCGAAAATACAAAAATAAAACATTGTCGCTTTCATTCATACACATGCAGCGTGTGTTTGTCACACTGTGCTGCTGCTGGCCAATGCATCTAATCAGCAGCGACGTCGCTGTCGCTCACGCTCTCTTTCTGCATGCCCGGCTGTTCACGTGTTAACGGTGCTGCTGCTGATTGACAAAAGAGCGTGCCTAATTAACGCCTAGGATAGTGTGCTAAGGTGTGAGCGAGAGCGCTGCAATAAATTCCTTGCAAACTGCACTACAACAATAACAACATCGTGTCGTGCATACACGAAGTGCGTTCAATGAAGACGAACCAAAAGCCGAAGACGACAACGAGACAAGGGGGCGGCAGTCAATGTGGGCGGCACACGTCTTATATATGCATATGTATGTATCCATGTGTGTGTGTATGTGTGTGTTATTATATACGCATGCATTATGTGCCCGCTTTGTAAACGACGCTAGCGTGTCAGCGTACGTACTTACATACATACATACGTACTTTGTGTGTATGCGGCGTTGCCTGTTGTTGTGTATGTATACCAAAAGCGTTTGTTATATTTTTAGTATACACACACACACACAAACACGCAGTGGCGCGGTTTTTGATTTTGGTAATGAAACACACACATACACTGACACTCGCCATAGGGGCAACGTAACGTAAATACACACGTAATAAGCAGGCAGAGCAGCGTAAAACGTAAAAGCACAATACACAAACAATTTACGCACCGTGAAGCCAAGTCAATTTGAAATTGACCAAACTTTATCTGCTTGCAAACTTGATAAAACAAATAAGAATATTTATGAAACTCAAAATACACACAATACTATACACTTTATCAATGAATGATTTAATGGCCATTATCAACAATTAAACGCAAAAAAGTGCAACCCATCAATGGAAATCAAGTTAGCCCCACAGTTGACACACAACACAACACAAGATGACGGCATCGGCATGCGCGAAAAATGCTCATTATTTGCTTTTGCTTTTGTTTTCTGTTTTGTGCTGTGAGTATTCAAGAGAAGTACACACACATACACCCAGCATGTGTGTGTGTATCAGTGTTGCCAGCTGTTGAGCGCCCGCATAAGCTGAATGCTCAACAAAAAAAAAGCTGATATAAGTTTCTCAAGTTATTATTTAAATTACATTTGTTAACTAATCACCGATTTTTAAATTTTCTTGCTCACTTAATATAACTTCTGTTTTTTAATATGACTAACGTATTAAATGTAAAGCTAGCTTCGTTATTTTATTGCTGTGAAACATTTTAAAACGGATCCACCCGACAGATTATTATGCCGAAAATACATTTGTTGCTATGAGTTTGAAAATCTGCTAGATTTATGGCTAAAAGCTATTTGCAAATATGCCAGATCTAGCCGCAAATAAGCTCAGCCGGCAGCACTGGCGTGTGTACTGCAGTTCGTTCCGTATACTAACTAAAAATGTATCTACACTTTTTGCTCTTCTGCGCATGTGTGTGTGCAACTTGTTATCGCATAGCGTAAAACAGGCAAGTAGAAGCAGAAATAAAAACCAAAACAAGTTTAATGACGTTTTGCGCGCGCACACAAAAATACAACAACAGCAACATGGACAGCGAGAAAGAATAAGAAAAAAACACACATACTAAAGCAGAAAGTCAAAAACTCGTTTAGCCCCCAGGCAAACGCAACAGCAACAACAACAGTTGGAGACGGGAGAGAGACACAGTTACAGCAGCCCAACTTCAAAGAGAGTAACAAATTTTGGAGACCCGAAATCGACAACGTTGAAAATTTTGCACGTCTGTTTTTATTACATTTGCAGTCCTTTCGCCGCAGGGTGCGGACGACTGAAGGGGGGAGAGGGGGGCCTACGTGTATGTGTGTGGCTTGTTATGTATTTGAGCTTTCGCGTTGTGCGCATGACAGACACAAGGCACGCAAAAGGCAAGGCAAGGCAAGGGTTGGCAGCCGAAGCCAAAAGGTGGCGCTGTTGCCGTCGTCGTTGTTGTTCTGCGTTGACTTCTAGGCAATGTATGTGAGTGTGTGTGTACGTGGTTAACGTTTTATGCGTCAGTTATAAAACAATTGCATCTGCAGAAGACGCCGCCTGTCATTTGCCTGCTAGCTACCCTTTTACCCTTACTGTCTCCCTCTCTCTCTTTGCCTGTCACTTGCAGGTGAAATTTCGCTTACACACACACACACGCTTACGCATACATGCAGCATTTGCTGGAGCCTGGAAACAGCGGCGCTCTCTTTCCACTGAAAAAGCTGCATCAAGGCAACTGCAGCTAGCAGAGATAGCGAGCGAGCGAGAGAGAGAGAGAGAGAGCAAGCAGTGCAGTTGGTTTGGTGTGTGGCCGATAAGCGATGCTGCTGTCGCTGCCGCTGCTGATAAGAAGTTCGTTCGTTAGCTTCTCGTTCGTTCGTTGAGTTCTCGCTGCGTTCGTTGAGTCGCATTATCTAATCGCTGTGTTGCGCTTTGCTCGCACTTCGCTTATCAGCCAAATAGTCCAAGTCTTTTTTTTTTTTCGTCGTCGACTGATAAGCGGGCTAATAGCACAACTCATGTCTTCCTATCTGCCATCTCTTCCTGTGCCTCCTTCCCCCCCCCCCCCCTCCTCGCTTCCCTCTCGCTCCTAGCTCTATCTCTCATTCGCTCTCGCTTGCACTGCTGATAAGCTGCAATCACGTTCGCTCACTCTGCTTGGGATTTGTGCCAGTTTGCAGAGTTCGCTTATCTGCCCAACACACACACGCACGCACACACTCACACACTCGCTTGTCTGTGCGGAACTAGATCCTTGAAATAAAACTCAACTTGTTTCGTTAAGTTTGTGGGCAAATGGCAATTGCAATAAATGCTAAAAGAAATAGTTCATAGATAGCTTTCTTAAAGTTTCAAAGGTTTGTTTATATTATTTACTTAAACATTTAGCTGGAATCCCCATTTAACGACTATTCGTTAAGTATCCCCACTTCATCGCTGAACTAGTTGTTCGTGCTGTGATTTCATTCTTGATTGACTTTATCATTTTTGCGACAATCTCCAATTCATCTCTCTCTCTGCCGGTTTCGTTAAGTTGTTTTCTGATAAGAGTATTCCCACATTTCAAATTATTTTTACGTGTTTCGTTAGTTTCTTTTAATTTAATTTGAAACTAGTTCTTGCTTTAGTTTCTTTCGCTCTATTTGGGTAGGTTTTCACTATATCTCGCTCTCTCTCTCTCTCTCTCTCTGGCTTTGTTAAGTATGATTTTTATAGTCAAATGAAAACTTGAGCTAAATTTAAGTAATCCCGAATTTTTGTGTTTGTTTTTAATGTGATATATGAAAATTGTTCTTGATTTAGTTACTTCCCCATACTCATTATTTCGTTAAGTAAACTTTCTTGCCATTCCTAATTAACTTTCTGGACGACATCGCTAGTTCATATTTCCGTTTCTCTTTCTTTTTATCTATCTATAGTTTCGTTAAGTTTGATTGTGTTTTATTATTTCGTTCATTAAACTTTCTTGTCAAATGTAAGCTGATTCTTGATTTAATTTCTCGATTTTTGTGCCACCGCTAGTTCATCTCTCTCTTTCGTTAAGTTAGTTTGTGTCTCATTCATTCGTTAAGTAACCTTTTTGAATGTTGATTTAATTTCCCATCTTTTTGCCATCTTCATCTCTCTATCTCTCTCTCTCTATGCCTTTCCCCCTCTTGCAAGTTTCGTTGAGTGAGGTTGTGATGCAACTTACCGCCCGCCTTGAAGGTGGATGCGTCGAAGCTGGGCGCCCGCACCGGCTGCTGCTTGTCGCGGAGGCTGAGCTGCCGCTCGGCGGGAACGTAGCTGACGGGAGCGGGAAGCGATTCGCCGCGGGTGAGCGGCGGTCGAGCGGCGTTCGGATCGTCGAGGACGCTGCGCTTGGCGCTCGACGGTCCGACGTTGACGTTGATGTTGACGCCGCCGACGACGCTGTTGCCGCCGCCGGCATTCAAATCAGCGACGCTAACGCCGACGCCTGGAACGTGTTGCGATTGCTGCTGCTGTTGCTGCTGTTGATCGGCGTCGAGGTCGTCGCTGGGCGGCCGCTTCAGGTTGACCGACAGCGCGGGCAGCAGAGTGGAGCCTCCTCCGCCTCCCCCGCCGCCGCCAGCCCCGCCGCCCGGTGGCTGCTGCTGCTGGGCGACGGCGCGTTGCACGCTCGTCGGCGGCATGTGATGCGGCTGCATGTGCGAGATGCGCACGGGACGCACATCGTTCGCTGCCTCCAGCTTGACGGGGAAATCCATTTGTTGCTGCTGCTGCTGTTGGGGAGGCGGTGGCGGTGGGCCGATGCGGGGAATTTGATAGGCGGCTGCCACGGCGGCAACATGATGATGCGACAGCGCCAATGCCGCTGCCGCGTTGCTGCCGGCGCCGCCGCCGACACCGCTGCCACTTGTGCTGGGCGCCGAGCGGTGTTGCAGCGACTGTTGTTGCTGTTGATGTTGCTGCTGCTGTTGCAAGACGACGACTTCGCCGTTTTCGTGCGCCCTTTTGCTGCTCGGATGGAGGCGCTTCATTTGGCGTGCGGCATCGAGGACGACTTCGATGCGATCGGCGCCCTCGTAGTTGACGCAGCCGCGACACACGGCCTCCGAGAAGTCATTGATCATGGCCCACGGCATGCGGGGCAGATCGCACAGATAACAGTGCTGCCGCTTCGTTTGCAGCGACATCTTCAACATTAACAGGGCCGTTAACAGCGGTGAAGTGTTGTTGCTGGAAGTCGGATTGGAATGCAGTCTGTTAACTGCTTAACAGTGGCTACTGCTGCTGCACTCTGTTAAGTGCTTGAGAGTAACAGTATTTGGTTTAACAGTCGCGTTGCTGTTGTTGCATTCTATACACATACATATGTATGTAGTACGTATTGTAGTTAACAGTAACAGTTGCGCTGCTGCTGCGACCCAAATTTACGCGCGCAACTCGACCCACTTTTTTTTTGGCGTCGCTGCTGCTGCTGCAGAAAATACTACTGCACACACAAACACAGACACGCACTTGCACGCACGCACACACACGCAAAAAAATACACACGCTGTTTATCGCTTGTTTTTAATTAGCGCCGATAACACAAATATCGATATCGCCGTCAATTGCTGTCGCTGATGTTGTTGTTGTTTTTGTTGTTGGCACCGGCAGCTTGTTGTTGTTTTTATCATTGTACATATTTTTTCTTCTTTTTTGTGTTTTCTGCTTTGTTATTGATTTTCGCGGCGGCACACGCACACACACATGACCGGTTAGTTTGTGTGTGTGGGTAAAAAAAAAATGATGTATTTAATGTAAGTTTATTGTTTTTCTTATTGCGCTGCGAGACACACACACACGCACACACACACAGTACACAGCGTCCGTGTGTGTGACGTTACGTTTGCTCGCACACACACACACAAAGCGAGGCGGCAGAGCGAGCGAGAGAGAGCGAGAGACACGTACACGAGTGACGCTAAAAATGTTGTGTGGGCAAACAACGGATACCGAAGAATGTTGTTGTGTTGTGTTGTGTTTTTGGCGTAAGCGTAAAGCGTAACTTGACGCGGCAACGTTCGGCTACAGAATGATGAAAATGAGCGGTGCGCACAGCAAAAGCAGCGGCGGCGGCAAGCAGAGAGCGAGCAACCAACAAAACACACAAGAAAAAAAAAACAAGGCACGTCAAATCAAGCGACCCAGTGGTGAATAACACATATGTACATACATCTACATACGTGTGTAGCATGTGCATGCACGTGTGTGTGTGTACATAGGTCATGTAATGCACAATGGGGATGTTGTTGATAATCAAATTACTAATGCGAACAGTTGCAGATAACAAATGTTGATACTCGCTGGCAACTGCTGCTTAATAAAACTTTGTATGCAGTATAATCAGCAATTATTAAATTTCCAATTTTATTTTGGTTATATGGTTTTAATGAGATTCTGATATGCGATTAATATACAACTGTGTAAATTATTAAAAGTTGACTTTTATCATATTCAAAAAAGAAATGTATTATATTTTATTTTAAGATTAATACATTTTTTTTTTAAATTATTATTTCAAATGTTTTAAATGTTTTTGTAATCAGATTTTTTGTTAAATAAACATTTTTAAAGAGATTCTGATATGCGATTAGTAATAAGCTATTTAAATTATTGTAGTTCGGTCGAAATGTTTTTATTATTAAACGTTAATGCAGATTTTTGTATTTATATTTTTTTTAACGTTTATTTATTGTGTATTATTAATCTCACATGCTTGTTTTATTTGTTATTAAATGAGTTGTTTAATGTTTTTTTATTTGTAATGAGATGCTGATATCTGATTAATGTACAAGCTTTTTTATTGCATGTAAACCATCTGCAAATTACTCGTCGCTAATTTGTTGAAAATTCGCCTTATCGCATTACAGCCAATTGGCAACTGGGCTCAATGCCGTTCTCAATGTTGTTGTACACACACATTTTTCAGTTCATGCGCGCACGCTCTCTGCCACACACACACATGTACACACACAGTGACACAGACAGACAGAGAGACGCACGTAGTACAGTGCTTGCTCTGCCAATTGGGATGAACGTGCGGAGAGCACACTGAGAGACCGAGCGGTTGTTACAGCGAATGGCCACTGTACGTGTGTGCGTGTATGTGTATCGTCATACACACAGACAGGGAACAGTTGTGAGTACGTGCGAGCACGTCATAAGCAAAAGCAAGGCTGACGAGGCTGTGACGACGACGCCGACGACGTCGTGCGAAGGGGGCGCGTTTCGTATTGGGGGTTGAAACGAGCGCAACGTGTATGTGTACACATACATTCATACATACGTATGCATGTGTGTACGTGTGTGCGTGTGAGCGTATACATACCGAAACGGTTCGTGTATCGATACACAAATGTAGACCTTGAATACGTAACGGCGATGCAGCCGGCGTCACTGCTACGTCACTGCGCAGCGCAGCAGCGGTGTCGGCGGCAGCGACTACAACAGCCAATAATGATTGCAGCGCATTTTTAATGACGTTGCTTATTTTATTATTTATTTTTGCATTTACTTTAGTTTGCTTTTTCGGCGTTACGCATATTTTTCTTTTGCGCAAGCGACAAAAGAGGAAATTGATAATTAGCGTCGCACACAACAGCTGATGCGAGAGCGCAAATCAGCTGTGCTAACAGCTGTTAAGGCGGCAGCTCAAGCCGTTGCCAGCGCTGTTAACGTTAGCGTGTCTTGCAGTGCGCTGTTAACGGTTGTGTTACAGTGTGTGTGCGCGTGTGTGTGTGTTATGTACGAATTTTTGGCTGCGTTCCAGGAAATGTTAGAACTGCGCATGCACATGATGTATGTATATGTATCTGCCACGCCTCCTGGCGTTCGGTAGGTATAACAATTGTCCTGGGCATATATACCTATATATGTATGTACGTATATATCGATCGATATGGCCGACCATGGTCTGGGACAAATTCCACGTCGTGTCGTGCTTGCCCTTTATTTTGTGTGTATTCTGTGAGCGCTTCCTGGCAGCAACAATGCGGAAAAACCAGATACACATGAGCCCTGATTTTCCTCAACTCGACTTGCAAAAGGGGTGGGTGGCAAGGGCGGGTTGGTGGCAAGTGGGGAAGTCAATCTATTAACGACGCTGACGTTGACGTCGATGCGGCTGCTGATAACGGGTCCCGACTGTACTACGACAAAACACAGCATTATTATTACTCACTGCGTGCTTATCAGGCTAAATTGCAGTACACACTATTTGCATACTATATAGCATATCGGGGAGCGTAATCACTACAAGTTACTTATAATATTTAAATTACATGTCAATCAATATATGTACTTCGATTACTAAGGCTTTTCCCCAATAATTTCATTATTTCTGATCAAAAAATTAAATAAAACTTAGAACAATACAATAAAAGTAATAAAAATGATAAATAATCAATATAAAATCAAATATAACAAAATTAAAATTAAAATTAATTATTATTTCGAAGTAAAAATAATAATTATTACAATTTTTTAACAATACAAATACAACATAAATAATTGAATTAAAAAATTAAAATTTCATCAGGAAAATCAAATAAAAAAACCAAATCATAATTATAATTTCTTAATGGAAAAAATATCAAAATAAAAAATAAGCATTATTTTTGAGCAAAAATCAGACTACAAAATTACAAAAAGTAGTTATGATTATTGGGGCAAAAATATAAGACTTAAAAAGAATAATTGATTAATAATATCTAAATTATTATATTTGATTTTTATGATGTGTAATTTTTTCGATCAAACTCAAGCTTAAATAAATAAATTTCACGGCAGGTTGTTATGTGACTATTTCATATGGCAAATAACTATGAATACAATATACATATTAAATGATTCAAAAAAATGGAAGAAAAAAAATTAATTGTTTAACCATTAGGATTTTTCGTGTAAATCTGCGACAAATGAGCGTATTAAAGAAAGTCTTTGCTAATATTATACCATTATTTTCGAACCCTGCTATATAGTGTAGTACTATAAGTAGATTGGGGTTTTTTGATGGAATCAAATGTATTTTTCAAAAACATCAAAATAATAATCGTAATTATCAACTGCATACAAAAATATACGCATTGTATATAGTACATATACATATATGTATGTGTATATATTACTAAATTTATAAAGTATATGCGGGTGTGTGTGTGTGGAGTGTGTAAAGTTAGTTTAAACATTGAGAGGCGCGAACATTCACAATAGTATGACAACAGCTGTTATACGGCTAACAGTCAATATAACAGCCAAGCTAAGCAAGTGTCATTTCAGTTATTATACAATGTTTTTCTTTTCGTTTTCTTAGCTACATGTAAATCAGTTAATTAGTCGAGTGGGCGGGGTAAGCGTTTACAGTAAGTATAACAGATTTTAACATAAATGTGTGCGAGTGTATAACAGTTAGCACTGTGCGGCTTACGTACTAATTTTGCATTGAGCAATTGCCAGATGTATTACACTTTTTTAAATATTCTTTTCTCTTTTTTTTGTGGTTTTTGCGTAGTACAGTTACATCAGTTATACGCATTAAAGTTAGACTTGCGTTGAAGCTATATATAAACATACAGATCTACATATAAATTTATATCTATATCGTATTGCGCAACATGTTTGTTATTCGTTAATAGGAGGGTATGTGTTATACTGTTATACATTGTTCATCTTCGTATAATAAATTAGATTTAAGCACTAACATGGAATATAGAATGTATGTATGTAAAAAAATAATTGTTATATTTGTTGCTGTTCGTCGTCGACATCGTCGTCGTTTTCTGTCTCTTCTTTTTTCAATTTTCCCAACCCAATTTTGTCGCTTGGTGGGCATGGCACAAGGTTTAACTATATTCTTTTTTCTTTCTCCTCTTCTCTCCTCTTTCTCTCTCTATCTCCTGTTTCGTATTCGCATTTGTTTTTTGTTGTCAGTTTCTTAAACGTTAGTTGAGTTGTGGCTTTTGTTCGGCAACTGTTATACCCTGTAAACTTACGATGCTATCGAACTATCGTTTTTTATACAATTCTTTATTTTTTTTTGTAAATATTGCAACTTCATATTACAGGCACTTAACCTTGGTGTATGTATCTCGACTATCAACTACAAGTTATGTTAATCAATAAAAAAAATAAAAAAAAACAAAATAAAATTAATGTGCGTGTTCGCAATTAGCTGTATAACAGTGGATAAAATTGAGCATTACTGTTATATGGACGCTGCGCTGTGACCAGCTTCTTTCCTTCTTCTTCTACTTTTTCCTGTTATTAAAGCTTCGATTTCTGTTTTATTTTTGTATAGGTTGGGGCAAGTTTCGTAACATCGTTTGTCTCCTACACAGCAGCCACAGCGTCGCTTCTTCTTTCACTTTCTCTTTCGTCTAGTTCTACTTTCGAACAGTTATTGTCTACAACTGTCGTCGCTTTTCGCTTCGTTTTCTGTTCGTTGAGTTTTCGTTTTGGCTTTCTTTGTTGTTCTTGTTCGCGGAATGTATTGGAATGCGGTCGATGTGTGTGTGTGTGTGTGTATAACAGTTGTGGAATATGTGTGCGTGTGTGTGTTGCTGCCGTTTCGCGTATAACAGTTAACAACGCGTATTGAAATGCGTTCGCGCTGGCGGCGGCGGTGGCGCTCTTCTCCTTCGCTCTCCACCTCCCCCCGTCGTCGTCCCTCCTCCAGCCCTTCCATTGAGCCCAGCAGCAGCAGCGGCGGCGGCTGCGGCAGCTGCCTCGTCCCGCATCTTCTGCTTCTGATCGCTGAGACGGGCGCCAAGTCGATGCACCTTCTCCGGACTGAGAATGCTCAGTTTGCTGCTCTTGCCTCCCGACTGCGACTGCTGCTGTTGCTGGTATGCAGCGGACACTGTGGGGAAGAAACAGAGAAAAATAATGTTAAAACTGTTATACAGTGTTAAGTCATCAATGGGGGAAAATGCCAACGATCGATTTGGATTGCATCGATATGGAATACGTTGAGGAAAGGCTGAGCAACTGTTATACAGATTGTTCAAAAGCCCATCCACTGTTATTCAGTGATGGCTATAGATTTGAGCTGATTCAAAGGAATATTTCTACAGCACAGGAGGAAGGAGAAATTATATCTAGCTGTTATACAGTTTCTATCTATCTATCTAGAAGAATTGCAAACAATATATTTGAGATGAATTTAAAGCTCATTGTTATACAGGAGGCAAGAGTTGCTCTACAGTTCCTTTAATGGCCAATTAACTGTCAACTATATTGTTCTGAGCTACTTCTAAATAATACTTCAATAGCACGTTGTTATACTGAAATACAAGAGGCTGCAGAGATGCTGAGAAACTGTTATATATTCTATTAAAGAACCAATCAACTGTTAAACAGTGATGTCACTGTTGGGCTAGTTAACTGAATGGGGAAGCGCAAATGATCGATTTGGGCTACCTAAATAGAAAACATAATCTTAAGAATACATCTACAACGAATCTACTGTTATACAGTATGTTAAAGAAGTGCTGTATAACTGTTATTGCTTATGACAGTTTTTGGATATAACAGTGCTTAAATATTAAAAACAAGGAAAGGCAAATAAAATCAGTCGCTTTGATTATCTATTTAAATACAATGAACATCGTGAACATTTTCTCTCTTCAGAAGCACTGATCTATTTCCCTGTTGAATACACGAATTTATCTAATTTATCTGACCGTCTGCCCGTCCGTCCGCCTGTTGCGACACGCTTTTCTCAGTGACTAACCAAGCTAACGACTCCAAATCTGCTGTGTGACTAGAACGGAGCTATAGTTTACTCAGAGTGTCTTTAAATTACCATTGTTGTGCTGGCGCTGCGCTGTGGCGGCCGTGTGCCGCTGAGCGAGATGCTTGCTGGGCGAGCCGGGTCGGTTGATGCCGAGGCGCGTGGGCGAGACGCCGTTGTTGCTCGTGGTTGGCGGCTTCAGTGGCTTCGCCTTGCTGGCGCGCAATTGACTCGTCGTGGTTGTGGGCGCCGTTGGGCGTTGAGCGCCGCTGCAGCTGGTCAGGGGCAGCGTTAACTTGTGCTTCTTGGGCAGGTAATCAGAGGAGGTGGCGGCGGCAACCGCTGGCGCTGGGGCATGCAGCTCGACGGTGCAGGTGACCAGCGTTGTGGCAGCCGCTGCCTTGCTGCGCTTGGGCGCCGGTGTCATCGTCGTCGTCATCGTCGTTGTCTGCTTGGCAGCCAGATGCTCCAGCGATTCGGCGTGCGACAATTGCGGCAACGGGGCGGGCAACTGACGGCGTCCAAAGATGGGCGTCTGATTGATGCGACGCGTTGTTGCCGTTGTTGTGGCGTTTGCTGCGGTTGCTGTTGCCGCCTCATGTTCGAGGCGTTGAAACATTTTGAGGGCAACCGGCGGCGTTTTGAAAAAGTTGCGCATCGAGTGCTGCGATTGACTGAAATTGCGACGATTCGCCTCCTCCAGATGCTCGAACTTGCTGCGACACTGATGCAACCGTGTGCGCATATCCTCGAAGGCCAATCGATGCTCGAGCGGCGGCGGCGGCGGCAGCGGCGGTGGCGTTGGCGGCGGCGGTGGCGTGCTTGTGGCATTCACCTCGTGATAGTTTAGGCTCGTATCACAACTGGAGTCCACATCCGAATAATTGTTCAAGTCGCGGACATCGTGCAGCTGCAGTTCGCCGCCCGGTCGCAGATCCACCAAATAACCCTTCTCGCCAAATGGACGGCATTTCTTGAGCGCCTGCTTCAGCGCCCGTTCCGTGGACGTTGTTTCGGGCGTCAGGCCGCGCAGTTGCTGCTGGGCGCCCAGGAAACGCTGACGGCGACGCGCTCGCATGCTGTCCCTTAAACGCTCGCCGCTCGGCGAGAAATCTTTGCCCAGATGCGGCGACTTCGGTATGTCTTGGGCCCGCATCACCACCGGCTGCTGCTCCAGCTGTTGCAGCTGCTCCACGTTCTCCTTCTCCACCACGTCCGTCGCTTCCACCTCCAGCTCCTCCGGCTGTGTCGCCAGATTGTCGAGACTGCGCTGCGAGGTGGGCGACAGCGCTGCCTCCTCGGAACTGATGTAGCTGTCCTGAAAGTTCTCGATCTCGTGCAGCAGTCGCGCCGGCGGCTGTTGCTGGGCAGCGAGATGCTGACGCAGCTGGTCCAGCCAAACGTGCAGCGTCTCGAAGCACGGCCGCATGTCCGGATTGAGGTCGCAGCACACGAAGGCCACCTTTACGAAGGCCTCGGGGCAATGGGCGCAGAACTTTTCCCGAAACTCCTGCTGGTTGAGGCTGAAGTCCGAGTTGCGCGGCATGTAATCCGGATCCGCTTCCACGCGGCCAATGATCTAAAAAGAGAGGACAGTTAGAAACGTTTAGGAAAGGATTAATTTAAAAAAAGAGAAGAAGTGGTAAGATTAAGAGCAATAAAAATGAAACACAATTCAATATTCAATAGATAACAGCTGTACAACGGAAGTCATTTAAGAGCTTAATGCCAGTGAAACGTATAGAAAAGTGACAACAAAAAAGAAACAATTTATAATGAAATAAATTGCAGCAGAAGTGATAACTTTTTTATGATTTGTCTTACTGAGAGTAGAAAGAAACAGTCTTGCAGAGCTTAAAAGCCTTTGAAACGTTTACGAAAGTGACAACAAAAAGAAGAATCAATAAGAATAGGCGATAACTTTATGCCACATCTTTATAATCAATAGGAATAAACAATGAGTAATGAGAGTCGCAAGAAATAGACTTGCAGGGCTTGAATGTAGAGAAACGTGTAGGAATAAGCTACGGGTTGAGTTAATACAATTTTATGATTTGTCTTTCTAGTCAATAAAAGTGAATAATACGCCCATTACATAAACAGACTTTTAGCGCTTAAATGCCAGTGAAACGTTTATGAAAGTGACAACAGAAAGAAGAATTCATGAGGTTATAACTATATACCATTTTTATCTCTAAGCAATAGACATAAGCAATGACTAGCAGAGCTTAAAAGCCAGTGAAACGTCTATGAAAGTGCCAACAAAGAAGAATTGATAAAGAAAAGTGTTGTTCGCCCACTGCCTTCATGGACACGAACTCACCTCGCACAGCATGATGCCGAAGGAGAAGACATCGACCTTCTCGTCGTACTTGAGGCCCTTCATCATCTCGGGCGCCATCCAATAGGGATTGCCGACCACCGTGTAGCGTTGCCTGCGCTGCCGGCTCTTGCTGCGCCTCAAAGTGCCGCTGGGCGACAGCGCGGCGTCGAGGCACGACGCATTGGAGCCAGCTGCTGGCGTTATTGTTGTCGCTGTTGCTGTGGCGGCTGTTGTTGTTGTTGCGGCACCTGGAAGACGTGGTGCATCGACGCTGCGTGCGAGACCAAAGTCGGCGACGATTACCGAACGATCCTCGCGCACCAGACAATTCATCGAGTTGAGATCACGATGGATGATGTTCATGGAATGCAAATAACTCATGCCGCAGGCAATGTCTCTGGCCAAACAGACGCGCTGCGGCCAGCTCAGCGACTGGCCGGGATCGTGGATGAGCTCCTTGAGGCAACCGCCCGCCACATACTCGGTGACCATGTGCAACTTCTTGTCCTTGTACAGCACACCGATGAACTTGAGGACATGCCGATGATCGAGCAGTCGCAGCACGGCCACCTCTTTGATGAAATTACGCTGGGCCTCCTCGTCGGCGCGATGCAGCTCCTTGAGCACCATCAGTTCGCCCGTCAAGCGATGCGTCACCTTGTACACCTTGCCAAAGAAGCCTTCGCCCAGTTTCTCGCCCATCACCAGATCGGAGGCGCGAAAGATGCGCTGCGGCTTCTGGACAACGCGACAGCTTTGGGTGCGCGACAAGTCATAAAGTTGCGGATGCGCCGAATGCTGTTGGGCCGTATGCTGCTCGTCCAGCAGCTTCGACAGACTCGAGCAGCGTTCCTTCTCCTTGAGCTGTGGCTGCGTTGCAGCCGCAATTATCGACTCCTGCTGCTGCTGCTGTTGTTGTGGCGGCTTCGTCGTTTGCAGTGTCTGTTGGCGCATCTTGCGCGCCTTGCCGTTCGTCTCGCTGACCGCCGCCGCCTTGTAGAGACGCTCGCGTCCACGTCCGCCCACCTCCACACTGGATGCCGAGGTGCTCAGGGGCAGGATCAGCGTGGAGGCGGAGCTGGCCCGTTGAATGTCCGCCTGGCTGCAGCTGCGACACACTTGCACCGGATCGTGCTCCACGGTCAGTTGCAGCATCTTCTCATTGCTGCGTATCAGCTTGTCGATCTGCTCCACGGATGAGTTGCTCACCGGCGTGCCGTTCACCTCCAGGATGCGATCGCCGATGTGCAGATTCGTGAGGTTCACATCGATTCTGCAAGCATACACAGCAAATATATATTAACTTGTTGAGTGGCGTTTGGGTTTTTGAGGAGCGTTTGGATTTGGTTTTTTAATGGGGTTCTTTTTCTGTTACCTATATGAAGCGCAACAACGATCCGCCACCGAGGTGAGCAAGGAGAAGGCGTATTTGCCCATGCGACCGTAAAATTTACAAATTAAACTTCATTAAGCGCAACACACCAAAGAGCGGGACAGCAAGACAGAGTGAGAGAGAGAGAGAGAACGAGAGTGAAGAAATATGAAACCAGCACCAGAGTTAAATTCATTTCTTAAACAACAACGAACACTAATACTAATATTAAGCATTCTGAAAAGCGATTTAAGCTACTTAAAACAAGTTATTTTTCTAATATTTAATATAAACTTAAGAATTGAAAAGAAAAGTAATAGGTTAGATCTTATTTGAAAAATTGTCAATAAGAGTTATAATTCACTTTTTTAATATATATTGCAGTACAACTATTTTGTATTATTATTGTTTCAATTAAAAGACAGCAAAATAATTTGTTCAATAAAATAATCAATTTCAGGGAAATCCGCTTCAAATTGCGTTGTAATGATAATTTTTAACTGTTTTTTGAAGTGCTAAAAAAGAAACTGATTTTAAGTAGACCTTTTCATTGATTTTAATGCTAATAGCTACGTAAGATGAAATCCACGTGAATAATATGTTTCATTGAATACGTATACGTAATAATTTGAAATAGTTTCCAAGTGTTTTGATAACCAATACTTAAAAAATGTAGTAATATTTGTACAAAATTTTCACTATAAAAAAACTGTATCAATCTAATAAAGAAATAGTACAATCCAAAATAGCCTTATATAGAATTTATTTCTTAAAAAAAAAATACAACCTCTTCTCGTATTAAGAAAATATTTGTATTTTGAATTTAAAAAAAAAAATAAGTTTTTTCTGAACGATAAAAATATCTTTGAAAATATTTTATAGTTTTTCTATTAACTAAAGGAAATTAGCTGTTTTGGGAAACCAACAAAATTCAGCAATGCCTTAAATGATAAAAATATATTTTAAAATAATTTAGAATTTCTCAATGGTCCAAAGGAAATTATAAATTTTGTACAATTTTTGTTAATAATAATTTCGCAATGATCTAAGATAAATAGTTAATACATAAAAATACAATTAGTACTATTACTAATTTTATTTCAATTTAAATTCGTATATTGTGTTATTAGTACTTATTTGAATAATTATTGTGTTCAGTTGTTAGTAATAGTTTTAGTTGTAGAGAAACTACTTTAAGCTTGAAGGTATTCCAAGTGCTTGTCGGCAGTTGAAATACGATCCAGAGTGGAACTTAAAATACCAATTAAGTGTTAGTATGTACCATAAATTAATAACAATTACTCAATTAGTGCGTCGCATTCTTGGAAAGTGGAGGAACGTGGGAGAAGGTGCAAGGGAAAACACATACATATATGTACATAGAGTATATAGAGAACTTACTCGGTTATCCGGACCGTGGGACAACCGTCGTCGAGGGCGCCGCCGTCCACTCGCAGTCCGGGCGTCGCATCCTTGGGGATCTCGACGAGTCGAATCGAATGCATCGGTTTGCCGGCCTTCGTGATGCGCGGCCTATCGTTATCGATGGGCAGACGCCGCGACTTCTTGCCATAGCACTGGCCGCAGTACAGCTTGGAGCGTTCGACCAAAGCGTACGATTCGCCCTCGCCGATGAATGAGCCGCAGGCGGCGCAGCAGAAGCATTCGGGATGGAATTTATGCTCGCCGGCAACCATGACGGGTCCCGTTATCACCGCCATGCACTGCTGACAGGCATCGCCGAAGCGCGCATAATAATCGTCACGGCAATACAGCAAATTCTCGCGCTCAAAATACCAATTATGGAGATGGGAGTCGCAGACGGAGCAGCGAAAACAATCGCAATGCCATTGCTGGCCGAGTGCCATCACTATCATCGATTCATCGTTGTGCTTTTTGTTTTTGCTTTTCGTCGTGGACGTCGCCAGCAGCGGGCAGAGGCAGCTGGCGCAGGTTGGCAGCACGTTGACGCTGTCGCGCTGTTGTTGTTGTTGCTTCTTCAATTCTTTTTGTTGCTGCATCTGTGCATCTGTTGTGTGTGCGATGCGTTCGGCTTGCTAAGCGAGAGAGAGAGAGAGAGAACAAGAAAGCAAGTTCATATAAAGAGCGCGGTGCATTGTTGTTTTCTGCCATGCTTCTTATTGAGAGCAGGCAAAGCGTTGTTGACAGTGTTGTCAACATAGCTATTTGCAGATCAAATTCAACTAATTTTATTTTTTAAAATTCAATTGCTATTTTGAAGTTAATATTTGGGTAGTGTTTAAATAATTAAAAGCTCTAATTTGTTACTCTGCCAGTTTCACAAAATTCATTCTCTATTTTAAAGTCAATAGTTAGATGTTGTTTAAATAACTTTAAGCTCTACAATACTTTGCGATAAGTCATAATGACAGTCACACACGGTGCATTGTGATACATTGATAGAAATGCAAAATTATGCAAGTAGTTCAGTTAAAAGCTTGAATAACTTGTGCTCATATTGGCTTAAAGAAAAACAATTATTACATATTATGTCGCCATATATCCAAGAATGTCTTCTGCGCGAGTTTGGCAATACTAAATTCAGCTTATGACAAATCGATATCTCTTTAAGCTTTACATTATTATTTACTTAAATGCCTTATTGAAGGTCAAACTACAACAGTGCAGCAAGGCAAAAGTTATGAATATGGATAGATATATTTTTTTAGTAAAAAGTAACGGCTATTTTAAATTTTTTCATAAAATCTGGCTATTTTTGGCTAAATTTAACGATCGATAGTTGGCAACACTGGTTGTTGTTGTTAGCATGCTTTGCGTTGCGAGAGCGCAGATCAAAAGAGAGAGAGCGGCAGTTGTTGATGCTGCTGACGATCTGGCAAGCCTTTGTTTACTGAACCGGTTTTGGAGCGATATGGAACTACTACAAAAACAACAATACGCAAGTCCAACTACATTTATTACCAATGCCTCTAATTGAAGCATGATGTCAGCGAGCCGGCATTACACGCATACACATATATACTACATATATTTCTTATATTTCCCAAATTGTAATTTGCATTTATTTGATCATGTGATTTGCGTGAACTAGTTCGGAACCAGAACTGCATAGCGCAGCACTGCCGAGGATGTACAGCAGAGGGAGCGGGTGGGCGGGGAATCTATTGTTATTGACCCTGAGAAATGGAGTGACTCTTTATTCTTGCAAAATAGCAACAACAACAACAAAAGCAGCAAATGAGTCGTCAACTACCAGCCAGGCAATAACAATATTGTTTAATATTAACCAGCTGACGCAGCGCATTGTCACATTAAAGTAGTTACAACAACAAAAACACACACACACACGTGAAATGACGAATGCAAACACATACACATAACTAAAGTTGATTAAAATTCCGTGTGTGGGGGAACGGGAACAACAAAGGCAAACGGCAAAAATTATTGCTGTTGTTGTTGTTGCATTCTTACTAATAGTTGTTGCTGCCAAAACCGTGCACACACACACACACACACGCACACGAACGCGCTCAAACTCAACACACACACACACTACCGCGCTCAAACTCACACTCACACACACTTACATAATTTATCTTGTATTTTGATGCTGTCGTTGTTGTTGTGGTTGTTGTTGTTGTGGTTGTTGTTGCTGCTGTTGTTTTACGCACATTGCGAATTTTCGTCGCGTTTTCCTTTCGTCCTCACACCATTTTCCGCACAGCCGGTCGCACGTTTTCAATTATACACTACACTGCACACACCAAGTCGAACATAAAAAAAAACAAATGCATTTGTTTAAAAAAAAAAAACCAAAATGAGCGACTAGCGTTTTGGTGAACAATGTGACCGTCGCGCTGCAAACACAAAAATGCCCCAAAGCTACACATACCAAAAGCCGCTCGTTTGCCGTTAAATACCAGAAGAAATTCCACAGCTTAAAGGTTCTGTCAAGTGATTGCGCGCGCGAATTTTGACATTCAAAAAGAGCCAAACAAAATTGTGTACATAAATCAACACAAGTATTCTCATTTATTTGAAACACCAACTAATTCGCTTCCATTTTGCCTAATTACAATTTCATCTTAATTGAGCAATCAAAAAAATAGTTAAAATAAATAAAAAAAATTATGTACAAGGAATTCATTATGTATTTTCGTCACATTGCTCTAAAATTTTAACCCTGCGGCAGCGTAGTTGTTGTTGACGGTGTTGTTGTTGTTGCAGTTTTATTGTTTGTTGTCGACGACGTCACAGTCGGAGTCGTCGTCGTGGCAGTTGACAACACATCCTCGGCCGCCTGCACCTGATCCTGGATCTCGCGTCGCTCCTGCTGACGCACCAGCTCAAAGTACAGGCCACGCTTGGCCATAAGCTCGTCATGCTTGCCGGTCTAAAATTACAGAATGTAAATATCTAATTAGTATGGCTAACAAATAAGTTATAGCCGAGTGTGGTCGACTGTCGGATACCATCGATGTTCTATAGAATAGAAAAAATCACGGATTTTTGCTTATATATAAAACGATAAAGGCGCATAGTCAAATTTTAAATTGAACTAAAGGTACGTTACAGTTGTAAGAATATTGTCAGCCAGTTTAATAGCTCTAGCTTTAAAAGTCTTGGAGATGTAGGTATTTTTAGAGGCAGAGAGAGCGACAGACAGATGGATAGCTAAAAATTGTTAATCTTCGCAATTATCTATTACTTATTATGAAGAGAGGGGACGCGGAAATGGGTAAATACAAACATTACATGCATTACGACTATATAAATATTGTGGGTAACTTTGTTGACTCTAGCTTTTCTAGTCTTGGAGATCTTCGTATTTTTATAGGCGGACTGACACCCAGACGTATAAATAGTTGATATTGAGCGTGCTCTCTCACCTCGACGACGCGTCCTTGGTCCAGGACGACAATCAGATCGGCATTGCGAATGGTGGACAGCCGATGGGCAATCACCAGAGTGGTACGATTCTGTACGGCAGTGTCGAGGGCCTTCTGCACCTCCGCCTCGCTGGTGGCGTCCAGCGCACTCGTCGCCTCATCCAGGATGAGCACACGCGGATTCTTCACCAGCGCCCGTGCAATGGCGATGCGTTGCCGCTGCCCCCCGCTCAGCTGTGTGCCCCGCTCGCCCACATTCGTGTCATAGCCATCGGGCAGTGCGCTGACAAAGTCGTGCGATTGCGCCAGCTTCGAGGCGGCAAAGACATCCTCGGGACTGGCCGTTGGCTTGCCATAGCGCACGTTCTCCAGTATGCTGGTGCCAAACAGCACCGGCTGCTGCTCGATGAAGCCCAGAACGTTGGCGCGCAGCCAATATGGCGAAATGTCCGACAGCTTGTAGCCGTCGAGCTTGATGTTGCCGGCGGTGGGTTCGTAGAAGCGTTCCAGCAGCGCCGCAATTGTCGATTTTCCTGAGCCGCTCGCGCCGACTAAGGCCACCGTTTGTCCTGGTCGCAGCGTCAGGCTGAAGTCCTTGAGTACCAACTAAAGAGCGAAAGAGTGGGAGTTTCGGAATTATATCTTGTTATACATGAACTTAAAATAAATATATAATTTAATAATTATAACCCAGAAAAAGGAGCCAACATGAATTAATAAACATAGAACAAAATGAACTTGAAATAAAAATATAATTACACGGCATGTTTTTTGTCAATTCGATCCCAAATACATATATAAAATTATACAAAATCGCATATTATAGAAATTTCCAACACAAAAACTCAACTTACATACAATTAATCTTAAAATTACACTTCGAAAAACTACAATTTAATAATGGTGTGAAAAAAAACACTAGATATGATAAAAATTTAATTTAATTGAATTAAACTAACTAGAAAATTATTAACTAATATCCTAACTAACAAGATATGCTGGCAGTAATAGTAATAGTAATAAGTACTATATAAAAATAAAAGCAGCGATGGGTACAAAATTCAAAAGAGAATTGTACTCGAAAATGAGTTACTTTTTATGACACGAATTTAAATAATAAGTCTTATACCTATATCTATTATTTTCTCTTGATTTATTAATCAGAATGTTAATGACAGTCTCAATATTTAAATGCAAAGCTCTCAACTCACCTGTTCTGGACGCATGGGATACGCAAACGAGACGTTCTCGAAGCGAATCTCGCCGTGAAGACGCTCGGGCGGGATGATGTAGCCGGGCAAGAGCTTCACCTTGGGTTCCATGGCGAGGAACTCGAAGACGCGGCTGCCAGCGGTCATGCCACGGATCATGGTGCCCAGCAGCACCGAGCCCTGGGCCAGCGAGCGTTGGACGCCCTGCGACGCCACCAGGAAGGCCATCAAGGCGCCTGGCGACAGACTCTCCGTGGACATCAGATGGCCGCCCATGAACAGCGTCGATAGCACCAGCGTGTTGAGAAAGAAGTTGGTCAGACCCTGAAAGACGGCGATGCCGTGTCCCAGATCCTGTGCCAGACGCGCCGCCTCATTTGTCTCGTGCTCGAAGAGCTCCATCTCGCGGTACTCGCAGGCGCTGGAGCGCACGGTGCGAATGTTCGACAGAGCTTCCTCGCAGACGCCCGTCGCGCGTTCCGCCTGAAAGTCGAAGGAAGGTACATTATAACTTTTTATTTTATACACTCAAAACACTTTAATTTCAATGTTTAATCTATATCAATAAATATCGTTGTCCTGACTTCTATCTATCTCAAATGGTAGCACCTGGAAGGTTCATTCCTTCCTTGACATAGAAACACTTTATAATAATTAATTCAAATACTTTGTATCTTGACTTGCTATCAGACCATATCCCAAATGGTAGCATCTGGATATAAATCCATAAAGTTATTTGTTGTTCGAGTCTTGGAAGTTAATTCCAAAGCAGAGACTTACCTGTGCCTGAGAGTTTTGACTGAGGTTGCGCAGCTTCTTGCCCAGGTACGTCATGAAGGTGACCACGCATGGAACGCCGGCCAACGCAATCGCTGCCATGTGGGGCGAGATCATGAACAGCGAGATGCTGCCGCCGATGAGCTGTGCCGCACTGCGCAGGCCGTGCGCCACAAACTGCTTGAACGAGGTCTTGAAGTCCTGCACATCGGCGGTCATGCGATTCACCAGCTCTCCGGTGCGATTCTCGTCGAAGAACGCGATGTCCTGCAGCACGATCTGTTTGAAGAGATCCTGCCGCATCTTGGCCGCCATCTGCTCGCCAATGCGACTCAGCAGATAGATGTACACGAAGGTGAAGCCCGATTGCAGCATATAGAGACTGAGCAAGTTGCTCGCCGGCTTACTGACGTCCTTCACAAACGAGTTGTGTATGGGATCCTTCACATAGGTGTTGGCATAGCGGGCCAGCGTGTTGACCAGATCGCCCAGCAGATTGGGTATGCGTATGTTGATGAAGGCCACAATCAGCGCCGCCTGCCAATAAAAATAATACGAAAATGTTAAAGACAGTCGATTGTGTAAATAGATTGAAAAACAGCTGGTTCATGTCTTGGATAAGTACTGTTTGAAATGCATGCTTTGGTTTGTGTCTTAGCTCATGTGAACAGACAACCATAATTTATAACTTTCGAGCTGGACTTAGGAAAGATGATCTAATCTTTGTTGTTTAAATAGTTGTTGATCGTTCAGTTAGTGAGTCTGGTCAAAGAATTACATTATACAGTAATAAATAGTAAGAGAAAAAAAAAAGAAAGGAATGGAATGCAAAGAAAATAATAGAGAAAAGTTATAAAAAATATAGAAAACAAAGGAAAGAGGAGGAACAGTCACAAAGATCGAATACTTTTGATGAGCCCAAAATTATGCCTTTAAGGCTATGCAATAACTCTATTTTAGTAATGTAATTAAATGTAGGTGCAATGTTGACATCAGATTTGATTCTAGCTACAATTCTGGGCTATTTATAAGCAGTGATCAAGCACTGAGTAATTTGCAAGTTGACTCATGTGAAAATAAGTGTGAACGCTTTAGAGGAGGCTGCTCGACTATAAGATACGCTCAGTCATGTTTGTTGAACCTGTTACATAAACCCAATATACCGTTTGTGATCGGGTGAACAAGTGAACTGGTTCGCTTTTAGATCAACACTATCTACGACTACCAATACTGCTGCTACACTCACACAGATGGCGCCAATGAGCTCCCAGGTGTGTGGTTCCAGATACGTCCAGAAGCGGCGCCAGTCAAAGTGCTGCTCCTGCTGCTGCTGCAGCGTGTTCTGTATGACGCCCGCCAGCCGATTTCCCCCCGTCGCCGCTGCCGCCTCGCAGTGCACTGTCGCCCACCAGCTGCGCACGGCCACGCCCCCGGCCAGAGTGCCGCCTCCCAGCAGCAGAGCGCGGGTCGTTTGCAGTGCGCGACCCGCCGCAGTCGACGTTGACTTCGCCGTCAACGGCGCTGCCTTGGGACGCAGCAGCGTGTGTTGATGCTGTCGCATGAGGCGACTGGCATGCTGCAGGCGGCGGCTGAAAGCGTATGAGAAGAAAAACCTTTTAGTGAAAATCGTTTCGATGACATAATCCAAAAAATCCAAAAACCTTTATCGCGCCCAGACGACGTCGACGTCGACGACGCAGCGACGCTTTTCGAGGCCATGTGTGAAGAAGGGCAGCAGGGGGCAGAGAGAAGAGGTGGGGAGTTACCTGAGCAAGTCGCTGTGACTGCAGTTGGCGAGTAGAAGGCGCAGCATCTTCGTCTGGCTTCCGTTATGTCTGCTTTTTAACAACAAAACGATACGCGAGCGCTAAAGCATTAAACTAAGTTGTTGGTTAACCTTAACAATAATAATAACACACACTAACTTACACACACACACACACACACGCACGCACGCACACACACCTCACACACACACAGCGCTCTGGCGATGCGCACGTGCCGATAGTTTACTGCCACAAACTACAGCAAAATATACCAACTATCGTGTGCAGTGTGACCAGCACACAGGTGTTTTTTCTTCTTCTATTTGTTTATCGCGCGCGCAACATGTAGTTTTTTTTTGTTTATTTGGGGAATAATTTTTTTATTTGTTGCTCTGTGTACTGACATATTTAAACTTTTGACATTTTTAATTTAATTTGCTGTTATCGTGTTCGGTTAGCTTGCTTTGTTATCTATATGCCAATTGCAGCGTTCAAAATGCATAAATAAAAACAAATAAAAATAATGTAAACAAATAAATTAATTAGCTTATTTTGAAAACTCCCAAATATTATAGATTTTTAGTATTATATATATATATTTATATTTTTATATTTTATAAAATTGTAAACATTTTAATAAAAAAAAAACAATTTAATCAAATTTACAGTATTTCTAACTTTCAGCTATGAATTGAAAACTATTTGTTAAATTTGAAAACTAAGAAAAATTAAATAACGCAAATAAATAGCTATAATAAATTAATCAATTCTGAAATTTCCTCTTTCAAATACAAATTCAAAAACATTTTTTTTTTAAATTGAAATTAAAGAAATAATTAATATTGCTCTCAATTTTTTCCCATAAGTCTTCTACGAATTCAAAAATATTTTTTGATATTTGAAACTTAAGCAAAATTAATTTCCTCTTCAGCTACAAATTCAAATATATCATTTAAATTTAAATTGTATTCCCATTTTTCCATTCTACTATCCATTAAGTACAAATGCAAATATACCTTTTAAAAAAAGAAAAAGTACTATTTAAGCACAATTTCGCTTTTATTGAAAACAAAAAAAAACAAAAGAATGTTAAATGCAACTCAATCGGTGCTCATGCCATCGCTGTCATCGTCGTCGTCGGAATCATCATCGGAGCACTCCTCATCGGAGCTGCTGCTCTCGCTGTCGTCGATCCAATCGTGCGCCTTCTGATTGCCGGCAATGATCACCTTCCACTGCTCCAACTTGTGCAGATCCACTGAATAGAAATCGTTGAGCGTATGCTGCTTCTCGTCCTCCTCGTACAAGCCGCCAAACAAATACAAATTGCCCTTGCACACACAGAGTCCGGGATTCATGCGAGCAGCTGGCGCATCTGTGCGTCTGGCATTGGGGAACAGACTCGGTATGGTGGAGACATAGGGCGAGGGGGCAGCTTGACCAGGTCCGCCCACAGTCACCGTAAATATGCCGTCTGTGGTGGTGGTAACGCTTTGCACCGGCTCCGCCACGTTTTCGGCCATCTCCACATCGTTGGCTTGCGTCTTCTTGGAGCTGGGCTTCGACTTGGCCACCACCTCGAGCAGTCGCCACGATTGTGAGCTTAAGTCAAAGGCCAGCAGCTCGTCGCCGAACTGGCCCAGCACATTCTCGTCGTCCTCGTTGACATCCATGACGCCGCCAAAGCAATAAGCCTTGCCGTTGGGCGCCACAGTGCAGCCCACGCTATTCCTTGGCTTGGGACGATAGCCGCCCGCCTTCACCGTGCTCCACTTGTACTTCTCCCCGCCGGACTCTATAAAAATAAATTGAATCAATTTGATAGTGAATCGGTTGAGTCTTTGGGTATCTTACTGTCCACCTCGAGTGCGAACATGTCGGTGTGTGTGATGCCGCGATCCAGATCCTTTTTCATCGAGGTGCGCGCATAGCCGCCCCACACATAGATCTTGCCGTCAGGCGTCGCCGCCATGCAGCAGCCGGAGCGCACGGCGGGCGCCACAGCGCCGACAATCTGAATTTGCAGCCACTGATACGTTTCCAGCGAGAAGCAGTGCACATCGTTGTAGTAATGATACGACTGATTGTTGTCATGAAAGCCCCCAAAGATGAACAGACGCTTCTTGGCGGCCACCATGCGATGCCCGCTGCGGGCGCTTGGTCCATTTGGGGCATTGACTTTGCTCCACTGACGCGACTTCAGGCTCATTGTCCACAGATCCTTGTAGTGATAGAACTGCAGTTGCGACGGACTCGCGTGCTCGCCGCCAAACAGCTGCAAATAAGTAAAATAAAACATTTAAAATCACTACAAAATTAAATTAAAATAATTTCAACACGTTTAAATATTTTGTTTGTTTTTTTTAATTTTTAGGTTTTTTGAGTTTCTGAATATTCAAAAATTTGATAATACAAATTTAATTTTATTATTTTTTAAGTAAGCTCTATAAATAAAAGAACTTGCTGTTTAAATATTCGCGCCACGCAAAGGTATCGTATAAAGTGCATTCAGGTGGCAGCTCTGTATTTGAGAAATGTTGCATGTGGTCTGGTCACACAGCGACAAAGAAAGCTCCGCCTTTTCCCATTTCTTTACTGCTTTAAATACAAATATTCTGACTTACCCACAATTGGCCGCCATCGGTGGCCACGGCGACCATTTGATGGCCGCTGCGTGGCGTTGGTCCCGAGGGTGACTTGAGCTGTTTCCACTCGTTGCGCGAAATGTTGTAGATGAAGAGATCGTTGAACACGCTGACTTTGGCGCCGTTGTAAAGTTCGCCGCCAAACATGATGAGTTCCTCTTTGTCGGGATGCGGCACAAGCGAGAAATTGGCACGTGGGGATGGTGGTGGGCATATCTCCTCAGTTATCGCCTTTATGCGTCCCTCCTCCGCCTCCAGGGTCTTCACTATGTCCGCTATATCCGACTAGAAATAAGGTTGACAAAATGTATTGTTAACTTTGAAATTTTTATTTGTTTCGTTGCGTTTACTTCGCCCAGCTTTTCCAGCATTTTTTTTTGTTTGGCTGCCAGTTTTTTGTCGGTTTTCATTGCCGTCTTCTCAGCACCCTTGCCTTTCTTCTTATTCTTGTCCTTTTTGCCCATTTTAAATTAAATTTTGCAATTAGTTTGTTTACAAATTGTTTTCAAAGACCGTAAGCACGTTTTGGTGTGACCATTGGCTTTAATAGACAGCGCTAACAGCTGTGAGTGGTGTTAACTTAACAGCTGACGGTATTTTTGCCTGCTTTGGTATTAACAGCGCTGTTAAGTTAGCAGCTGTTAGTCTGTTTGGTATTTAGGTACGTCAATTTTAGTAAGTTTCGGCGCACAGCTTGCGGTCACGCTCTTGCAAAAAGTCGAGTTGGCATTTATTTTGCACTCGAAAAATTCCAGTTAATTAAAGTAATAAATCCAATTGCAACGAAATTATTAACACACGTAAATGGTGAACAGTTTTGCAAGTACGCGTAATTGAACAACAGTTTGTGTGTAAGTTCGCCGTACCAAAAGTAATGCAATTAATTAGGCCAAAAGCCAAACGAAATAAAATGAAAAATGAAAGGCACAACATCAGGAGTAGGAGTGAGGAGTGACACCTTATGTTTTTTGTTGACGAGTGCGTGAGCGTGAGCGAGAGAGGGACGGTGCATATGTATGCGTAAATCTGCTGCGGCAACTTTTGTTGTTGTTCTTGTTCTCCTATATTTTTCCTTCATGCAAATTTTTGATCGACAAATCAGCTGCTTGGCTGCTAATTATGAGAAAAAAGTGCCAGGCTAGCAACCCCCTCACCCCGCCTCCCACCGTACACTTGCAGCAATTACAACCCTGTGTGAGTGTGCGTGTGTACTATTTGTATTTGGCTCTCTGGCAACCCGCACAGTGTTGCTCTCTCTCTTTCGCTCGCTGCTCCAATTTGGCTGTTTTCACTTTTGACTTTACGTCCAAATGTCGACCAAAAATTATTCAGCATAAAAGCAAGTACTTTAATTTATGTGTTCAACAAAAAATAGGCAAACGCTGCAAGTGTAAAAAACAAAACCTTCTGACAACAACAACAAAAGCAGCGAATAAACGGTTTGGGAAGAGGAAGAGAAGGGTGAAAGACACATCAAACGTCCACGTAAACTTTTAGCTCAGCGTGATTACTAGTTATTGTTGTTATAGAGAGCAAAAATAAGCATAACCAATTGGCAAGTATAATATGGCTTTAATTATTCCTTTGTTGGCAACAACTACAACAACAACAACAGACTCTGAAACGAATTCGTAAAATGAATTTGGGTCTTGGCTGCAGCGACAAGCAACAAAATTGAACAATCCCAAAACAAGAACAACAACGGCAGCAGCAAGGAGAACAGTTATTTATTTTCCTGCTCAGCAGCTGCTGGCTGACAGGCCGCAAAATTTGACCAACTGGCAACGCTGCGGCAAGTGTCAGGTGTCTGGCAACGTCCCACCGACTTGTCAATCGATAGGCAACCAACGATACATTAAATTCATAATTAATTGTGTTTTTTTGTTCGACTTTTTGCAGTTTGCTCACAGCAACATGTTGCACAATAACGCCAATTGGCTGCCACCACCGCAGCAGCCAACGCCACAGCAACTACAGCACCAACAACAATTACAGCAGCAGCAGCAACAACAGCACGCAACTTTACAAGCCAATCAACAGCAGGTGCCGCCGTTGCAGCAACAACAACAACAACAACAGCCGCCGCAGCAGCAGCCGCAGCTTTATGCCAGCCAAATGTTTCAGCAGCCACAACAGACAACGCAGCAATATTGGCAGCAGGAGGAGCAGCAGCTCAACAACTACAACAATTACTACAACGCTCCTCAACAACAGCAACAGCAGCAGCCAACACAACAGCAACAACCGTTGCTTTATGCTGCTGCTGAGCAGCAATACTATCAGCCCGTGCAGCAGCAGGTGGAGCAGCAGCTGCCGCCCGAGCTATTTGACAACAACAACAGCGGCGTCGGCGTGGTGAAGAACGATGGCTGGGATGATTGGGGCGATTGGAACGACAATGCCAACAATAATAGTAATCACAACATTGGCAACATTAGCAGCAGCAACATGAATGCGAGCAACAACATTGGCAACATTGGCACCAACAACGTTAGCAGCAACATTAATTCGAGCAACATCAATACGAGCAACATCACATTGAACAACAGCAGCGCTGTGGAGGATGCATTTAGTGTGCAGGCCGCACCCAGCAGCTGGCTGGATTTTGGCCAAACCCAAACCAGCAACAACAACAACAGCAGCAGCAATAATAACAACGCTGAAGCTCTGGAACTGCCGCCATTGCTGCCGCCAGCAGCAGCAGAGCCGGAAACGGAGCTGCTCAATGCGATCGTGCCGCCGCGCGCCTTTCAAAATCAGCCGCCGCCAGCAGCAACAGCAACAGCAGCAACTATAGCGCCACCAATTGTGCCACCAGCTGCAGTAACCGCACCCTTAGCGCCATCAACTATGCCGCCAGCAGCAACTGCAACTATGGCACCACCAATTGTGCCACCGGCAGCGCAACCAATAGCACCACCAGCAGCGCTACCAATAGCGTCACCAGCACCGCTTCCAGCAGCTCCACCAGTTGGCTCTGCTGGCAATCCTTTCAAGCGCGCTGGCGGCCTGAGTAAACGCGTCAACATACTCGAAGCAGCAGCGACGACAACTGCGGCAACAACAGTTGCTGCCACTCTGCCTGTGCTGCCGCTGCAGCCGGAGCCCTATGAGAATCAGGAGGTGCTGCTGGCTGCGCCCAACGATGAGCGTGCGCAATACTTGCAAACAAGTCATCTATCCGAGCAGCCCGAGGAGCTCAACGAGAGCAACTGGGAGGCGGACGGCTTGTTGCCGCCGCCGGGACTGTCGCGTCTGGTGCTGGGGCAGCCACAGCTGGTGGAGCAGCAGCAACAGCGGCTGGTGACGGGCACCGAGCAGCCGCCGCATGCACAGCAGCAGCTGTTGTCGGACATGCGGCAGGCGGATGGCGAGGACACCTCGGATGGTGAACAGCAGCAGCAGCAGCAACAGTTGCAAATGCAACACCAACAGCAGCAGCAGCAACAACAGCAGCTGCTGCAACAGCAACTGCAGCAACAGTTGCCGCCCGCAAGACGCGTTGTCACCGGCGTGGAGACAACGACGATCAGCAGCATCAACATCAACAACAACAACAACGCTGCTGTTGTGGCGCTGTCGGGAGAGCAGCGTGAAGTGGTGCTCGATGGCGAGAATCTGGAGGATCAGCCGGCGGCGCCAACGCCAGCAGCAGCCACAACTGCAACAACGGTCGAGCAACAGCTGGAGATACAGCCAGTGGAGCCGGAAACCATAACGTTGCAGCCACAGCCGCAGCAATCGCAGCTGGAGAAGAAGCAGTTGGCGCGTGGCAAGCCGCGTCCTGGCGCCTCGCTCGATCTCGAGTCGGAGGGCGAGTCCGAGGACGAGTGGCTGCTCAGCGATCGCCACGAGCCGCCGCCGCCGCCATCGTCATCCTCAGCGTCGGCGTTGCGTCGCCAGCCGGACGAGCGCAGCTTGCGCAGTCTGCGCAGCGAGCGACGTCGCTACCACAACTACGAAGGCGAGACGGAGGAGGCGCACAACGACAGCGGCAAGGCGCTGCGCGACTCGAAGCGACGCAGCCGCGATGCCAACGAACGGCAACCGCAACGCAGCGACCGGGAGCAGCGTGAACGGGAGCGCGAACGCGAACGCAATCTGTGGCGCCGCGACGAGCCGACGAAGCTGGAGCGTCGTCCACGCTACAGCAACAACAGCAACAGCAACTACGACGGCGACTCGGATGTGCCCGCTGATGCCGTGCAATCAGCAGCAGCTGCTGCCAGCGATGGCGGCGTTGGAGGTGCCGGCGGCGGTGGCGATCGAGCCGCTGGACGCAGCAGCAAGGCGAGCAGGCAACGACGCAGCGCAGCCGCCGCCGATGATGACTACGATGATTATGTGGAGACGTCGCGCGGCGGCAGCCACTATCAGCCGTCCTCGCTGCGTCGCGAGAAGACGTCGCAGCATGAGAAGCTGCGCGGTCGACGCAGTCACGAGGGCGGCAGCGATGCGGGACGCGGCGGCGGACGCGATGGGCGTCGCCATCAGCAGCACCATCAGTGGGATGCACGCGACTACGAGGAGTATCGCGGCAAGAGCTCGCGCAACAGCGATCTCGAGAAGGAGCGCATCAACGGCGGCAGCAACAGTGGCAAGCGGCAACGCAACTACGCCAGCGATCAATATGCCACAGCGGCAGCCACAGCTGCCTACGATCCGTATGCGATGTACGAGCAGATGTCGCGCAATCCGCACGTCTACGCCGATGTCTATGCCAAGATCTATGGCCAGATGGTCAACTCCATGACGATGGCTGTGAATGCTGCCGCCATCAAAGCAGCAGCGGCCACAAAGACGACGCCGCATCAATTGGCTGGCGGCGCTGCTGCTGCACTGCCACTTGCTGGCGTTGCTGGCGTGGATGCGGCACAGCTGCTGGCAGCCGGCGGCGGCGGCAATGAGGCCGCCTTGCTCAGGGAGCGTGAACGGTAAGTGCTAAGAGTTTTCTATATACATATATTCAACTGAATAATTTCATTCAATTTGCCTGCCAACTGTCGTTCAGCCCTTGCAGACGGAGCTCCTGCTCCAAGCTATTCGTAGGCTTTTAGAATTATGAGTGCGTCCGTCCCGAAAGTATTTTTGTGAAGTTTTCCGCATAATTACATTAAACAAACCTTTTAACTCTGCTATTTTATTAAGTAAAGCCGAAAACGTATTTTCTGATGTTTTCCATAGAAACAGCCTAAAGATTTAAAAACCCACGAAATCTATATTATTAAGTATTTTCACTGTTCCGCACGAACTCTGTTGCATTAGAAATATAATTAATTTGAGTTGTCTTTAGGATTTCAAAGTTGATACGCAAAAAAAAGTATTTTATTCTAGTTTCCCATAGAAATGCATGGAATTGAAACATACAATTAATTTAAAACCCATTAAATCTCTTATATTATAAAGTTTTTCCATTGTTCCACGCGAACTGTTGCATTATTAAAGTATTTTAGCTTAGTTTTCCAAAAGTATATTTTCGTTTTCCATAGCGAAGCATGGCATTAAAACATGATATAGTTTCTAAAGCTACATTTAATTGTAGTACGCCATTTAATTCGTATTTACAAAAAAAAATGCATTAACTAATTGGGTAAATTAAACCATACAAAATATTATCGAATTTAGACCAAATAATATAGAGATTTCATGTTTGTAGCTAACTCAAAATTTGTAGAAGTGGATTTCTTAACATCAAATGAACTTTTAGCAGTTTCAACGTTTCAACGTTCCATGCGAAAAAGAAACCAGACAAATTTGAATTCATTGTCTGTAATATTAAATATAGTAGCAGATTTACATTTGTAGTAGGTAACTTTATTTACATATCTGTATATTTTTAAAGATGTTCCACTTTCAAAGCTTATCTTAGGCTAATTCTGCAGAGTCTCGATAGGAACTGTTGGTCTTCGGCTGCGATCGAAGTTATTATTGCTCGTTATTCTTGTTACTAGTTATTGTTTTAGTTATTTATTTTTTGTTTGTTTTGTTTTTTTTTGTTTTGGTGATTACCTGCTTAATCGAACACTATTTGGGGCATGTTGTAGTCACTTACTCACCACACCTTACTCACTCACCACACTAGCTGTGAACTCGTTCGATCGGCTGTTGTAGAGTTGTCTCTTTCACTCCTGTTAATTAACATCGAGCTAACAGAGACGTAGAGTTGATCGCTGATCGACTTGTCGATTGCTAATGACGATAATGACAATAATTCCCCTACTGGGCTGTTAATACCTTCAATTACGTGTTGCTTTCCTTAACCTATCCCATAATCCTTTTCATACCACCCCAAAAAAATATTTGCTGTCACTGTCTCGCTCTCTCTCTCTCTCTCTCTCACTCGCTCACCTTGATCCGTTATGTTCGCCCGCTCGCTCGCTGCGCTTTTTGTGTAATTCCCCCCATGAGAACACTTTGAAAAATCCTTCTCCCTCCCCCCCTAAAAGTACAGTTGTGTTGTGTCTTCTACTAACTGAAATAACACTGCAAACAACAATTGTAAAGGAAAATAATGTTTCGTTTCTAACCACAACAACAACAACAATAAATTCGACAACCACACAAACCAACAAAAAAACAAAAAAAAAATGCCGCCCTGTGCTTACTCTTTAGGTACACACACGCATACATAACACAAGCCAATGAGTTCCATCGCCGTCGCCAAGAGCAGCTCAAGCTCTATCAGCAGCAGCAGCAACAGGGCAACTACACGGATCTCTTGAACACAACGTTGGGCGAAGACTCGGCCAGTCTGTATGGAAGCGATACGCACAGCAGTCGCCGTCTGTTGTTGGCCACATATGGCGGCGGCATCTCGAGTGCTCGCTCCCTCAGCAATTTGAACAGCGAGGGCGGAGGCGGAGGCGGAGGAGGCGATGCTGCTGGATACACACGATACTATGCTGGCTCGGAATGCGGCGTTGATATCAGGTGGTCACTCCCAAAAAAACAAAAAAACAAAATACAAACAACCACAAAAACAAAACTCTTCATACTCTGCTACTCCTCTCAAATTTAAATACTAAAAACAAATACAAGATCTTCGCTTCGAAATTCGAAATTCATTTCTCAAGTAGGTGTTCCACACATGCTCATCTTGTTCTATAATACTTTTTTGTCTACTCTCTGTGCCTCTCCTCCCCCAACACTCTCTTGTTGCTCTGGTCATTTGTGTTCCATCGTTTTTGGCTTACAGCTTACAACAACAACAACACCACACTCATTTGCATCCCCACATACAAATTGTACATTTACATTTCTGCCCCGCCATCCTCCTTACCTTGGCCCTCCCCTTTCTCTCTTTCTCTCTATCGCCGGCTTTTTGGCTGCAAGTCTCGCTTTCGTTTGCTGCTGTAAATACATATATATTTCCAGTGATGAAAATGTCAGTGGTAGGGAAGGGAAGGATTCAGTACCTACTGATTTAACATAATGTTAGAAGTTAACAGCTTTTTAACATGTCTACTTCATACCTTCAAAAAGTTATTATTTTTTTGTTAGTTTAATTTTATTTATTTCTAAAATTTGAAATGTTGAAAATTTGTTGACAAAAAACTGAGCTGCAAAATTTCGTGATAAAAATGTGTGAGCTGATATATGTATGAGCAACGTGCTTGAGGTTTAGTTTATCTACGAACTTATCGTAACTATTAAATACGAGACAAGCTTATAATTTAAATTGCCTTCGTGGTCACGCAACCCGATAAGCAGTTGATCTTCATAAATAGTTATTTACTTATATTAAATGTTTAGCACTTGCAACGTTGTCAACTAAACACTTAAGCGGGCAGTTCAATGAACTAATTTAATTGAAAATTAATGATTAAGAAATCACAACAAGATAGAATGTGTATATTTACAACGCCATGCTGTAAAGTTTTATACGCGATGTTAAAGCATCGTGTTTTTTTTTAGGACTAGCTCTATTATATCTTATCTATTGTTCTCTGCGAAAAGTCTGGAGTTTTATGGTGTGGCTGCTTTTTATTTATGAGCCGGAAAAATGCCTTCGCTCTCTTCTATTTTCAATTTGCATGCAATTTGACTATATATTTTTTTGATGATTTTGATTATTGATTTATTGACTCTTGATTTGAAATGCCTGTTCTGTTGAGTTATGCGCTGTGAAGAGCTGGGGAATAACTACTAATGATATTTGTTTTTGCATGTGGCAGAGCTGCTGTTGGTGCTGCAACAACGACCACGTATGCGGATGCAACAACGACTTCGACAATGACGACGACGGCTGTGGCACGTCCGCCACGACGACGCACTCCCTTGCTCTACAATCGACCACATCTGGTTGCCTCCTATTCGATGAGTCTGCTGCTGCGTGTGCGTCCCAAGTACGCGGGACGCGGCCGCTTGCGCAACGACGTCGATGTGTCGGCGCCACGCATCAAGGATGCCACCAGCAGTTTGTTCCGCGCCTATCCGGGCCCGTTGCAAGGTCGCAAACTGCACAAGGATAAGATAATCAGTTTCTGCAAAGAGCAGATACGCTTGGGACCGGCTCGCGCCTGCACCGTGCTGTATGCCACACAGAAGAAGCCGCAGGGCAGCGTGGAGAAGTATCGATCGTCGCACGCGCTCATGTGGAATCTGCTCATCCTGTTGCTGCGACAGAATGGCGTAAGTTTTGCCACTTAATAAGGTTTCTCCTTTTACTTTAATTTGCATACGCAAAAATCAATTCTACATTTTATTCTTTGACAGTCTCGTCATACATATTGTACTTAGTTGGAGTAGGAATTTGCAATAATTCGTGGTATTAATCACAAATTTCTCTCTGCTCATTTGCAGGTGATTGCCGACACGGATGTGGGTGATTTACTGCTGGAGAATCAACGCGAATATCCGTATGCACCAGACACTGAGGCCGACACGGATTCAAATGAGACACGTGCGGATGGCAACGAGCTGCTGAACGATTCCGATGGCGAGCCCGGGGCAGCGACTTCATCCGCTACGGCAGCGGCCGCTGCTGTCGAGACAGATCCGGATGGCGAAGAGGCGGCGCCAGCAGCAATGTCGGAGCAGGCGGCAACGGAGCAATTCCGCAGCTATGTGCTGCGTGGCAATGTCGAGGAGGCATTGCAATGGGCCACCGATCACAATCTGTGGACGCACGCCTTCTTCCTGGCGCTCTACGAGGATCGCTATGCGCTGACCGATGTGGCGCAAAAGTTCCTCAATCGTGCCATTAAGGCAAACGATCCGCTGCAAACGCTCTACCAGATGAAGAGCTGCCACACGCCCGCCTGCGTCACTCAGCTGCGTGACGAGCATTGGGGCGATTGGCGTTCGCATCTCTCCATTCTGGTGACGAACAAGTCGCGTCAGCCCGAATACGATCGCAGCTCGGTGATCGCGCTGGGCGACACGCTCTTCCAGCGTGGCGACATTTATGCCGCACACTTTTGCTATCTGGTGGCGCAGGAGGAGTTCGGACGCTATGATAGCGCCGCCACAGAGCTGAGCACGCTCACTGGCAATGTGCCCAGGTAAGCAACGAGTTCCCCGGGAACGCAGTCAAATAATGATTACAATTGATCAAACAACATTATTTGTTTGGATAAATTGAAAACCATTGATATATTTTTATAACTTGTTTAATTTTAGACTCATTTTGCTGGGCGCCTCGCATTACAAGCCCTTCAATGAGTTTGCCAGCAACGAGGCGATCATAATGACGGAAATCTACGAGTATGCGCGTTCGCTGTACGATCAGAAGTTTAGCATCGCCAATTTCCAGCACTACAAGTTCCTGCTGGCCACACGCATTCTGGACTATGGACAGCATTTCCGATGCACCAACTATCTGGAGCAGATAGCCAAGCACATTGAGCTCAAGCCCGAGAGCTACGACAGCGATTTTATACAGCGCGTAAGATGCGAATGATATTCGTTTACAACTGCCATATTCATGTACTGTTGTTAAATTGGTTGCAGGTCTGCGGCTTGGCGGAGCGTTTGCGGTATCATGATCCCATACTGATCAATCGCGTGTCGTTCGCCAGTCCACCGAATGCGACGGGCCAAGCGACGCCACAGTCAACAACAGCGCCCGAGGAGAAGGAATGGCTGCGTCAGCTGCGCACGCTGGCAGATCAGGTGAGAGTTGAGAGGCGTCCATAAAAAAAACTGTTTGTTAAAACATCTGTTTCCCTATTGCAGCAGCCACAGCAGCAAGTGCAACAGGAGCAGCAACAACATCAGCAGCAGCAACAACAGCAGCAAAATGATATTGATCAGCAGTTTGTTGATCTGAATAAACAGATGCGTGAGCTCAACATGCAGTACGAGGATACAATGCAGCGCGAACAGGAGCTGCAGCATGATCAACAGCAACAACTGCACCAGCAGCAACAGCAACAACAACAGTTGCCGCCGCAGCCCGATTATTATGAGCAGGCGCCACCGCAAAGCCAAGAGCCGACGACGCTGCACAACGATGCTGCCGCCGTTGCCTATGCGCCGCCAACAATGTACTATAATGCCGATGCACAGCAGCAGCAACCGCTACAACAGCAACTGCAACCACAGCAGCAACTCTATGATCCCTCACAGCAGGCACAAGCAGCTGGCTATGGACAGATCGAGCCGGCAAGCGAGGCGTATGGTGAGCAGGCTAGCGCAACTTATGGCGGCGCTGGCTACGACTATTGGCCCAGCAATGTGCAGCAGCAGCCGTATGGCGGCGACGAGGTAGGTGCAAAAACAACAGAGACAACAATCATTACAGCAGCAACACCACATGCCAATTAGTTGACAACAACACAAATCACACACATTGTTCTCGATGGCCTCTTTTTTTATTTTCCTACTTTTTTTTGGGATTGTTTAGTTTAGTTTACTTAGTTGTAGTTGTAGTTTTTAGTTGTCATGATTTGTTTGTTTGTTTTTTTTTTTTTTTTGTTGGTGTTTTGTTTTGGCTAAAGAGAAGATGCTACACAAAACACACAAAACGTATTGCAATTGCTGCATGCAAAAATCGTAAAGAAAAAACAAAAAAGTGATGTTGCTAACGTTTCTAATCACACACACGCTCACACACACACACACACACATCGATACATTTGCCTATGCAACATTGGAAATGCAGCAAATGCAGACGTCGCATTTGGAGAGCAGCGAGCCGATTGCTGCTGACAACAATCACGACAACGACAAGGAGCAACATGAACATGTGCACATGAACAGCAGCAGCAACATTGACAACAACCACAACAACAACAGCAACAGCAATAGCAACAACAATCGCTTTAAACACAATGCCTTGAAGCTGCCCGCTGCTGGCAAGGAGAAAAGCAAATTATTGGCACGCAAATTGCAATATGGTGCAATCGAAAGCACCGCAGCAGCAACAGTGACTGCAACAGCAACTACAGCAGCAAAAGCAGCAGCAGCACCAACGCCAACAACAGCAACAACAGCAACCCCAACAAAGGCATTCAATTTGAATGATGTAAGTAGCATTATAGCCATAAATAAACGTCATAATGCTACCAGCAACAGCAGCAGCAGCAGCAGCTATAATAACAGCGGCAACAACAACTGCAGCAACAGCGGCAACAACAACAACACACTGGCAGCTGTTGCTGCTGGTCGCGTGCATAGTTTTAATAATAAGAAGTGCAACAGCAGCAGCAGCACCAGCAGCAGCAACAATGCATCAACAAATGCTGTGCCCAAAACCTTAACCACGCCCACACGCTTCATACCAGCCAAGCCGGTGTTAGCCAAGTCCATTGCCACAACAGCAACAACATCAGCAACAGCAACCGCAACAACAACAGTTGCAACAATAGCCACAGCACAAGCAGCAGCAGCAGCAGCAGCGGGCGGTGTAAAGCGCGTCAATTTTGATTTGCCCTCGACAATCGATGAGGCGGCAGAACAGGAGCCCGATATCGATAACACTGACAATAGCGATAACAGCTATAGCCTTGCGCTGGCCAGACCCACGCACAGCAGCAACACCAACTACAATCTGTTCAAGCAGCAGCACAACAACAGCAACAACCACAACCACAACAAGCCACACATTGTTTTTAACGGCACCTTCCCCATCGATATGCCACTGAGCAACAACAACAACAGCAGCAGCTACGACGCCGAGGCGAATGCCGATCGCAGTGAGCTGCAGCGTTATCGATACATGATGCAAGACTATGTTATCGATGAGGATGCCGAGGGCGAGGAGCTGGCCGAAGACGATGACGAGTTATACGACGATGATGATGACGATGACGACGACGACGATGATGATGACGATGATGCATATGTTGATGATTATTATATGCTGCAGCATAACAATGATTTTCTCAGCAAATTGGGCATCATCAAGCAACA
Source organism: Drosophila ustulata (assembly GCA_035047365.1). Taxonomy (NCBI): domain Eukaryota; kingdom Metazoa; phylum Arthropoda; class Insecta; order Diptera; family Drosophilidae; genus Drosophila; species Drosophila ustulata. The sequence goes on from JAWNPT010000080.1 coordinate 11,989,444, forward strand.
AAAGAAACCACAGCAACAGCAACATCAGCGACTGCTTGCCCCAAAGTCGTCAGCAGCAGCGGCGGCGGCGACAGCGGCGTCGATGGCGGATGCAGAGGCAGCAACGCCACAAAATGTCTGGTCGATGCAGGAGTTGATTGCCAATCCGGCCATACCGCTCAACTATAAGAAAATGTGCAGCGAGGTCGAGCAGAGCTTGAGCAAGTTCGAGGCGTACTTGGATGCCAAAAAGCACAGTCCGGCAACGCCAACCAGGAAAACAATGGCGCGCACTTTTGACATTGATGCGCCCACCAACGAGGGCAATGGCAGTGGAAATGCGAGTGGGAGTGGGAGTGGCAATGGCAACGGCGCTGCCGGCTTGGCTCTTAGATCTAAGAAGCAGCTTTAGATTTTATTCAAAAGTGAATCGCTTTTATTTTCGTTGCACATTTTGGTTTCGTTCAATTTCTAAATGTAAAAGTGCAAAGTGCGCAGCGTAGCCAGACTTTGTACCGTTGCTCTGTAAAGTGTGTTAACAGCCTGCTTAGTTTTAACAGCCGCGCTGCGCACAGCGCTTTAACAGCAGCATTAGCTTCAAATTTGTACCTGTGCACAAACATATGTTACATACAACACCCATGCAAACCGACTGTAAACCTGATCGAACGCTGTAAATGTATATGCAAAAAAAAACAAAAACAAAAACAATGTTAAACTGTGATGCGATGTTAAACAGCAAAAGCAACTGCAACCAGAACAACAACAACAGCAACAACGCAATGAAACTAATACTACTGTAAGCTAAAGCTATGTATGTACATACAATACAAAAACAAAAACCAAAACATATAATAACTAGAGAGCGCCTGCAGCAATGTTTTTGACTGCGCCAGTTAACAGCAAAAATATGATGATGTTTCTTATACATATACTTTATTTTGTTGCACTAACAACTAACTACAACTACTTGAATATATTATATGCTATACCACATATATATACTATGTATACTTATTATGTATGTGTGTCTCTCTCTCTCTCACTATATTATGCACTATAACAATTTCTTTATGTGTTTCGTTTTGCCAATAACCAAACAACTAATCAACTGCCATTTCTCAAACCCCCCGTTCCCCCCACCGTCCAACAACAACATCAACAACAATAACAACAACTCGCTACTTTCTCATGCCACACAAATACAATCGAAACAAAACAAAAAATGCACCAACAACAACAAACGACAATCGACATCATCATCACCATCAACATGATCAACAGCAGCAACAAATGCGACCCACGATTTCGATGCCAAAATCAAAGAGTTACGATGACGATGATGGTGGTGGTGCAACAAACCAAGGAGGTGCTGGTCCAGGTGGCGCCGCCAAAGCTGCCAACAACGCCGCAGGCAACAAACAGCAGCAACAGGAACCGTCTGGCGCCGCCGGTTTGCCCGGGTAAGTCTCAGTCACCATCCTTAATTATACATCACATCAAAATTTGGAAAAACTATCTATAAAGGCTAGGAATATTTGGAAAAGTTTTTTGTTTCCCATTTTCCTTTTTGAATCCTATTTCTTTCATTCCAAAGTTCTATCAAAATTCCATTTTATTTATTGAAATGATATTTAATTAAATACAAAAAAAGTTACTCTTCAATTAATACAAAGAAATCATTTAATTAAAACTTAAACTTTTATCATTAAATTTTTATTGAACAAAAATGAGGATTTATTTAAAATAGAAACCACATTTTCTATTTCCTATTTTCCATTTGAAATCCTAATATTGTTATTTTAAAAAAAGGTTTTTTAACATAAAATAAAATTGTATATGAAATGAATTTAATTTAAAAAAATGATTTTTTTCGAATAAAATTATTCCTGTTCAATTAAAAACAAATAAAATAAACAATTCGTAATTTAATAATGTCAATGTCTTTGCTTCTCTTTTAGCGGACAGGGCAACCAGAATGCCGGCTGGTTTGGTGGCTTGTGGAACAAGTTCTCGCTGAAGCCGAAGAACCAAATGATCTTGCCGGACGACAAGAATCCCACGATCGTTTGGGACAAGGAGCGCAAGTGCTGGACGAACACCGCCGAGGGCAGCACCGAGGAGGCCGAATCGTTTAAGCCGCCACCAAAGATGAGCGACATGAGCATGGGAATGGGCATGGGCATGGGAATGCCGGCGGTTCCGCCAACACTCAATACGCTGGGCACCATACCGACGCCACTGTCGACGCCCAATCTGCTGCCACAGCAGCCGCCACAGCAACAGCAACACGAGCTGCCAAACGCAAATCTCTACGAAAACCAGGTCGACTATGATTACAACAATTACGCGGATCAGCAGCAAATGTACGCAACATCTACGCCAGCTCCCGCTCCCGCTCCGGCTGTGGCTCCAATTCCAGCCCCATCACCCATCATGCCAGCTGTGCCCATGTCAGCGCCGTCGCCAGCAGCCGCTGCTGCTGCTGCAACAACACCTGGCGGCGCGCAGCCCAAACTGCAATCGAACATGTTCAAAATCAAACGCAATCGCAGTAAGTTTTACGATTTCAACACATTGCCTGATAAGTCCACGGTCTAACTAAGAATTCAGAGTTGTTGTTTTATAAAAAACTAAGGCATAACCATTATGTGGAAAATTTCATCAGCTGCTCCTTCTTTTTGCATAAAACTGATTTGGATTTTAGATCTTATCCTTATCTCAAATTTGTTTTTTTCTAAAATCATTTTGTATGGTATGGTTTTTTGCTCTACCAATTGCAGCAGATTATTAGTAGTAATAGAATACCGACGTATAACTTATAAACTAAGTGATTATAATAGAATAATCTAGACTTACCTTTCTACTAGTTTAAGACTAAATGTTCCCAAATTCCATGTCAGACTGGCATCTGTTATCCATCTGGAAATCTTCCTTACAAATGTATATTGCAAATTGTTATGAAAATCGTTCAACAAATACTTGAAAGTAGTTTTAACATTAATTTGGATTTTGTGATAAACCCGAGACTTAACCAGGCGATGCGTTATTTTGAACTGCACTTTCTGCAAATCTTAACTTCGATATCTTTATATACAGCGTTGAAGAACTCGTATGTGGATGTGTTCAATCCGTCGGGTGCGCCGATGACAGCGGCGCCGCAGACGGTGTTGGCGCCATTGATGGCACCGGTTGCTGTGCCCCAGGGCGGCTTCTTTGTGCCCGGCGCCGTGCCCCAACAGCAGCAGCAGCCGCAATAGGAGAGTAGCGAATGTAGGTGACGATGATAACGAGAGAAGCGCTCTGCGGCTAAGCGAAATTCCCCAAATATATATATATTTGCAGCAATTTGGAGCAATACGTAAAAATGCAAGCTTGCAATGCGATGCGCGCACAACAACAGTAACAACATCTAACACCAGAAACAACACACAATTGACAACGGCAACAACACGTTTATAACAACAACAACAACAAATTTAGAAACATTCTGCATGCTGCTGTAAACAACAACAATCACAACAACAACAACAACAACAACAACAACTAGAACAACGACAAACAACAATAAGAAAGAAGAAGTCTCTGTGTTTCATTGTTGTTTTCATATTATTATTATTATTATATAATTATATATTCTTATTCGTTGTTTGTGTTCTCCTTTTATTGTGTGTGCGCGTTTAGCGAATTGATATCAACAAATTTATGTACTATTAGCAAAAGAAATATACACATATATATGTAAATTTTCACATTGTCTACGCCCCCGCAAATCCCCGACCCCGACCCTGATCCGTTCCCCCTAAATTCTCCCCATTATTTGAAGCAACAAACTCTTTGTTCGCTATATTGTTTTGTTTCTCGCCCCGCCCAAGTATAATTATTATTTTCTGTATGTTGCATCGTTTTTTAGTTGTATATTGCGTGAAGACAGGCAAAATTTTGCATAATTATACTATATTGTTTCTATATATTATTATTTTTTTTGTCATATAAATTAAATAAATCTTAGAGCTGTTTTGTAAGTGAAACATGCAAATTGTGGGAGTCGAGATGAAATGGGAGAATAAGAGAGATAATGAGAATTGGTCGCAAAACGTTCGCGGTCTTTAATATATTTATACGAAAATTAGTTTAATTTTAAATGAAAAAGAAAATGTTTGTTCGCTTCGACGTGTTTTTCTAGATGTATTTTCTCTATGTATCTTGTTGTGCACACACATCTACACACACACACAAACACAACGACAACATCAGACACAAATACAACACAACACATGTATACAACTATATAACTATTCCATTTAATTTATAGCGCAAAAATGTTTCAATGTTCGTTTCCATTTTCTTATCTCTATATCTCTCTCTATCTGTAATGCATTTGAAAAATGTTAATTTGTTAAAGCGTTGTGCGTATGTTTAATTCTTATATATATATTATTTTTTTTAAATTAATTTTTATTTAGTTTAAAACAAAACAACTGGTGCAGGCAAAAATAAAAACAAAATTAAATCAATACAAAATAAATATATATATGTCGAGATTGTATTGCGTACTATCGCACTTACGTATTATGTACACAAAAAAGAAAAGAAAAAGAAAATTGGTAATCAAACATTTACAAACAATACAAAATAAAAAAAAAACAGATAATATTGCATTAGATTGTGAGTGTTGATAAATTGTACACAAAAGTTTAGCAAACACTGAGATATATATATATATATACCACATACATTAACAATTACCATTTAACAATGCCTATATACAGGATGCATAGACGGACTGCAACTGACCTGTGTGTGTTTCGTTTTTTTTTCCAACTAAAATCGATCGAAAGCGTGGTGTAATTCTTATCGTTTAATTAGCCTAAACAAAACCTTAAATAAATCAATGGTAAACAATTTAATGCATCAACAGCTGTTTTGTTTTTGTGGTCTACGCCCAACAGAGCGGGAAAGTGATATGTGTGTGCGAAAGAGAAAAAACTAGTGCAATTTCAGTGAATTCGGCTGCTAAGCAATGCTAATAATAAATGATGATTCTTTTGTGCTCAGCATTGATGATTATTTATCTAAATCGGTAAGGAAGCAAACAAATCTCATAATATATAACCACTATAATGTTGCATAATTATATTATTTAAAATTGCAATTTTATGGGGGGGGCCTTTAAGTTTATTGCCATCAATTTAAACATAATATAAAGGAACTACATTTGTCTAGGTTTCCTGTGTGTCCGATAGTTACATTCCCACATGTATTAAAAACAATTAACAATTTTAGTATTTAAAATAACAAGTTTATGTGTTGCAGCCAATTAACAATTGTATCATTGAAAATTACAAGTTAAATACAGTTGTCAACTCGAGTACTTAAAATTACTACTTAATGTGCTAAAATTCAGTTGCACAATTCAATTTTTTGTGTTACATCTATTACTTAGAGGTACAACTTTATGTTTTAAATTCTAGTTTTTGTCATTTCAACTCTAAACTTAAATGCAGTTTTCTTATTGACTATTTGAAGGGTCGTCGCGTGCCTGCTTTAAGCATATTTAAAACACTTTTTACTGGCTTAATATAAATTTACAAGTTGAGTGCTATAGCTAATATACAGAAGTGAATTCAATGGGCAGTTCATCGCTGCTTGCCGCCGACTCCACAGCCTGCTCATCCTCGCTCTCCTCCTGCTTAATTTGCTGCTCATCCTCCTCCTCATCATCGTTATCGTCATCGTCATCATCATTTTCTGCTGCCAAACCGTAAATGTTGTTGGCGACTTTGCGCTGCTTGGCAGCTGTTGCTGCTGCTGGTTGCGCTTTGTCCAGGCTGCGCTTCGCCGTCACCAGCTCCTGCTGCTCTTCTTCCTCATCTTCAAACACAAAAAAGGAAATCAATTAGTTGAGAAACAAATCAATAAGTTCAACTTGTGCTACCGCTGTCCACGATGTCATAGCCCGCTGGCGGTCGCTGCTCGTAGCTGACATAGATGCTGGGAAACTCCACAATCGTCTTGCCCACCAGATTATCGCGCAACGATTTGTGCGTCGCCAACGCATAGCAGCGCGAACCGCTGCGTTGAACGCCCTCGGCACGCAACCAAAGCGTCAGCTGCCCAATGCCCGCCAACTGATGGTGCTGCAACAGCTTGCGGTGCTCTGTCGACGTTAAATACTGCTCCAGCAGCTGGGCGAGCGTCTGGTGCTCATCGCAACGTAGAGCCTCAAAGCGTGCCACGCCCGCGTCGCCGCCCACAAACAGCCATTCAATGTGCCAGTAGAAACGCTGCTGCTTCCAATTCAGATACGTTGTGTTCTGCTTGCGCCTGCTGAAGTGCGGCAATAGGAAATGGAGGCGAGTGCGTCGCTTGGCCGCCTCGCCACGCATGCGATGCAATGGCACCGGCAGCTGGCACTGCTGATGCGTGTAGCGTTTGCTCTTGTCCTGCTTGCGGGCGCTCGCGTAGCGTGTGCACTCCTCCAGGAAGCAATAGTCGCTCATGAATTCGCGCTCCGTCATCGCGCTGAGCGGCACATACTTGGTGCGATCCCTGACTCCATCGCAGTCCAGTTCCCGCTTATGGATCTGCACGCAGGGCAGCGAGCACGTCTTCACCTCGCACTTGGGACACGCGTAGCAGGCGGCGTTCTTCGCGCACACTTCGCAGCTGCCCAGACGACTGGAAGCAAAGTGAGTTAGTCTGGCAACGCTCTGAATTTCGGCTGAGAAATCACTAAACTCAGTTTGTTTGTTTAACTTACCTGTTTTTGTGATCAGACATGCTTTTGTTTTGCTAGTTAGTTGGATAGGGCTCTGATTCTGATTCAGTTCGAACTCATATTTTGAATAGCAGACACAGCCTCACACAGCTGTCTCAAAATTGTAATATTTTTTTTACTTTTATTTTTGCCTCTTCTTGTTTCTTTTTTGCAATTCGCACCGACCCTCTGACACATTCATCGCACCATCGTGTTAACCATTCACCCGACTACGCGAACATAATACACATTGCGTCGGTGCCCCCCAAAATATAAAGTGCTTTTTCGGTATTCCAAATTAATTGATTCCCAACGTGTGCGGTTCATACATCCATTGTGCATACGTTAGTCCCACCAGCAATCGACGGTGATACGCCGTGAAATTACAGCGGGCCCCCAGCCGAACTCTGTGCGTGCCAGGTGAGTGTATCTCAGTTATTGTTGTGATTGGTTGTTATGCAGGCGTTCAATAACATTGGGCGCGCGTGCGTGATTTTTGAATGTATCGCAAGGCACGTGTGGGCGGCGTTGCCACCTTTGCTGCACGCGATATATTTGTGGGCAGCGTGCTTTTATCGTAATCGATAACACACTGCGCTATTTACCAATCGGTGAGCGTTATCTGTTGACCGTTAGTTATCTTTTCCGATTGTTGCAAAATCAGCATGAGAGCTGGAGCGTCAAGCGTTATCAACAGGTCGCCACACACACAATGTTGTTGATATTATAAATATTATTGTCAATAGACAAATAGATAAAGGTTATCTATTTGTGTTTTTATTTTGTTTTTCAGAAAACGCTCGCAACGGTTTCCTCCGTTCTTCCCACCCTAAATCTGCTTCGTCGAACAAGTTTGAAAACGAGCGCATCCACAGAGAGAGAGAGAGAGAGAGAGAGACGGTAAGACGTCAGAGAGCGCTAGAGAGGAAGAGAGAGAGAGTGAGATAGAGAGAGAGAGAGCACGCGCGTGCGTTAAACCAGAATCTTGCCGATCAATTGCGATTGAAATTCATAGAAAACAACAAAAACAAAATGCTCAGCCGCAAGTTATGGCGTTCCATGCTTAAGCCCAGCCAGTTGCGTCTAGTGCGTATTGTGAGTCTCATCGGACACATGGACGGGCCACAGACTCGCAGTTTCGCCAGCACCGGCGCCCCGCTGCCACAAACCCAAATAGAATCCCCAGAAACAACAGCAACGCTCCAGCTGCCCCACTCCAATGGCTGTCTTCTGAATGAAGTTCCAGAGGCAACTCCAGCTACCCAAACACACGATGATGCCGTTCAATTTGCGGATCTCGTCTTCTATCCCAAAGGTCACAAGCAGGTGGATGGCCGGGATAAAGCGACTCTGGCCCGCGAGCTTGCCGAATTCAATGTAAGTTTATCCCTCCCCCCACACAGCAGAGCCCTTTAGTTTTAGTCTTCGTTTGGCTTGAAATTCTAGGAAGCCGTTGAGATGTTCACAAAAATCAAGCCAAATGCCCAAAGCATACGGGATTCGATTTCGAATTTGAAGCTCAATTCGATCCGGGATACCATCAAGTATCTGGAACGCAGCGGCTTGACCTTGGGCGCCGTGGAGCAGTTATCCGTTATTCATGTGTCCGGCACCAAGGGCAAGGTGAGTAATAGTTTTTTTTTGTATTCCGTTTGTATCTCAATCTATTTCCACAACAACACACGAAAAAAGCGAATTAATCAACAGCGAAAATTAATGCTAACTGAATGAACAATAACAATAACAATAAAAAAACAATAACAATAACAATAACAAGCGCTCATCTGTTGACATGGTACGCGTGTTAAGCCCGAGGGCAAAGCTGCTCTACTCTCTTAAAAAAAACACACTTTTCAAAATAGTCGCCAACTTCAACTGTTTCGATTTCGATTTGATTTTTCGCTTCATTGTTTTGCTCATTAATTACGGCTTTTGGAAAAACGTTTTTTGCTACGAATTTAAATATATACATTTTTTTAATTTTCTATTTCATTTATTAATCTACAAACTAATGTTTGCATTATAATCAAATTCATTTTTTTGTTTCTACAAAATTCTCTTATTGTTAAATAAGCTTATTTTTTTTTAAATGCAGTACAACATTTTTTGTAATCCAAAACAAAATTGCTTAAAACAAAAATACTTAACCGGAAAATATGAATTCTAATTAATTGACCCATTTCTCCATCAAGTTGATATTACGTAATAAAATAAATAATGCATGCTCTGCATTATGCAATGGTCACTCAATTGATAAACAACACATAACAAATACTTATGATCGATGGTGAAATGCCACAGTTGATTAGCAAACGCTTAAGTGGACTTTATTAGCAATCTCTTTTTTGTTGTAATTTTGCGTATTGTTATTGTTATTTTTATTTCCATATTGATATGGGTATTAAGAGTAATGCAAATATTAAACTCCTCATTATCGTCGTAATAAACGCATTCTGATTGACATTCGTCATTTACTGTCTCTTTAGCAATTTTATAAACAACTTCATCCAAATCTAATTACTCTATAATTAGATCAAGATTTTTTAAAATTGTTATTCATATTCAGATCGACACCAACTAGAACAAATAATCCTAAAAGAGTGATTAATTCCTTAGCTTTTCATTGAACATTTCAGCAGAAAAATATATGAATAAACTTTTGTATTTTTTTAATTCTTTAGCAATTACGAATTTGCATAAATATTAACTTTCACCTTTTTCATAATTAATAAAGCAAATATTTGCTATTTTTTACTTGAAGAACAACTCTTAGTAAGAGTCTCTTCTATAAAAATATCTTAAAATTATTATTAAGTTTCATATTTGATTGAACTCTTGCCTTTAATCGAAAATTATTATATTGGTTTTGTATGGAATAGGCTTGGCATTATTTAAATTCTATTTTTTAAAGAAGTTTAGAAATGAAATTAATTATTTTTAAAATTGATATTGCAAGTAAACTTATTTAGTATTGGTGTTATTAAAATTTAATTAATTAAATAATGTTTGGGTTGAAGTACCCAATTATTATTTTGGTTAACTTTCTAAGTAGCTAAAATTATTTTTGTTATTGACACTATCATAAGCATTGGTATTTATTACCTTTTACATTATTATTGCTAAATTATTTGATGTTTTTGTATTAGCTATTGTTATTCAATTTTTTATTCTAATTTTCTGTTAACAATTAACTAACAAAAGTATTGTCATAATCATTTGCATTACTTTAAATTTTTTAAATTTGTGGACTTTATTCAAATAGTCATTATCATTAAATTACTTCATAAATTATAATTTTGTAATTATTTGATTTTCACGTATTAGCTTTATTTTATTTTTTTTTAACAACTTGCAAACATTAATATTACATTTGGCATTCTCGTTGTTATTATCATTAGCATTGCTTATTACATTATTATTTTAAAATTATTTACATATATAAGATATCATTTTGATTGGCTTTTAAATTAGCTGAAGCTGGTAGTTTCATTGTTATTAGCATTGCCACTTTCATTATAGTTTGCATTGTTTGTAGGTATTTTTCTTGCCGTGCAGCGCTATCGATTGTAATGTCGATGTCGCTCCGCTCGCTGATAAGCGTTTTTTTTATATTTTGCGTATTGCACCCGCTGTTGTTGGTTGTTGTTTGTTGGGCAATTGATTGAGCTTTGCTCAAGGCCCATTCGATATGTCTGTTGGCCAATGACCAACCACTTTTTGTTGATTTGCTCGTGTTTGTTTTATTCCAGGGCTCCACCTGTGCTCTGACTGAATCGATCTTGCGCCAATATGAGGTGCGCACCGGATTCTTCAGCTCGCCGCATCTGGTGTCGATCACGGAACGCTTCCGGATCAACGGAGTGCCGCTGGCCAAGCACAAGTTCACCCACCACTTCTGGAAGGTCTACAATCGGCTGATGGCGAAGCGTGAATACGAGAAAGATATGCCGCCCTTCTTCATGTTCCTCACCGTGCTCGCCTTCCACGTCTTCCTCGACGAGCGCATCGATGTCCTGGTGCTGGAAGTGGGCCTCGGCGGCGAATGCGACTGCACAAATATTTTGCGCAACGTGCGCACAGTGGGCATCACATCGCTGGCCCTGGAGCACACCGATCTGTTGGGCAAGACCCTGGAGCAGATCGCGTGGCAAAAGTCGGGCATCATCAAGCCCGGCGCCAATGTCTACACGCATGTCACCGATCCCGTCTGCCTGGCCGTGATACGCGAACGCATCGCCGAGAAGAACGCCACGTTGCACGAGGTGCTCGACACCTCGGCCTACTTCAAGTATCACCTGTATGCGCACTATTTCGATACGTTCAACGATTTTGTGCGCCTCAATGGCGCCTTGGCCATACAGTTGGCCTACGACTGGCTGCGTCAGGCCAAGGGTCGCTTCCACCAGGAGAATCCCATCAACGACACCCACATGACCACCGAAGTGCTGCGCGGCCTCGTCAACGCCCATTGGCCCGGTCGCTGCCAGCTGGTCGAGCACAAGCAAATGCGAGTCCACCTCGACGGCGCCCACACCATCGAGAGCATGCGCGTCTGCTGCGAATGGTACCTCAAGAGCGTCAAGCGCACGTAAGTAATCGAGTCGAAATTATGCCTAGTTTCTGTCTGTCCGCCTGTTTGAGTAGCTATATCTCGGCGAGTATTTAAGATAATGCCACCAAATTGGCTGACAACACTTGATGTTTTACTAAGAAATTAAATCAGATCTGTTATGAATTCTATATACTCAATTTAGGAATTAGTCTAGAAAGTAATTTGTCTGTCTGTCCGCCTGTTTGAGCAGCTAGAACTTAATGAGTATTAGAGTTAGTCTCATTAAATTGGCTGATAATACTAAATATTTTGCTTAGAAATTGAAATAAAATGGTTGCCAATTCTATATGCTCTATGAAAAAGTTAATCTATAAACTAATTTGTCTGTCTGTCCGCCTGTTTGAGCAGCTAGATCTCAGCGAGTATTCAAGTTAGTCTCATCAATGTTTTGCTTTGAAATTGAGTTAAAATGGTTGCCAATTCTATATGCTCTATGAAGAAGTTAATCTATAAACTAATTTGTGCGTCTGTCCGCCTGTTTGAGCATCTAGATCACGACGAACATTAAAGACAATGTCACCAAAATGCCTGACAATACTAAATGCTTTACTAAGAAATTAAATCAGATCAGAATTTAATCTAAAAAGTAGATTGTCTGTCTGTCCGCCTCTTTGAACAGCTAGATCTCATCATGTTTAAGAGCTGGAGACGCCAAAGTGTGGGACAATAGCAAACTTGTTGTTAAGAAAATAATCTAATTCCTAATCCGTCTGTCCATCGGTATGAACAGCTAGATCTCAGCGAGTATTGTCTCTTTAAATTGGCTGACAAGATTTCTGAACATCTTTAATATACACAATAATTTGTTCGTCTATCCGTCGAGATCTCGTTGGATAGAAGCGTTAAAGATACCAAAGTTAGCTGTCTGTTCCGGCTTGCTGTCCGTCCGCCCCTTTGAACAGCCCGATCTCAGTAACTAGCAGCGCTAGAGGCAACTGATTTGGTCAACAAGCAGCTGTGATTTAGGCCTGTTTTAATATTTAGCCAAGCCCCTTTACGCCTTAAAAAAAACATGTTAGCTGCATAAGTTATTCAGCTCGTTTTGATGACACTTTGCTGATTTTTACTATAATATTTTGTTGTGCTTTTGCAGGCCGGCGAATCCGAAAATCTTGATATTTAATCGCACTGGCGAATCGAATCCCACGGGCATACTCCAAGTGATCCACAACGCTTGCAAATTTGACATGGTCTGCTTTGTGCCCAACATTGCGCACCCACAGAAAGGCGATCCCAGCCAGTCGACGAGCTATTGCAGTCCGCGGCTGCAGCGTCGTCGTGCCCAGTCCATCAGCAAGGTGTGGCAGTCGTTGTGCGATGCGAAGGAACAGGACAACACTGGCCAAATGTACAGCACACTGTGGGACGCCTTGATCGCGATTCGAACGCGTTATCCCCAGGACATTGTGCTCGATCTGCTCATTACGGGCTCGATTCATCTGCTGGGTGCCGGGATCTCGGCGATCAACGACTTCCAGCCGTTGCCTGTTCAAATCCCATCCGATGTGCTGCCAGCGTCCGTTGTTGAAAGCGTTGTAGCGCCAAATGTCGATGATCAGTCGGTCGGTGAATCAAAGTATGAAAACATCTTAAAATTGTAACGTAATTAGGGAAAGTCTTTTTCAACAACAACAGCGAAATCACAAACAAAAATTGTATATTTAACGACATAGTTTCTCCTTATCTGCAAGATTTCGGATCGACTTTCGTGTATTTTGTCTGCAACCTGTGTCGCGTTTTTTCCCCCGAAAATGTCTGGCATCAAAGTACTGTGGTAATATGAGCTGCCTCCGCGTATCAGCTCTAAAACAAATCAAATCAAAAAACATAACAAAGCTTTAATTTCCATTCGACGTCGTCGTCGATGTGTCACAACTGCTGCGGAAATTGTTGCCAGTGAAAAATGAATTTAATGGGAAAATAAAACAGACAAATGCTGAAAGTATTCAATGGACTTGGAAAAATCACCTGTGTTTTTATTTATTATTGAATCATTATTTGTTTTGATTTTGTTTCAGCTATACAAATAGTGGGGAGGGGAGTCTAGAAAGTAATCGCTCTATTTGTTGACTTTGAATTACACTTGAGTTTCTTCCAAATTTATTTGATGGATCGGTTCAACATCAAAAGTCGTAAGCGTTTAAACATTCTTGTAGATTTTAAGATTCTTTAGAGATCTATTTTCACAATTCCGATAACTTGGAGATAATGTATTGATATAATATTAAATTAATATTGATTTTGAATTAAGAGTAATCGATATCAAATTTTTAGAATCAATCAAGTTTGTTTGACATTGCAAGATATAAATATTGATTCTGATATCACATAATTTTTATTTTTTTTAAATTCCATCAAAAATGTAAAAAAGTAATAGCTGCAGTTATAATTTAAAGCTTTATTTTACAAATTTAGGAATTTGTCTGCAATAATCAATTTTTATTTTTTAGAACGCAAACAAAATTACAGAAAACTAAAAAAAAAGTGTATTCTGCAAAGCCTTAACTAAAAAAAAAAACAATTTAAGAATATTTGCACACATTCCGATTAAAGAATTCCCGATCAAAATTTCTTGAACTTGATAAAAAAAAATGTGTAACTAAAGTTGTAGTCTGTCAAGTGAATACGCTCAATTAATTAATTACACAACTGTAGCTTCGTTTAATTATATGCATGAAATGTTTGCAACCTCACAAATACCGTCGGCAAAAATGTGAAGAAGTATAATTGCTCCGATTAATTACTATTATGTGCATAAAATGCGAATATTCTTAATTAATTACATGAATTAATTGAATTATACTTTAATTAAAAAACTGTTTGCATTGCGAAGCAGAATCTAACATAAATATCGTCGACAAACACGTGAAGAAAAATACTTGTTCCGATGAACTAATAATTAGTGTATTAAATGTGAATTTATTTAATAAATTGCACAACTGTATTGAAAATACACTTGAATTATGCTTTTTAAAAACTGTTTACAAATCGAAGCCGTTTCTAACCTCACATATGAATACCGTCGGCAAAAATGTGCAAAATAAAGTAAATTTAAGTAGCGAGAGTTTGTTAAATTAAATGTGAATATAATTAATTAATTACACAACTGTATGGGAAATAAACTTAAATAAACTGTTTGCAATGCGAAGCCGTTTCTAACCTCACAAATCGCGTTGCGACGGCAAAAACGTTTGGCGCGATTAGGCGACGGCAAGGACTCGGCTGCGAGGACAACGGACTGCACACGACTGGCGACAACACTGGCAGCAACAAGCTGAACCTGAACCTGACCACACAGCCAGCCCAGCCGAGGGATGTTTGCCTGTGCTGCCATCAGGGTTGCAGCAGTCTGGTTGTCTGTGCGTGTTCTGTGGACCAATCAGAGGGCGGCTGCCGAGCGAGATGACAAGCTGAGGGAAAAACAAAATGGCTAACGCCAAACGGAAGTTGCACTTGCTGCTGTGTGCGAGCGGGACGGCAGCTGGCTGACTGATTTAATCACAGCTAAATGAGATGTTAGCAGAGAGAGAGGGAGAGAGAGTGGAAGGTGGAATGTGGACTGCCGGCTGTGCACGCTAAACTCTAACGTTTACAGCAACAAATCGCGTAATTCACTTGTGCATGCCATCTGCATATGTGTGTGTGTGTCTGCCGTGTGTGTGTGTGTGTGTGTGTTTTTGCGTTATCCTGACGCTGTCGCCGTCGCTGCGCTAAAAGGATTAATAAACGTTCGCATTTCAGTTGTTCATTTGACTTTGCGCTTAACGGTTCAGCTGCCAGCGTCACCAGCGACAAATTCAATTAACAACAATAAATTCTCTCAACAAATTCAAGAACATTTCTGTTTCCCATTTTTTTTTATTGTCATCATTACAATAAAATTACGGTTCCGTCGCGTTTGCGTTGTTTTTTTTTCCAAGTGTTTTGTGCTCTATTCAACACTATAGTTAAATAGCAAATATATTTATTGTTAATGAACGCAAGTGCAATGCTCTCGATCCCGCATTAAATCCACCTTGCAAGAATTTCATATTTGCGAGATCTGAAAACCACATCGAATTTGTCGACAAAATGCAAAGTTCGAAATCGTTTTTGATACGCGATCTACTGGGAGACCTCATCAATCGACGACAAACGGACTCGGGTAAGTTTTCCAAAACTATCTATCAAAAAATACATTTATCATTCAATATTACTATTACAAAATCTCTTCGATTTCAATTGAGTTGCGCATATATTATTAAAAGGCTTAGAAATAATCGAAAACATATCTGAAGAGTTCGTAATTTGAAATAAGATAATTTTTTTTTTCACAATATCTGACGAAATCGGTAATATACATTCGGAATTTATATATAAAGTATATTTCTAAATAAACAACATTTACATTGAATCAAAACCAAAAATATCACTATTTACAATTATGAAATTTAATTTATAAAAAATTAAAATACTATAATTTTGATGTTCAAAACTTATTATTTAAGTATTTTTAGGTATTTAAGTATTTTTAAGGAATTAATTAATTTATTTATTAAGTATACGTATCAGATTAAGCTAAAAATACAAATAATTTATATTCCTTGTTTTAATTTTATTTATTTTTAAGAAGTATTGATGATCAGTAAAAATAAGAGCGTTGTTCAAGCATTTGACCCATATTTAGATTGCTTGGCAAAAACGGCTCAAAGGATGAAAAAAGGATAACAGAGACAATCGCTGCGTGTGTCTGTCGCTCAGCACACAGACAGTGTACAAACAATTAGCTACTAAATAGTTGTAATTGTTGAACTAAACTTTATTTAATGTCATGCATAATTAGAAGACTCACACAGATGTGCAAATGAGCGAGCACCTGAGGCTATTCGATACCCTATAGTCAGCTTTAAATGCGGGGTATTTTAAATCTTGAACCACATTTAATAATTTGTAACCTAATATCTATACAATTTGCATGCACATTTGGAATTCTTTATTTGGTTACATTTGTTTTGTTTGTGACTTAAATAATATTTTAATTTTTTGTATTATTATTTTAAATATATTATTTTGAAGGATTTTTTGTTTGAATTACTGAGCAAACTGCAATCCAATTGAGTTTTTGTTGAATGAATATTTCGATATTTTTATTTTGCAGCATTTTGTTGCCCTCTTTCATATGTATTTATTTTATAACAATTTAACAAATGCCAAACAATCAAAGGCTACATTTTTGTTTAAAGAAAAACAGGAATGAAAAGTAAAGAAATTATTACTAAATACTTGATATCATCAAATTTTAGACTACTTGTATAATGAAATGAAATGTTTATTTTTTGTAACTTTTTTTATTTTATTTTATTTCACTGTTTTTATTTTTTTATTTATTTGGACCGAAAACGTTCAAAGTTTAGTTGAGGATAGATGTGTGTATATGTGCGTGTAAACAGTACAAAAAATACTAATTAAAACAAAAGTATAAGTGAAACACTTTCCATAGCATATTTTTTGGAGCGCTTCTGCTACAGGATATTTGGATGGTCGTCAGCCTGAGCAGTTATGTAAAATTGGCATTGTCATTGTTTTGCATACGCATTGTTCTTGCTTAGCATTGTTGTTGTAGTTGATTCGAGGCTAAACAATCAAAGTTGTTGTACGTGACAAATTGCTCGAGCGCAAGTTACGAGCAACAACAACAACAACAAATTAAATTATTGCCGCAGGCGCTTCTTTCATGCCCCTCCCCCCTTCGCCGCCCCCCTGTTGGCTAAAAGTTTCGTTGTCGTTTCTAATTGAGGCAAAGTGTGAGATTTAAATGCCCGCGGCCAATTGTCAGCGGTTTTGCACCCACACACACACACACACACACATGCATATCGTTCCCCCTGCGACAATCCGTTTGCCAGATCAAAAGTGTGTTGTTGGGTGGCGCATGTAAAGTGGCGGCTAATTGGCCGCTGCGCCGCAAAGTAATGCGAGACAATTAAGAATGTTGCAAGACACACACACACACACACACATCGACGAGGCTGCCGAAAAGAAAGTCAGTGAAATGGAGAAAGTCGTGTAGCTTGTGTCAAGTTTACAGTTCGCTGCGTGCTTTGCGGCGCAGCTTAATCAGCGAATTGTTCAAATCACGCCACTGATGATCTCATTGATATGCCAATTAAGCCAATTTATAATTTGTAATAAGCCGCAAATAGGGAAAGCATAATTGCGCATATTGTAGAAAGATATGTACATATATAGATAATAAGGAGAGGAGTCTCTAAAAAAGATTTATATTTAAAATAAATTACACATTTTAGTTTACATTTAAAACAGTTACATATAATTACAAATTAACACTAGCTTGTTTCTAAAGCCTTTGGCTTAGTACATTAAATATGTATATTGAGCTGGAATACATGAAACGAAGACTAAATAAATAAACAGGAAAATATATGTATGTATATAAATGAAAATTGGAATATAAACAAAGACAAATATTAGTTCGGCAAGTAAATAAAAATAAAATATTAAATATATTGCATTCAATTAAATACCTAAAAAAGAAAATAACAAATTAAGTCAAATATAATTTTGAAAAATAAATAAATAATACATAAGACACTACCAAAATAAATAAACCAAAAAAAGGCCAATAATACATTAAATTCAATACACATTGAACTAAATAATGAAATGAAGACATTGAGATAAAAAAAACAAAACCAAATAGATAACATCAAAATATAAAATATATACATAACATATTTAGTTATTTTGTGCAATAAAGCATATATTTTAATCGTTCAAGCTTTTTCTTATTACAGCCAAAATTCAGCTTCTTTTTATTTTGTTATACATTTTTTTGTTTATCTTAATTATATTAAATACAACAAATTTTACATTTGGGTAATTGCGAATATTTCATAGAAATATTGATTAAAAAGGGATTTCATATAAAAATAATATACGCAATTATGTTTTTATACATATATTATCTAATATAGCCAAGTGGGCACTTCTTATTAATAATAATAAGAGTCAAAATTCATCTTCATTATTTTGATAAGTTCATGTCTTAATCGTTAATTTTCAGACTCGATTCAAGATAAGATAAGATTCAATATATCTGCGGCATAAATTTAACTTTAATAAGTTTTAAAAGCTTTTAAGATACTTGAGGTCGATTGCTATTCTGGATCGTTTGAGATATTTGGTGGCACTAACTCGTTATATAGACATATCGATCTATTTGTCTAGCTGTCAATCGGTGGCATGTGCGAGTTATTTCTTGTATCTCCGCAGTTCGAGTGCCTATTAAATGGCAATTGTGCCGCAAATTGATACGACGTGACTTTTCATCAAAAAATGAAGCAACTCACTTGAGACGCCCCACAGCTACACACACACACACACACACACACACACACACACACACGCACACACACGTATGGAGAAACACACGTGCATAATTGAATCATCATTCATATGTTTGCTTCATCCTTCGTGCATATAAATAGAAGAAGTCAAAACCATTTGGGGTTAAAATATAAAAATAATTTCCGCAGTAAAGTTATAAAAATACAAATCAGCATGCGTCTAGCAAATGTGCTCGACTCTCTAATACCCTGTATTATCATTTATTACATTATTGTCATCGAATTATTTAGCTAACAGATATCCTTTTAATAAATATATAATCTCGTACATTAAAAATGTGAAGTTGGCTAACTGCTTTTATATATTTATTTTTAATAGTTATTTGCAATTAAAATTAATTATTTTTATTGCTGCTGAAGCCTTCGACTTGAACTGCATACATATTTTAATCTATTGCAAACAATTAATTTCTTTGTTCTGCAAACGCAAATCCAATTATTTCTATAAAGAAAAATAATAATATAAAATATTGTGTTTTTAATATTATTTTAATGTATTGGAATCAATTAATTTCTTTAAATAAAGAAAAATAGTAAAACAAAATTACAATGTATTTAATATAATTATTCGATGATTAAAATTAAAAATATGACATTCAAAAACTTATGAAATTATTTCTATAAATTAGTATTTATTTATTATACGTAAGTTTGAATTTATTAATTATTATTGTATTTTTATTTATTTAAGTGGATCTTAGAATTAAATTCGAACCAGAAGAGCAACAAAGTCGAGCGAGAGAAACTAATTTCTTGAGGTTGCAAAAACAATGAAGTAAAATGTTTTTTTCGCATTCAAATAATTGATAATAAACTGCAATGGATTGAACAGTGGCAAATTCCAAGCAGAAACTGCAACTACCCCATTTTTGTTGGCAACTTGGGCCGGCAAGTGGAATCCTTGCTGAGCGCCTTGCGGCCCGTGGACTTCGTCCTTCCTCCTTCGTCCTTCGGGGTGGTTCCTTTTTGGGCTGCCCTTGGGCGATGTGTGGGAAATGAGCGCAAATTCCAATAGGAAAAGAACAATTGAGGCGTTCGAGTCGAGTCGAGTCGAATCGTCGAGTAGACACGTGAATTTAATCAGGCAACGATGCCCCGTTGCGTGCAGGATATTTCTGTGAGCATGATATAAATAACAAGTTGTGATTGGAGGAGAGAAAGCAACATGATGTGCTTCCAGCACTCGCGCTTTGTCTCGTTAATGGACTTCAACCAACGCCCACTTGATGCCCGATGCTCCCAGCAGCATGATAATGAGACAGTCCTCCTCCTGTCCTGAGTCCTGTGTCCTGTCCGGGATGCCCACCGAGATACCGAAAGTGGCTGCACGCGCTACAACTTGCAACAGCAGCGGCAGCAGCTTGTGGCAGCTAACGCATTAACGCCACGCTGCGCCCCAAAGCAGGCCACACTTTATTTTTAGCCTCACTTAGCGATCGAAGCGATCAAATTCAAACTCAACTCGACTCGAGTGCAATTGATACGCAACATAAAATAATAGAAATTAACAGAAAGTTGAGTTCTCGCAATTAAAACAAATCGCAACCTTAATTGCGACGACTTCTGAAGCTCTTTGTAAAATGCGTATTTAAGACAAGTAGCTTTGAATCCATGTGTTGTTAAGGTACATTTTATGTTAGTACAGGTTCTTTTTTTTTTTTTTTTTTTTTTCTTTTTTTTATTAATAATAATAACGAAATGGTAACATGGATATGTGTACTGTTACCTAACTGGGCAACTTAATCAAATCCGAAATAATAAACAAACAAAATTAATTATGTAAACAGAACATAATAATAATATTATTATTTAGCACAGGTTCTACACTTAATAAAAAAAAAAAAAAAATACATGAAGTTAGCTGCAGTTTCTTGGAATGCCGAAAACATAATTTTGTTTTGTAGCTACAAATAATTATACCAATAAGCCCAAGTTTCGCGTTGAGTAAATCGTGTGATATAAGCTCAATTGAGTCATTAGAAAGCATATATACTTAATCCACATGATATGCTCAAACATCGAGAATAACTGAATTTTATTGGCTATAGCGAAATGGATTATACATATAAGCAATATGCAGTTTGAAAGCTAAAGTTGCTTTTTGTAACGTGCAATTTAATTCCAACTGCCAACTTAAAATTATTAATAATTCAGCAACACACCATCGATAATTGGCACCTCATTTATTTTACTCTCTATTTAATTAGTTCACTTGCTTAAAAATATTTTATAATTAAGTTTTTTTTATTTTTTTGCATTGCATTTAGCTCATAATGTTATTCAATTTAATATTTTAAATAAATAATATATTTCTATTGACTTGCACTTCATTATTTAGATTATACATGCCATAGAAATATATTTTATTACACAAGTTTATTTAAAATTGAACTTGTAATTGAATAATTAATTTATGTAGCTTAGAATTACAAGTTTTGTTTATTCATTTAGCAATTTATTTCAGTTTTATGCTCAACTTACTTTATTTACTAATTAAGCATAATATACTATAGTTTTCATTTTTTAATCATTTATTTTACTGATGCATTCCATAAACAATACTTTTTACTTGAACTTACAATTTCATATATATTTTTATTGAGCATTTTTTATATTTCATAAGAAGTTTAATTAATCTTAACTTTTAATTTAATATATTCAATTTATAAGTCACTACCTAACTAGCAATTTATTTCAGCTTTCAGGTCAACTTACTTTATTAACTAACTTTCAGCAAACTATTTTTAAATAATTTATTTTAGTGTTGCATTCATATGCAACTATAGTCAAAATGTAAACAATTTATTTTCGTTAATGTAATTTCACATATTTGAAAAATAGTTTTTCCTATTGTCGAAAATATTGAATCCCTGTCGTTGCAGAAATCGAGTTGTCCAACGATGAGTCGGACATCGACATTGAGGATCGCTCGACGCCGGACTCGACGGCGAACGGCTGCAGCAGGGACCAGGAGCTGCTGCTGTCGCATCACTACAACCACAACCACCACGACGAGTCGAGCGTAGAGTCCTGCGGCACGGCGACACCGGGTCCTGGAGCCGGCGTGTCAGCAGCGGCTGGGGCAGGACTCAGTGCGGCTGCCGCTGCGGCGGGCATGGCGGCCGGTCTGCTGGCAGCCGCTGCTGCCGGCGATGGGGGCGGTGGCGGTGGCGGTGGCGGCGGCGGCGGCAGCTACGCGGAGCACAAGCTGCAGCTGAGCAAGAGCGGCCGGAAGCCGCGACGACGACGCACCGCGTTCACGCACGCCCAGCTGGCGTATCTGGAGCGCAAGTTCCGCTGCCAAAAGTATCTGAGCGTCGCGGACCGCAGCGATGTGGCCGAGACCCTCAATCTGTCGGAGACGCAGGTCAAGACCTGGTACCAGAACCGACGGTGAGTCCAACAACAGCGTTCCACAATCTTCTTGATTTCACAATAATTACAAAAAAATATATATACATATATTTATTCATTAATTTACTTTTCTTAATTATTAAAAAAATACACGACTTTAATATAAATATTAATATATTATATATATGTATATATATTATATTTTGACTTTTTTTTATTCATATACATATATCTATCATTAAATTAGTTGTTAATTATTCATTCATTATTTTGCCGATTCATTTCATATACATATATAGTGATTTATACAGAAATTCAAACAAACACTACACCTTTTATTTTATTTTTACATTTTTTATTTTTTACTTATTTCCTTAAATATTTTTATTATATAATTATATATAGTTATAGTTATACATATATATATAATTAAGGAATATAATACAAAATAGAAAACAAAAATGTCAACCTCAATGTTGTATCACTTTTATTCATTTATTTAAGTATTTTATTTGTATATACTTTTTGATCAGATATTTGTTTACTATCTAAAGTCGGTTTGTGAATAGACCGAATTTAATTAAAAGCAAGTAATTAAATTGAATATTTTTATTAAGCATTGAATGAAAATGAATTAATTGACAAATATAAAATATTTATTCTTCTCTATATCACGACTATAAGTGTAGTTTTAATATTTCTAGAGACAGTCGAAGTGACAAAAAAATTGAAATAAAAATTAATTATTAAATATTATTTATATTAATTTTTAAAATTACAAATAACAAAAACAAAATATAACAAAAACAGAGTAATTCAGATCAAATTAACAAGCAACAATCATTTTTCAACTAGCTCAACTTTCAAAGCTATACAAGCTTATCTTTGTTTTATATTTATTTGTATTTATTGTTTGATGTTATTTATTTTAATTATTATACCCGCTACCCATAGGGCATTATAACTTAGTGCCAACAGAAAATGTATGTAACAGGCAGAAGGAGGCATCTCCGACCCCATAAAGTATATACATATATTCTTGATCAGTGTCAGTAGCCGAGACGATATAGCCATGTCCGTCTGTCCGTCTGTATGAACACCTAGATCTCAGATACTATAAGAGCTAGAGCTACCAAATTTGGTGACAGTACTCTTATAGGTCCTACGAAGATCAAGTTTATTTTAGACCCTTTTCCGACCTAGAGCATTGAATTTTGGTATGCGTAACGATAATTATATTCTCAATGATTCCTGTGAATTTGGTTGAGATCGAATGAAAAAGCAAGTTATTAAAGAATCAATTTTATATGCAAAATTCACTTGCAGCTGCTCGCGCTTTGTTTGTTTAGTTGACAGTGTGACCATGTCGGTATGCTATGGATTTTTATGCCCGCATATTTGCAAATATATACAAAAAAAACAAGTTTCCGTATATTTGGTATATTTTTTTTTAAAATATCATTTAAGTTTTTTGTTTTCTCTCGAAATGTGTTGCGGGTGTCATACGGTCGAGCACTCTCGACTCTAGCTTTCTTACTTGTTTTTCATGTGAAATTATGAAATGATTCGACTTTTTGCTACTCCAACTCTTCCTTGCAGCACCAAGTGGAAGCGGCAGAATCAGCTGCGCTTGGAGCAGCTGCGTCATCAGGCCACGCTCGAGAAGGACTTTGTGGTGCAGGAGAACGGTGGCGGCGGCGGCGGCGGCCTCGGTTGCTGCCCCAGCGGCCTGTCCAGCTCGTTCAGCGCCGCCGCCGCTGCCGCCGCTGCGGCCAGCAATCCGTGCAACTTCCTGACCTCGGCTGCCGCGGCGGCAATATTCCGCAATGTCGGCTACGTTCACGGCTGCCCCATGTAGACACCCAGAGGGGCCAACTCTTGCCAACTCTTGCCACATGCCACATTGAGCCAACGCCTGCCCCCAACACGCTTGCCTGTGTAAATAATCGATTTAATTGTTTTTTTTTTGTTTCCCCTGTGCAATCGCTGCTGAGCGGGTTATCGATTCATCGAGTTATCGACTTCTCTCCCATCACCTGCCTTCGTCTCCTCTCCCTCCTTCCCTTCCCATCGCATGCCAGCAACATTAGGCTTAGTCTTATTAACTGTAAAATACACACACACACACACACACACACACACAAACACACACTAAATGACAATTGTAAACACCACGCTCTATGTAAACGTTTTTTTTTTTTTTTGTGAAAAAAAATAAAAATTGAATTGCATATTTGATAAAGTTCGTTATGAAAATGAGACGATTGAAATTTATTGGGAAATTATTCATTTCTAATATTAAGTTCAAGATTTCCAAGTAGCCCAATTCTGGACAAATCAAGTTGCTGCTCCATTATGTTCTTCTGGTATTTCAGATAGGAAGACTCTTGATCGACAGACAACAAAATAAATAGGTAACATTAATCAAGTTTTTTTTTTTCTTATACAAATGTATTTAGGTAGAAATTATAAAATGATTAAATAATTTTTCTGCAGCTTACTGTTACTATTATTAGTAACTTATACTGCAGCTAATAGGCATTAATCAAGAATCACAAAGGCGTTGAATTCATGCCATTATTTAATTATGCTTTAAAAAAATATTTAAAAATACAATCAACAAGTTTCCTATCTTTGAGATACTTTTATAACTTTGAGATGCATTTAAATCTTCTTGATGTACATATGTATGCGATAGATTTGTATCTTTGAAATACTTATATGTATCTTTATGACACATTTGTATATTTGAGATGCCTTTGTTTCTTTTAGATACTTTTGTATCATAAAAAAGTACTAACATTTTTCGTTTCAGGAAACTATCGACGAAGGCACGTTCGCTCAAAGCAATTTGAACCTATGCTATTCAAGTACGGAGCAACGCTTCCAGGCATCAACTAAACAGACTAAGGGCGGCGGGTATTTGGGCTTCCCTGGTTCTGAGCAACCGGGCAATTCAAATCGATCTTCGCCTGAACCAACGCTGCAGCCGATACGCCGACAGGCTCTTCGTGGATCATAAAATAACAACAAACATTTTATAAATATTGTAAATAATTGTAAATAAATGTACATAATTGTAAATAATTGTAAATAATTGTAAA
This sequence comes from Drosophila ustulata, assembly GCA_035047365.1. Taxonomy (NCBI): domain Eukaryota; kingdom Metazoa; phylum Arthropoda; class Insecta; order Diptera; family Drosophilidae; genus Drosophila; species Drosophila ustulata. Next base: position 12,014,659 of record JAWNPT010000080.1, read on the forward strand.
TAATTGTAAACAATTCTCAATATTTGTAAATAAATGTAAATAATTGTAAACAATTGTACATAATTGTAAATATTTGTAAATAATTGTAAATAGTATATTTTGTACTGTATTTGTTTTTTCACCAAACGTCCGGTAATGTTCAAATGAACGATTCCGGCGCAAATAAAAATTATTAAACAAAAAATAAACAAATCTTTTTTTTCCGTTCCTGCGACCAAAATTTTGCAAGTGCAAAAAAAGTTGCATACTTTAGGGATCACATTAAGATTTTAGTCCAAAACCAAACCCGTTCAAATCTCGGGAACTACAAGGACAATTGGGATGTCCTTTGGACGGCAGATAGTCCTAATGCTTTTCTCCAATTAGAAAAAAATTTATCGATTTTCATCCAAAGAATTCAATAACATTTAAATAACAAATTGAAAAAATTGGCCAGAAAATTTGTCAAGGGGGAGGCATGAAAAATTTGGGAAAAATTCAAAAATCCTTCGTAACTTCGCCATTTGAAGGACGATTAGGATGTCCTTTGGCGTGTAGATAGTGCTGAATGCATCATTGACGGCCATGAAATCCAAAGGACGAATATCCTTTTACGAATAAAGTTAGAAGGACATTTTCGTTTTAAGAAAACAAGCTCTATCTTCGCCATATCCTTGCTGATCCTTACGAGTCCTGTGGCGATCAACTCGTCTTAACAAGGACTATCAGCTGGCCAAAGGACATTCCGATCGTCCTTTTCGTTTCCGAGATATCCACGATTTTTCTATTTTGTTGTGATTTCATACATGTTTTTTCGAGTCTGCAACGAAAAATTTGCAAGTCCAAAAATTAAAAAATGTTGCATACTTTTGTGATTGAAGTAAGATTTTAGTGAGGAACTAAAATCGTTAATATCTCGGAAACTGCAAGGACAATTTCAATGTCCTTTGGACGCTAGGTAGTCCTGAGGCTTTTCTTTAATGAGTACAAAAAATTATCGATTTTCATCCAAAGAATTCAATAAAATTTAAATAACAAATTGAAGAAATTGGCCAGAAAATTTTGCAAGGGGGTGGCATGGAAAATTTGCAAAAAATTCGAAAATCCTTCGTAACTTCGTCGTTTGAAGGACGATTGGGATGTCCTTTGGCATGGAGATAGTAACGGACACATGATGGACGGTTATGAAATCAAAATGACGAATATCCTTTTACGAACAAAGTTACAAGGACTTTTTTGCTAAGAGAAAACATGCTCTATCTCAGTCATATCCTTGTTGATCCTTATAAGTTCTGTGGCAATTAACTCGTCTTGACAAGGACTATTAGCTGGCCAAAGGACATTCCGATCGTCCTTTTCGTTTCCGAGATATTCAGGATTTTCACATTTTGCAACGATTTCTTACATTTTTTTCGCCCCTGAGACAAAGATTTTGGAAGTGCAAAAATTATATAAATGTTGCATACTTTTGGGCATCGCATTAAAATTGCAGTCAGAAACTCTGAATGGGAATATCTCGAAAACAACAGAGACAATTTGGATGTCCTTTGAACGGTCCTTAGCCGTGATAAGTTCGAATGGAGCGAATTGGAGATGTGATCAATCGCCAAGCTACATTATTCCTGGGCAAGAATGCAGACCTCTCAAACATTCTCCTGAGAAGGAGGAGCCCACGAAGGTCGAGAAGAAGGCTTCAAGGAACTGACCCAACAAATCAGCCACTTAGATTTGTTTAAATGCATTACTTTCCCCTGCTTCCCACCATGGGTTGAAATATATAAAAAATAACGCATTTTTATTTATATTTTTTGTATTATTTTATTTGATAAGAAGTATGTATGTATATGTTACAAGCTGTTACAGTTGTGGCAACTTAATCTAGTTGTATATACAAAAGGAGATAAGAAAAACAGATCGTAAATCAAATATATGTATACTATAATTAACAGCTAAATAATATTACAAATTATCTACTATTAAATGTTGTAGGACTATCCTTTAAAGTCTTCTCTTTCTCGGTAGGGGTCTCAATAGTCCGGCTAGCTCATTGGACGTTGCTGGACGCCACGACGTTGGGCGTCTACCTTTGGGATTTTGAGGTCTGCTTCAATCTAATAGATAAATGTTGTATAGTAAGCTGTAGAAAAATATGGAATCAATAATTACAAAAATAAATAAATAATAATAATAATAACAAATATATCTTTTTATAAAGCTAGTTAAAAAATACATATGTTTCTTTTATGAAATGAAATCAAATAAAATATTTAAAATAAGTACAATACTTATGAGGATTTTGTGTTATTTAATTTCTTTTTACATTTTGAAGGACATATTTTTGTAGATATTGCAAAATACTCGAATCTTTTAAATCGTGATTGCCTACCCTTAAAAACAGGGTATTCATGACCCAAAAGGACTCTTTTTTTATTTTTTAATTACAGGTCAAACTCCCCCTCATAGTGAGCTATAGTTAATTAATATGCATTTTAAACTGTTATATTATGATACTACTTTCTTTTGTTTGTCCAGATTCTACAGTTAATAAAGAGAAAACTAAAAACGGTTTAATTAATATTACGCAATTTTGTGGATTAATAGGAAGCACAGCTCAGACGACATGTTGCGACAGGCTTGCGGTCCGATTGCGTTTGCGATTCTGATTCGGATTCTCATTCATTGAGTCATGCTTAAAAATCAACTTGAGCGAATCACACAAAACGATATCAATTTGTCGCTATATAGTAGTAAATGGCAAAGTCAACTGCTGCATATACACACAGACATGCATATGTGCGTATGTGTGTGTGAGTGAGTGGAGGGGGAGAGAGGAAAACATGTCTGACAGGCTGTCAGCCAACCGGAAAACAAGCAACAACTCGGTGCACGCGTGTGCGCAAGCGAGACAGCAATAGTGACCACAAAAGCAAAGCAGAGCAGAACGAAGCAGCGCAGCGCTGGCGACGTCGACTGCGGTTTGATTTTTCATGCACATTTAGCTCGCGACGATGGACGACGAAGCAGCAGAAAAAAAGGAAGAGAAGAAATGTTTAGCCACAAATTGAATCTCAGTTAAACCAGTGGGAGCGAGAGAGAGAGAGAGCTTGGTGTGGTTGGTGAGTGGGAGGAGAGCGGGGAATGCAGACGTAGTTCGAGTGGACGGCAAACGGAAGCAGCGCAGAACGCTAATTAAAAAGACACTTGAAAATAGAGACGGAGCGAATTGTGGGGGACTGAGAGGGGGGGGGGGGAGGGGGGATTCATATATACTCGTATATAGTACAGTAGTTATCCATGAAATTGTCTATGAAATGTGCATGTAATTTAATGAATAAAATGCAGCATAGACAGCACAGTTGCCACGCCCCCCCCAACCACCGGCCTCCTCTGATTTATTTGATTGCGCTTCATTTGCGCATCTATTGAAAAGTCAATTGCATTTTTAATTGGTACATTTTACGTCTGCCATCCTTTTGAGAGCTCGGCCAAAAAGGATTCTCTTTTCTGCTCTGCTCTGTTTTGTGCTGTGGTTTGCTTTGTGGCCGCGATTCCACTTTGATTTGTATTTATTTAATGAGTTATTAATTGCATTAAGCTTTCAGCTTTGTAATTAACGCAACGCGCAATCAAAAGAGCGCAACAACAAACAACAAACAACATCGCATCGCATCGCATCGCATCGCATCAAAAAGGCTTAAAGGCGGTCAAAGTCAGATTGATTGATGCCGACTGACGCTGCTTGATGCTGACTGACTGATTGTCAAGTGGCCCACAAATTTCACTATTCATTCATTTTTTCGCTCCCACAACTTCACTTTGATAGTCGCATCTGAATTCCAGCATTTTTTAATTAACTTGTTTGAATAAATGATTGGAATTTTTGAATAGAATATAGACTGCTAATTGGTTAAATTTGTTAAATGTGTTTAATAAACATCGCTTTGCTCTGCAATAATATTGCAAACATTTTTTTTTTGTGACCACATAGCGTATACTTAATATTTTACTCATTGCCCTAACGTGTTGATTTTTGTATAAAATATAAAATATTCATAATTAATTTTATATTTCAACCAAAGCTCTAAATTGTGTCTTTGTATTTGTAATTATTTTTAATGATTCTTGATAAAGAAACAAAAATAAAAATTAATCTATTAATAATCCTATATCCAAAAAATTGTGCCTCTTTGTATATTAAATTATTTTCACAAAAGCTAAATAAACTATGTTAAATTAAAAAAAAATGCTAGTTACTAAACAAATGTATTTTTTATTATTTATTTATAATTTCAACTTGACAACATGCGTCTGTACAAATTTTCCATTTCACGGATTCCTAAATATTCCTACAATATGTACAACAAAATCGATGAATCTTTAACTATGTATATGTCGAAATTCGAATATAATCAGTGAATTTTAATAGCGCTGTGGACTCTATAAAAATCTCTGAATATATATTATTTTAAATGTTATTTTTTGAAAAAAATGTAATCACAAATATTTTGCTTTTAAATAAAAATAACAGAAAATATATATAGTATTTGTGTTTTACTTTTAAGTGCAAATAATAAATGAAAAATGCAATGAAAATGAACTACAAAATGTCAATATTCAATTTTCGATTTTTTTTTTCACACTTAAAATGAATTGCAATATTAAGAAAGCAAAGCAAATAAAAAAAAAATAAATTGCAATATTTACCAAGCAATGTAAAACGATTTGTGAACATCTCAGCTGAAGTAAATAAAATGATGCTGGGAAAAATGAGAAACAATCGCAATATAGAAATCTTTTTAAGATGCCGAGCTGACGATAAAGTGTGAATACATTTAAATCTTTTTAATTTGCATTAAAAGGCTCAGCTTCGTTGTTGGCAGGCTAAACAATTTAACAGTAAATGCAAACACACAACGCGATACGCAGAACAATTAACGGAGGACCTCGTGGTGCTAACGATGATGATGATTATGATGTGGAAGACAACGACAGAAGGGGCAACAAAACCACCCAGACAAGTGTCAGCACGCCCTGCGGCACAAACACAATTTGCAACATTTTTCCAAACGGATAATGACAAACATTTTAATCACAAAATGAAACCGAAACCGAAACCGAAACTCAAATCTCAAAATCCACCACCAAACAGGACGACCGCAGGAGCAGGACAACAACAGCACCACAAAGGACAACCTCACACACACACACACACACACTCATGCAGTTGGCACTGTAAATTGAAATCACAGTCGGAAGTCAAGTGGCTTTTGTTGTCATTGTTGTGGCCGGAGTTCGTCGCATCTGTTGGACGAGGTAATCTGTTGTGCCTTCTCAGCCGAACAATGGCAGCTGGAAGCGCTTAACGAGGCGATAGTCTCGCATACTATCGGTGGTAGAATGGCAGCTAAGGCGCTTAACAAGCCGATAGTTTCGCATGTGCCCCTTTCTCACAATAATTCCACGAAAGCTTTTCATTTTCATTCACAAATCAGCTTCACCCACACGGACATTGCAATTGAATAAATCGCTTAATTACTTTTCATTTAAACAAAAAATTGAATAAACCATATTCTCAATTCGAGGAGAGCTGAGAATTTATTGATTAATTTTTAAAATAGAACGTCACATTTGCCTAGTTAACAATTTGAGAATCACATAAAGCGGATAGGAATGTATTATTTACAATGATTTTTTGCAATTTGTATGTGAACCAAGTTAGTGCAGATTTTATTTACTATTAGACTTTTGGCATTTGTATGTAAGAAATATTTATAATATTTACCTCACCGATTCTAAAACAATTAACTTCACAATTGTTAGCTGTAATTCAATTATTTGTTTTTGTATTTCCATTTTGAGTTGACTTGTAAATTAACAACTATTTTCTCGATTAGTTAATTTTGCGTTGGGTTTTTATATTTCCAATTTCAATTGGATATATAATTCTAAACTCAATTCTCGGTGGTTTTCGAGTTATTTGGCTGTTCATTTAAGCTGTTTAATTTCAAAGTGATAAATACTAAAGCCCCAAAATCCCCTTCTAATAAACTTTATAAATTGAAAATAAATGGTAGCTTATTATTATTATTGCCTATTTTAAGGCGCAGCAATTAAATGCATTGTTCAACTCATCTGATGGTTATTATATTTTGTTTATAAAGTTTTCATGTTTAATTCAAATTCGACAATTGTTTGCATTTTTGGGCATCCCCGATCTAATTCACCTTTCAAGTGGTTCCAAAAGAATCATAATATAACTCACTCAGGGTTCGATTGCCGCTCTCTTCAAACCCCGAAGAGAAATTCAAGATCGCACATTGGGGATCAGATTAAAGAAGGCTAAACTTAGAGCCGATCAACGAGGCTGCAGCGCAGTTGAGTTCAGTGCGTTGCATGGCAAGCAACAAAATAATTAAACAAAAATAAATAGAAAAAACCGAGTGAAAATGGAATAGTGAGTGTAATTAAAAAAAATATAATGTGATTATGTATGACACTCTATAAGGAAGAACTTCAGGACTTCAGGAGCTCTTTAGGAATTCTGAGCCGTTTCGATACGATTCAGCAGAGCAATAAGATTATCGAGACGAAAAACAACCTAAAAACAAAGAAATATATATATATTCGTATATAGTTGGGTGTTGGGCTGCATTTACCAGCCCGGACCAGTAGTACTGGTCGGGAATAGTAGGGCGCAGCGTCTGGGCCCAGTTGATCATCGACTGGATGTCCACGGAACGCATCGTGAATACTTGCTCCGAATAGCCAACCTTCTTGAGCTCGTCGTTGTTGGCGAGAGTCGTGAACTGCAAAATGCGGCAGACGCCCTGCAGCATCAGGTCGAGGGAAAGCGCTTTCTCCTCGGTCAACTCAGGGCCACTAAATATGGACGACGATGATGTCAAAGCTTCGGTCAATTTCTGCAGCTCATGGTAGCGGTACATGGTGATCCCCATGCCCAGAATGCGACCCACAATCGCCCAAATCATGCACACGGCCATCGGCACCGAGCGTGCCGAGATCTGCATCAGGGCGATCGCCAGCGCATACAGCTTGGTATCCGTATAGGTGTTGGCCAGATGCATCTGCTCCAGCACGTACTCCACATGGTAATGCACCTGTTCAAATTCATTCATGAGATTAGGAGGTTCGACTTTAGATTCAAGTTCGAGTTCGAGGACTCACACTCATGGGATCCTTGAGATCCAGCAGCGAGAGCACATTGAGCATCTGTAGGTTGGTGCTCATCTTGGGAAACAGGGGAGAATCGATGAGCAGCACAAATCCGGATGCCATCAGCAGGGCTCGATGTATCTTCACGTCGTTATGCAGACGCGCCACTCGCGTCATTAGACCGAGACGCGAAACCACCTGATTAAAGTCGCTTATTTGAGTGGAAGTTGTTGCTCAAGCTCCTCGGGATTCGCACTCACCACTTCGAGATTGTCCGTCTCGCCCATCTGATTGTATTGATTGCCCAACGGGGTCCCGGTAATCCACTCCTGCAGCTGCTTAACGCTGAACAAATTCTTCAACATCTTAAACATTTCGTAGATTTCTTCAAACTGAAAAGGTTCAATACATTACGATATATCCTTCAACAAATATATATTATTGTTCTTTATTCTTTCTTGTTGATCACACAATTGGAATTATTTCTTGAGCTCAAAACTGGCATGTCATTGAATTATAAATATGATAAATTACAAAATATAATGAATAATTTTTTTTTTTGTTTATCGCTACAACAGTAATTATTTATAATAACAATTTTATTAACTGCATTTCATACTCGTATTACATACACTTTTTAAACTGAAATCCACGAACGCATTCTTTTATTATTTTCTGCATCAATTAATTTTGATTAAAATATAATAAGTCCGATTTTAAGTTTTAGGATTAAGGATTACATTAAAATATCTTAATATTTGTTGCCCTCTTTGACTGCAACTAATTTGTAAGTTTACCAAGACTTACAAGAGCGTCGCCTCGCAAATAATTATATATCTGAATTAGAAGTTTTTTTTTTATTTTTGTGTATTTAAGCAAAACTATGGAAATTACTCTATATCGGACTTGAGGAAGTAATCTTTTTGTTCAGTTTGTTGCATTTTTTTTTAAATTCAAAAATAAATTATTTTATTTAAATGATGATAAATGATAATTTCGATTCGAATGGCTACAATTCTAAGAAATAATTTTGAATTGAAATATCTATAAAATATTTGTTGTATTACATCTTTGCAAGGTTTCCCAAATATAGTCAAATTAAACATTTTTCTAGAAATTCATTTCGAATCACATTGTTTCTATTTCTGTATAAAATTGGAACAAATTTGTTTGCCCAAGTAGTGGAAATTTCCACAATATAATTGTTGATACTTCGACAGACATTCGATGCAATATCAACAAAACAGTTTGAAGAATGCTCAGTCCATGTTTATGCGAAATGTGAAACCAGACGGACGACCGGGAAAAAGTTGGAAGCAGAGAACTCGAACAAACTAATTGCCAATTTAGTGACTATAAATATTTTTGAAATTGAACTCGTGCTTTGAAGCGGCATCCAGCTGTCTTCCCTACCCCTTATCAACCCCTTACCATCGTTAACAAATAAAATAGCAAATAGAGAATATACAAATAAAAAAGAAAACCGCCTTCAGGCAGCTATCGCGCGTTCAGCAACAAATCAGCTCATAATCATATGAAAATCTGTTGGCTTTCGTTGCACGCCCCGATGCTGCCACGCCCCTTGCCTCTGGTAAGCCACATAAAGTGCCAACTGTATGTCAACAATTTGTCTTAAATTAGGCATAAAATTTACAGATTGGCCGCCTCGCCTCGCCTCGCAAAACAAACAACGAACCCACCCCAAAAATAATACAGCAGCAAAGCCCAAATGACGACTAACAGACACCCTGTAGGCTCAGAGTTGCCTAGAAATTGATACAAGCGAGACGGCAAAGTTTATTTGCCAGCTAAATGATATAATTAAAATATATATTATGATGTTAAAATATAAAACAATATTTAAAACAAAATCAGATACCCTGCAAATTGTTTAGAAATTCACTAGCCACACCAAAGCGGCAAGAAAAGGTTTTTCGAAATGATTTTTAACTTTTTCTATGCAAAGATATATGTATGTATATGATATACCGATTTATAATCCAGCTCCCGTCACTTAATTGATTTCATTTTTAAAATTAAAAATACATCAAAAAGTAGACTGTTAGCAAAGAAAGAAACTTGCCTTATACTTGGAGAGTTGTAATCCTTCGCGATTTAACATTTACAGGGTATAAATAGCCACACAATATGAATGCTAATAAAAGGGTAGTTGCTATTTATCGTCATTCTGATGATGATTGTCGTTATCGCTATGATTGTTATTCCACTTTTTATCCACTCTGCTGATGTTTTTTTTTTGCGGACCACACTTGACACTTTTCAATTGCACTACAAGAGGAGGTGGGGAAAGGAGGGGTAGTGGAGGGGATGAGGGGTGGGAACAAACCTCCTTCCATGCTAATTTGTCGCTTTATGCGCTCGTAATTGAAGTGAAAATACAGTGAGCATTGATTGCGACTTTGTGGTTGGAGTTGTTGCTGAAGGACAATAATAGATAGATTAGCCCAGATAAATATGTACATATATGTTAATTCATATAAAGATTATATCTGATACTAAGCTGATTTGCATAATTGGCTGATGCCAATGCACCTTGCCGACAATTTACCAATTTGCCGTAGATACGATCTGCAAATGAATAAAAGGGAGTTTTAATTTGGGTGCTTGTTCAAGTAGTATAATATGTGAGGTTAAGTTGAATGCACACTAAGGCTGCCTTTGTGAATAAAAATAAATACATATACATATGTGGAAAATGCACAATGCCGCGTCTTGGCACAACTTGTTAATCTTTTCATGCGGCTGCATAATTAAAATCTGAATATGCAAATTCTATACACAAATGGGCCAAATGGCAAATAACAAAAATGCACACACACACACACACACATATACAGGCAGTAAGAAGAAGAAAACTCTTACACACACACACACACACACACACACAACTTAACAGTCGCCGCTGCTCGTTAACAGTTGCAGGCAGCCAAGGCAGCTTTGGCCTCGCTACTGTTGTTGTCTCTCTCTGGCTGTCGCACATTTGCGCTTTTAGCTGTCGTTGCATTTTTTGTTGTTCTTGTGCGCCAGCAAAGTAATTGCAAAATATGAATGCATAATGAGCAGATATTTCCAAGTGTGCAAAGAAACTTCAAGCATCGAGGAGGGGCTGGGGGAAACAAACTTTTATGCTAAAATGCGAGTCGCGCGTGCACTTGCATTTTGCACAGCAACAACAAGGACACACACACACACAAGCACAGCCACTCCTTGTATATATGTGTGTGTTCCAAGACGCTGCTGCTGGGGCGCATCATCACTAGCCCACATTCCACGACAAATTCCACAAAGAGAGCAAAACAAAATGGCGCACTTTCGAGTGCTTTGCAGCTCATTAAAATTGTGTTAAGTTGTCTGAGCCCAAGCACATGTACGAATGTAATTAATTTCTGCACATTTTTAATTGCAATTTGCACAAGTCAGCTTGGCGGCTGCCACGAAAGCTGGTTGCGCATGCGACCAACGCTTGGTCTTATTCTCGCACACAGCCGTTTGCTAGCCATCTCACTCTCGCACACTGTAATTGGCTTTTGCAGCATTGCCATACGTCCGCAAGGCTTCGCCATCGAACAACTGCGGCATGTGCGCGCCCACTCGAGTCTGAGGGAGAAGACACTATTCGTGCACATCAGCGACAATGTGCAGGAGCTAATCGATGGCTTCGGTCAGCTGATAGCACGCGAGGAAATCGAATTTAGCGCCGAACCGTTGGCAGCGCTGCACGTCAGCGGCATGATGGTGTACATGATGCATCACGATGATTTGGCCAGCACTCAGGAGCAGCGCACCATGTTCATGGAGCGCTGTTTCGACTACATGGCCTGCACCGAAGAGACGCATGTAAGGGCCGAAAAACAATGTGACCATGCACACTCTTATAACCACACTTTTTTTGAGTGGGTGCACGAGCTGTGTGCCCAGATCCTGAGCATGCTGGACCTCAATGACTCGGACATTATGCTGAATCTGATTATTTGCTGTCGAAGGGCAAGTCCCCTGAACACGATGGCACAAATCGTCTGCAATTGCTTGCTGTGGGCCATGTTGGATAAGCTGACGGATTTGGGCTTCGATACCTATCGCTTGCGGGCTTATCCAGAAATTATGATGGCCATTGCCATGGTCAATCCCCTCGACTACCTGCAGAACTATCTGCGCTCACTTAACCTCATTGTGCGCGTCATTGCCGCGCTGCTGATGGCGGGGCCGTACGAGTTGACGGAGAAGCTGCGCAACGAGGTGGGGCTGCCACTCGATATGCTGGTGCTCCCCAGCAACGATGCGGCCGTGCTGTTTCGCTGGCTCAACACCATTGTGGAGGAGCTGCGCGGCGAGCTGCGCGGCGAGCTGCAACTGCGCGACAGACATGTGCAGGAACGGATGGTCGTGCTGGAGACGACGTGTGAGCTCATGAAGCTGGTGCACGCCAATCTAACCGAGTTCTATCAGCAGCTCTACAGCTTCTGCACGGACTTTGATGCCGAAGACCCAGGCTTTTTTTCCGACCATTAGCCATGCGATGAACATGACGTGGATTTCGAGTGGTTGTTGAAAATTTCGAAATGCAAATATTCGTTTTCATGCAATAAATAAAAACGTACCTTTTTATCTGATTAGTTGAATTAATTCTTTCACCACGTTTTTAATTAGCGTTTGCGTTTGCGCTTTTAGCTGGAAATTCGAGACCGCACGTGCGCACACGGAGACAGATGACTTCGAAAAGGACAGGACAGAACAGGAGGAAGTCAAAGCACTTGAGATTTCAGTGTTGCAAAACACTCAAAACTATCGCAACGTTCGCTTCACGATATGAGAGAGCCGTTCCTCTTCACACTCTCCCAGCTATCTCGAAATGATCGATAATCACTTATCTTACATTTTAATCATGGACTTTTAATAAAAACAATATACATTGATTTTAAAATATTAAATCAAAATTATTATTCGATTTGGACTATCAGAAATCAAAATATTCCTAATATTCCGATTATATGTTTTAAAGAATATTTCGTGAAATTAAATAAAATAAAATGATTTATGAACTCTTATAAATGAAAAATGATTTATATCAATTGAATACTTTAAAAAAAAAATAATTATGGTATAATTGCCACAATAACATTTCAAAACAAATAAAAAAGGAACCTTTTATCTTACCTCCTATTTGCCCAATCCATTGAGACATTGTGCACAGATAAAAAAATACCACTTTTAATGCTTGCCATTTAGGGCGAGTTCCTCGATTTCTGGTTGAAGCGATAGTTAGTCAAGGAACGAGTACATTTTACGGGTTTTCGTTGAGTAACTTTTATTTGAATATCGCCTGAATGACGATAGTATGCCATATAGTGTTGACAAATGCCGATAATCGCTAAGCTCGTGTCACGCACGCGAAGAATCAAAATTGACAAGCAATAAAGCTGATTTATTGATTTCAAAAAGGGAAGCAGAATGTTCTTGATTTAGGCAACTAGATATGATTTGAATAGTTTTGTGGATTAGAAAGCCGGCCAAAAAGACGCGTCCATGATTTAGATAAACAGCCAAGAGAGGCAGATTGATAGATTTGGGAATTCATTCGTCTTGGATTTAGAGGGTCAGCAAAATTCACTCGTCCAGCACGCTGTCCAGCCACTGCTCCACATCGTTTTTGCTTGCAGCGGACGCAGGCGTCGCGGGTTTAGGCAACGTCGCTGGGGCTGTGGTAGGAACTGATGTTGGCGTCAGCTCGAGTTGGCTATTTGTCAGGGCGAGCAGCTCATCGAGCTCATCGGGCGGCTCAACTACAGCCGCTGGCGCTGCCTCTTTGACGGCGGACGGTGGACGCGACTTGGCGCTGGAAGCTTGACGTTGGCCATTGGCGTTTAGCTCGCGCAGCACACGCTCCTGATAGGTGCGTTCGGCTCGCTCTGCTGCCTCGGTTTGTGCCACAATTTGGCGACGCGTAAACATGCTGCTCGGATAGTCCATGCGCTTGTGAAACGGTATCGTTTGCAAGCCGGCATTCAGGAGTCCCAGATTGAGGGTGAAATAACTGCTGGCCGCCTTTGTGTGCAGCTGCGTTTGTCCCTCGGCAATGTTGTTCCATTCCTTTTCAGCCCCAAAGGTGAAATGGCCGCCGCCCAGGCTGGGAAACTGTGCCATCTGCTTGTAGTCGCCGGCACGCAACTGGGCGCGTGCGTTCTCATCCAAGGGAGCGCCGCCCGTCTGTTGCAGGCCGCTAACGTCATCCATGTCCATGTCGTCGTCGTCGCCAGCGGGTGGCGGCATCTCGCGACTCTGTTGCGGCGCCAACGAGCGTGTGCCGCTGGACCAGCCCTTGCGGGCAAAGCGCGGCTCGTCGCTGGAGTCGGCCACATCCACCAGACTGCGCACAGCGTTTGTTTGAGGCGAGCTCGATGAAGTGGTGGCGTTGTTATTATTGTGCTGCTGCTTGGCGTAATATTTATGTTGCTTCATGTTGCGGCGATTGCTGCAAGTAGCTGATGTAGTAATTTGCAGAACTGGCGATTACGTCGTACTTACGCCTTCGATCGATCGTCCTTGCCACTCATTTTGGACGCCTTTAATTAATTCAAAAACGGTTTGTTTACGTTTTGCACTGTGCTGTTGCTGTGGCAGCCACACGCGAGTGCGAGGGCGACGGCGCTACACAAACAGCTGTTGCGCCAGCGTTACCAGATGGCGGGTTATCGATAACGTAAGAGTATAACGAAATTGCTAACGATTTTAAATTAAATACTAATAAATAAAACTGTATACAAAAAATAAATGAAAGTGAAATAAATTAATTTAATTGGCTATCGGTATTCGATGAGCCTGTTATCCGCCTGGTAGCTATCGAGTTATCGATAACTAACGAGCTAGCAGTTGTTGGCCAATTTAATTGGAGCGCAGCAGTAGTTGGAGCTAATTAAATGTTGCGATTTGTTCAAAGCCTGCGACTGAGCCAGCACAGTCAACCAGCGCTCGCCGCTGAAATCTATCGCCATTGCTTCGCCGAACAGGCCAACAGTCCCCGAGCAGAGGAACAACTCCAAAATGGCCAATTTCTACAAAGCTTTGATAGCGAGCGCAGCAACCAAGAAACGAAGTGTTTTGAGCCCACAACGCAGGATGTTTGGATCTTTGGCTACGGCTCGTTGATGTGGAAGGCCGACTTTCCCTACATCGATCGTAGGCGTGGCTTTGTGTGCGGCTATCAACGGCGTTTCTATCAGCACAGCATCGATCATCGTGGCACCCCCAAAAAGCCCGGCCGCGTGGTGACTCTACTGCCGGGTGATGGGCAAACGGATCGGGTTTACGGCGTTGCTTATCGCATTGCGGCTGCCCAGAAAGCCGAAGTGCTGCATCATCTGGACTATCGCGAAAAGAACGGCTACGAACGCTTCGAATTGCAGTTCCATGAGTATCCTGCGGTGGCCACAACGCTGCCCAGCATAGAGGTCATCATGTACCTGGCGTCGCACACAAACGATTCGTATGCGGGCGATGTGTGGCAGGTGCCTTGCATCGCCAGGCAAATATTTACGTCAGCTGGACCAAGTGGCAGTAATCGAGAGTATTTGTTGAATTTATCGATTGCCATGCGTCAGCTGTTTCCCGATGTTATCGATGAGCATCTGTCGGAGCTCGTGAGTTGCGTGCAGCGTCACATTGAGCACGATGAACCGATGTTGCTAGCGCGTGCTTTGGGCGCCGAAATTGAAAGCATTTTAAGCGATTGCTTGGCTCTAGAAGCGACACAGCACGAGGTGGAGCTTGCAGCGCGTTTGCAGGAGTTGCTGTTGCGCCTGCAGCGACCTGGTGGACGTGAAATGTACTTGCAACAGCAACTCGAGAGTTCTTGACGCTTTAATTTATGATGTTGATTAGCATATAATTGTTTAGTGTGAAATATATATTTGTACAATTTCCGTTGTTTATTATCGCCCCTTTTGAAAGGAAGACAATTGTAAATCTTTGCTTAGCTGATAAGCGCATGTTTTACAATTTGAATTTACGATAGCTGTGTATATCGATAACGCTGTCGTAGTGTGACCAGCACGCATTGTCGTTGTGTTGCCAGCCCTTGTTTTCTGGTCATTCTGTTGCGGCGTTTTCACACAAAAATATGAACAACGTGAGTGCACAAATAAATGTTTATAGTGAATAATTTGAATTTGAATTAATAATAATGTGTGTTTTAAAGGAACTGCGCACCAAAGTGGAAGCCGCCTGTCGCACAGCGGAGGACTTTACGCGTCTCTACTACGCCTCCCTGGACAACCGGCGTCATGTAAATTATATTTTGATTGCCGCCAATTGTGAAATTTGTTGCTACAATAATTATGATTGTAGCAAATGGGACGACTGTACATCGATAGCGCCACCTTCAGCTGGAACGGCAATGGCGCCCAGGGACGTGAGACCATCGAACGTTACTTTCAGGAGCTGCCGACATCGCGTCATCAGCTGAACACGCTGGACACGCAACCGATCTTGGACGCTGCCGTCGGCAATCAGACTACATACATTATTTTGACCAGCGGGACGGTGAAATATGCGGAGGAATCTCTGCGCAATTTTCAGCAATCGTTTGTGATAACCGCCGAGAACGATAAATGGAAAATCGCCTCCGATTGCTATCGACTGCAGGAGCCGTTATAACAACAAATCTCAAGTTCGTTAACATTTAGTTTTAGTTAGGTTTCCTCATTGTAAAATTAAGTAAATAAATAAAAACTGTAACGTAAGAGATCAGAGTTCAAGTGGGTGTGCTCTTTAAGCCGATGCGTAGGCGTTGTTGTTGCACTTGCACTAATTAAAAGAGTGCGAAAATATTTTAAGAGAACACAAGATACAACTGCTTATGAAGCGTCAAAGAGAGCATCCTTCAAATGTGTGTCCTCTTGGAGCCGATGCGTAGGCGTTGTTGTTGCACTTATTTCAAGAGAGCAGACAGACCTCGGCTGGCCTTGCACTGAGTTTAAAGAGAGTTGCATGCAAAATGCTTAAAGAGAGAGGCTTGCATTTAGCGAAAGAGAGCGAAATGTGAAATGTACGAGTGCCGACAGCAAATTGTTGTGTGTCGAGGCTGCTGTTGCACGCACTTGACACTTGCAACACTCGCGTGACAACAATCGTGCAGTCAGCAGTGGCAGCTGCAGCAGCAGCTTATTTCTAAAAAAAAACACACTTTTCAATAAAAACATTAATTAAAAACTATAGTTGTGAAGCTACATTAACGAATTGCCGTTGTTGTTGCTGCTGTGACGTTGACTGTGTCTTGAGTGTGGGAGAGGGTGAAAGCGTGTGTGTGTGAGTGGTTGCTCCTGTTTGTGTGTGCGTGTGTGTGTGTCGACCTTGGCCCAGTTGAGCGCACAGCAACAGCGACTTAATTGGCAACAGCAGCAACAACAACAGCTGCTGATGGTCGAGGAAATCGGCTGCATGAGACAAACTGGCGGCATCGGAATTCTCCAGGCGATGCCCAGTCCAAGTGTGACGAGTGCAGCTCCAATTGTGGCAGCCACAACGACTGCACAGCAACTGCAACAGCAGCACCAGCAACAACATCCGCAACGAGATCCACAGCAACATCCACAACAGCAGCAACATCATCAACAACAACAACATCCGCAACGGGATCCACAGCAGCAGCACCATCAACAGCATCCACAACAGCAGCACCATCCACAGCACCATCCACAACACCAATTGAGCAACACCATGAGCATGCTGACCGTCAAATCCGGCGCCTCTCGCTATCTTTGGACCGATCGTGAGCTCTTGATGCATCTGCAGAATTACACGCCGCTGATATTGCTGATTGATTTCGTGGAGAAGACGCGCACCAAGCGTTTCTACGAGAGCTCCGAACGCTATGAGATTCTCATGCTCGTCTTCATTATGCGCAAGGGCGCGCCCTTCTGCGAGAACAAACGTTTCCCTGCCGAATATTGGGTGAATCTGTCGGTGGGTCCCATTGCCGAGGCCTTCGATCGCCTGCAGGCCGCCATCGATATCCCCGATCCCCAGATGCCCATCCACATGAGCGTCACCGATTTGACCAGCTGGAAGCAGATGTTCGATGTGGCCATGCTGGACATCAGACGCTATGCCTATTACACGGATCCCATGCAACTGGCCGACGTGGGCGTCTTCAATCGCATCACGTTCGAGCAACGCTTCGGCATGCAATGGCAGGAATAGGCGAGAGGGGCGAATATATATGCAGTATTAAAACTCACCACCCACCCACACACACACACACACATACACTCAGTCACCACACACAGAGTTGAATGTTGGCTTCAGCATGTGCCTTCTCCCTCACACTCACATACTATCTCTATCAACCAATCAGTGATGACTGCGCGACTTCAGCGCTGGCTAAACAGCTAAAATAAGCCACTTTTTATTTTACTAATTAATTATTCTCTTTTTTTAATTATGCATTTGTAACTAAATTTATTTATTTAAGTAGAAAACATTATTTCGCTATATTTACAAATTTCAAGAGTCGCTAATTAATATCATAAAATAAGAATACAGGCCAATTAGACCTTTCCTACTTTAGCATAAATATATGTACATATATGTAGATGGTATAGGGAAATATAAACCATTATTGATAGATAATTATCCAAAATTTATTATTGAATTGAAAATATGAATTTTTATTGATAGATAATTAGCCAAAACTTAATAAATTAATTATTCTTATTTTTGTATTTGATTTTTTTTGTTTAACAGTACAAGATAAATTCAATTTATCAGATTTACTATAGCAATAAAAAATGTAGAGACAACGATTCTGAAAGTGATTTAAATAGCTAATTTCGACAGACCTGACTTGAAAACACATATTATGGCTCAGTAAAGCCAAAAATTGAAATAAGCTCCAATTGATTTGAAAAATATCTAGATCCGATAGTCGGATGCGCAGCACTGACCCACACTCAGCCCCATCACCCACTTAGACCAACTAACACTCGATCAATCACACCAAACTCTGGTAACTATCTGCAAAATATGTAATCAGCAAACAAAAAAATGCTTTAATGGAAATAAATGTTATTTATTGTTGACTAGCGTAAACAATAGACGCGTATTAAATCAGGATCAGTGGAGATGCAAGTTTTTTTAATGTTGACTAGCGTAACAAATAGACGCATATTAAATCAGGATCAGTGAAGGTGCAATCATAAAATGTATAAATGTAAAATGTTTGAAATTTTGCACTAACTTCGAGTGGTGATTCTACGAGACGTTTTTCTTTTTCAGATATTTGATCAATTGCTGATGGGTTTCGTTTTGGTCAGACGATCGCGATCAAAGATGCCCAACAACTTGCCGCGTGTCATTTCCTTGGACTCGAGCAGACCGAGCTTGTAGATCTCGTCGTGCATCGCTTTTATCTTCTCCACCAACTGCTCTGGCGGCATGCGCGCGAATTCTAAAAAAAAAACAAAACGTTGAGCAACATTGGAAGCCAGTGTTTCGACCGCAATCGAGGTGCGTTGCACAGCACTTACTGTTGAGCGCCGACTTGTTAGTGTTGGTCAGCAGTTGAGCCGCATCGATGTTTGGTGTGTGTATTGGCGTCTCGCTCAGACTCAAGAACTGCTCCATGCCAGGAACTACATATGAAAGTATGGAGCAATTATTTAATGCTGTCTTTACACATTTTTGTTTTCCCCACTTTTTACTTACATCGTTCTGGCCATTGTACTGGGGATTCGCGCAGCGTTTCCGTTGACGTCAGGTCCTCATCATTTTTGGTTTCACTTTGGTTGTGCTTCTTGTTGGCTTCCTCAGTCTTCTTATCTGTGTGTGATGAATTGTTTTGGTTTTAAAGTGCAAAAACTAGCTGCATATGGATTACGCACCTGCCGCCAACATTACAATATCTGCTGCGGAATTACTCATGTTGCCTCTGTCTCAATTACTAAATAAATATTGTATAATTTGGCGCCGTCAATTACATGAATGAATTGTAAACAAAAATTTGTGCGCGATATCAAATTTAGCGTGACCGCAAAGTGCGGTGGTGGAGAAATATCGATTAAAGGCCTTTCGATAGATTGATTAGTTGCAAAGTGTTTTCAACACTGATGTCCAAAGGCAAACATAAATGTTTTCCTTTTCTTGTTGCACATTCTATATAATTTAATAATTAATTAATAACATTTTTAAAAATGAAATTCATTTCTTAAAACATTTGCTGTGATATCGATAACAATGAAGCAACACTGCTGCAGTGTTGGACAACGCACATAAATAAAATTGCTGAATTAAGCGCTTAATTTATAAATAAACGTAACGTAATCCTCAGAATACTTTAATTTTTGCAATATAATTCCATTAAACTAATATATATAGTACATTAATGGACATCGTGTGTCGTTATGCAAACCACATTTTTGTTCTTGCGCGCTCTCTCGCCAAACTACAGCGTGCTCGCTCCCACCCATGGACGGGCCGACCTGACCTCTCTCTACACTCAACGCACAGTGCGCGCCAAAAAGTTGTGCACCACGAATTGCAGCCAAAACGTGCGCATGGCAGTGCATGTTGTGGCAAGAACTGATGCCACCTACTGTGTGAAATCGTGTGCGTGCGTAGACTTTCTTTCAGTCATTGCTTCGCTCTTACTTTGGTTACATTTATACCTGTTCCCTTCTTATGTATATTTCACTTTTTTTTCGTCGCATTTTGATTTAGTTGCTGTTGAACACACGAAACGCGTGCAACTTTTCGCGGAAGAATCGTATATACAATTTATATAAATTTATTTATTTGTGTGTGCGTGCGTGTGTGGCGCCAAATTCGAAAAATACAATTTACTAAGAAATTAGATTACGCTCTTATGATATTTGCGCTGCCGCCCCAATTTCCCATAGACCCCCCTTGAAAAGTGCTTCTCATGGCCGCCAGCAAATTGGTAGCAACAACAACAGCGACGTCGACGACAGCGAGCATCAAGCATCAAACACCATTCGATGGCATTTGTGCGAAAATCTCAGCGTTTTACTTCGACTTGGATAATACACTAATCCCAACGCGGGCCGGTGACTCAAAAGCAATACGTAAGGTGAGCAACAAAAAAAAATATAGTATAGAAATGTATTTAGTATATTTCAGTACAATTGTTTATTGGGTGAAAGTTCGCGTTCACACCCAGACTCACACCCGCACACACACACATAGGCGCGCACACTTTTTGTAAAAATTTTCCACTGCACTCGTTACGTTGCCTCTCACTATCAGCGTTCGGCACGCGCGCATTTCTCATAGGGTATGCGTGTGTGTGTGTATTTGTGAGTCAGTGTATTTGTGTGTGTGTGTGTTTGTTGGGTGCATGCAAGTTTGATCAATGCACGTCGTCGACGTCTGTCGTCTGCCCATCCGTAGAGGTCAAAGTCATAACGGAACGAACGTATAAATAAACGAAACGCATGCACATCTCTAATGCGCTAATGACACTTGTTAGTTTTTTTAATGACACTTGTTCGTTTTGTTTTGGCTGCCAAGATCGCGATAAGACAGCGTTCAGGTAACTGAACTGCAAAACATACATACATAAATAGAATATACAGTATAAATGAACTCAAAATATGAATACAGTGGAATGTCGATAAATACGCTACGCAATATTTTGGGCTTATTGTATATTCAAATTTAATTCATTTAATATTAACAACGTTTATTATTTTTGCTGCGCCTAACAAAAAACGCAAACTTCAAAATCTATCGTATAATATAATACAGCAAAATGCCAATAAATATGAATTTTTGCGTAGTTAATTTAATATCTGTATTGTTAAAATTTTAAATGACAAATCTATCGCATACTATAAATACAGTAGAATGTCAATTAACTTTACCCAACTTTAACAAACAAAACAATGATGCAATTATCTGGAATTTAAAATAAATATTTTTGGGTTTATTTTTATTTCAAAATGAAAGAATGAGTAAGCAAATAAATGACGTCAAATTGTTTGTCACAATATTCCCAAATATGTAATTAATTTAAATTACATGAAGTTCCTTTAACTTGAATGCAATGCTTTTAACATAATTTATTTAAAGTAAACAAACACAATTGTTTGCAATAATATTACATATGCCTTTAAATGCAGTTGCATTTATCGACATTATGCTGTGCATTGCTATTTATTGCGTTTCCAAAAAACATTTGCGTTTTTTCTCTTTGTTGACGCACTTAATGCGGAAGTTAAGACTTAAAAATGGCACTCGGGAACGTGTTATAAATACACATGCATTTTTATCAGTTTGAAACAAGTTTTATTGCCTTACCTTACTTTACTTTTATTATTTATTTTGGTTTTTTATGCGCAAATGCGTTTTCAATTGAACACGCCACTTGTCAATAAAATACGACGACTACAAAATTGTATTGGCGAAAATGGGAAAAACCTGTTAAAAAAACCGCTAATCACAATACTAGTTTATTAATTTATGGTTTTACAATGATTAGTAGTAGTTGTCAGCTTTGTGATTAATACTTTTTCTAATTTGCATTTGCTATTTATGCGTATTTAACGGATTGTCACATTAATCAACTTAAACGAATTAATTTATAGTAGCAACAAGTTTTAAATTAAGTAACATTTATATATGCTAATGACGATAATTCATAATATGCAGTTAGTTTTTACACTTAAAGTAGCAAGGTTTATTGGAAAGAATAAAAATTATATTACATTTAGGGTAATAGTGAGCTAGGAAAATCGAAAGACAATCTAAAGAATTTATTTTAGAAAACCGTAATCATTGTTTTGTATTTAAAGTAAACATGCGCTGTGAATAAATTAATAAATAAAATAGTATTAATAAGCTTCAAAGAAATACATAAAAATTGAATTAATTTGTAAATATTTAACTTAATATCAAAAAGGCTTCCATTTATGAAGCTATAGGTTGCTGAAACTTTCTACAGTTTTTCTCTAGGAAAGTATAATTTAGGGTGAACAACACACATTTCCCTTTTGCTATTACAAATACTTAGGCGTCGTAAATAAATACAGATTAATTTCGTATTCAAGCATTCCGAAGTCCTTCGAGTCGGTCGGTTTTGCGGTCGCGCTATGCTAATTTGAACCTATCCCAACTTGACGTCTTATTGGCATTTGACACGTTACAATAAGTGGTTTGTGGGCCAATATGGAATTCTGGCACTGACGTCTTCTGTCTGGCTCTGTGCGTGTCAAATGTGAGGCGACGTCATGCCAAGTTAGCTAACAAGTGTCATGACATCGCGCATAACTGGCTAAATTCCCATTGAATGATTTATGTAATTGTTGCTTAATCATTTCCGTTTTTTTGTGTTCTGTTTCGTTTTTGTTTTTGGCAGCTTGCCGACGTGCTGGAAACGCAGTATAGCTTTACCAAAGATGATGCCAACGTGGCGACACAGAACTTCCTAAAGTCGTTCCGTCGCTGTCCGGACAACTCGCAGACCTCGCTGGACTCGTGGCGCACCCATTTGTGGCGCGAATCGTTGCAACAGAAGTACAAACATCTCGCCGATGACATCTATCCGCAGTGGCTAAAGCTGCGCTATCGCTATCTGGCCGTACCGCCCGATTATGTGCAATTATTGCAGCGAATGCGACGGGCCGGCTATGCGTTGGCCCTCATCACGAACGGACCATCGAACGCCCAGTGGGAGAAGGTGGCCAAGTTGCATGTGCGAGGCTATTTCGATTGTGTGCTCGTCTCATCGGATCTGCCGTGGGAGAAGCCCCATCCGGAGATATTCTATGCGGCCTGCAATTTCCTCAATGTTAAGCCGCACGAATGCGCCATGATTGGCGACAAACTCGAGACGGATATCAAGGTGTGTTGCTCTCTCTCACTCTAAACGATGTAGACAAGCGTATTGGAGCTACAAAATGTTGCACTCCACTAAGTAGTGAAACACAAAAGCATTTAAAGCATTTCTATATATAAAACACTTGGATCTGCCTGGCTGATCGAACGAATCCAACGCTTAGAGAGACGAGGTTGCATACGATGCAATCTGTAGTTTACTTCTGGATTGCTTTTTTTTTTGTTTAATTCACGCGTTAAAATTGTCAAATTATTCAAATGAAGTAGATAATGACAATGGTCAAAGGGAAAAGTGTTGAATTGTTGTTCTACTGCAAGCGGCATTCTTATATTATTGCAAATTATTAACTCTGTTTCTTGCACTACCACAGGGCGGACATCTGGCACAGCTGGGTCTGACATTCTGGACGCCGTTGAACAGCAGCAGTGCAGCGCAGTGTCTGGACGATGTGGAGTACAAGCCGCACATTAAGCTAAACAATCTGCTCGAGATGTACAAATATTTTCCACGGCTCAATGCCGTTGTCTCCGCTGCAGCGAATGGCACAGCGACGACGACTTCGTTGGCAACATCGGTGCATCGTCGTGGCAGCCACATGAGCTCCAGTCCCAGTGGCAGCTGTGATCACGGAGCAGCGAGACAGCAGCAACAACTGCAACAGCAGCACCAACAGCAGCAGCAGCATCAGCAGCAATATCAACAGGAGGCAACGTATGCGCGTCAATGGGCGTATAGGCGAGGTGGCTCGCTGCCTGCGATGGATTGCTCCAACAGCGAGACGGAGAATAGCTGCGACAGTTTTCTCTAAGCAAGCAACAACAGAACAAGAAATCTAAATGATGTACCTACAGTTTACAAATGACGAAAACAAAATAGATAACAGAGAGCAAATGCCATACACAAAACGGAAACATGACAAAGCTGTAGCTAAGGCTATATACACATCCAAATATATAAATATATATTGAAAACGTATGCAGGAATTTTAAAGTTCAACCAAGAGCAGCTATGGAGATGGAAGCAGGAACAGGAGTTGGAATTGGAACAAAAGTTGGAGTTGGAGCAACAAGCATGTTGAATCTCGATATATCTGCCATAATATACTGAAAATAGTTTGTAAGAACTCTCCTAGCCAGCAACAGCAGCAGCAGAACCACAAAGCACAACCCGCAAAACTTCCCCCTGAACAACAAACACACAACAATTACCTTAAAATATACACACACACACACACACACTATATATATAGTATATATAAATATCGATATTTTTGTATGAGCAATGATTAATGTATTGGTACTGCATAGACCAACACGATAACCGCATCAGCAACAAAACTCAACACAACTTGAATATATTGAAAGAATTGTTAACTATTGTCGTAGAATCGTCTATATAGATACACATAGCTACCATATATATATATAGTATATATATATTTACGTGTATATATTTATACACACATTGTTGTTGTTGTTTTTTAAAAAGAAAAAACGCTTTCTTTTTTTATTTTTGCGTATGAATGTGAACTGAGAACCGTCCTCCTCTCCATTAACCCAACCCTCCCAAATCCAACCTTTCCCCACTAAATCCGCAAACTATTAGCAAACTGTTATTTGCAATGCATCCACAACTGTCTGATATCTTCTGATATGTGTGTGTGTAGAATTGCACTGTTATATATTATATACACACTAAAAGCGTCAATAAATGAATGAACGTAAAGCAAAACAATTGCATTGCAAATCCAAAATAAATTCAAGTTTTTCGTTTTCTCCGGGGGGATTTCCCGACGAGATCAGTTGTATAAATGCGCATATATGGGGAGCGTATGTAAATCTCAGGGGAAATTGCGAAATACGAACTCTGGGGGGAATTTTGTGAGTCACAGCTTTAAATGGAATCGAAAACATTCAAAGAATTTGTTCGAAATATTTATAACCTGCTAGGAAGCTTCGATGCTATCCGCTTGTCTATCAAGCTATATTTCCTCGAATCCGGGAGCTTTAGCTAAAAAATTAACAGATTGCATTTGCATTGTATTTAAAACACAAGAAACTTGTATTCGAATTTTCACAATTTCTCAGGGGTCATTAAAACTCAGGTATTTTTTTAAGGCTACATAGTATTCAACTTCGGCAGGCATCATAAATAATGACAGTTAATTGTCTTCTAAAAAATTGTACGACGTTCACTCAATAAACTGATGAAAATTCCTAAGTCTTTTTTGCTATTTTTAAATTGTAATTCCTAATTTAATATAGTAAAAATAATATTTATAATCTATTTTACAAATTTATAAAAATGAAAGACAAAACTAAAAACCGCCTAAAACTAGCAATGACTTTTATTTATAGCGCTAGCCAATAACATTATCTGGGCAGCATGAATGGGACTCTATACTGTTATTATCTTTACCATTCACGGGGCAAGGTTTATCATATCTTTATCAGCAGTTGATTGCACTCAAAGCATTTCCTTTTGCAGCTTATGCAACGTATTTGAGGAAATCATGTTTTTGGTCAGGTATTTGGTATTCATTGTGTCGTCGATAATAATGGATATATCCAATTGTGTCTCGCTTTGCCCAAACCTATTTTTAAATAGAAACTTGGCAGCCAATCGATATACTCTTTGTTGCAGCTACAAATTGGGTCGACGACAAATTCGATGAGATCATTAAAACTATTATTTGACTGTTAGATCAGGGTGAGAAAGAGAGACTGTGACAGCGAGAGGGAGAGAGAAAGAGAGACAGCGTTAATTGAAAAAGTCTAGAGAAGACAATGAAACTTACAAATACTATATAATTACATATAGATATTGCTCGTTTGATCTCCGCACTATATGTTAGAAAAGTGATAATACAAATGAATCATTCGTGGCATAAACTTATCGCTAACAAAGGCGCCATCAATCAAGCCACAATTAAGCCAATATTTAATGAGGAAGCACGAGAAAGAAAAGAATTAATAAGTAGATTTTATAAACTACAAATACTTTATTTATATGATAAATTGTATAGCTTGCGTATAGTCTGCAAAGGCAAACAGAAAATGTAATCAACACAAACACATTGTGAAACTGCAGCAAGGCTTAAGTTAAATTTAATGTTAACTGGCATCATCATCTCTATCTTCGTCTTCATCGTGTTGCGTCCACACGCGGGACATAAAATATTGAATTAATTAAATTATAAACATATTTCTCAATCTGGTATTTTGTTATAATCATTTTGTAAATAGTACACATATATAATATATATCATTTCTTTATGCAAAAAACAAATTCACGTCACGAACAATTTTTCTAAATTGCTGCACACAAAAATAAAATTCTGGATAGTTTTTTTTTTTTTTTTTTTTTTTTTTTTTTGGAGGACTGGCTATAGCCGGATCTTGTCTAGTTAATTGATGTTGTTGTTGTTTTTTGTCGTTACAATATACACATACATATTAAATATATAGTTGCGTAGGTTTAATTTCATTATGAAAGAGCACTTTATCAGACTAAAAGAAATACCCTTAATACCTTCTAACTCAATATATGGAAATGGATGTCAAGACATTTAAAAAAAAATAAATCACACACAATCGAACATAATGTAACATAGATCAAGTGGGTTGAGCTGTTGTGCAGGGTAGAGCTAGGCAAAAGGGATGTGTTGTGTCTGTATAAGTTGTAGTACATGTTTTTGTTTTGTTTTATCGTAGAGGATTTTCATTTGAAGCGTCGTCGTAATTTTTGTTTTTGCTGGAGAAATTGAACGCATTTTGTATTTGCATTTGAGGTGGAGGTGCTTGGGATGGAGAAAGGGGGTTTGGCGTTTTGTCCTTTAATTCCTTGAATTCTTCTTGGCGCGACGTTCCTCGATGCTCATTTATTTTGTTTCGCATAAAGCTCCTCAATCTTTTTCCTACGCTTCGTCAACAACGGATTGTTTGACTTGTCCAGCGCCTTCATTTGCATCTAAAAAAAACACAATATGTATATTAAATATTATATTACATATAGCATAAAATGAGAGCCCTACCTGATCATAGTCCACACGCATGGTGGCCAGTGAGCGTGTCATTTCCTCTTGGACCTCGGGCCAGGTTTCCTCGCCCTCTTTGAGCATGCGGCCGGTGCAGAGCGGCGTCTGTGGCACCTCATGAAACTGGGCAATCCATTTGTTGCGCAGCACATCCTCGATGCGCAAACGCTTGCTGGGATCCACATTTAGCATACCCTTGATCAAATCCTTGGCTGCCTGACTGACGTTCGTCCACTCCGGATCGGGGAAATCATATTGTCCGGTGCGTATGCGTTTCTTCATGCCCGGCGATATGGCCAGACCATGGTTGCTGTAGAATGGCGGAAAGCCGCACATTATAATGTACATGACCACGCCCAATGACCAAATGTCGCAGCTTTTGTCATACTTCAATGGACCTAGCACCTCGGGGGCTGCAAACAGAATTGACGAATTAATTAGTCATGCAGAATGAAGGGAATTGAAATGAAGGTGGGTGACTGACCGACATAGTAGGGCGTATAACAGGGCGTCTGTAGCGTTTCTTTGCTGAATGTCTCCTTGGCAAATCCGAAATCCGTCAGCTTCAATATCGCATTGGGCTGCTTTGTCGTAAAGAGCAAGTTCTCGGGCTTCAGATCTCGATGCGCTACATCGCGACTGTGCAGATAATGAATTGCCGCGCATATCTCATGCATAATCTGTGCCGCCTCCCGTTCCGTAAACGCTCCATCTGCCTTGTCCTGTATGCGCTGGAACAGCTCGCCGCCCTCCATGCTATGAGATGGGAAAAGTACACACACATCAATCATCAGTCAATCGAAAATCAATATAATCAAATATTTAGGCACCATATTCATTACTAAGTATATTAGAAAAATCCCATAGAAGTGAGTGGTGTTTTGATTTTCACTGCTTTTCTTCCATTTCATTAGTTTAATATATTTTTCAAGAAAATACACTTTTGAAAATAAATAAAAAAATATATATCTTTGGGTATGTTTTGTGATACTTTAAGTATATGAAATAATAATACTATAATCATAAATAATCAGTATTGCTGACATTTTTATGTTCGCTCAAAAATAATTAAAAATAATCATTAATTGTAACAAGCTAGAATTAAAAATAATAATTTTTAAGAGTTATTGCAAATGTTATTGTCAAACTATGTTTGAAGAAGAGTCTAATCATAAGCTTTGAACTAATATATGTATATCTATATATTGGAAACCTTTGAAATTACTGCTCTTCTAATGCCCTTATGAATGCTTGGCTTATTCAGTAAAGCTCGCTGAGCAACGATTTTAAGTGATGCATTGTTTCATTTTTTGCATTGCATGCACTTAAATAGTTGACTGTTTTTTTATAGTCATAAGATAAGCAGTTTAATTGCAACAAAGCCACAGCGATAAGTTGGCAGCACTTAAGCGTAAAGTGGACAGCGTTTGCGTGTTAAAATATTGTCAGATTTGTTAAGCGGATAGAACGTAGAATGGGAGAGAAAGAAGTGAGGACTATTTATATACTTTCGAATTTGCAGTCTAACTAATAAAGGGGGTTTTAAAGGAAATCCTACAAATTTGTAAATGAAGAATGTATTTTGTAGGAATAAATTCTCATATGTAGAAATATGTAGAATAGAGTAAATGATTCCAACGCTAAAGATATCTATTGTTTAACATTTTCTATAATTACACTTTAAAAAGTAAATATAATTCAATGGCGATCTCAACTGTATACAAAATCTCTATTATTGATTATATTATAGGTTGAGATTTAAAAAATATTAGAAAATCTCCAAATAAGCTTGTTGTGCTGAGCGATTGTTTACATCAGAAGTAAACAATTTTCCAGAATTGGCAAAAGTTTTTATTGATATTCCAATAGAGAATAGAATATGGAGATCTCTCAATGAGATACTTATGTTTAAGGGAATTTCCGAATTAAATATGAAACCATAGAGGTTCATTTTTAATGGGAAGTTAAATACGAAAATCGAATAATTGAAAAATATCTCTGGAAATTGGGAACAAATGAACAGTTTTAAATGAGAGTTTCTATAGCCATAGACAGATTTTTTCTTTTTTTACATACATATGTATGTCTCTAGCTTTACTTTTCAACAACGATTGAGTCATACATCTCAGGTTGTTTTTATGGTTTGAATATTGAATTTTGTTTTAAGTGTCATTCGATTTATAACTGTTGAAAATAGACTTATGATAAATTGAGTAGCCAACTCTGTCAGCTAGCTGCTAGAGGTGGCAGTGGATTAATCGGTAAATTGAACGTACCATTCCATGACGACCAGGAGACACTTGCGACCACTGTAGGTGTTCTCATAGACATCGACGATGTTGACGATGTTCCGACAGCCGCTGAACCGCCAATGCAAATCGACCTCGCGTCGCGCCTTCTCATTATCGAGCAGCACTTTGAGGGCGTAATTCTGTTTGGTGCGTCGATTGGTGCACTGGACCACTTTGCCATTGATGCCCAGTCCCAGCACCGTGTCCGATATTTCAAAGTCATCGACGAGGGGCGTCGTCTTCGGTTGCCGTTGATTCTGCAGCGCAAGCATTGTGTCACTGTCCCTGCAACACGATCAACAACAACAACAAACGATAAGCTTTGAATGATCGATAAACTATGTTCACCTTGCGGCGCTACCAGATCGCGTCATCTAATTGGCAGGATTGCCAAGTCGCGCGATCTAATTACAAATCTTAGCTTAAATAAAATGTACATTCGTCAGTGGGGGAATTTTTTGAATGACGTCACGTGCGGCATACATCACGAAACAATTTACACGGCTATTGTTTTTTTTCGTTTTTTTGTGTGGGCGCTACAACAAAACTTCAGACTGCGATCGGCCGCAATGTGTGGAAGGAGACACGAAGTGTGCGAGAGCGAGAACGAGAGAAGAAGAGTTGCGCCACAAACGTAACCGAACTTTAAGAATTTAAATAAATGTATTGGCGAGTGATTTACAATGGCATAAATTGCATAGCAAATGTCCCAAATAAATATTTATTTCTTGTTGTATATCGAATATGTAAATTGGCTTACAGCGGTTTCCGTTTTGTTTATGAAATTTTATGCAGCCGACACAGCAGCTTTGCTGTTCTCTGTGTGTGTGTTTTTGTATGTGTGTGTGTAAAAAGTGAGCCGTATGGTCAGCTGGTTTTAGCATGCGACTCTGTACAGTTAGTAACAATGATAAATCATTGCACTAATTGTTAGGAAAAATACAAAAACAAACATTACACAATGTTTAACTACAAAATCACTAATGCACTTGCGGTCCGGCAACGCTGGACATTGAGCTGCGCTGGGATTTGTGTGCGTGTTTGCGTTAAATTATGGTAAATTCTTGAAATGTCATTCTGGTCACATTGCACGCATTCTCTTATTAACACACATATCCGCACACACACGCACTCACACCCGCACACACACACACACACACACACACACAGCGACACCTGGCGTGTCAATACGGTAGCGCAACAACATGCGTCATGTTTCCCCAGTAAAATACTGTTTGCTATTTATTTAGTACCATTTTCACTTTGCGCTTATTTTTATCAGTCGCGTATTTTTTTTTTGCTTTTTTGACACTTGACGTTCTCGTTTTGCATTTGACATACCTTTAAAAACGCTTATTTGTTTTTCGGTGTGCGATGTAACAACAATTCAATACAATACAAACAACAACAACAAAAAAATGTATATGAACGGCACAGCAACAATCCGAATTTTGACGTTATTCACGATCGAAACGCAGCACGCTGCGTGTTCAAGCAAAAGCAAAAACAACGACTGAGCCCCTTACTGGTGGAGCACCAACGATGCCGCATTATCGATTTATCGATAAGTTGCAGCTTTTTGAACCATCGATTTCTTAGCGCAAATATCGATACAGCACTCGAAAATAATTAGTAAGATTGCATATTTTGGAATTAATTAAGGTTTAAGGGTTTTCTTTGGCAAAGAGCAGCTGCGTGTGGAGCTGCTGTATTTTAACCGCTTACCACTCAACTTAAATATTGCTGGCAGCCCTACTTAATCTGGCACCACTGCGGGACGCGCCACTTTTGAAATGCCAGTAATTATGTCATTTTTTCTGAAGGACCAATTTTTAATATATTTTTACTTGCCTTGTACGCCTTTAAAGCAACATTGGCTAGAAAATTACAGATTTACCCAATCTTTAGAAGTTATTTGAGATGGGGACTATGCGTAATAGCGAAAAGCAGAGAGTTAAAAACACTCTGATTGATGAGCTTCTTAATTACTAAAACTTGTTAAGCTCCCCTAGAGCAGGCTGTTAGCCACTATGCTTCTACAGCAAAGCTATTTGGTTAGGTTCATCAAAGTATAACTTGATGAACTTGGCTATGGTTTAATCCCAGCACTACTGCCTAGCTGTATAATCCGCTTCAGCTATATAAATCTTTACAAATCATTAATTAAATTTCAAACTTGTTAAGTTTAATTACAGTTGTTGCCCAAAGCTGCTGGCTTGGTGAATAATCTGCTCCAGCTGTGCTGTTGCTATTGAATCCCCTTAAGCAATTATGTTTTTTATTCCATACATTTTCACAGCCATGCGAAGCAGTTTTAATTAGAAGAATTGATACAACTCTTAAGTTAGAGCTTGATAATATATGCCGCCAAGAACTGCTGCCATGACTCCCAATCCCCACCAGCCATCTAATTTCCTCCGAGTCCGAGCTAAAGTAGAATTGTATTTTAATTTTTATTGCAACAGTTTGTGGTTAACAGAATTAAAAGCCCTTGCTCTTGAGGTGCTCACGCAACAGGTCCACGTAGTCGCCATGCACATGGATCTGGCCGCTCAGCTCGTTGACACGTGTGGCACACACCTTGCCGCCGCGGCTACGTTCCACAACTTGCCGCACTTCACGCTCCAGCGCCCAAATGTCGCCCTGGACGCGTCGCACGACGGTGACACGACGCTGGCCGCGATGCCGGGTGTGTAGATAGACGGGCACCATGTGATTCTTGGTGCGTGCCACAAACCAGCCGTCGGTGGCGCCATCTGCCGTCTGTGGCAGCCAGCCAGATGGATACGCTGAACGTGCCACCGGCTGTGGCACTGTTGGTGGCGGCAGCAGGCGCTCCACAAACTTCCATTCGGGCGGATTGTGTGCGATCTCCACCTCGGGATATTCCTCCAGCGGTTGTACCTCACGTGACGACCGAAAGCTGGAGAAGATCGCGGGTTGTGTGTGCAACGAACGCGTCAACTGCAAGTTTTTGGCATTATTGTATTAAAAGTGGGTGACAAATACTTGGGGTCAACTCACCTGTGTGAGACTGCGTTGTAGCAAAGTCTGTGCCATCAATTTAACGCTGGCGGCCATTATTTAATTGAGTAAACTAGTTGCAAAACAAAACAAAGTCGCGAGGCAGCGCTACAAGAAATTGTGTTACATATGCGGTATATCGATATATGGAAACGATATATCGAAACCGCCACAGCTGTCGGTGGAGCACCTTCGATAGCAATATTGCATCGATTGCTAATAATTTTTTTTTTCCTTTTTTTTGCAAATATTATTTTAAAGGTATAAAAAATTGTTTTCTTAAAGGTACAAACGATTTTAATTAAATTAAAGAAATCTGGTAAATAATTTACTAAGCAACTTTGTTGGCGCTGCCAGACCACCACAGCTGTGCTATGTTGAACTTTGGCACTGCCAGCTTTGTTGTGTGGCGCGCCATTTTGAGCTGCGTATTTTAACGTTGCCAGACCACGACAGCTGTGCTGTGGGGAGCGCCATTTTGAAGTTGGCGCCATATTTAGAAATGGCTAGTGAAAACGAAACAGCAACTATGCAGTGCCCATAAACTTATCTGACACCGTTTCGCTGCATGCGTGTGTGTGTGTGTGTATGCAACAAATGCCGCGTGCACGTCATCGCTAGCGCTGAAGCTAGAGCTTTTTGCACACACACACACTCACACAAGCTTATTTTAATCATTAACGCTGCAGCTGCTGCATTTCATGTTGATTCTAGCCACACAGCAACAGCGGCAACAGCAGCAGCGGTATTGTTTACGTTGCAGCTTTTATTTGTCAGTTTCAGTTTTCTCAGCGCTTTCGTTGCGACAAGTTGTTGCTGTGCCATAGACAAAATAGAAGCGAAATAACAAAACACAGACGTTTTATTGCTGCTGCTGTTGTTGTTGCTTCGGGAGCGCGCGCAAAAATCGCAAAACTGCAAGAAGTTGTTCCCCCCTTCCTTTAAACAACAGTTGCAGCGCGCGCGTAATGTGAACAGTGTTGGAAAACGCAAGAAAGCGAGATGGCACGCAAGGATGATCCCGTTTTCAATGTGAAATTCGTGGAGCTCGTTGAGAAGCAGGCGTGCCTGTGGAATTACACGCATCCGGGCTATAGCAAAAAGGAGGAGGTGCAAAGGGCGTGGCAACATGTGGCCAACGAGATAAAGGACACAGGTGAACAACGACAACAACAACAAACAATTTTCAACACATTTTCTACATTTGCATTTTGCAGTTTCGCTTGTTGATTTTTTTTTTCGCATTGCAATTGCGTGCTCATTTGTTGTGTGCGTGTGTGTGTGTTGTTAGTTGGCGCGCGCCTATGATGCAAGCTTTTCACTGCATGTGTGTGTGTGCGTATGCATGACGTGTGTGTGTGTGTGTGCAATTTCAATGCAATCGCAATTTGTAATCGTGCCAACTCACTTGCACTCGGGGTAGCCTCAGCATGTACCATGTGTGTGTGTTTGTGCATGTGTGTGTGCGTGTGTGTAGGTGTGTCACTGTGTCACACACAGCAATAGCAGCGCGCGGCGTTTGCATGCAATTAGTCGCTGCTCGCGTTGTTGTTGTTGCTGTCGCAGTTGCTGCTGCGGCTGCGACTGTTGCTGGTTTGCCGCATTTGGCGTGTGTAATTCGAAGTTTTCAGCAATTGCAGCGCAATGCAAATACCCTGCTGATCATTTTTAGCCGACACTCGCAGCTGCTGCAACTGATCACTCTGTTGGCGTTTTGCAACACTTCCAAATGTCCCTACGCCATTTTGAGATTTGTTTCCGATTGAATGAATATTTTAAACACCAGTAAAAAGGAATTTGGAAACTATAGGGAATTTTTTTTGAATATGCAAAATTCAAATTTAATTTTATTTATGATTAGTTATTTCAAATAGCACGTAAACAGGAACAAAAGCCTTTTGTACATTTTAAATTCATGCAATTTTCTTTTAAGTTTCCATATTTCATCTAAATTTTATTTATTTTTTTTCCAATTGGATAAACCAGTAAAAAAGGAATTCGAAATATTAGGCAATTCTAAGCTTGGTAACAAAATTGTGAATATACAAAATTCATGTTAATATGTTGAGTTTCGCTTATATACTATTTAACTATCAGGATAAAACGAATTTGAGGCTTAAGTAATTTTAAGATTATTTTTGAATTCAAAGTTATTCTCTAATATCAACTGTTGTGAATTCATTTAAAAATAATTTCCAATTGCTGTAGAAAAAAAATTCGATATATAAGGAATTTTGGGATTCAATTTGTTATTTAATTTCAATAAAAAAATTGTAACAGAGAATGTGGAATTTAAAGCCATACCATTTCCAGAACATTTCAACAAGCAATCCATTAGTTCGCATAATATTATTTTTGCGTTGCTACTTTCAACAAACACTTCACATTATTGCATTATTATATTCATGCTTGGGCATTAAGTGACTAGCTGCAAGTGTCTGTTCCCATGCAATTTGCATATTTAGTTGCTCTCTTCGTAAATATTGCAGCTTATTTACTCTTTTGTTGCAGGTATAATAGTCACAACATTGAATTTCTAAAATAAACTTTGTGTACATTTCAATTTTGCTTTTTGTACTTCAAATAATTGTAGGATTTGGTGAGTAAGAATAAAGAGCAACGATTAGATAGGCGTCGTTGGATGTTGCAGGTTTATTAAAGTGAATTGTGAATAAGAGCTATTGACAAAGTTATTGAGCTATGCTGTAAGAAATTTTAAAAGTTCCTTAAAATGTTTATAGAACTAACTCTTAAATATTAATACATCTTATAATTATGTATGAGAAACTTTCATCTTCTTGACTCATCAACATTTGACTCACCACAAACATCCCTCTAAATTCCCTTAAAACAGGGAGAGTCGTTACGATTTTTAAATTTTAAATCTTTGATTGCTATAATTTTAATAGTTTATTTAAATAACAGACTGTGAAATAAACATTTAATCACAATTTTAAAAGCTCGGTGAATTTATTGTTATTAAATTGAAATTAAATTTCAATTAATTTGAACGGAAGGAACTAGATTATATGTCGGTCTTTATACTATACACATGCATATATGATCGTAAGAATTTATTTTCTTTCCAATTTTAATTTTGAATTTTTTTTATTAATTACAAAATAAGTCTTTAGGTCACACTTTTGAATACAAGTATATAAATTAATAGTCTACACTTTGAAAATACATTTTAGTTAAATAATAATATAAATCCCTTGTTTTGAACCCCTTATTTTGATGGTTCCATTGTTGGCTCATTGCAGTGCGCAATTCGCGGGAGAGATGGCGCACCATACGGAGCAGTTTCCTGCGATCCTTGAAGCTGGCACGCACACAAACAGGGCGCGGCAAGCGCAAATACTATCTGTCCAAGTATCTGCAGTTTCTGATACCCTACACAAAGTCGCGTGCCTGCCACAAGCAGTTGCCAACTGGTGCAGCTGCAGGACAGCAATCAACCCAAATCAATCCACAAATGACGGCAAACGGAATGGTGCTGCGCAAGCCGAGCACATCGACGACGGCAAGCACATTTCTGGCCACGCTGCCGATGACGCGCATTGGCCACATGCGGCAGCATCAAATGCAGTGCGCGCCTGAGGAGGACACCAAAGACAGCAATGAGAGCATTGTTCAGCCGAGTCCGGTGCAGTCCGAGGAGGAGCCAGCGGCCGAGGATGAGCAACAGCAGCAGCTGGGGGACACGAGCCCAACACCGTTGCGTTTGCAGACCATCAAAGTGGAGCAGCAGCAACAGCAACATCCACAGCATCCCCAGAGCAATGAGAAGATTGTCGCAGCAGCAGCGCAGCATTCGCTGGTCACGTTGCCGGGGACAATGGCGGCCGCGTTGCGCAACAATCTCGACTGGGCGGATCTGACCGAGTGGTTTAAATGCAACAGCAGCAGCAACAGCGGCGCCAACAATCCGCTGCAGTTTCATCAGCAACATAACATCAGCGGCGGCGGCGTCAGCAACAACATGTTGTCGCATCAGCCTGTTGCCAGCACGCCGCCGCCCGCAACAGGCACACCTGCACCTGCAACAGCAGCAGCAGCCGTGACAGCAACTGTTGCTGCTGTTGCAACGCCACCCGATGCAGATTATTCGTTTCTGATCAGTCTTCATCCGTATTTGAAGGAAATGAGTGGCAAACAGAATCGACGCTTTCTGCCAGAAGGTGGTTGGCCTTATTGACAATGTGCTCGACAATGTGGACATTTAGCAACAGAACAAATTTATATACAAAAAACAGCAAACAAGAACCGACAGTGCCCATTTGTTATACATATATATATATATATATATATATATTTTATCTAGTAATTAAATGTAATTGTATTGTTTTTTTTCGTATTATGTAAAGCGCCTATTGCATTGTTTTTGTTAACACACACACATTTGTTATATGTATGGAATTATTGTAATCGAGTCCAAAAAACAACAAAAATAAAACGCTTTTTGAAATCAAATTTAAATAGCGCGCCTTAGTGTTGCCATACTGCCAATGTAATTGCCACCACGCTGCGGCCAGTCAGTCAGCTGTTTGCCGTGCCGCTGTCTGGCAACGCCGTATGGTAATGACTAGAGATCAGAAAGAAAAATAAATACAAAAGCGCGACAGCTGTGATTAAATGCCAACAGCATATTAATAAAGTACTGGGCGATATCAGAGCGACTTAACATTCCCAATTGCACCATTCGAGGTAAGAGAAGTGCGCCGCGTGTGCACGCGTTATTATTATATGATGTAATAATTACTATTTTTTTTGTGGTGCTCAGATAAGTGTAGCCACAAAAAAAGATTAATTGCTGTTATCAAATGGATAATTATTATGTAAGCAGGGTCACACTGGCTACCATACTACCACACTGTCAGCGTGACGATGATGTGAGATGGTGAAAGTTGAACAACAATAATGATTGATTAATGATGTTCACAGACAAATGCAGCAGCAACGATGAACAAGTGTTGCGTACAAACGACACAGCAGCAGGCCACGATTTCAAAGTCATTCAATATTCTTGACATGCTGCCCCACAACACCAGCAACACCAACAATACCAACAACAACAACAACAGTTGCAGCAAAGTGAAGAAGAGCAACAATTGTGCCTGCAATTCGAGCTATGTGAGCGTGTCGTGTGAGGAGCGGAAACACATCGAAGAACGTTTGCAGACCGCCTACGATTTCTTTGCGAAAACGCTGCAATTGTATCGCGTGGACGAGCTGATCTTCTGCTTCAATGGCGGCAAGGATTGCACCGTGCTGCTGGATGTCCTGATGCGCTATTGTCGCACCCAGAACATTGCCAGCCAACACATCCCCATGCTGTACATTGAGTCGGACGACGCGTTCGCCGAGATCGATCAATTTGTCGCCAGCTGTGTCGCCTTGTACGACGTCAAGCTGATCAAGTACAAGGACTCGCTGAAGCAGGCGCTCACACACATGACCCAGGACATGCCGCTCATCAAGGCCGTCTTTGTCGGCAGCCGCAACACGGATCCGCATTGCCAGCAGCTTCAGCCCATGCAGGTGAGTTCAATGTTCAATGTGTTTCTGCTTGGCAGTTAGCAACTAGTCAGTGCTTTCGTTGCAGCAGATTTTAATGGGCTAAAATGTTTGAGATGGAAAGCTATATTCACGGTTTTTAACGGGCTATAATGTAGGAAAAAAAAAACACAATATTCAGTGTTGCCTATTAAGAAGTTTTTAACGGACTATAATGTGGGAGAAAAAAAGCTATTAAATCGACATTCACTGTTAGTCAGTGTAGTAATGAAACTGGTGAAATAAAACTAATATTACTTGTCAATGACACGCGCAAACAAGAAGCCAATAAAATGATTTTATTTGTAGAATATTCAATATGGTTATCTAGGTAACAAAATCAAATTCATATGTACAGTGGAACGCAGTTTATTTCTGTCAAAACCTCAATAAAAATTAATGTATTTAGAATAACCAATGCAGGCTATTAATTTGGTTTACATATTTCATGTAATGCCTTAAATATATCTTAATATCACAGAAAACGGTTGATATCATGTTAATTCTAGAATATTCAATATGGTTATCTATTTAACAAAAAATATTTCTTTTTTTTTTTGCCACAATGAACATTTTATTCATCATTAAAATTTTAAATTATAAGACACATTTATTCCTTTTCTGTATATTATTTTATTTATTTTTTTCATTATTAAAATATATGTACTTTACATTTATGATTACCAAGTGAAATGTATTTTTTGTAGAATTGTAAATAGATTAACCTACGCATCGGATTCATTTATTTTACTTTAATCGTGAAATATACAATTATTTTTCCCAACTGACTGACTCAACTATTAAATCATCGTTCAACACAGAAGGCTGAGGCTGAATTGGCATAAATAGAAAGAACAAAAAATATATTATTTAAAACAAAACTAATTCTCATGGTCTTTTGCAGAAAACAGACAGCGATTGGCCAGACATAATGCGACTGAATCCGCTGCTGGAATGGAGCTATCACGATATCTGGCACTATATACACATGTATAAGGTGCCATACTGCTCGCTATATGCCCAAGGCTACACATCCATTGGCTACAAATCGAACACATTGCCCAATCCGCATTTGAAGCGCAGCACGGACCCCGATGCGGCAGCTGTGGCTTGCTTTAGGCCCGCATGGGAGCTGGCTGATCCCACACAGGAGCGCGCCGGTCGCCTGTCCAGAAAATGAAAACTCACAAAAAGTCTAGCGAATTTTCCATAATCAGAATAGATCCCCTCTAGCTAATTTTGCAATTGTAAATGTTAACGCAAGTATGCTGAATATGTGTATTTTTTAACTCCACTTTGTACATAACACACACGTTGTGTTCTGAACTCACACTCACACACACACACACACACACACACAACCACAAATGCTTTATATATATAGAGATATATATACTTGTATGGTATAACTGATTTCATAAAGAATCCGCTGTCCACGCAGCTGTGAAATGTGAGCTGAAATTTGAAAACACTTTTCAGCTGTTTAGCCTGCCCTTAAAAATTACACGATATTTAATGTCAGGCAAAGATCAAAAAGTGATACAAAACATAGCTCGCTTAGCGGCCACATTTCGCCTTAAAGTGCAGCAACAGCATTTTGCAGCCTTATACATTTTTTTAAAATTAATTTTTTAAGTCGCTAAGTGAATTCTGGTACTTACAAAGTGTGGCCGTTAAGCGAAAAGTGACGTAAAGCGAAGCTAACAATAACCAAAATAAGTCTGTTATATTAACTTAAAGTATAATGCCGATAATTGCATATTTTATGTAAATCGCAAATGCAATTTAATTTGCTCTTCATTTTGAAACTTAAATGCATTTCGGATTAGTTTTATTTTATGTTTATTTATCGGCTCACACAAAATATTAACGACATCCGTTTAAATCAATATTTCGTACACTATTTTGGGTAAAATATTTTTATTTTATTGCACATTGCAAGATTCGTTGAATAACAAATGCGGCTGTAATTATCGACATTATACTGTATGTTAACATAACCGATTTAATGTCATGTAAAGTTGTTGACTAAGAATATAAATAACTATTTATAAAAAGCATTTTTTTTTATTATCTAGCATAAATTTAAGCACTTGGAAGTTGGACAGCAATGCAGGCAAATAAGCTAAAAATAAATGTGTGTTTTCAGCGAAGTCCACTCTCAGCTCTCCTTCGGCTTGTCGACCCGCAGATACTCGGAGATCTGGTTGGCCTGCTGCTTCTTGTCGGCGATGCGCGATCCGAACTGAATGGCCCGCTTCTTGAGCAGCACCGCATCGCGCAGTCCCAGACTGTAGCCGTAGAGGCGCAGCAGCAACTTGTCGCCCACGCCCTCGGGCAACGTGTAGCAGCAACGCTGTTGTGGGGCCAGAGAGCGCACGAATTGCGCCACATGCTCCTCGATGAAGGGCGCACGTGCCGTCTTGCCACAATCGGCAATCACACGATCATCACGCGCCAAATTCCGTGCCGGAATCCGTTGCCAGTCCAGCTCCAGTTCCAGCTGCAACGCCTCGTTGCCGCCACGTCGATGGGCGTTGCGATGTCGCGTGTAGCCGCCAAACAATTCGTCGGCGCCGCTGCCCAGCAATGCAACACGAGCCGTGGACTTGCCACCGGCGTTGGCGGCAAACCAAAAGGCGCAGCCCAAACATTCATCAAGCACCGTTTGCAGCGGATAGATGAGCTGATGGATGTGGCAACTGAGCTGCTGCTTCAACTGCTCGCGGCTGACGTTCACCTCGAGCAGCTGCCACTTGCGTTGCGGACACAGGCGTTGCAGCTCCTCGTAGGATTGCTGCGCCGTCTGGCGATCTGGAACTTGCCACAACGTCTCCGCTGCAGCGCCGGTTGTTGCCACCCTTTCGAAGGCCACGTTGATCAGCTCGATGGGTTCGTTTGGCGGCACAAATCTGTCGGCGAGCAGCGCCAAAATGCTGCAGTCGATGCCGCCCGAGAAGAGCACACAAATCTTGGCGTGCCCGCAGCTGCCACAAGCTCTACACTTGCCGCAAACGGGCGCCGTGTGCCGCACACGTTGCGCCACCGATCGTTGCAATAACTCGCCGAATTGTTGCAGTGTCCGCTCCAGCGGCTCCAGCGCCAGCAAATCCTCATAGAGCTGCTGCTGCTGTTCGACGCCAGCAGCTGCCACCAAAGCGTAGAGATCGTAGCTGATTGTTGCTGCCGGGCCGTTGAGCAGCCACTCGGGTGCGATGGGGCATGCCACATGCGTGCGCCAGCGCATGACCGCATCGAGTTGCTGCAACTGCTGAGCTGTGTCCTTGCTCAAGTCTTGCCACGGATGCAGCACACAAGACTGCAAGTCGTGCAGCTGCAGCTTGTAGAGTCCCAGCGGTGGCAGCTCCATGGAGCAGCAACTTGCAGCTTGTTGCAGATGACACGAGGTGCTCGACAGCTGCAAGGACTGCGGCTGCCGCTCGATGATCAGCGAGTTTCTGCCCAGCGCATCGCGACAGAAGTACAGCACTTTCTCCGATCTGTAAATGGAATTCCACTCAATTATTTGAATGCTTTTTATACCCTGGGCCAAGGCGAAAAAGCGATAAAGGTAAAAGTAAATACTATTTTCATTTTTGATTTGCAAAAAATATGTATGTCTCCTAAATATTATGTAAGCCTGATAATAATTTGCTTTTTGATTTTGGTTTTAAATATTTTGTTTGATTTTCGGAAGAAGGTTTAAGGAGATGATCTACTAAAACTGTCTGCACCTAGATTTCAAAGACTATAAAAGCTAGAGGTACTAAATTGGGTGACAAAACTTCTGTGCCTCTCACGTAGCTTAAATCAGCTTTAGAGTTTCAATATTCCGTCCTCTTAAATCGAAGAAAATCAATTTACATTTTGTCGTTTTAAATCTAATGACTAGAATTCCGGTATACATAACAATACCATTTTTGCTATAACGTGTAATTGATTAAATTTACACATAAAATCAGCAATTATTTAAAATTAGAGTTTGTAATTTATTGATATACATACATATGTATGTATGTATATACACTTAAATGATGTGTAATATATTTGAAAACTACGGTTTACCAATTAAGTATATTATAAGAAACTATATTTTTGGTATACTTTAGCGATAAAACACTATTTACGTTGTTTGTTAAAGTAGTTTGGATAGCGAGTATCCCATAGTCGAGCACACTCGACTCGTACTCACCTGTTGTAGAGGATGAGGCAATAGGGACCCTCCAGACGCTGGAATAGCGTCAACAGCTGCTGTTCTTGGTGGCATTCGATGAGCTTTTCCATTAGCCAAGTGCTGTCCGACTGAGCGGCCTTCTTTTCGGCCTCCAAGTTGTACAGATCGCCATTGAAGAGCAGCACCAAGTGTTCGTTGCTGATGGGTTGTTGTTGCGCCGTCGCGCCTTGTTGCCACAACACGTTGCCGGCGAGCAACACATTGTCGATGGCAGTTGTGTGTTGCACGTCGGGACCACGATTGTTTAGCAGCGTCTTCAATGTGCTGTGGAGGGCGCATGCCACATCGCTGTTCTCGCTGATGCCGCAGAAAATGCCGCACATTTTGCTATTTCAAATGTAGCTGCGAGATGTAAACATTGCCATGCGCTAGAGATGCAAAAATATCGATGTCTTCACAATCGATGTATTGCGGTTCTCGATAGTCGTGCTAAAGCTTGTTCAAAAACGTTCATCTCAATTTGCCTCTTATCCATTATTTGTTTATTTATGGATTAAAGTTGGAATAGTTTCTTAAACTATTGAAAGAAAATGAATAAATGAATCGAGCATTTAACGTTATTATAGGTTAATTAAGTGAAGAACTTCATATGAAATAAAAAACAGGAACCATAATGGTCATGATTTTATTTTTTTAATTCAGAAATCACAAATTGGGTACTGAAATAATATTATCAACTATCATCTCTAATAGTTCGATGTGTTCTTTTCCATTGCTATCGATATTTGGTTAATGTCTCTCGATTTGAAACGATAGTTATTACTGCACACACAACTCAACAGCTCGATAAATGAATGAACGCCAACATCTTTATGCTATGTTATAAAAACAACTCTGCTGTCAAAGGCTATTCGAGAATCTCTCTCACTGCAGTACTCGCGACGTAAATAATAAATATTAAAATGAAAAGTATATAAAAAAATATATATAAAAATAATAATATGTGTAAAATATAATAATAATTGTGAATAGTAATAATAATTGAAGTGAAAAGAAGGTCGCTTTGTAGATCCCTTTCAGACGACAAACACAACCCCAAGCACTTCATTGATTACAAAAGTGAAAAGTGCAAAAATCGTGTACAACTAAATAACCAACATTTATAAACTATATTTAAAATAATTTGAAGTGAAATTATAGTGAGTTAAGGGTATTTACAAATCTACAATTGCGCAGTTGGAGTTGCCAACCAAACGTAAGTTATTCTTAAGCCGCAACAAGTGGTCAAAAGTATCGTTATCGGTGCTGCAACACTTATCGATAGCTGCAGATCCTTTAGTGAAGCGAAAACTATTAAAAACCTCAAAGGACTAAATGCGCTAACATTTTTATTATTGATGATGACATTAATTTAGTTTAGTATTTGTATTTAAAAATATTTGTTTATATTATTATAATCTAAAAACTGTATTTAAATTGATTTCTTATTGTATTATGCAAAAAAACTACTTTAAAATAATGATTTATTTTATTAGTAAAAGTATCGAATGAATAGACGAACTTTCATCACTAACGAATAACTATCGATATTTTGCAGCGAGGAATCGCGAACATCGCTTGGCGTCGATGTTTCTGGCAGCCTGGCGAAAATAACGCAGCAATCGTAAAGTAAATATAAACAAAATGCGATAATTGGCAAATAAAGACGCGTAATTTGCTGTGTGGCCGTGCTTAAGTGTGACCAGCCGGCAGCTGTCAAAGCGGTCACCTCCGAATGGTCCTTGATGACAGTTGCCGCTGCTGCGCGTCACGATGATGTTGGAGCTGCCAGGTAAGCGCCACACTGACTGCCAAAAGTAGTCACTCAGCTCTAAAATGCCTTGTCTCTTTGCAAGGGCAGATGAAAAACCGCCGTCCACGCTGCTCAAGGATGTGGCCAGCGACGGGGACAGCATTAAAAGTGAATCCCGTCGAGATGCCGCTTCCATTCCCGTTCCCGTTCCCGTTCCCGTTCCGGTTGCTGCAAGAAGCGGCAAGTGTCTCGCTGCATTTGAGGCGGAGCGTCAGCTGATCCAGCTGGTCAGCGGGCAGCCGGCACTGTACAACAGTCGACATGCTCGCTTCAAGGA
Organism: Drosophila ustulata; assembly: GCA_035047365.1. NCBI lineage: Eukaryota > Metazoa > Arthropoda > Insecta > Diptera > Drosophilidae > Drosophila > Drosophila ustulata. The sequence continues at coordinate 12,058,886 of JAWNPT010000080.1, forward strand.
CGACGCCTACAAGGAGCTGCTGTGGCAGCTGATTGCCAACAAGCTGGCCGAGGAGCCCAGCAAATGCAAGAGCTTGTGGGCCGACCTGCGTCACGGTTATCAGCGTCATGTGGTGCGCCAGCGACGACAACAACCGCAACAAAAACAACGTCGCGCTGGCCGGCAACGTGGCTGCTTGCTGCATGAGGAGCAGCTGCTGTTCCTCTATCCACATGTGGCCAGGCAGCCGCTGCAGCGCGAGACGCTTCAATTGTCCCGCCGTCTGGCCACCAGACACAACAAACAGAAGGCTGTTTCGGACGACGACGACGATGAGGTGACGATTGTGACGCCGCCATCCGTCATCATCGATGTGAACAAGGACATCGACGATGAGTACAAGCTGAATGCGCAGCAGCTGCGTCTGATCGACGCCGTGCGCGCTTATCCGCAGCTCTACGATGGGCGGCTGGTGTCGTATGCAAATCATCGGCATCGTGGACTGATTTGGGGCGCCATCTCGAACGAGCTGCGCGAGAAGGCTACCAAGCTGATGAAGAGCTGGCTGCAGCTGCAAATCCGCTACGAATGGGAGCTGAGCCACTGCAAAGAGGCGCCGTTGTCGCGTCTGCGCGAACTGCTGCAGTTTCTGGAGCCGCACGTGAAACAGCAGCAGGGCAGCGTCTGCAAGCTGTCGGTGTATCTGCGCACCGGCTGGCACGATCCCATCGAGCATTTCCCCAGCGTACGCAATCTCATCCAGGTGCTGAAGACGCTGCCCGAACTCACCCAGCTGGTGGACGACTATCAGCACAGCCTGCAGAAGCCGTTGCGCTACCACGAGTACTGGGTGCGTGTGGCCGCCGACGTGAACGTGAGCCATCAGCGCTGCGAGGTCAGTTGGCTGGTGTTGCGGCACTTCTATCGCGATCTCGCCGAGATGCGCAAGGTGGGCTATCAGCTGCAGGACAAATGGTTCTTCGAGAACATCATTGCCTCGCTGTACAAGCAGCAGGGCGCACGGCAGGCGCGACGCGGCCGCAAGCGATCGGCAGCGTCGCCGCCGCCGCCGCGGCTCAAGTATGTGCCGATGGGCGAGGACGATGGACCGCCCAAGGGACTGGCGCAGGGCGAGCAGCCGCCGCCGCTACCGCTGGCCATTGTCTATCCGCTGAGCAGCAAGGCAACGGAGGCCAGCAGCAGTACGCCGTTTGTGCTGCCGCGCATCGATGCCGACATTAGCGTGGTGCCCATCAAAACAGACGCCGAGACACCAGCAACAACAACAACAGCAACAGCAGCAGTTGCTGCTGCTCCAAGCAACTCCATCATCACAGTTGTGCCCAACAGCATTCTCTTTGCGTCCGACAGCGACATCGGCAGCAGCATTGACACCACCATCAGCAGCACGGACAACGCCAACGTTGCAGCGCCAGCGTCCTCCTCGAATGAGCTCGACATTGTGGCCTATGTGCTGAAGAAGCCGAAGGGGGTGACCGTGCGCAATGACAAGGTGCTGATGCCGAGCAAGCTGCGGCCCGCCAGCAACGCGTTGGCAGCAGCAATGGGCATAGCAACAACACTGGAAGCAGCCACAAGCAACGCGGCAGTCACAGCGACAGCGGTGGCAACATCAATCGAGGCAGTTGCTGTAACAGCAACTCCGACAGCGACAACAACAGTTGCCACGCTCTTGACACCAGCAACAACAGCAACAGATGCAACCAGAGCAATTGGTGCAACGACAGTGACAGCAAGAAGGACTGCGAAGCGAAGTCGTTCGGGCAACAGCAACAATGACAGCGGCAACAGCAACAGCTCCAACAGCAGCAAGTCTATGAAGAACAGCAGCCGCTGGAGCAAGCCTACCAGCAGCATTCTGAGCATCGATCACGCTATCAGCAACAAAGCAAGCAGCAGCAACTTCATTGGCAATTACGCGAACAGCAGCAACAGCAGCAACAGCAGCAGCAACAGCTCTCTAACCATTGCCAACAGCAACATCAACTCGTTGGCCATTCGACCAGCGGCCAAATCAAATCAAAGCAACGGTGTCGGCAACACATTCAACATACGCTCCTTCGGCAGCACCATCAGCATTCGTGGCTCCACCGGCGGCAGCTCGTTCACCATTCGCTCCATCAGCAATAATGCCACCCAAACTGCTGCCAGCAACAGCAACAGCTGCAATTCCAATGCCGACTCCGCTTACGCTGCGAGCTCGACGACGCCAGCAATAAAGCCAACGCCAGCTGCTCAGTCGTTGCGCGTGGAGTTCCGCGATTGCCCCTCCACGGGCCGCATGTTGCACGTGACGGGCACCGGCGTGCCGCAGCAAGCGAGTCTCAACATGTCGCGCACTGCGGTCTTCATTCGCGAAGTGATGGCGATTCCACAGCTGCACAGCAAGCAACCCCAGATGATCAGCCAGATCGATGATCTCTGGCTGCAGTTCGCCAAGAAGGTGCGTCTGCCAGGTGAGCTATTAATTCAACTTACAGCCTTTGTCACATGCTACGTCCGTCCGTCTGTCTGTCCAAAGGTTTGAAAACGTAGATCTCAAAAGCGATATGGGCTAAAGACATTAAAATTGGTTAGCAATGCTTAGGTAACTGCAATGCAGCTATTTTAATACTCGCTACCCATTTCGGGAAAATACAAAATACTGAAATGATATTTAAACAAAAAAAATACTGCCAAATATACCAAAAAGTGTTTTTGTCTCTTTGAAAGAGCACCTTCGAATTTAGCTTTCTTACTTAATTTTCTTTTAAAAACCACTCCTATAAATCTTTAAATCGAGACAAACAAAGTATTTGCTGATTTTCTTTATTTAATTTTCATTTGAATCGTATTTATTTATTTAATTTAATTTCATTTTAATTTCATTGGAAGTTTTCGAAAATCTATTCGGTCATAGGTATTATTTGTATTTAACTTCGATTGAATTTGAAACGTAATTTTAGAACTTGTTGCTGTAATTAATAAACTTCTAAAAATATAATTGAGGGTCAGCTAACTGACTAACTGACATGACTGACTTTAAAATTTTGTAAGTAAACATATAAAATTAAATTAAATAGGAATGAATTCATTTAAAATTAAAAAATAAAATTAAAGGCAACAAATTAAAAACTAAAAACTCTAAAGGTATTTAGGTAATATTAATCTAACCCTGCAAATTGGGGTCAACCCAGGAAATAATCAAATCAGTTTGGTTAATTAATTTTTGTTTTTGTTTTTAATTGGTTTTTTATTACCGAATGCACAACAAATGCAAGTGTTGTTCATCTTTGTTGCTTTTTAGCAATAAAATATTTGAATATTAAATAGATTATCGAAATTTGATTTAGCTTAGCATTATTATTAAATTTATAACATTTACTTTGTATTTAAAAATCTAAGTTATGCTCCAAGTTTTAAATTCAATTTGAAATTTAATAATTACATTTTTTTCATTTCTAAGAAATATCAGCAAAATAAAATTATAAATTTTACAATACAGCTCTAAATCTGGTATGAAATTAGATTTCTTTTCGTTTTTTTCTCTCGCAAATTTATAACCGATATTGATATTTATTTTGCAGACTTTGTTTGCCGCGGCATTTGGACATTTTTGTCGCACAACATCAATCTGTTTCCGCAGATTGCGCCCATGGTTGATTTGATGCGTCCGTTTAAGAGCTCGCTCAAGGTGTGGGAGAAGTCGCATCGTCTGTTCAGCAAGTTCGATGAGATTGCACGCAAATATCAATGGATGTTGCACAAGCACGAGTTGCCAGCCCTCATGCAACACTTCAGACGCTACGAACATCTCTATTGTGATCTGCGTCGGCCGCGTCCAGGCGAAAATCCAGCAACTATGCGTCTCCGTCGAATATTTACCGAGCAGGAGCGTGCCGAAGTTTGGCGCGTGGCAAAACAGAAGTTTCCGCAAAGTAAGTACAGTCACAGAGATAACTAACATGCTATGTTAACACACTGTTAACTACACGAAATGGAATCGAAGCAGCAATCTTGAGAAATTGTCCAATTAATTTGTTTAGCTCAATTCCTGATGTTTTGGGCAAACTGTATTTCAAATTTCCATTGATTTAGATTTCTGTAAACCAAGTTAACAGTTATGCTAATGTTAACGAATTTAACAGCCGCCTACATTTACATATATTGTTGTATGCAATATTGCTTATGATATGAATATCATAACTATGGTAGATAAACATTGGCTTCTAATCTGCTATTGAACGTGCCTATAAATTCACGATGCGTTTTTAATTTATGTCTTTAAATTAACAGCACCGCACTGTAAAGTGTATGTTAGAAATTTTTAATTTAAAACGAGAAAGACAATGAAATGTAGGGATAGTAAATTGTTGTTGATGAATACAGCATGTATTCAAAATTGAAATTTATTGTTTACGATTTTAGCAAAAAACTTAAAACTTAACTTCAATGTTAAGTGTATGTTAGAAATATGTACTTTTAAAATAGGGACAGCAAATGTTTGTTGATGAATACAGCAAGTATTCAAAAAATATATTTAAAAAAATTTATCAAGTGTACCAAGACTCAATTTAAATGTTAAGTGCATGTTAGAAATGTTTACTTTTAACAGAGACAGTGAAAAATAGAGACAGAAAAATGTGCATGAATACAACAAGAAGTTGTATTCACTAAACACTTTATTTAAAATGTAATTCACCAACAAAAAGACTGCGAAAGATAATGTTAATATGGAATGTAGAATGAATTTAACTAGATTTAAATTGATTGATGTTCGTTGCGTTTGCGCAGTGAACCATCGGGATGTTTGGTCGATGTTCAAGTTCGCCTTCAAGAAGTACATGGAGGACTTGGAGCGCGGCATCGAGAATCCCTGGCCCCAGAACTGGTGGCATGCGCTCGAGCAGCTCAAGTTTCTGGTGAACGAGCGTTACCATCCCCTCGATCCGTACTATTACATCGTGCACAACAAGTTCATGGAGGAGGTGAAGCGCTGCAGCATGTACGAGGCATTGATGCAGCCCGAGGACGACGCCGACGGACGACGAGCGAGAAGCAAAATGCCAGCATTGGCTGCCATGACGGATCCGATGCCCTGGGAGACGGAGGAGGCGAAGCGTTTGCTGGTGGGCGAATTGAGTCAGGCGGTGGATGTGGATCAAGCTCTATTGCAGGCAGACGAAGCGTATGCGGCGCAGGAGAACGATCCCGAAGCGATGGCCGAGGAGGAGGAGGAGGAGAAGGATGTGAAGTATCCACCCTTTGACAGAGGCGTGTTCGTCAAGTTGCCGGGAGAAAACACGTTGAAGCTTCAGCTGCCGGTGGCCGAATTGGCCCAGTTCATTGGCCATCAAGATCGCTACCTGCCCAGCATCTCAGGCTTCCAGTTGACGGCCGCGATGCGGCTCTACAGCGACTCCTATGGCCCGGTGACTCCCGTCCAGAAGCGCGCCGCCTGGATGCGCATTGCCAAGGAGCTGAAGTCGTCAGGTAACACGAGAAATAATTAAATTCATTTATTCACATTTAAATCAAATTACACAACAACCCTTATTGTTGATGATTATGGTTAACTTAAAGTAATGTCTTAATCGTTCTTCAAGGATATTAAATACCAACCTCATTATATTTGTACGAACGATAATAGTTTGAATTGAGTTTCAGCAGCGAAAATGAATTAAATTCATTTATTCGCATTTAAATCAAATTACACAAAAATCCTTAATATTGACGATTATGGTTAACTTAAATTAGGATTAGGATATTGATTACCAAACTCATTATATTTGCGCGAACAATTAATTAGATTCATTTATTAAAAATTTAATCAAACTACACAAAAATTCGTAATTTTTAATGATCAATCATGACTTCATTTTATGCGTTTTCTTCAACGATTAACTTAAAGTAATTTATTGAGTGTGCTTCAAAGATATTGATTAACGTAAAGTAATTTCATAAATATTAGTCACAGCTCATTTTTTTATCGCAAACGGTAATAATTTTTATTCATTTAATCAATTCAAGACAATGCTCATATTTAAAAAAATGTTAAGCCTTTAAAACCTTTGAAATTACACCCAAGAAGAGGTATCCCCTAAATATATACAATTTTGTTTCATAATATTTTTTAAATTTCTACGTGAGTCTTAATTTGAGCGAACAGAATGAAAATCATTAACATACATTTAAATAGTACATCAATACAAAATTTCATATTGACGAATTTAATTATTTATGCGCAAACGATTTGAATTTGAATTATTTTAATCAATTTTAGACCGTGCGTAAAAATTGTTGATAAAAAGCATTGACAAGCCTAAATTACTTTTTCTTTATGCTTCTTTGACAATGTTTTCGTCTATTACTTATATTATATGCTCAAAAAAGGAAAGCAAAACAAATAATCATTTTTATTATACACATTTATTTTGTTTTCCAAATTAATTATTAATTATTAAGAATTGTTATTTTTAAATTTAATTGTTATCTAAAATGTTTTACTTGAATTGGAATTATTGATCGTTAAGCATTTACTTTGTAATAATTTACCATGACGACGATGCCTGCTCTCCCCACCTTTGCAGTCAACGAGTGCCGCCTGACCTTGCAACATGTGCTGCGGGAGCAGCGACTGTGGCGCATCAGCGATCCGAGCGGCCGCTGCGCGTTGTCGACCAAGCACTTCCGGCACATGACCGAGATCTACAGGGAAGTGATGTTTGCGAAGAATGCGCCGCGCGCCGTGAATCAGCCCGGGGACGGTGAGGACTCGGTGTTCCCGGAGCGCTTTATACCCGAGATCAATGCGATGACGTGCCAACCGAGTCTGGTGGTCAAGAACTGGTCGTATGCCATTGGCCACTTTCCGCTGGTCAATCAGGAGGAGTTGCGCACGCGTCTTCGATACATTTTCGACAAGTACGATCGCCTGGCACGCAATCTGTGTCCCGGCAATCGTGTTGCGAAACGATCGTAGAACTTAATTAAAACACACAAAGTCGGACTCGTGTCCCGACTTCAATTGGAACCCAATTCCTCGCCCAAAAATTATTATATAATATTTAACATTATCTATACACTGCAATAATGTTAATCCAACTGCGACTATATCACATATCACGTTGTATATGTGATATAGCACGCGCTATCATGATTATTTCTAGAATTATGCAATTTTTTTATACACCCGAATTATAATTAATTATTTAGTATTTACACGATTTCTTATCTATATAACATTATGTCTAGAAATATTCAATTCCACAAAATGCAATAAAACATCATTAGTATTCATGTAATTGCAAAATTTATGAAAACACACAAAACAAAAAAAGGGCTGAAACCGAAACCCTGAAATTTTGTCAGCAATATCAATTATTTCATTAATTCTATTTTGTTTACACTATGGAATTTCGTGAATTGTAAAATATCCAATCTTAACTTTATTTAATTGTGTAATTTTCTGTTTATTTATTGATGAGATGCAGTTTTGAACTATATCAAAATTCTTTATTGACTTTTGAAACCAAATTAATTCCAAATTTTAATTTTAATAAATCCATTTGCAAAAGTATACTTCGAATATTGTAGATTTTTAATTTCTCTAACCAATAGTAAATTTTTTGTTGTGCAAAATTGAATTGTTTAAATTGTGAAATATATTATTTAAAATTGAAAATTAAACTTCGAATATATGTACATTTATAATTTCTCTAACCTATAGTAAATTTTTTGTTGTGCAAAATTGAATTATTTAAATTGTGAAACATTAAAACTTGACTTTATTTAACTTCCACATTTTCCATATATTATTTAAAATTGAAAAAGGATTCTTCGAAAATTGTACATTTTTAATTTCTCTAACCAATAGTAAAATTTGTATGGTGCAAAATTGAATTGTTTAAATTATGAAATATTAAAAGATTACTTTATATAACTCTCATATATATTATTTGAAATGGTAAAAGTATATAAATTTTATACCAAATCTTATAGTAAATTTTTTGTTGTGCAAAATTGAATTGTTTAAATTGTGAAATATATTATTTAAAATTGAAAATTAAACTTCGAATATATGTACATTTATAATTTCTCTAACCTATAGTAAATTTTTTGTTGTGCAAAATTGAATTATTTAAATTGTGAAACATTAAAACTTGACTTTATTTAACTTCCATATTTTCCATATATTATTTAAAATTGAAAAAGGATTCTTCGAAAATTGTACATTTTTAATTTCTCTAACCAATAGTAAAATTTGTATGGTGCAAAATAGAATTGTTTTAATTATGAAATATTAAAAGATTACTTTATATAACTCTCATATATATTATTTGAAATGGTAAAAGTATATAAATTTTATACCAAATCTTATAGTAAATTTTTTGTTGTGCAAAATTGAATTGTTTAAATTGTGAAATATATTATTTAAAATTGAAAATTAAACTTCGAATTTATACATTTATACATTTATAATTTCTCTAACCTATAGTAAATTTTGTGTTGTACAACGTTTAATTGTTTATATTGTGAAATATTAAAATATGACTTTATTTAACTGCGACATTTTCCATATTATGCTATTGTAAATTATCGTCTGACTAATGCAAAGCTTATATAAATAATACATAATAAACTGTAAGCATAAGATAAATAATAACTGATGAAATCCCATATTCTGATATTGTTGAAAACTTAATTTTCAAACTTTATCAACTGAATATCTTTATATAAACCAAATAAAACTTCGATTAGGAGTCATGATTTCAACTTCGTCGATATCCTGCCGGAAATATGGTAATGCAAACAAAAGTAAATTACTGAAAATTCAGTAAATTGTGAAATCTTTTGTATAACTTTAATTATATCTATAAGTGTACGGTTATTGTTTATTTCTTCTTTATCATTAAAACAATGTAAGAAAGAAATAACATATTGTAATGAAATACAATAAATAATTAATTATTTTTCGTAGTTTACGTAAATTGCAAAATATCCTTAAGAATATTCAAGATGTGTTTGGGGATGGTTTGCCTGATACCCGATTGTGGTATATGAATTCTGGTTGATGCCCACTTTAACGATGTGGGCGTGGCTGCTGCACATCAAAATAAGCCCAAAGTAAATTGAAGTTTGATTTGATTGTTGGACACTAGTGTGTTTACATGTGTCTTGTTGTGTTCCCCATTCTGCGAATTATTCGCAAGTCATAAAATTATAGAAAACAATATTGCGAAGCTTTCCTTAAACCGTTGTCCGTTTGTCTGATCTGCCAAATCTCGGCAACTATCTGAGCTAGAGGTATCATCTAACAATCTAACAATTCGTATGTGGTTTTTCCTTATTTTCAATGCTTGTTTATTTATTTAAGGACCTCGGGACTTTAGGATCTCAGAACCTTTCTAGAGCTACCAAATATGGCACCCAAACAAAGTTTGTTTCATTGCAACAGGAATTCAAAAATTTACACATTTTTTAAAATTAGGTGCACAAAAAATACACTTCCATGAAATATAAGAAAACATGCGGGGTCCGAGATCTATTAATTATAATTATAATACCAAAATATCAGAATATGTTGCAGCTTGGGCTATACATTTCAGTCTCAGGAAATGCAGTTCCAAAAAAATGTACTTTGCTGACAAATAAGAAAATATGGGAAAATCAAAATTTAATTACCATATGCTATAGTGAGGTTCTGTCTGTCCGCTCAGAATAATACCAAAATATCAAAAACTTGTATAACTTAGCCAATACATTTTTAAAGGTAGTGTTTCTATTTATAGATGTTATTACCATATTACCATAAAGATGTTCTCAGAATAATATAAAAATGTCTGAGACTATACATTTTTAGAGGTAGTATTCTTATCTCCCATTTTTCCCCTCTTCCTTTTGATGCAATCTCTCATTTTGTAGCTGTCTTCGGCAAAAACAGTTTCGCCATAATTAAGAAAATATGCAAAATGCGGGATCTACTTAAAATTTTATGATATATTGAAGTCTTATCCGCTCAGAATAATATCCAGATATCAGAGACTACATTTTGAGAGGTTTTATTTTAGTTGCCTTCCCTTTGATGCAATCTCCCAAATTGTGGCTGCCTCCGGCAAAAACAATAACGCCCAAAGCAATGAGCTTTAAGTGCAGCAGGTGAACTAGTTTCGAACGGTCAGGACGACAGGACGACGCACACTTGGCTTTTAGCTAGTTTCGTGTCGTGAAGGAGCCATAAAAACGGAAGGTTAACGACCCTGCAACGAACAACGACGATGCTTGCGCCCAGCTGCGTGTTCCAGAGACATCAAATTAACATTCTAATGCGCAGCGTTTCCACTTCCACTTCCACATCCGCTTCCACATCTCCTCAGCTGTCCAGAGAGTGATGGCAGAGTTCGGTGGGTTGCAGCTTCTCTGACGATAAGGCGACGCTGGGATGTTGGTAATGTTTTGCTGCCGGGTGATTAACGCAATTAAACAGGTGCTCAAAATGATGTTTCCACTGGATTAGGCAACGACAACGATGCGTATACGCGATGTGAACTTTGCACGCCCGCTAATAAGCGCCACATTAGCAGCATGCGCCACATCCCATCTCCCCCCCCCTCGCTCCCTCGTTCCATCGTTCCCTGCCACATTAATTCAATGTGGATTTTGAGCCAGCGCGAAATGCTGTGGATGCGGGGTGGAAACGACATTTGACGTTAAAATTCCATTAGCCGCACAATGAAGGACTTGTCCAGGATGCCGGGGCAGGCAACTTGCAGCTTCCCTTTATGATTTGTAGGTGTTTTGTTGCCATTAGATTAAACCTAACCTGTAATTATGTTGCCTCCTCGACAGCTCCTCAGCTGCGGCCGCTCCCAGGCGCGTGTCCAGCAGCTTAAAGCAAAGCCTCAAAGCGAAAGTTTCTGTGTTTTTGCCTAATTGGCCAAACTCGCCACCTGGCATAATTATAGACTCTCAATTGGACTGCAATCAACGGCCAGCAGCAGCTGCGATCCTGGTAAGTGCTTCAGATGGACATTACAAATTGGATGGGGGTTTGAGAGAAGCGCAATTGATGCGAAGGAAAGTCTGTAATAGAGTGGGATATACCAAAAAAAAAGAAGGAGATATATAGTTCAACAATCAGTTTCATTTCAGACATTCAAATGATTTATCTATAAATCAAAGCAGGCATATATTGTTCTCTAAAAATTTCAGTTTTATTGTTTAATTTATGTAATTTATAATTTATAGACAATTTTAATTTAATAGACAGCTTCACAGAGAAAATGTCATAATTATTTTAATCATTATTTTTATTTTTATTGCTTAAAATTAATAATTAACTTTCTATGTGGCTACCGTTTAGACTGCAGTTTGATAGCATGTCACCAATCAGAAAAAAAAAACAACTTTATATAGTTACCAATATTTAAATCATTATTCATTATGTCACATCATTATTCATCAATTTATCTTTGTTTTATAGTTCAAATTTCATATATTACTATGTGCCAAACGTATTTTAAGAATTTCTGCAGTATTTATTTGGAAAAAAAACACAAAATTTTCATTTTTTGATATGCCTTAGTAGAATTACATTCTGGCTAGAAAATTAATAGAATGCTTAAATATTGATGAACTATAATTAGTTATTTATTTATCAGTATTATATATATATTTTTAAGTAATACGAAATTTTTTTGGGTTCATCAATTTTAATATTTATTTATTGGGGTGCTCTAAAATAAATTGATTCACTTGTTGAAAATTCAAGGAATTGAAATAGGCTAGAGTTGGGCGAACTTGAACAATTATTATCATTTATTAATATTATTATCATATATTAAATTGTTTAACAATTGTTAGTTTTGGATAATATAATTGGATTTTATCATTTTAATTGGATCTTTAAAATAATCTAGACAAAAATGTAGAAATCCAATTTTACTATAATTATTTATCTATTTATTATTATTTATTAATTTAAAATAAACTATTCTAAAATAGAATTTGAATAATACTCGAATATTAATAATTTATTTTATCTATTATTTATTTATTTATTATTATTCATATAATTGTTTGGCAATTTTAGTGCATAATTTGATTAGTATCTTATGAATTTTAATTTACTCTTTATGATAATAGAACTTGAAGAATACTTAAATATTAAAGGAATATGATTATTTATCTATTTACTATAGTTTATGAAATTGTTTAGAAATATTAAATATTACATAATTTGATTACTTTTTATTAATTTAATCTTACGCTTAAAAATAAACTATATTTTTGGTAATACTCAAATATTTGATAATTTAGATTATTTATTTATTTACTTTTTTTTTTTTTACTTTAAAATTTGAAATAGCTCTTAAAAAGAAATCTGATCATAGAACTTGCAGAATACTTGAATATTAATCAATTTTAATGATCTATAAAATTACTTAAAAATGCAGATAGTGCAAAATCTAATTGGTTTTATGAATTTAGAGTTGTGGAAAATTTGAGGTGAACTTTTTCGCCTGAAACCAAAGTTGAAGCTCAGCTCTTGGGCAACTGCGACTTGCGATGTGGGCGTGCCGCTGCCACGCCCTGTTTGTGTGTGTGTTTGTCTGTCTGTCGCGAGCCACGCCCCATTTTTTAGTTGTGAATTGCGCGGCTTGGCAGTGGCATTGTCCACGTCCAGTGTTTGTTCAACTGGTTCACATGACCTCCGTAAATGTTCACATGGAATTGAAAGAGCCGGCGAGCAGAAGCCATTGTAAGACGATTTTTCGGTTTTTCGGGTTTTTGTTTTTAGAAACAATTTGATTGTTGGGTGCAGTGGAAACTGCTAATTGAACAGTTTTGTTCGTGCTTTATTGTTTCAAAACAAAAGCCAATAATAATAATAATAATGATACAAAAAAAGCGAACTATTGACTGACAACTACTCGACCACAATGGACAAAGGGTAGTTGCCACCCTGGAGGCCAGGTGAAAGAGGGGGCGAGGGAGGCAATTGGCAACCGGATTCCAGACTCAGCATAGTTCAATGTTTTGCTACTGGGGCAAAACAAAGAACGCGACCCACTCAAAAAGTCAACAGAAAAACCATTAACGCTTACAAAAAAACCACTTGACAAGCTCGTGTTGTTGTTGTTGTTTGCTGAATTGTGCATGAAAAACAATTACAATTTCGCAAACAAAGATAATTTGCGAATGAGATCGACGACACGATATAATGACGACTGCAACGACAATGACGACGATGAAAAGAGATTCCCTGAGCGACAGCGCGCTCCAAGCGGCGTTCAAGTCAACTACAGCACTACAGTGAGCACCAATTACAGTGAACACTAAAAGAAAACTACTAGCTGAAGAACCTTTCTTTCGATCCCAATCTTCTTTACCTCACTTTGTATAGTTTTCACGCATTAATTGCTTTTAGAACTAAAGTTTTCTATATGGTAAAGTCGGCCGATCTCACTGATATCAATATCTATAATATGTCAAAGCCACAACATCATGTAAATCAAACTTCAGCAAGCTAGCTTGCCTAGAAGCTGAGTTCGCATAGTTATGATGATTGATGGATGGTAGAAAATTAGGGTAGTGCATGTTAATTAAATACTCAATCAAAATTCTTTAAAAAAAGCCTAAAATATTATAGTTACTGATGACACAGCTTCGCCCTTCCTCGTTGCGAGTTTTCACTGTGCTCGTTTAATGAACAAGCTCATCAAGTTTGTGAAACTGACCGCATTAAGAGCCAAATAAGAATAATTTCTTTAACAAGTCACCGAAGAGTTGCTTTGCTAACAATGCAGCAAAAAACAACACACAATTGAGGTGGAGTTAAGTCTGGAGTCGGTATTTCCGGAAACTCTGGACCGATTGGGTTCACTTAACGAACTGAACTTGTTGTGGGAAGACCAGGAATGCAAAATATTTATTTTTGAGAATTTTTTGATATGACAATAAAAAATAAGATTTGCAAGACTGTCACTTTATTTAGATTCTCAAAGCATTTGTTTAATGTACGCATTATTTCCTTAATCTGACGATCTTAAAAATTGAGTCTTATTAGAATTCGTTTGTTAATATATTTGCGAGATTGTGATTTTATTTAGCTGCTCAATTGATTAAAGAACTTTAATGGATGACATATCAATTATTTCCTCAATGTGACGATCTTAAAAATTGCATGTTTCCAAGATGTTTATTTAGGTTCTCAAAAGAAATTTTAAGAACATTTTTAACGGATGGCATATTAATTATTTACTTAATTTGACGATCTTTAAAGTTCAGTTTTATTTCATATATAGAAAACTAGAAAAAAATATAGAATCTAGAAAAAAAAACGAAACTATAAGAACTATTTTAACGGATGGAATTATTTCTTAATCTAATATTCAAAATTCATAAAAAATCATAAACAATATGGTGACATCGAATTAAAAGCAATAAATGCTTGAATTTTGTGATTTGATTTCGGGTTTTAGCGAAAAGTGAAAATGTAGATAATGATTTTAATGATCCGCAGTGCCTCCGTCTGGAGCTTCTACGCTGACCCACTAAAAGTAATCGTGCGTAATCCACGCAACAACAATAACAACAACGGCAGCGACAAACAACAGCAGCAGCAACAATAGAAACAGAAAAAACAATCTGGTTTACGACGTGAATTGTTTATTACGCCTAACGAACTTTCTATGCTGGGGCACTTGGCACTTGCATAATCGACCCTAGGCCGACCGCTCTGCTCTCCGCCTGTCTGCAACTCGATGACGCTGCATTTAGCGGCGGCAAGGTAATCAATGTGGCATCTCCACTGCTGATTGCATCGCGGCGAAAGCACGACAACTAGTATTAAGTATTTGTCACATTCTCTCCCCCTTCAAAAGAAAGCGACAATTTTATTATGATTTCTTAAGTGAATTCCAGCTTTCGAGCACATGAATTATTCACTTAAGAATTTTAAAACGTATTATTGCCACTTGGCTTGCGTTCGTTACACATATCCCAATTTGAATTTAGCCGCCAGTCGTCGTTGTGAATGGCAAAATGACACTATCGATAAGTGACGATCGCAATTTAAGCTTAACTGCTGAACTGATTGTTAAACTATAAACTAACAATTTAAATATTGCTCAGTGAGCTGCATGTATTTAAAATTAATTTTATACATCTAAAATTAGTAAAGAAAGCTAGCGAAAATGCCGGCAGTTGAAGTTCGTGGTGAATGCTGCAAGTTTCAAATATCGATAAGTCGCTCGCGATATCGATAGTGTCATCGATTGCTCGCGGCAATATTAGTCTGTTTGGCGCAATTGTAACGCGAAGATCGTGAGTATTCTTTCTCAGAGTCGAGCGGAGAAACAACGGTCGCGAGTTCAAGTTGCCCCGGCTAAACAAAAAGGGACCGGAGCGATTATTAAATTACGTTTACAATTGTTGATTAAATACGAATTTTGGTTTAATCTCAGACTAAGTAATTGTTGTTGCGGTTGTGCGTGGGCCAAGCGTTTGTCGAACGACGTCGGACGTCGGACGTTAACGGTGCGTAAGTGTGCGTGTGCGTGTATTGCGGCATCGTTTATTTGTTATTGTTTAATTATTTGTTTATTATTATTTTTAATTTTTTTTTAACTGTGTCGCGTACATATTTAATTTGATTAAAACACCGCATTCAATTTGCCGAGAGCAACAGCGAAGCTAAGTGCGATACGCGAATTGATGTGAAGTGTAAAGTGCGTGCAATTTGAATTGGAGCACCGAGACACCAGCAGAGACACCAGCAGCAACAGCGACAGCGAAGGCGACGGCAACAACAATTGTGTAAGTGTGTAAGGGAACTGGCAAAATTTGATTCTCTTCCTTTTATGTGGTTTTCGTCGACGTTGCTTAAGTTCAAGTTCAGCTTTAGCCTGCAGCCTGTCTCCTACCTTTCGCCTTTCGCCTTCCACCGCCCCTCGGCAGCCTTCGGCTAATTTGCCGGTAAAATGCACGACGCGTTTTTTGTCGCCCACAACTTGAACTTACGCTCGCACTCGCAATTGGCTCTCTCTTACAAGCGTTGCGCTCTTTGCGCTCTCTTCTGCATTTCGTTGCGTGCATTGCACCTTTGCCTGTTCCTTACAGCCTGCCCGCCCCCCGCCTTGTTCTCTTCTTTCGTTTCGTTTTCGATGCGTTTTGACAGCGCATTGCTAATCGCCGCGGCATTTCGCACTCCAGCCTGCCTGTTCTCTCTCCTGCCAGCCACCCACGAGATCAGACACACACACACACACGCGCATACGCATGCTCTCTCTGTGTGTGCGCTCTCGCATTCTTCGAGTTTTTGTCATTTCCTATTCTGTGATAAACAGCATTTGATAAGTAATTCGTGTGTTTCTCTTCAATTATTTTGCAAACCGTTTAATGTTTGCTCGCTTGCCCGCTTCACCCGTTTAACCGTTCGTCTTGTCTTGCATTGTTTTTGGCATGCGAGATAAGCCTCGCTTCCTCCCTTTCTCCTTCTTGCGCACTTGGCTTATCGTTGGCAGCAAAAATTTGTGGAATATATTGGTTCTACATATATCGATTGTATCTCACTCTTAGCTCCATCCATTAGCTAATGCCCATTCAAATGCAATTTAACATCGTTGTCGCGTCATACTCTATTAGCTTTAGATAGACGCGACTGTCGTCGTCTTATCAGTTTCAGACCTCATAGTTCCCATTACGCTGGTCAGTCAGGTAAGATTTCCCACTGTGCGTGTTTGTTGTTGTTACTGTTACTGTTTCTGCTTCAGTTTCTGTTTGTGTTTGTGTTTGCTTTGAGATTTGCTTCTCATGTGGACTCACTGGACGTCGCTACATAATCCCAACTTGTAACAAATACTCTCTATCTCCCTCTCGCTCTTCGTCTCCGTCTCCGCTTCTATCTCTGCCTCTGTTTTTACCGCAAAACGCTGTGAGATCATTTTCAGTTTGTTCTGGATTTTAATCTTACGGTCCTAACCCATTTGACAGCTATTTGTGTGTTTATTAAAGATTCCTCAAATCATATTACTTACGGAATTATCCAAAATCAATATGGTAAAATATTTGTAAACAAAATAATCAAATTTCATAATTATGTCAGCGTTTTTTTTAAATCTTACAACAATGGCTTTTTATCATTTTTTATTTTTATTTCATTTTCATGACACTTATTTAAAGACAAGGTTTTTTAATTAAGTTTAATTTTTAAAATTGTCAAAAATGTCTTTATTAAAATCCTATTTTTGATTAAACATTTACATATGTTTAAATATATTTGTGAAGAATCGTAGCTCAGAGAAGTTGGGTCGAGTAAAGTGAGATATTCGAAAAATTTTAGTGCAATCGTTTGTCCATCGTTAGCCCATGATTGCCCAGGAACAGTTTCGTTTGCCCACCTCTGGTTTCCAAAATATCGAAAGTTCGAAAATTTTCGAAAATCAAAATTTTGGAATTTTGAAACTTTTTCAATAGCAATCGCTTAAGAATCGTTTGCCCACGTTTGCCCATCTTTTAGAATTTTGAAATTTTCAATACTTTGGAAAATATTGATGATTCAAAATTTTTAAAAAATGTTAATCTCAAATGACCTAAGATCTGATAATTTCGAACATTTTCAAACTGTAATCGACTGTCCATCGGCAGCCCAACAATGCCCAGAAACCATTTCGATTGCCCACCCCTAGTTTTGATTGAAAAAAATTAAATTTTTGTTTGTCCAAGTATGTTTTTGTTTGCCCATCTTTCAAATTTCGAAAAAACTCAAAATTTTTAACTTTTTTCAACTTTTAACGTTTGCCCATCGTTTGTCCAAGTCTTTATTCGTTTGCCCATCTTTCAGATTTCGAAAAAACTCAAAATTTTTTAACATTTTCAACTTTTAACGTTTGCCCATCGTTTGTCCATGTGTTTATTCGTTTGCCCATCTTTCAGATTTCGAAAAAACTCAAAATTTTTAACTTTTTTCAACTTTTAACGTTTGCCCATTGTTTGTCCAAGTCTTTATTCGTTTGCCCATCTTTCAGATTTCGAAAAAACTCAAAATTTTCAAAAATTTTCAACTTTTAACGTTTGCCCATTGTTTGTCCATGTGTTTATTCGTTTGCCCATCTTTCAAATTTCGAAAAAACTCAAAATTTTTAACTTTTGTCATCTTTTAACGTTTGCCCATCGTTTGTCCATGTGTTTATTCGATTGCCCATCTTTCAGATTTCGAAAAAACTCAAAATTTTCAACTTTTAACGTTTGCCCATTGTTTGTCCAAGTCTTTATTCGTTTGCCCATCTTTCAAATTTCGAAAAAACTAAAAATTTTTAACTTTTTTCATCTTTTAACGTTTGCCCATCGTTTGTCCATGTGTTTATTTGTTTGCCCATCTTTCAGATTTCGAAAAAACTCAAAATTTTTAACTTTTTTCAACTTTTAACGTTTGCCCATTGTTTGTCCAAGTCTTTATTCGTTTGCCCATCTTTCAGATTTCGAAAAAACTCAACATTTTTGAAAATTTTCAACTTTTAACGTTTGCCCATCGTTTGTCCATGTGTTTATTCGTTTGCCCATTTTTCAGATTTCGAAAAAACTCAAAATTTTCAAAAATTTTCAACTTTCAACGTTTGCCCATCGTTTGTCCATGTGTTTATTCGATTGCCCATCTTTCAGATTTCGAAAAAACTCAAAATTTTTAACTTTTTTCAACTTTTAACGTTTGCCCATTGTTTGTCCAAGTCTTTATTCGTTTGCCCATCTTTCAAATTTCGAACAAACTCAAAATTTTTAACTTTTTTCAACTTTAAACGTTTGCCCATCGTTTGTCCATGTGTTTATTCGTTTGCCCATCTTTCAGATTTCGAAAAAACTCAAAATTTTTAACTTTTTTCAACTTTTAACGTTTGCCTATTGTTTGTCCAAGTCTTTATTCGTTTGCCCATCTTTCAAATTTCGAAAAAACTCAAAATTTTTAACTTTTTTCAACTTTAAACGTTTGCCCATCGTTTGTCCATGTGTTTATTCGTTTGCCCATCTTTCAGATTTCGAAAAAACTCAACATTTTTGAAAATTTTCATATGTTAACGTTTGCCCATTATTTGTTCAAAATTTTCAAAAATTTTCAACTTTTAACGTTTGCCCATCTTTCAGATTTCGAAAACGAATAAACACATGGACAAACGATGGGCAAACGTTGAAAGTTGAAAATTTTTGAAAATTTTGAGTTTTTTCGAAATTTGAAAGATGGGCAAACGAATAAACACATGGACAAACGATGGGCAAACGTTGAAAGTTGAAAATTTTTGAAAATTTTGAGTTTTTTCGAAATCTGAAAGATGGGCAAACGAATAAAGACTTGGACAAATAATGGGCAAACGAAAAAATATGAAAATTTTGAGTTTTTTCGAAATCTGAAAGATGGGCAAACGAATAAACACATGGACAAACGATGGGCAAACGTTAAAAGTTGAAAATTTTTGAAAATTTTGAGTTTTTTCGAAATTTGAAAGATGGGCAAACGAATAAAGACTTGGACAAACAATGGGCAAACGTTAAAAGTTGAAAAAAGTTAAAAATGTTGAGTTTTTTCGAAATCTGAAAGATGGGCAAACGAATAAACACATGGACAAACGATGGGCAAACGTTTAAAGTTGAAAATTTTTGAAAATTTTGAGTTTTTTCGAAATCTGAAAGATGGGCAAACGAATAAAGACTTGGACAAACAATGGGCAAACGATAAAAGTTGAAAATTTTTGAAAATTTTGAGTTTTTTCGAAATCTGAAAAATGGGCAAACGAATAAACACATGGACAAACGATGGGCAAACGTTAAAAGTTGAAAAAAGTTAAAAATTTTGAGTTTGTTCGAAATTTGAAAGATGGGCAAACGAATAAAGACTTGGACAAACAATGGGCAAACGTTAAAAGTTGAAAAAAGTTAAAAATTTTGAGTTTGTTCGAAATCTGAAAGATGGGCAATCGAATAAAGACTTGGACAAACAATGGGCAAACGTTAAAAGTTGAAAAAAGTTAAAAATTTTGAGTTTTTTCGAAATCTGAAAGATGGGCAATCGAATAAACACATGGACAAACGATGGGCAAACGTTGAAAGTTGAAAATTTTTGAAAATTTTGAGTTTTTTCGAAATCTGAAAAATGGGCAAACGAATAAACACATGGACAAACGATGGGCAAACGTTAAAAGTTGAAAATTTTAAAAAATGTTGAGTTTTTTCGAAATCTGAAAGATGGGCAAACGAATAAAGACTTGGACAAACAATAGGCAAACGTTAAAAGTTGAAAAAAAGTTAAAAATTTTGAGTTTTTTCGAAATCTGAAAGATGGGCAAACAAATAAACACATGGACAAACGATGGGCAAACGTTAAAAGATGAAAAAAGTTAAAAATTTTTAGTTTTTTCGAAATTTGAAAGATGGGCAAACGAATAAAGACTTGGACAAACAATGGGCAAACGTTAAAAGTTGAAAAAAGTTAAAAATTTTGAGTTTTTTCGAAATCTGAAAGATGGGCAAACGAATAAACACATGGACAAACGATGGGCAAACGTTTAAAGTTGAAAAAAGTTAAAAATTTTGAGTTTTTTCGAAATTTGAAAGATGGGCAAACGAATAAAGACTTGGACAAACAATAGGCAAACGTTAAAAGTTGAAAAAAGTTAAAAATTTTGAGTTTTTTTCGAAATCTGAAAGATGGGCAAACGAATAAACACATGGACAAACGATGGGCAAACGTTTAAAGTTGAAAAAAGTTAAAAACTTTGAGTTTGTTCGAAATTTGAAAGATGGGCAAACGAATAAACACATGGACAAACGATGGGCAAACGTTAAAAGTTGAAAATTTTTGAAAATTTTGAGTTTTTTCGAAATCTGAAAGATGGGCAAACGAATAAACACATGGACAAACGATGGGCAAACGTTTAAAGTTAAAAAAAGTTAAAAATTTTGAGTTTTTTCGAAATCTGAAAGATGGGCAAACGAATAAACACATGGACAAACGATGGGCAAACGTTAAAAGTTGAAAATTTTTGAAAATTTTGAGTTTTTTCGAAATCTGAAAGATGGGCAAACGAATAAACACATGGACAAACGATGGGCAAACGTTAAAAGTTGAAAATTTTCAAAAATGTTGAGTTTTTTCGAAATCTGAAAGATGGGCAAACGAATAAACACATGGACAAACAATGGGCAAACGTTAAAAGTTGAAAAAAAGTTAAAAATTTTGAGTTTTTTCGAAATCTGAAAGATGGGCAAACGAATAAACACATGGACAAACGATGGGCAAACGTTAAAAGTTGAAAATGTTAAAAAATTTTGAGTTTTTTCGAAATCTGAAAGATGGGCAAACGAATAAAGACTTGGACAAACGATGGGCAAACGTTAAAAGTTGAAAAAAGTTAAAAATTTTGAGTTTTTTCGAAATTTGAAAGATGGGCAAACAAAAACATACTTGGACAAACAAAAAATTTAATTTTTTTCAATCAAAACTAGGGGTGGGCAATCGAAATGGTTTCTGGGCATTGTTGGGCTGCCGATGGACAGTCGATTACAGTTTGAAAATGTTCGAAATTATCAGATCTTAGGTCATTTGAGATTAACATTTTTTAAAAATTTTGAATCATCAATATTTTCCAAAGTATTGAAAATTTCAAAATTCTAAAAGATGGGCAAACGTGGGCAAACGATTCTTAAGCGATTGCTATTGAAAAAGTTTCAAAATTCCAAAATTTTGATTTTCGAAAATTTTCGAACTTTCGATATTTTGGAAACCAGAGGTGGGCAAACGAAACTGTTCCTGGGCAATCATGGGCTAACGATGGACAAACGATTGCACTAAAAATTTTTCGAATATCTCACTTTACTCAACCCAACTTCTTTGAGCTAAGAATCGTTAGGAACTCTCATATGAACTTATTATTTTTTAGTTGATTCAAAATATATTTACTCGCTCTGGTCCGTTGATCGGCTTGAGCTTTAGATGTGTTGTCATATAAATTATATTAAATGACAGTACTTAAAATATATTTACCTTAATAAGCTATAATTATGTACTAGACTATTTGTTGCGTCAAGATCTTTTGCAGTCGACGCTTTTATTTTTATAAAGGTTCACGTCACATTATACTATAGTAATTCGTTGAGTTTCAACCAACCCACTTAAACACCTTGATACAAATTATGGTCTGCCCGCAAAAGTGCGATCACTTTCTGGCCCCAAAAACAGTTTTAACAAAATTCTCGACTCGAAAGTGTCTACAGATTTATGCTATGTATTATCATTCAAAGTCGTGTTTAGGGCGATCAACTGGCGCGATAAGCGCGCTGCCTCAACAGCTTAGAAAGACGAGTAAAGAGTGGGGAAAATAGTAATAAAAACAATAAAACCCAAAGAGGCAACAATCTAATAATGAAATCAATGTAAATTACTGCGAAAAGAAGGTGGAGAGGAGAACACGAAGACGAAGAATTGTTGCAAAATCAAAACAAAAGTTGAAACCGAGCTGATTTACAAGTATTATGTCAGCGATGATCAGCTTTAAAATAAATTATAAATATTTGGTAGACAAAGAATTATTGCAAACCGAAACAAAAATACATATAGTTTGTTTTTCGAATTTGAAACTTGTTTAAGACACTTGTTTATGAAATGTGGATCGATCGATGGACCTTACACGAGTGTGGCACCCACTTGAGATCTCTTTCTCGACTGAATCACAAAACAGACAAAACAAAAAAAAAGTGGCAAATAATTTGGTGTTGGCCAAATATGTGATCAGTTTGCGATCAGTTAGTGTGGGCGATACGGCAGCCGAAACCGAGCGAAACCGAAATATAATATTGATGGAGTCGGGGGCTCTGTTTACGCTTTATAAGTTGGCCACAACTGTTTCAATAGAAAGCCAGCGGAGTTGAGTCCGAGGTCAGGCTGAAGACGATCATCGTTCGCGCATTCACAATTCACAATTCGTAATTCGTTCGATCAACGCTGACGACGAGCGTCAGCTTCAGAGCTTCAGAGCTTCAGTTTCCGAGCTTCAGTTTCAGCGTCAGCGTCTAAATATAGATTTCGACCATATTTGATGATAAATATTGGCAATGAGTTTGTGTTGTTGGCTCCAGACCAAGCAACCGGACCTACCTCAACCTGCGGCGTATCTGTATCTGTATCTTGTGCTAGTCTCTCTCTCTCTGTATCTTTCTCGTTTGTGGCACCAACCACGCGCAGCAGACGGGGGCAACATGTCACAGACAGCAGCCGTCGCTGGCGCAGCCCCCACGCGACATGCGACATTTTTGCAGCGACTGCGCTGCCGCGTTGCAAGCTGCGTTGCTGCCACAACTGCCGGCCTCTGCTGCCTTAATAAGTTTTAATCTATTTGTCAATATTTCCTTGTTTAGTTCTCAAACATTTGCGCATGTATCTGCAGCTCCATTTGTATCTGTATCTGTATCTGTATCTGGTGCTTTTTGGGCCCTATGCTCCGCCTCGTCGCCTCGTCGCCTTGCCACACAATGGCCGCGTATTCATAAACAAGGCGACTCTCCACGCAACTTGCAACTCGCAGCTCCTTTTGCCAGGCCCTCATCTAGTTTGGCTTTTGCGGCTGCTTCTGCGGCTGCCACTTTGCCACTTCCACACTTCGGGTTGCCATGCGCCGCTGCCTCGCTTTTTTTTTTCGCTTCTTTCTTCGCTTTTTTTTTTCAGCTCTTTTTCCATGCGTTTTGTTTGCCTTCGCTGATACTGAATGTACGAATGTGTCGCCTCTGCTCCTCCTGCCTGCCTGCCTGCCCCCTTTTGTTGAAACTGTCGTCATTGTATTGTCGTCGTATTGCTGTTGCATGTGTGCTGTCTACCTCCCTGCCCCCTCTGTCTGTTTGTCTCTTTGCTTGTTTGTTTGTCGTTGTCGTTGTCGTTGCCAGAGCAGTTTTCTGTTTCTGTTTCCAGAAAGTAAAAGTCGACTCTTCTGTGTGGCCTAATACAGTAAAGGCAATCATAGAATCGCTTTAAAGACTAGTAATGAAGCTACAAAGTGATTATAACTATATTTAAACAAAAGCTATTCGACTTATTTCTTTAACGACGTTTCAAATACTAGTAATAATGCAACAAAATTATTATAACTATACTGAAACAAAAGTGAATCTTTATTTTGCTTTTGACGTTAGTATTGATGCTACAAAGTGATTATAACTATTATTTGTTTTAACTTGCAGTAGAATCATAGAAATAATACGCTTTGAAGAATAGTAATGATGCAACAGAATGATTAAAACTATTTTGAAACAAAAGTGATTCTTAGATTTTGCCTTTAACTTGCAGAACAAATTGTTTGAAATTAAACTCTAAAATCTGCATTTAAATGTTTCACAAATTTATGTAGATTTTTATTTTATAAACTATGCAAATTTAATTCTATATTCATTTTAAAACAAATTTTTAGATTTTTATTCGTTGTCTTGAAATATATATTTCAAATGTATTTAATTTCATATAACTTATAATATTTACATATAACAATGCATAGTCAACACAAATTATTACTTGAAATGTGTCAAAAGCGATTCACAGATTTCAACTTTAATTTGTAGAAAATTTGATCAATTTATTTTTATAGATTTGAATGCATCAATTGCATATTGAAATATTTGACGATTATTTTCAATTATTACAATGCGAAGCCGACAAAAATGTCTCTATATTATTTCAGTCGTCTGTAGGATTTGTCACCTAGCAATGAATAGATTTGTACACTCATGAATATTTCAACAGGGTATCTCTGCGTTAGGCAATAAATCGGGCCAACTGATCTGTTCAGCTGATAAAAAGCGACATTCTAAAATTTGACGCTTTTGATAATTTGGCTAAAAATAAACGAAAATCGTTAAAATGGAATGCAAACCACATTCCGTTTAGTACGACTAGTACTTAATTTATGTGCTTGTTTTTCGATAAAACAAAATAAAATAAAATATTCAAAAACAAAACAAGAAAAATGTAAACTTTAAATGCATATTTAGATATAATAAAGTGTCATAAATATCGCGAGCAAATGAAATGCTGTGCGACCCGTTTCAAGGCGAGGTGTTGGCGCTGTATCTCAGTTTTGAATCTCGATCCGTATCTGCATCTTGTGAGTGTGTGATTGTATAATGAGTCAAGATCGATTTCCATATTGTAAAATACCAGTTCTTTTACGGTGATGATTAACTTCAAAAAAACAAAAGCGATAAGCGAAATGTGTGTCAAAAGTATCTAAGCAATTGGAACAAACTGACCTTGCCCAACCAGATTTGCATTGTTCGAGTCAGCGGCAGCAGATACAGATACAGTATCTGTTAGATACGCAGCGATGGCTTCGCATTCACTTATTGACGCCAGCAATTGTGCAAAATTAGCAAAACAGTATTTTGTACAGCAATTGATTAAAAAGGACGACCCAATTGAAGTTTGGCGTGAAAGGGAGCTGCATTTCAATTACAGCGACGATCGACGCTTATCATCAGCAACACAACAGCAACATTTCAATTGATTTATTGAGGAATCAATTGACTCAAAATGCGAAGAATGCGATCGATCGATCGCCTTGGCGACACTTGAGATGCGGACGTTAAAATCACCTTCAGCCTCAATTTGCTGGCGACGTCAACGCGTCGCACAGTGGCTCAAATTTCGTATCCAAACTTGTAATACACTTCATTATAAAACTCAACAAGCTATGCAAAAATATACGTTTTATAATATTAATCGACTTTTAACGTTGGAGTATTTTTCTGTCTTTAAACGACTTAAAGTAATAAAGCATTTTAGCTTTTTGACTAATGTAGAATAATTATCAATATAAAAAATATCGAATATTTCATTTAGAAGCATATATTTATTTGTAGAAAATTCAGAAAATTACAAAAGAAATTTCTTGTTGTTTTAAATTATTTTTCATCAATTAAATTTTAATTTGTGTTTTCAATAATTTGTCTTTAAATCGAATATATATTTTTTTTCTACATTTTGAGTTAAGCGATGAAATTGATAAACATTTCTTGGCTAACAACATTTTGTAAAAAATGAAAAACAAATATTGCTGAAAGTTCATTTTTATTTATTCAATTTTCATTTCCAAAATTTGTGTTTACATCAAAAAACGTTGTTATAATTTACACTTTGAGTCTAGCGATAAAGAAAAATTGCATAAAATATAAAAATATAGCTCATAATTATTTTTTTAGCTATTTTATTTTAATTTATGTTTTCAATAATTTGCATTAATCGAAAATCTTTTTTTATGGGTCATACTTATATATATATATTTCCTGATTTACTACAAATTGAAATAATTGACATATCTTAGCTGTTTGAAGCCACTGTGCGACGTCGACGTCGTGCGTGCTTATCAAGTGTCGCGACAGCGCTGGAGAACTTGAGTTTGAGCTGCAGCTTGTATTTATCAGAGTGAAACAAAAGGCTGGCTTTGATAAGAGAAGCACCGAGAAACAGAGTCCAAAATGCCGCGCACAATGTGTGCTGGGAACTAAGATTTAAATGTATCTGCAGCATGTATCTGTATCTCAAGCCGTGCTGCTGCTGCCGTCAGCTGCTCACAGCTGTCTCGCTATCGCCCAGCCTCATATCTGCTCTACGTAAATATTGTATTTGTATCTCTCTCTCACACGATTTCTCAGTCTAAATTCAATTTGCGGCTCAATATCGTTTAATTAACTTCAATTTTACGCTGTCTTTGCTACCTTAACATGCCCAGGCACAACAGATTTTTAGTTATGCATATTGAAAATGAAAACTCAAATTGAGATCGAGATTGAATAAACAAACGTTGGGAATTTGAATTTGAATTTAAATTTTGAATATTTGTTGCCTTTTGCAGCGGGGGAAACTCGATTCGGAATTGGAATTGGAATTGGAATTGGAACTTTGTCTGAAATTTCATGCCTCTCACACACAATCTCAGTTGTCCAGCAGCTGTTGTTGTTGCTGTTGTTGCTGTTATTGTTATTGTTACTGTTGTTGTTGTCTCATATGTCACCATTTGCTAATGAGCCGGTTCAAAAATGAGAAAAAGAAGAGGAAAAAAATGGTAAACATAAACAAGAAGCATCAACAAGTTGAGCAATCTTGATGCCCAAAGCGATCTTCAAATGCTCTTTAGTCATTCGTAAATATTTAGTTAGTTTAACTATAGCACAGACTCAATATTATCAGCACAAATAAACGACAATCTTTTGTACAAAAAAAAGAGCAAGGTCTGTTATATTGGTTCACAGTTAAATACTGCTGCAAACGTTGACGGAATCGTTCCAGATGACATTGCCTTACAATTTTCATACTTCTTGAGTAGTACGATAATATTAGAGTGCATTATTTTGATGTATGAAATAGTAGTTTTATCTTGAAATATATATTCTATGGCGGAATCATTTAACATTCCATTGTATACTGATTTTCATTCTATAAAAATATTATCTTTAAATTTTCCTTATACATATTTAAATATATCTTGTATATCTTATATACATATTTATAATTTCCGATTCCATTGCATTAAAATTTTCATGCTTCATGAAATGTTTAAATATTAGAGTGAATTATTTTGATGTAATAGACATAAGGTTTTATTGTTTGCTACAAATATTTATATTCTTTGATCTTGTGATTTCACTATATTCAATTCTACTAAATTTAATGCAATTTAAGAATATATTTTTCAAGTTTCTACGGTTTAAGTGTTTCTGAATTCCACCATTCCAGTCTGAACATAGTTTGCAATGAAAGTAAATGAAGTTTGTAAAATAATGCAATATAATTAATATAAAAATGGCATTTCGATGCCAAGCATTCCACTTGTTCCGAATTCCACTGTTCCCCATGCTAGTCTGTTCCGTTTCCATTTCATTCCATTGGCAAAGCATAACCCCATCGTAGTCATGAATTACTTATATGGAATATGCAATGCATAATGTGCATTGTTCGTTCGCTTCGCTTTCCATCTAGATATGAACGTGTTCCACACACTTCCACTTTGTATCTGATGCAGCTAAATTTCGATCTAAATGCGACTAATGACAAATTCAAAGCACTCTACGCTGTGCATAGAGTGTAAATCATATAATAAACAATTTATATACACAATGGGGCTTAAATAAATAAAACTCCCGGGACAACAGCTCATTTCGTATGCATTTAAGCTTGAGTAATGAGCTGAGACTGCGACTGTGATGGCGACTGTGACGGCGACGCAGACAGCGACTGCGACTGCGACTGCGCAGCTTGCAGCGTTGAATTGTCGCAAAACGTTTTTCACGCGTTTCGTTTTATTTTTTTCTTTTTATTTATTTACTTGAATCGGTTTATTTAAGTTTTTTTTGTTTTTTTTTGTATTTTTTTGATGGCCGAGTTTAAAGCGCGCGTAGTTCGAATGCATTTTGAATTGCTTTTTGTTTGTTTTTTATTTTACTGATGTTGGTTTTTTAGTGTTTTCTCTTATCAAATCGTGTAAATCGCTGGCACTTCAATTTGCAATTCAACTTCCGTCAACTGCTGAGGAATTTTGAACAGGCTTGCTTACATTTCTGAGCTAGTTAACCAAAAAAAATAATGATATTAAACAACAAGTAGCAAGTGATGTTAGACGGCACTGATCCACTATGAGATACCCTGTAGGAAATCATTTCTGCTATTTTTTTAATTTATAGTTATAGCTATTTATAGTTCAATTAAAGTTGTAATGCAAAAAAGAATTAAATTCGAAACCTTTTGGGTTGCGGGCTTTACAGGGTATGGGAATTAAAAAAAAAACGAATTAAATAGCAGACATGCAGCCAGCAATAAGTAAGTAAAATGGTTATGTAAATGCAAATGGAAATGGAAATGAAAATGTAATTAATGAGCATAAAATGCGGAAAATTGTTGAAAATACGTGAAACAAGTTTTCATTTTAATGCGTCGCGCAATGTGGTTAGGACAGTTGAAACAGACCAAAGAGACAGACGGACGGACAGACAGACGGACAGACAGACAGACAGACGTGCAGACAGACATCGTCAAACATCTCGCCAATGTTTGGACAGAGCGATTGCTCTGCTAGCTGCGGCGCAGTTTTTTAATTAAAAGTACGAGTATCTGTAAGATACATTCACTTTTTATTTGGTTTATTGCCTCTGTCTCTGTGAGGGTTCCAATTGCTATTTGGCTTCGTTCGCACTGAGCCAAAAACTCAAATCCAACTCAATTTACTCCGCTCTTCAGCGGCTGTAGTTAAAGTTCGTAACGGACTTTGCTACAGATGCTAATAACCATATGAGGCTGCTTTATCAATCCTAATCTGAATCAATTGCCGGTTGCTAACTCTGTGTGATATCATTGCTGATTGCTATCATTCGAAAGTTTCATTTCTGTTGGGGAAAAGGTGGAAGTATCTTCTTTTTTATAGTCATACACAAAAGAGGTTTGAGCTAATGATTGTTGTGGTTTCCCATAATTTTTTACTGAATGACACTTTGGTTTCCATTCAGCGTTATTGCATAAATTATTCAAGTTTTAACGTGTGTCTACAAATAGTTTTCTACTATTTTGTCTTCATTAAAATTGCTGTAAATACTTTTTATCGTTTCTGATTACTATTTAGAATTGCTGCAAACAATTTTATCTCTTCTGATTTACATAGATTATGTGACTTTAATTATTGCATAAATTATTTAAACGCTTACGTTTATCAATATCTATTTTCCTACCGTTCTTTCTTCATTAAAATTGCAGCAAATACTCATTATTTTATTTCTGATTTAATATCAAGATAAATTGACTTTGCTTATTGCGAACATTTCTAAATTTTGTACATTATTTGTAATATACAAAAATGGCGGAAAATACTCGGTATTTTTTATTATATTTATTTTTGCGGTCTTCATAAAAATTGGCTCTGTTACTTTGAAATTCAAAATTTTAATTTTGCCCAAACTATATTTTAATTAGTGTTCTTTCTTCGAAAAATGGCTGCAAATAAAATATTTTTCCGCTGATGCTGTCTCCTTAAAAATGTCATAGGTACTTTGAACTTATTTTCTAATTAATTATTGCATATTCTGTTTTCTTCTCAATATTTTAATTAATTTTCTAACTAAATCTGCGGATTTATTATGAGTTCTCTATTTTCTTCATAAAAATGGCTGCAAATATATTTTCTCCACTTTTTTGGCCTTCAGAAAAATGTCAAAATTTGAACTTATTTTCTAATTAATTATTGCATAAAATATTATTATATTTTCCTCGCAATATTTTAATTAATTGTCCAATTAAATATGTGGGTTCTCTCGTTTCTTTGGGAGCATTTGCATTTTGTTGTTAAATTGTTCTCTCCTTCGCTTGCCACTTGCGCTCTTCTCGGAACTCTCACATTAAAAAGCACAGTTTAGATGATGATGATGATGATGATGATCAACTACAGCAAAGCAGACTAGTTTTAATTGCACTATAATCTGATCACGGTGCGTTCTTGGTATTCTTTTGTTTGCCAACTGATTTTGCAGTGTATTTTTTGGCGTTTTATTCGCATACTCGACAGCCGCCCATTAAGTGGGCTCAAGTGGTTATAACCCAGGCACTAACTCGATGTCAATCTTTTTGTCCACAGTTAACCAGCACGTTCCAAAGCGCTATGTGTGAGTGTGTCCCTCTCTCGCTCTCTCTGTGTCTGTGTGTGAGTGTGTGTGTGTTGAACGGGCTGCCCACCTGCCGCATAAGCAAATCGAGCACGTTAATTAAATGTCAACAGATTCAACGTTGAGAAGCGCGCGGGACGCGAAAGGACGCGGCGACGTTGGAGAAGAAGCTGAAGCTGAAGCTGAAACTGAAACCGAGACAGAAACCGAGACAGAAACTGAAACTGAAGCCGCGTTGGAGTCGCAGCTGAGGCACAAGTTGAGAGAGAAATAAAAAACAGAGGAAGAAACAAGACGACAGCAACGAATTGAAATTGTGCAAAATGTTTGCATGACTGTCAAATAAATCATAAGAAGCAACGATAAAACAACTACAACAACACAAACAACCAAGCGAACAACAACTTCTCAACAACAACAACAACAACAACAAAGACTCAAAATGGTTAATGCTGTGATGGATGCCATTGCGGTAAGTGTCCAATGTCCAGTCGAATATGATTCCCAGATCGTAGCTCATTTAACTTCATTTACATTAAGTAGTCATTTCTGCATATATTCATGCCGATTGTCTTTATCCATAACAATTATTGCGAGCGTTCTCTTCTCATCTCATCTCTTCATTTTATTTGATTTCATTTGACGAGCCGTAAATTGAAATTGCAGCCGCAGCCAATTGAAGTTTTTACGGTTCGAATACCCTCAAACGAAGTAAGCTTATGAGCCGAAAACAAAATAAATTATTCTCAGTAATTTATTCGGCATAAATCATGGAATTATTTCATTTTTATTCGTATTAAATTCAATATATATTTTTAATTTCGTTAAAATTCAAGTAACGTATTAAATTTTCGAGTAATTTTGTAATATATTTAACATATCTAAGTGATGTTTCTGATTATTGTTTTTTCGAATTTCATATTTTTTAATACCATAACTTTAAAGAAGAGTATTATATTTTTGTCTTTACTCACTTTGTGTGCTCCTAATTGTTTACATTTTTAAATTATTATTATTAAATATTTTATTAAATTCAATATTTTGTATTCAAGATTAAAAATAATGAATTAAGTTGTTTTTCATATTTTTTTTCAACATAAAGAAACAATAGTTTATATTAATTTTTATGAATTTACGGAAGCATATTATAACTATTTTTAATTTTCTTTCTTTTATTTATACTCACATTTTACATTTTATATATTTTTTGTATTTTTCATTAAATGTTCCATATTTAAAAGAAAGAATTAAGTAGCGTTATTAACCATTGCTTTTCAACATTAGTCTTTTAAGAAACAATAATTTGTTTTTTTCCTTTCTTATTGATTATATTTAATGTTGATGAATTTAAAGAAGCGTATTATATTTTCGACTATGCTCGCTTTGTCTGCTCCTGCTTGTTTTACATTATTCTGTTTCTTTTTTTTTTGTGTGTCTTTTTCATGATTATTATTTTTGTTGTTGTGGCTGCTTTTTGCGTTGCTTTGCCCACATTTCCAATTTGAATTTGTTTGCTGTGTCAATTGCTCAATTGGCTGCTCTGTCTACATATTGTGATGGTGTGTGTGCGAGTGTGTGTGTGTGTTGCACATTACACGCTAATCCATGTGTTTAAGGCCTTTTTCTCCTTTTGCACACTGCACATTAAGTGTGTGCAATGAGGCGTATGCGTGATGTGGTGCAACTTGTGCTCATAAAAACAAGAGGTGTCAAGACTTGTGCAAATTACAGACATGCATTAAGTGGGGGAAATGAGGAAATAATTGGCGAGAGGGAAAATGAAGTGGAGTGGATTATTCAAATTAGAGAGCAGAGATGGAGACAGAATTAAACGTAGAGGAGGAATTTGGCTGATTATAATGAATGTACGATTGAGTAATGGGTAGGAAATGAAAGCGATGTAGGAAGAGAAAAATATATATTTGCAATGGAAAACTATTTAGATTGAAAACAATTATTAACTGATGCAACAGATTTCATTCAAGTGTCGAAAGTTGTGAAATGATTGCGAATACTTTTGAGCAAAAAGGGGGCCATTCAACTCCGCATCTATTTAGCCAAGCAATTATCGATGAAGCCAACTATTTAGCATTCCATTTAAAATAACCATCTAAATGTGGGCAACACACATTGGTTCTACTTGACTTTTGCTTGATTTATTCACTGTACTCGTGTACTTCTCTCTCGATCCATCAAAAAACAATTCAGCAACAAAAAGTCGGTCGCCGTTTTTCCACTTGAGTTTAGCCCACAAAAATTTGCATAAAACTCGCAACTCTGCGAGCAACAAAAATAAAGGCCAAAAACTGTAGAAATATTTATAAATACAGCAACATGAAAATAAGTCAAAATGAGCTGAGTCGAAAAAGCGACAGCAACTGAAACCAACAAAAAAAAAAAAAAAGGAAAAAATTATAATAAAAAAGAGAAGAAAAATAAAAGCACAGAAGTGGAGCTCAAATTAGCACAGAGCGTGGGAGCCGGTTTGCTTGTTGTGGTTGAGGTTGTTTAGAGTTTTTTTTTCTTAAATGCTGTTGCTGCACGCTGCAAGTTGCACTCGCCGCATATGTGTGGCAGCCAGCTTTTGAGGAGCACGACCGCAACCCCGTAAACCCGTTATTGCTCAGCTCAGCTCTCTGTCTAGCATAATTATTAAAGGCGTATTTCGATTAATCGTCAGGCTCGTCAAGGCCTCCCCACTCGATGCCACCGGCCGGAAGTCAAGACCAGTTTCGTTTTTCGGGGACTGCAGGTAACACACGCCACGCCACCTTGCCACCTTGCCACCAACCCCAACCACAGCAATGGCAACAGCAACTCCGACAACAGACAGTCCAGCGCTTTGTTTGTTTGTTTGTGTAACGGAAATTCATCGCAGTGCTGCGAGTCCAAGTGCCAGACTATTGGGCATGAATTTGCAAGAACACGAATCCATTGTCAATTGATGGACTAGAAAACACCCTGCCAATTATGCCAGCTTGCATTTAAAGTATAGATGCAGTTCAATCTATAAGATGTTGCTCATTAAAATGAACTCGATTTACTACAATTAAATTGATTTACAACAACTAATTATTTCAATCTCTTTTCTTTGTGCAGAATTCGATTTAAAATAACTATTTTTCCAGAAAACAGAATTCTTTATTCTTTTTTGTATTTAAATAGATATCATTAAGTCTATTACGCATCATCAGATCATAATCTGCATTGTTTCCTTTTCAATTATACAACAAAATCTAGTAAATCTATTATTCGCTACATTAGAAATGAATACTAAATGTATTCTTTACTAAATTGCTAGAATAGTTAGATTCTCCATATTTTATAGTCTGAGCTGCTGTTCTGACCATAAGCAAAAATAAATTGATTAAAATTGGCTGAATTGCTAAGAAAAAACATCATTTCAATACGAAATTTGGTTGTTAAGTGCATTATTTTTGTTTATTTAGTAAATCCTTTTTTGTGGTAAAATTTATATATAATGAAATATTCAGAATATAAAGAACCAGCATTTAGTCAGCTATTTATCAGAAATAGAGATAATATCCGACTTATTTTTCGTAATTTCGAATACTTCAACAAACTGTTTGTCACTTTGTTGCATGCCGATCAGACGATCGTGACTTCTAACGATCTTGCTACAGGGTATCGCAGACTGAACGGCCAGCTCAGATGATTCTCATGGTCAGAGAGACCGGCGACAGCATTTGATTGTCTGTGTCAAGTCTATGGCTACTTGAGACATCCGTTCATTAACCCAGAAAAACTTGACAGACGCTTTTTTGTTGCTTTAGAACGTTTTTTTGTTTTGTTTTGCATAGAACTTGATTACCCATCGATTCTCAATAGCAATTGCAATTGCGATTTTCCAGCGAAGCGATTTCCACCTTCGTGTTGCGAAAATGCAGCTTGAGGTTCTGTGGAAGTCAAGTTTATGTAAATATCAATTGCAAAATTATTGCTAGCTGAAAAATGCAGAAAAATTCACACACTCGATGTTGGTTTTGCATTTTCCACTTTAGAGGCGAGGCGTTAAAAACAGAATTGAAGACTTTCAAATTTATTTTGCTAATCAAAATTAATCGCATCGCAAAATTTTAATATTAAATTATATTTTTCTGCTTAACATTTAAATAAAATATTTTCTATCGCATGGGCAACGTTTTTATTAATTTAATGTTGATCACTAGACTTGACTTTAAACTTTATGATAAAATTTTAACATTAAATTATAATTTTCTCCCAAATGTATCCCATGGGCAATGTTTGAATTCATTCCATAATTTAACGTAAATTACTGGACTTAGCTTTAAACTTTATTTTGCTGTTCAAAATGAATACATCTAAGATGGAAAGTTTTCAACTACAACAATGTAGTATTAAATTTTATATTCTGCTCCAAATGAATATGAAACATTATTATTAATTAGTTTGCTATTTATTTATGAGCGATTGTCGACATTGATGCTGGATAAAACAGTGGATAGAATAAGTTTGGCGCCCTTGGGCTGCAATTATAATATTGCTGGTAGCATACGGCATTTAATTGCAGTATTTAAATTAATGTGTCTCGTGTTTTTATTGTTGTGTTGTTACAGCTGCTGAGTTCGCTGGCCAGCGATCTGGATGTGATGCTGAATGATTTGCGCTCGGCGCCGAATCACGGCACCGCAGCAACATCCGCAACAACAACACTGACGACAGCAACAGCAACAGCAACAGCAACAGCAACGGCGACGGCGACGGCGGCAACAGCAACAACAATAAACCAACAGCAGCAGCAGCAACACTCAAGGCAGTTGCAGTTGCAGCATTGGCAGAGCAGCATCAGCAACAACAATAACAACAATTACAACAACAAGAACTACAACAACAATCACATCAACAACAAGTATCAGAACAGTCAACTGCCACGCCCACAATGCATAAGCGACATCAAATTGCGGGCTGCCAAAACGGCCAGAACAACAACAACAACAATTGCGACAACAGCAACAGCAACATCACTGCAACAGCAGCAATCGAATGTCTTGCAACGTCGCCGCATTGCAGCGCCACAGCAACAGCAACAGCAACAGTTGCAGCCGCAGCCGCAGCAGCGACGTCCAACGCGTCGACTGCGCAGCGAGCAGCAGCAGCAGCAGCGGGCAGAGCTGGAGGCAGACGCCGATACGGATGCCAGCGATGTTGCCAACATGACGTCACCGTTGAGCGCGAGTGCGGCGGCAACGCGCATCGTCGGCCTCTCGCCGGACGTCAAGCGGCTGCAGAAGTTGCCGCTGTGGTGCCGCAACAACAGCAACAATAATCACAGCAACAGCAGCAGCAGCGCAGTCGCAGCGCCGCAGCGTCGTCCAACATCAGCATCGAAATCAACAACAACAACAACAACAGCGACGTCAACGACAACAACGCGTCAGAGTCAGTTTCACAATGTGCATCATAGGTAAGTGTCAAATGCTAGCGATAAGGAAATGCCACATGCCACTTGCCACTTGCCACTTGCCGCAACGTCACGCAAAATTGACATCGCTTAGATTTTGATACCCGGCATCCCAAGAGGGACAGCAGAGTTTGATTATCTGCCCGTCTGCCTGTCTGTCCGCTAATTTGTTTGCCTGCTAATAACGCAGTTGTGCGGCTACCTTGTTGAAACTTGCCGCAGATTTGTACTTTTGCTATGGGCAGCACATATGTCGAAACTAGCCAAATCGCATGACTATAACATATGGCCACCATAGAAGAGATCGTATGAAAAATGTTGTTACTTCTCAAACTATGTCAGGGAAACTTTCAAAATGTGCCGATCCAACTGGATTGTACTTGGATTAAATGGACTTTATTTAAAATATAACATATACATATGTATGTCGAAAATTAAGGTTTATAACAAATTGTTTGTTACTTTTTATTGTTAGATTAAAAAATTCAAATTCTACATACAATAACGTTTAAAGCGAAACTTTCTAAAAAGTTTCGCTATCTTTATTCCCACTATGCTCTGAAGCTTATTTCAGTTTATTGTCATTTTTATTTATTTAAAATTCCATTTCAATATTTAGTTATATTTATTTAACTGCAAACGATTATTTTAGCTTAATTTTTTAAATATCTAAATAAATGTGAATTTATCTTTATTTACTTTAGTTTATTGTTTATTTTTTTTTATTTATTTTAAATTCCACGTCAATATTTGATTATAGTTATTTACCTGAATTAGATTACTTTATTTCATTTTTAATATCTTTACTTACTGTAGCCTCTTGTTTTTTTATTCAATTGGAATTTCATATTAATGTGAAGCTTACTTTAGTTTTTAATACTTTATTTTTTGAAATTTGATTTCCATATAAATATGAAATTAATGGGCTGATAACTTTAGCTTAGCTTACTTTGGTTTTTGTTCTTTTATATTCTAAAATATCACATTAATGTGCACTGGATTCATCTGGATACCGGGTGTCTCGCAGTCGATATCAATTCAGTTTTTGCTGCAAATTCCGCTGACCAGCTGAGCTCGACCTTGGCCAGCTGGCCAAGCAGACTGTGGCCTGCGGTTGGAGCAGCTGCTGTGATTCATACTTCACAGTCACAGTCACAGTCACAATCACAGTCACAGTCACAGTAGCAGTTTCTGTGTGCGCAGTCACAGTTCAGCTGCTGGATGGCTTCATGCATCGTTGAGCGCTTCATGCGAATGCCAAAATGCTTGAATGCCATTGAGGTGCAGGCGAAGGCAGTCAGCCTGAAATATTGTTTAGAGAACAACAGCGACGAGCAAACAAAACAAAATAACAAAGGAAACAATGGACGAGAATGAGAGTGATAGAAAATGAAAGACTGAGAAGGCAGGCAACTTCATCATCTGATTAATAATTATTGCAAAATTAGCGAGCTGAAATGGAAATTTAGTTTTCTAACAAATAAAACAAGAGAGAGCTCGAATTTTACAATGAAGAATGAAGAATTTTATGATTCACTGTGAGTAAACAAGTGAAGATAATGAAATTAATAAAGTCAAGAGCATTCAATTAATAATATCAGTCCTCAAATAAATTAAATTAATGAATATATATTATTCATCTGATTAACAATTTACAATACAATACATCTTAATCTTATGATTAATAATTGTATAATACTTCTACGTAATAACCAAGATGATACAGAAACCGAGTATTCTGGCAAAGAAAACTAGAGAATATAAATTTGGAAAAATCATTAAAAAATCAGAAAAAAAAGGCATTATTTTAATAAAAAGTTCAACAAAATAAGGAAGCTATCAAAGAAATACGACAGTCAATGATTCTGTCTCGCAAACTTGTACAAATCGTTTTATGAAGTCGAAACTTGACCGAAAATTGCATTTACTCATTATAAAATTCAAATGGAATTTTGGCAGAGATTTTCAAGAGGTTTTTCGAGGCTGGCTTCATGAGTTGTATGTAAGCCCTTTGCTGAACTCATATACGCCTTATATCATCTTTTGAAAGGTAGTTGCTACCTTTTACTCAGCTGTCGCTGATGTTGAGCTCGAGACATGGAGTTTTTTGTGGTTCCACTTCAAAGGCGACTGCAGTTGACAGCCAACATTTTCAATGGGGGCTTTTTACTGCTCGGGTGACGATGCGGGGGGCAAGCGGCAATGCAAAATCTGGGACCCTGTTTAACCCCGTCAAAAGCGAAAGACAGAAATATTTTTGTAATCCATATAAGCGCAATATGTTTAGCATATAAATTATGAGGCCAGTCAACGGCAGGCAGAGGACAGACGGACGGACGGACTGCGATGCTGCTAAAACTACGTAACGGACAGCATCAGAGATATAGTGCTTGTAGTATAACCAAAATACCAACTACACGCCAAATCCCGCTGGCTGCCCCACAGCCCGTCTCGGCAAACACAATACAAGCACTCAAAAGCTACGCACAGTGGGCCAAAGTGTGCAATTGCTTGGCTATATTTTAGCAGCATAGATGGAGACTCGTTTTCTGTATTGCATTTCTATTGGTGTATGTTTTCAACAATTTTTCTTTTCAATTGGGATTTTACATGTTGTATTTTATTGATCTAAAAACATATTCTTAAATTACTTGAATTAGTGTTGTTTTTTATACCCGCTACCCATAGGGTAGAAGGGTATTATAACTTAGTGCCAACAGAAAATGTATGTAACAGGCAGAAGGAGGCATCTCCGACCCCATAAAGTACATATATTCTTGATCAGTGTCAACAGCCGAGACGATATAGCCATGTCCGTCTGTCCGTCTGTCCGTCTGTATGAACACCTGGATCTCAGAGACTATAAGAGCTAGAGCTACCAAATTTGGGGACAGTACTCCTATAGGTCCTACGCAGGTCAAGTTTATTTCAAAAGTTGGATGCCACGCCCCTTTCCGCCCCCAAAAGTCTGTAAAAGCCGTAATAATAGACCTAGAGCATTGAATTTTGATATGCATAATAATATTTATATTCTCAATGATTCCTGTGAATTTGGTTGAGATCGAATGAAAAACAAGGAAGTTATTAAAGAATCAATTTTCTATGCAAAATTCACTTGCAGCTGCCCGCGCTTTGTTTGTTTAGTTGACAGTGTGACCAAAACGGTGTTGTGATTTTTACCCGCTATTTTCAAATATATACAAAAAACTAATTTTAGTATATTTGGTATATTTTTTGTTAATATATCATTTAAATTTTTTGTTTTCTCTCGAAATGGGTTGCGGGTATCATACGGTCGAGCACTCTCGACTGTAGCTTTCTTACTTGTTTTTATTCTAAATTTGCGCTGCACATTTTACTACATATACTTATTCAATTTTGGCTGTTATTATTTTTAGTTATCTGCAAAATATTAATCGCAAAATATATTCTTAAAATACTTGCATTTTTTTTACATTTGTTTAAATTATTCGAATTTTCCGGCATATTCTTCTTCTAATTTGAGACTTGTTGAATGTTGTCGTAAAATACAGAAATTATGGTATTTTTTTTTATTTTACTATTATTGGTTAGCTTCAAATTATTTATCTAATAATATCTAAATTATAAAACTTTTACTGCACAATCGTTAATTTGATCAGATACAATTTCAATTTTATTTAAGACTTAATAGAAATACAATTTCTATTTAATTGCTCACGCTGAAATTCCTTTCAGTTTCAGTTGTTGTCTTTAATTTAGTTGGACATTCCAAAATTTGTGCAATATTTGTTGCGAAGTGCGCCCACTGTGCCTTGTCTCAGTGGCAGCTGCTGTTGAAGCTGAAGCTGTTGTTGGCTGTGTCGTAATCGTCGTAGGCGTCGCATGAATTTGGCTCAAGACATTTGGCCAAAACAAAACAACGGCTAACAAATGAGGGGCGGGCCCTCGCAAATATGTTAAAATGAAGTGTTATATTTTATGTGGTTGGCCGCAACGGCGGCAACAACAACGACAACCAATAACAGTTACAACAATATCCCTGACAAGAACAAATAGAACGAGCCATAAACTTAAGTAAATATGAATATGGACGACGACGACGACGACGTTGACGATGGCTTCTTCAGTTACAGTTTGTTGGTTTTTTTGGTCTGTTGACAGTCGCAGCAAAGCAAGCAGAACCCACTCAGCGCAACTCGAGCCACCCATCCAGCCATCCAGCCATCGAAG
This sequence comes from Drosophila ustulata, assembly GCA_035047365.1. Lineage (NCBI taxonomy): Eukaryota > Metazoa > Arthropoda > Insecta > Diptera > Drosophilidae > Drosophila > Drosophila ustulata. The sequence continues at coordinate 12,099,192 of JAWNPT010000080.1, forward strand.
CACCCATTTGAGCAACAACCACCCAGACATCTCCAATCTGCAATCCAAGCTCCCACATCCCCGATGGAGTCGAAGTCGGTGAAGTCGAAGTCGGTGAAGTCGGAAGCCGGGGCGACGAGAGTTTTTGGCATTTTACAAAGGGTTGTGACTTTTGTGTCTTTAGCTATTTATTAAATTTGTTTGCCAACACAAACACACAAGCGAGTGTTGTGTGGAATGATGTGTTGAGTGAGGGGACAAAAACATGGAGGTTATGGGATCTGGGGTCTGGGGTCTGGGGAAGGAAGCGCTAACCAGGACCAGTGAACATGAGCTGCGTAACTAATTTGCTTAAAGTGCACGATGGCTCATCAGCGACAATGATGGCACAGTGGTCTAAAGGCCTTGAAAAATGAGTGAAAATAAAAACCAAGATGAGAGGGAAATATATACTATTTAATTGATAATGTTTTTTATACCTATTTGAACTAAAAAAACAACTGACTTTTCCTTTTTTATTTTAATATTTATTTATTAAGTATGGGAATCATGCATTTATATAGTTAACAACTACAAATGCTTTTTAAAGCATTACACGATTTTATTATCTGTATTAAATTTGACATGATTTCGCTTTGATTTAAGATTGTCTTTATGATTTAAGAAAATTGTTTTCCATCTGTTTAGATATAGAATAGACAGAGTGCCCATATCGTAAAATTTAAATTTTTTAAATTCCACTAACACAAAAAATAGTCTTAATTACTTTGAATTCAATTCACAGTTACAAATAATAGCAGAATAAATTACTTTAATAATTTGTTTTGCCACATTGAACTTTAGTTTTATCATTTGGCAATCGCAAGTCAAGTTTACTTCATATCGCGCACGTTCAACCCACCCACAACTTATTCGTCAGATATGACCTCCATTAAATAGTTTAATTTCTTATCTAGCAATTCTAAATATTTCAAGATAAACAAAAGAACTTGACACATTTTATTTTGCATATACTCGCATGTAAACACATCATATCAGCTTCGCATGTGCTTTCATTCCCAGGCTGGCCACAATCTATCTCAGAGTTGCACTTCTGTACGTTTTTTTGTTGTTGTTTCTTCTGTTAATTTCACACAATTTCACAGCAAAACTGTACGTTTTTTAGTGCATTTGTTTTTACCGTCTTTTCGATTGTTTTCTTGGTGCTCCATGGCAGTCGTTTTTTCTGCTTCACCTTTTTGCTTGTAATAATTACACTACTTCTTTTTGCCTACAGCTTTTTTTATTAGCTCGATCTACGGTTAACTTTTCTCTTGTGTTGTGTTTTAGTTTCTTGGTTTTTTGCGTGCTCTGCAAGTTCAGCTTTTTTTTGTTGCCATCTAATTTTGGAATGTTTGTCATAAAGTCTCTCAGCTATTTTGCTTGCTTTCCACATTCACTCTGTTTTTCACATAAATCAAAATTGCATTGATTGCTTTATTAATGACATTTTCAGGGCGCTTTCTCATAATTTTCAACAAGGCTGCAACCACTGTAAAATTTCTCACACACACCCACTTCAGAGGAACCGCAAAAAGTTTTTGCTTCAAAGTGTTTTGCGGTCTTCAAGGGAAAGAGTCGCTTGGTTGCCAGTCAAATTGATGACGTCTTAGTATGTACGTTATGTGCGTCATCCTCAACATCAGCATCAAAGTCATAATCATCATTGGCTAGCTGATGATGGTCTAAAAAGTTTTGCACTCGGTTCAACGATGCGTATGAGCAACAAATGGAAGACAGAGAGAGAAGAGGACAGGTCGCCTCTCTCTCTCTCTTGCTCTCTCTGTGCGTCACACGATGCCAAAGTGCGACAGGTGTTTGCTTTATTAACTGTCATATATACCCCATTCCCATTCCCATTCCCATTTCCATAACCACAAGCATCGCAGCGCGGCAGCTCGTTGACATGTAAACAGATTAACATAATTAATTTATTTGCATTGTTGTTGGCCCAACGTAATCTAAGTAGAAGTTTTTTGTGCATTGTTTACACACACAATATCGTTTGCCTGCCTGCCTGATGGCACATTGTTGTCCCCAAACTAATTTGAGCTTTTTGTCAACGCCTAATCAAATTAATTAGCATTGCATGCGCTCATTAATCACAATGCATAAATATTTGAACCCTGCCCCGCAGCGAGAGTGAGTGAGAGAGAGCGAGAGGGCGCTTAAAGCGAGTGCGCGATTGTGTGTATTTAATATTTATTGAGATATTTATTTGATTGTTTTGGTCGCCTGGGGGGAATTCGTGCTCATTTTCAAATACTCTTTGACAGGCGGTGAAATTTGACATGTTGCTGAAATGTGGCAACACCGCTGGGCTAAGCCCAAAAGTCACTCAATTGACGACGCAGTATTTGGTGACAAATTTGGCTTTCGCTCAGTTGACAGAGCAATTAAAACTGTCGAATAAGAATAGGAAAAATTCCAGTACGGTCATCAGTTTTTTATTTTTATTTATTACATATTGTTCAAGTTTTAATTTTTGATTTGAATAAAATAATAATAATAATTTCGTAATAAATTAACAAGTAAGATTAATGAAAATTGAAGCTTATCAAAATGCTAGTCATAAATAACAAATGTTACGTAGGTAATTTTTGGAGCAGGATAAATTTTATTTCTTAATTTAATTTTGTTAAATCTTTGCTGACAAAACAATTGCGAAATAATTATTACATTTAAATTGTATTTAGACCACAAAACAAAAAAAATAATAGTTACTCTAAATTTTAAATTAATTACAAACTTTAATGAATAAATTGAAGAAGGAAAAGGATACATTAAAAAAAAAGTATTTAAAAAATGTTTTTGAACTCAAATATCAATAACACAAATATCTAACATCTGTTTTGGTTTAGCATTGAGCATGTAAATTTAATTGCAAAAATAATATATATTATTAAATATAACTCTCTGAAAAGGTCACTCAAGTTTCAGATTGGAAAATACACACTTTGTATCATACTATACTATATATTCGCAATATCATTGTCAGATGGCAACACTGCTAAAAGGCAGTTCAAGATGAGAAGGCACAATAAAAACTGAAACTCACAACGCGCCATGAAGAACTTGAGGTGAAGCCTATGAATTATTGTGGAGCAAACAAAGGCTGGCAGTCTGTTAGGCACTCGATCGCAAGCAATCAATGCGAGTATTCATACGGATATTCATTGAGTGGAAGTCGTTTAAGAGAAATACGTATGTAAATGTGGAAGGCGTTCGTTCATTCATCAATGGACAATAAAGTTTTTGGGGGGGAGGGGCTGCATGATGATTACGACTCTTGTGGCATTAGCTGCGATATCAATCATATTTAGCATACAACTGTCAGTCAATCGGTGCGTCAGTCAGTCGCTCAATCAGTGCGTCAATCGGGCAGTCAATTATTCAATTCGAGGTTAACTGAAACTCAAGCAAACCGACTGACAAACTGACAAGTCATTTCAATGCTCGGCTCAAATTTCGCAATTATGCAAGCAGAAGAAGAAGAAGAAGTACGAGGAGGTGTGAGTGTGTGTGAGTGTGTGAATGTGATTGTGAGTGTGTGAATGATGCTTTCAAACATGTGACAGCTGCTTACTTAAAGCCTGCTGGTCAGCTGGTTGAAGCAACTCAAGTCAAGTCAACTCATTAGCTTCGCAGTTCTGTCAGTCCGACTGCACTCACACTCCACACTCGGCACTCACTGCCTATTCACTTCTTATTCACACTTATTCACAGCGCTAAATTTCCCCAGACAATAGACCACAAGAACTCCAGAGAAACTCCGGCGAACAAAACGTACCAAGAATGACCAAAAGACATAAAAAAAAGTGGCTTTTAGAGTGTAAAACATTCCAAGCAAAGCACAAAATATGCAAATTGAAAGGACACCCAGGCATGGAACCAGCTTCTCACTTCCAGCCCAACGCATACACTGCACAAAAAAGACTAGTTGGTGTCGCTTTTAAATCCAAATAATATTGCTCTAGGCTCGAATAAAATATGGGAATATATTAATACAATTTACTTGTCATTCAAGTTTGCTTAATTTATCAATTTATTCAAATCAATTTATTTGTGCTTAACAAATGTATTGCATAAAAGTTAATTTTTTGCAATGTGCTTAAAATATTTCCCATTTTCTTTATACATTTTAGTGCTGCAATAAATTGTGCTTTCTTTGATGAAGTCGAAACTATTTAAAATAGTTTGCAAACATTTATATTTAATAAATGCAATTGCAACTTTAATTTTAAAAGTGTCACATGTATTTATTTTGTTATTTTCTTAAAAACAATTATTTATTATTTTCATTAATTTTAAAGTTGTCTGCGAACAGTCGACATTGAAGAAATTACTTACAATATTAAATTAGGATTAGGAAATAAATATATTAAATTAAATGAAGAATTTAATTCAAATTGAAAAATCCAAAATATGCTTTCATAAGCCAAGTAATTAAACTGATTGAGAAATCAATTAAACATAACCTGTAGAAAATTATAATATTTTGTACGTTTATTATATGATATCGAACTTAAAATATTTGATTTATTTACAAAATTAAGGTTAAGACGAAATATTGAAATATGAATGGAAATTTAAGAGTACTAGGATTTTATTGTCTCTATTTGAATTGAAAATAATTTCGTTGCTCTACTAGCCCATGTCCATTAAAAAAGTGAATGCCAAGAGCAGCTCAACAATAATTTCGCTCAGTGTATTTGGTGTCCGGAAAACTTTGCGCTGACATAAATTGCATATTAAATTTTACATTTTTCATATTTATGCAGCCAAGTCATAAAGTGAAAGTGACTCAAAAGACGTTTAACAGAACAGTTGGGGGGACGTCGAATGGGGAGCTGGAGAGGAGAGGGAGGAGCGGAAGGAGATGGGGCATGGGGCATGGGGGCAGCTAGGCGGTGGCACAACAAGAACAACATTTCAATTTAGCAAAATATTCATTATGCTCAAGTGTAGACTTCAGGCAAATGGCGCTAAACGGCAAAGCGGAAACGTGCCGAGCAAAAGGTGGAGCAACCTGCCCCTCCCGCCCCTTCCCTCCCCCCTCCCCCCGCGGTGGCGAGTGGCAAAGTTTCAATGGTTGCCACAGCGTCCCGCATAAGTCGCCACTCGGTTGTGGCCATTGTCAGGCGACGTCGTCTTCATTGTCGTCGTCGTCGTCCTCCGGCTGAACCTCAACCTCAACCTCAGTGCAGGAGACACTCTCTCTCTCTCTCTCTCACTCTCTCGCTCTCTCGCTCTGTCTCTGTCTCTAGTTGTCTCTGTCTGTCTGAAGTCTCAACCTCAATCCTTGTCAGCTTCGTCGTCGTCGTCGTCGCGTTGTCTTTGCCTGTGCATTGTGCAAACTTTTATAAAGTTATGAAAAGTCATTCAAGTGCGTGGCAGTAAAAGCGACAGAGAGAGAGAGAGAGAGAATGTGAGACAAAGCGAGAGAGGGAGAGAATATATGTGAGATATTGAGAGACGACTTGGCGACTTTCGAGCACTTTGTGCTCATTTTCAACATCGCTTCTCGTTTTTTTTTTTGTGTTGTTTATTTTTGGCGGGCCAAGCGAAAACTAAAGACGACTTCGACGTGGACAAGTTTGGCGTAGTCTTGGCACCAGGTGGTTTCTCCATTTCCCCGATTCCCCATTTCCCCGATTCCCACTTGGGCGTTGGGCGACTTTGAGTGCTTGCTGGCTGACAATAAAGCCGTCAGAAACGTGCATCGTCGACAAGGATGCTGTCCTCGAATGTCCTCGACTCCATTCTCGATGTTGTCGCCCCGCCGTCGTGTTTCTCTAGTCGGCTTAAACGCCAAACGACAACTAGTTTTAGATACTCTAACTGCGCGGGATATGCGTGAATTGATCATTAAATATGTCAGCTCAAGAACTATAAATTTTGAATATGTCTTCTTGGTATATATATAATATCTAAAGTCAATCTGTTGCTCTAGAAGGAACAAGGTTCAAAATTCAAGAAAGAAATTTTGACTCAAGCCGAAATGAACCCAGTAAATAAATGCGCAATACCATTATTAAGATCTACTCATCAAATGGTATATATTACATTTGTAATGCGATTCTGTTGCTCTAAATTCAAAAAATAAAAATCTTGCATCCAACTGAACTCATGTTCAAATTGAACCCAGAAAATAAATACAAATGCCATTCGTGAAGATAGATTATTTATAGTTCATATAGGAAAAATAAACACTGTAAAACAATTCAACTCTTTTATCTTCACTTCCAAAAATTAACCCTGTTGGCATGACCAAGTTTTCAATTTTTTTTAATATATAAACTATTATCCAAAAAAATGAACTTATTTCTAGAACATTTCTTATGTTTGAAATTTAGCTTAAAGATACTTTTTGAAGAACGAAAAGTTCTTCTATTCATGACTTTTTTCTAGTTTTTAGAACCTAATTTTGTTGTCACTGTCTAAGCTCATTAAAGCTGGTACTAGATATAATTGAATTGTAGTTTTCTGTTTAATACTCGTCAATCAATTATTATTTGATGACATTCAATAAACTTAAAGCATTTCCAGTAGGGAACTTTCTAAAAATGTGAATGTGTCTAAAAAAGCTGTTTCTGGATTCCAATTGAATCAAAGTAGAACTACAATAATTTTGTATGCTTTAATTTATGGCTGCTCTAGAGTTTTATGTTTGTTTAACAACTCGCTTTAAATGATTGTTGTAAGTATTTGCTGAGGTATTTGCTGGCATTAAACTGAAAGCCTCTCTAGGCGATTCTGGCAGCTGCCTAATGCCAGGATACAGAGCTACAGAGCTGGCAGGATAATCCGAATTGCTGCGCATCGCGACGCTTTTGTGAGTGCATTGAAGCTGCGTGGTTGGCGAGAAGCACTTTTGGCTCATCCTGCTTACGCTGGGCTGCGCCTTAAGTGAGCTTTGGCATTACGCTTAGCTGGCGCACAGCTGCGTCGGCTACCTGTCAATAAAATCTCTACCTGCCTCCAGATAGACCCGGAGGGTCAAACGGGGGCGGGGCAGAAGGTGGATGAAGATGGAGGCTGCACTTTGAGTGCCGTCAAAACTCATTAACCACACGCGCGCGTCTCTGAATTTGCAACTTGGGCTGATGTCACATGCGGTGATGCCACGCCCATGACCCCACACGTTGACCCCACGCCCCCTCGTTCCCCCCGCTCCTCGTTGCGTGTGTTTTGTGCCTGGCGGCAGTAAATAATTTTAGCCAAAAGGTTGTTGAAACATTTAATAAAACCAATATAAATCATAACAAACACTTAGCACGACACACAAGCGTCTGCAACTGTGTGTGTGTCCAACTGTGTGTGTGTGTGTGTGTGTGTGTGTGTGTGTGTGTGTGTGTGTTTGGGAGGCAACAAAGCGTAACTAAAATTCCAAAGCGTTTGCCCATTTTGGCCGCAAAAACTTCTGCCGCAGCGCCGTGCACAAAAATGCCGAGCAGCCTCTGTCTCTCTGTGTGTGTGTGTGTGTGTGTGTGTGTGTCCTATGTGATGTGGTGTAAGCGTGTCTGTGTTTCGCAGGCCTTCAAATGCGGCATTGCAACGCGTGAACGCACCTTGCCATGCGTTCGTTCGTTCGTTCGTTCCAGCTGCCTCCGTCTGACGCACACTACGTGCCACACGTGTCTCTGTGTGTGTGTGTGTGTGTGTGTGTGTGCTATGCATAGTTCCATGTTGTCGTCGTTGTCGGCAATGCTTCCCCATGGCAACATTCAGAGAGCAACATCAACATCAACAGCAACAGCAGCAGCAGCAGCCACTAAAACATATCCTATTCACACGACTGGCATTATTTTAAAAACAATAGTTAATTAATTAAATAAATGAAAATTTCTTAAAAATAATAGTTAATTATAATAATTTTTGTCTGTTTATTTTTATTCATTTTAAGACCACAATAAATCTTTTTTGGCTGCATTTCTGATATGCACATCAGGCAGCCTCTAATAATAAAAATAATATTCATTTTAAAGTCGCCTTACAATATCAAATTATTATTAAAACTAAATAACTATAACATATTTTGAATATTTACAATAGTTAACAATAATAATTACGCTGTTTTACAATTTATTAATTATAATAAATAAAACGGCTTAAAGCAAAGCTAGTAATCATTATAAATTGCTAACTAAATGACATCAAAATTACGTCATATTAAATGTATTCATTTATCTATTTGCATTATTTTGGAAATATATTAGTTTGAATATATTTTTCAACTTAGTTTTCTCAATTTTGGACACAATAGAATTGCAATTCAACTAAATGTTGTTGTCATTTATTTAGTAATACTATTTTGAAAATTATTGTATGAAAATATGCTTCAGAAATTTTTAATACAATTTCAAATCGAAGTAATATGCTTGATGCATTTATTTTCAACTTTATTAACTTTGGCTTATAATATTGTGCTGTAATAGCTAAGCAATTAAATTGTTTTCGCCGCTTCATTGATATACCCGTTTTAGCGCGCCCATTGCGAGGTATGAAAATGCGCAAAAAATTAATTGCTGCGCATAAATCAAAAGACTTTGCTCTCACTCTTAGTCGCTGCCGCTGTCTGTGAGCAACTGACTCTGCCACATGCCACATGCCCCATGCCTCTTGCCTCCCCATGCTGACCTGCCCTTGCCCTTCAGCACTCGTTACTATTTCTGTTCGATGCATTTCAATTTCAATTCGTTTTCAATTCGACTTGAGTGCGATTCTTGTGCTCCTCGATTCTTGCATTGTTTACCCTCGCGAGTCGCCGCATCAAGGCCACATTTGATGATGATGCTGATGAGGTCCATGCACGCAACACTCATTAAAGTTCGTAGGTGTTGTGCATAAACAAAAGCAAATGAAATGGTATGCATAGTATTGATTACCGGAAGTTTCGCATGCCATTGAAACCAATTGACTGCTCCATAAACAAGATCATTGTTAATGCTAATGCCTGATGGATGTGTTTTTCAGTTGATGTGTCCATCAACTCTTGATTAATCATTGAGCAATGTTTTTGATATCACAATTATCATAGTTGAATGTGCAATTCTGTCCGTCCGATATGCATTATTTGTTGCACATTTATCACGCATCGAATGATTGAAAGCCATTTATGGACCTCATGCAAATTGTTGTTGAAATAAACAAATGAAGCAATTTCAATCGTAATCAGATCTCTTGCTGCTGCAACTAATTAAGTGATTAACTTGAAGTTGAATCGCCACCATGAACAGTAAACAAATAATCTACAGCGACGATCTGAAATTTATATTCTCTTTCCCATTCAGTAAATCGAATATAACAATTTTAATTTCGTTCGAAAAGAAGAGCAAATCATCTGAATGTTATATTCGATATATCACATGTGCAACTTCAGTTTTAATTTAATTAAATTTAAATAAATCTTAAATTTATATTCTTTTAAGAAATACCATTACTTTATTAATTTAGTATTATTGACAAGAAACAATTGATGCGCTTTAAATTTGTAGTTTATTTATTTAGTAATTCTATGTTGGAAATGTGGTTTTAAAATATGCTACTGAAATTTTAATTTACTTTGAAATCGACGTAATATTTCCTTTATTTATTTAATTTCAAGAAAATATCTTCGTATTTGAGTTATTCTTAAATTTTAGTTATTTTTATGCATTTAGTGATTTGGTTAAAAATGTGTTTTTATTTAAAAAGCCATTACTACATTGATTTAGTTTAATTAATAATAATATTTTGTTCTAAAATTATGCAACGAAATTTGGATTTAATTTTAAATCGAAGTAATATTTCTTTTATTTATTTAATTATTCACTTTAATTTGAAAACAAAAATCTCAGTATTTGAGTTATTTTTATGCATTTAGTGATTTGGTTAAACTTGTGTTTTGAAAAAAAGTAATTACATTGACTTAGTTTATTTAATTAATAATAATATTTTGCAATTTTGTTCTGCTACTGAAATTTGAATTTAATTTGAAATCGAAGTAATATTTCTTTTATTTATTTAATTATTCACTTTAATTTGAAAACAAAAATCTCAGTATTTGAGTTATTTTTAAATTTTTGTTATTTTTATGCACTTAGTGATTTGGTTAAAATTTTGTTTTGAAAAAAAAAAAGCCATTACTACATTGATTTAAATTAATTAATTATAATATTTTGCAATTTTGTTCTAAAATTAGAAGTAACGTATCTTTAATTTATTTAATTATTCACTTTAGTATTTTAGATATTCTTAAATTCAAGTTCTTCCTATGTATTTAGTAATTTGGTTATAATTGTGTTTTTTTTTTATTTAATTTATAATTCGGGTTTGTAATTAGGTTTACTGAAATTTTAATTTAATTTAAAATAGATTTAATATTCTATTCAGTTTATTTAGTATTTAGATTTCACTGTTTGGCTGTTGCAATAAAATCCAAATTTAATTCAAGTTGAGCGTGAAAATCAATCATTTTCCCAGCTTCCAAATGAGATTTTCCATCACTTTTGGAATTGTCATTTGTTGCTCCCGCAAACTGGCAAAACTTAAATGCGTTCATAATTCACAGTCAATGCTTCTTTTTTGTGTGCGTTTTTTTGTTTGTCATTTGGCCAAGGCCGTTGCACAATTTGCTCTGCTGCTGCCCGCGTCTGGGAGCGTCATGCCATATCACGCATACGTCATGGGTGCCGGCCATAAAAAGTAACCATGCATAAAATACACGTCAAAGGCAAAAAGATCGCGGAGAGGAGGCTCGTAAATAATGCGCCAGCGATTTATCTGGCGAGACAGTTGCACGTTGCATGCTGCATGTTGCATGCAGCGACAAGGAAAAAAACAGAACCTCTCAACCTCTCTATAAAGTTCGCGACTATTCAAATTGCAATTTGGCAATAGTTGAGCCGACTATTTGCCTCTCTCTCACACACACTCGCTTCTCTCTCTCTCTCTCTCTCTGCTCGGTGGCTTAAAACTGGTCTAGCAATTTTGTTCGTCTGAGTCTCGGGTTTTGGGATTTTGGGTTTTTTGGTTTTTGGCTTTAGCCCACACCGCGTTGGCAGCCAGTTTGTTTAGCCACGTTAAGCCTCACACTAATTACACACACATTTTTCTTAGTCTCGCCACAAAAATGGGCACAACAAAAAAACTACGACGTGTGGAGAGATAACAACAACAAACTCGCACATATTTTCATTTTCATGGTCGAGAAATGTCGGTGAGGAGGATTTGTCCTAGCGACAAATATGCAAATTCCTCGACTCAAATTTCCCTTTTTTGCCTCCCTCCCATCTTCCCGGGCACGTTTCTCCGTTTCCATTTCCATTTCCGTTTCCGTTGTCGTTGCCTGCATACATTCTGTTCTGAAGCACGCAAATCTTGATTTAATTTCCGTCTATTAAGCTTGAATGCCAGCCAACTAAATATTTGCGGCCATAAGGGATTTGATGAGGCTTTAAGCCTTCCACCGCCTCAGTTTAAAGCTCATTAGCCAACGCAGACGTTTAAAGTGCTGTTTGCCAAACTTTAGCGCAATTTGCAATGTTGTCAAACTGCAGTGCCAACTGCATTGTTGTCAAACTTCAGCGCAATTTACATACATACATACATGTCAAACAGTTTTTTCCCAAAGTCGCCTGTCAATTAGTTCAGAGTTTATTTAAATGCTTGAGTGTTGGCAGAGTTCGTTTCGTTAGAATGTTGTTAATCTTTATGAATTGAGCTTTCAAGGCTGTTTTGTGGATGTGTTTTGAACATTTTTCAATTGCAGTTTTATTGTCGAAATGTTTAACACAGCTGGCGTTGCGTTGTTGCCAAACTTCACATGGATAATAAATAGTCAAGAATAATTTTTCTAATTTCTAAGCAGTTTTTTTTAATAATGAGTAGCAAACCATAATTTTTCTAATTTCCTAGCAATCTTTTGCTTGTTCGCGCAAATTGCAATCTTATCTTATTAGTTGACGCTGCTGCGCTGTTGCCAAACTTCAGCCAAGACCTTTTCAATTTATTTGTAAGCCCCTACACGCAGCTTGAACATTTGTTTAGGGTCCCAGTTTAGTTCAGTTAATCGCTATAACTATTTAATTTGGCAAAGTTGCGTAGGCAATCTTGAAAACTTTTGCCCGATGGCCGAAACTTCAGCAAGTGACATTCGTTTGTGCAGTTTATGAGTCACAAATGAATACACTCCGCACCCGCTCACACTATTAGTTATTTATATAAACTTTGAACCCCTTTGAAGCCCCATTTTTCTTTCCTTTCCTTCCCTTTTTTTTTTTTTTGCTGTTTTCCTGTGACAATGTTGACTTTGCCGCTTGGCCGCCTACACTTACATTTTTTTTTTGTTAGTGTGACAAATGAATTTGGGTCAAAAGTTGTGAAAATTAAAAAGGGCCGAGCACCGAGCTTGAAATGAACTCTCGCAACTCAGGTTGCTGATGATGATGCCAAAGTTGCACGTCTCGACAAAAGGAATCGAGTCGATTCGATTCGCAACGCTGCTGAATGACATTCAACTGGTCGGCCAAATTGCAGTTTTATTTCCGTTTCCGCATCGACGTGCCACATATGCCGCATGTGCCACACGTAGCCCAAGACCGGACTGATTCTCTGTGTTCGCCGTTGGAGCTCATCTTCGGCGAACAGGCAACAAAAGGGACACTAAAACGTTACAAAAGATTTACGCCGCTTTTGGCAGCATCCTCCGCCGCTCTCTCACCCCTTTCTCCTTTCTCTGCTTTCTCCTATCCTATGTGGCACCATTACTTTTGCCTTTTGCGGGTTTGAGTAATGGATTAGATTTTTACTCACTTGTTGTTTGGCTACGCTTTGTGGTGGGGTTGCGATTTGGGGTTGGGGGTTGTTCCATTGGTTAACCGTTTGGTCGACTGTTTCATGCTGTTTTTTATATTCGCACCCGGCTCTGATAGTTCTCCTTTTATACACTCTCGGCGTTTTGGGGTCAATCAGTTGTTAGCTCGCATTTATCTGCAACTTCTTGTAGCCACGATTTTGAAATTGGCGAAAGTTGATTTTTATTGTGTTTTTTTATTTCATATTTTTATTTATTGTGCTTTATTTTCTTTAAAAATATTTATTAAAACTAATGTTACAGAGAGTTTTTCAACTGAAACATTTTGAGTAGATTTCATTATTTACAAGAAATTAGTTACTGCATGAAAAAGTACGACACCAAAACCTTGATATATTTCGTTTAAAATGGATTATATATTTTTTAGTAATACTTGCTTTAAATTCCTGCTCTGGCTTTGTCAGTCTATACTTTAGAATTCAATTCTGAGTTGCAATTATTCTAAACTAAAAATTAGATATATTTTTTTTATAAATTTACATTCAGATTTTTACTATTTTTAAATGGTAAAGGAATAACTGGAAGAATAAACTTTGAAATACAAATTACAAAATATAATGAAAATTAACAAAACAACGTTTAGTTTTTTCGTATTGTGGTCACAGATCCATTATACCTTTAATAATAATAATTGCCTTATGGCCTTTCAACATTTACATTTGGTTTGAGATAGAATTTGTTTGAAGCATTTTTCTAACTAAGAAATTATTGTATACATATAATAATATATACTATTTAGATTTATAATAATAATACTATTTAGATAGTAAGGACAAATTAAAAATTAGACCTAAAACGATGAGCGATTTTAGATTCGAATGAAAACTGGATAAATGTTGGTTGAAGCAATTGAAAATGTGTATAAATTTCATAACTTTTTTATTCGACATAAAATGTGTCGTAGTTAAAAGACCAAGGACGAACTTAGTGTACAGAGATCAGGGATAATGGGTTAGGATTAAAAATGTTAATTGAACAGCAACATCTATTTTATTTAGTTATAAATTATGTAAACAGACACGTTAAAAAGTTAACCCCATAGAATTCCATTATCAATTGAAATTGTCTTGAACTTACATTAGTTTCTCCCACAAGGACATTCGTCCTTCGGTGTGTTGCGAATCCGTTTTGCGCCGTTGCTGCTGGTGAGGACATTTCTGGTTGCCCCATTGTGGTAGCCCCTTTTGTGGAGGACACCACAAAATGCTGGCAACATTAAAGCGCATTCCACGCTTCCTCTTCCTTTCGAATTCCGAGCAAATGTTTTATTAGTTTCGATCGCAGTAGTTTCGCTTTTGTCGTCAAACAATTCCAGTTTATCAGTTTTAAATGTTGAGTTCGTAGCCAAAATTGAGTAAAATAATTTTTCTTGCTAGTTTATTGTTTCGTGTTCTGTTTTTTGTTTGTTTAAACAATGTTTGGCAATTTGATGGCTCGCACCGCGGCCCTAACCATGGCCGTTTATTTCACGAATCGCGTCGGCATTTGGGGCAGAACGGACGCCTCCGATAAACTGTGCGATCGCATCTCGAGCAGCCTGCAACCGATGCGTCAACTAACCAAGTGCAAAGTGCAGAAATTCCTTGAGCTGAGCGTCAGGGAAGCACGTCAATTGGCGCATCAGTTGCCCGGCTACACAGGCCAATTGGTTAACCTGGCCAAAAGCGATCAGTTTATCACGAAGGCTCGCAACTGCCGATCCGACATTGAGGGTCTCTCGGCCATAACTGGCGATGAGGCAGGCAACGGTTGCATTAAGTAGCAAGTGGAGCCGGATTGGTTGCAAGTCTGCAAGCTGCAGACGAGACCCACTATTGAACTCCATTGCATTCGATCTCTCTCGATCTTCTGGGCTTTCCAGACTTGCCTGGCAACACAATCAAATTCCAGTATTTCCACTATTGTTCTGTGTTACCAAAATATTAAATGAATGGCTGTTAATGACGCAATAAGCAAAGTGATTCATTTCAAATAGAGAGTGAATAAAACTCAAATAATGAGTAGTATATTTTTTCGATGGCCTTTTCAAGTCTTTTCCACTTTAATCTTAACACATTTTTCTGCAAAGTGCAAAGTTAGTGCAAAGTTTTCTATTTCCAGGTGGACCAAATTTAACATAGAAATACTAAACTAATATTTTCTTTTGATGCGAACTGTATTTATTTTTGATTGTTTGATTTATTTACTTATTTATTTTTATTTTATATATTTATTCATTTTTTATTTATTTTTTTTTATTATTATTCTTAGCTTAAGCTTATACAATTGGTCGTTAGTCAAAAAGTCAAATATTTAGCATTTTAATATTTTAATTTCATTAAACTTGATATAACATTTTTTAATATTTCTAATTGGAATCAAATATATATATTTTTATTTATATATATGTATATGTGGAATTCATTTGTTGTAGTTGGATTACGTGTTGACCACAATTTTATTCTTTTGTAAATTGAGCAAATTTACTGTTCGAGAATAAGAATAATCCTTGTAAGATTGGAATCCTTCTAAAAACTATTGCAGATGTTCGATTTTATTTTGCTGATATTTACAGACTACTTGTTAATCCCTGAATAAATGTATATATAGTATGTGCGTTATCTCAATTGTTCCATTAAGTAGTTTAATATGTTTTTGATGTTGTCGCCAATAATATTTCTGACATGAATGATTCATTGATTTTTTTATTATATATTATTTATATTATTTCTGATGCTTTGATTTGCTTGCAATAAATAACAAATCCATCAAATATTTCATTGAATTTCTATTTGAAATATTTTGTGTTTACAAACTAATTTTTTTTTACTGATTATTCAGTCATTAAATCGGGAACTAAAGCAAGTGACAAGTTAAAGTTGAGTCCTTTAAGACTCGTCAGCTGCAAGTTCGACAGCAGAAGAAGCTGCAACTCGGCTACGTGGTCGCTGTTTTTGTCACGACCCATTGTCACAGAGAGACAGACAGAGAGAGAGCACGAGAGTGTGTGAGAGGGAGAGGGAGACGCAGACGAGACACACTGTAAACACCGTGAAACACAAGCCGGCAGTCTATTAAAATGCCAGTCGAGAGTCCATGCCACATTGCGTGGCAAGCCGTGCGACCTTATCAGGTTTGCACTGTGGCGAAGGATGCGCCAATATCTGTGTCCTTCCCACCCTCGTCCTTGGCGTGCTATCGACGAGTCCTCTGGCTGTATAACATGTGTTTTAATGTGACCCTTGCGGGCTCATAAAATTTCAACGTCTCTTTGATGGTTTTAGGGTTTGTTCCCTGCTCTCTAGGCCTAGAACCCTCTTTTTTTCCCCCATTTTACTTTCCCTTTTATTTTATTTTTTTTTGGTTTTGTGGCCATTGTTTTTCTGTTGGCTTCGATTGATTTTGATACGGCAAATGACAAACAACATAGTTTCGGGTGGCTCATAAAATGCGGCTACAGGTGCCTCGTCCTTGGCCCAGGATATTCGTTGCAATGGAATTTCTCTCTGTGTGAGTGAGTGAGTGTGCTCGACTTAATGGCCTTTTTCGCTTGGAATTAGATACACAAAATGCCTTTACAATTAGCAATTAACTCGCAAGTAACTACTTAGTTTTGGTTTGGGAATTTAATACAAACGCAGTGGTTAAAAACAGTTTTACAGAGTTCGAAGTTGAAAGATATTTTAGAAAGGGATTTCTATCCAACAAAAAAAAAAACGAAGCAATTTATGCAAGTTAGATGGAAGAAAATTTCTTTCGAAAAAGTAAAACTTAAATAATTAAAAAATATGAAAGAAATTTTTGTGTGGAAATTAATAAAATTAGAGCAAAGCGGACAAATTTCAAAGCTTAGAAAAAGTCGATATGTTTACAACACTTTAATCTGCGTGACATTTAGAAACAGTTGACTTGATGAACCTCTACAAAATTGGGGTTTTGAATATAGCTAGACGGTACTTTTGGATCCTAAGATCCTATGAAGCTATTAAGAAAACTTCTGAATGAGTTTTCGCTAATTATCTTTGATCTCAGCAACTCTTAAGGATCTCAGTTATCAACATAATGACTACAAACAATAGATTTACATATTTAAAGAACTTGGAAAGCTGTGTAAAAAAACAGAATAATTAAATTATATGTTATCTAATGTATTAAATATGAAAACTTTTCGTTATTAAAAGTTATGCTTAAACAAAATTTCAATCTTCAAAAAATTCGTGGAATAAGAAATCAAACTTAATATTTTGTTAAATCATTATAAGATTAAAAAATTCACTTTTTAAATTCAAATAAAATTCTACATATTTTTGTTATAGTTTTTAGAAGGTAATTTTTCCTTTATTGTGTCGGAGTGTCAAACATAGAGCATTTAAGACTCGACAACTTCAAATGTCAAGTCAAGAATGAATAAAGTTGACTTGAATTGGGAAAATGCATGAATGTTGAGAGGTCGCTTAACTCATAACAAGGACTCCAGGATCTAAGCTAAATATAAATGATGAAGCGTTGACTGAAAAGTCAAGAGCGAAATGTCAAGGCATCATTTGGCTGCTGAATGTCACGAGATCAATCAAAGCAGCGGGGAGGGAAACTCCCCCCTCCCTTCCCCCTTCCTCCACCGCTCACAGCTGCCGCAGTGAAAGCGCTTTTCACTTTTGCGTGTGTGTGTGTGTGTATCCGCAAGTTGTATCTATTTACATATTTATCCGCCGAAAAGAAAAGAAAGAAAGAGGTGTGCTGTGGTAATGGGGTGGGAAGGATACGTGCTGAACTGCTGCTTGTGGGTGAGATTTATAGTCACGGCTTTTATTTATGTCACTTCGCAGGACACACATCCTCTCGCATTTCGTGGCGGTTTAGCATATCGTTGGGCGAGAAGTTGAAGCTTCGAGCGTTGCATAAAATCAATTTTGTTTTGCAAGTGTTGCAAGCAGGCGGGTCTTGCTGCGTGCCCCAGCTGCGTGGCAGGGTTGCTGTGGCACATTTGGCTGGCGCCCAGCGACGCGCTGTCTTGCATATTTAAGTTGCCCACCACCACTTGCCACCACCACTTGCCACGTCCGGTTCTTGCCTCGAAATTTCCGTTTAGTTGTTTTGGCTCTTGTTACCTGCTTGTGCATGAAAATAGAAAATACACTTGGCTTCATTAGACAGCTATCTATATACATATATTTTGCAACATTTTCCTGCATTCATTTCCGCTCATTTTCCGAGGCTTTTCCGCTGCCCTGTCTGGCTGCTTTATGAACTTCCACTTCTGGCGCGTCCTTTATTAATGAACTCCAAATTGTCCCTCTCTCTCTCTCTTGCTCTTTGTGCAGCTATCTCTTTCGCTTTGTCCGTCTTTGGCAATTAGCAAAATGTGTGAATATTTTGTGCTAATTTCCGTTTAATTGTTTAATATGTTGTTTGCACTTTCCATTAGCATCTTTTCCGTTCGCCTCATTGTTGCTACAATTATTGCTTCATCCGCTTAAATCCCTTTCCCCCCCCCCCCCCCCCCCCGCTTTTCTCGCTTTCCTCCCGGCTTTCGGCTAATTGTGCAAAGTGTTAGCCGCATTTTCATAAAGGGGTTGCTCTTTGGGGTCTATCGTCAGCGCGAGAAGTCAGTCGATTGTCTCTCGATTGCCCAGCGAGTGCTTGAGCTTAAGGGTTTGAGGGCGCTACAAGTAATATAAACATAAACAGCTCGAAGTCGCAGCTGCCGAGTGTGCTCGACTTTCCAGACACTGCGTAATGTTTTTTTTAAGGGAAATTTGCTATATTTTAGATAAGAAATGTTAGTATAAAGAATTTTAAATTAAGTAAATCAAAATGAATTTAAAATTGAGTTAAAAAAAAATGATTAACTGTTTATTATGCAAAAATTAATCAAATCTGTAGATGTTGAGAAAATTACTTAATTATAAAATATGCTAAGAGAGCTATTAATAAATTAAGAATTGCATTTGCAGGAATTTGAATGAATGATGGCAAATTGATATTTTCGAAGAGTATTTTATTTCTATTATTCTTATCTTTTTTATTTGTAGTGCTACAGCTTAAACTTATTTATAAAGGCACTAGACACTAATAGTTAATTAACCAACTTTTATGGAATAATTAAATCGAAAATCTATAGCCGTTAAAAAAATAGAATCAGTCTTGTTGCTGCCGTCAGTATGAGAAATATATTTTCTCTTCCATTGCCTGTTTTAGCCCAACTGCTAATTTAAGAAGCTGGAGATGCTTTCAGCTCTAATTGCAGCAGCTATTGAGGGAATTTTCCCACAGGGACTCACAAAGGATACTTGAGCAGGCAATGAATTAAGCAATTTAAGTAGTCTAAGAAGTTAGCGTAAGAAAACCATTTGAGAAAACTTAAATATTGCACTTGTGTGGTTGAATTTATATATATTAAAATATTTTATTAATATAGTAAATTAAATATTTAAATGGTAACAACTGTTGGGGAATATACTATTAAGTATAAATTATTATTAATATTTATTTATATAGATACAAATTTAAGTTGTTTGCTGGAAGTTATATGAAAATTCATTAGAAAATATTGTTAATTGAAATAATTATTCCATTAATTATTTAATGCAATTTAAATGTTTCAATTCTTTTGGTGCAAGCCAAATGAGTATATAAAATATATTCTTGTAAATATGTAACTTTATCTATTGCTGATTTATAACTTTGTCAGTTTATTTTTAATGAGCTTTGTTCAAAATTACACATGTTTCTTTAGCTTTTCTTCACAGACTTAAAAACTTTTAGCTGCTCATTCATGAAGTGTAGCATCAACTATAGTGGATAATTTACAGGGTATCTGTAGCCAGGCATTAAGTCAGAGCTCAGGTAAGAACTGTGCTTGAAGTCGCCTGGTCAAGTAACTTGTCGCGTTAAGGAGACAGCGTCAAATGCCTTGTCAAGCGGCCACTTAACGTGAGCTTAACTGGCAGAAAGAGACAGAGAGATGGAGATAGAGAGCGAGAGGGAGATAGAGAGCGAGAGAGAGATAGAGAAAGTAGATTAATAGCTGACTAGCGAGCCTAAGCGTGGCGCTGGAAATGTTGCAGCTGCGCTTAGCAAGGTTAATATTGAAGGAGGCGGTAGGGGGCGTGTCGCACAGCTCTTAACTAATTTAAATCATTTTAATGGTCTCCCAGCTCAAGTCGCAACTAATTCCGCAGCCAAATGCAAATCCCAAATGCCATAAATGTGGCGCCTCCCCCTTCCCCCTTGCCCCCCCCCCAGTCTCCTGCCTCCTGCTTGCCCCCAGTTGAGGCGCGGCTGGCGACAGACAACCGCAGTCGCAGTCGCAGTCGCAGTCGAAGTCGCAGCTTCTTCAGGACTTTGGCAACAACTTTCAATTGTTCCCTTTCGCTCGACAACTCGGTAATAGAATAAAGTTTACACCATGGGAATTCCAACTGTTGTTTTTCAAAACTCCCACCTGACCCCCAAAGATCTCGTCTTGTTCGCCGCCTTGTAATCCACTCAGCCCCAGACTTCCCCCTGTAAATCTGGCATATGTATGACAGTTGGCGTGGGGCAAACATCTTGCCGGAATTCGTAATCGTAATCCAGGCGAAACGCTAAGATGTTTATAGCCTCTTGCAAAAGGTATTTCAACGATGTGGCATGTATTTGCATTTACACTTAACACACACACACACACATTCACATTCCTTGAGCACATATATCAGGAAGATATATCCCAACTTGATGCCTTGATTTGCTTTATTTGCTATGCGCTGCATTGCTTATGCCCTTGTATTTTAATACGCTTTCATGGCATTTCAAATGGGGTTGCTTAGTCTCATTTCATTCCATTTTAATAAAATATTCAATTATAGGTAGCAAATAAAAATATAAAATTGAATTAATACAAATAAATTATTCATTTTAAAAATAATTCAAAAATTATTTGAAATCTATCTATTAATCTTACTCAGAGATCTTACGCAATCAGATTAGATGATAGGTTAGTTAATAAAATATTCAGATAAAAAATAAAATGAATCCAAAATATTGCTTTAATTTAATAGAAAATTTAAGCTTTTTAGCATGTTTTACCAATTTCAAGATTAAGTTGTCCTATTGCTCATTAGAAAACTAGTTGGATAAAATAATACAAATAGGGAAATACAAAACAAAATATAAATTAATATTTCTCCTTCTAAGGTATACAAATAAAAACCTTTTTGAACTGTTCTCCAATAGGAAATTTTAATTTTCTATATTGAGTTTAGCTTAGTCGTATATTTTATGAAAATAAATAATAGTAATAAACAAATTTAAACTTTTCAATTTTTTTGCTTATAGAGTATTTAATACTTGTGCTTTATAAATTGTTTATATTTAGTTTGGTTTTTTTTTAGTCAAATTCAGACTTATTATTCAGACTGTATTTAATAAGTGTTCCAAAATGTTTTATATTATAATATTGTAGTTCACAACATTTTTGTTTAATTTAACAATTAAAACTTGTAGTATTTTATTGTATTTATTGTAAATTTAATAATCACGAAAGTATTAAATTTATAACTATAAGTTTATCTTTACAAACTGATCATTTTAAATATGTGTATATATAATCTGTGCCAAGTTTCATTAGCTGCAAAACTCGATGGATAATTTGCTTTATAACAATATCATTTGCATTTTGCGTGCTTTTGCTTTGCATTTGTTAATTTACAATTTGCAATCCATCAATCACTCGACATAGCATCGAAAATTACAATAAATTGAAAATTTCCCTTCGACAATTTCACAGGCAGATCATTGGAGTAATTGAAAATTTCCCTTCGACAATTTCCCTTGGTCATTTTCCACTTGAAATGCAGTAACTTAAAGTGAGCTTATGAGTGCGTGTGTTTGTGTGTTTATTCATTTATTCAGCTTATTCATTTCACTTATATCAGATGACAGTCATTATATAATCGCGCAATTTGCTTGATCGAGTTTCAAGGGCGATGCCGAGCCAAATAAAAGAAAATTCAGCCAAAAGAAAGAAGCGAACAAAAAATCGCGCAAATTTTGCAGCTTTGTTTCACACTGACATACATACAAACATAAAGATGTATGTGTGTGTGTGTGTATGTTTAGCTCCCTCGCTTGAGACTCACCTACTTATGGCGCCTGCTGTCGTCTCTGTCGTCTGCTTATTGCTTTTATTTATTTACTAGACATAACTGCCAGTTCAAGCCCCCTTCCCCTCTCTTTATCACTCGCGCTCTCTTCATCGCACGCTCTTTGCCGTCTTTTGATTTGTTGTTGCTTTTGTCGCAGTCGGCGACGACGGCGTCGCAGGTGTTGCTGCGTTCATTTTTGTGGTGTTTATGTCAAAATGTGGCATTTTATGTGCGCGCTTAAAAGTATGCAAAATGTTGTGTCTGTCCGCCTGGGTGCTTGTCTCGGCTAAGGCATAAAACAAGCGCGCTTAAAAGTAGGCAGCACATATTTTTATCACACTTTTCTTTTTTTATATGCATGCCGCACGGCGTTCTTGCCCCCCCATGGGGCAGGCTGTGGCAACAATGGCGGGTGGTGGTTGCTTTGTGGCTGCGTGGCAATCAATATGCCAACTGTCCATTGATTGGATTTTGATTTGCCCTGCCGCGAAGACGGTTGAGTCGTAACCAAAACTCCCGGGGCCATAAAACTAATCAAGTTTAAATGCGAGTTGAGCATTAAACGTTAAGCTGCTTTAATGGACACACACACAGACACACAGACACAGACACTCTTAGAGTGAGTCACTAATTAAGTAATTACATTTCGCTCATTAAACGCGTCGGAGGAAATTCAACTTCAATTTGACTTGATGCTGTCTTTTCTAAGACTTCTTCGTTAGTTTCATGCTACACACATCCTTGTGTGCCCCTCTCGCCTTGTGCCTGTACATCAATCGATTGAATCGACGACGCTTAAATATTAATGATAAAATGAACACAAACGGTGGCAGCAAGTGGCGCCCTTTCGAGTCCCCATCTTGCCCCCCTCATCATCATCATCATCATCATCATCGTCGTGATGCTCTGTGGAGCTGCGACGCATTTCATAAGCAGCATCAAAAGTTTTGCGCAGTTTCTGCGATGAGTCATCGCGGCCAATTCGCTTTCGAGGAAGTCGACTCCAAAATCACCTGCAATTCGAAATAATTTTGAAAATGAATAAAGTGTATTCATATATTTTTATGTACTGTTGCTTCTACCGATGCAATCTCTTATTAAAAAATATAAAAATATATATAAATAAAATAATTAATTACTTATACTATAGTGAAAGTGGTTCAATGTTTCACTAGAAGTTAAAGACTGATATTAGATCATCAAAGTAATGAATTATTTTGCACGTTTCAAAGCTGTGGTTTTAGTGCAATTCCAACTTGACAAGTATTAATGTTTTATGATAGAAAATTAATGTTATAATTTTTCTTAAATTGTTAAATTGCTTGCATATAATTGCATATTAAGCTCATTAAACAGCTTAAAATAAATAAAAGAAAGAAAGAAAAAAAGTATGAAGTTAAAATATATTGAGCAATTTTGGAAGCCTTAAAGTTCAATTTAAGCAAATAGAAAATTAAAGAAAATTATTACAGAAATTAAACAAATATGCCTTAGTTTTTGGAGTGTAGGCGATCGAAAGCGAAAAAGCAAAGCGAAACCCAAAAAGGCGAAAAGCGCTATAGGAAAATATCAGACACCATAATTAACTAGCTCATAACGCACACAAAATGACGACGCATCTGAGCGAGAGCAACAAAGGATGCGTTGCAGCAGGACGAGGCTGCAGGAAGAGCAGGACGAGGCTGCAGCAGGGCGGCGGGGGGGGCAGCCAAGGGAGGCAGCCAGTTGCCAGATGTGGCAGCCACTGAGGAGAAAGGCCAACTTTTGTGTTTAGCCGCCACGTCGTTGTTGCAACTGGAGGGGGGCGTGGCACTTACATTGGATAATTTTTTGGCAGCAGACGCCAAAAATTCAGCAACCTTTTTTTCTTGTATCTTTCTCTTTTTTTTTGTTTTTTTTTTGCGCTGCTCGGCGAAAAATTGCAAAAGCCGTGCACTGAAGTGCTTTAAAAAGATAAAAGCCATTTATCACGCGCGCACACTCGCACACACACACACACACTCGCACACACACACACTCGCACACACACACATGTAGTGTAGTCAGGTGGCGCAGGATATGGAATTCAGAATCCAGACACGCGTGCCGCAACGCATTCTCATTGAACTGAGTAATCCCCACAAGAAATTGAAGCGGCGCCTGCACTTCGAGGCAACACGAAGCGCGAATACCCTGCATTTCCCTTCACAAAATCCAAAGAAATTAAAATAGTATATCAGCGTGGCACCAAAAAATATTTAATCTGATCTTGAAATTGTCTAGAACTGATTAATGATTTTTTTTAATTCTATAAATTTAGATGAACTGCTGAATTAAATTCAATATTTGAATTTTATAATTAAAGATTTCATTTGTATAGCAAACAAGTCTAAATTTGTCTCTTGAAATTGGCCTGAACTCTGGGACTTATTATTTTTTAATTTGAATATAAATTTGAAATCACAAAAAACTGTTGGATTAAATTAAGTAACGAATGTAATTAGGCTGATTTATGTAAAAGATTCAAATGGATTAGAACAGTTGCACAATTATATAAAAACAGATTTCAATGTGGGAGAAAGTAAATAACATATTTTTTTTAACTGCAATAAATCTCTAAACATTTTACCAAACTCTAGAAAATATTATTTAAGTTCCACTAAACTAAAAAACCGCATTATTAAAATGAACAATTAAAGTAAATTACAACTGACTTACAAAACATTTAAGGTGAAACCAGTTTTTTGTATAACAAGCAACTTTATTGCTCGGGAGCAAATCCAAAATCTATTGATTTTAATTCTGAATTTAAGCTAAAATTAGAGATTATTTATATTCAAAATATTTAAGCAACTTTCCTGGCCAAGATTGGTACTCCAACTTTAGGCATTTTATTGTCTTGGAATAAACTAATAATTATTTTTTGTTGGATGAACAATGTCACAAGTCGCATCGCTGCATCATCATAACCTGCAGCTAAGATATGCCCGCCTCACAGGGTAGCCAACTCGAACTCTTCGCGACGCATTTTCCAAGTTGAAGCAGCTTTTCCCCTCCCTCCCCCGTTTGCCGCGTGTGCTGTTAAGCCGCTTAGCCGATCAGCAGCCATTAGGCAGCGGCCCGTCTAACCGCACCCCAAATACCCTAACACCTGTCGCCCCCGTCCCTGCGCTCCACCGAGCAGTCTGTGACTGACTGCCCGACGAGTGTAATAATCTTTGGCTGGGCCTGATAATTTCTCAGCCTAAAAGCATGCAACAGTTTCGGTTTAGGTTTCGCCTTTATTTATCCATTTGGCTTTGCGCTGCACGTAGCAAAAGTTAGCCGAGTCATAAACCAGTTTTTCAATTTGTAATGCAAACGGCGCAAAAACAAAAAACAAAAAAAAACGAGTTTGTTGCGAATTTTTGTTGGCTTGAGTTGTAGATACCCTGTAACTGAATGAAAAAGCAACTGAATAATGCATAAATACTGCCAAGTGTTGCAGAATTGTGACTTTTATTTTAAAACAAAAAAAGATACAAATCTAAATAAAATGGAATGAGAATTAAAAAAGAAATAATAGAGTAAATTTAATATAAAAAATGTTTGGATTACGCAGAAGTGTGTACGTAAATACAAAGATACAAATCTAAATAAATTGAACCATAAAATAAATTATACAGTGTCTGCTTAAAATATTATTTAGAAATTTAATATAAATTATTTGTTGATTAGGCAGAATTAAATCCTTTAAGGCTTCAATTATTATTTGCAAATGTTAATTATTATTATTTTATTAGTACTAAAATGTGTTATATAGAGAAAGTTGTTTTTTAATTTATGCTGATTATGCAGGCTTGGTTGTTGATTGATTGCATTCGTGAAAATGTGTTTGGAATATTATTTATAAATGCATAAAAATGTGTCAATATTGGAATTTTATTTTATTTTATCTGATGCAAAAGTGAAAACTAAATCCAAACTAAGTATAAAGAATAACTAAATATATCATAGATTAAATTAATACTACTGCTTACTAGCCACTAAGTTTTATTAGAATTATGTACAGATTGAAATACACGTATTTATTTAATTACAAAATACAAAACTTAAAGAAAGTAAATTTAAGTTCAGTTAGTTTTCGTATATTTCCAAATATTTGTATGCTTGAAATTAATTGAATTTATTTAATTAAAAAAGAATGTAAATTTTAGTTCAGAGAGTTTACTTTGAACATGTAGATTTAAAAATATGAATATTATTAAATTAAATGTATTTGTTTAATTTAAAATTATTTCAAAAATAGATTTAAGTTCAAAGAGTCTACGTAATATATTTGCATTTTTTACACACAGCAATAGACTGTATGTGAAATGAGCTGTTGCAATTGTTATTTGTAGATTTTAGGCTACCCTTTGTGATGTGTGTTTACAGGGTGTCGGCGCATAAAAAAGGTTTTTCTTTTTGCAAAGTGTATTGGAAACTGTTTTGTAGTTGTTGCTTGGGATCGAGCCGTGTCGTAAATAAGCAGCAACAACGACAACAGCACTTTTGGTTTTGTTCCTTTGGCCACGTTGGATGCAATGGCGGCCACTAAATTTGCCAAGGCAGCAGCTGCGACGGCGACGGCGACTGCGACGTCAGCAGCGGTTTTTATCGCATTCGCGTGTCTGACGTGCATGCTTCACTTCTGCCAATACACAACCCCAACCCTCTCCCTCAACGACAAGCGACTACTTTTACCCTCTCTCTCTCTCTCTCTCTCTCTCTCTTTTTCACTTGTTGTCGTCTCCCACACGCAACAAAGCTGAAAATTGCTACTTTGCACAGCGCCGTCGACGTCGACGTCGTCGTCGTCGTCGTCTATGTTGTGGAGAAATGTGGAGTACTGGGTTAATATGTCTATCACTTTTATGGCTAGTTGACGCTGCTAACCACATATTAATTTCGAGAGTTATTAGCCGTTTTTATTGCCGCCAACAAGTGCCGCACATTGTTGCAACTTTCGCGCATTTTGGGCGTGTCATCGCCGCGCTGCATGTTGCGCAAACATCGCTTGGATTATGGTAATGCACTTAAATGAAGATCGTATTAAATATATAATTATTGCATAGCCAATTGTGCCAAGGTTTCAAATTCAAATAGTTGCTGCTATTCTGCCGAAGTTTTCAGAATATTACAAAAAGTCTTTAAACTGGGCGTCTGCCCAATCTAAGCAGCAAGGCTTCAAAATTATGTTAATTATGGTCAAGAGAAAAGTGAAATGCCTTTGAAATATTTAGTATACATATATAAATGAGATTTCGATTTCAGTCGAGTTTCGAATTGCGGCTCACTCACATATTGATCCCCTTTTATCCATATTTCATGTATAGACCCAGTTAATTTAATTGTTGCTAATCCTCTAGTAACCTCAGCCCCTATTCAACCTGAATAATATATTGTATCTAAGAAACAAATACGTAAGTTTAATACAAAAAGAGATTTGTTTTGGTAGCAAAATAATAATGCTATTATCCAGACGTTGCATCTTATAGTATTTTATATTTTTGCAAATACAATTGACAATTTTTTTCGTAGCGAAATAATGATGATATTGTTCAGATAGAAACGCCAATCTATCATATGTTTTTAGTAAATAAGATAACATTTTTCCCCACATTTTTCCAACTATCTTTGTTGTTTTAACTGTATTTTATATAATTTTCTACAAATTAATTTATTTAACTACTCATCTATCTATCGATCGATCTATCTATCTATCTATCTATCTATCTATCTATCTATCTATCTATCTATCTATCTATCTATCTATCTATCTATCTATCTATCTATCTATCTATCTATCTATCTATCTAGCTATCGATCTATCAATCTATATATCTATTTATCTATCTATAACTATCCTAACAAACTTCTCAAATATGTACATACATATATGTATCTAAATAATGATATATATATTTATTATTTATTTATAATAGTTAGATATCATTTAAATTAACACAAATTTATTTCTAAAGATCTGGCTGCCAAGGCCTTCGGTTTGCATATATACAATTTATTGCTATCCATCTTAGTAAAAATCTTTCTATCAATCCTCATTGTACATATATATTTCTTTCTATTTATCAATCTATATTTTACTATATAACTATTACCTATCGGTTCTTGTGTAGATCATTCAGATATGTGGTAAACTTAGCATCATATTGTATTTTATATTTTTTATATCTAAAATCTTTGTATATGCACTTATCAGGTTGTCTTTATCCGTTCTTTTATGCCAAGTTTTGGACTTAGAATTCGCAGCTAATGAAGTTGCCGGCGACTTTTGCAGTTCGCCTCAGTTTTTCCGCTTTGTTGTAAGGTTTTGTTGTTGAGTTGGCATTGGACGATGATTTGCATTCGGATCTTGTTGCATGCCCCCAGTTTCGCTCGAGTGCAGCGAAATGTTTCTCTCTCTCTCTTTGTTGCTCTCTTTCTTGATCTGTCCTGCATTGTCTATAGTTTTTGTGTGGTGCGTTTCCTAGTGCGGTTGCAGCGGGTTTCACCTAACCACATGCAGCACTTGCCTCAGGGCTGCGTCGTTGCCCCGCCGTTGCACTTGTTGTCGAGCATTTTATCAAGGCAACAAACCGCGATGTTGTTGTTGTTGTTTGTGTTTGCATTGCTCTTATTGGATTATGCGCTTTCTCTTTCACACATTTCCGCATGCGACTGCAGTAAATAGCAGTGGAGAGGTGCGGGGAGGGAGAGTGGAAGAGGGACGGAGCTATGCCAGTTTTGCGGAAAAACCAGACCGGCAGCCTTCCCTCTCGCTCTCTCCCCTGCTGCGCTTGGTGGAAAGCCAAGTCCGTGGCTTGTGGCATGCAGTGAAAAGCGCCGCTGCTGCTGCTGCTGCCGAAGCCGGTCAAGCTGGAACTATTGCGCTGCAAATTGAATTTCCATTTAGCATTTCCACTAGCGGCTTAATTAATTTGCATTTTCTTCTTCTTCTTCTTCATCTTCTTGTTGTTGGTTGCTCTTATCGATTTTTGATTGCAGTTGATTGAACCTCTGCCTGTGACTCAGCAAATGGCTTCCTTTGGTTCCCGCTCTCTTAAGCGCTCTCGCTCTCGCTTGCACTTGCTTTTGCGTTCGGCTAGTTTTGCTAAAAATTTGAAATTCCATTTTCGTGCCTGTTCGCACGCATGCGTCTAGTGCTTGGCGCTCTCACACACACTTGCAGGCGCTCGCTCTCTTTGCTTGCGATTGCGCCTGCATTTATTGCCTGCTTTCACACAGCCTGGCGCTCGCTCGCTCGCTTGCTCTCTCTCTTCGAATGCGCTCTCTTGGCGCGAGAGTGCGCCAATGACTTGGTGTCGCTTGAATGTCGTTGTCTTCTTCAGTCACTCGCAAACTTTCAATGTGAACGCGCGCGCGCTACGCCAACGTTTTCGGTCTTCGGTCGGTCTGCGCGTCTGTGTCTGTGTTGGGCAGCCTCTGCGGCTGCCGCGTAATCGAAGTGTTTTCTTAAGGTGTGTGTATGTGTTTGTATATTATCACCCCCTTCCCCCGCCCACCCCGTCTGCTCCAAACACACCCGCGACGCGACGCGACGCTTGTGATTCATTCAAATAAAGCGAATTTCGCCAGCCTCAAACATCATTTGTTGTTGTTGTCGTTGTTGCTGCTGTTCTTGCTCTTGTAGTTGTCGTTGTGCTGCGCTGTAGCCTAACGGTAACGGTAAAGTGAGCAAGCAGCTTAAGGCCCAGCAACAAAAGACGCTTATTATTGTATTTTTCTCGTTTCTTTTCGACACACGACAAAACGAAGAAGCTCCAAGTAACAATAAAAGCAACAACAACAGCAAATGAAATTTGCAATTTATGTAATGTTTGTTTTACGATTATTGTTGTTACTGTAGCCCCGAGAGTTCAGCGAAGAGTTCAAAGCAAACCTTAAAAAAACGAAGAGTTTGCAATCAATGAAAACTGTTTGAGGTTAGGTGCAAAGCAAGAAAATTGGAAAGGTCAATTCTTGAAGGATATTGGAAGGGGAAATTCATGGGCAAATTTAAATATGATCTAAGCAGGGGAAATTGTCAAGCTCAATTGTTGAGAAATATTACAAAGGGAAATTGTGTCAGGTACTTATTGGATATTCGCTGTTAAATTTAAATATGATCTAAACAAGGGAAATTCTGAAGGGAAATTGTCAAGCCACACTCGAAACGGTT
Source organism: Drosophila ustulata (assembly GCA_035047365.1). Lineage (NCBI taxonomy): Eukaryota > Metazoa > Arthropoda > Insecta > Diptera > Drosophilidae > Drosophila > Drosophila ustulata. Next base: position 12,129,352 of record JAWNPT010000080.1, read on the forward strand.
GTTCGTCCAGTCCATTTATTATTTCTAGTTCAATTTGAAAATACTTGTTTTTTATTCTCTTATCTCTGGGATTTCCCAAGTACGAATATTATGTCAATTGCATTATTAATCACACCATATTATGCATACCATATTTGCTATGATAAGCAAGGTCATTAATCATTGCAACCCTTCTTTGAAGGCACAAAGCTTTCCAGCGATGATGACTAAGTTCAGTCATAAGAGCTGCAAAAACCATTGTGACTTAATTAGCGCTTCAATTAAGCTTCGTTCTAGCTAAAGAAAGGATTCATGTCGTGATCGTGTTTAAGACACAAAAGAAGACGACTTGAGAAGATAAAGAAAAAAGATGCGAGCGAATGCAATTGTGAAACTGAAATTGAAATTGACTAATTAAAGTGAAAAGCAAGAAATTGCGTGTGAAGAGAGACTTTGGAAATTTCGATTAAACTTTGATCAGCTCAGAAATTGACGATTAATTAATGTACAATTCAATAAAAAAGAATGAGAAGAGAACAAATAATATTTAATGTACATATAACATATATGAATATAAATATTTATGTATAGATTTCTTTATTCTACAATATCTGTTGAAATGAAATTGACAAATTAAAGTTAAAAGCGAAAAATTGCGTGACATTAGAAATTTTGATCAAAATTTGGATATTCTCAAAAATTGACGATTTATTAATGTACAGTCTTCAATAAAAAGAATGAGAACAGATAAAAATAATATTAATTATACAAATATGTTTTATACATACATTTCTAGCTTCAACGTTGTGCATAATGAAATAAATGTAGGGAACATAATATCTGAGGAACATTAGATACTTATAGATTTTTCTAAACCGCTCCAAATGCTTTTTCTCGATTGTGCTAAAACCGCGTGCGAATCGCTAGAAAAACGCTCCGTTGTCGTCGTCGTCGGTTTTCCACTATTATTTGCAATTTTTTCTTGTTTATTTTTGTTGTTGTTGTTGGTTTGTTTACAATTTTTGCATTAAGCGAAAAGAAGCCCATTAAAATATATGTATCTGAGTGTCCGGTTATATGGGTGTGTGTGTGTGTGTGTGTGTGTAGGCGTCTGTTGTGCTGTATAATATCGTCTGATTAGTTTAATTAAAGCGTATTTCCAATTGCATTGTGCGCAGTTTGCAGCCAGACACACACACACACACACAAAGACAGCCGAAAGTCAGTAAGCAAAAGTGAAGTTAAGTGATCGTCTTGGGCGCCACAAAAAAAAAAAATTAAAGAAAAAAAAGAAAACAAAAATAATAATAGCAGCATCGTCAACTTCAACGCAGAAAGAAGTCGGAAGATGACAACGACCAGCCTGGGACGACATTTTCTGGAAAAGTTCTTTCCATTTCGGTGAGTGCGAAAAACTGGCGAGGCGGGCGATGAAAACGCGACTGCAAAAAATATTTAGGAAAATAACAAAATACCAATGCCAAAAATAAATATGGGTCAGGCGACGAGAACTGAGAGTTCGACAATGCTGCTGCAACTGCAACAGGCAACAGGCAATTGCATCTGCCACACAAAGTGCTGTGTCTATTTTTGGTTTTTTGCATCTCAAGTTGCCTGTGTCACTTGTGCCGCAAATTGCAGGAAATTGTTGCAAGCACTGCAATCGATCGAGCCATCGCTGGAGTCACCAGCTATTAACGTCTCCGCGTTGCAAGCACTTAAACCGACAGACGGACGGACAGACGGACGGATTGAAGTGTTGCTTGTTGGCCGCTTGATTAATCCCCTTTTTATGTTTAGCCTGCGGGCAACTTTAATCGCGAGGCGATTGTTCATCTACCCATAAATTAAAACTGCAGCCTGGCATTAATTGTAAATTACACTTGAATAATAACAATAATTTGAGGCTGGCTACAGAATTTAGCAAAGCCTGCGACTCAAACTTCTTGGTTGGCTTCCTTATTATTCATTTGTCTGCAAATAGCTTTCTTGATCGAAAATGACTATTGGAAAATTTAGTTGATGAAAATTCCTTAAATATCAGCATCTTTTGCAGTTGTTTCTCATATCTCTAGTTATTAAATTTATATTCCAAACATTACATTTAAGGTTTATTTTCCAATTTCCTAATTGAAGTTATGTTTCATATTTACTATATCATTACAATAGATAATAATGGTTAATTCTTTTTTAAATTATTTTCTAGAAATTCTTTTTAAAGAGTATTCATTTTAAAATTTTCTTTATGAAGCTAATTTTTATTCTTTAATTTTCTTTCTTATGATCAGATCATTCTAACATACGATCATTTTAAATATATTTTTGAAAACTTTTTACATTTTTAGTATGAATTTTCTTTCCTATTCTAATCATATCTGTTAAATTTCTTGAATTTTTTATTTAAATTAATTTTTCTTGTTGATGTTAATTTTTGAGCATTATTTTCTTATTTTATTTTCTTTATACTGAACTAGTAACTTAAGGTGCTTAGCATCAATCTTAGTCATGATCTGCATAACAATTTCTTGATGTAAAAAGTCGATCCTCAATCTTCCTCTTGCAACATTTCGCCCACTGAAATCGGTGGACGATCAGTTCAGTTCAGTTTGCTGACTTCCACGAATAGTTGGCAGTAGTTTGACTAGCAGAATTGCAGAAAGGAAGTCGCAACCTGCTGCGGCTGCTGTTGGTTGCTGTTGCTGATTGCAATCCAATGATCTGCGATCGGATGCTTGTGGCATGTTGCAAGAGCGCTAGCTGAATATGATGAATGGGGCAAGCAACAAGCGCGATCATTTGACAACAAGCCAAAGCCAGCGACAGAGGCAGATAAAGAGACGGAGTAAAAGGCAAGTGGCAAGTTGCAAGTGGCAAGTGGCAAGTAATGGGGCAAGTACTGAGAGGCAAGTGTGCTGTCAACCACTTGACATTTGTCATATGCATTTAGATCGATGGTCGGTCCGCAAGTGGAATGTGGCCACAGTCATTTCCCTTGCCACAGCTGGCGTGGCAGGGTCTGAGAGGAACGGACGCTCTTCCGTCTTGTCTAAACAAACAAATCGGTGGCAGCGCGCAATATTGGCTTTGATCGAGCAAACAAGCGAAACAGGGCCAAAAGTTGACAGCTGTTGCAACGACTTTCGCTCTCTCCCTCCCTCTTGCTGGCTGGCTCTTTAGCAGCTAACGAGACGCAGTCAACACATTATCCTTGCTGCCAGTTGGCTAATAAACATATTTTCTCATTTCGGCCTGGCTCATTACGAGACACCCTCCCTTTGACCCTGCTCAGCTACCAGCTAAGCATTTTTATCGCGTGCTATAATTGTCTGCATAACAATAACACTTTTGGCATTAACAATCAGCAACAACCATAACCATTATGACAACAACAGCAACAACAACAAACAGTAATAAGCAAACAACTACAACAAAACAATGTCATAATTTTGCACAATAAAAAGTGTTTTTCTTGATTAAATGGCGAGGGAGTGAAAAGCATTTTGGGCGTGTCGGGGAGAAAAGGGGCACAAGACATGTAAAAGCTGCGAAAACCCGTCAAAAAAAAAAACTTTGGCGAGTTTTTCTTTTGTTGGCCGCTTTTCCCGAACGCTTTTCTTGGTGTGAAAATACCAAAAATGGCATTCGCTCATCGTTTTATTGCCAAGAGGGAGCAAAGGGTGAACTGAGTCAGAGAGAGTGAGAGAGTGAGAGAGGGAGTGAGGGAGTCACCGAAGGGGGAGGGGAAGACCCGTGATGTCAAGCGTGGGGTTAAAGAGCTGAGAGTGTTTATGAATTGTCGTCACCCAAATGGGGGCCAGGGGAAAGCGACAAGTTGGCTGACAGTTTACACATAAAAGTGCAACACATTCAACACTCCCTCACACACACACACACACACATTAATTGCAATGTAGTTAAATGACATGGGAAATATTAAGGTCCAAAATCGCATTTAATTTTATATTTCCGGCAAACTTCAAGCCATGTGTTCATTATTTTCATTGAAAAGGAAAGTGCTGAAAATTATGCATTAAATATTTTCAATTGTTATTAGTCTGCGGACACATAAATTGCTAAACTAAATGAATTATCTATAATATGGTGAAAATTATCTGAAGGATGTGAAGAGCGCCTCGAATAAATGAACTAACTGATAAATAGATAAAACAAAAATATAATTTCCACTCAAGTTTTTCTAAGCAACAATTCAATTTATAATTAGCTCAAACCATTAAAGCGAAATATTCAAATAATAGTTTCATTTTATTACAATTTAAAATAAATAAATAAATAAAAATTATAGATAATAATAAATACATTGTATTAAAATGAAACTATTATTTCAATATATATTGTATGCTTAATTTTTATTCTGAAGATAGTAAATTATAACTTTCTTCTTGATTCTTTAATCTTAACTAATAGTAAAAAATGCAGCAATTTTATTTTAAACTTTTTACAACTTATAAATTCATGCTTTTTAATACCTCTTAATTCAGCAACTATTTTTCAACACTTTGCTTTTACTTAAAGCATTTTAATTCCTTGGCATTTATTTCATTTAACACAATTGATTCGATTGCTTTTACCTGAGCCACTTTTTTATCCGCAAGAATTCCCGCCATTAATTTCATCTCAACTTTTCAACTCAAGAAGAGCAGCTCGAAAGCAAGTTCTGTCAACTGCAGTTGTTGTCGTTTATTTTGTTGCTGTGAGCTGTCTATCAGATGTTGATTGCCCATCCCTGGTGCATTCCTCGCTTGTCGCGAACGTTGTCCATTTTGTGATTGGAGAAAGTCCAAATTGTAATTGCCATTTGCCATTGCCATTTGCCATATTTGATCATTTCTCTGCGTCGAGATGCAACAAAATTCGCGTGGCGCCCCCAATGCAACACGTCCATAAATACGCCGCATACATTGTCGCATATGGGCGAGCAACATCAACATAATCATCGTCATCGCCGTCGTCATCATAATCATATTTGTATACCCCAACATAGGCGGGGTATTTCGATTTCCTTGTAAAGTTAGTTTGATTTTACTTTTCATTTGTTAAAATTAATTTATTATATATTTATTTATATTTTTATATATTTTTGCGGTTTTCTGTATTTGCCTTCTTGAAAACATAGTTTGAATGAATCAACTAGGAAATGGAAATTATACAACTTGTTGTGGTTTTAACTTAATTTATGTTAATATCAAATTATGCAGTAATAATAACTATGACTATCGCAGTAGTTTATTTAGCGATAGGAATTTTAGAGTAAATAAAATATAAGAATCTATAAATACGAGTGGAATATTAAGTACATAGTTCTTAAGATTTGTTTTGCTGCTTTTAATACAAAATATTAGCTGCAATTTATAAAATTAAATAATTAATTTAATTGCAAATATGAAAGCTTAGTATTCATTATAATCATCTTAACTCTGCATAACATTAGCATGTATGATATATTTTATTTCCAATTATATTATGTATATTACATTTAATTTCATTTTATTTTTGATAGAGTTTTTTAAGAATTTTTAGCTCAGCATAGCATTAACATTAATTATATACTTCATATTCTCTAATATTAAATATATAACATTTTATTTTATTTTAAAATATTTATTTTTTATTGCGATTTCCAACCATATTTTTAAGCTCAGCATCGCATTAACATTATTTAATTTGAAATTATTTAAAATATCTTAAATTTAGGCAGTTTTTTTTAATTGATTTTCTTTGCTAATAATAATAATAATGAAGTGTATTTGAAGTGCTGTGCAATGCTTTTGCTTTAATTCCCTGCTCATTTTTTCCACGATTATTTGTTTATTTGTTGCGCTGACTCTACACATCAATGCCCAGATCCCAGATCCCAGCTCCCTCCCTCCCTGCTCCCCTCCCTCAGTCCCTGTTGCTGTTGTTGTTGCTCTCATTTTGCCCTGTGGCAACTTTCGCTTGAAAATTTATTAATTTATCCTAGGGGAGCAATAGTTTGGCGTGTGTTGCTCCCTCTTTGGATTATGGTGTGGGCAACCAGACGGCAAACAGCTTCACAGTCAGCTCGCCTCTCCCCTCCCCTGCCTCCTCTTCACCCTACTCTCAACTGACCCAAGCACGCATGTTGTTGTTGCCGGGTTTTTTTTTTTTTTTTGCCGTTGCCATGTTATACCCTGTAGCCATAAAATGTGTGGAGGCCGGAAGAAAATTGCTGGCTCTTTGAGGTATTAAAACAGGCTATATGCTGATATGACAGGAGGAAGGGATTTGTTTATTGTAATATTTAAATATTAATATAATTTGTTTTCCGTTTTAATTTTAATATGTAGAAAAATAAACAATTTTTTTGATTATAATATTTTAATATGAATATTATTTGTAATACCGAAAAACATAAGTTGAAGATGCAGATGCTAAATAGTATGCAAAACGAAAATATATATAATTGCTTATTATAATAAGATTCATATTGTTTCTACTCCGAAAACACAATTTAAAGAATATTTATAATCTTAATTTTAGTATGCAGATGATTTAAAATCGAGGAAATTGCTAAATATAAATAAAATTCCTATATTGATGTGGAATGAAATTATATTATTTGAATGACTATTAATTAATTAGTGTATTATATTATATTTTATTAGAAGAATATTTATATATTATATTTAATAATACAATTAATTTATATACAAAAAGAATGTAAATTATAAAATTGAACTGAAGTATGTCAATAAGAATTCAAGCTGTCGGCAATTGAAATAATTTTCATACAGGGTATGTCCGCGTCGAGCATGCTCCACATCACATATTAGAGTTCCATTGTGTATGTGTTTTTTTTTTGTTATTTGGCAACTTCAACTTCAAATGGCGCCGCATGCCGTTAAGATACTTTTGTTGTTCTTGTTGCTGCTGAGCTGAAGCTGAAACAGAAACCGAAGCAGCTACTGCGAGATGGACAGATGGAGCACAGAGGGGAAAGAGGGAGGGGCATGGGTATTATTTAATTACAGGCTACAGTTGTCCTGTCGCTGCCCCTGGCTGCGAAACCCACCTAACTACATAACGGCTCCCCATTCCGGCCCCAGGGCTTTGGCTGCTTTTGCTCCTCAACTTTGCTCTTTTGGGCGCTTTATCGTAAAAATATTTTCAAGCTGCTGCAGTTAGAGGGAGAGAAGCAAGTGGGCGGGGGGACACATTCCCTTTAGAATGCCAATTTCTTGACCCCGTCAATGGCCTGTGGGAGCCTCAGAACAATTTGAAAATCTTGCTACCTCGAAAGTTTTTAATTATTTTACATGTTTTTTTCGTTGCTGTTGCTCTTCTTCGTTTTTGTTCTTGTTGTATATTTTATTATTGCCATTGACCGCCGTTGGTTGTTGGGCATTAAATTACAAGAACAACATCGGATTCAATTAATGTCATTGCTTACGTTTCTTTTTTTCTTCTTCTCATTGCAGGTGAGTTTCGTCCACTTGAACTTTTAGTTTTCCATTCTTGTCCACTCAAGTACAAGTAAGTACAAAGTTTGCCAACAACTGCAACTGGACTTCTGTGTTCACAACAAATTCAGCTTCACATTCTCATCACCATTATTATCGCACATCATCTGGCACTTCATTTTCCACATCATCTTTTCCCCATATGCCGGCCGACTTCTGCAAATATTGCGCTCCATTTTTTGTTCGTTTATTTTCCCCGAATTGACAGTTTGTTTACACTATGGAAAATTCTATGTTGTGCGGGGGAGGGGCAGCAGATTGTCTGCCTCTGATATGCTCCACCTCCGTGTCTTTCTTCTCGTGGGTGGCTCTTGTCAGCGCATCCAGCCAATTGTGTCAAACAAACTCGAATGCAGACAGCTTCCAGTTGAGGCGAAGCAACTGCAAAAAATCAAACGGAAATTATTTCACATATTTACCATTAATCGGCGCGATCTTTATCGGGAATTGTTGCGGAAATCGTTTCTAATCTCAAATCGAAAACTATTCGCAGAAAACTTCAGCTGCGAGTTTAGTCATCTTAAATAATGGCAAAATCAAAACCAATTATATGTCATAATAATTATACCCGCTACCCATAGGGTAGAAGGGTATTATTTTTGTTTTAAATTTGAAATCTTTTCATGAATTGAAGATGAAATATTACTAGCGATTACATTTTGTATATATTTTTTATGATAGATATTTTCTATGATTTCTATGCATAAAACATTTACAAATTCGATGGTTACAGTATAGGTAAATCTTTGTCAATCTTCAATAATTTTATAATTTATGCACTTTATTCCTATCTTTCTTTTTCATAACCGAAGCGCGTTTCTAATGCAGCGATGCAAAAGCTGCGAAGCTCTTAAAAGATGCACAGATTTCTGCAGCCTGCTTTTAGGCTGTTTAGGCAGAATTATTTTAAATGTTGTTGTTCATAATTTAATATTTTCTTAACCGTGGGTAGCAATCAACATAATAATACTGCTGGAAAATTATTTTATTTAGTTTTTGTATATTTTCTCAGACTTGCTTTTTCAAATCATTGTGGCCACTGAATCAAGGTTACATAAAGAGATTTGTAATCAAATATATCCCTGTCAATTTTACATAACAACTTATTGAAGGCGATACATATTTGTATAAATAAAATTCATAGTCTTTATCAAAGTATACTTTTAGGATCATAAATTAGAAATGCAGAAAGTTAAATGGGTCAAGGGAGGATAATGAATTGATGATTAATAATAATAAAACCAAAAGAAAACAATTCAATTGAGGAAGCTATAATAAATAAATACAATTAAAAATACATTGTAAACATTAAAAACTGCAATTGAAATAATGATTTTAAATGAATAACAAAAGTAAAATGATGGATGCCAAGCAACAGAGCCAACAGGTTTTTGTGGCTGAAAGTCGCAGGGAGGCAGGGAGGGAAAAATACAAGTACCGCTGGACAGCAGCGGTCGGTTTGGACGTGGTCTAAACACAACTACACAATCGGGGCTTAAAGATGCGACAACGGCACAAAGAGTGGCCACGAAATGGGGAATGGGAAGACGAAATATTTCATGGCCATTAAAATATTTTGTGGTTGGCGTCGACGTCGACGTCGTCGCTGTTGCTTATTGTTTATTTATAATTAATCATTTGGCCTTAAAACACACACAGAGCGCAGCGCAACCAGAAATATGCACATAATGTGGCCAACCGCAATAACAAGGCGCGGAGGCGCAGGATTCAGGACAACGCGCAGCGCCAATGAGGCAGAAGCAAAGTTGAAATGCTGAAACCGATATAAATTGCATTATGGGCAAATTAATTGTTTTTACCGGCATGATGCGAAGGACACAGGGAGGAGTGCAGGGGGAGGGGGACATTAATGGCAACCCTGGCAAATCCAAGCAGACGGCACAAGGCCCAAGGACATTAATAAGGCCCAAAGGATGTGGTGACATTAATTGCGCGACGTCCGAGGGCAGCGAGGGCGGCAGGGGCGGTGGAGAAAAGGGGGCGAGCCAGTCATTACATTTCCATATAAATATTTATCGCATGTGATAATGCCATGAGGACTCCAGAGAGAGAGCGAGAGCGAGAGAGGGGGACATTTTTGGGGGTTGGGCTCGTCAATAGTTTTTCAATTTGTGTAATATATGCCGTGCTGTAGAGCAGGACAGCAGCTGCAATAGACGGCAGCATCTGCACAAAATGTCCCCACTCGCCGTCTCACTCACTCCCTTTGTGCATATGTCCGTGTGTGTGTGTGTGTGTGTGTGTGTGTGTCTGCGCCTGGCTTTGCATATGTAATTAAAGGCGACAATCCCGCTGCCTGCCAAATGGCCAAGAAATCGTAATGGGCATTTAGCAGAAACCTTCTTCTGCGTGGCTCCAAGCAAATCACATTAATTACTTTAATTAATAATTGTCTGGCATTAAATTTGATTTATTTGTGTGTTTGCCTGCTTAAGTCGGTTAAACTCTCTCGTCGCTCTCTCGCTCTCTTGCTTTGTTGTGCGCTTCGCTCTCTTTACAAACAAAGCAACAGCTGGTCGATCATTTGGTCGCTCGAGGCCACAAAACTACAAAGCAACAACACGAAACAAAAAAAAAACAACAATCGCTACGGCAAGAACAAAGGCCACAGCGAGAAGAACAAAACTTTGGAAACAGCTTGGCGAAGGGCTCTCCCACGTTCAAGTTGCCATGACAATGCTAAAGACTCTCACACACGCACGCACACACGCACACACATACGCACACATGTGTTCCACTTCCTTGGCAGCCAGCGAAGATCTTTAATAGCTCCCACACTCTGCTCTCTTTGCTGTTCGGTCGCTCTCTCACTTCGCACGCTTCGTTGAGCTTTTTGCCCAACGGCAGCAGCGACGTCAGCAGAATTGGGCGCGTTTTACACAGTCGAACAAAAGTATCCAAAATTTGACATTTCAATTGCGATGTTTGGAAAGTGCTTTGCATTTGTGTGTCGGACGTGTAAAAGATCTTAAGTATGTTTATAGCTGGGCGTGTTTCTGCGCTGCGAGGGAGGGAGACAGGCAGCGGGCCGCAACGGGTTACAACCTTGTTGCACCGACCATGCGGCGCTTTTAATAGTTTTGCTTTTGCTTTTGTTTTTCTTTTGGTTTTATGCGCGCGTCTGCAGTGCGGTTAACCCAAAACAATGCGAGCGCTTTGTTGATGCTGATCAAACGCGCTGCAGTCGCAGTGGCGGTGGCAGTGGCATATGGCGTATACGCAATCAATGCGCAGCGATCTCGAATCAAAAACAACAACAGCAACAAAAGCAAAATAAAACGCATGCGATTTGCGCAATTTGCTCGCATGCAGCAACTGCATCCACAACAACAACAAACGCAACTGCAGCTCCAACTTCAACTACCAACGCAGCGACGCCAACAGCAAACTCGTTCCACACACATACAAGTATGTGTATGCTCACACAGCATCAGCGCCAAACAAAGCACATTGGTGTGACAGCGACAATATTGTAATACAAGAAGTTGTCTTGCCTATTTACATGCTTTGCATTTAGAAGCATTTTTGGAGCAGCTCTCGAACCACGGTGCCGCATTTCGGCGAAGAGAACCGTGCGTTTTGTTGTACGGTAAAGCGGGTGGCCGAGCAGCGAAGAGCGAATGCGCCGAACAAGCACGAGCTCCACTGTCGTTGTCGTTGTCGCTGCTGCTGCTCTGCCGCCATGTTATGCTATCGGCCGGCCAACTCTGCCGGCTTCGGTTGCGCTCAGTTGTGTTTTGCGTTCCACAGGCGACGGACGAAAGTTTTGTAAGCGCAGCGTGTGCGGTTGATTTTTTTGTTTTTTGTGTGTGTTGTGTTGTTTTTACTTATTTGTTGCTGTAGTAGCTGCGCCTATGCGACTCTCTGTGTGTGTGTGTGTGTGTGCGTGTGTCGATCAAAAATTAACGTTTGTGTGCAAAGCAAACAAAACAAAACAAACCCAAAGCAAATGAAACAAAAAATCAAAATAAAAATAAATAAATAAAGAAGCAAAAGGCAAAACTAAAACTAAAGAAAACGCCAAATACGATTATATTTTGATTACAAATGGCGATTTATTTTACACATTTTGTTTCGGTTTTTGTATTGTGTGCAGTTATAATTAGTTGACAGTTATATAATATTAATGCAATAATTAACAGAAATAAATAAAACACAAAATAAAGGGGAAACACAGCAACAACAAACTTTTGTTGTTGTTGTTGTTGTGTCTTTGCCGCTGCCTAAGCAAATTTTCGTTTTGTTTGTGTTTGCGTCGTTGTTGATGTGTTTTTATTTTTGCGTTTTTCGAAGTTTTGCAAGAAGTGCAAAAAAGGGGGAATAAAAAGTGCAAATTTAAATATTTTATTGAAAAGCGAAACAAAAAGCAATTTCAATCTCTGTGAAGTTGTTTAGAGGGGCAGCAGAAATCACTGAAGCGGATCAGCTTCACAGAGACTGACAGACTGACAAACTGACCGATGGACAGTTGGACAGATTGTTGGACTCTCAATGAGTCATTCAGCCTTCCATCCAACTCTGAAACCGGGTTTCGACTCTCTGACTCAGTACAACGAGATGATGTTCTTTAAACAATATCACAGAAATATTTACGATTAGCTACTCAAAGATTGTCCAATTACCAATCACAAATCAAATTAAACGAATTCTAATTCGGTATTATTGTTATTATTGTAACAAATTAAAACTAATTGGGTTGCTAAGTGTGCGTGACTTGCCGATTGACAGTTAATTGTTGCTCGAATGGATTGTAAATGCTTGTAAAATAAAAGATATGGCACGACTATTGTCAAAAAACTGCCTAGAAATTTATTTAAATTCGAAAAGCATTTAATGCAGGTCTTAAAATACAATTTGCAAAGAATTGTATTAATAAGATAATGATTTTATCACCTAGTCTTGTTTTGAAGATTCGCCCAGAAGTTAAACATTTAAATCTTCTAAAGAGTCTGAAGTTTTTAATGCCATTTCTTCACGTAAAATGTAATTTGTGTTAATGAATATATTTCTTTTGATTATTCATTATAAATGGATCTATAATTCCAAACAATCTTTACTAAAGTTTATAACTTAAATTGCAACTGGAATTATTATTCTATTAAAATATATTTATATAAAAATACATTTTAAACATTCCTGTAATTTTGCCTTAGTAGTTATTAGTTATTTGATATAACAATATATTGTCAATAGTATTTGCTTAATCTTTCTGCAATCTTGCCGCAAATCAAACTTTTATGGCAAACAGTTTAAAGTGAATAGAATTCATTAGAATTATATGAAATTGCTAAATGTTTTTTTATCACCTGTGGGTCTTCAAACTAAAGTTGGATAGTACTTATCTGAAATGCTGATGCGTGGCGAGGGGAACTCTTTGAGTTCTCGTCCCGTCAAAATGTCTCATGGGGCAACATGTGATTAAGTGGCTAAAAATAAACTGTGTGGCCTGTGTGGCAGTGGCAGAGACATGTGCTACACATGTATCTTGCATTTTCCATTTCAATTCCAATTCCAATTCCCATTTTCCACATTCGGGTGGAGCGACATTAATGCCAGCTAAAATCATTAGCAAATCAATTTTACAACAAATGTGACAACACTTAAAGAGGGGCACGAAGAGGGGCTGGGGGGGGGCAGCATAATGTGGCACTTGCAACACTTTGGAGGCGCCGTTAAGGGGCCAGCGCCCCCATGGGCTACTTGCGGTTAACGTTTATTGACTGCAAAATGCAGAATAACAACAAATGCAGTTAGACGTCGACTGCGACGTCGACTGCGCTTCGTTTGCTTTTGGTGTCGAGAGCGCGGCAAAAGTCGCGAGCAAAACGCGCGCGATTTTTGCATACCGCAAACTTGCAGTTTTTTTTTTTATTTTATTGCATTTCGCATTTTTACTTTAAACTGTTGTTGCTGCATTGTGGGTTTAATTTACGTACATAATAGAGGGAAATGTGGCGCGTCAGCTGCCATGGCAACAACAGCTTGAACGAATGAACGAATGAATGAATGAATGAGTGCATGATTGGGTGAACGAGTGAATGAATGAATGTTCGAGTGCGCGCTTGACTGCGCTATGCAAATGCCGATGCAGCAACGAAAAAACCCCAATAAACAAACGAAACAAAATGAGAATAAAATACAATTTCTTTAACATTATTTGTTTGCCTCACAACAACGAATGGAAATGGAAATGAAAATTGGAAAACAGCGCTATGAAAATGCAACTGCAACTGCAACGTGGCAATTTCGTGCACCAAGTTGCATTTTAAATCATTTACGTCAAAACGTCAACGAACTGTCTCCACAACAACAACAAAAAAAAACGTAAAACAAGCAAAAAAAAAAACAGCAAAGAAAACGGTGAAAAATTTATATCAACAGCAGAGACGGCGTCACTGTGTGTGTGTGCGAGCGAGACGGCAAGCAAATTTGCATATTCCAGCAGAAAAGCGAAAAAACTAAAGGTTTTTTTCATAGCTCACGTAAGTTGCAAAAACAATAACAATTATTTGCTTAATATGTGAAAATTTTGATGCCACCAAAAAATCATAAATTAAAAAACAAAAGAGGAAGCGAATTCTTGCAAACTGCACTCGAAAAATTGTTGAAAAAAGGGGGTGAAAAAATAAAGTGTTGACTGTCGAGCATTATAATTATTTGTCATTATTTTACAATGAAACTCTTGGGAAATGTTTGTTGGGTCATTGCATAATTCAATATTTAAAGTGCGGATCGATTTACATTGAAGTGTTGTAATTATATTTAATTACTTTTGAGTAATAATAAATAATGTCTTAGATTCCATTCAATTTAATAATGAAATTGATTACTCGACATTTTCAACAGTCATTTATCAGTTTTATCGGGCTGATAAGTTGCGTTATCAGTTGCAGTTGTTGTCGAGTTTGTAATCGTTGAAAACAAATCTCTGCTGATAATAAAGCAGATGCAATCGATAAGCCGCAAGTCGGTATCAATTTAGCTAAAAGATAAATTTTAATAAAAGATACAAAATTGATTTCTGCTCAGCAATGAAATATCAAATTGAAAACAAAAAGGTTTCGAATAAAAGTTGTTTAACCGCCGTCTGGTTTAATGCAACTTTTCGATTGGCATTGACAACTTTACGATTGATTTTATTTATTTATTTGCAACTATTGCTCGGCGAAGCATAATAAAATCGCTACTCAAATGCAGCCCACAAATTGCTGCAAGTTTAATGCCAATTTCAAGTTGCCAACTTGCAACACACACACACACACATGGTCTAGACGCTGTGCCACAAAACTGTGGGTAGATAGCAGAAGAGAGAGAGACTGGATAGAGAGAGAGAGAGAAACTAGTCGTATATTGGCAGTTTGAGCCTTATCAGCGCCTTTGCACTGTCGATAACTCAGAATTGTCGCCGCACAGAGTGGTGGCCAGTGACCCATGTGGCATGTTCATGGTCTGTGCCCCATCACCTGCCCACGAATGTCGCACAAGTTGCACAGCGCCCGATAAGGGACGGCAGTCGAAAGTTTTGTTTGCCACAAGGGCCGAGCGCAGCGCTACACAGCGAGAAAAAAGAGTTGCTAAACTCAATACATCTTATTGTAGTTTGTTAAACATATTCTCCAATAATACAGAGTACTATTGCCACCAAAATAATATAATGTAAATGTATGTTAAAAAAGAAACCAGAAGATAGATGCTGAAATGAGTACGATAAATATTGAAAAATTCTGGAAGGAAATAAAATAGTGTTTTGTTCATGAAGGGATAGCAAAAAGTCTTAATTGAAGAACATATTTTAAATGCATGAACCCAAAATAGTGCAAATTGAATCTCAAATCAAGGTGACAAAAAAATGTATAATTTTACTTTCGATTTTTAATTGATAGTAATTGATTTTTGTAAGCTTCAAATATTAAATCCAATTCCAGCTCTTGAATTTTCTCGCTGTGTAGCAGCAAGTATATTAAATCGTGCTGTTGTTGTTGCGACGACACAATTTGTTTGTAATTTGTTTGTCTATAGACCAGTGACCTGCCCCTTGCCCCCTTGCCCCCTGCGACCCCCTCGTGTACCGAATTTGTATCTACACAAATCGCTGAGCAAACAGCGTTGGCCAAAGTCAAATGAAATCGATTGCCGCGGGCGCTAAAAGCAAACAACAAACAGCAAATAACAACAACAAATTGCCAGCAAATGCAACCCAAATAGACACTCGTAGGTGCCCCCCTCTCCCCCTCCCCTCCCCTCTTCCCGCTGCCAAAAGTTTTATCTGCCGCAGGCAGCGTCAACGTTTCGACGACTTTCGTTTTCGTTCATTTCGCTGCACCTGTCTTATCAGTAGAGGCCCCCTTCTTCCTCTCTCTCTCTCCCACTCTATCGCTCTCTCCCTCTCGCTCTGCAAACACACTCGAACCCAATCGAACCTATTTGGTAACCGATTTTGGATGGCGCGTCAGCGATTACCAAATTGTTTCTTCGCTTTTGCTTTCTTTCTTGCTGTGCTGTGCTGTGGCTCAACACGATGTCAATTGCGTCGTTTATCATGTTGATGAAGAGCCTCCGATAGTGCAAGACAAAGAAAGAAACAGAGAGTGAGAGAGAGGGAAGACAAGCTCCATTTAATTGTACATAACTCAAATGCGCGCCACAAACTTGTTGACCTATTGCTTTTTGGCTGGCTGCGTTTGCAACACAGCTACAACAACAATTTGCTGAAGATCATTTAATGCCACAACACGCAGTTCATCATTTATTGATAACCGTTGTTTAATGCCCCAATGTGGCAGTGTGGCAACAATGCTGCGACTTTGAAAAGATCTTGCGAAAGCCCATCATTAAACAGCAATTCATGGACATGTTAGATAGTTTATTCTATTATGATGGACAATAAATAAACTTAACTCCAAAGCTTGTCAATAAATAACTTGAATTCGCGTAGGCGACATTGAGTTTAACAGCATGTTAAACTGCCAGATAACTTCATGGGATCTACAACGAAATTGACGTTGTTCGATTTCGATTTAACAAAATAAATATATTCAGATACAGCTTCAACAATATGCTTAACTTCCACTTTGAAGTTCTTTAAGGTTTAATTTTATACTAAATTTCATATTAATTCGATAGAATTTATTTAGTTTGAACATATATTATTGGCTATATTAGTTGGAAATAATCCTTGAACAAACCGAAATATCTTAGGTATATATAGTGGCTATATTAGTTGAAAACATTTCTTAAACGAGACTAATATTTTATTTCTTGAGACCTACACTAAAATTTCTTGATGTAATGTTTTCAAAACAATATGAATCATAGCGATGCGTTGTATTTATCAATGTCAAAAGAAATACTACTTAAATTTGCATTAGTCATTCAGAATTAATCCCATTCACATAATAACTAAATACGCTATGAGTATAAAACAAATCTGAGCTGATTGAGCGCAACTTTGGTAGAGTTTTCAAATGAAAATTGCATTGCCAGAAAACTCAGAACTTTGCTATTTGACTAGCTGAAAAGCAAAAGCAATGTGAGTGTTTGAGTGTGAGTCTGAGTGTATGTGAGTGTGAGTGGCATCTTCTCAATTTTTGGCAGCACTTCCGCTCGCAAATTTCGCGTGTGTTCTGTGATTCTTTTTGTTGTTGTTGAAAGTTCTTGAGACGTTGACGACAACAACGACAACGACGACGACAACAACGAATATGATGAGGCTGGGCAATTGTGGTTGTCAGGGCAGAGAGTCAAAAGAGAGAAGCGGAGAGCGGAGAGCGGAGATGAGGCAATGTTCTTTCATATTTGAGCTGGCAGACAGAAGCTGATTGAGCTTCAAGTTCGCCATCATCGTCGTCGTTGGCAACATTTAATCAAGCCAAGAAGCCAAGTGGAAGACGCCGCCGATGCCGCCTACGATGAATGAGAACCAATGGAAAACGGAAAGAAGCGAGAACGGAAAACTGTGAAGCTGAAAAACACAGCGCAAAACAAAGCAGAGTTGTTGTTGTTGTTGTTTTCGTTGGCGCTGATGCTAATGATAGTTCAGCATGCAGATATCATAAGGCTAGACGAGAGATACCAGCGACGTGAGTGCGTGAGTATCTCGGCAAGTACGTGTATCTGTAAGATACACTTTTCAACACACTCGCCCAAGGCTGAGGCAGCATCGAATAGAAAGAAACTCAACAACTGCGTAGCTAAGAAAAACAATGATTACTCAATGCATAGTTGATGATATAGTACTGCAATCTGATTACAAAAATATAATTGATTTCATTTAAATTAGATAGTTTTTATGTATTTATTTTGTAGTAAATTTAAAGGATTTCAATGAATTAACATCAGTTATTCATAGCACTACAATCTGATTAATAGAAAAAAAAAATAAAATTTATTAAATTTCAATTTTTTTTTCATTTTAGGTAATCATTAGATAGTGTTCATGTATTTATTTCGATGCATATTTATTTATTAGTCTATACCGCGAAGCACAAAACTGGGACAATATAATAGAGAAAAATAATAAATACTTAATATTATTAGGCAGATCAGTTGACATGACCTTATATACAACATAATGCAGTAGCAGACACTGTAACGATTTTAGTTTTTATGATGCAAATTTCAAGAATTTATTTTAAATAATCAGGCAGTCATGATTATTATTTTGTGTTCATTACAAGAATTAAAAGAGCTATTTATGAATTTTTAATATAATTGTGAGTAACTAAATTTAAGTGTTTCCAATGTTTGATCTTGAAATAAAAAAATATACAGACAAATATAAATTAGCTCTAGTTAAATACAATTCCCGAATTCCTAAAACCAGCTAGATTAATAACCGATGGCTTTTTAGCTTTGAGGCACAAGACTCCATATTACAACTAAAAATAGTAGAAAATATATGTATATTTTAGAGTATCTAGACTTTGTGGCTGGAGAGTTGAGTTTTTCAATTTCTTTTTTTTTTTTTGCTGGCTCTCTAAACTGGATGGAATTCGTTTTGTGTGGGAGGCGCCAGAGCAGAGAGCGAATGTTGTCGAACGTGAAAGATTTATCGCACAGCTCGGCAAGTTTTTGGGCTTTGGCCCATTTAGGCGTTGGCGTTGCTCTCAAAGGAATAGATACAGCGTTGCACCTGCAACTCGCTGTGGCCCTGAACAACAATCGGACCACGCCCACGCCAACAACAGGTGTAATAGATATAGCTAGATACGTGTTTTAACGTTTTGCGGTCGATCTCGATCTCGATCTCGATGTCGTTGTCATTGTCATTGTTGATCTCTAAGCCATGGCTAATGGCTTGTTGCGACAGCTGACAGGTGAACACGCTGAACTATATACAAATACCTAAAGATACAAATATATATATACTATATATAGAGATAGATATTCATCCCTATGGGATGTGTGAAAATGTTGATGCCAACAGATTTAAGGCAGTGTGAATGACATGATCTATTGGCATTACACACACACACACAGATGTATCTTTGTATCTTTGTATCTTCTAGCTAGCGAGTGGGCTGCAGCTTGCCACACACGTATGTGGGCTGTGTTTGTTGCATCCATTAAAGGTGTTTGTCGAACGGGTTTATGGCATTTTAAATGCATGCAACTCAATCTTGTGGCATGCTACTTTTTCGTTGGAGTGCCAGCTGCAAGCCAATTAAAGGCTTCAAGTCTCATCGTGGGACGAGAGGAAGAGTTCAATGCATTTTCGCGTGGTTCGACTTCTAATTGGGCGTTTGCAAAATACCTCCGCAGGATCATTTGCAGCTTCATTTGAATTCGTTTGCATTTCCTCTGCGGATGCATGTAGAGACATTTAATTGCAATTAATGATAGAGTGCGAAGAGATACAAAATTGGGTTTATTTATCTTTGTATTACAATTGATAAATAGTTATTGAAGACTTGTAATATTAAAATGTCAAGCGACCAGCGTGCTAGGAACAGTAATTAATAAATAAACTAAAGTAATTGCAATTTAAATTGAGCTTAAAATATTGTGCAATATTTCCACCTTGAAGGAAAGTTAAACTCAAAATGAAAATATTTCTATAGTTTTACTATTTATTACTGCTTGGCTTTAGCAGCATTTTATTTTTTTACTTTTGTATCTATTAATTAAAGTTGCAGTCATTAAAATTGCTCATTTTTATATGACAATTTTCTAGGCTGACATTGGCCATACAAAAAAAAAAGCAATCAACAATTTAAAATGAGAATTCAAAGTTATTTTGAATTTCAATATAATTATTAATACGTTTAGCATAAATGTTATTATGAAATTCAGTTCCCACATAATGCTATTTATACTACCAAACCGTGAGGTCCTCGGCAGGATTTTGCTGGCTTAACACTCAAGTGCCTGCCAAATTATCGAATTAGTTTGATAACGTCTTTGGGCTTTCAAATGTTAATTGTTGTGTAATTTACGCAATTGCAGTCGAGCTCCGCCGTTGACATTCAATTGGACGGCAATAATGCGGCCTAATGCATGTGGGCGTGGCCAAATGAGAAGTGGGCGCAACATTAACAGCCGCAACGGCCGCATAAAAAAACCAAACGAAACGAAATGGAAAAAAATGCTAAAAAAAAATATAAAAATTGATTATGTCGCGGGCTGGCAACCGAATTGAAAGTTAAGAGAGTTTTTTGGGAGGGGGGAAGTGAGAAAAACCAAAGCCAAGAAATGACTGGGGAATAAAATGAAAATAAAAGAAATGTCAACGAGCGTGAAAGTGATGGAAGAGGCGGCTGCGTCTACGAGTGCGAGGGAGATGGCGACTCTCTGCCTTGCGGCAATCAAAGTTGAAAATTAGGCAATAAAATTAAACGAACGGCAACGAAACGGCACGAGGCAGCAACAAGGAGCGCAACGAAGTGGCAACTGTGGCAGGCAGCGTTTTTTCTGTTTTGTTAACCTTTTGCCACAATAAACAAAATATAAAACGAAAAGAAAGCAAAGAAATGCGAAGCAATTGCCCGCCATATGGGGCACACAGCTCATTGTTGCCACATTTCCAAAAATCGAGTTGCAACTCAAGGAGTCGCAAACATTTTTCGAGTGTATTATCGAGCCATGAATTATGCCGAGCTCCCATTTGGGTCATTACAGCGATTGATTTGCCTTCAAGTTGTTGCCACACGGTGCCACGTTAGGTGTAACCTGGCAACAGTTGGTTTTGGCCACAATTTTGATGTGAAAGTCGCGTGCCTCGTCCTCGTCGGCCCAACTCAATAAACACAGCTGCGCTACAAGTTTGTTTTCTTTATGTGAAATTATGTGCAGAGCAGCTTTGGCCAACACACATGTGTGTGTGTGTGCGGGAGGCATGCAACATTGTGCCTCAAGTGGCAAGCTTGTCAGCTTGCCAAGTTGAACACAGACGTCAGTGCTGCAAAACGCTGCAGAATGATGTGATTTATTTCAATCAGGCTTCGCTGCGAGTAAGAGTTCCAAAAGAAACTCATTTGTAATTGGACTTTTAATATTTAATTTAATTTAAATAATTATACTTCATTTTATGCTTCAACTTGAACTCGCATTTTCTGATCAAAATCAAATATTTCAAATATTTCTGACTTTCATTAAAAATAAATAAGCAAATTAAACTCTCATTTTCTGATCAAAATAAAATTTGTAAACTCATAAACCAAATTAAAATCTGACTTCAATTAAAAATAAGCTGCCATAACGTGCAAATTTTTATGAAAAATAGTTAAATGGGCTATTTAAAGATAAATTTACATATTTTATTTGAATTTTGTCTTCAAATTGATCAGTTTTTGGGGATTGCTTTAAAGTTCAAGTTTCTGGTTATCTATTGGAGTTACAGCTAAAGTTGCTTTAGAATTTAGCGTTGCAATAAAATGTTTTTTATCTAGTTGTTGCTTGAGAAGCTCTGAATGCTGCCACATTTATTTGCAACCATCATAATCCATAATCCAATCCATAATTGTGGCAAGGTGACATTTCAATGCAACCAGATTTTATCTGCTTCTTGGCATTTAAATGCAGTCCTTGGCAGTTGGCAAATAATTTAATGCCGTCGCAGAGCTCATTAAAAATGCTCGCAGCAGCGACTCAATTGAAAAATGAATGAGTTGCATTGAGTTATCATTGGAAGTTTTGAATGTGCCCGTGGGGCACGCTTCAGCCATTTGCAACTCCCGCACTGCCATTTGGCACTGCGTGGCATGCCCCATGCGGTGTCTGGCTGCGCTCTAAATGACCACAAAAGTTGCAAGTCTGCCGCGCGCTCCAGTTTGGCATTTGCAAATTGCAAGCAACCGAACAACTGCAGCAGCTCATAATCAGCTAAATGCATCATTACAAAGCTTGCCCCCAAGCCGCAGCTTAACCAGCAGAGTGTGCCTCCAGTGAAATTTTGATGAAATGCCGTCCGTCCGTCCGTCTGTCCGTCCGTCTGTCCGTCCGTCCGTCTGTCCGTCTGTCGATGCTGCCGTTGCAATTACCACACATACCACACCATGGCCCAAAAACAGCATTCGAGCATTCGAGGTGCTGTGTTGCTCATTAAATTTCCGCTCTCTTTGCAACATGAAGTGGCCGCTGCTGCCGTCGCTGGTTATGCTCTGCAAACTCATAAAATAACTGTAATTGTCGTAGTTTCTGTCCTGGGCTTTAGACTTGTTTGCCAGTCATGCAACAAACGCAACAACGCTTGCTTCTGCACAGCTAAAGGGTCTCTGGCAGTCGAGTAGACTTCGAGCGCGCCTTGTTATCACTCGCCAATCTTTGCCTGCTCTTGCACTTTTCCAGCACAGACAAAGCAAAGTGGATGACAAAGACAAAAGCGAAACGGCAATAGGACGAGAGGGCGAGAGGGAGAGGGAAGGCAGCACCTGTTCGCTGTCCGTCTAACCCGACCGTCTGTCCGTCTGTCTGTCCGTCCTTTTGTTCACCTGGCCATTTGAGGCGGCCGCAGCACGAACGAATCTCGGCACAAAGCAAATTTTCTGGTTCATTGCAAGCATTCAAACTGTAATCAGATACGAGCATCTCCCTCTCTCTCGCTCCCTCGGTTTGTTGTACTCTTTAGTGCTGTCCTGCAGCCCAGTTCAGGGCCTCTGTGGATCGTGTGGACTCTATTCTGTATGCAGTGCAAGTTTGCCCGTCGGCTCTCTATATATGTGGGCAGCAACATCCGTTAAACTGTCGCTCTCTCCCTCTCTCTTCTGCTTGGACTTTTCCCCCTTCCAATTCCAATTCATTAGGCAGCTAAAGTATCTGCTGGATGAAGATTGTCAATCTCATCTTGTATTAATTGAAGTTCTGTAAAAGCAACATTATATGTACATATCTTATCGATATATGGGGATCAGCTTCGGATCTGTTTTTATAATTGATCAGCACATTAAAATAAATTATCATATGTATTAATATTTATTATTATGTGAATCTCCTCTTATTTAAATGAAATTCAAATATAATCAATTTGATGATCAGTAATTTATTTAATTTTGAACGCTAATCGATTTGTATCTTATGATAAAAATCAAATTCGATCTCAGCACTAAAGTTTAATGATTCATCAACATATAAAGTGTTTTGTAAATTAATATACGATGGCTTATGAATATGTATTAATATGTGAATCTTGTCTTTATTAGTAAATACATAACTTTAATTTGTATCTTACGATAAAGACCAAAGATCAGCTTATCTGTTGCCCTAAAGATGTATGATTCATCGTCGTATCACACGAATTGTAATTGTGATAAACGATCAATTATTTCTACTGAATATAGCCGATTAGTTGCATTTACGTTAAAGCAGTGACGGTTTTATTAATATTTATACCGATCAGTTGCTGTTGTGTATTTAAATATTTCTGTTTCGCCTAGCGAAGCTTCACTGTAGCCACTTCGCTTTGAGTTTTTCCCAGCGATCGCGATTGCAACGATAATTGGAATCTTATGTTTATCGACGCATTGATCGCTCCACTTTGCCGCTTTTCTTTCCCAAAGTTGCGGTTGTTGCTGCTGTGGCCGCTTCTGTTGAACTGTTGAACTGCACTTAACGGTTAACCGCCGATCGGCAGCTGATCGCAACTGTTGCAACATGACCCAACGACACCCTTTTTGTGTATCGAGAGAGAGAGAGAGAGAGGAGAGCAAGTTGATGCTCTCTTGCGCATTCCACACGCAGCGTTGGCATTGCAAATGAGCAATTTGTGTTGAACTCAGGCAAACTGAGAGAGAGAGAGCGAAGAGAGAGAGAGCGCGATCGTTTGTTGGGCTTTGATAATTATTGCAACATTGCCCCGCCGCAGCAGCTGTGGCAAGTATCTCTGTGTGTGTGTGCATCATATTTCTTTCAAATGGCTTTTTATGCTCTGTTGTCGATGATTCAACAAGTCCAAGGCGTAAAAATAACAACAAAACATCAACAACAAGCATCAAAAATGCGCCCGCCTCGCGCTTTGTAAAACACTTCAAAAATATTGTAATAAAAATATTTTTATAAACGAAACCGAAACGATACGAGAATTAAAATGGAAATGAAAAGTTTTATAGAGCCCGCCCGTTCCACACACTCGCAGCAAAAGATCTGCATAAATTTACAGACTCTTGTCGTTGTTGATATTTTTATTTGGTTGTGCGTTGCGTTGCGTTGCGTTGCACGATGGCAAATTGAAAGCATTTTAATGCCAGCGTTTCATAAGGTAGCAAAGCTCTCTTAATTAATGTGCTATACATACTATATGTATGTATGGTATGGTATGGTATGGTAGAGGAAGAACACACAACACAAAGAGGCTGGGCCTCTACCTAGCGATTCTAACGGTATGCGGCCAGTTTGACCCAGCGACCAACAAAAGAAAATTAGCCAAAGGAAAAGCGGAGAAAACACAACAACGGCTAGAAGAGGCGTCGAGACTCTGACTTGTAGATAACCTGTAATTAGTTGTAGCAAAAAACATCGCGTGAGTTTGGCCATCAACAAGAACTAAAGTCTCAAGTCTGCAATAATATCTCGACTCTTAGGTTATCTACAATTTCGAATCAGTAAATCTTTTTAAATATATTTATTTAACTATTCGTTTCACAACAGTAGAACAAATGTTTAATATACAATTTAAATCCAAATATGTAATTTGATTAATTAATTATTTATTTATTTTGAGTAACTTCAGAACTATCTTGCACCAAAATCCTAATTGCAAAAATTATCAATTTAATTCGTTTACATTATAAATCATAATATACAAAATACACTTACATTTATAGAGTTATTATAAAATGATTAAAAGAGATAATTCATTAATTGAAATTGAAGTGAATTAGACTTAAAAACACAAAAAAGAAATTCAAGAAATTAATTTTTATGAGTAATAATTCAAATATTGAGATTTTAAATTGAGAATTTTTATCTAAAAAAAAATAGAATCGAAGTAATTGTAATAAATAAAAAGTAAAGTAGTTTATTTATGACACAATTTAGATTTGCATTTTCACAATAATAATCGTTAATAATGTGACGCTTGTGGAACAGTCTCGATTATGCCAAGATCTATTGTTGTTCTTCAATTAAGCAGCGAGTTAAACTGCTGCTGATTGGATTTTGAAGCACTCGTAGATAAATTGTGGTTGTGCCTATATTACACAAGGCGGCTACAAGCTGAAGGCAATTAATATTCAATTAAAATCACTTAAAGGGCGTCTCCTCTCAGCGGCTGCTCATACCCCATTGACTTGTGGTCGCTGCAGGGTAGAGCGTCAATCGAAGCGACTTTATTTGTATGTTAATTTATCGCCGCAACGCACGACATGAAATGTTGAAGGCATTTTCATTCAGTATTTATTTAATGCGGTTTCATATGCAAATCGAACAACGCGAAAGTGTCAATCGATTGTTGTCGTTGCTCTTTGTTGTTTAGTGTTCGTTGTTTGTTGTTCTACTTCTTCTGCGGCTATATGATCGTAAATAAAGTCCAAAGACTTTGCCTGCCAAATGGGGCACAAGCCTTGACTCAATTCTGCTTTGTATCGAATGTAATCTCAGAGTTTAGCCAAGTTCCGCAATGTTTCGTATGCCCCCGGGCACTTGTCTATGGCTCTGTGTTCTTTCGAGAGCGCCTCTCACATGATCATGATCCCACAGATCTGTAAAATGATTAGCAGAGCAAATTAAAGTGGACGCCTTGCTTGCTGCCTTTCTCTGTTGCGCCACCAAATGCCCTGTAAGCTCCACAACAATCAATCCAATCGACTTCTGTTTATTTTCCTAATATACATAAATATATTATTTCTTAATATTTTCTTTTTAAAAAAGTCCTTTGTGTAGTTACAGTTTAATTGCATTTATTAACTAATTTTCTATGGATCAAAATTTTTTTTATTTTTCTGGTTTTTAAAATATCTTTTATTTAAAATAAATTTTGTTAGGAAAATGCTTAGAGCATTTATTTCTACAGATCTCTATTTTTTGCAATTTTTTTGTTATTTATTCAAATTATATTTTTATGAAATTTATAAGCGAAATGCTTAGACTGTTTTCTTTATTTTCATAATATTTCCTTTTTAAACTCGTTATTTGCGAATATACATTTTAATTAAATTTATATGTGAAATTCTTAGACTGTATTTTTCTACATTTAAATGATATCTGTATTTAATTTATAAACTAAATGCCTAGACCGAAAGTTTTCAGCCTTCAAAACAGACTTAGTCTTTGGCTTAAGTTGTTTTGTAACTGATGCTTAATTTTTTTTCATATATTATTTATTAAGTGTAGAACCTGTACAAACATAAACTGTACCTTAACAACACATGGATGGAAAGTTAAAGTGGACCAAACCTCATAACCGAGTATGAGGATTATTGTTTAGTGAAATTTATTTAATGAAATTTAGCGCTTTAACTTTAAGTAGTTACAGGGTATCTCTAGGCTTCACTGCGTGTGCTGCCCCTTTCTTGTTAGGCGCTGCGATCGTTGCTGTAGCTGCCACGCCCCTCGAAAAGGCGAAGCCCGCCCTTGGCGCTTCGACTGTCTTCCGTCTTCGGTCTTCGGTCTTCTAATTGCGCCCCGCCAAGAGCTCTAATTAGAACTTGTTGCCATATCGAGATCGCTGCTTGTAATACCCTAACTTGCCCCCTTCCACGATGACGTCAGCTACTGTGCTGGACGCTATTAATTGACCGCTCAAAGCAAGTAAAATAGTTGTTCTCCCGCTCGCTCTCTCTCTCTCTCTCTTTCTCTCTTTCTCTCTCTGCTGCTCATGTAAATTTCGCTGCTCAGTTGAGCTTGGCTTTTGCATTGCATTTTTCTGTTGTGTTGTCTTGTGGATCGCATTCGCCTGCCTGCCTGCCAGCCTAGCATCCACATGCGTTCCACTCCGCGTAAAAGTTGCTGGAGCAGGTTTTTTTTTACTGTTGCCTGCGCTGCACTTTCATATTTTATTTTTGTTGTGCAGTTTTTTTTTTTGTTTTTTGGTCAACATTGCAACTGAACCGTAAGCAACTGAACAACAAAAGCAGCAACAAAAATGTGGCGACTGCATTTTGTAGCTGACTTTTTATCATAAATATTTCAACGCCTCTGTTTAGTTGCAGCGCTTTTGTTGCCGCTGCAGCATTTTTCTAACAGCGCCTTTCACCAAAAAGTGAAAAATTTGTATCTCTCGGATACCGCGTAGAATTGTGTAAGCAGCGGCAACAACAAAAATCCATTTGCTTGCCACCGCGTGAGGCCAAACAATTAGTCACACCCCAGCTGGTCCACAAAACGCAAACACACTCTGCCCAGAATTCATCTAAATCTCCACGAAATGTAGCTGAGAAATGCAAAAAAAAAAAAAAAAAAGTAGAGAAATGGCAAGAAAGATACAATAAAGTATCTTAGCTTTGCAGATAACAATTGAGTCACAAAAGGCGGCAGATACATTTGAAGCCAATACATTTTTGATCTATTTGATAAAGTAAAACATTTTGTATGTCTAAATCATTCAAATAATGAATATTTGATATATTTATATATTTTTTTTTTGCCACAATAATTGTCTGAATAATTCAGAAATATTTCTAATGACAGAAATGAAATCATAACCAAACAATGAATTATTAAATACATTTAATATATTTGTTATGCTGCAATAATTGTTAAACCAATTCAGAAAAATGTCGTAAAATATTGTTGTAACTTATGACAATAATAAAGTTACAATAAACTTGGCTAATAAATGAAATACTTATTTGAAATATTTTATATATTTTTGTATGTAATTCAGAGATGTTTAAAATACTCTTATGTCGAAAATAACAAACTTATCAATTGTCGTGCCGGCAATCAAATGAAATGTATACAGATGCTGGCAACTGTCTGATAAGAATTGTTATATCTTTTGGCAATCAATTGATTGACAAAACACGCAACAGAAACAAACTTGAAGAAATGTATTTAATTGTCATAAGAATGCCAAAGAAAAGTCTTACAAATACCTTGCTAAGTAGCTAACAAATCTGCAGCTCGCCAAGTGTCTCTCAGCACAAGTTTTTGTAAATCTTTGCTGCCTAGATACTTTTGAATATCATCACACCCAAATAGCTTACAGATGCTGGCAAATAGTTTGGGAACAACAACAGAAATCTCCAAGTAGCTTACAGCTGGCAATTGACCCACAAAAAGAAGAAAAGTAAAACTAATATGCCCAAGTAGAAAAATATCTCATGGCCTGCTAACACTTTTCATTCAGTTCACAAATCACACAAATTGCAGCCAAATTAAAAATTCATAAAAAAAATCCAATTTTCCATTTTGATAATAAAAAAAAAAATAGAGAGAGGGAAAAAATGCGATTTACATTTACACAATTTATGGGCGCATGTCACAGGCCCAAACTCGAATATATTTATTTAGATAACTTTGCTTATCGCTGTTGTTGTTTAGTTTTTTTTTTTTTTTTTTGTGTGCGTCGAACGCCGCGCCGTCTGGCATTTTGATGTGGGCTGTTGGATGTTGGATGTGAGCGACGTGGGCGTGCCAAGAGCGCAGGCCTTGAGTTATGTCGTTGTTGTTGTTGCTGTTGTTGTTGCCGCAGATGCGGGATGCGATGTTGCCTCAATGCCAGCAACATCAACGACAACAATTTTAGTCAAAACTCTGTCGAAATCAATTTGCTAATGTTGTCACCAGCGCAAGTTCTGCACTCTTCTCTCCCCTGCCCCATTCGCCAGGCCAATTACAAGAGGCAAAGAGCAAAAACTCCAAATGTTAAGCGTGGCACGCAGCAAACGCATTCATTGCACAGCAACAACGACAACAATGCGAAATCAATTACAGTAAAGCCCCGTGTGGGTGGCAGTTGGCAGGGGGAACCCTAAGGGGGGGACAGGGGGCAGGGAGATGTGTGTGAGTGTCGCGCACGTGCCCGGCGCACCGCCAATAATTTGTAGTAACAAGCAACAACAAAGCCAACCACCAAAAGGTCGCAGACAGGGCAGCGGCAGCGGGAGGGGGAGACGGGAAGACGGGGAGAGAGCGAAGAATTGAAAAATTACTAAACACACACACACACACACACACACGTGCATTCCTTAGCGGTACAGCATAACAAATGATATTTAAAAAGCATAGCCACAGTTGAAATACTCTCAACACAAAATAAACTACTCGAAAATATCGATAAGTGCAACTACATTTAATTGCAACTCGATTGCATTAGAAACATTTAATAATCCACATATAGAAGTATGGGATTTTATACTTAATAAATAAATATAAGAAATGATAAATCAAATGCTATGTAAATCAGGCAATTAAGTGGATTGCACATAATTGCAGATTTCGGATTATTGCAGCATTTTTGAAGCATCAGATATTTTATATTTTAATAGTTGTGACTATCAAATATTAAAATCTAAATAAGCTCAAAACATCTTTTTATTTAAATTGCCGAGAATTCCATAATTTTTGGTTTTAAATATAGGTGTGCAATAAACGTAAATCTGATACTTCTAAAATATAGTGTGCCAACTAGTAAAATTTTAATTTTCAAGGAGGTAGCTTAAAATGATGAGATAGAAACTGACTTAGTAAACAACGGACAGACAGTCAGACAGATAATTAATATAAATAGAAAAATAATAATATAACATTGTCAAGTAAGGTTCTCTAATGAATACTATGTACAAAAATATAAATAAATAAAGTAAAGCCATGCTAAATAGATCACAAAACTAAACGACTGCGTCCGTGCAAAGGGTAGCAAAACGAGAAAAATGAAAAATGTGAAAAGGAAAATGGGAAATTATTTATTTTGTATGGCAAGTTTTGTATGGCAATAACTTTATGGCAGGGACTAAGCGAAACTCGAAAGTTTATTGCATTCCACTTATGCGGCGTCACACAGGAGGGAGAAGGAGCGAGAAGGAGAGAGTGAGAGAGAGGGAGGCGAGAGAGAGAGAGAGAGAAAGAAACATGACAGGAGACAAGCGAGTGCTGAGAATATGTATGTATGTGCATACATTTGTTTAAATTGAGGCGATGATCACTCATTAATCATTCATACGCATGTGAATCATATTCATAGATGTGCAAATGTGATTACGAGCAAACAAACAAGCGACACATGCGAGACATTCATCACAAAAGGGCAGAAATGCACTCGCACTCGCATTCACATTCACATTCGCATTCGCACTCATAGTTTGCAGTCGCATCTGCTTATGATTCAGTTGAAATGAATAAATGCGCATTCATGGCAAATCATCTGCACGACTTTCAATCAGCTTCGAATCGAGAGCACATCACTTTTTACCGATTTGGGGGCACTCGAAGATACCCTGTACAAAAGTGCAACAAAACTACTATTTAAATAATTATTACTGTTATGAAAAAAAGCGAATGAAAATTACTTTTATTGGTTCATTTGAGAATTTAGGTTAAGCCATTCGGTTAGTAAATTTATAGTCAGCAATTATGCGACTAGCAGATACCCATTGAATTGAATGCGAGTTTGATTTACGATCGCTGCGATCCAAAATGTGCGTGCGGTAATCGTAAAACCCTAAATGGGTTTATTAATATTGAATCACCGTTGAACGGTTAATTGAGGCAGTTAATGGCGCCCATTAAGTTGCCCAATTGGGCTGATAGTATTTTATGCATATGCATATATGTTTACGATTTTTGTGCCCACTGTCGGCATTCGTTTAACGGTCTAAAAATGCAAAAATATGGCCTTGAGATCGCAACGCTTCCCAAAAATGGTTTCTGCTTTACTGAAATGCATATTGTATATAGCGATATATATGTATATATTTTCATGCTAAAAGTCGGCGATCTTCTCTCCCCCTCAAACAGAAGTAAATTCGCTCAACTATCGCCAAGTTTGGCTCACAATTTGTTGACAATTGCGTTTCACACTTTGCATATTAATCAGGCGAGCCGGCAAAACAGAAATCTCAACTCCACAGTGCGTCTGGTATGTATGCGACAAGCAGCGCAAAATATAGCGTCAAGAAAAAACAGACAACGGCAAAAATAAGCCAGCAAAAGAGCCGTCACGAAGTGCAGTTTACAGTTGAGGGGCAGCTCTGAAAAATAGACAAAAGCTGGGGCGATGTTTGCGCTTGGATATAACATGAAAGCAACCAACTTGCAGATACCCTGTAAAAAAAGTTAAGCAATTGAAAAAGACTTCCAGTACAATACATTACTGCCAGTGAAATAAATAATCTAGAAACATGCTTTAACAGCTCTCAGAATTAACAATTTACAACTGCTAATAATAAACTCAAAAATCGCTTTTATATATTTATCCATCGACTGTTCTTTCCATTAAATAAATCACTTCGAAACATAATTCACAATTTTTGACAACAAAGTTGACATACTAAAATTATTGTTGTTCAAATTATATTTATTTTAATTCAATTCATTTAATTTTCTTTCTTTTTAATATGTAATGTTCTTTTTTTTGTATTTATTAAGTGCAGTCTCCATGAAGCTGACATTATTTAATACATCAAGAAATCAGTTGAAAATAAAGCAAGCAGAGTTTACAGGGTATCGACTAGTTTCCCCATTTTCTGCAGACTGAGCATACCCGCTCGCTCTGTCACTTTAATCGCACAGGGTATGCGATATTTATGCGGAATTCTGTCAAGCGAACGTAGCAAAGAAATGAATCATGTTGTGAATGCGAATGAATATTTCGAAATCGATTCGAATGAAATGTCTAAAACACACCTACCAACACACACACACTCGCACACACACACACACACTTGTTTAACATATGTATATCGAGCACGAACATTGCATTTGATTGCAAATTGCAATTGTAATTGGGTTTCGAATTGTTGTAATTGCCTCAACTTGTTGTTGCTATTGTTATTGTTCCCTTTGTTGTTGTGGGTAGGAATCGCATTGCATTACAACAGCGAATACGACATTAATTGCAAATTGTTGGCGATGCTTTCATGTCGCGTCTCAATTTACCTGCCCACCACACCCCCCCCCCTCAACTCCTCTCTCTCATCGTTCCCACCCACTAATCTCGCTAACTGATAAATTGCCAATGCACGACAAAGAACAACAACAACAAGGTGAAAGAGTCGTGAAAGTTACGAAATTGCAATGATAAGAAACGACAAATCCGCAGGGAGAAAGGGGAAGGAAAGGGGAGGGAGGAGGGTCTTAAACATTGACCGTTGAATCACAACTTTGGACAACTTCAAACTAGTCATGAATAACGCCCGCGAAATGATTTCACTGCAATGTCAATAAGCCGTTGCAAGATAACATCGCATTCATGTCAAGTACAACAAAACAACACGGCAATAATAGCAATTTATTAGAAAATTATTATTTTCAACAAAACGCTTAAACAATTTCGAGAAAAATGTATAAAAATATGTAGAATATGAAATAATAATCATCAGCAAGTATTAATTAGTTACTAAAAAAAAACAACAAAATAATACTTAAATAAAAAAAGGTATAAAGAGAAGCTCAAGAAAACTATTAGCAACAACAAAAACTAATTATGAAGTTTTGCTTAAAAGCAACTTTATTAGCTATCACTTGACTGATTAAAATAAATAAGTAAATATTATAAACAAACTAAAGCTTAGAAAAAATCATACTTACAAAAGTTTGAAACTTAGAATTTGTAGAAGCTCTGAGAAACTATTTCAAACTAAATATGAAAATATGAAAAATAATTTAAAAATATATATATGTGGAAGCTCCAAGAAACAATTTGCGGGTCGAAAGCATATTCAAACTAAATTTGATATTCTGCTTAACAGCAATTATATTAGTTATCACTTCAATGATCAATATGACAAAGCTAAACTAAAAAAAAGTTTGCAAGTAAAATGATATAAAAAGAATGTGATCTATATATGTACATATGTGGAAGTTCCAAGAAACTATTAGTGTGTCTACAAAAATGCAGGCTAATTTATATTATTAGTTATCGCTAGGCAGCAACTTGCAGAGTTCGCAGAATTGGCCGAGTGTAAACAAGGTAATCGATATGCGACTGGCGATCTGTGATGTTCTATGCGATGTGCTATGAGTTCTGTGCTTGGTCGTAAAACAAAACACGAATAAAAGAAGCGAAAAAAAAAGCAATATCCATTTGCTGGCCAACCTTTTAAGGTAATTCCAAGGCGTTTCTAATCAGCATTTATGTTATGTATGTGGCGCAACTGTGGCACAAGAGTGTTAAAAAAAAATACATATTATATATACTTTTGTCTATATAAATGTGGTGGAGACCGATGTGGAGTAAAGTTTGTCGTGTCGTTTGGGGAATTCTTGTGAATTTGTGCGAATTTATTCGCAATTACGAATATGTGTATTTTCTTTCGATTTATTGCTTATGAATGGCATTAACGATAAACGGAAGCCCAAAATGCCGCAAAAAAAAAACAAAAATGAGACTCGCGCAACATTTCGACAAACTCATGACGAAACACACACGCATGTGTGTGTGTGTGTGTGTGTGTGTGTGTCGTATAAATAAATTAAAAATTCAGTGAAGCACAACGACGCAAAATGAAACCCACTTTGGCTCTGGCCTTTCGAGATGAACGAGACTCGCCTCGAGTCGACCCAACGCTTTATTTTTTCTCCATCATTTTTATTATTATTATTATTTTGTTTTTGTTTTTGTTTCTGCTTCTACTTATTTTGTTGTTGTTGCTTCTTTCTGCTGGGGTTTCTTTTCAATTTCTTTTGATGTCAAAACGCACACAGAGAAAAAATATAAAAAAGCGAGTAGCAAATGTTTATAATTGCTTATCACTAGAACTCGCTGCTGTTCTCCGTGTGTGTGTGTGTGTGTGTAAAATTATATGTGGGGCACTTAATGTTTTGAGTGCTCTGACACATTCCTAACTCGCAGTCGCCGTCGCCGTCGACTTCCTTTCGCCTGCGTAATTCAAATGATGTCCATGCCCATAAAAAAAATAAAACCGCTTCACTTAGACACAAATATTATATTTTTTTTCTCCCTTGCATTTTCTACAAAATGAAATGGATACCCAAACACACACACACACACACACACACTCAGAAAATTATTGCGGAAAGTTCATAAAGTCAGCTGGAAAATACTTCATAAAAAAAATAAGCAATTCAACAACGAATGCAAATTACTCTACTCTGTATCTTGGAGATTGCAAAAATATCTTCCCTATGGCTGAAGCGGAAGTGAAAGTTTTTGATGTTTTTACAACAATTTTGTAATGCTTAAAATAGATTTTACGATTCGATTTTTTAATTGCCAAATCTGTAAGATGGCAAATTATGTTTGCATTTTATTTATAGAGATGCTCACGAAATATGAGACACTCAAAATTGAATAATAATACTTGCACTAAACCAAGCCGAGGAAGCTAATAGAAAAGACTAAAAATTGACAACAATAAAAATAAAAATAATCAAAATAATTTGAAATTCAACTAAGCTGATAAATCGATTAGAAAAGTGACATTGAAGAAATTACAATATTAAATAACGAGCTGGAAATAAAATTATTAAATTGAATTGAAATAGAAATGAATTAAAAATCCGTATACACAATATTTAAAGTCTCTAAATAGTCGTAGAGAAACTGAAATAGTAGTATTCGTTATATCTTTGCTATTAACTTCTGGAATTATTTATGCTGAACATCTGTGAACTTCCTCGAGCTACAAAGTTGCTGCTGCCTTGAGGCGCAATCCTTTGACTCTGACTAAATATAGCTAGTTTTATTTTAGGAGACGAGCCAGCAAAGTGCTCTAAAAACCTAATGTGCTTCACGCACTAAACAAGGAGAGCGAGAGAGAGGGAGAGGGAGAGGGAGAGGGAGAGATAACAGACAAGTGTGTAAAAAGCCAAGACCGGAAGAGAGTGTCGAAGAGTCATTGCCTCTCTGTCTCTCTCTCCGTCTCTGTCTCTGTCTGTGTGTTTGGGTTGGCAGGTGTTGCCGCTGGCTGGGAATCTATAAAAGCGTCACATAATATGATATGGAGCTTGCTGCCCCCTCGTGAGGCACAATTGTTTTGAGGCCTTTGCTGTTTTTATTAGTAATAACATTTTGAAAGCCTCAACATGGTCGTTAAATTAAAATTCATGCATTCGAGTGGTCGCAGCTCGGATATGCGATACCTTAACGTGCCACAAGCGGTGGCAGCCCACAGGGAAGAGGTGTGGCAGTGTGACAAACGATACCAACACGTCGGTATTAAATGTCGAATTCAATAAAACTGATTGACACATGTGCTGAAGTGTGTGTGCGTGAGGCACGTTGCAAAGTGTTTTCCCTTTTCTTTTTTTGGTGGCATCAAACATTTTTCGCCCCCCCGTTCGCGACAGCAGTTTTCATCTTGACACTTTTGCAGCATGTCGCAACAGCAAAGCCAGCAGGAGTCGTGTGTGGATGCCACAAGCAAGCAGGCGGAAGACAACTCCAAGGTGGAGGTGATCGTCTACACGAAGTCGGACAAGACGCTCAAACAGAACATGAACGCCAAGGACGAAACGCTGCGCAAACGCACCTCGCTCATCATTGTGCCCCAGCAGGTCGATGACGATGGCGCCAATCGCAACTCCATCGCCAGCATGGACAGCTGCGTCTCCACGAACACCAGCCACAGCAACCAGTCGACCTCCAGCTCCAGCTCCAGCTCCAGCTCCAGTTCCGAGGATGCGCACGCCGCCTACCAGGATCTGCAGAACGGCAATGCCGATGGCAGCGATCTGCCCTGCAGTGCTCTCCACTCGCCCAGCTGCTCCTCGAGCACCTCGGAGTCCACGTCCTGCTGCAGCTCCGTCGACTACTCGCTGCGCGAGCAGCTGCAGAACTTCGCCAACCGCAGCGACGACCAGCAGCTGAAGTGCGTCAACGATCTGCCAACGGCCGCCCAACTGTTGCAGGGCATGACGCTGCCCATGGATCCATCTGCAGTTGCTGCCACAGCCGCCTCTGCCCCTGCGGCGCCGCACTGCGACGCTCTGCTCAGTCCGCAGGAGGCGCCGCTGGGCCGCCGGTACGCCGAGGTGGCACAGTTCAAGACGCACGGCAAGGCGAGGTGAGTTTAGGTCCAGGTTGAGCCAGAACTCGGGAGGAGTATTCTCAGTGCCGACTCAATTCATTCACAATTGAAATCCTTTATCTTGAAGCCATATCTTTTTCTGCAATTCAAATATTCAAATAACTAATTTATTCACAGCCCTGTTCTCCATATTCATTTATTTGCAACAAATATTCAAATATTCAAATATTCGAATTGCATTTTATTATACTTTTATAACGACTGCCAATTTTTAATGAATATTGCTTATCTAAACTGCTCTTTTTACTGCTCAACTTCACAAATAATTCTATGGTTCCCTTGTCTTAATGTCGTATATTTTCTGTAAGCTAATTATTTAAGCAGCTAATTTATGCGAAGTTATTTTCTCAATATTATGTTATTTTCATAGCACATTTTAGTTGCATTTTTTGTACATTTGCAACGACTATAAATTTTTGTTAAATATTGATTTAGTGTCATTTTTTCTGCAATTATTTATGCAATTAAATATGCATTATTTAAGCAGCTAATTAATTCGGCACATTTTTATCATTTTCTAGTTTTTTTTTCAAGTCATATTTGAACTGCATTTTATTTTACTTTTTAAGACTTCACTGTTTTTTTCCCCACTCGATGACTTCACTTCAACTTCAATAGTTCGAGATGATTTTTTGCATATAAAATGTGTATTTATTTTTTGACTATTTCATTAGAACTCAATCTAACTGTTCTTAAGTTTTTAATAGCAGTTTGGTATTTTTCACTAATAATTTGTCATCCTTTTAATTGTATCTTTAAGTTATTCAGCATCTACAAGATGCTTGCAATATTTGCCATGCGAATCTGAACTTTTGTTCATTTCCTTGAACTGTTGCTCTGCCCAGCCCAGCATCTTTTATGACAGCTTCCATTGTGGTTCAGTCCTTTGGCCTATCTCGGCACTCCAATCAATTACCTGAATTCTCATTAAGAGTGTCTCTCTCTCAACTTCCGCTATCGTGTCTCCTAGACAACTCCTCTCCGCATTATTCGACTACTTTTACTTTACTTTTAGCCAGGCTCGAAGTGAACGAACGGCTTTTGTTCTGTCCCTAGACGTTGGCTAAACGATGTCGAAAACCACAAGGCTTCAGCTCTCGAACTAGAAGCGGGTCTTCGACTCTTTTTATGGCCTGCAGCAATTTGGTTTGCTCCTCTTGCTGCACATGCATAATACACAACTTAATTAGTATTACTACTTTATAGCACTCTCGACGACGAAGTCTGAAACCTAATAATGGCACATTCCACACACGCATTTGCCACTGCCACATTACCATATCAAAAACGACAACTTGCCTGTGCCCCACGGGCACAGACACCCCGCCCTGCCACTCCCCTTTGTACGCCCTCTTCCTTTGCATAACTCAAAAATGCATTGGGGGCTGCTGTGTGTGTGTGCGTGTGTGTGTGTGTTGTTTATGAACTTTGAACGCTGCTGAACCTCACAGTCTGTCAGAGCTCGAGTTGTCGAGAGCTGAGTGCTGTCAATGTTCATGCCACATGCTGTTGCATGCCACTCTATGGATTAGTGTCTGCGAGCCGACATTGACAACTATGTTGGAGCTTTTTGAAAGCTGTCACAACTCATTTGCATAGACCCGCACTCAAATCGAAGCTACCGTCGACACCCGCATAATTCTCGTAACTCGTTTTCCATATTTGTTTTGTGCTTTGATTTGCGACGCCCGAAAAAATTATTCATGAACATAAATAAAAAGTTTTGAATTACTGCTTGCGGCATACATATGTGGCACAAAGTGGACAGCAATCAGCAGGACGAATCTCAGCTATCATTAGCAACTTATCTGCAAAGTCTGCGGCGAAACTTGACCTAGGCCCAAGTTGTTATTTTGGCCGCCTTCACCTTCAACTAACATATTTACAAACTTATTCCCCGTCGCGCGTTTGCATTTTGATATATGCCACTTGCCACAGTTTATCTTAATTGCCACGCGCGGGCAATTTCCATGCGGCGCCACAAAGTATGCCACACTTTTTTCCTGCAACTTCTAGGCGAACGAGCGAATTGCTTTTTCCCATATTTTGTATTCTTGAAACAGGTTTGGAGCATAGAACACATGAGTCCATTAACTATTTAATATTTACGTGAATTAATAATAATAAAATAGGCAGAAATTTGATAATTTCATATTTAAAAACAATTGCAATTTTCAATTATGACATTATTAAAATAATGTGTATATCTTAACATTTTTTACTATTCTACAAAATATTATTTAAGCTTTACAAAATTCACAATTGAAACTCAAACTACAGATTGTACAATCAACAAATCTAAGCAAGATTGCATGACAGTTTTATTTAATTTGTGTGTTTTAATTTTCAGTGTCCAAAATATTAACAACTCAATTCAAATATTTAACATATACACTCTTTATTTTTATGATTTCTTCACAATCATTTAGCAGCAAGAACTTTGGGCAATTTTTAATGCATAATTTTACAGCTTGTTTCTCAGTCGTGTAAACTTCCTATTTGTGCTTTTTTATTTACAATGTTTTAATATTTTTAATGTATTTATTTACAATATTATGATTGAGAACAGGGTGACTGGCAAGTCGAGCAGACTTTTGCCATGTTTGCTTGGCATTGTTTGCGCATTTTGTTTGGCTTTCGCAGAATGCTCATAAATTTGTTGCGAGTTGCCTCGACTCGAGTCGCCTCCTCCTTCGCTCCTCTCCCCCCTCCCGCCTTGAGCTTGTTGTGGCTACTCCTTCGACGTCCTTGAGCCCGGCGAGCAGCTCTCGTCTAATTCCTTTAAGTGTTTTATTATCCATGTCGCTGGCGTTGTTTGTGTTAATTTGACATGATTATGTCAGAATGTTTGACAACTTGTCATATGGCTGCCCCCAAACGCAGAGAGCGACGTCGTCCTTGAAGACGTTACACAACAACGACAACAACAACAACAACGACAACAACGGAAGCGGAAGCACATGCCAAAAGTTGCCTCGCTTTTTTCTTTTTTTTTTTGCTCTTCCTTCGTCGTCTTGTGGCACATTCATTAATAACATTTGTGCGGCAAGTTTCCTGCCCCTCGTCGCTCGAACATCTTATATATATATATTGTTAAAATGGCGTAAAATTGCCCACTTTTTGGGTGTCACGCGCGTCCTTGTGGGCGTCCAAAGAGGAAAAAATGTGTTGCAAATTAACCTTTTGACAGCTGCGCAACGAGTGACAAATGAGGCAGAGACTTTGCTTGCCACACTCATTGACTAACTTTGTGCTTTGTGCTCTCTCGTTGCAGAACAAGTGAACAGCTGCCATCTGGCGCTGTCGCCGGCAACGCCGCTGTTGCAACAACGGCAACAGGAACAGCAACAAACACATTGCCCCACAACAACACTGAGAAGCCCGAGCTTGTTGCTGGCAACAACAACTACAACATCAACATCAACAACAACAACAACAATGCGCCACAATCACAAAAATCTCAAGCGAACAATAACAACAATGGCAGCGGCAACAAATTAAATGGCCAAACAAATCTTGGCTCAAACAACAACAACAACAACAACAACATGACAGCAACTAGCCAAATCGATGCCAAAAATGGCGACTGCAGCCGTCGCAGCAGCAGCCTCGATCCCGATCCCGATGCCGACGACGACGTGGTCGACTTGGCCCACGGCGGCGCCTTCGAGGACGACATGCAGGCCCTGCTGCCCAAAAGCACGCGCCGCTCGAGAGATGAGCTCAGTCAGGTGAGTGCCCATCCGAATACCATCCTATAACTAAAGTCTCGAAAATCTAGATATTTCTATAGAAAGAAATCATAAAAGTTGTAGTCCAACTTTGAAATATTTTAGTTTAGAAATCAAAACTAAGACTTAGTTTTACTTTTAGAAAAATACTGCAATTAAATATTTATTCAATCAAATCAAGCATCCAAAAATACCTATAACTAAAGTTGGGAGTCTAGAAAATCTAGATATTTCTATAGAAAGAAATCATAAAAGTTGTAGTCCAACTTTGAAATATTTTAGTTTAGAAATCAAAACTAAGACAGTTTTACTTTTCGATCATCTTTCGATACTTTCTGACATCTATAATTACCTTTAACTAAAGTTAGGAGTCTCGAAAATTGACAGGAAACATATGAATTATAATTCAAAATTTTAATCATTTTTTTTTTAGAAATCAAAACTTACAGTTATAGTTTTACTTTTTATGAAAAATAGCATAAAAATACCAACAACTAAAAATAGGTGTCTCGATAATTGACAAAAATTATTTATTGATTTTTATATAGGAGGAAAACAAAAAAGGAGGAAATTAAATATTTATTCAATCAAATCTGGCATCCAAAAATACCTATAACTAAAGTTAGAAGTCTCGAAAATGAACAAAGTGATTTATTGATTTTTGTATAGGACGAAAACATAAAAGTTATAATCGAAAATTTAAATATTTATTTTAGAAATCAAAAGTAAGAATTATGGTCTAACTTTGAATAACAATTTAATATTTATTAAATCAAATCCAACATCTAAAAATACCTATATTTGTTTATTTTACATTTATCAATAGCACTGCCAACTTCTTGACTGTAATTTTGAATAGTTTATATCAGGGAATTCCAAATTTACTGAATTATGATAGTAACTTAATTTTAAATAATTTAGTTAAAGTCATTCCATAATCGAATTACATTTCGTTTCGAAATACATCGCAAACACTGTCAATTTATGCAATTGGCGCTGTCCACTTGCTGAGCAGGTGCTGCCAACTTGTCGAAGCAACGATAACATATAAGCCAAATAATTGCAGTGAAATAAAGAAGTTTAATAGAAGATAGAAGATGTGTGGTGGTGATGTCAGGTTCGATTATGCTGGATTCAAGCTAAGTAGTGATTAAATATGGATCAAATTAGAAGTCAACGTTCGAATATTTGCAGCTAACTTCAGGCATCTCATTGCTGTTCGCATTTCCACCAGGGAAATCCCTGCCCGCCAATAATGTTTTCCCTCCAATTATGAAACACTTTGGGACGCGTCGGGGGATTTGGGCGCCGAGAGGCAAACTGTTGAGCATATTGATGAGGCGAGTTCGTGTATTTGTCGCCACCGCACTATTCATAAAGCGTAAGAGACCGAGCAGCCGGGCGGGCGGAGTAAGTGCCAATTACGCAAGCTGGCAATGGGCTATCAAAGAGAGAGGCACAACTCCTTTTGTGTGGCACGAGTATGTGGCACTCATTCATTCATAATTTGCTACGTGTTGCCATGCCAGCCATGGCCATAATGATAATGCCGACTGCCTGCCTGCTGCTGGTGCTAATGGTGCTCGGTGGTGCTGCCCATAAACTGTGCAACAAACAAGCAGAAAGAAAAAAAAAATGAGGAGAGGAAAAGAAAATTACAATACACGTTCATTCAAAAAGCTTTTCCCTTTACTCTCAGCGCCGCCATTATTGCTTCATTATTTACATGCATTCGTGCGTGCGTCGAGCTGGGTCCATTCTCTTCATTAATAACTGCGAATCCTTTTCATCATTGTCATTAAAAGGCGACGTTGACGACGACGACGACGACGACGATGCCGCCTCCTTTCTAATGTCTGGCAGGAAATTATACTAGCATCCAGCTTGGATAATGAAGCACTTTACTCAGACAGTCAGGCACACAGAAAACACTTTTTGACAAGTCAATTTAGTAGTTAATTTGATAGCACTCCAGCTACGCTTTGAATCCACTCATTCATGTGTTGCATAATTGCTTAATAATGCGTTAGTTATGCAGTTTGCACTGTTGCCGAATTGCACTTGCGCCACGTTGCCGAATTTCCGAAACGCTGCGCCTCCAAGTAGGCAACAGCATTCACCTGCAAGTAACTTGGATTTCCACTTCTGTTTCTGTCTCTGCCAAGTTCAAAGTCAAAAACCAAATGAGAACGTACAAGGCTATTAAGATTCTGCACAGAGAGAGACAGATGAAGAGAGAGAGAGAGAGAGAGAGGAAGAGAGCTGTGTCCAGACAGGAACTGTAGTCAACTGGGCAACCACAAACGAGTGGCCTGTCTGGACCACTTGGAGCATACGGCAACAGCAGCAGCAGCAGCAGCAGCGGACACATGTTCACATTTTAATTTGTGTTGCATTTCCTGTTGCATTTGCTTCAAACGAGCCACCAAGTGTGGCAAGTGGCAAGTGGCAAGGACAACGGCAACGACAAACGACAAACATCTTCTATGTCTCGACGGTGGCATAAAATATTGATTTCAATGGGCTTTGCCTGTCTAGTTAGACAGACTTGCACAGTGTAGCAAAGGCAACATAATTGATTCTAATCTAAAGCATTAGAAATATCGATAAATATCGATTGGTGTTAAATCCAAATCTCAATTGGTCATAAAAGTTCAAACTCATAATTGATCATTTTGTTAATATTAAATGACAAATTTATTTGTTACTTATTCCCAAAAATAATAAATGTGTATATTTGGAGTGTTAAATACATACATATGTATATTAAAATTTGGCAAGTGAATATCGCTAATTTAAATTGACAAATGTAGTCAATTTTTATTCGGAATATTATATGATAAATATAATATAAGTAATATCTCAAAGTTGACAAATGTTTTAATAGCTTTTTGTCGATGGAACTTGTCACGTTTTTTCTGTGGCAATCAACATGATATATCGATGGCAACTATCGATAACTATGTGTTGTGACTATCTGCCACACTGTGCGCCGCTGCAACAGCAGACAGCGTGGCAGCCACAGCTGTGGCAATGCCCAAAACGATTGCTGCGCCAGCCAACTACAATTTCCTCTCATGTTTTTTGGCCATTTATGAATATTCAATAAAAACAACAAAAGCAACAACCGATGACGATAAAATTGTCTGCCCAAAAAAGCACAGAGAAAGGAATGGAAAGTAAAGCTGGCTGGCTGGCTGGCTGGCTGGCTGGTTGGTTGCCATAACCACAGACAGCTTCACAGGCAGGCATGCAACACATGAGCCGATGCTGTGTTGCATGCCACTGGAAAGTTTTTATCGCCAGGCTGACGACGACGTCGACGACGACGATCGGCAGCGCTGCTGCTGCTGCTGCAAGCTCAACTTTATTACATTCATTATGCTTCAACCCTGTCGGCATTTATGGGTGGCGCCCCCAACCGCCCCAACAGCTGCCGCTGGCATCGTGCCACAAAAGTCCATAAACAAGTTTGGGCGTTTCTCTAATCTGCAGCTATGCGGAGCGCTGTCCAAGTCCAGGTGCACGTGTACTAATTGCAGCGGTATTAGTGGCGCTTTGTCAGCGGCTTACACGCATGCCGCATGCCGCATGCCGCATGCCCCACGGTTGCCTCTGCGTAGCTTTTAGTTGAGCTTGTCATGTCAGCTCCGTTTTTGGCTCTGACTCTTGACAATGTGTCCGTGTTCTCGATTTTTCTGTTGCCAACATGTTTGCTAATGCCAAG
The DNA here is from genome assembly GCA_035047365.1 of Drosophila ustulata. Taxonomy (NCBI): domain Eukaryota; kingdom Metazoa; phylum Arthropoda; class Insecta; order Diptera; family Drosophilidae; genus Drosophila; species Drosophila ustulata. The sequence continues at coordinate 12,172,889 of JAWNPT010000080.1, forward strand.
CCGGACAAGGGACACAACGCAGGTTGCAAGGTTGCACGTTGGGGAGGCAGCAGCAGCAGCAGCAGCAGCTTTAAAAACACTGCTCTAATGAAGTGTGTGTGTGTTTCGGTTGAACACAGCTCGCAACTGATGTCTGGTCATCTGTAACTTTGTCACTTCATCTTTTTTTTTTCGTTTTGTTTTGCTTCGGGTTGGGGTCGGGGCTTGTGGCATGTTGTGTCTCATGTTGCAAGCTGCCTCGGCTCACATCCTTCGTGTGCCTAATGGCTGTGACTTTTTGACAGCTACGGCCAAGTATCCACTTTCCACTGTCCCCATCCCTTTCATCTTCAACTTCAACTTCCAGGGGGGGAAAGGAAAACATTTGTCTGTGTCTCGCCAGTGGCCATTTTATGGCCATATATTTTATGTGCAGCTTATTACTTGCCTCCCAATGTTTATTGTATTTGACTTTGCGCCGAATGAAAGATTCTTATTGCCAGATTACACACACACACACACACACAGATAGTTTTAGCCCATTCAAATGTGCTGCACTGTTGCCAGACTTCAGCTTGCGGCGTTGTCAAATTACACTACTTTGCTTACATTCAGCAATTGTTAATTGCTCGACTCAATTACAAAGTTTATCAGTCTGCAATTAAACTTCTAAGTGGATCTCAAGTTATAATTATCTTGATAGCAAAGCGTTATCAAACTTTATTGGCATACAATTAAATAGCTGTAATTACTTTGAATATTGTTGCCGCACTTCAATGGTTTGTAATTTAAATTTGAATTTCTGACACAAATACAAATAATTTATAAACGTTAATCACTGGAGTAAGCCGTTAGGAATTGCATTGCCGACAATATTCAAAATGATTTATTAAAATTGAAAGGAAATCAAATTGCGTTGACAAACTTTAAATTGTAGTTTGAAATAAAAGTGGGATACTGAAAAGTTTACACATCAAAAGAGTAAAGCACGCTTTAAACTACGAACCTTTCACTTCATTTGCAAAAAGAGTAAATGAAAAAGTCGCCGGCACTGTTGCCAAACTTCAGAGGACAGCTTTGGAAACTTCACGCAAAAAGGGTTTTAATTATGCATTCATAGAGCGAGCGTCCAAACAAATCGACAACATGTCAACATCACGCTTCAATTAGCCAGACCCAAATTTCAGTTTAGGCCTCAACACACACACACACACACACACTGTCATAACTGCAAGCTGTCGTCTAGAAAATGCTGGAACAGCGTCGCAGTTGCCGCTAAACTCTGTGTGGCATGAAACTAAAACTCACACACAGAAAGAGGCGCACATATGTCAGCCGACTGCAAATGTTTTACCGGCAACATCATGTTGCTACTCTTTGTTGTTGTTGTTGCTGCTTTTGGCGCAGTTGTTGGCATTGCGGTTTTTGGCTGCCGCTGTTGCTGCCATTAAATGTAATTCTCTGTGGTTTTTATGGTTTTTTAAAACATTCAACAACATTTTACGTGGCTGCTATTTATCTTTTATTTCGGCACTCGCTTTTGAATTCCCTTTCCCCTCTTCTCCCTCTTCCCTCTTCACCCCTCTGCTCTTCTCTCAATTGTTGCTGTGCTGCTCGTGTCATGTCCCTTGGCGTGTCGCCGTCGCACGTTTCGCCTGCTTTGTTGTTGTAGTTGCTGCGTCAGGCAATAATTCAGTCTCGAGTGCAATTTGGCGATTCCACACACACACACACACACACACACACTCACACACACACGTGCAACACTTTTGAGCTTATCTCTGCGCTCACCTTTTGTCAAACTATTAGCACAACGACTGCGCACCACGGTGCACAGTGGTTGCCAGCTTCCAATTTACAACCCCATTTTTTGATAGTAATCCCCATTTCAAATAAATCATAGATATCCAGCGATTGAAATTTTCGAGGTTTCTGAATTTTAAAGCAAACTTAATTAATAGATATTGACAAGAATAAAGCTAAAACATCAGAAACAACATTTTTGTTTTCGATGGCGTTAAAATTTTAGTAGCCGACTTTAAACTAGTGAATTATATTTTAGTTCAACATCTTGCTATTTTTTTAAAATTATCTGTCTTAAATATAAATTAGTAATTTTAGAATTTAAAAGCAAACTAAATTTATTATTTCGCAGGCAAATAAAAAATATTTACTATCGTTTGAAATATAATAATTTTAGAGTACCAATAAATTATATTTAAATTCAAATAAAGACATTTCTGAATTTAAAAGCCAATATCCAAAGTTGAGAATATAAAACTAAAGAAATAAATAAAAATAATTCTATTAGTATCTATTGAGGCATCATTATTATATTGCATTATATTGCCAATCAAATTATCCGAAACTATGTATTTCGTATATATATTTTTAATAATTTGTCAATTTGCTGACTTGAAACTATCATTAAGACGACCAAAAATATTCACCATCGAATTTTGTATCTTTACAATTTATTGAAATGTTGAACTTTAAAGGAAAGCATAAATTGTACAAATTGTATAAATAACAAAGGACACAAGTAAACTATTTAGCTCTTGGTCGTTTGTTTAATAATTTGCAGCTTCTCGTTGTGACAATATTAATGCGACATAATTCCGCACACAAATATTTTGCAAAACAATTTCTATTTATTTTGTGCCAATTATTTTCTGTGGAGCTTCGTAAGCAGTCGTTGACAAGTTTTAGCCAGAGCGGAATGTCCAGCAGACTCATTAATCCTTGATAATAATTCATGTTCAAGTTGCAGCTCAGCTGCTCCAAGTTTTTGTTTAGTTTGCAAGTTAAAGCCAAGACTTTGCCAACAATGCAATGTTATGATTATTCTTAGAATACTTTGCTTTCAAATTAAATTATTTGCACAAAATGTAAAGCTGACTTTGTTGCAAAGAAAATGCGCACAGAATATTTGCATTCATTGTAGTTTATAACTTTTCTCTTCAGAATTCGCCAATGTTTGCTTTTATTTGTTGACAAGTTTTAACGAAAAGGCGCACATTGCTTTTAAAGTCGCACAAAATAATCCGCTTACGATTTCTCAAGCCAAAAATGATCAAAATGAATGTTGCTGTGGAAGGAGCTGCCTCACGAACTCTTTCATTAATTTCGATTGTCTCTGGCGACATTTGAAATATTTCATTGCATACTTTTGTGCGGTTTGTTGTGTGTGTGTGTGTGCGGGCAATTTGTTGTGCAATTTATTAGCGCAAGCCGCGAAGTTGGGGATTTTTTGCGAGGTGGCATGCAACATGCCATATATGTATGTATGTGGCTGGGAATTTTTATATTGCAATTGGCATTGACAGCCAGTAATGTTCAACAAAAGGTGCTTGTAAGTGGCATGCAACTGTGGCAGGTGGCAACAGCAGCAACAGCAGCGATGGCAGCAATGGCGATTTTCATTTTCAGCCGCCAGAAGTCGGCCGGAAGTCAACTGACTTTCGTTGTCTGCGCTCCCAAATTGTCTGCAGCTCCTGTCTCTGTCTGCTTCCGCTTGGCAGCTGCAACTCCCTGACCCTGAAATGACACGAGACACGAGACTCGAGTCGAGCTGCTGTTTGTCTGGGCGCGCCGCTTGGTTGCCCATTGTGTTGCAGTTGCAGACATTGAAACAAGATTTAAAGTCGCGACTGTTTTGTTTGCTTAACATTACGCGTAGACAACTCCTCGTCGTGCCACATGCGACGAGCAACCCTCGAGGCAATACAAACGGCAAAAAATTGCAGGCGAGCTACTTGGAAAGCATTGCTGCCATTTCACTTATATCGAGGGTTGCTGTCAGCAGCTTCCCTCTGCCCAAAACAAAAATAAAATGAAATCAAATAAAATAAGAAGAAAAAGCAAAACAAAAAGCAAAGTAAACTGTAAGCAAATGAGAGCCTTGGCTAACTTAATAAGCAACGCATTATGGCCGAGTGCCAGTCGTTTTTTGTTGTCGCGAGCCAGAAATAGTTTTGGGGCAGCAACAAAAAAAGGGACTCGTCGTGTAATAAGCAATACTTAAGACTTAATGCAGGGTATAAAATATGCGCAGCATTTACCTCACAACCTCACAGCCTCACAGCCGTTAAGGGTTGTCCTCAGGCAACCGCAGCTCGGGGTTTTTTTGTGAGCGCTGCTCTGATTTTTGATTTGAGCATAATTTTGCAAGCATTCTGCAGACGTCCTGCTGCCAGGGTTGCCAGCCCTCCTGCTGTGCTTTGCTTTTTGAAAAATTTCAAACATTTCTTCAAGGGATTTGCGCCATTTTCCATTCTCTTTTTCTCGCAACCTTTTCCCGTGTGTCTGTCTGTTTTGTCTCGCATTTAAATGCTTGGCAAATAAACTGGCTACATTTTTTTTATTTTTGCCATCACAGTTTCTTTTGGCATTTCCATATCATTGTCTTGAGCGCATTGTTTCATTTCCTGCTGCCTGCTCAGCTCGACAACGCGGCGTATGATTAATGTCACAAAAAGGTGCAACATTGTGAAGCCCGGCGATGCTTGACTCGAAACCCGTTTAATAAATGATATCACAAATTAAAACTCGAGCGTAAATCAAATTTATGCTTTTTTATTTCAACCTGTGCCTCTCACTGTCTATGTGTGTGTGTGTGTGTGTGTGAACTTTGGTGTGTTTGGGGCACAACCTAATTTGACAGTCGGCCAGAAATAACTCAATTAGTGATGCCAACGACGCGACCTTTTTTCGCCTTTACACGACCCCAAAATGCACACAGCAAAAAAATTAGATTTACAAAAAGAAGAGCCAAAGATGTAAGATGAAAAAAAAAGGGACAACCCTATCCATGACGTTGTTAGCGGTAACGAGCCTTAATGCTGGGCGTGGCAGGGGCAACGCGTGGCTGCCACGAAGGCCACTTGACTTGCTTGCCACTGAAGTGGCAACCGCTGCTCAGGTTGCCTTTGAAACTGCACATCAAATGATTAAGAAATGAGTTCATCAGCATTTCGTTTTCAGTATGTAGCTTTATTAACTTTATTCCAATATTTTAATTAGTTAACAGGAGTTTATCAAATGTTATTGTCGAATTTAATTTAAATCTAAAATGATTAATGAATAAAATCGTCAAATTTTTATCTCATTAACAGTTTATAGAAATTGAGTAGATGGTATAAAATTTCAATTTAAAAGTGATAAGAAATTATTAAACTGTCATTTTTGTGAAGATTGTAATTTTATATAGTTTTTAAATTGAACATAAATATTTTACAGCAACATGGCAGATAACTAATCATAATTTACATTTGATTTTTGATAAGCACTAGTCTATCAATAATTTAAATGAAATCCAAAAACATTTTAGGGAAATTTAACATTGACATTATAAAATGTAATTTCAATTGAAAATGCTTTCGTCTGTTTGCATATCCAATAATGCTGCCACATTTCTGTAATAAACATTCGAGCAATAATGTGCAGATTTTCAAGCTAAACTAATTATTTTGTAATTATTATATTCTGAAGTTCAACTTCAGATGCTAAACTAATGCCAACATAATTTGATGCCCTTTTGGGCATAAATTTAATTATTATTATTGTTGTCAATATCACATTAGTGACAGCTTTAGCATGTATTACTAGCAATTATAATAAATAAATAATTAAGTAGTAGCAGCCTATAAATTAAGGTTAACCAACCAATATAATGCTGTCTGTAATATGCATTTTTTAGCACATATTTATTTATTTACCAAGTGATTATTTTCGGCTGCAATTGCGAAACAAATTTGCCCTGAAATGTACGCTAATGAAAAACAGATTTTCAGCAGTTTTTTTCTAGGGTATTGCGAAGGCCATCAACGTCAGCTGCTGCCTTTCTATATACACTAGTCTATTCACATTAAATATGCATATATTTGTTCATCAAGAGATATATTTGCATTTGCATAAGCTGCTGTGGCGTTGCCTTGGCATCAATTTGGCAGCATCGCTTACAGTTTGGCAAACATCATTATATGCTTGCTCGACACACCGAAAACGGGGGCTGCACGAATCACATGTATTCCGCCCTGGCCAGGCATAAAGCAGCCAACCCTCCAGCCTCTTTTGGCTGCATTTTCCACAGCCTGCCACAGGCCAAATAGAGATGGAGAGAGAGAGGGAGAAGAAAGAACTTCAAAAGGCAGCCCACGGCAATTTTCAATTAAAAACGCCTACGCGGCTGCTACAGAATTTTGATTTTGCTCTCTCTCTCTCTCTCTCTCTCTGTCTCTTTTACCCTCCTCCATCTCTCTCGCTCTGTCTATGTACGCTTTTCGCTTTGTTTAACTGCAGAGTAATGTGTAAGAATGCTGCCGGATGATGTTTGGCCCGCGGCTCTCTTTTAAAGTTGAGCCAAAAAATATTCCGTTGATGGCACGACATGAGATTGCACTCAAGATTACACAATGTGTGTGTGTGTGTGTGTGCGAGTGTGTGTGTGTGTGCGAGTGTGTGTGTGTGAGCCTTGGGGTCGAATGTGGCCAACAGCAATGTGTCAAGCGTGGGAGATGTGAAGCAACAAATGTGTTCTATGTCAGCCAACTTTTGCGAAAGGCGGTCGAGTGCCAGCCCTGGCAGGTTGCAGCCCTCGCTAATGCAGCATCTCAGCTTGCTTAATTTGATTTACATTTCGCCTCATTTGGCAAGTAGGTTGCCATTTAGCACTGCCTCCAAGTGCTGCCAAGTTTTTGCAATTATTGCACTTGACTTCCACAGCTGCTTTAACATGCTTTGCACTAGTTTCTGCTTAAGCTGTCTGCAGCCCTGGTTTTGTGTAGTTTTTGATTAACAAATCAAAGTTTGTGGCTTTAAGAGCAACTTTCGTGCATCTTGTGTTGCTTTCCAGTCATTTTAGCCCTGGTTTTGTATGGCAGCCCTAGTTGCCAGTTTGGCTAAGAGTATAAAATTTGGTTAACTATCTAATAGAACATCTTTAGTGAGCGTTGTGTGATTTGAAATTGCTTAGCTGCACAGCAAGGTATATAAACGCTCTTGTTAGCCCTGGTTTTGTATGGCAGCCCTGCTTACAATGTTGGCGACGTCTAAAAAATCAACTTAGTTGTCAAATACAACATTTATATGCGCTCTTTTATTACTTTAAAGGTTGTACGGATGCAGCATAGACAGGAATTGCTCATTGTAGCCCTGGTTTTATAAAGCAGCCCTGCTTAAAATAGTAGCTACAACTATAGAATGCATTTAAGTGCAAAATATGATATCTAAACAGCTCTTGTGTTACTTGGAAGAGTCTAGGGATGAATTAAACACACTTCGCGCTCATTGCAGCCCTGATTTCGTATGACATTCCTAATTAGAAAGTTAGCTACGTTTAATAAATTAATTTAAATGCCAAATATAACAAGTATATTAGCTGTTTCATTACTTTAAGAGTCTCCAGGGATGCAGCATTGATATTAACCGCCCATTGCAGCCCTGGTTTTGTATAGCAACCCTACTTAGAAAGTTAGCTACGTCTAAAAAATCAATTTGATTGCCAACTATAACATCTATATTAGCTCTTTCATTACTTTGAAGGTTGTAGGGATGCAGCATAGGCACCAACTACTTATTGCAACCCTGGTTTTGTATGGCAGCCACACTTACAAAGCCAACTATGTCCAAAAAAATCAGTTAAACTCTCAAAGAGAACAATAATATTAGCTCGTGTGTTACTTTGGAGAGTCTAGGGCTAAGCTGAAAGCACTCACCGCTCATCGCAGCCCTGGCACGTTGATGCCACCCACTTTTATGCAAAGCAGGACCTCCCAAATCACTCCGAAGCCAGCGAGCTGAGAGTGTTTGGCTTTTAAGGAGTACTTTGAAGCATTTTGGCGGCTACTTTATGCACTTGATGTCGCCTAATACTCGGCTCATGTGTTGTTTACTTATTGTTTTTGTGTTTGTTTACATTGTTTCTGCTTGCAGTCACGCACATCTCTCGTCTCCAGCTCGGAGGGCGGCATTTTGGCCGAGGGCGAGACGTCGAGCGACGAGGAGAGCTCCCGCGACTCCAGCGACAATTCGCCGCCGTGCGATTTGGGCCTGATGGAGCGATTGCTGTTAACGCATCCCATGTGGTTTCTGCCCGGCATTCAGCGTTCCGGGGCCGTCCACTTGCTGCAGGGCAAGGAGGAAGGGGTGAGTACTAAAAACAAACTGACCGATAATTATGAATTTATTGATATCGTTTAATGAGACAATTGCCGACGTATGCCAAAAAAAAAAAAAAAATGTAAATAAAAAGCGAGTGCACGTAAATATGATAAACAAATACAAAAGGGTTGAATGGCGGTCGTTGAATAAATCAGCAAACACGCAAAATTTGCAAACAATTTGCATATGAAACGCATACAAATACGGGCGCAATTTCCATATACAAATTGCAATCAATTAACGTGTGGCAATAGCTGAGGTTTAGCCACGGGGGGGATGGAAGGACATGCGTGTCCAGCAGACAGCGCGATAGCAAGCAGCCAGCAGCAGGAGATGGAGAGTTGAGGGAGAGATTCATTAATATTACGACAGCGACAACAATGCGAAGCCCTTTTAATTGTAAATGTATAAAGATAAACAAAGAAATGTTGCCATACGAACGCGCCAGGACACGCTGCCAGCAAGCAGGATAATGCCGGCATAAAAGGCAGGAGTCGACGTTGCTGCGTTGTCGAGTACAAAAATTTCATTGAAATTTATCTGGGCAACACAGCGAATGGGGACGACAAAAGCGGAGAGACAAAAGCCATTCAATGCGATTTACATTTGCGTCTGCAAGGATACGAATGAGGTGGGCGACGGTGGGCGTGGCGTGGCCGGGCTGGCCACTGGTCATTTTGTGATTCAAGGCGCTTTTGCATAGACAATTGAAATTACGACGGCGAGTGCGAGAGCGCCCAACAAATTGTACAGATTCAATAAGTTAGACAACCCCTGAACATTTCCAAGTCCAGTCCCAAGTGCTGCCCCAGCAATTATCACGTGTACAGACGGACGGACAGACAGACGGACGGACGGATGGATAGATAGATAGTCTGTCTGTCTGTCTGTCTATCTATCTGTCGTGTCGGGCAGACAGAATGAATCAGTGAATGCTTCATCGAATCGCTCGAATGCCAACTAAATTGCTTGTCATTTGTTCTCGCAAGGCATTCAGCCTTAGCCGGCAACAACAACATTAGTCTGGGGCCGTGCTAAAGTGCATCGCAAATTGAAAATTATACCTTAAATCAAGTGCCGTATTAGGGCCCTTCTATGTATGTATGCGTGAGTGGCAGAAGATTATGTAAAGGCCATAGAAGTGGACTACGAGGTTTCAGCCTCCAAAATCTTTATTTTAAATCATCATTTTGTGTATGCGTTGTCAAGCTAGAGTTTATGTTAGTACACGTTCTACAATTAATAAATAATTAAAAACTGCAAATTTGCTACCTAAAATACTATTTTATAGATTTAAAAAAATATATTTACAAAATTAAAAGGAATTTCATTCAGACTTCGCTGAAAAGCAGCCTAAGGTTACAGCTTCTTCAAAAATATATTTTAAACTATAATTTTGTTTATGATAACCGTAGAACATACTGCAAGTTTGCTACGTAAACATAATTGTTTATTTTTGTATTTACCTTTATTTTGCTAAAATTATTGTGAATAAAATTTAGACTGAGTTTAAATTGAATTATACAATACAACAATTTATTTCCTTCATTCAAAAAAACAACAATTTTATTTTCGGAGAGGAAAAATTTAGAAATCGTAGCAAAATGTGGCAATCCTTCATAACTCCCAAACTGTAAGGACCATCCGAATGTCCTTTGGCCAACTGATAGTCCTTGTTAAGACGAGTTGATTGCGTCAGGACTCATTAGGATCACCAAGGATATGGCCAAGATATGGCTTGTTTTCTCTCAGCAAAAAAGTCCTTCTAACTCTGTTGTTTAAAGGATATTCGTCCTTCGGGTAACATTTTCGTCCATCATGCATCCAGCACTATGTTCATGCCAAAGGACATCCTGATTGTCCTTCAAATGACAAAGTTACGAAGGATTTTTGAATTTATGCCCAATTTTCCATGCTTGTGAATTTTTCAGGAAAACTTTTTGTTTGTTTTGTTATATATTCTTTTTTTTTAAAGGGCAATCGGCAGTTATTTTTAAACGTATTTATTCGGGCTATCGACCGGCCAAAGAATATCTAAATTGTCGTTGTAGTTTTCGAGATATACACACTTTAAGTTTTCGACTACAAAATTAATTCGATCCCCAAAAGTATGCAACATTTTTTCATTTTTGGACTTGTAAAATTTTTCGTTGCGAACTCGAAAAAAAATGTAAATGATTTGATTAAGTTGCCCAGTTAGGTAACAGTACACATATCCTTGTTACCATTTCGTTATTATTATTATTAATAAAAAAAAGAAATCGCAACAAAATGAGAAAATCATGGATATCTCGAAAACGAATAAGACGATCGGAATGTCCTTTGGCCAGCTAATAGTCCTTGTTAAGACGAGTTGATCGCCACATGACTCGTAAGGATCAGCAAGGATATGACCGAGATAGAGCATGTTTTCTTAAAACAAAAATGTCCTTTTAACTTTGTTGTTTTAAGGATATTCGTTCTTTGGATTTCATAACCATCAATGATGCGTTCAGCCCTATCTACATGCCAAAGGACATCCCAATCGTCCTTCAAATGGCGAAGTTACGAAGGATTTTTGAATTTTTCGCCAAATTTGCATGCCTCCCCCTTGACAAATTTTCTGGACAATTTTTCCAATTTGTTATTTAATTTTTATTGCATTTGTTGAATGAAAATCGAAATTTGTTTACTAACTGGAGAAGAGCATCAGGACTATCTACCGTCCAAAGGACATCCCAATTGTCCTTGTAGTTTCCGAGATATGAACGATTTTAGTTTTTGACTGAAATCTTAACTTCATCTCAAAAGTATGCAACATTTTTTCATTATTGGACTTGTAAAATTCTTATTTTCGGTGAGGAAAAAAATGTAAGAAATCGTAACAAAATGAGAAAATCCTTCATAACTCCGAAACTAACAGGACTATACAAATGTCCTTTGGCCAGCTAATAGTCCTTGTTAAGACGAGTCGATCGCCACAGGACTCGTAAGGATCAGCAAGGATATGGCCGAGTTAGAGCTTGTTTTCTCTAAACAGAAATGTCCTTCTAACTTTGTTCGTAAAAGGATATTCGTCCTTTTGATTTCATAGCCCTCCTTTATGCATTCAGCACTATCTTCGTGCCAAAGGACATCCCAATCGTCTTTCAAATGGCGAAGTTACGAAGGATTTTTGAATTTTTCACAAATTTTCCATGCCTCCCTCTTGCAAAATTTTCCTATCATTTTTTTAACTTGTTTTTTCAAATTTTCTTGACTTCCTTAAATGACAACCGATCAAATTTTTAACTCATTAGAGAATATCATCAGGACTATCTACCGTCCAAAGGACATCCCAATTGTCCTTGTAGTTTCCGAGATATTAACGATTTTAGTTTTGGACTAAGATCTTAATGTGATCCCTAAAGTATGCAACACTTTTTAGTTGCACTTGCAAAATTTTGGTCGCAGGAACGAAAAAAAAATATTTGTTTTTTTTTGTTTAATAATTTTTATTTACGCCGGAATCGTTCATTCGAACATTACCGGACGTTTTGGTGGAAAAAACAAATACAGTGCAAAATCTACTAGTTACAAATATTTACAAATATTTAAAAATATTTACAATTGTTTACAATTATTTACAATTATGTACAAATATATGCAATTATTTACAAATGGAATTAATGGGTTAGTGGATGACCCGGGCAGTGAGATCACTGGGGTGGAGTCTCTCCTCCTTAGCCTTCGGAGTGGTTGTGGGTTGGAAAGCCTGCTTGCCAGTGGGTTTGGATGCGCCATGAGCTTGTCTCTGTATCGGTTGATCTGTTGAAAAAGAAAACAAAAATTCAAAATTAGATAGAGTTTCAATTGAGTTATAAAAATTGGAAAAATGAAACGATTTATTTTACTTCATTCAAAACACAAATACTTTTTTAGAGAATTGCTTCAAAGATGCTGATTTACATTGAAAAGGATATACAACATAAAAAGGCATTTCATGCATCATCAATTTAAATATTAAACATCAATACTGCATATTTGTTGTCGAATATTTAAATTTAATGCTTGCTGGTCAGCGAGAATATATATTTATCTTATGCTATTTAATAAACTGTGATAAAAAGAGCAAAATAAAAAATTAAATTGCAGACATATTTTCACTTGTTTCCAATTTGTCGTTAAGAATATCTTTTGTCTAGAATATCTCGATTTATAAAGCAGACTTTCTGATTAGCCTTCATGTAATATTAGACGTGAATCTGAACTTTCACCTTTGCATTTCCTCCTCTGCCATATTCGAGTCGCAAATCTGCATAATCAGGGACCAGAACACGACGCTATAACTTAACCCTAAGCGCCTTTTTCCACCCCGCTTGCAATGCAAGTAAAGTGTGCAACGGAAATTTCAATTACGAACTTTGTCCGTGAAGTTTTCCGAACTTTAAAAATCGAACTGAATTCAAGTTTGAAGCTGAACTCGACGAATGCCAACAGGGACACACAAAACAGAGGGAGGAGAGGAGGAAAACTAAGTGAAAAGCGTTTTTTCAGCTCGGCAATTTTCAATTGTCGAACGCGTCGCAACAATGGCGCATTGATTGAGGCAAACCATTGAGAGTGCGAGGCGGATTAGGCAAGAAGCGGAGGCGCCTTTTCAAAGTCTCTCCTCCTTCTGAAGCATTCTGGCCATTGAAACGCTAATTGCATGCGTCGACGTCGCCAGCGGCAATTAAACGGCTTGCAGCAGTTGCTACGCATTTGTTTATGCGTTTAATAAAAAAGTATTTGCATAATTGAAATTGAAATTCAGCTGCTGCTGCTGCTGCTTCAAGTAGCTGCCACAAAACTCTGCCTCTGTGTGTGTGTGTGTGTTGCGAGTCCATTGAATGGCGACCCTCTGTGTAAACGGCACTGGTAAATGTTTGTAATTAAAAATCAATCAATATGTTTGAGCTACGAATGCGGCTGTCGATGCTGACCATTTGTGGCAACACATGTGGCATGCAACAACAACGAGAACAACAGCATTTAGTCGCTTTACTCCATTTGCCTGCCTGGTATTTTAATTACTTGTTTTGCCCCACTGTCCGTCCGTCCGTCTGTCTAGTCTGTCCTCTTGTATTTCCATCTGTCGATTTCTTTCGCATACCCTGCGGTCATTAATTGTCGCACAGCAAGCGGGTAGCTTGGCTAAGTCTTTCAGTCTGTCCGCTGCTGTTGACAACTAGAACTCAGCGACTATAAAAGCTAGAGCAAATTTGTTAATGCTACTTTTTAGTTGACAACTTATAGATGACCGGCTAACAGACTATCCGCTATAATTTTAACAATTATATAATCAAAATTATTAATAGTAACCGTAAGCTGCAGACAAAATTATTTTATAATTTCTACCTTAATAAATTTTAATAAAAATAGTCTACTAAATATTCCATGATATTTATTTTTGAATTTAAGGTCGAAAATAATATGGCAATTTAGCAATTTATAAACTGTCACTTTAGATAGCAATATAAGCGCAGAGAATTTACTTTTTACAAATATATTTTACGTGAAAGTTACTCGTAGGGAAAAAGTAATTTTTGCAGGGTATTTGCTGGTCGTGCATGCTACGCTGGATGCTGCTCGAATTTCTTTCATGCCGCTCTCAGCTTTCGCTGTCTGCGCCATCAATCATAAATGGTCCAAGCGCTGGGGCGGCTGCAGCTGCAAATGAAAGCTGAAACTGCTGCTCACATGATGTTGTGTGCGTGCAGCTTCAACAACGTGTTGTTGTTGTTGTTGTTCTTGCAGCTTTTTTTGTACAGATTTTTTGTTCGCTTTAATTTTGTTGTTGTTTTGGCAGCATTTGGCGAACGGGATTTGTTATGCCGACCGCAGAATGTAATTAGCAGCAAATGGCGACTGATGAAGCTTTCGATACACACGAGTTTATATTTTTTTTCAGAGTATTTTCACTTTTGAGGTTTCGCCATAAAGCGAAAAGTATGCAGGAAATTTGCAAATATTTCTTGCGCTCAAAAGTATGCAACCCTTTTTTGCCTAACCTCGCTTTTAATACGCCGTCAATGCAATGTTGACTTCGACATTCTTTGTTTGCCCTTTGCAATATTGATCCCTCGCTGCAGCGCCACATGACGTATGCGCAATATTCAACTATTTGCGGCCGCATTTATTTGCATCCTTTTTATTATTATTATTATTTTGTTGGACTGTGATCTCTTTGACTGCATTTGATTTATGCGGCAGGACATTAAACGTTTCGTTCGAAATGAACTTGTTAAGCTGCAGTAGCGTCCCCCTCACTATATATGTATGTATCTAGCGAGCTGAGCTCAGCGCGAGCTTAAATGGCCAATAGACAAGGCGGACAAAGCAATCAAATTGAATTTTTTCGACGGCATTTTTGTCGGCTTTGTCGTTTGGCATGTGTTGCACCAAAGCAGTCCAAAACGGGGGAAAGCGCTGTTGGCTTACATGGTAGCAAAAAACAGTCAAAGGGGCGCAGAAAAGCGAATAGCAAGACAGAGGAACAGCAGCAGCAGCAACAGTATCAGGCAGCCACATAGGCGCAGACAGTTTTTATTTATCACCAGCAGCAGCGCAGGAAGAAATTAAGAGGAAGGGCAGTCATTGGCATTGGCCACAGCTGATGAGCGATAACGTCGCCAGACAGCTGCAGTGTGGGAAGCAGTTGTGTGTGGCAAGCAGACACTCGGGGTGTAAGCACAGATGACAAGCAAAGCCCCAGAAGGGTTGCAAGCGACACCAGAGACAGCGACTGAGATACAGATACAGATACATCGACAGAGATACAGATACAGCGGCAAAGGCCGTAAGTAGGGAGATCAATTGAACAGAAGTCATAAGTTGCATAGTTAACATGCCACAAGCAATGCTGCAGCCAACAAAAATTACACAAAAAAAAAGGAAATAGAAATAGAAATAGAAAAAGACTGCGATAGAAAGTAAACACTTTCCCTTTTGGCCAAAAAGCACAAATGTAGCGTGAAAAAGCAAACGACAAACGCAGACTCAGATTGTCCAACAATGCGCATAATCATCAGAATTCAATAAAACGTTGCCACTTTTTATGCCACACTTCGCAATGATTTTATTGCAAAGCCACTAAATAAATAGCTAAATAATCGTTAAGCTGATAAATAGTTTGCAAATCAATAATAAGTCAGACTGAATAAGGTATTTATAAGCAAATATATAATCGAGTAAATAAATAAATAAATTTATTACAAGATCAATAAATATATAATCAAGAAAAGGATAAAATGCATATATAATAAGTAATTAGAGAATTAACTGAAGTATCAAAAAACAATTTAGTAAATTAATAAATTAATAAATTAATACGTAACTAACTGCACATCCATCAAAAATAAAATTTAAATTGTCGCCTAGTAAATGAATAGGTTGCAAATCAATCTAAATACAGAAAATAATTAAAAGAATGTCACAAATAATGAATAGTAAATTAGTATTTAATATAATCCAGAAAAGTAACAAATAAATATGTTAAATAATTAAATTTAATTTACTGAAAGATCAATAAATAATTAAGGAAATCAATAAATTACTAGGTGTAACTTCGTCTAAATCAAAAAGTAAATAATCGTCTAGTAAATGAATAGTTTGCAAATCAATAAAAATACGGAAAATAATAATAAATCAGTCACAACAAATACGCAAAAATAAATAAATAGCATTTAATAGAAATAAAATAATAACAAAATCAAATATATAATTGAGAAAATCAATAAATTTATATATCAACTGACCAGTCTAGTTCTTTCCATACAAACTATACTCTTGCAACTACTCGTCTCTTTAATGTTAATAATAAATGTGTGTATACAAATTAACTAAAGTGAATTAACGCCTTCATAGAAATTAAATTATTTTACGAACAATTCTTTATCGATAGCGTGTTTTTGACACTTTCCACACAATATCAATAAATTGGAGTGGCATAAATGAAATAGCATCTGTCACAGCAACAATGGGTGGAAATTGTTTAAAATCAAAACAATAATTTAACTGAATATTAAAAGCATTCAAAGTGCAGATGAAGTTGAGATCTGCAAAATCAATTTGCTGGGGGCGCTTAAAGCGCTGTCACACATGGCGTATGTGCAACGTGTGGCAACAACGAAGCGGAGGCTGGGCAGAGGGGCTGTCTGAATGCATTTTGGCTTAACTCGTTATACAACAACAGGGGCGACAACAACAACGACAACAACAACGACTGGCAATGGCGACACATTGTGCTAATGAATTATTAACAAAAATTATAATTGAAAGCCGCTTGGCAAATGAGTTTAATGCACCTCAACTGCAGAATGGAGATGGAGATGGAGTCTGTTTTTGACGAGCCAATGATGAAAAGCACAACAACGGAAATCAAGGGAAATCAGCTTAGGGCAGAGAGAGAGAGATCGAGAACTGACTCTTGAACTGCACAGCGAAAGCCGCTTAGACCGCTCAGACAATGCAGTAGCTTTAAGCGCTCAGAGAGAAGGGAACAACATGTAACGGACAGGGGCGGAAAGTCCGTCAAATGGACAGCAAAAGGCAAATGAGATATCTCAAAAAAAAAAGAGGACAACAATGGGCAGACGACCTGTGCTGTGGTCGCTTCATTGTTGGACTTGGGATTCAAATTCAATTTGCTGTGCAAAGAAAGCGATTGAAACAAAACCAAATGAATGTCAATGAAATGCAAATGGCGGGTGCAGAAAACACATTCAACCCCTCGAAGCAGATGGATTTCATGCAGCTCGCATTACCAATTTGAATAAAATATGAGATTTTTGTATCCCACATCCCTCGACGTCTTGCTGTCTTTGCCCCCTTTTTTTTTAATGGCCGGCCAATGGCTAGATAATAGCTGGGTTCAGTTTTTTATTTGGCGTCGCTCGCTTCTCAGCATAATTTCATTATTTTATGCAGTTGCTCCTGCTGTGATTCTGTCTCACACTATTTGCTGTTGTTGTTGCTGTTGTCCACACCACACAAACCGCCGACACTCATTAGGCGGCTCTGCTGCTCTCCCCTGGGCATCTGTCTGTCTGTCTGTCTGTCTGGCTGGCTGGCGTTAAATTGCTGTCCCCACAGGAGGCTCCATTCTACAGTTTCGGTTTTAGTTGCAAGTTGCGTCGAGTGGCAAATAAAAAACGTAAAGTTTGCTGCACAGCAGCAACTTTGGGGCAATCAAATGGTTATTAATACATAAACAAGCTGCCTTCATTTTAAATATGGCATTTAAGAGCTGCAAGCTATTTATGTAATTAGAAAGTGCAAAGAACAATGGCAAATATTAAATATTGCATTTTACGGCAGTCTGAATTTTAGTAAAAGCGCTTTAAAATATTTATCTGCAAAAATAGTGGCTATTAATATTGCTAAAATGATGGCAGAATTATTTCAATTTACCCCCAGCAATTATTTAACTTTAGAACCAGCGAATGCATAAATAAAAATAGCAATTATATTTTAGAGCTTCAATATAAATATCTGCAAAATAGTGGCTATTAATATTGCTAAAATTATGCCAAAATGAATTCCGAATATTTAACTTTAGGAAAATCAAATGCAAATTGTTGTAATCGTATTTTATATCTTCAAGGAATTTATCTTCAAAAATTGTGGCTATTAATAGCTGAAATAATATCACAATTATTATAATTTACCTACATTTAAATTGAAATAATTGTAACTTTATGAATGCAGACTAAATTTTAGTAATCGTATTTTAGAGCTTAGCGTCAAAAATAATGACTATTAATATTGCTAAAATTATGCCAAAATGAATTCCGAATATTTAACTTTAGGAAAATCAAATGCATTTTTAATGACGGGCTGAAATTGAAGTAATCGTATTTTATATCTTCAAGATATGTATCTGCAAAAATGACTATTAATATTGCTTTGCCTACAGCAATAATTTAAATAAAGTTCCACATTTTATTAATAGTTTAGTTTCGAGTTTCAAGCATTTTAGTGCACAAATAATTGGAATATATGCCCTGAGCAATTATTTAATTTTTCAGCGCTCATAAGTATGCTACATTTTTGTGCACTTCACTTTAAACTGATGTGGAACATCATTTATGTGATAGTTGCAGGCACTTCCCTAATAAGTGAGCACTTTTAGTTTATTACAAACTCAATTTGGCAGCAACTACTTGCCACAATCCTTTGCCCATTGGCCATTTTGGTTGATCGCTTCATTGCGACGCTGTCAAGATGTTGTGTCGAGCGACAATTGCATGTGTGTGAAATAGAAATTGAACTCGCAGCCTGATTCGATGATTATAGACTAGACTTGGCGCTCGAGCGAGCGCAACGAGACGAGTCTATTTGCGGCCCAAAACTTGATTACAAAGTGGGCAGAGAGCTGCACTTTCGATTCACGGCCAGAGACCGCAAAACCCAAGAATCGGAGAGGGAGGGAGGGGCAGACAGACAGACAGACAGACAGCAGCTGCGACACGTTGCGCATAGTGAAGGACAACAACAAGACAGCCACAATCCCCTTCGGGGACTGCAGCCGGGGGGGGGCACTTCATTGGGCTCGACGCCAACAACCGAAAAAGGGGTGTCGCTGCGGACATTTCACACCCCCCTCCTCCCCCTCGATCCCCGCGGCAAGTAGTCGAGAAATGGAAACCGGAAATGTTGTTACCCCACGGCCAGAAAAGCCGAAAGGAAAAAGTGCAGTCGAGAGTTGGCGAGTTGCCGGAAATGGGCGCAAATGCGACAACGACGAGGACACCAGCCTTTTTATCTGTGAGTGTGTGAGTGTGTGTGTGGAGAGAGAGAGAGAGAAAGAGAGAGGAGAACGAGAAAGTGTGTGTGTGTATTTGTGGTGTGATTGGTGCAATAATTTATGTGCAATTAAATGCGAAAACAGAATGCAATGCAAGTCAGGCAACAAATGTAAATCACTTTCACTAGCAATACAAAACAACAATTGGGGGGAATGCGAAAAGACATTGAAAGAGAAATTGACAAGGAGAAATGGAAAGAAAATAATAAATAAATTGAAAAGAGACAAGTAAATTTAAAGAATTGGATTTTGAGATGGATCCAAATTAAAAGATGTAAAACGCGATGCAAAAGAATGTGAGAAAATGAATACAGAAATGCATTTTATAAAGTACAAAATAAAGAGCAATTCCAAATAATAATAGAATTCATCTAATAATAAAAACGAAACAATAAATATAAATTGAGAAAAAAAATATATAACTGATGAAACTACAAAAATAAATAGATATTAAAATAATATACTGAAATTAATAAAATAAAAATATAAATTCAGAAAACAAATTATTAATTAATGGCAGACATTCAGAAAATACAAAATAAATAAGCAAATAGAAATTCAGCAAATAGTCAAGTTTAGAAAGAGCAATAGAGAAAATCAAACTCTTAAGAAATAGACAGAAAATAGTGGCATACAAAAAAATCCAGAGAAAAGCAGTTAAATTCAAGAGAAATCCAAGTGTGAGAATAACAATTTAATTTGAAGCGAACTAACAGTTTGAACAACATTTTGTTTACACTCGAAAACACTTTAAAGTGTCCCTCGAACAAATTTATAAAAAAAAAGACTCGAAACTTCAGTTGCACGCATTGCAAACAGATAAATTAACTAGACGCGGGATGCGGGCCACGCCCACAAAGCGGAAATTGAAACCGTTAACAGGCTTTTGCGGTTTTCGCAGCGAAACATGAAAATTGAAATTGGGCAGGAGGCAAAAACATGCAAAAGTGCAAGTGACATTTTTGGCCAAGGGGAGAGAGTGAGAGAGTGGAGAGAGGAGAGAGGAGAGTTATGCATACAGGTGTGTAGAGAGAGTGGAGAAGTGGAGAGTTAAGTCGACGGACTGCAAGTCAACGAACTGTAAAGTGAAAATGCATTTGGCGTCGTCTAATGGCATTTCTAGAGCTTCCATTTCGCAGGCGGGGCGCTTAAAAGCAGGCTATGCAAAATGTTGCAACTGCAAGTTGAGTGTGTGTGTGTGTGTGTGTGATTGACCTATGTGTGTGTGTGTGTGTGTGGGTGTGTGATTGCTGTGGGCGTGTCTGGCGCAGAAGTCCAGAAGTAAAAGCCAATTGATTGCAACTATTGTTTGAACTGCGGCAATCGCAATGCATTTGCATGAACACACACACAACAAACACACATAAAATATATATCTATATATATATATATGGACATATATCGTTGGTATTTTGTTTGCCTGTGTCTGGCTTTAAATGCCGTCACGCCTTTTTATTGTCAGCCACATTGGCGAAATTTGTCAAGGCGTCCCCATAAAATGCAGGCGAACACTCTGCCTCTCGCCAGCTAGCTGTCTCTCTCTCACACACACACTCTCACAGCTTCTTCAGCTTGTTAAGACATTTTTACGCTCGTTTTTGTCCCTCGCAAATTGCATTTCCGTGACGGTCAAACAGCAGCCAGCAGCCACGCCCCCCCTCTTCATGCAGCGCCCACATTGACCACATTATTGAATCAGTATATAATGTGCTTTCTCTCTCTCTCCATCTCTCCATCTCTCTGTCCCGCTCTTGCCTGCAGCATTTGCCGTCTGCGTATAATAAAATCAACAGCCGAAAAGTATGCTTTAAAAAATTGTTGCAACTCCAGGCAAATCAAATAAACATTGAACGAGCGCAGGGATCGGGGCATATATGTATGTACATATATAGTCATCATAGCTATACAGTTTTACAGCCAGCACTCCTGTCCTGCCATTATATTCCCCCCTCAACGCCTGCCTCCCTTTCTGGCTCCCCTTTGAGCTCATCATATCAAGTGCGTTACAATTTTTTTTTATCTCTTTGCTGCCGTCGCCTTTGCGCTTTCAACTGCTTATTGAAAATTGTGCAGAACGCGCACAGAAATCATAAACAACGCCGCGGGGCGTCCATATTCGTGTTCCCCCCTTGCCCCCCCTCGAGTTGGCATTTATTGAAATCTGAAAAAATATAATTGCATGCTTTTAGGGTTGCTCAACAAAATTGAAAAGCACACACACACACACGCACACAATTGCTTAGCAAAACAGAGCATAAAAAAACGCATAATAGAAAGCAAAGAAAGTGAAAGAAGGAGAGCAAAAGAAACACGAGTTCTTTAAAACACATTCGCCTCGAGATGTTGCTCGGAAATCGGCTTAAAACTGCACGAGTTTCACTCGAGCGATAATCACGTTATAAATTGTTAAAAGCAGTTGCAATAGTTAAAGTAAATATCGTTGAAATCGAAATATTAAAGGGAGAGAAATTCTTTTTCGTCCAGCTTTCATTTAATTATACTGTTTTAATGTACAACTTGAATGAAATATTGAAATAGATATGATAAATATTGTCTTTAAACATCTGCAAGTATTTAAAAATATATTTTAGCACGATTCTAGATCATTGATGAATAATTAGAACATTGTGCAACTTGAATGAAATATTGAAATATACTTATTAACAAAACAACTTTAACTAACCCCAAAATATTGTTATTGAACATCTGCAAATATTTAAAATAATTCGTGCTTTAAACGCTTTTTAAGCACAAACAATTTATCTAGCTTCCTCTTCTTGTAGTTGTAAACCGGCCTAATCATATCGTATATTATAGTATACCAATTAACTGGGCTAATTTCTGTTACTTGAGACCGAAATGGGCAGCTAAATAGATAAGATATCAGCTTATCTGCGCTAAAATAGCCAGAATATTACTCTTTAGATACTGCACTTTATCAAAGCGAAGCAAGGCGAAGAAATCGCATAAAATTATAATATAGAAATTATATTATATATGCAGTCTTGAAGCATGAACAATCAAGGTGATGTCAGTTTATTGTAGGTCTGACCTAAAATGCTGAATGAAGTTGAGTTTTGCATAATAATAGAGTTAAATTGAACAAGCAAAAATCTAGTTAAATATATTCGATTCATATATTTGGTTAAATTTATTTATTGCCTATTTATTTAATTTAATTTTTATTTCGACTGCAGTCGACTTTGAAAAACTTGCTGCAGGGAAATTAAAAACTTTAAAGTGTCTAATAACTTTAAATTGAAAACTAAAGACTGCCAAAATGTATATATATTAAAATTAGTAATGACAAATGAAAAACAGTCATTAAATTAAAAATAAAAACAAACACAAACTTAAAAAATTGTATAGTTAAAACAAAAATTGATATTTGATGAAATTGATTATTGATAAATTGAAGTATAATGCAAAAGCAATTAGGGAACTTTTTGAAACTTGACTCAAACTTTGTTGTCTGCGGTTCTACAGATCGGAAATATGACGCTAGCTTTGCATAACTTCCTATAGTTTCGCTAACACTATTGTTCTAAAGAGATAAACATAATCTAAACTTCATCAAAATCATAATATACTTTACAAGTAAGATGATAAAACAAAATGGAAGTTTTACGCATTAAATTCTCCACTTGACGTTGGCGATTTGCTGTTGAAATCGCTGAGCGGAACACGTCAGCAGCTGGCGACGCTGCGAATTGTGCGTGACTTTAAGTGAAACGCTCATTATGAAAACTTCAGCAGGCGATTAACAGCAAAAAACAAGAAAAGCGGACATCGCCTGCCACTTGACCAGGTCTGCGGCAGTTTGCAGAAGGCGTTGCCAAGCGAGGAGTTGCACTTGCCACTTGCCACACAACTTGGCTGCTTTGTCGCAGCGTCTGCAAAGTTTTGCAAGACAAAAGCGAACGGACAGACGGACAGACGGACGGACGGAGGGACGGACAGAGTCAAGCGAGTGGAAGAAACGACGCGCATCGCAAACCAATTTATCATTTAAAATGTGAAATTTATGTGCCGCGCATTTTGAACGCAACATTTAACGCGCGCTCTGAATTATGACAACAGCTCACTCAACGCCTTCTCTCACTCACTCACTCACTTCCATCTCTCTCTCTCGTTGCAGACATTCATTGTGCGCGGCTCGAGCCAGCCGAATACGATGGCGGTGTCGGTGCGCCTGCCGCAGGACACCGGGCCGTACATCGAGCACTATTTGATACAGTCGCAGGACAACAACATCCTCAGCCTGGAGAGCTCGCGGTTCAAGTTCGGCTCGATACCCGCGCTGATCGCCCACTACGCGCAGTGCTGCGACGAGCTGCCGGTGCAACTGATGTTGCCGCGCGTGCTGCGCGAGGCCAACAACCGCAAGAAGCTGTCGTCGCTGGCGCTGCTCGGCCAGGAGTTCTGGAGCTATGCCAGCAGTCCCGCCGTCCTCGGTCCGCCCAAGACGACGCAGCTGCAACAGCAGCAGCAGCAGCAGCAGCAACAACTGTTGCTCGATGCCAAGTCGCCGTTGTCGCTGACGGAGACAAGCGGTCTGGGCACCGCCACCTTCTTCAGCGACAACAAGCCGCAAGTCGCTGCGGTGGCGCCACCGACCGGCAACAGCAACAACAACATGTTCAGTCCGACGGGCAGCGGGCAGCTGCTGGGCTTCTTCAGCCAGGCGGGCACGCCGTCGGACACCAACTCGAGCATGAGCTCGTTCTCGACGAGCGGCGGCGGCCAGCACATGCAGCAGCTGCTCAGCCCCAACTCGCTGGACTCCGTCATGCTGACGATGTCGCCGGTGGACGCCCAGGGCGGCTACCTGCCGCCGGGCGGAGCGGCAATCGAGCCGGCGATGCCGCTGCCCAGCAGCAGCAGCAACAATCTGAGCACGTTCAAGACGTCGTCGTCGTCGGCCGCCGAGCTGGAGCAAGGGCAGCGACCGCAGCGCCCGAAGCCGCCAAACACGTTGAATCTCAAGCCGCCGGCGCCGCCGATGCGCTGGTCCAAACCCCATTCGCCGGATCAGCTGAACAACAACAACAACAACAACTTCACTGTCACCACCACCGTGACGTTCTCGATGGAGAATGGCGGCGGAGGAGCGGGAACGCCGCCAACGGCCGCTGGCAACAAGGGGAATCCCGCACAATTCGTGGAGGTGACGACGCCGGCGTCGAGCAATCCGTTCAATGCGCTGCTCAACTCGCAGGCCAGCACGAGCACGTTCCAGACGTTCGCCAAGCGCCTGTCGCCCGAGGGCGAGTGCAAGGACACGCTCTCCTCGCAGGGCACCTCCTCCTCCAACGACAGTCGCTGGCAGACGCACTCGCAGTCCAGTCGCGACTCCACGCACAGCCAGCGCAAGATTCTGTCGCCCCTGACGCCCTTGACGCCCAGCGGCGCTGCTGCTGCCGCCGGTTTGTTGGCCACCAACGGGAATGGCAACGGCAGCAAGTCGCGCAAGTCGCGCATTCGCAACAAGGAGTCGAAGCACTATCAGGAATCGGACATTCTCGAGAGCCCGCCGGCCCAGTATTGTGCCAGCGCGCTGAGCGACAAGATCAGCGACTACGAGGACGTCTGGTCGCACGATCCCAGCGATCGGGCCAGTCTGCTGACCAGCTTCAAGCCCGGCCTCGAGGCGCACGCCGGGGTGCTCAACCGACGACCCGATCTGCTCGCCGAGACACGTAAGTTCCAACAACTTCCTGAACATGAGTTAAGCGAAGCCATATCGACCAAGATCGTCTAGGAAAAATCGCTTTAGTAAAGTCCTTGCATAAACACTTCACTCCTTCTTTGATCCCATCCACTACTTTTGAGTAACGACCTGAACCTAACTCAAGCGAAGCCATTTCGACCAAGAGCGTCTAGAAAATCTCTTAAGTAAAGTACTTCCATAAACTGTTAACTTAAGTCTTTAAGTGAAATCTCCTTATTTGATTCTATCCACTAATTTTGAGTAACGACCTGAACCTAACTTAATCGAAGCCTTTCCACCAAGATCGTCTAGGAAATTGCTTATGAAAAGTCCTTGCATTAACCCTCAACTAAACTCATTTACGGAAGTCTCTTTATTTTATCCCTTCCTTAATATCTCGACTAACACCATTGAAGATGTGCCTCGACTGGGAAACTTGAATATGCGGAAGTCGATCCCTCGATGAAGTCCCTTAGCTAAACCCTCCGACTAAACTACTTTAATAAAACCTTCGACCGAACTTCTGAACTGAAAGTAAAGCTTTCACACCCTACATCAAGATACACCCTTCTTAAATAGAAGAACAGATAAACTCCTGCATAACACCCAAAAATATATTTGAGTGCCAAACTGCGGAACTTAATCCTTCGACTAAGATTGAGCGCTCTACTTTGGCCCAAACTGAAAACCCTCTTCAAATAACTTTTGTAACTAAATCCCTGGACTAAACTGCGGAACTGAAACCCTTCGATTAATTATTGAATCGACGGCAAATGCCTCGATTGAAATGCAACTCAAAACAGATCGCTTAGCCACCTCCTTAAACCAGTTCCCTGCGAAGACTAAAACCCCTCAACTAAATCCCTTATTGCCTCATCTAATCCGCCGTCTCTCTGCGTTCTCTCGTTGCAGCCAGCACACCCACACAGCAGCAGCTGCTGTCGCCCTGCGAGGACGTCGCGCAGCAGCACGAGAGCAGCCAGCAGCAGCTGCTGCAGTTCTCCGGGGACGCGGCGCCGCGATCACGGGCCGGCTTGCAGCTGCCGAACCTGACGTCGGCGGCGATGACGCAGTCGCTGACGGAGCAGGGCACGGCGGCGGACGACGGGGGCGACACGACGCCGACGGCGCAGGCGCAGACGCCGGGATCGCGGAGCAAGCAGGGCAGCCCGTTCTATGCGGAACCCGCGGATGCACTGCGTCAGGCGGGCTTGACGAGCGCGGCGGCGGCGATCCTGCGGCGACAGCAACGCAGCCAGCTGCTGCCCGCCAATCAGCGGCACTCGGAGCCGCTGAAGGGCGGCATGGCGACGACAGCGCAGCCACTTCTGCTGCCCGCCGACCTGGAGAAGCTGGCAGCCGGCAGTCTGGACGAGCTGAAGCAGAAGCCGAAGCCGAAGGCGTTGACTCAGCACCAACAGCAGCAGCAGCAGCAGCAGCCGCAAGCGAAGCGCGGACGCAATCGGATCGAGCACTGGCAGCTGGACAGCAGCTGGGAGTTTATGGCCAAGCAGCAGCAGCAGGAGACGGGCAACGGAGGCGACTTCGAGGGCAACGAGTGGCCGGAGAAGGAGAACTCGCTGGGACGGGAGGGCAAGGAGGCGAAGAAGCGACCGCTGACCGTGCACCAGATCATTGCCAAGCGGCTGCCCGACCTCAATCTGCCCGAGCTTGTCCGCTGCTCGACGCCGCCCCAAACGGGCAACGCTGCAGTCCAGGACAGGGACAAGGACAAGGATAAACAAATGAACGATGGCAGTCAAAAGTCATTCCAGAGCCAGGGCCAGGGGCAGGGGCAGAACGGCGGCTGTCGCCTCTCCGCCTACGACAACGTGGAGCGCAATTGTGCCGCCTTCTGTCAGACGTATTACGGCGGCATCGATTCGGCCCAATCCGACGACGGCACCGTCTTCTCGGAGCCCTGGGACTCCTCGCAATGGGACTCCTTCATGCCCATGCAGGATGGTGAGTCAAAAAATTCCTTTCTATTTATATCTTACAAGTGAAATTGAATCGCATTTGTTTTTCGCAGATGCCACCATGAACTCGGACACGATTCACTTGTCCAAGTGCCGACCCGCTTTGTCGGAGGACGACACGATCATCGAGGAATTCAGCAGCACCAAAGATGGCAGCACCAGCAGCTGCAACCAGGACACGCTCAAGGCCAACAAGAATGGCAACAACAATCACAACAATGCCAGCGCTGGCGCCGGCAACAACAACATCAGCAACAACATCAAGGCAATGCGACCCAAAGTGGCCACAATATTGAGGAATCCAAGCATGCGGGATCGTGAGATACTCTGTGAGTAGCAACAACTTCATTAAAGTCTTAGTTTCAATCTGCAATCTGTGTGATTCCCCCTGCTCAGGACATTCTATATAAGACCATTAATTAAGCGAGTCGTTGAGAGTTAATTTCTTTGAGATGAATATCATTTCGTAGAGTCACATTTAAATGCCATGCATCATTAATGTAATCAGTATTATTATTTTAGAGTGGTATCTTTTGCACAAATATAATGATTAGGCCTTCAAATTAATCATTGTATTCGCACAAATTTATCAAACTCAAAATAATAATCATTTACATTGTTAAAAACTTGCTCAAAACTTTTACCACTTTCTTATATATTTATGTAAAGTATGAACTACTTAGTAATCCTAGAGTAAGGATGAAAAATCAAATAATAATAATATTATCAGCAAGAGGCAGGGAATTTTACAGGGAGGTTAAGAGAACAAAGAAGCATTCGACTTTCGTTAATTTCACGTGTCATATGTATTCTTCAAAATAAACCTTAAATCCCACATTTTTATTTAGTATAATAAGTGAAGAATTCGTACAAATATAAGTAAGCGACACTTATGGAATTTTTAAAATTCTTATAAAATGTAAGTAAATTAGTCTTTGCAAAACTGTAGACGTTTAAATCAATTGAAAAATTGAACAAGAAGTAATCTAATATGCAAAAACGCTAAGATATCGTCCACTGAAAGAATAATCTTCTAAATGGCTTACAGTTAAGAATCAGTTCCATAACTCAAACTGAATTCTTTAGCTATCTGAACGATGATCATGTAGTAACATTTTCAATAACTTCAATGCAGTTTTGAGTCTTCAGTTCAACTTTGCAATCTTTAGCGTGATTGCACCTTTAACTAAGAAATAATCTATTAATTTGTGTGATTGTTAATAATCACTTCAATAGATGCTTCTTCATCATGATGATCTTGGAATTTATTTTAAATAACTTCAATTGTGGAGTTAATTTGAAATAACTGCAACAACATCTTGCAATCTTTAGCGTCGTTGCGTTGAACTTCAGGCGCTGAAACAAGCTCAAGGCTGCAAGCGATAGCGATAGTGATAACGATAACGATCGTGATCGATTTAGAGTTGCAGGCGGTGGAAACAGGAAACGATCGCTACGATTGCAAAACGCGTCACGCTAAAACGTTTCACATCTCAACTCTCTGATCTGGCATTATAATCTACTGATCTTCAGTAGACATATATATTATGTTTAATTGAAACTTTGGATCGCCACACTCGAGTGATGATCCTCGGCACTGCAAAGCAAATGCCATGCTCAATTGGCAATTCGCAATCGCTTGTTTTTGTTGCATCATCACAGAATGAAGCACGCCGCATCCATGGCCTCCATCAAGACAGCGACTGACGGATTGACGGATTGACGACAGATTGTGAGATTGTGAGATTGACGACAGATTGCGAGATTGAGCGCACGCAAATGCAGCAATAAACGATCTTACGTTTACCGCTTTCAACTGGTTGAGGCAAAGAAAAAAACTCACACTATCAAGCGCTGCTGCAGTCGCTGCTGACGCTGACGTCGCTGTCGCTGTCGCCGTCGCCGTCGCCGCTTTGTAGGCCGCTCTTCTCGCGGTCAGTTTGCAGTCTGCGATCTGCAGACTACAAAAGCCTTTGCCGAAACTTATCTGCCGCACGCAATGCCCCCCCCTCCAGTCCCCTCTCTCCCACTCCCCCTCTTCTTCCACTCTCTTTTCGCTCTCTCTCTCTCTGTCTGTACACTTGTCGTCGTCTGTCACCGCAGCGCCCTCTGGCGGCGCCTGCCGCCTTGTCACTTAACTGCGTCGCAGTTTGCAAGCCAAACAAATTTGATAAGTTGCTCTCTCTCTCTCGCTCTCTTTGCAAATATTGGAGCAATATTGTCGTCGCTGCTTGTCTTGCACTTTGGAATGTAAACCGCAGCGTTTTTATCAGCGCGCGTTTTAAAACGCGCCGTGTCGCCTCAATGGGATGCGTAATTTGTCCAGTCGCCGTCGCCGTCGCCATCGTCGTCGCTGTCGCTGTCGAAGTGTGGCTATTTTAGGTCAACGTCTGATGAAATGCAAATATCAACAAACGCATTTCCACATTCCCACATTCACTTGTGCGCGTTTTATTTTTAGCGCGTTTTAAAACGCGCCCACTTTATTTTTAGTTGTGGTCCAGCCCAAAGAGCACGTGCTCGATGCCAACTGCATTTGTTTATCAGCTTATCATGCAAACCGCAATTAGGCAACGAGTTTGCCCTGTTGCCAAGCTATCCACAGTTTTTTAGCTTTAACGATAAGCGCAAATCTCGCTGGATAACTTCAGGTTCGCTGAACTCTCTCGAGTTGTCTAAAAAACAGAAATAAACCCGAGGCTATAAAATCACTGCAGCTCTCGAGGGCACCTTGAATTAGGGCAAATAGAGCGCGCTATATTATGACATTTGTTTAGTTTGTAAATCAATCCCCCTGAAGTATTCAGAATATCAAGTTAATAATATTATTAAAAAGATTTTGCTTAGTTTATCAAAGCAATCTCTCTGAAGTATTCAGAATATCAAGTTAACATACTAAACTTGCGGAATGCAGAATGCACAGTCAGCAACTGAATAATTTTGGATCTTATGAAAAAACAGCGCAGGACTTTACAGCGAAATATTTAGAGGAAGTTCAGAGACTTAAGGGAAAGTACAGAAACTGACGGGGAATTACTTTCTGCTAGGAGAATATCGATATCAAAAGTATATCCACTAAAAGCTCAATTAATTTATGTAGAGGGACTTTTTCAATTAACAAAATCGATGAGTAATGCTGAATGAACAATTTGTCTGTCAAGCGGTTATGCTGAAGTAAGTATACTGTTAATATAGCAGCTAAGCTCAATGCATGACTAATTTGCAGATAGTCACTAAGTTATGAGACTTTTGTAAAGAAAGAAGCAAAGCAGCTAGCAAAGCTTAAAAATATTAGAAAACAAAAGCGAACACAATGCGAAAATATGGTATAGAATAGGAATTAAAACTAAACAATCATGTTAAGTTTCAGAAAACTTGAAGATCACATATCTATGCAAAATACCTGAAAATTCTAGCATACAAAAGTCGCATAGGATGGGAAATAAAACTGACCAATCGTGCTGAATGTTTCAGGAAACCAAGTAAAACTATCAACTGGAAGGTCTGACAAATTTCAAGAAAATATCTATCTATATCATACAAAAGTCATACGGAATAGGAATTAAACAGACCAATGCTGAAAGTTTTAGAATACGAAGTAAAAAATATCAAAGAGAATGTCTAACAAAATGCTATCAAATTTCTATAGAAATGTTAGCACACAAAAGTCGCATAGAACACGAATTAAAACTGACCAATCGAGCTGAAAATTTCGGAATACCAATTAAAACTATCAAGCGGAATGTGAAACAAACTTCAAGTAAATATCTATAAAAATGATAGCATGCAATGACTGGAGAACAAGCAATTAAAAGCGACCAATCAAGCTGAAAATTTCAGAACAGCAAATACAAATATAAATGTGAGCCAAAAAATGGAAATTACCTATAAAAATGTATGTGCTGTCAGGAAAAATGCGAAACCAGGTAGAAGGCCATTTTGGTTGCCAGCCAACCATCTTAGCGCCTCTTTTCGCTGTCTCCATTTTAAACGACGAATCAACTGTACAACGTTGCGTTGCTGTGTGTGTGTGTGTGTGTGTGTATGCAACATTTCCTGAGCGCGACACCTTGGAAATTCACTTCACGGAGAGTTCGTCGAAAGGTTTTTCCTAATTGCGCAGCAGCAACAAGAGTCTTTGAAATGCTGATGCAATCGTAAGGTGCAATTGCGAATTGCAAATACGAGTAATAATAACTAGACTAGAATAACTAACTCGGGATCTGTTTTGTACATTGTCTCCCGTTCAATAGATCATCACAACAACAACAAATCAAATATAAAGAAATATATATATTGTCAAATACTATATAGACGAAGACAAGTTGAGGCACGCTTCGAATTTGATTTCATTGTTGTCTCCCATTAGATTTGATGGCGTCATTCCGTCAACATTATTAGACAGACTGTCGTTAAACTGTGCAGCACAAATAGTGCCATCTCTCTAGCGCTCTCTAGTTCCTTCTCGCTCTCGCATTCTTTGATCCGCTGCTGCTGTCGAAAACATGGCCGTTGTTTGTGTGATTAACGGAGCTGCGATTCA
Source organism: Drosophila ustulata (assembly GCA_035047365.1). NCBI lineage: Eukaryota > Metazoa > Arthropoda > Insecta > Diptera > Drosophilidae > Drosophila > Drosophila ustulata. The sequence continues at coordinate 12,204,067 of JAWNPT010000080.1, forward strand.
CAGCTGTTGCCGCAGCTCCCTAAGCTGGAGAGCGATGAATCAACCCGCGTCGTAATCTCAACAGCCTTGCGAGCACAACTCTTAAGCTTCTCTCTCTTTTTCCCGCTCTCTCTCTGTCTCTCTCTCTCTCATTCTCTCGGTTACCTGATGTCACATACAAAATGGTTACCTGCGCCCTGATTGAATGGTTCGCTTAGTTATTCGTTGTAACCAATATCAGGTAGTTCGTTCGTCATTAGCCTAAGCTGTAGATAAAGTCCTAGAGATGCGCACTCAACTAGCGATGGGACTGCCTTGAAAACACGCAATATTGCGCGCAACTAATCTCGAAAGTAAATGAATCATTCATAGCGAAGTTCTTCAGGCTCATTTGATTATTTCCAGAGAAGTTTCGTCAATTTACTGACTACGTAGGAGACTGGAAAAGTTATACTAAAATTTAAAAAATATATATTTCATAATATATATCAGAATAATTATTCTCAACTTAAGTTGACGTATAAATGAAGAACCACTTAATTGATACCTCTATCAACTACGTTTAGGAATTTACATTACCCTAACCTTTTAAGGGAGATTTACAACTGCTTAAATAAATTCTACAGCTAAATTGCGAGTTTAAGCAAAGTTCCTTAACTAAATTAAAATATTTTGTGGAACTCTTTAAATTTGCCACTTTGTAGAAGTTGTAATTATTCCAAATGCTGCTACAAAGTTAATTGTTTCTTTAAAGATTAGCTGCGAAAAGTTTGTACAACTTTACATAATCTTGAAACATTTCTATAGCAAAGCGACAATTTGATAAATACAAATAAAAGAAAGTCGCTAGAAGTTTTTGAGTTTATCCAAGAGAAGTTCTACGACAGTTTTGCAAATCGAACGATAATATTGCTAATCTATTAATTGCACGACATCGAAATACAAAAACAAATGCGAAAGAAGAAATTCAGTACAACTTAAAGAAAAAAATAAAAATAGTATTTTTAATAGAATTTCTATGAGTATGGCAAAATGCGTCTGCAAATCGAACGATAATACTGCTCGAGTATAGATTGCACGACATCGATCAAAAGTAAATAAAAATACTAATTTTAAAATACAAAAATAAAGACAAAAGAAACATCGATGACTATAGTAAAAATAAGAAGAACGATAATACTGCTAGGCTTTAAATTCCACGACATCGACTAAACGTTGGAAATAAAAATACAAAAATAAATAGAAAAGAAGAAAGTCAGCAGAAGGTCTATGACTATGGCAAATCGAACGATAATACTGCTAGGCTATAGATTGCACGACATCGATCAAAAGTAAATAAAAATACTAATGTGGAAATACTAAAAAAAATGCGAAAAAAGAAAGTCAGAACTTCTACTATAATGACAAAAGGGTTCTACAAATCGAACGATAATAATACTGCTAGGCTGTAGAAAATAGTAATTTTAAAATACAAAAGTAATAGAAAAGAAGAAAGTAAGCAGAAGGTCTATGACTATGGCAAATCGAACGATAATTCTGCTATAGATTGCACGACATCGATCAAAAGTAAATAAAAATACTAATGCGGAAATACTAAAATAAATGCGAAAAAAAAAGGCAGAACTTTTAGTATAATGACAAAAGGGTTCTACAAATCGAACGATAATTATACTGCTAGGCTGTAAAAGTGAGAAATATATAGAAAATAGTAATTTTAAAATACAAAAGTAATAGAAAAGAAGAAAGTAAGCAGAACGTCTATGACTATGGCAAATCGAACGATAATTCTGCTAGGCTATAGATTGCACGACATCGACTAAAAGTTTGGTTATCTGCTTCTGCTTCTGCAACATTCCGAGCGCGATTGTCGTGTTGCTGCCGTCTAGACGCCAGACACATTGTTCTCTGCCGTTCTCTGCGGTTCTCTGATCGTGTTCGCGCGCGACGATCGTTCATGTACTATATGTTTGTAGTTCCCCCTGCGGCCCCTTTCGACCCTGACTGACTCAAGACGATTTCCTCTTGACACAGTTATTCCCCCAGGCAGAGGCGGACAGGCTGAACTGATTGCAACGTGAGTGTGGCAGGTAAGGTGCGCGTTGCAAGTTCCGGAAAATCCCAAAGATCACGAGCATTATACCTGTAGACAGAGAGGTAGAGAGGGAGGGAGACAGGCAGGGCAGGAAGGCGAAATGAGGTCGCTGCGCTAATTCGACTGCAGCAAACTGACGTCGACGTCGACGGCGTCGCGAAAATGAAAAGATAGCGCTCTGCCGACGCCGGCAGCGACGCCGACAGCGACGCTCGACAGCTGCAGCAACTGCAGCCGAAGTCTTATAAACTAATGCGTATGAAGTTCAGCATTAGTTTTGCATTGGCCGCTTTTAGAGCAACAACGCGAACACAACACACAACAGAGTGCGATAGAGAGAGAGAGAGAGAGCGAAAGAGACGCGTGCGATAAGTGCTACGATAACGATTGATCGATAACACACACACACACACATACGCACAGCTTGTGCCGATGAGAAACTTGCGTTTTCGCCAATTCGTTTTAGCTGGCAAAAATCGTTATAGAATCCATCATGAGCTGGTTCAGAAAATCGTTGCGCGCAAATCCCGCGAACCTCCCGCAGAGCAACAACAACAATTCAGCGACGGCGACGGCGACGGCGACGCCTCCGTCAACGGATCTATCGAAATCGCTGTGCAGCTTGGATGAGCAGCGCATCGAACGCCTCGAGCCGGAGGAATTCTTTCACGATCCCGTCCACGTGCTGCACTACAAGGAGGAGGCGCTCTTCCTCAGCTTCATGGCCGAGTGGGAGATTGTCGAGCATCCGGAGCAGCACGACAACTTCTTCTCCGGCGACTTTGAGGACGAGTTGCTGCAACAGCGCACCACACCACCACACCACATGCCACCTGCCACAATGCCACCACAACAACAGCAACAACAACTGCCAAGCAAATCAAAGTTGGGGCGCCGCAAACGCAAACTGCTCGAGCTGCTGTTCGCGGACAAAATCCAGACGGGCATCGCGTTGCCGTCGACGCTGTCGGAGGCGCCACAAGGCGAGGCGCCACCACACAACATTGGGCTGGGCAAGAAATCGAAACTCGCCAGCAGCAGTTTGTCCAGCATGGGCTCCATCTCAACCACAACGATCACAACTTCAACAACGACGGCCACCTGTCCGCAACAGGTGCTCAAAGACTGCCGCATCAATCGCAAGCAACTGAAGACTGAAGCTCTCGCCGGCTCCATAATGGGCGCCATTGGCAAATGCCCCAATCCGCAAACGGATCAATCCGCCAGCAAAGCGTCGTCCGATTTGGATCTGTGCCATCCGGGCGATCGCAACACCTGTGATCATTACGATATCAAGCAATTCTTCCATCTGGACGACCAGGGCAACATATTGCTGAACATGACGCACATCGTCGAGTGCCAGGCGCTGGGCATCTCGCTGCAGGCGCAGAGCCAGCGCCTCTATCGCAGCTATCGACGGCGCTGCGAGTGCGCCGACGAGCGACACTGCCACACAACGGGGCACGGCTGCTGTGCCCCCATGGTCTGCCTCTTGCGGCTCCTCTGTCGTCTGCTATTCGGTAAGGAATTTCTCAAGTGAATGGGAACGAAATGCGAACAGAAAGCAATGTGAAATCATTGGGATAATGAAGTTTTATATCTCAAAAAACTATCTACCCCCAAGCTAGCTATATGGATTATACAAAACTCAGCAATATTGAAAGGAATTATCTAGCAGAAGAAATATTGTTATGGCATTGTAGAAGACTGTCTAAACTCTCATCTCAGCACTCGCCGATAAGCCCACAATAATTTGTCAGCATCTTTGATCTCATCTCATTTCATGCAAACAAAGTAACGATCACTTGATTTTAGTGAAGAATATTTGTAACTCTTTCATCTCTCTTTCTCTCTTCTTGAATCGCTGTCAGAACTATCTAGAACATCTATCTGCAAGCATCAGCTTGCATTTTCTCGATACCATCTATCTATCGCACTCTAGTAATTTTGCACAAGTATCTTTAGTGATCTCGCTCACTTTTGAGCTCAAAGAACACTTCCAAATATTCCTGCCCTGCTCAGTCTCTTTCTCAGAACTCGCTGTAATGCAGAACATAAATAATTGTTCTAAATGAAGTACATCACTCTTAAGTTCAACTCAACGAGTACGCTTTAAAGCGTATTAACTGAAGTACAACTCTCAAGTTTAACTCCCTCACTTCTCTAATTACTTTAAGAAATTTTAAATGAAGTGCAACTCTGAAGTTCAACTCATCGACTTCTATAATTATTTTAAGCTATGCCAAATGAAGTGCAACTCTGAAGTTCAACTCATCGACTTCGCTTAACATATCTAATTGCTTTAAAGCGTATGACCTGAAGTACAACTCCCTCACTTCTCTAATTACTTTAAGGAATTTTAAATGAAGTGCAACTCTGAAGTTCAACTCATCGACTTCTATAATTATTTTAAGCTATGCCAAATGAAGTGCAACTCTGAAGTTCAACTCATCGACTTCTATAATTATTTTAAGCTATGCCAAATGAAGTGCAACTCTGAAGTTCAACTCATCGACTTCTATAATTATTTTAAGCAATGCCAAATGAAGTTCAACTCACCGACTTCGCTATACATATCTCTTTGTTCTAAGTTATGCTCAACTTTTGAGTTCGACTCTCTAACTAATTTGGATCCCCTTCTCCACTTTGCAGGTCACCCCCGCAACAAGATGAATGTGCAGAGCGTGGGGCCGGGCGACTCGCTGCGCGCCTACACGCTGCAGCTGGCGCAGGATCCGAGCTCGACGTTCGCGCGCAACATCGAGAACTTTATCAGCTGCACGAAGGAGTCGCGGGAGGCGGTGCCGCAGGTGATAATGCGCAACATGCGTCAGTTCATGAGCGGCATGAAGAACTATCTGGTGAAGCACGGCGAGGGCAAATTCCACGCCGAACTGGAGTCGGCGCGAGCTCGCCTCAAGTCCGATGAGTTCCTCAACCTCGATGCCATGCTGGAGACGGTGATGCATCAGCTGGTGGTGCTACCGCTGCGCGAGCATCTCTACGGCATCTTTGTGGACTACTACAAGCGCAGCGAGGACATCCAGCTGCTGGCGCAGAATGTGCGCTACGCTTGCGAGCGAGACGCCTCCGATTTTGGCATACGTGCCACCGTCACGCCGCCCTCGCAGACCGCGCTGCGTCTGATCGCCAATCTGCTGTGGCGGCTGCAGGAGGCCGAGCTGCCGCTGGACAAGCTGGAGCTCTTCCTCTGCATCATCTCGACGGTGTTCGATGCCACCGGCTGTCCACGCGGCCAGCAGCTGGGCGCCGATGACTTTCTGCCCGTGCTCGTCTACGTGGTGGCCAAATGCGGCTTTGTCGGCGCCGAAATCGAGGCGGAGTTCATGTGGGGACTGCTGCAGCCGACGCTGCTCAACGGCGAGCCCGGCTACTATCTGACGGCCCTCTGCAGTGCCGTCCAAGTGCTCAAGACGTTCATGGCCTCCGAGGGCGAGAGCGGCAGCGGTTCACTCGATGTAAGTGCCATTGAAATGCACCCATTATTCTCAGCCTCTTCTAATCAGTTTGTTTTGCAGTGGCGTTCCAGCTGCCTGCCGGCGTGCTCGAGTGTGCTGCGCGTCATCATACCGGACGAGTGCAACGGCTCGCTGCAGACGCGCACGCTGCCCGTGCGTCCGCACACGACGACGCGCGAGGTGTGCAGGATTATAGCGCACAAGGCGCGCATCACCAATCCGCAGGACTATGCGCTCTTCAAGCTGGTCGACGGCGAGGAGACGCTGCTCACGGATGCCGAATGCCCGCAGGACGCTCGCCTCGCGGCCAAGGGCAAGCACTGCATGCTCGCCTATAAGCGCATCGATGCCAAGATCGCTTGGCCAACAGCCGCCCAGCCGGGCAGCCATTGAGCCATTGAGAGAAATTTATAATGAAAACAAATGCCCCCAATCTTGCTCATCACTAACCAAGCAACAGCAACAAGAATAAGGAGAAGAAGCAGAAGCAGAAGAAGAAGCAACCAACCAACAAGCATATTTGATTAATAATTTATTATTATTACATTAAAATATACTTAGTAGACGTTAAGAAAAGCTAATACATCTAATGTGTACTAAACAACAACAGTATTGAGTTAAGAGCGCCACAATCCACTATTTTTTTTTTGTCATCAATCAAGCAAACAATCACTCGATCATCTTGTCAATCATCAAATCAATCATTCGAATCAAAAACAAAAACAAAACAAAACAAAACCTTTTTTTTGCTAATAAATATACGATTACAAATATATATTAAACCTAAACTATATAACTAATGTATGCATACACATATATGTAGTATGTATGTGTATATATCTACCCTATATATATACTATATATACATATATCGATATAAACGATAAACGTAGCGCGTAGTGGGCCAAGAGTTTTGCACAAGTTTCACTTCCAGACTTTCCGATGACTTCCCCCGAACTATCGGAACTACACAAAAACATACATATATCTAGACACTGATGACTTCCCCGTAACAGATATCGGAAATACATATATACACCTATACATAAATATACATACATATATCTAATCGACAGACCATATATAATCAATCAACAGACCAATTTGCAAGCAACCACAAAACAATCGCAACTTTTATACAGAGAAAGCATTTTAGACTCACACACACACACACACACTGAGACGACACCAAGGCATTTATTGCAATGTTTTTAATGGGAGGGTTATAACACATTTACATCTAACTTAATAATATTAACGTTTAACTTTAATATTTATATGTACAACTAAATAACAACAAACAACCAGCAGCTGCTATCAAAAAATAATGTTTTTTTTGTGTTTTTTTTAATGTATACTTTGTAAAATATAGCAACCACAAGGCAATTATTTAATTAATAATAATAAACAATAATAATGGAAACTTGAATCAAGAGGTTTTTTCTGTGTTGCATGCTTTCAGGCGACAGATTCGAAATTTTACAGCATATTTTTAGGTTTCGTGAAATAAAATTTCAGTTGAAATTCGAATGAAGAAATTGGGTAATTTTCCATGAAGAGAAATCGATTGGGCAACGAAGAGGAATTTGAAGATATTTTGTGCTGATCACGGTGACGAGTCGCAAATAAATTGGGCCTTGATTTTGTTTTCCTAATGTGTTTTTGGCTATGCTGCTGCAGTCGGTCAATCAATGGACGACGACGACGACGACGACGAGGCGACAGATAATTGATAACTGATTCGCCAGATAGATTATAAGCCAGGGTCAAAACTATAGTCAGAACTATAGTGAAATTACTAATCAGCTTATGTTGTTATTGCTTGGATTATTTCAACTGCAAGCAGCAATTTCACAAGACATTGATTAAATTGTACTGTCGCCTATTTATTGTTTTAATCTTTGGCACAGCACTCGCGTATTAATATTGTTATTATTGTTGTTGTTGTTGTCTACGCATGCACATGAATATATTTATATGGAATATTTTTGGTGTGTGTGTGTTTTTTTTTCGGTTTATAGCACATTAAGTTAGGTGTGATAAGGACCACACACAGTTAAATAATTAGCAACGTGCGCAAAAAACGCGCGCGTGTCGCTGGCGTTTTTAATCGCTCGCCTCAATCGCCTCTGTGGACAGTGGACAGTGGGCAATGGGCAATGGGCAATGGGCAGAGACAAACGGCCGCCACTGTGGCCTGTTATTGGCACTTGGAATGCCAGCTGGTCATAAATTGCAGCAATTTGATGTGATAATAGCGAGTACAAAATGTCTAAATACTAAATACTACACATATATTTTTATATTGTCGTATTACATACATACATACATAGATTTCAATGTTTGTTTGTATGCGAAAAATTGCGAATCGCTGATCGCTGATCGCCGTCAAAGTCGCGCTGATCGCGGCGCTTCCATTTGCTATTTGTGTATTTTTGGCTTGTTCCGCTTATCAGCGACAACAACAACAACAATAAAAACAATCACAAGACTGCCAACAACGAGCGAGTGATTGATAACAAGTTACCCCTTAAGTTATGTCAACAAGGGAAATTGCTTTACAACATGTCTGCCAAACAAATCGATCACTTATTGAAATAACAAATGAATTCGAAAAAGCTGCTCTGCGGGGTTCGCAAAGGAATGCGTTTTTAATTTCAATGGGAATTATGCTGCTTTCCATAAATAATTAACAAATACCGAGTACTTAATTTTATCTATGTTTTTTAGTTCAATTTGTAGACTTTTAGCTATCATTTTTATTGCCCACAAGCCAAAGGCTGTCGACCTAAAAGCTGATAAAACTATAACAAATTATTTGATAAGCGCTCTAAGGCAGAGACAGCGAGAGAAGGCGAGAGGGGGAGCGAGGAAAGTAAAATCTGACAATTTGAGACAAATATTTATGAAATATTTACTACAAGTGAAATTAAGCAGAAACAGAAAGGATCAAAATTGAATGATGAACGCGAAAAACATTATCTTGCTAAATTATTAAAAAAAAATTACATTTTTAATGTATTAAAAACAATAAATAGCTTTAGTTTCAACTATAAGCATACGGAATACTAAATTAAATAAATAAATTAAATGACACTTACCCCAACAAAATAATTTCATTATTTTCATAATTCGTATCCAATCGTTTTAAAATATTCACTTTTACACTTTCGCACTGAAACAAAAAGAAAATTGATTAAAATAAATGAAAATGAAAAAATTATTTAGAAACATAATCAACCAATTCGAAATAAATGAATTAGTTAATAAATTAAATCACAGCAAATTATTTACTTTAGCAAAACATTAAAATGAATAAAAATAATATAAGGTGAGGCAACAATTTTAGAAATATTTATTATTTAAATCAGCGCAAAATATTTGAAGACTAAATTGAAAACATCTAGCGATGACGCACAGACAGACGAAAAATGTAATATTTTTAAAATAAAAAAAAATAAATAAAGTTAATATATGAAAACAATTTTTATAACAAAAAAAATGATGGGAGCAAATTATTTAGCAACTTGTTTCCAACAGCTTAAGCGTTGTGAATCATAGCTATCTAAATTTTTATACGGACGGGCAGACAGATAAACGAATATTAAAAATAAAATTAAATTATTCAAATAAATGAAAATAGTACAAAACAATATTATAAATGAAAACATCATTCAGGGAGTCAAACAATTTGAATAAAATGAATTAATGAAATAATTAAATCAGCTCAAAATATATAGAGACGAAATTCGAAAATTTTAGCTATCTAAATTTTTGTTCTACAAAAATATTAAATTAAAATAAATATAAATAATACAAGAAAAATATTTGTATGTATTAGACAACAACTTTGGTGATCTGAATGTTCACACAGACGGACAGACGAATACTCTAGTGTCACAAGCAATGTCATTGGCCGATCACAGCCAACTGCATCTGAATGAGTGCAGGGTATTCGAAAGGTCCAATGACGCGATAATAAACAACATTTTGCACCCCAGATGTGGCCAGCTGTCCAGCTGGGCAGCTCGGACGCAGACGCTGATGGAAATGGAGATGCAGACGGAGACGGAGACTGGCAGGCCGGGGGCCAAGTAGAGCAGCGGAGGGGTTCGCGTCTCCTTTGATTAGACGCACTTGAGTACACAAAGTGGACAACAACAACGCCTCTAATAATAATATAATAAATTCAAATAGTAAATGTGTGTGCGAGCAATTAATAATAGCTTGAGTCAAGTGGGCCGTTTGATAACTTTTCGACAGTTTCTGGGGGCGAATTGGGTTGATAAGTTTTGGGGGATCATAAATGGTCAAGTGCCGTTCGAACCCCGAACTCAAAGGAAAGTTGGCAGAGAAGTTTGCGTGAAATATATGAAAGCAATTCAAATCGGTTGATGATCAACTTGAACGATTGAAATGGAATGCATTAATTGCGTTTGCTATCTCAAGTAATTGACAAATCAAAATCTTTAAATAATAAAAATATAAATTCAGTTCGATTGCCCACAATAATTGTACCACAATAATATTAATCTTATATTTATTTGCTAAATCAAACAAATTACTATTGAATTATGAATTATGCACCATAAATGCAAATCTTGATTTCAGTTTCATGATTTACAATATTATGTGACATCATTTTATTCAGACACTCGAACCCGAGCGAGAATGTGAATCATTAAATAAATATACCACAAAAATAGATTAATTAATAATAGAAACACAGATAGGAATATCTATATTAAACAGATAGATGGGTAAGAAAAAAATGAGCTTATATCAATTTGTTTGATGTGCATAAATTGTACTCAAAAATGCAATTAAAATAATTATAAGTCTTTTGATATTCTTGGTTATTTGACTTTAGTTATTTCCATAAGCAATAAATGTGTATTTAAAAAGGAATTTGCTTTAAAAAGACTGTAAAGTGTTTTCATAATTTTCATAAGATTTGCAACTGTATATCATGCAAAATTAAAAGAATATAATATATATATCATTTCTTCAACTCAACTCCAAACGCGAACGTTAAATAAGAAAATGCAGTTATAGCTCATAAGAAATAATAATTATACTAATTTAGCTGAATTTAGAATTGAAATGCAGTTTATGTTGTGTATTTAGATTACTTTAAATGTATACAATGATAATATCTGTTAATTTGGGATTTATTGGCATTTCCTCTTTGAATTTAATCATATTTATTTGTTTAATTATTACTGATTTAGTCAAATGATATTTAATTGCTTTCTCTTCATTTTAAATTATTTGCTCTTCAGCTGTTGAATTTCCATGTTTTGCTTTGAATTTATTCATTGTTTATTCAATTATAATTTAATTAGATAGTTATATTCGCTTCAGCTATTCGAAATCTATGTCCGGCTCTAGTCATTGTTTTACTTTAAATTTATTCTTTTTTATTTATTTATATACTCTTCATTTGTGCTGTTCGAAATGCGTTGCCTCGCTGTAGTCATAGTTTAAGTTTGAATTTATTCAATTATTATTTAAATATATTCTCTTCATTTTAAATAACTTTCTCTCTTCGTAGAAGAAGCGCAAGAAGAAGAGCTTATCTGAACGCGTCACATGACGTCCGAGTGCAAAGTGCGCTGCGTGAATCATTTGGGGAGCACAACTCTTCGATCGCCCCTCGCCCGGCGATGTCCACCTTTGGCCGCGCGTGCTCAAACGACTCGAGACGAATCGAAACGAACTGGAGCCGAATGAGCCAAGCAAAGCAAAGCGATGTCCGTGCTTAGCTCGAGTCGCATTTGGAGTGTGGTGTGTGTGTGTGTGTGTGTGTTGAATATATTACGCATACGCCTGTTGTGCCTCGTGCGCAACGAAGACGTCGACGACGACGACAATCGGCATCGTCTCTGGTGAGGCAGTCGCCAGTTCAGTCATCGGTCTGTGCTGTGCTGTGCTGGTGCTGTGTGTGCTGCTGTCTGTAGCCGGAACGCGCATCGCAATCCGATTAATACGAGTTCATTTTTTTTTTTTTTATATTACCAGCTGTGCTTGTTGTTGTTTGTTTTTGTTTGATTCGGTTTTGATTTTGCGCCGTAGATCGGCCTGGTAAACAAAAAAAAAAAAAAAAAACGAATAAAAAAAAAGCAGCGAGCAATGCGATCGACAGCCATAAACAGCTTATAGACAAAACGCTTGACTAACAATAAAAAAGCAAATCGAAAAACAATATATATATATATCAATTGTGAATATATATTTGGAGCAAAAGGTATCGGGCATTTGTTAGACGAACGCCAGTTGTGTTTCGAACTGAGATGGAGCTCTATACGTCGGACAGCTCGGACACGGATTCGCGGGAGCAGAAAACCATCGACTTTGGCCGCATGAACCTGGATCTGGTGACGCTCGAGGATCATCTGAGCTCGCCGCACAAGGCGCTGGCCAAATCGAGCGGCGACATCGAGACGCTGCTGCTGAACCACAATCGATTGGTCGGCTTGCCGCGCATGCTGCAGCAGTTCGTCAACATCAAGATACTCGACCTGAGCTCAAATGCGATCACCCAGCTGCCCGACGCCCTCTGCCAGCTGCCGCTCGTCACGCTGATCGTGAAGAACAATCTGCTGACCAACGCCTCGCTGCCCAAGTCGCTGTTGAGCAAGCTGAGCGGCAGCAGTCATGGCACGTCGTCGCTGAAGGAGCTCAATTTGAGCGGCAATCAGTTGACGCATTTCCCGGAACAGGTCACCGAAGTCCGTCAGCTCAAGTATCTGTATTTGGGCGGCAACAAGATCTCCAGCATCTCCAAGGACATTTGGAAGATGCAAAGGTAATAATGCTGACGATCACACGACGCGATAAGCAAGGATTACTTCTCGTATATAGTTATTATTTTTGCATTCCGTCTGTCTCTGTTTGGCGCGTCTATTTGCTGATCTTGCCACGATCGTCAAATCTCTCTCTCTGTCTCTCTGGCGGGCTTTATCGCCAACTGTCTGTCTGGCGCTTATCTATTTTGAAGTGCTTCTCTTTCGCTCTTTCTCTTATGCATCAGTCTAGCCATCCCACTTTCTCTTCAGTCCAAGCTATTAACTATAGAAAACCGAATCTCTTTCTGTCTGATGATATTCAATTAAGTCTGATCTCTTTCCGTCTCGATCTTTGACGATCACTTTCTCTCTCTTGCATCATTTATTTTCTTTTAATCTGAGCCAGCTAAGAACCGATCTTTAGCAACTTCCCCAAATAATTATTATTTAATGATCATTGTATACGATCTGACAATATCTTTTATCTTCTCAATCTTTTCTTTCTCTTTCGTAATCATCTGTCATTATGATTTGCATTTCATCTTCTGACTGTTGCCCAACGATCTGCTGTGATCACTTTTTCGATTCGGAAAAATCGCTTAAATCTGTGTGTTCCACTCGACCCACTTCAGACTGCATTAAACCTATCGTCAATACTTTCTTCTCCGTCTCAGTCGTTCTCGATTCGGAATGCGCGCAAAGCTGCTGGGCTGTTGTTGTCAAGCGTAGCGCCGTCAGAGCGAGAGCCTCCCAGAGTAGAGCGAGGGGCGACAAAGAGAGCAGCACACTCGCAACAACACTCGTTCCCCCGATGCCACTGATAAGGCGCCACTTTCGAGTGCCTCGGGGCGGGCATTGTAAAACCGAAACCAAAAAAAAAAAAAAAAAAAAAAACAAATAACAAACGTATCGAAAACACGTACTTGACCGAAGCGACTTCGCTCCGATCATAAAGGTATATACAGATATAGTATATATATATAGAGGAGACGCATGTCTGCTGTTTGCTGCGATGTGTTAGTGAGCGTGGGGCATATTTATAATAACACAATTACCACAAAATAACACAATAATAAATAAACAAAAGAGCCCATATAGAATTACTTATCATAAGTACCCGAACTTCGCGACCAAAGTCAAGAGATTACAGTCTGGTAAAACCTACAATACTATACCGCCCTGACAGCCCCTCCACAACAACAAAGTAACACATATACTAACAGATAGTCTAGCAAAGCGCTCTTTATCACAGAGGTTATCGAAGGTGCTAAGGCACTGACTTCCCACTGTCTCCATCACCGTCTTCCACCACCCACAAACCCCATTTGTCGCACTCTTCTCGGCGGTTGCCAACCATGCCAGAGGTCCCCCAACCCCACCTCATATAATAGTTTACCGATTAGATTTCAGCGAAGAAAGCTCTTCTCGGCAACCCTTCTGTACAGCGCGTGACTCACATAAATGGTACTCAGCCAGCAATTAAAACACAACCACGACCCTCCTATAGCAACCCAATCGAAATAATACTTAGCTGGTCAACTGCATAACTCTTCAGAGAGCCCCTCAAAGCCCTACTGCTAACACAATTGCACAGATACCCATTTCACCTGTTAGCATATTCTATATTATTTAGTCCCACCAGGGGAACTTTTAATAGCAAAGCCTTTCAAGAGACCTACCAACACTTCAACACTACGTTATAAATCTGCAACGTTATAAATCTAGCATTATTAAACGTTTTGCACCCAGTGGGAAATTCCATAAAAACAAATTTCATTTTAAGAGACAATAATTTCACACTACCAAGTGGATTTACTTGCAGCCTTCCAGCACTGCCGCAGCGCTAATCCTATTCTATAGATAATCTTTTGGCATTTAATTAATTAAGAAAATACGGGCAGGCCATTTGCCATAAAAAAAAAAAAATTTTAAATATAATAGACAACAACTTACTCTACCAAGTACATCCCAGATTGTAGCCTTACCGGTACTAGCGCAACACTATAAGTTCACCATTATTAATTTATTATTATCCAAAGAACAAGAATTTACCTTGTCATGAAAAAAAAATTACTAAAATGTAAGGATAAAAACTTGGCATCAGTAAGGCCTCATTGCAGCCCCACCGGTACTACCGCAACGCTATTAATTTACTATCATTCATTTTGTTTGCTCACAATTGAGCATTTGAGAATTCTCATGAAGAACATTTTAGTATTGAAATAAAAAGAGACAAAAACTAGGTACTACCAAGGAAGGCCCTATTTCAACCCTTCACCAGCTCCACTCAATTGCTTTGTTTGTCTACCTTCAGCTACTATCAATTGAATTTACTGGTAAACACTTCAATGTAGCTGTTGCAAAGACAATTTAACACCTTCATAAACCCGGTCAAATCAATCCTAATCAGCTCTACCGACTGCAGTCATCTCCCCTGTCATCAATGTGCATTGCAACTCGACACTCTCCCTTCGTCTCCCGGTAATGATTAAGTCCCTTTTTCAATTTCGTTGGCAGCCTGCACGTACTTTCGTTGGGCGGCAATCTGATCAACGAGGTGCCCGAGGCGGTAGGGTCGCTGAGTCAGCTGCAAGCGCTGGTGCTCTGCGACAATCTCATCGAGCATCTGCCGACGAGCATTGCGCGCCTGAAGAACCTGAAGTCGCTGCTGCTGCACAAGAATAGACTGAAGCACTTGCCCAAGGACATTGTGGCCCTGAAGAACCTTACCGAGGTGAGTCTTGCAGCCCTCCATCGCTTTGAACCGCCTGCTTTAACCCTAATTCACAGCTGAGCTTGCGTGACAATCCGTTGGTGGTGCGTTTCGTGCAGGACATGGCCCTGAAGCCGCCGACGCTACTGGAGCTGGCCGGACGCATAGTTCGCGCCAGTGGCCAGCAACCGGGACCCGCCGATGTGCCGCGCACATTGGTCGAGTATCTGAACAGCGCCAATTGTTGCGTCAATCCCAACTGCAAGGGCGTCTTCTTCGACAATCGGGTGGAGCACATCAAGTTCGTGGACTTTTGCGGCAAGTACCGGGTGCCGTTGCTGCAGTACCTCTGCTCCTCCAAGTGCATCGAACCCGAGCGACCGGCCAGGGCGACGACGAGCAGCAATGCCAACGCCAGCAGCGGCTTCATGATGCGCAAGGTACTGCTCGGCTAGAGGCCGGGACCAGGCGCACATCTGGTTTCTCCAGGGACCGAACAGCAACGCAGCAGTCGCTGCCCCATCGGGACATCCTTGCCTTGGCCCGGTTCGGTGCGGACCCCCAAAACTTGGCGGCTGCATGGTCCCCCCTCCACCACCATCCTCACGACCACCACAACAACCTCCCAAAAACTGCTGTGGCCACCTTTCCCACATTGGCTTTATTATCACAATTACCAAAAAAAAAATATTCAAGTTGCCAGTTTGCCAAATGCATATTTTGTCCATTGTTTTTGTTATGCTATTGTATATAAACCCAATATGAAATATATAACGTGGTATATATAGATCGAATCTATATATATGAGTATATGTATGTGTTTTTGCGCAGATAGCTCAGGGAGTTCCCCCCATAGCAATAAATATCGGACTCACTTGAATTTCATTATTTTATAGAACTAAATAAACAAGCAGTAAGCTCTTAACTATGGATTTTGTAACTTTAAAATTGATTGAGTAATTTGCATAAATAAATTCGGACAGACGGATTTACTGCATTAGCTTTTCCTTATGAAGCAATAGAGAACTGTAATTAAATAGCTTAATTTGTATATAACCGAGGAATTTCGCCCAATAATAAACATTTATAGTGCAAATAGACAGGAAGAAACCTCTTTAGATTAACTACAGATCTGCCAACCTTCATAAAGATAAGTTATAATTGCAAAGAGCAATTTGCATAAAAAACAGACAAATTTACTGCAAAAAGAATAACTTATTTGCAAATTGCGAATTATTGTGAAAGTTACAAAAGTCCCACAGTCCTATTCTATCTTAACTTAAAACACAAGTATAATTTAATTAACAAATAATTACGTTATTAGAAATGACAAAAAATAAACGGGAAGAAACCTCTTTAAATTAATAAAGATAAAGAGCAATTTGTTCGAAAAGAAACAGAATTCTTAGCAAATTGAGAATTGTTGTGAAAGGTAATAAAAAATCCCACAGTTCTATTCTATCTTAACTTAAAACACAAGTACAATTTTAATTAACACATAATTACGTTATCAGCAATGAACGCGCGCTGAACTCACGCTACATAAACCTTATAATACAGACTTTTCAGAGAGGTCGAAGGCTTAAGGTCTTTGGACTTTTGAACAAGTTTAGCAGTTTAAGCCCTGGCGCCACAAGAAAAAGAACCAAAATAAGACTACAGCAATTAATTTATTCATATAGATAGTTTATTTTTGCATTCTGAGAAACATTCATAGCTATTCGTATTTTGCCCAATATTGTTTACAATGAAAATTATGAATTTTAAAAGGAAATTGTCACGGGAACAAAAAACAAATTAAAAGGAGACGAAAGATAATGAAAAAACATTTAAAAAAAAAATGAAAATACTTCGAATTCCAATTCGAGAAAAGGAGTTATTTAAAAAAAAAATGATTCTCGCGATGAGCTGAGAATTGTCAAATTAGGATAAATGAATTCATTATGATCCAGAACGTGAGGGGATTAATCGAAATTTGAATGCCAACGGAACTGATGCCTTCAACTTACAATACAAGTAAATAAATGTAATGTGTGGATCGTGTGTGGATCGGGTGTGTGGATTGTGTGTGTGGTATGTTGACCTACAAAACTTACAAACTATGCGCGGGATGGAGAGAGGGAGGCAGGCGGGAGGCGGGAGGATACAATTTTGGGCGTTTTGGAATACATAAGACAGACGACATGTCATCATGTCATATCAGAGCTATGGCCTAGATGTAATATCCTAGTTAATGGAGAGTTATACGTTATATATATATATATTACTTTCAAGATCCTTAGGATGCTGATGCTGGTAATGGGTAGGTAATGAGAGATGCGAGTTCTCTGTGCTGATTTCTGGGGTGTGTGATGTGTCGATATCTGACGCGATGATGATGATGATGGTGATGATGGCGATGAGGGGGAAAAGGATTGGGGAGCTGTATGAGTGGGGTGAACTTTTAATATTATACTCGTAATGCTATTTTATGCGGAGTAGTAGTTTTGAAAGTAGTCATAATAGTCGCATGGAATTGGGCGTTCACTTGTCCAACGCTTTGTGGATGCGGTTGCGGATCTATTGATCCATCACCTCCTGGCTGGTGTCGTCCACCTCCATGGCGGCTGGCTCGTCCTTGGCTACCTCATCGGTGGCCATGTCCCCGGCTCCAGTTGCTGTGCCGCTCTCGGCCATGACGACCTCCTCGACGGCTGCCTGGGCTGTGTTCTCCTCCTCCTCGGCTGGTGTGTCCTCCATCGGCTGATCGTTGAGTGCCAATGTCGGTGTGGCGGCTGCCGCACTTGCCGCATTCGCAGTCGAAGCAGCAACAGCAGCGGCAGCAGCGATCGGCGGCGTAGCTGCAACGTCAACGGCAGCTGCATCGGCTGCTGCAGCTGGTGGCGACTGCGGCGTCACCTGTTCATCGGTCTCAATGGGCACAGCTGCAGCTGGAGTGGCAGCTGAAGCAGCAGCTGGATCTGTGGCTGTAATCTCGGCAGGAGCAGCTGCAGCAGCTACATCTGAAGTTTCAGTTGGAGTTGCAACGGCTTCGTCTTCGGCTTCAGCTGCGGCTGCAGCTTCAACGGCAACTGGTTTTGCTGCAGTGACTTCGGCAGCGTCGGCAGTCTTGGTCTGATCATCCTTCTTCTCTTCAGCTGGCGGCACAACAGCAGCAACCGGAGCAGCATCTGCAACGGCAACGGTAACGGCAGCAGCGGCATCTTCTTTGGCCGGCTCAGCGTCTGCCTTTTTCTCAGTCTTTTCCGTGTTGGTCTCTTGGTTAATTTCGGCTTTCGAATTGGTCTCCAACTCGGTCTCAGTCTTGGCATCTTCAACGGCAGCGGACACCACCTTCTCATCAGCGGTAGCAGCAACAGCAACAGTTGTAGCTGCGGCTTCAACTGGAGCAACTGCAGCTGGAGCTCCATCCTTTTCAGCTGTGGCCTTGGGCTCGGCAGCTGCTTCAATCTCCTTCTTGGCGGCGTCAACTTGCTCGGGCGACGCTTGAGCTGGTTTCTCTGTTTTATCGTCGACCGCTTCCTGCTTGTTCTCCACCTCCTCCTTCTTGGTCTCCTCGACGGCGGCGGCAGCTGGAGCAGCCTTTTCATCATTGGTCTTCTTGGCCACCACTTCTGGCTCCGTTGCTTTCTCCGACTTCTCGGCGCTTTCCAGCTCCTGCTTCTCAACGATCTTCGTGGGCTGCTTCTCACCCTCATCGACAGCATCGTTGGCTTGCTCCTTCTTGATAGCGGCGGCGACTTCTTCTTTGGCCACAACTGGAGCAGCTGCATCGGTTGCGGCGACAGCCGCTGGAATGTCACTGGCTGGCTCTGGCGACTCCTTGGGCTCCTTGGGGTCGCCATTGCAAGCCCTCTTGGCATTGGGCTCCTCTTCCTCCTGCTCCTCGTCGGGCTCCTCGATTTCAGTGGCCTCCGCCACAGCGGCATCGGTGTCGGCATCGGCCTTTGAGAACTCAGTTGCCTCCACGGCGGCATCAATAGCCTCTGAGGCAGCTGTTGCTTCAGCGGCATCCACGGCATCCACGGCATCCACAGCATCCGCATCGACATCGGCCTGATCCGCTTCCGGTTTATTCTCGACGGCCTCCTCATCGGGCTGCTGCTGCGGCGGCGGCGGCTGCTGCACATCGTCCTCGTCATAGTCGAGCTTGGCTTTCTTGGCCTTGGGCTGCACGGCAGCAGGATCATCGGAGCGTGGACAGGCGGCCTTGAGGGCGCCAGTGTTGTTGGTCTCGTCGTTGTTGCTGTTGCCGCCGCTAATGCTGCTGTTGCAGCCGTTGCGCTCGTCCACATTGTTGAACAGGTTCTCGTTCTCCATCTCGATGTCGATGTTGACCTCCAGCGAGAGATCGCCGTTGCCCACCGAGTCCAAGGAGTCGCCGTTCTCGCTCTCCGTGCGCTTGCGGCCCGGTTCGATGGTGCTGACCACTGAGCAGACATGGAGTACAGGAGTATGCATTAAAATATATTTAATTCTTTTACACAACTGTGCAAATTAAATTGACAACTAATTACAAAGACATTTCAACCTTCTTTTCACTTTTCAGCTCTTTCCTCTAGGTTCATCAAAATAATAATTATTACTGCACGGTTTCAACTAAACAAAATAATTATAGTTACTTAACGATTTTAACTAATTTTCTATCATGTTCAATAATGTGACTGTAACGATTATCATTTTTAAATTGTTTCAAGATTTACTCTTTGAAGTAATTTCATTTCAACAAATTGTGAAATTTCTCAATTTGAATTTTTGATGAACACATACATGTATTTGGAAAATAACTTTTGAATTTCGTTATTTTTTAATCAAAGAGAAGAGGTTTTTTGTTAACATTCAAAAATAGTTGAATTAAAAAATGATTTCATAATTTGTTGACATACTTAAAAAAAAACAGTTTGTATGTGAAAAAAGAATTAATTTGAAGAGTTATACATTATTTGCAATCTCTAGTTCAAATTGTACCAAAGTCAACAAGTGGAAATTTTGTCACTCGAATTATTGGTATTTAAGGTAAACATTTTATTATTTAAAATTTAGCAATCAATAATTTTTAAGTGGTTCAAAAATTGAAAATACCAAATTTATACAAAATATGAATTTTGCAAATTAGTTGGCAATAAACATTTACTAACTAAAATGTTGTGATCATATTTTTTTGATAAGCCAACGGAAAATAGCTCAAAAGATAAAAAAGATTAAATTCATACAAAAATATGAATTTTTCTAATTAGTTGTCAATTTACCGCTGTAAATTATAAATATAAAGTTCTTCTTAAACTACTTTAATTGAATGTTGTTGAATGTGATGATGCAAATTTGTTGAAATTTTTAGTTTTTCAGAGTGCAGTTGAATTTTAAAGGTGTTGTAGTTTGAAGAAGACTTTGAGAGTGTTGCAGGTGGAAAGTATGACGAAGATAGATGACAGATGACTAGGAGTATAGATGGATGGAGAAGTGTTGTGTTGTGTAGTGTTCCAGGGAAAAGTTTGTGTATATAGATGGCAGATGAATGGGAATATAGATGGATTGTGTTGTGTTCCAACTGCTGCTGCTGCTGGTCGTGCTGCTTACCGAGTATGTTCTTCTCCAGGGCGCGCATAAACTTGTCGATGCGCGAGTACTGCTTGCGAGGGTCGATCAAGAGTTCGCAGAGACGCTGCACGGTGAACGGGGCTGCATTGAAGAGATCGAGGCGCTCCAGCAGCGACGACTTCATCGTCTCATAGTTGAAGGGATCCACATTGGGATAGTTTGGAATCTCAACTGCATAATATAGATGTGTTATATAGTTGTACAAACATATGTAGACATATCGAATCAATCCTCCCAAACATACCCTCCAGGCGTTGTGAGTCCTCGTTGAAGTGTTTGATCACGTTGAGCAGCTTCTCGCGGAACAGATATTTGAGGCTGGACCACTTGAAGATGGTGTCGCCGGTTTTGGCCACATACTGAAAGTAATCCTCCAGCTCCTTGGGTATCTCCTTCTGCTTGAGACGCGTGAAACGCTCCAAAATCTGTAGAATCTCGTCGCTGTTCTCCATGGTCACCATTTAGAGCGTGAGTTCGGCCGAAAAACTTTTTCTATTTCGTTTAAACGCGAGACAAAAAAGCTGCCGATCACGACAGAACAAAATCAACAAAAAAAAAACAATAACAAACTGAGAATGCGTATATTTATCGATAGACAGAAATCAACCGGCCGCCTATGCCAATCAGCTAAAAAAAAAAACGCTAAAAAGCAGCAAATTTCTTTTTATGCGTGGTAGAGACACAAAAAGCCGACAGGAAAAACTGCACTGCAATTTCTGTCTATACAAAATTCCCAAAACGAGTGTGTGTGTACGTGTATGCGTGCGCTTGTTAGTTTACATGTGTAAGCAGTTGTATGTATGTGTCTGTGTGACAGCAAGCAACGTGTGTGCGTGCGCTTGCTAGTTTACATGTGTAAGTAACGTGTGTGTGTGTATGTGTGTGTGCGACAGAAATGCGCCGAATCAGCGACACTTCGGCAGCGGCAACTTCGACTTCGGCTCGGTTCGGGTCGGCTCGTGCCGGTGTCGGTGTCGGCTTAAGCTGCGACGGCAATGCAGCAGCCGCGAAGCTGCAATTTAACTAGGCGCAATGCAAGCAAAAAGGAACCGCATAGCGGGAGCGACAGAGACAGAGGGAGCATGAGGTGAGAGTTGGGAGCTGGTTGGCAACCAACAACAACAACAATAACTGCAAATCGAGAGCAATTCAAATGAGCGACGAGTTCATCTGGTGGAGGATTCCATTTCAAAGATATTCGCACATCAAAACTAGTTATTTCACCAGCTTACACACACACACTCACAGCAGACAGACATCGTGCGTGTCTGTCTATGTGTGTCTGTGTGTTTGTGTGTAAGTCTTTTTGCAGCTGCAAAAAGGCTCTGTGTCTGCGTGTGCACTAATACAGACACACGAATGTACATGTAAATGAAAATCGCAAATTTCTTTTTTGTTGGCTTTTGCAGGCGCCCTAAAAATTCGGTATTCATGGAGGCGGCATTCCGGTTGTGTTTTGTACCGACTAGTTTTAGGTTTTTTGCGAAACTTACCTGCACACTGACTGCTGCAACGATGGCCGCACACTATAGATATATCACAATTATGCTTGCGCCACTTAAACTTGCAAAAATTAAAATTATTTATTTATGTTAGTTGCGCCGCCTACTCCGTAAGCTGCAGCTGCACACACACACACTATCGATAAAGTGCCGACAAAATTGGCATAGCACGCAGCTATCGACTATCGCACGACTGTTAAGCCTAGCCAGCCGGCTGTTAACAGCTGTGGCTATCGATAACACTGTTGCCATGTTTCATAAAATAAAATGCCAATCGCAATATTATACGATAACTATAATTTTTCTCTGTTTATTTGCATTATTAAGTGTGTTATTTTGCTGGTGTACAATAATTAAATTGAAGCAGCTGGCAACGCCATCGATTACACTCAATGTTGATGCATTGATAAGTGGTCAAAGTGCCATCGCTAACACACAAAACCAAACAATTGATAATATTTGATGAGTTAACTTTAATGGATGAAGGGAATTTATGTTGAGAAAGCCGCAACATGATCTGTCGCTTGTGTTTAAAAAACATAAACGCAAACAATGCCGTCTACCTGTTCGAAACGGACGACACCCTGGCCGAATCCTCGCTACTCAAAATGATTGCCAAGTTTCTGCAACTGGAAGTCGGTTTTGTTGTTTTACCCATTTTATGCCAATTGGAATTGATTGTAATTGTGTTTGCAGATAATGCCGGATGACAACATCTCGACGAACATCTGCCACGAGTGCTGCGAGCACCTGGAGGACTTCAATAGCTTCTGGCAGCTGGTGGAGCAGAAACAAGGTACCCTCAAAAAGGAATTCCTCAATGTGGACGTGGATTGCGTCGCCCTGAAGTGGACGGGCGGCATCGATGTGGACGTGAGCATCGATGAGCTGCCGCTGGTCGACGAGAAGCCGCTGGACATACACAATCTCGGTCTGCTGGGCAGTGTGCTCGATGTCAACGTGGACAGCGTCGAAGTGCCGCAAATCTCCGCCAGAAATGCCAGGCAATCAATGCCCCTCAACATACCAGCCATGGACTACGATGAGAAGCCGCTGCTGGACGAAGACGACGACGACGACAGCAGCAGCAACTCCTCGTCTTCCGAAGACGGTAAGCGCCAGTGAATCCTCTCGAGCTTTCAAAATAACTTCAATTCCGCAGATGAAGTGCCGCTGGTGAAGCTGCAGCACAAGCTGCAGCCGAAGCGCAAGATTCGCGCCTCACGTCGCCGCAAATCGCTCAGCCTCGCCCAGGAGCTCGATCAGCTGCTCGATGCGGTGCCCCAAAGCAAAGCGCGGCGCACCAAGAAGCTGCCGAATGCCGTCGCCGCTGCTGCTGCTGCTCCTGGACCTGCTGCTGTTGCGACGCCCACGGATACGCAGAAGGACGAGCTGGAGGCGGCGCTGGAGCGTCGTCCCAAGGGCTGTTCGCGGGCGCAGCTGTCGAAGCGCTACGAGGAGGCGATCGCCAGCTACATGAGCGCCGACTGTGATCTCTGTGACTTCAGTGCCAAGTACCTGTCGCAGCTGAAGGTGCACTTCCTGGAGGTGCACCAGCAGGATGCGTACCTCAAGTGCTGCAACAAGATCTTCAACCGCCCGTCCAAGCTCATGGATCACATTCGCAAGCACATCAATCCCAAGCTCTTCACGTGAGTAGCCAGCCAGAGGGCTGTCCATTATACGCGGTAGTAGCTGCACATAATGACTTGTTGAGAAGGCTCCTAAAGTTATCTCATTCTTAGTTATCAATGGCAGCCGGTAGCAACTGTGTTTTAAGCTATTGGAAAGCAGGCGTTTCAGAAATCTTTAATTCTATGTTACCAATAATAGCTTCTATATATAATCAACTTGATCTTTTTAACTCTTTATATCCGGTAGTACCCCGGTAGTAGCAATAGCTGAAGTTATAGTAATAGCTCTTTAAGTGGCAGGTACTACAGAACTCTTATTTATCTCAGTTTTTATATTCTTAGTTACTAATAATAGCTTTATAGTCAAGTTTAACTGTCTGTCAGACTGCTTATATTTGGTAGTATCCGTTGGAAGCGGGGTATACTTTTTATTTTAACAAAGCTAACAATTCAAACTATTGTAAACAGGCATATTTAAACTCTACAATTCATTTTAGTTATTTTATGCTTATCAATAGTAGCTTTTCAATCCGCTTCGTCTGTAATCATGGAGTTATCAGAACACATTAACTTGTTTTGTACTCGCTGAGAAACTCTATTCTATTCGCCTCTTAAATCAACAATATTTCTACTTACAATTCCTGCTGACTGTCTGTCCGCTTGTTTTAACGACCAGAACTCGCAGAGTTTAAGAGCTAGCTGAAATAAATGTAGACATAATGCTGCTTTGGTGCAACGTCAACTAGAATTGACTTTAGCCATGGGCCACGCCCCTCTACGCCCACACAAAGCGAGCAGCAGTGATTTAAGTAAGGCTAGAATAGAGAATTGCAGTGTGGGCAATAAAAACTAACTGCAAAATGTCTAGAATAAATTTTAGCGCGCTTAGCTAGTAAATTAAAAAAATAAATTATTAAAACATTTTAAAATTATTCAACAATTATTTTAAAGACAATCACTTAGTAAATTATATACCCAACAAATAATACAACTTACGTTATTTAACACTCTCTGTTCGCGACAGCTGCTCGATTTGCAACAAGTCGCTGAACTCGCAGGATTACCTGGCCACCCACATCGAGACGGTGCACAACAAGGTGGCGCAGATCGGCAAGGTGCTGAAGTTTCCGTGCGCCAAGTGCGAGCGCACCTTCAGCAGCGAGCGGCGGCTGTCGAACCATCTGCTGAAGCACGACACCGATCAGCTGGAGCACAGTTGTCAGATCTGCAACAAGAGGTGAGTCTGTCTCTTGCCGCACCGCTCGAAGCCATGCCACTGAATGTGTCTCGCTCTCTTTGTTAGCTTTGCGAACGTGCATCGACTGCGACGGCACATCCAGTCGATACACGAGGATCTGCATCCGCATGTCTGCGACATTTGCGGCAAGAAGTTCAAGTTCAAGCCGTCGTTCGAGCGGCATCTGCTGGAGCATCAGGGCGTCGTGGCGCCCGCCATGGAGTGCCCCGTGTGCGGCGTCTGGCTGAAGAACGAGCACAGCCTGCGACTGCATCGCTTCACGCACGACAGCACGGACACCGTGTGTCCCCATTGCGCCAAGACCTGCAGCAGTCGGACCGCGCTGCGGGCGCACATCAAATACGCCCACAAGCTGACCACAAGCCTGCAGTGCACGTACTGCGAGAAGAGCTTCAAGCAGCAGCGCAACCTCGAGGAGCACATGGCCATACACACGGGACTGCAGCTCTACAACTGCCCGCACTGCCCCAAGGAGTGTCGCTCCCGCAGCAACATGTACGTGCACATCAAGCAGCGGCATGCCGACGAGTGGCTCAAGGCGAAGATGGCGCGCTCCCACAATCCGCAGTACAAGCCGCACGATTAGCCCTAAGTTCCCTAGCGTAATCTGTCTGTCCGCTCCCTAGCAAGCACCCGCCACCCAATTTGTATAAATACTATTTGAAGTCGTCATTTTGTACGTCGACTGCACAAGGAATTTACATTATATATATATTACAACCAAAATGATGCACATTTCTCGCTCTCTTCATCGTATTGATGGAAACGTTTGTCATAAGTTGTCTGTCCCCCCGACAACGTTTGTAAAATACTTTTTGAAGTCGTTGTTTTGTACGTCGACTGCACATGGAATTTATTTTATATACTACCAAAATGATTCACATTTCTCGCTCTCTTCAGTTGGGCAGCAGCTCGCCCAGTCGGCTGGCCAGACGAGGCGGCAACGCGGTCGGAAACTCGATGTCGAAGCGCAGCAGCAGCGCTCCACGCTGCGCGGGATGCTTGGGCAACGGCAGACCGTATTGATTGAAACGCTTCACCGTGCTGGGCTTCAAGACTTCGCCGTTGCTGGAATAGGACAGCGGGATGCCCTGCAGCGTGGGCACCTCAACGCTGACGCCGCACAGCGCCTGCTTCAGCGTGATCTTGGCCGTGTACGAGATGTCGCTGCCGTCGCGCTTGAATTGCGCATGCGGCTTGTCGCGTATGATGAACACAATGTCGGCGGGAATGCGATTTTGCGACAGCTCGTCGCCCTCCTTGCTGAACGTGATTTTGGTGCCCGACTTCCAGCCCGGCTTGATTTCGATGTCCAGCTGCTTGAGCTTCTTGCGCGGCACACCGTTCACCAGCTTCATGCGAGAGATTTGCATCTTCTTCTGGCATCCACTGTTGATGTCCTCCAGCGTCACGAACAGTTCGTGCACAATCGGCGCATCCTGAACCGTGGCGGGACGCGTGCTTGGGAAGCCAGCGAAGGCGCTGAATGGATCACGTGGACTGCTGCTGTCGTCGGAGGCGAAATCAAAGTCAAACACTTTGCTGGGGTCGCTGAAGCCAAAGAACTGTGCGAATGTGGCACGGGGGTCCCCATGGAAATGGCTGCTGGCTTGTGAAGCGTTCGGCGTGTCGCTTTGTTGGTCGGCGAAGCCGTCTTTCATGCCCTCCTCGCCCGCCTCATCGTAGATATCGCGCTTCTTTTTGTCCGAGAGCACTTCGTAGGCCTCGGCGACGAGCTTGAAGCGTTCGCTGGCATCGGCGCTTTTGTTCTTGTCCGGATGATATTTGAGGGCCAGTTTTCGATAGGCTTTCTTGATCTCATCGTCCTTGGCATTGCGACTGATGCCGAGCGTCTGGTAAAAATCCTTGCCCATGCTCGCTTACGATAATTTCACAAGTTTAACGATTCAACCACAAAATCTGTATTCAAATCAAGCACAATGCCAACTTGGGCAGCTTTTTTAAATTTGAGCGCTCAAACATATCGATATGTTTGGTGAGTGCCTGTCTATCGATAAGAGCGCTGCCAGTAGGTTAGCGCCGTTTACAGTGGGCGCTTAAGCAGAATTGCTCCTCCCGTTAACAGTGGCGACTCCTCACGTTAGCCAGGCACGCTCATCCCTAGAATGCAACGCCGTAAGCGCAAGCTGGCAGCACTGTGTGCAAAAAATACATACGATTTAAACTAAAGGAACAATTACGTATTACGTGAAAAGAACGCACCGAAAGTGATACAAAAGTGTAATAACCGCCAACGTAAAGAGCGTGTGTGTGTGTGCTAAATACAAATAATCGTGCAATCAAACTAGTTTGCCAGCACCTTGGATTTCGATTACAATTTTCATCTCTCTATCCACTTGCAAAAAGCGAACAGCGAAAAGCGAAGAGCAAAAAAAAGCATCGGACAACGACGTGGGAGCGAAAGAGAGCGCGCTAACACAAGCGAGAACCAGACAGAGAAAACAGAAACACACACACACACATAGAGCCAGCGCAACACAGCCAAAAAAAAAACGCGTTAGGGATTTAAAGCGAAAATTGGAAATAAAATTTGTAAATTGTCAGAAAGTGGCATTTGCACAACGTGTGGCACCTGAAAAACATTTCGGTTTACATTTCTATTTTTTTTTCGCAAACGGCTGAGTAAGCGTAGAAGAGTGCAGAAGAGAGAAAAAAACGAAGAAAAGAAGAAAGAAAAAAGGAGCCAAGGAGCAACGAACTGTGTGTGCGGTGTATGCGCTAGGTGTGAAAGGGTAAGCACTACTATACACAATACGATTGCATGCTGCTCTTGTTGTCTCACTCGCACTTGCGCACTGCAGCGGTGGCAGGTTTATCGTTCGTTTTGTTTCGTTTTCTTTTTATTTGCATTTTGGTTTTTGTTATGCGCATTTAACACACCAAAAATACAGAAAAAAAACACTATACAAAATAATTATTCTAGCGTTACGGTAACGTAAGTGGTCGCGTCACGTTTGCCGTTGACGTTAACGTTGTGCATTGTGCGGTCTGGTTCGATATTTTTGGCGCATGTGGCAACGCTGCGCCAGTGCCAGACACACACACACATACTGCGAAAAGAGTAGCAAGAAGCAGCAGCAGCAGCGGCAACTTCTCGCGCGGTGCAGCCAAAATTTGTAATAAAAGCAAATAGTTAACAATTAATTAATTGCAAAATAGTCAAGTGTAAATGCAATTTTGTGTTGTGCATTTTGGGCAAACCGAACAAAACAAAACCAACGATCCAAACACAAATTTAATTCTGCTGCCATCGAGAGTGCGTATGTAAGCGTGTCAGTGTGCAAGTGTGTGTGTGCGTGAGAATGCTATTAAACGGCACATTTTACTGTCGCAGACTCTTGAAGCGCTTTCCAATGTATTTAGTATATATAATTAAGCTGCTGTGTGTTCCTTTTTTTTTTAAATAACAAAGCCAGAAAAAGTGTGTGTGTGCGTGTGTGTGCAAGTGTGGTTGTTGTTATAGGCACCTTTAAAGAAAGAAGAAGAAGAAAAGACAAAAAGAAAAAAGTTTTAGTTATTTATTGCACCTGCCAATTGCATTTTATTTTCAACATCCATAAAAATCGAAAGCTGATTTTCTTTTTGTGTTTTTGGCATTAACAACAACGAGAAGAACAACAACAACGCTGCTTAGGCAGCCATTGTTCTTCTTCAATTATTACACGAAGACGCCACCGCATATACTTCTCGCTCTCTCTCTCGCTCTCTTCATGCGTGCGTGCGTGCGTGAATGTGTGTGGGTCGTTGGGGGAGGGGGCGGGTGCGACAGACACACAATGCAAAGAGTGGCCACACAGCCACATAGCGGTGTCTCGCTCTAGCGCACTGTTGGCGCACGCCTCTGGCGAATCGTGCATGTTTTTGGCTCGCTCTCTCGTTACTCACGCAGCCATTGGGGCGGTTGTGTGTGTGTGCACACACGTATGCATATGTGTGCATGTATGTGTGTGTGCAAGGCGACCCGGCAGCGCAGCCCACGTACCAAACAAAAACAAATAAAACAATACACAAAAAATTGCAACAAACAAAATGCAGCAGCAGCTTAATACCTCCTCCCTTCCCCACCTCCTTTCTCTATGTGTAAATGTAGCAACCCTTTTTAATACATGCTGCAATTATTTTGCTCACTCGCTCTCTCTCTCTCTTTCCCTGTCGCTCTTGCAGTCGTTTTTACAGCTCACACAAGAAGACTGAGAACAAACACAGCAATAACAACAACAAAGAGGAAGAAGAAGAAGAAGGACCAGAGATCGTGATCCTGCAAACAAGTGCGAGCGAGAACGCGCGGTGCGGCGATAGGCGGCAAAGGAAGCTAACGCTAATGAGGATCTATTGGCAGCATGAGTACACTGGGGGGAAGTAGGGGAGAGCGAAATGCCAAGCCCAAATTCACAGCGTTGGATATAAATCGCATGTACAAGAATAGTCGAGTAAGTCCACCATTTGTTTATCCTACTTAATCGAATCTCTTTAATCGCATTTCCATTTATCTGTATATTAGGGCGAATCGAGTGAACCGTCTGCCCAAAAGAATCAAGTGCCGCGTAAACATGGAATGCAAATCCTGGGTAAAGTGCCCTCCGCAAGGCGTCCTCCAGCCAATCTGCCATCCCTGAAGGCCGAGACCAACAGCAGCAGCATTGCAACGCCCCTCAGCAACAACAGCAGCGGCAGCAACAACAATAATCTCCTAGCAGCTGTTGAAGGTGAGTCCAGAGAGAAAGCGGGATGCGAGATTGAGAGATTGAGATTTACAAATATTTGATGCAGGCAACAGCAACAGCGGAGCTAGCACAGCAGGCGCAGGAGCAGCAGCAGCAGCTGGAGGAGCAGCAACTGTAGGCGGATCAGCTGCGGGCAGTGGGGCGACAACAAACGCAGTTGTTAACAACAACATTGCAGCAATTGGCCACAGCAACAGCGCCGGCAATAAGTACACTAGCAACAACAGCAGTAACCAACACAGCAGCAACAATAGCCACAGCCACCACCACAACAACAGCAGCAGCATCAGCGGCGGCCACAGCAATAGCAACAACAGCAGCGGCAACAAGAACTTGAAGCTCATCAACAACTCGTCTAGCAGCAACGCGGCAACTGTTGGTGGCTCAACAAGCGGAGGCGGCGGCGGCGGAGGAGGATCTGGATCTGGTGTTGGTGGCAATCACGCAATCAATTCACCCAAAACATGGTCAGCAATAACGACAGGAAACGAACGCGGCATTGGCGCTGGTGGCAATGCCAGCAACAACAGCAGCAACACCAACAGCAGCAGCAACAACAACAACAGCAGCAGCAACAACAACAACAACAACAACAGCAGCAACAACAGTGGCCATCATCATGGCAACTATGGCAACCATCGGCAGCAGCAGCAACATCATCACCATCATCATCAGCACCAACACCAGCAACAGCAGCAAGTGGTGCCACACTATCAGAGTCCGCAATTTCAATACGAGTTCCCCACGCTAATGGGCGGTGGCGCCTCGGCGAGCACAGCGCTGTCCGGTGGCAAGAACAGCAACAACAAGGATCAATACCAAACGCAGCAGCAGCAACACTCGCATCATCATCATCAACAGCAGCAGCAGCATCAGCACCAGAATCATCATCATCACCAGCAACAGCAACGCGACTATCGCGATCATCACTCTCATCACGCTCGCCAGCAATATGGAAGCGGTGGCGGCGGCGGAGGCGGTGGAGGAGGAGGAGGCGGCGGCTCGTCGTCTCATCATGCGCAACGCGGTCACAATTCCGATGCTGTTGCCGGCAACTACAGAGATGGCAACGACGACGGCGGCGGCTGCGGCGACGAACTGACCGAGCTGAGCTTGCGGCCACAAAACGATCCGGCTGCCTGGCTGCAGCAACAGGAAAAGGCCGCCAAGGAGTTGGCATTGAACCAACAGGCCCAGGGCCACCAGATGTCAGCGAATGGCAATGGAGGCGGCGGCTCCTCCTCTGGCGGCAGTGTTCCACTGCCCATTCTCTCGCTAATGCCCTCGTTTATGCGCAGCGGCGCTCCGCTGCCCGCCTCGGGTCTGCCCACAATGGCTGCTGCCGTTGCCCAGGCGCATGCCACCGAACTGTTATCCCTGTCAGCGTCGGCGGCCGCAGCGTCTGCCGTGTCCGCTCCCTATCAGAATGGCATCGGTGGCGGACGCTCGGCGTCGCCAGCGATTTTAGGCAGCTTTCGTGCGGCAGCCGCGATTCCAAAGCGTCCGACAACGGCGGCAACAACAACGCCACCACCCTCGGCAGGAGCAACAACGCCGCCACAGCAGCTGCAACAGATGCATCAGCAGCAGCAGCAGCAGCTGCATCAGCAGCATTTGCAGCAGTCGAACGGGCGCAAGGACAAGGATTATGTGGTGGAGCCGGAGGTGGCGCAGATGCAGCGTCCCATCATACGCGAGGAGGACTTGGAGCGCTTGAATGCCATCGCCAAGGACGACAGCTGGACCAAGCAGGACGAAATCGACTACACCAAGAAACTGACCTTCTCCGACGACGAGGAGCACGCGACTCCCGACGATCATCATCATCAGCCGCAGCAGCAGCATAAAACACAATCGGTTGCCGAGCAGCGCAAAATGTCGAGCAACAGCAGCAGCAACAGCTCGTGGCAACGCAACAGCGGCGCCGCCAAGGACAACAGCAGCGAACGCGATCAAGAGCAAGATCAGGAACAGCAGCAGCAGCAGCTGCAACAACAGCAACTGCAGCAGCAGCGACACCAGAACGGACATCGCGGCAGCAGCGGCAACGTGATTGTGGGCGGCGGCATTGCGCTCGATGCGGGCGTCTATGAGCGTGTGAAGCAGCGCAAGGAGGAGGAGGAGCGTCGCCAGATGGAACGCAAGCAGGCGGCGGCCAAGAAGCTGCTCGAGCTCGAGATGAAGATGAACAGCAAGAAGGCGTTGAGCGAGGCAGCTGTTGCCGCCACAGCCGCTGCCTCCTCGCTACTACCAGCCAACGATGCGTCGCCCGTTAGTGAGGACGAGGCACAGTCGTCCATGCAACAGCGACGTCCACGCGGCAGCATCTCCAGTCTGAGCAGCAGTGGCGGCGGCGGCGGCGGCGGTGGAGGAGGAGGAACAGGAGCTGCCTCGGCTGCATTGTCGGCGTCGACGGCGGGCGGAGAATACGGGCAGAAACCTGTGTTTATGACCCACTTCCAATCGAATTTACCGCCGCGTTTCCAGCGCCAACAGCAGCAGCAGCAACAACAGCAGCAGCAACAGTTGCCGCGCGGCGGTCTCGAGAAGAGCGCCTCGGCGAGCAGCGCCTTCGACAGCAACTCGCGCTATCTGCAGAAGAACAGCGGAGGCGCCAACGGCGGCGGCGGCAACAGCGGTGGAGTCCGCAGCATTGCCGGCGGTGGTGGCAGCTACAATCGAGCGACTGGCGGCGGCAACTTTGGACGCAATCGTCACGACAGCGCTCGCGACGAACAGGAATACACACGAGGCGCACAGGAGTATCGCAGCAGTGCTCAGCAGCAGCAACAACAGCAGCAGCAGCAGCAGTTGCCGCGCAGCATCTCGGAGAATTCGCATCGCAAGACGAGCGTTTCATCCGGCGACGATGGCGGTGGCTTGTTGGGCAGCAACACCGGCGGCGGCGGAGGAGGCGGCAGCGGCAGCGGCAGCGGCGCCTCGTCGTGGGCCGAGCAAACGGATGCCGAACAGAAGCATCATCGCACACGCGAGGAGAGCTTCTCGTCGTCGCACAGCCACGACTCTGTGGTGCCGCTGCGCATCCTGCAGCGACCGGCGCGTCAGCCGAGCCTCAGCGAGGAGAAGCCGCTGGTGGCGGGCGGCGGCAACAAGGACGCCATGCAGCCCACACAGATATTGCGGCGCAGCGTTGAACCGCTCGACAAGTCCGCGGAGGAGAAGTCCGGCACGGAGGCGGACAAGAGCATGGACAGCAGCGGAGGCGGCGATGGCAACAAATCGCTGGGCGGTTTGCTGGCCAAGGACGACGAGCAGCAGAAGGAGTCGGCGGCGCGCACAGCTGCAGCGCAGCAAGGGGCATGCAACAAGCAGCGGCCCAGTCCACGCGGCGGTGGCGGCGGCGGACGCATGCGCGACGAGTTGCATGCCACGCGAGGCGGCGCCGGACGCAGCTATGCCGCAAGCGGTTCCACCTATCGCGGTGGCCAACAGCGCAGCGGCAACAACGATTGGAACAGTCGCAACAGCGCTGCTGGCGGCGGCGGCGGCAACAGACGATATTATGGCAGCGGTGGCGAGCAGTCCGAGCACTCCGAGGACGTGGACGAGGAGTGCTACAGCAGCAGCGGAGGAGGCGCCTCGGCACGACGCAGCCCCAAGGTGCAAGGCGGCAACGCAGCCGTTGCAGCGGCAGCCACAGCCAGTGGCCAGCAGCCGGCAACAGCAGCAGCAGCACCTGCCAACAAGGCGGGCTTCTCGCCACGCGGCGAACCTTCGCGACGCGGACGCGGTGGTCTCGCCAGCGGCAGCAGCGGCAGCTCAGCGCAGTCGGGCTTCCGACGCCAGGGCGGGGCAGGCGGAGGCGGTGCAGCGGGCGGAGGAGGTCGCGCCTACGGCAGATTGGGCTACGAGGAGTACAACAAGCAGCGCAACTCGGAGTCGGAGAGCTCGGTGACTGCGGCCGATCTGGACAAGACGAAACAGAATCAACTGGCGCTCAGTGCGGGCCTGCACAAGTCCAAGGACGACAAGGACGAACTGCTGCTGGGCTCGGAGAAGGACAAGAGCAGCAGCAGCAGCAACAGCAACAACATTAACTTACCCAACACTGCCACAGTGGCCAAGGAGGAGCCACTCAAGGAGGTCGCCGCTCTCGCAGTTGGCGCCGGCGTCGTCGGAGTTGTCGGCTCAGGGACAGCCCGACCGCCGCCAGGACTGAGCACAGCTGCGCAGCCCGGAGTCGTCGGCTCGGTGGCGACCTCCTCCTCCTCTCTGGAGAAAAAGAGCAGCGACACTCTGACAGCAGTCGGAGCAGCAGCAGCGACTGCAGCGATTGCAACGCCAGCAACTGTTGCCGCTGTAACCGCGCCCATTGGCGACAAGTCCAAGCTGTCGGCTATTGGCGACAAGCGCGGCGTGGGCGTTGGAGTGGGCGTGGTTGGCGGCGGCAGCTCGCTGATCGACGGCAACTCGACGCCCGTCAACACGCTCGTCTTCGAGAACTCCACATACAAGCAGCAGCAGCAGCAACAACAGGCCGCGACAGCTGTGCCGCTCAAGCAACAGCAGCAGGCAACGCTGGTGGCATCGGCAACTGTTGCTGCCGTGGACAGCCTGTCGACCGCCCTGTCGCAGATGACGTTCGGCAAGGACGAGGAACAACAGCAGCAGGACATGAAGCTGGGCTTCAGCTTCAGCGACGACGCCACGTCCCTCAAGGTGGTCGAGAGCCTGGAGGCGGTGAGCAAGGCGGCCAGCCAGCATCACCAGCACCAGCAGCAACAACAGCAACAGCACGCGCAGCAGCAGCAACACTCGCAGCAACAGCAGCAAAACAATTCGACAGCCGATCTGAACATGAAGATTGCGAGCGTCAAGAAGGTGTGGGAGTCGGCCACGCCCATGTCGGAGGGCACACAGCAGACAACGCAACAGCAGCAGCAGCAACAACAGCAACAGCAGCAGCAGCAACAACAGCAGGCGCAGCAGCAGCATGCCCAGCAGCAACAGCACTCGCAGCAACATGCCCAGCATCAGCAACAGGCGGCCGCCCAAGCAGCAGCCGCTGCAGCCGCCGCCGCTGCCGCTGTCGCACAGCAGCAACACGCCCAGCAGCAGCAACAGTCGCAGCACGGCCAACATCCGCACGGCGGACAGCAGCAAGTGTCCAGCTCGGTGGTGGACGACACCGGCAGTCACATGACGGCCGCCTCGTTTGTGGCCGCGGTTGCCGCCCAGCAGCAGCAACAGCATCAGCAGCAGATGACGCACTATGCGGTGTCGGCGGTGCACATGCAACACCAGCAGCAACAGCAGCAGCAACAGTCGCACCATCAGCAACAGCAGCAGTCGCATCACGGCCACCATGCGTTGTCCTCGCCCGGACCCGTCTACGGCAGTCACGGCTCTCCCTTCGACGCGGGCTCCCTGGAACAGCAATTCCAGCAGCAACAGCAGCAGCAGGACGATTACCCCAGTCCACAGCAGCAGCAGCAGCACTCGCAGCATCAGGTGAAGGCCAAGCAGCTGCATGCGGGACTCGGCATGTCGCCGCCGCCCAGTCACCAGCAGCAGCAGCAACACTCGCAACAGCAGCAGCAGCAGCATCAGGCACAACAACAGCAGCAGCAGCAACAGCAGCTGCCCTTCTATCAGGCATCGCCGCAATTCGGTGTCGGCGGCATTCCAACGATTCCCAGCCCGCCGGCGGTGGTGTTTAACTCGTCGCAGCTGGCGCCGCCGCCACCGCAGGTGCCACCACCGCAGGTCCAATCGCAGGCTGGCAATCTGTATGCACCATTCCATTCGCTAGATCATTCGAGCCGCTCGCCCGCCTACTCGGCGGCAGCGGCTGCCGCTGCGGCGCACAGCTTCCCCGGCCACTATGCGGCAGCAGCGGCCGCCGCAGCCGGCGGCGCCTTCAATGCGTACGCGATGCAGACACCGCACGGCCACGGCGCCAACATGCCGCCGCCGCCGACCGCTCCGACGCCCGACATGTACTCCAACCTGACGTCACAGTTCCGACTCGGCGGCGGTCCCTTCGGCCAGCCGCCGCCGCAGCCCAACTCGCAGCAGCTGAGCAACCCGAATGCCGCCGCCGTCACCATCATCTCATCGAACAGCAGCTCCATGATGTCGTCGGGCGCGGCCAAGCAGCAGCCGCCCAGCCAACAGCCCATCGGTGCTATCGGCTCCAAGTCCGCCGGCAGCGGCGGCGGTCCGGGCGGACCTGGAGGCCCCGGCGGACCCGGTCCCGGTCCTGGCCCCTATGCCGCCGCCCAGCAGTACATGAATCTGTATCCGGTGGCGCCGCAGCATCCCGGCCAGGGCGGACCACCGCCGGGCGCCCATCAACTGCAATCGAACAGCTACTACTCGAATCCAGCGCCCGGCGGTCCGAGCGGTCCCCAGTTCTATGGCGGTCCGCCGCCCCAAGGCGGCGGAGGCGGTGCCCAGAACTATGGACTGGCGACGGCAGCGGGCATGTACGGTGGCCACCAGGGCGGACCGCCCGGTTCGAACGGGCCGCCGGGACCGCCGCCGCAATCGCAGCACACGATGGGCAACTTCAACACGCAGTTCATGAACTCGCAGCTGCTGACGGCCGCTGGCATGAGCCAGTTTCGTGGCGGGCCGACGCCCGGCGGCGGATACCTGAAGAGCAGCCAGGGCCAGGGACACATGCAGGACTCGGTAAGGAGCGAACCACAACAACTAGCATCACTAGCACAACAACCACAACCACAACCACCACTAGCATCAGCATCCACACACTCTTACACCCAGACTCTCTCACACTCTAGCTACCACATGTCCTTGTACAACCACTTTCACAAGTCGCCCATTCATTCCCCCAACACCAACAACAACACGAACACCAACAACAACTACAATTTGTACTCATTCTCCCCACATTGAAAGATTCCCGACCCCACCCCATAAAAATTATCTCTTCTTAAGTGGGAACATAAAGGGGCATCTAATATCCAACAACAACAATAATTAATCAACTATTATGTGCATTAATTTAAATAAAAGTTATTAGACCGAACACAACCAACAACACACGCATCATCTCGAGCATATCAGGAACCAAATGTCTGGGAAACACGGGGAGCTTGTTGTGTATGAATTTAATAAGTTAGCAGATTTTACTCTAGTTCCAAATTCACATTTTTCTGGAACGGAAAATATTTGTATATATAGTACAAGACAGAAGTAAACATTTATCCAATTAAGATACTAAAAAGAACCTCAATTAGAAGTGACTGAAAGATTTCTTTCCAGTCTTGTCCAGATAATACTTTCTTCTTCTCTAGCCAGATTGAAGCGACGACAATTGCTCGTGGAAGATGACACTGAAAAAAGCCTAAAGAACTACTTACGACTAGAAATGAGTTGAAATCAGCAGAATCTAGCAGACTTATGTATATGTGATCGAAATGTTCAAGATACAAATATTGGAATATTGCAGAAATGTGCAAACTTCAAAAGAAGATTTATGAGACAAAGATGATCAAATTTTTGTGGTAATGTTGAAGAGACCCGGATGAAGAAATGAACAAAAAGATCGTTAACCATTATAATCTTGAGCTATACTTTTGTACTGTTTTAACTTTTCGTTTTAATTAATTTGTTAATTAATTGATTAATTACAGTTAGTAGACTTACTTAGAAGTGAACCAGACATTGCTATAATGTTGAAGACAACAATGTAAACTGGAAGGATAAAGTTGCCTTTATGATGATTTGTCTATATTCTTCAAGAATTATAAATTATTAAACATGCACAAACATTGCTAAAGATTTAGTTAGATGCAGCTTAAGCAGAGTGCAAAAAGAATAGAAAACACGGCTTATGATTTTTAGATATCTTGCAAATCCAACTTAATCAAGATGAAAGACATGTGCAAACAAGTTTAAACCTGTCCATGACGACTGTTAGAAGATTAACGAAGATCGAAAAGAGAGTTTACAAAATAAAAAGGGAATGGATGAAGCTGCCTTATGATTTTGGGATATATTCAAGCTTCTAGACAAGATCAAACATGTGCAGACAAGTGCAAACATGTCTAACTTGGCTATTAGCATACTTTTGG
The DNA here is from genome assembly GCA_035047365.1 of Drosophila ustulata. Taxonomy (NCBI): domain Eukaryota; kingdom Metazoa; phylum Arthropoda; class Insecta; order Diptera; family Drosophilidae; genus Drosophila; species Drosophila ustulata. Next base: position 12,241,918 of record JAWNPT010000080.1, read on the forward strand.
GCTGCAGTAGCAGCTCCTTGAAAGGCCGTACTAACTGTGTGCTCAATTCATCCACTTGCAGATGGGCAGACAGCTGAAGAGTCCGCTCAGCGCGGACATGAGCCTCGGCCTGGCCAAGCAGGTCCAGTCGCAGCCAAGTCCGCCGCACCACAAGAACTATGGCGGCGTAAGTAAAACTCCAACTCCAACTTGAACTATTTCTAATACTCTCCACATCAACAACTATTAATCCTGATCTCTCTCTCTCTCTCTCGTACAGTGGGATCTGCAGAATCAAGTGCTGCAGCAGCAACAGCAGCAGCAATCTCAGCAGCAGCGACAACAGGGCGGCAACGGCGGCAACAACATGAACGCTCTGGGCGGACGCGGCAGCGGCGCCGTCGGCAGCGGTTCGAGCGGCTCTCAAGTGGTTGGCGGCGGCGGCGGCAACGGCGTCGGCAGCGTGGGACAAAGCGGTGGCGGTGGCCAGGGACGCTACCCGGCGCCCATCCAACGGCCCAACAACTATCCACAGCATCCACAACAGCAGCAGCAGCAGCAGCAACAACAACAACAGCAGCAGCAACAACAACGGGAGCAGGCGGCAGCGCAGCGCGCTCAAAGCATGCGACAGGTGACAGGGGGAGGCGGCGGCGCTGGCAGCGCTGGTGGCAATGGCAATGCAACCGTTGGTGGCGTGCCACCCGGCGCCAACAATGGCGGCCCTGGCGGCCCCGTTGCCAGCGGCGGCGGCGGCGGCAGTTCGCCAGCAGCAGCCGTGGCAGCGGCCGCCGCAGCGGCAGCAGCTGCTCAACAGCTGAGCAAGCCCTACTACTCTAACAATGCGGCGGGTGGCGGAGGCGGCGGCGGCGGCTCCAATCGCGGTGAATGGCACGCGAATTGAGCGAACCTCTCTCTCACACACACACACACAGACACAAAGAAACACACAGAACACACCCACACAGCATAGATCACACACAGACACAGGCATAGAGACAGCGATATCGATGAACGAGAACCGAAACGGACACAAAGCAAAAGGCGCGAAGAGAACATTTGAAATTAGGTTATGTGCATGCACACGGGCAAGAGCGAGAAAGCAACAGCTAACACACATTTACTTAGTGAGCGAGAGCGAGAGACAGCATAAACAAAAGCGCAACACTAAACAGCAAAAAATATATAACTACATACAAAATATAGCAATAAACAAACAATAACAACTGCGAAAAAGTAGAAAAATATATTATATTTCAATGGAAACAATGAGAAAACAAAATAAACAACAAAAAAATGCAAATTGCGGGCCACGTCCTGCCCCCTTCCCCCGCCCCTCTCCTAAAACAACTTCTAGCTGCAAAAACAACAACACAGAGAGAGAGAGAGTAGGAAACACAACAAAGGAAAAGTTAGTTGGGTAAACACACACACATACACAGACACATTACACACAAACACACACATATGAATCTGCAGCTGGTGAACGAAATTGACAAACGCCTCTCCCCCTTCCTTCCCCTTCCCCAACACACACACACACACACACACACACACATTGCGAAATCTACATAAGTATAAGTTAAAAGAAACAACAACAACAATATTATGCTTTTCATTTATATATTATTATTCACATAAATATATTTTATATTACTTGTAATAATTATCATTTTTTTTAATATGTATTGTGTTAACTTTAGCCCTTAGTTTATGCTTAAAAACAACAAAATAATTATGAAAAACACACAACAACAAACAACTACAAAAATGCGAAAAATAATTAAATAGAAAGCTCGAGTGTATTTTTTGTTAAACAAATTTACATGCACACACACACACACACACACACACACACACACATACATAACAAACACATACACACACTACTTACATGCTCACCACACATACATACATACAACCTAAATATATAATTATTTTCTTTGTAGTTTGCAAATTTGCATTTCTTTTTTTTTCCTTACAAAAAGAAATTGTACTAAAATTCGAATTTATAATTATGCTAATTTCATTTACTTTCATTACACACACACAAACGCAACCATTGCGGCTTGCGTGAGGATCACAATTTTGCCGTCTGGCAAGGTTTGCAACGCTTTGGAGAAATTGTCGCCAACAGCTGCGCAACAGTTGTGATTGCATCTGCAGGATCAGCGTTGCCACCAGGCAAATTCCGTGGCGACTGCTGCAAATCGTTGGTGTCCATTTCGACTGCAGTCCTGGCAGCCTGCAGTTGTGATCAGCAGCAGATTGATCGTTTGCTTCCAGCTGCCGAATGCATTTTGCTGAGACGCAACATTGGAGACCACATGACAGACATGTTGGACCCTTTGCAGCAACACTGAGCAATCTGTATTCTGCAGCCGGAAGCATCCTTGAATCTACTGCTGATCACCGTTGGCCGCCACGGCTGCAATTGAAGTGTAGCCCAAGGATTTGCAGCAATCGCCAACGAAAGTAGTGCAGCGATGGCTATGCAACGGATTTGATCCTGCAGCTGCGATTGCAACTTTTGCAAGATGTTGGCGACAAATCCTTCAAAGCGCTGGCAGCGCTGCCTGACTACGCAACTGGGATCCACAGGCAAGCCGCAAACAAACATGGCGGCGATAGAGAGAACGTGGGAGAGAGACATATAAACTGGAAACCATCAGTTGTCGAAAAAAGGCATGTAAATCAAATGTATAATCACACACACACACCTTCACACTCACACACACACACTACTACATCCGAACCCAACTTCGTCCCTGGCTTCGGCTTTTTGAGATCGTGTTCACGCATATTCGCAAAACAACAACAAGAACAGGTGTCGCTTCGCCTGCGGCGCAGTGCTGCCCATCGTTACAGCAACGGGGCGAGTGCTGCCCATATACTGCATATTTTGATACTGGAATGACACTTGTCACATCTCGGTTAGCGCCAAAACTAATCCCAACTAATCTCATTCGAATCAAATTTGGTTTGGAAATTTGTTAAATTTGCTTCCAACAACAGACAGTATTTTTAAGTGACCCCCTTTTTTTTTGTTTTTGTTTAGTGGGATGAGTGTTATTTCAGTATTTCGTTTGCAGTTAACTCTTAGTATTAAATCGCCCAAAACAAAAAAAAAACGGAAAATGAATAAGAATTTTTGATTATGTTGTATGTGCTCAAAATGGTAATGATGATGATAATGAGTCAACTTAGCAGAAAGCTCGTAATAAACAAATAACAAGAAAAAAATATGAATATGAAAAAGAAAAAAAGATTAAGTAACTGTAACTTAACAAGGATATAGCATATGCATATAACATATACATACAATACATACACACATTATAGAGGCAAAATCCAATTTTTAATGACAAAACCCTCACATACAATTAATATTGAATAAAACAAAAAACATATTATGAGAAAAAACGTAGTAGACAAAAAAAGCCCAAAATATATAAATCGCAAACAACAATTAGATAACAAATGGAAACCGATTACTGAATACAGAACTATAAACATACAAAGTAATGCATGAATTCATGTGTGTGTCATTTTTTCGCACTTTGCTCGGCTGCTGCTGCTAAACAAAAAACAAAAGAAAACCACAAAATTCAAATCAAATTTTAATACGATATGATACGATGATATATTTATATGTTGATGTGTTTTGCCAGGGCAAAATCGGTTTAGTTATTAACGGGAAAAGTGAGAGAAAAAAAGGAAAACAGAAGATGGTAAACGAGAAAATCCAAAAGCAGCGCTTGCTATTACACAATATAATGTAAAAGATATATTTTATAGCTATAGCATAAACATAGAATTGATAAAAGATTAATTTATACATACATACATCTATATATATATATATGTGTATATATATACATATATATATTTTAATTGCATATATGGTTTTTCGTCTTTAATCTCTACCAACCAACCAGAAAACAAGTAAACCATTTTTACATTCAATTCAAATTCATTCAAATTAATTTTTAGTAATACTTCAATTTCGATAACTGGGCAACACACGAGAAAAGAAATCTAAAAACAAATACAAACAAAAAAAAAACAAAACGTGGAACATTTAAAGCTAGTTCGAGAAATGAAATAAAAACTTTAAATAAATAAAAATATTTAAAACAGAATTTCCATCAAAAACCAGCTGATTATTGAGCGAGTTTAAGCGAGAGGGAAAATGAACTGCGAATTCGGCAGCACTGTTTACCGCACATTTGGGAGCACTGTGGCTGCGCCTGCTGCAACATTACATAATTCAAAAGTCGCCGTCGGGTTTCCTTTTAAGTGATTTTTATTCCTTTAAAGTTCTTGCACTACACATATAAATATAAATGGCGGCCAAATCCTCAAATAAAGCATTCGCTCTACTTCTTCTTGGGCTTCATCACGTTGTAGGCGATCAGCAGACCGACAACAGCATAAGTTGCCTTTGCGACCTGCAACAACAAAAACAACAACGATGTCATAATTAGCTGCAATGAACTCGGTCTCTTTCACTCACGTTTGCGCGGCCGGCCAACGTTGTGCCATTGAAGTGCTTGCCGAGACCCGACAGTTTTTCTCCTTCACCAGCCATCTTGCTGCATGCGAAATGTGATTTGAGTCTTGAGAATTTAATAATAATTGCTTTACTTGTATTTTACTTACATTTAATGTTGTTTCGTGTCGAGTTGAAAGACTGCTCCCAAAATCGACAATAAAATGATTCTGCGAATAGGTTATACAACTGTCAGCGTTGCCACCAAGTTGCAGTCGGCGCTGCGCGTTGCCATCGTGTAACTAAATGCGGCAGTGTGGCAACCGCACGCCAGCTGGCAGCCCTTTTTTATCGCTTAACGATAACAATCGTTGATCGAATGCGACGCGCTTTTTATGCGTTTAGCTGAAAAACTTTAAATTATTATTAAATGCGCTAATTACTCGACAATTAAGCTGGCAATTGCACGCTACGTCAAATGTCAACAGCAGCTTTAGCAAATCTCATTAAATGACTCGCCGACACTGCAATTAAAAGGGCGGCCGCCGCCCCCACAAAATGCTGAATGTGAATGGAAGCGAAATGGCGGCAAATTATAATGCAAATCCATCAAGCAATAAACTGGCCACTTGAGCAGCACAAAGGGCGCATATTAAATGAATGCCAGCCCACTGCGCTTTCTGTATAAATGCGACTCCCCCACCAAGGATCCAAGCAGAAGCAGCATCGACATGGACGAAGCTTATTTTCTACGCGTTCAAGTTTTGGCGTTTCGTTTAATGGGATTCGATTTGTGGCACGACAAGAGCCCAAAGGATCGTCCACAGATCTCGCTGCTGGTCATTTGCACCATGGGCTCCTTCCTGGGGCCCCTTTTCTTCGCCATCAAGTTTTACATCACCAATGTCAGCATCATGTCCGATGCCATGGGCTCCTTCCTGGCCATCGTCCTCACCCTGGTCAAGTACGGTGTCTTCATCTACTACCGCGGCGACTTTGTGCAGCTCATCTATCGCATCCGCGGCATTCTCGATCGTGGTAAGTTGTGGCTAGAGCCTCTTAAATTCTCACTCACATACATACATACATATATTCAGCTAATGCAAAGCTTACCGTAAAGAGCTAAAAAACGTTTGTTTTGATTTTGTTTTACTTTTGATTTAAAAACAAATCAGAAATTCGAATTTTATCTCAGTTTTTATAAACAAATTTTTAAAATACATGGCCTGAGATTTTATACAAAAATTGTTACTACCAATAACCATATATCTTTTTTTGGTATAAAAAGACAATCAAAAATAAGTTTCAATATATGCATGTAAATAAATGTATGTGGTCTGACTTTTTAAGTAAAAATTGACTTTCAAAAATGAGAGAAATGGTCTATTAGGTTTGTCAAAATCTTAAGAAGCAGGCATCTTCGACCACTTAAGAATATATATATTTTACACATTCTTGCATAACAAGTCAAAACAAACAACTAAAATAAACAAGTTTGCTTTTTATGTGAATCTATAGTTTAGAGTGGCTAACAATATATATTTTTATTTTTTATTTTAAATATAGAGTGCTTGAGTTTCTCTAAATGCATACAGATTTTTAAAAAGAAAAGCACAAAGTTAATAAAATTTACTAATCGGCGATTGGTAATCGTAAATAAATTCGAGCGGAGTAGACTAGGAAAAACTGAAGGGTCTTTTACAGTCAATACTTACTGAAGTTTTCTTAGTTGTTCGCTAATTGTTTGTTTTAATTGGCATACGAATTTTTGTAACTCTAATTTGTCATTTGCTTGCAGAGATCGTTGCCTGGCCGGAGGCGGCACAGATTGTGGACACGGAGAATCGCAGCGACCAATCGCTGAGCATGACCTACATGCGCTGCTTCTTTGCCGCCTGCATTTTTGCGGGCATCAAGCCGATTGTTATCATGGTCACCACGAAACTGAGGACAGGCGAAACGCAACTCGAGCTGCCCCATTCGGGAGTTTATCCGTGGAGCGACCAGTCGCTGCTGTTCTACGCTCCCACCTACATATGGAACTTGTTTGCCAGCTATGGAGCTGTCACCATGTCGTTGGCCATGGACACGTTGCTGTTTGCCTTTACGTACAATGTGTGCGCTTTGTTTAAGATTGCCCAGCATCGCATGCGGTACTTGCAGCCCATGCCGGAGGCGCCTCTGCAGGAGTTGCAGCAGCTGGTGCAGGTGCTGCGTCTGCATCAGACGGGTCTGGTGATTGCCACACAGCTGGGGCGCAGCTTGAGGCCTTTGGTGTTTATGCAGTTCTTTGTGACGGCTTTGCAGCTGTGTTTCCTTGGCTTTCAATTGGCCGATCTGTTTCCGTCGCCTGTCTGCATTTACTTCATCTTTTTCGTCAGCTCTCTGCTTATTGCCTTGTTCATCTATTCGCATTGCGGCGAGAATATGAAGCAGGCGAGCGCTGACTTCGCCATTGCCGTCTACGACAGCAACTGGGTGGAGTTTGCCCCCGCCACACGTCGCGCCCTCATCGTGACCATCATGCGGGCCCAGCGACCATGCCAGCTCAAGGGATATTTCTTTGAGCCCAACATGGCCACCTTCTCGGCGGTGCGTTCCTAACTGTCATCTTAATATTTGTTCATGCATTTATCTGCATATTTCTTACCGTATTAACTTGGTTGTTTATTGTATTTACTAGATATTTATTTGCATATTTAATTACCGTTTCATTTGTATATTTATTTGCATATTTATTTCTATTTTTATTTGGATATTCATTATTATACATATTTTTATAGGTGAACATTTACTTATTTATTTATGTATATATTCATTTTTATTAATAGAATTTACAAGATATTTATTTTCGTATTTAATGTTTATTTATTTATTTCTATTTTAATTTGGCTATTAATTATTGCACATATTTCATTAGATTAACATTTATAGGATAAAGATATTTACTTTCAAAATGTAATATATTAATTTGTGTATATGTACATATTTATTTATTGAATTACCTAGATATTTATTTGCATATATTTATTTGTATATTCAGTTGCTTATTATTTTCTTATTTTTGACGCATTTAATTTTTTCAAAATTTATTTGCATAATTATTTCTTAATTTAGTTGTAAATTCATTTCAATATTATTTTTATTCGCATTTGAATATTTATGCATATATTTTGAATGGTATACTCTTTTCGATCTGTATTTTATGTATATATTGCTTTCCTATATTGCTTTCATATCTTTTTGCAAATTATTTATTTATGTATTACTTTTATTTTTTTTATATTGTATATTTAACTGTTTGTTTTTTGATTAATTGCCATTTTATACTAATGTACTTATGTTTATTCATTTAAATGAAATATCTGGATGCCCTTTGCAGGTGGTTCGCTCGGCCATTTCGTACGTCATGATGTTGCGCTCCTTCAATGCCACGGGTTAAGGGACAACTTCAGAAATACGCAGCTGTTCTGGTCCCATGAGGCACCTGCCATCAGATTATCATTGCAGTTAACAGCACGCTTTTGATTTTGCCTTTGCGTTGCGTTGCGTTTGTCAATGCCAAGTTCACTGTTGGCTGCTCGCAGTTCTCAGTCTTAGCCTTGAAGCCATCAATCTTTATATTGCATTCCCATTCACAACCTCATCTACACTTCCTAAGGGTATGTTAACAGTTTTTGTTTATTATGGTGGTGGTTTCATTTAATTTATGTGCATATGATTACGTTTTGGCCCTGTACTTCAAATTGTCATAAATTATATTGGAAGTTTTATTCATCTGCCTTAAGTGCGATAAAGTTACACAGCCTTAGAGTCCTATCAGTCCGTAATACACATTCTCATTTAGAAGTCATCTCTTATATCAATTTCTGCATAGATACAAATCAGATTGTTTTTTATTAGACACCTTTCTCTTTATGAAAAAGGAAAATGTAACGAATTTGCACTTTTTAATATATAATGTGGAGATTAATAGTTGGCAAACATTATTTTGTACTTGAATTTGATTGATAAGGGGAAATCTACAGTGGAAAACAACAAAATTAAAATTATATATTTAATAAAAGTTCGTAGGCAAATATATCACCATCATCTATTATTAAATACAACTATTTGCAACAATCTATTAAAATAAACAGCCGTCGTACTAAGATCATTTTTGACCTATAGCAGTTTGTGTTAAGCTACTTTTGGTAGTTAAAAAAGAATTTTTATTGTTAATAAAGCCAAAGGCTGCACCGAAACTTTGATAGCTCACTTAGTTGGTGAGATTAAAAACAACTTACTTCGATAGTTCTTAAACTTGCTTTTCGGCTACTTGGTCGGAATAATTAACCTTAATTGAAGCATATTTGCGCTTCGACTTGCAAATGTTCAACACTTATCGAGCTTGTTGAATTATGTTACAAAACAGAGAGTGGAACAGAGAGTAATTTTATAAATATGTACCTCTTGACTTGTGGCTTTGAAGTTATCTGTGCAGCTGTTGATGTTGTTGCAGTTTTGAATAAAGAGCGAATCAGCTGAATAGGTATTGGCTGAGTAGTGAAAGGAATGCAAGGACCAGAGCAGCATTGTAAATGCTGAACGTGGGCAACGGCCAGATGATGGCACGCAAAAAATCAAAATGAAAATACGCGCAAAATATGATAGTTTGCCTCCAGTTGCCGGGCAACCGCAGCAACGCAGCGAAACGGGAATTCAGGAATGGTTTTGGGGGCGATTTCCCCTCAGCACTAGCACTCTCTGTTGTGGGTTCTTTTTTCTTTCTTGGCATTCGCCATTTTGCTGGCTATCGCGATGCAATTTTTACTGCTTTGGCCAAAACAACTATTCAAACGATGCTAGATGCTCTGATTGATGAGCACCGCCGCAGCACTAATAATAATGCCAGAGCAACGGCAAAGCCACAACACGTAAAGTATACGCAACGTTGTACTGCGCCGCTGTGTTCGCAAGGCAACAAAATATTCCTTGATTTCGTTTAGCATCAATTAAGCGAAAAATTCCATGCAATTTCACGCATATACTATTTCAGTTAGCTTTTGTTATGGAATAGATAATATAATTAGGTAATAAAGAAAAAGATAAATATAATCTATTAGGGAATATACATTTGCTAATTGTTAGCTTAAAAGGTTTAGACTACATAATACAAATAAATTAATATAATATAACTAAATTATTTTTGTACTATTAGGGCAAATGTTATCCTAACTTTAGTTAGTTTATAGCTAATATAAATATAATCTATTCGGTTATAGAAATTACTAATTGTTTTTTATTGAATATTTCGTATTTACTATTATGCCAATTATTATCTTTAAAGATACTGATTAGATTATATAAATAAACTTGATTAGATAATATGAATTAATTTTTTAAAATTAAAATATTTATTTACGATTATGCCAAATATTCACCCAACATAAGTTATCTTATAGATAATATAAATATAATACATCAGGTATATAAATTAATTGTTTTTAATGTAATATTTTGAAGTTACTTTTATGTCAATGATTTCGACTAGATAATATAATAAATTCGATTAGGTAATATACACCAATTATTTTAAATATCAATTTAATGGATTGATTAGGTAATTTATATCGCTTTGTTTTTTAATTTTATATTAATTATTCACCGTACGTTTAATGTAAATGGTTTTCATAACTTTATCGATAGATTTTCTTTTTTTTTAACGTATTGTCTCATTGATTTCATGCCATTTATTTTGTCGACTTTCTTGAGTGGCAAGTGTTGAGTACGCTCTTATGCTCTTCAATTGAACAGCATGTAGTTGAGTTGGAAAAAAGTGAGTTCAGGTATTTTGCTGTAGCTTTTTTTACCTGTTGCTGTTGCTGTTCATATTGCTTATTTACAAGCTATTTATGCGTTGCTCTTTGATTGCTTCTTTTTGCAGTCCTGTCTAAATTCCACGTTGCTCACAATGCCAACGTATTGAAGAATTCAAAAGCAGCTTTAATTCGATTACACTTGTTTTCGTTCAAAATGCAGTTTTCTTTACGAATTTCAATTTCAAGCTCTCGAATATTTCATATTGTTGCAATTCAATTTGTTGATGCGTTAAACGGCTTCAAGTCCTAATTTCATACCCTATGCAGCACGCGTTGTTTATTTTACAGAGAATATTCAACTTGAATCGAACAATATTTTCGATAATTTGAGGATAAAAAAAGAGTTTCTCTTGAGCCATTTAGAACCTAAAATTTGTAAACACTTTACGACTACAGGGTATGCAAAGTTGAGCAGAAGCTGAAACTCGCAATTTCTCGATACTTAAACGAACACAATTTCCGGCTGCTGTCTCCTCCATAAGCCCCACAAGTTCCACTCCATTCCAGGTGCTCCCAAAGAGCTCTCAAAGAGCCATGTTTTCAGTCTCTCTGCAGATTCCCTGCTGTCCCTTTTGTCTGTCTATCAGCATTAGAAATGTCATCGAATACAAGAGGCGAAAGCTGGCTAAAAACTGGGAGCACAAAATGCAAGAAATGATTTATTTATTTGCTGCAGGTCTGTGTGGCATGCAACATGCGCCCGCCTAGCAGCCAACTAGTGAATCAATTAGGGCGCCATCAATAAACCAAAAATTTGCCAAAAGGCAATTGCGAAAAGCCGAGCGCTAAATGCACTCAGAAATCGATCGCTTCTATATGTTTAAATTATTTATGTGTAGGACGGACTCATTTTCCCGGCAAGCGTATCATTAAGCCAATTGGCTGACAATCTCTTGTTTGTGGCATGCAACACGGCCAAAAATAAGAAGCTGCTTTGGCATTGTCAAGCCAAACGAACAGCCGATATTTAGACCCGAAAGTTTAGCTAAATTGTTGTCAGCTCGATGGTTGTTGTTGAAGTTGCATGCAACAGCAGCGACTGCTTGCAACATGGCGTTCGCTATGCTGCCACCTACGTAATGCTGACTGACATTGACACCTTGCCTTTGCCCTTGCCTCATTTCAATGTTTGACACTTGAGCCCTAAGCCCCTGCTGAGGTCTCAGAAGTCGTGAGCTATCAACTGCAATATTATGTTCTACGATTATGTCGTGAACTCGAGGGACCGTAAATATCGATTATCTTTGTATGTATGTTTATTCATACAAAAATTACTGAACTGCAATTGAGATGCCACAACAACAAGGACATGGCTATAATCCCTTTTGGACAATCAAGTTTGATTGGTTCTCATAAATAATCGTCCTGTTCTTCGCAGTATTCGAGATGATTCTAAAGTTGTTGTTCACTTGAATCGAAACTCATTTCGAAATCTGGTAAACAGAACTTGAAGATTTTTCCGAATTTGGAGTGCTGAGGAATCCAGCCTATTCAGTCTTATATGTTCTTAATGGCTTTAATATTTGTATAGCTTACGGGCTTTATTATTTTTAACAGATTTCGATGTAGTTGTCTTGTAACCTCTTTGAAGGTTCTTATTTTGATAAAAAAATACTCAAAGATTAAGCAATATTAATTGCATTTGCAGCGGGTTTTGTGAAAACTCCAAAGAAAATGAAATCAAAAAGTAAACCCAATCAGAAATATTTCACTTATTATACGAATATCATTAAATTTCCAAACTTTTGGTTTGACCACAATTTGATATTAATTCCAAACATTTGTTTGTAAGCAAATCTCTATAAATTTGTCCAAGATAAATTCAATAAATTTTGGATGAAGAAATTAAATGTTTAATTGACGTCTGAAAGCAGTGCAATGTTACGTTCAACGTTATGTATGACGTAAGTGCTAGTTTTAGGAAGCTGGTCTTTTAATTAATGTGTAACTTTGAAATACACATAACTGACGTTTAAGATTAATTCAGTTTAATGTAGTCCATTTGAAGGGCAATAATTCTAATTGTGAGTCATGCAAATTCTGCTGGTAATTAAAAGCTGGCGAAATGCTTTTCACAATGCCAATGCAGACGGACTTAAGCAAGGGCATGAAAACATCAATTAAAAGGGATTATTTACTTACTAGCAACAACCTGAGGCGAAGCCAAGAAAATCAAGTGGTCATCATAATAAATTCCAGTAAGCGCCGGCATGTTAGTTAATATAAATTCCAAGCTAATTAACTGCGGACTGCAAGGTATTTTGCATAAAAATTTGCAAATTTTATTGAATAGTTTTCGTACTGCACTTGAGTGCGCTTTGGATCCTAACAATGCGGAGGCCAATATAAACTTGCCACAAGAGGCAGGCGTCGAAACAATGCGGCAACGGCTAGAGATGGCACAGAAAGTGAAGCAGAGAAATAGTGACTGCGAGTCGAGTAAAAAATTTAGCCATTGATTAATTTAGCCATTGATTTATTATCACAACACTTAGCTTGCAGCTTGTCTCAGATATCGCTTAATAAGTCTGCAAAATAAACTGCAATTTAGCCATTGTTTAACCTCTTTTTATACATGTGTTTAAAACAAGAAAAATCGTTCAGCTTAAATTGGATTATCCTATAGATTAATCAGCCCAAAATTTAGCTTGCAGCTTGTCGTAAATATTTCTCAATAGGACTGCAAATTAAACTGCAATTTAGCCATTGATTAATCTATTTGTATGCAGAAAACAAGAGAAATCAGCTAGATTGAATGCGATTATCCCATAGATTAATCTGGGCAAAATTTAGCTTGCAGCTTGTCGCAAATAACTGCGATTCGCCCATTGATTAATCTCCTTATACATATATGTATGTATATATAAAAAAAGAAAAATCAGACTGATTGTATTCGATTATCCTGGAAATTAATCAGGCCAAAACTTAGCTTGAAGCTGTCTCTGGCATCTCTGGCGTTGTAATTCGATAAGTTGGCTCGGGTTGGAGTGATAAAGTCTTGATCGAATTGCAATCGCAATGACAATGCAATGGCAGCTCTGACTGCACAGGATGCAGGATGCAGGATGCAAGCTGGCAGGATATGCAGCTCATATTGTTGGAGTGTATTTGACAATCCTTTGGCATGCTGCATGATTTGTCATGGCCAGCAACAGGACTTTCTATTCAATTTCCATTGTCTTGTGTTGTTGTCTGTTGTTTTGCTTTTGGCATCGTTCTCCACACGCTGTTGTTGTTGTTGCCGCCGTCGTGTTGTTCCAGCAAAAAGCTGGCAAACATTTTTGGTCGCTTAGCAATATTACGCATACGCAGCGTTGCACAGCATATTTGGATTTGGGGATTTGTCATTGGCCATTGTGTGCAAAAATCTAGCCGGCAAACTCCTAATTAAAATGAGCCAAAAACCTTCATCTTCGTCGGCTCCCCAGCAGCATCGGGCAATGTGCATGTTTGGCACATCATTGAAATGAAACCCTTGCAATCTGTTATTTCTTTTTTGTTGCATTCTCTTCTCGGGGCTCGCAGAGTTTGAATTTCAGTTGCGAGCGGGCCTTTAATTAAACTCAACATGCACTGCTTGCAGTACATGAGCGTGAAATCCTTTAAGGCGCTGGAGCGGATAAACACAACAGGACAACAGGAAGACATGAACATGGGTTTGTTTATGGCCTGGATCAAAAGCCTGGAAAAGAAGAGATGATTGTCGTCGATTGCGACAAGGATTAACTTGCTCTACTCTCGTGCAAGTGCAATTAGCACTTTGCAACTTTATGGCCAGCATTAGAGATCAGGACGAAGGACCACTTGGCATAATAAGATGAGACAAAACTGTTTTCGTTGTAGTTCATGACAAATCATCACAACTGAACTTTAAAATGGCTTCAGTTCACCTGTTTCTTTGTCATCTAAACTCATTGATTCAACAAAAGCGCCGGCATCTTTACAATTAATTAATGCAAGTTTCACCTCGACGTGTCCTTTTCATTGCCATCATCTGATTGAATTCAATAATCACACTCTACTCCTTTCTTAATTGGAAACAAAAATGCACACATGACAAGCTTCGAATTGAGTGAAGAGACCGTTAAATATGAATTTATATTTAGTGCTCAGTGCGATGATATTTTCAAAATGCAATGAAGCACAGCATTATTATTGCGTTTTCATATTTTCAAAGAATTATTTAATTTAATTGAATAAAATATTGAATTGAAATGAACTGAATATGTGGAATATACATATGTATAAACTATATTGTAACTATATTTTTTAAATTTATTATTTTTTTCACCTCACCACAGCATGCCTTCTATTTTCAATGAATATTATAATATTTTGATTATATTAAGAGATGAAATATGCTAAATTTTCTGCTCTTAATTAACTACAACGCAAGCAGAATTAACTAATGTCAAAACAAAGTCTCTTTTTATACCCGCTACCCATAGGGTAAAAAGGTATTATAACGTAGTGCCAACAGAAAATGTATGTAACAGGCAGAAGGAGGCATCTCCGACCCCATAAAGTATATATTTTCTTGATCAGTGTCAACAGCCGAGTCGATATAGCCATGTCCGTCTGTCCGTCTGTCTGTCTGTATGAACACCTAGATCTCAGAGACTATAAGACATAGAGATACCGAATTTGGTACATAGGCTCAAGTTTGTTTTAGATTTTTGCCACGCCTCTTTCCGCCCCCGAAAACGGGGAAAGCCGTAACAATAGAGCATTGAATTTTGGTATGCATAATAACAATTATAGTCTCAATGATTCCTGTGAATGTGGTTGAAATCGATTGGAAAACAAGAAAGTTATTGAAATTCACTTCCAGCTGCTCGCGCTTTGTTTGTTTAGTTGACAGTGTGACCATGTCGGCATGTTATGGATTTTTTTCAACAATATACAAAAAAATCAAATTGCAGTATATTTATTTGATATATTTTTTGTTCAAATATTATTTAAGTTTTTTGTTTTCTCTCGAAATGGGTTGCGGGTATCTTAGGGGTCGAGCACTCTCGACAGTAGCTTTCTTACTTGTTTGTTATTAATTTCTATTAAATAAACTAATGTTTATCAATTAGTCGCATCAATAATGCCCGAACAAATAGCCAAGTTCTAATTTCCAATGAGTTTATTAACTTAATACTTCATTGAGTAGAATGATGGTAAAAATCAATTAGCCGCAACATTTTTTCTATTTTTTAATGAATTGTTTCAATTCACGCATTTCATTCATTGCAATTTTGTGTTTGAATAGAATATTTATTTCTTCGTGCAAATATCATTTCCTCATTTCTTTTCGCAAATTTTAATTCTATAGCAGAATTTAGCAATGCAAAATCGAAGCCTCTTCGTTGTTAATTCCTGTTGATTAGACTAATGTTAAAAACTAGCCGCAACATATTTTCTATTTTTAATTGATTTATTAATTTTACGCATTTCATTCATTGCAATTCTTAGCTTGAATTAATATTCACAAATTACTTCTTTGTTTGTTTGTTTACTGCTTTTCGTAAACATTAATTATAGTTGAAATTATTCTACAGTGCAAGCTAGCAGAATTGCACAATGCAAAATCAAAGCAAGTTCAATTTCAAGTACAGGATATCTATGCGTAGGGGGCACTCCATTTGTTAATGACATTAACATTTTGCTGTACGCCAAATGGCTGTTCAAAGCTCAAGTTAAGTCCGAAAGCTTAAAGCACAGCGTGTGCCGAAGACGAGAAGAGCTTTTTTCGGAGTCGTTAACAGAGCGCTGTTAAGAGTTAACAGAGCGGAGGGAAGCAACAGGAAAGGAAGAAGCAACCATATAAATAGCGTGTCCTGTTGCCAAAGACTTCAGTTCCTGTCAAGCCTTTGTCGGTTACGTTTGCCAAGCCGAAGCCAGCTGAGAAGCTAAGACAAAGCAAATCTAACAACAGACCGCCAAAAATTCAGTCAAACAAAAAACAAACCAACCAAAAAACCATCAAAACTACCACATCAAAATTTTGAAAGCGATCACAGCAAACAATTTGTGAATTCAACCAAAAAAAAAAAACCAAAAAAAAAAACATCGAACAACAGCATTGAGAACTCGAGCCAAGCTAGCTGATAAAGCGAACGAACACTTTTGCTCTCACTGTCTGTTATCAGATTATCAAATTCGAACTCGCAAACACAACACGAAACACGCACAAAATCAACAAATAATAACAAGCAACAATAGTGAAAGTCAATTGAAAAAGCAAAAGGTTTGGTACCCACACCAATTTTTTTCACATTTTTTTCAAGTGGTTTCAGTGTTATTGAAAAACCTTATAATATATACTATATATATACTATATATAGCAGCAGCAGCAGAAGGAGCGCGATAAGAGTTTAACGAGTGTGCTTTCTCTTGGCCAACTGGCGAACGATAACAAGCAACAGCAACAGCAACAGCAACAATAATAATAATAATAACAACAATCACAGAGAGTTGGCTGACGGACAGAGCTGCGTATCCAGTGAGCTGAATACCTGAGCGTGTCTGTGTCTGTGTGTGTGTGTGTTCAGGTGAGGTTCTGTTCTCACTTCTCTGGTTCAGGTATCGAAAGCGCCGCTTTTATAAAGCCATTTCGATACCCCGTTTAAAGCTGACATCTGAAGATTTCTGTGTCCGAACTCCGCTTGCTAAACATATAAGGAGGAACCAAATATATGAACATTAAAGCAAGCTCCGTTCAGTTTTCATTTTTCTTTCGTTGCTTTTAACATAGGTTTGTCTTTTTGGCTTAGGCTGATCGTGTTAAGTCGTTAAAATTGAGTGTTCAAATTTAAATGAATTATTTATATTATTTCATTTAATTTTGCAATCTTTTATTACCCATCACAATTTAATATTGCAATTTCTCCAATGTCAACTCGAATACCAAGTTATAATGCTCGCATTTTTAGCTTGCATTCTAGCCTTTTAAAGCTATTATTTGCAACTTATTTCGTGAAGATTTCTGCAATTCTTCAATGACTGTTTGCAACTCATTTAAATTGCTTTTGGTTTTGCCACTTTTTATCATGTATTTTTGTTGGTGGTATTGCACCTACAGGGTATTCAGCTAGTCGAGCGTGTTTTCGTTGGCTTTGTTTAGTGCTGAGCTTTGCAGTTTTGCTGCGATTTGCAAACGTTTGTAGATTTGGCAAACACTCTTGCGCAGCATCTTTTTCGATGCCATAAAAAAAACAAGCAGGCTTCATTTTCGTGCCTTTTCATATTTGACGAGCACCCATCGTGTGTGTGAGAGTGTGTGTGTGGGTTGTGCAACCTGTGCGAGTCTCCACCGCCTCTGTGTGTGTGTGTGTGTGTGTGAAGGACAGTCAAGGTTTGTGGATCTCAGTTGCCCAGTCGTCGACTCGACTCGACTTCAGTTTGGAACGCGGCTTTCGTCTCAGCTGTTTGCCGTTGTTGTTGTTGTTGTTGCTTTGTTTGTGTGCTCACGAATGCGCGTGCCTTTTGTTATGCACGACCGTGTGAATCATTCATATGCAAATGCTGTGAAATTCCTCGTTTATGATAAACCGCAAACTCAACCTCAACAGACTCATCATCAACCGTCCGACATTCAACTTTAGTGGAAGCCGCATTTTCGGACAGTCCTCATCTTCATCTCGATTTTCTATTTTGTTTTTGCCTTCGTTCGATGGCCATTGGCAGCGTGAGCGTGTTACCTGACTTTCGACAGCCACTGTGCAGAGAAAAAAAGAGCCTAACACAAATTGTTGCCTACTTATCAGCGCGCCATTTGCGCGCTTTGTGTTTCGTTTGTCATTGTTGTCGTTGTCGTGTGGTACGCTTAATTTATGAGCGCACAACTCTAATCTAATCGCTGTCTGCAGTTGTCACACTTATTCATTCATTAGCCACTCACGCTTTATTCACGCTGCCATTGACGTTCTCTCTCTCTCTCTCTCTCTCTGAGTGATTAGTCAGCTTAATGCTTTCGGCTACTGCCATTTATTCGCTCGACCGCGACTCATTAAATTTGTATTATTTTTTAATTACTTGCCTTTCGCTGGCAATGATTCATTCATCGACCACTTGTTGGCCGCCTTGAGAACGTCGATAACTTGCTTGACTTCCAGTTGCGCTGCTCTTGAACGATTCAGCTGAAACTATCAGAATATCAAGAAAATATACTTGATGTATAAACGCAACCAATAGAAATATAGTTGCTCTTCAATCGATTCAGCTAAAACTATCAGAATATTCAGTAAATATAGTTGCTCTGCAATCGATTGAGCTGAAATAATCAGAATATCAAGTAAATATATTTTATGTCTTAACGCAATCAACATAAATATAGATTATCTGCAATTCAACTGAAATAATCAGAATATCAAGTAAATATATTTTTAAATTAGCGCAATCAATATAACATTTTTAACTCTAAGACATGGGAGATTGTAATTAGTTTTTTGCAATCGATTCAATATCAAGTAAATATATTTCTATTCAGCTGAAACTATCAGAATATCAAGTAAAAATATTTTGATGCAAGCGCAAGTAATATAAAATCTCAAACTCAAAGACAATTGAGATTGTAATAAGTTGCTGTGCAATCGATTGAGCTGAAATAATCAGAATATCAAGCGCGACTCTTTTCGAAGTAAACTCAAGCAATAATAAATCTCTTACTGGCCAAATGAGATGGTTATGGGACAACCAGCAGCAGTAACAAGCTTCGTCTTGGTGTCACTTGGGCCACTTGAATGTGCCGACTTGTCTGCACATCAACGTCCAAGCTGCAAGAAGTCCACACTACGCGTATATTAATTGAAATAACATATCAGTAAATGTTAAGCAGTCATCAAATGCTCAAATCAAACTCGTTTATGATTTTTACAATTGGCGCTCGAGAGCAAAGTTCATTCAGTTTGATGTCTGTACAACAGGCCGTTAAGTTCATGTTTAATTTGCTGTCATTTGTTGTTTCATTTCGCATTCATTTCGAGACTCTGGGTAGACCACAACTTGTTGTGTGTGCTTGTGCTTTAATCAGCTTTAAGTTTCGCCCTCAGCTGGCTATCATGGCAGGTACGAGTATTAGGGGGGTGAGCAATAAAAATCTGCAGCAGCCAGTTGACAGCTCTGTAAGCGCATTAAAAGCGCATTAAACTTTGATGTGCACTCCAAAAAAGTCGTCGTCGAATTGCAGCTTAGACACTTATATATGCAGTGTAAAAAGACATTGTAGAAAGTAGTTGATGGGTTTATTAACACACCAAAGAAGCTCACACAAAGTTTGGCCATAATCAATTGGCATTTCAGCCTGGATTAATCGTGGCTTACAGACGTAAGCCGCAAAGTGAATGCCCAAGGAATTTCAACTAAAATTAAAATGCCGCCTTGGGTAGTTTATCATTTTGGGGCAAGCTTATTAAGCCTGCCACAGGCCGAGCACAACGACGAGCAGCATTATTAAGTAGATTGCCAAGGTCTGGCCAATTAGTTTCCATTATGTTGTGTTTTCATTCTTCGCACTTTTTATTTCTGGGGCTGTGCAGCGTGGGCGGCGGCAAAGGGGACGGCGCATTAAAAAGGCTTCATTAAATAGCAATTACAACACTTTGTCCACTTGCCACACGCACTCGCACACGCATACAAAAACAATTCGTTATACGCCCACGCAGCGTTCTGCGGGCGCAAATAACTCGACGATTATTCAAAAATCTTTACCCCCCCAAAAAAAAACACCATCCGAAAAAACAACTAAACAAAAGCAGCCGTAAACAAGACGAAAAAAAAAAAAACCAACAAAGTTCAAGTACAATCAGCAGCATGTCGGAGCGCCAGGATATGACGAGCGGCAGCCAGAATCAGTCGCCGCCGCCGGCGGTCAACGAGGAGCCGGAGGCGCCAAGCAGCAGCAACAGCAGCAGCAGCAGCGCCGCCCTTGCCACGGCAGCAGGCGGGACGGCTCGCCAGGGCTCCGATGTGGCCAGCGATCAGGACAGGGACAGGGACAGGGATTCGCATGCCGACAGGTGAGTCCAATCGCTCCCTCTTCCCCATACTATACATATACATACATATATAATATATATTTAGTCCTTCAACAGTGTGTATATGTGTGTACATTATTTTGCCTGCGTGTCCTGTTGCCCCTGTTAATATCCATTAGCTAATTGGGCCATCTGCACAACGAGGCCCACAAATAAGCGACATATATATACTATATAGGTGTACCGTCAGCATTATAATATCATACTCGTACTGTACCCCGAAAAGGCGCCAAAAATCCCCAAAGCGCAACCCCATCTTATGTGACGCTTTGATGTCATAAATGCTCTTTTCCCCCAAATTAATTACAATCAATTCGCATACATACGAACATATGTATGAAGCTGTGAATACGTCTACGTGCTTGAAGAATGCCTTTCGAAAGTTTACCTTAAGCCCCATTGAACAAGTTAGCACCGGCAACTTGAGCAACACTTTTGTAAATTGACTTTTGTACATACGCAAAGGGTTGCCGACGAATTTCCAGATATTTAATCGATATTTATGACCGTTATTGTGTATAACAGTTTATAACAGGCATGAAACAAGTTCACACTTCAACACTTTCGCAAAATGTAAAGTTTAATGCAAATATATAACAGTTTATAACAGTTATGTCGTATAACAGTTTATAACAGGCATGCTGTATAGCAGCTTATCAACAAAACTATAAATGTCATGTTGTATAACAGTTTAAAACAGTTATGAAATGACATTATGTATATCATGTTTTTCAAAATATGAAGTTATAAATGCTGTGATGTATAACAGTTATTACGTTTGTATAACCGTTTATAATAGTTTTTGCATATGTATAACAGTTATGGCACTTAACTGTTTATAACAGGCATGCTGTATATCAAGTTATATATTTTTAAGTTGATCAAAATATTACTGCTGAGCTGTATAACAGCCGTATAACAGTATGTACATATATACAACATGAACATTCAAAGTGACACAATCATTCTCAACTACGATTATAACACTTCAACATTATACCAGATGAGAGTTGTATATTTTCCTACCTTGTAAACTGCCTTCTCAACTGCGATTAAAATGGATCGACTTAATGGCCTAGATTATACTATACTATAAAGACGACTCGTGCATGAGATACAAATTGACTTCTCTCAACTAAATGTATTTATTACAATTTTCTTGGAATGCTTTGTACATTTGTTAAATCTGTTATACGTTCGAGCGGTTTCCTAGAAGGCTGAGAACTCAACAGTTGTCAACGGCAATTGTGCGAGAATTGCGTGTCATAGTGACAGATAAGCTGAACAAATACACAAACTGTTATACACAGTGTGTGTGTGTGTGTGCAAAGAGGATTTGTGGAATGGTTTGCTGCGACGCTTGAAAAAGCGCGTAAATAAATACGCAGCGAAGACCGAGGCAACCCCATTTTGAGTATAGACAACGCATAGAAACACCCACACACTCACACACACACACACTCGATTCATTCACACCCACACGATAGATGATGGCGTTTAACAATTTGGAAAGCGGGCGACGTTTTTCACTTTGTAGTTAATTATGTGCCAATTAGTTGACACACACGCATCGTCTTGAAGGCGGCCACTTAATCATCTCACTTGCTTTTCGGCTTCGGCTTCATCTTCAGTTTCAGTTTCAGCTCAAGTCTTGCACAACACTCTTGCCCCCTTGCCCCATTGTGTTTGCGAGTGTGTGGCGTGTCGCTACGGGCAACACGCTCGCATCACTTTGATTTCACTTTCGCCTTGAGCCGTCGAAACTCGTTAAATGCATCAGATTTTCATTTCCATCTGCAACATTTCAAGCACAATGTGGCAAGTGGCAAGTGGCAGGCAGTGAGAAGAAGAAAAATATAAGTACAGCTGTGTCAGTTATCGCTTCATTGTAATCGATAGTCAGCTAGAGATGGGCAGCGATTAATGTTTTTGGTTTGAATTAATTAATTGTTTCGTCATTTGCCACTTCATTAAATACAAGAATATAAGTACAGTTGTGTCAGTTATCGCTTGTCCTTTTTCGCTTCATTGTAATCGATAGTCAGCTAGCCTGTCATATACATAGATCACATTTATTAGTTGTACTCTCTGCAATTATCAACTCGCAAGTCAAAGACTCTTACCCAATCAGTTTAGCCGCTTGATGAGGGTCTGACATTTTTTGTAGCCATCCTTTTTGTGTTTTGTTATGCGATTATTAGTTCTAGAGTTCATGGCGCTATTAATTAATAGAAATTCGTGCTTTGAGAATTGTTTAGACAATATAAGTACGTTATATTAATATCGTATTATTATTGTCAGCCAATGACAAGTTAGCGAAAATGGTAACAAAATGTAAAAGTAATTTGTTGAAATTCAATTCAGATGAAATTTATTTTTATGCAAACTTATTTCAAATGAAATTTTTTTCACTAATTTTAAAATGCTGCAAATTAATTTTATTAAAGAAAAAATATATGTTTATTGCTTTAAGACTTTGTTGAAAATAATTCCTGGAAATTGAATTTAAATAGAATTTATTTTTTTATTATATTATTTAATAACAACAATTTTGAATACTAATATTTATTCAATAATTTTAAAAGTTAATTTTTATTTAAATTTAAAAATATAAGTATGCATATACACTTTGCTGAAAATAGTTCATCGAAATTTAATTCAAATAGAGCCTGCAAACTTCATTTTTTTTTAAATATATCTTTTCATAATTTTGTTAATTTATTGTTCAAGTTTTAATGAAAGAAAACTTGAGCTCACAACAAGTTGAAAGCAACAACTGAAATAAAATTTTCGTTGTCTAAAAATGCGCAAGTTTAATTGGCAACATTTAGAAAAGAAATTTCTGGCACATGAGAATTTAGAAAATTCTTTCTTCTTTCTTACTTTGAATCTGTTTTTCTCAGTTGTTGCGGCAAACATTAAAAGAAACGCGCTGCCAAATTGAATATGAAACTCTGAAATGTGTGGCATGCATTAATTAAAAATGTTGTGCTGCATATTTTTTTTTTTCTTATTTTATTTCCCATTTCTTACGCCACTGAGAAAGGTCTTGCTGATCTGCTTAAAAGGCGGAATTCCTTTGCCCTGAGTCTGAATGCTAAACTCGAGTGTACTCGACATTGTATACTATACAGCTTTGCTTATTGAATTTGCACGCGTTGTGTGTCCTTGGCGAGCGACGACGACGAGTATTATATGCAAAATAGCTAATAACTAATAATTTCTAATAACAATTTGGCTTTGGGGGAGGAGGAAAGAACGAGGGCGTCCAGACTATTCGAATTTTGTCAGTCGGCTCACGTGCGGTGTTTTTGTGCAGCTCATTGTGTATGCCAGAGGCGTTGTGGGGCATGCCACGCCCAGTTAATGATGTTGTTAATGCCAGGGCGGCAATAAATCGTTGGATTTTGTCAACTATATCCTTTTGACCGACAGTGCAGACGCAGAGACAACGCATAAGATTATGGCTTAAGGATAAGACGCAGATGGAAAAAGGGAGAAAGGGGTCGGCAACATGTTAATTATGCTGTCAAAATCTGTGAGAGCAGAGCCAGGATATGCTTGAATATGCTGATTCTGTTTGGACTTCGCAGCTTGTTTGTTTTCGCCTTTCGTCTGTGAGAAATTGATGTGGCAAGAGTCAACACGACACACGACCAAACCGCATCCCTTCCTGCCCCCTCGCCTGTCACTTTTAAGCCATTTGTTAGCTGAAGCCAATGAGCGGGCAACGTTGCAACAAAAAAGGGGGGCAGCGACAGCTTCCACATGCATCACGCTTATGCCCCAAGCTGGTGACTGCGATTGTGATTGTGATTGGGATTGGGATTGAGGTTGAGGTTCAGGTTGACACGCTGCCAGCGAAAGTTCAAGTGCGATGCAGAATTGAATCGGTCAACGTGACGTATGCGCAACGTTCGCACACACACAGAAGGTGTTCATTAAGCTGCTAACTGAGCTGCAATAATAATGACAACACCAATTACATTGGTCAATTATCCAGCTTGCCACATGTTGCAAGCCGGTTTCAATTTCCGCCAATGCTGAAATGCAAACTCGCCATTTGTGTGTGTGTGTGTGTGTGTGTGTGAGTGTTGTCACACCACATTCCACATGCCACATGCCACAATCGGACACTGCACATTCTGCACACTTGTCAAATGAACAGCAATTAATGGAATGTTCATTGACTTCCAAGCCAAGTCTTCGGCATTCTTGCCGCGTCTCGCCTCGTTTTGCTTTGTGGCCAGCATTTAATTGAGTTGCCAGCCCCCAAATTGAAATGCCGTTCTTCCCGCTGCCCTTCCCCCTTGCCTGCTGGAATGTCAGAGCTGCTAAATTGTGGTAAAGTGGCGAAAGGTTAAACAGCGCGCTGTTCAGCTGTTAATTAACAGCTGTCTGTTAAGTCTGCTCACTGCGCTGTTAAATGCCGTTGCTGTTAAGCTGATCGCTAACAGCGCTGTCCTTCGCCTTGTCTGTGAAATAACAGCTGTCTGTTAAGTCTGCTCACTGCCTGCCTAACATATCAGTCGATCGCAGCTTCGTTGCTGTTAAGCTGTTCTCTAACAGTGCACTGTTACTTTCCAGCTGCAATGTGCTGCGCTGTTAAATAACAGCTGTCTGTTAAGTCTGCTCACTGCGCTGTTAAGAGCCTGTCTAACATAACAGTGGATCGCTGCTTCGTTGCTGTTACGCTCTGTTACTTTCCAGCTGCAATGTGCTGCGCTGTTAAATAACAGCTGTCTGTTAAGTGTGCTCACTGCGCTGTTAAGTGCCTGCCTAACATAACAGTGGATCGCTGCTTCGTTGCTGTTAAGCTGTTCGCTAACAGCGCAGCCTTTCGCCTTGCCTGTTTAATAACAGCTGTCTGTTAAGTCTGCTCACTGCGCTGTTAAATGCCGTTGCTGTTAAGCTGCTTGCTAACAGCGCTGTCCTTCGCCTTGTCTGTTAAATAACAGCTGTCTGTTAAGTCTGCTCACTGCGCTGTTAAGTGCCTGCCTAACATAACAGTGGATCGCTGCTTCGTTGCTGTTAAGCTGCTCGCTAACAGCGCGCTGTTTCTTAACAGCTGCAAGCTGCAGCGCTAACATTGATCTGCTCTGCTTTCGCGTTATCCTGTTAACAGCATTTCAATATCCCTGTTTTTTTTTGCTTTAACGCAAGTTGGCAGCACGCGCACAGCGGCAAATGGAAAATGCTGAAAATGGAAAATGGAAAATCTCAGTTGGCCTTCAGAAATGTGTGTGTGTTGGAGGGGGGTGGAGGGGGTAGAATATTTTAAACAGCTTTTTTTCGCCGTCATCTTTGGATTGGCCATAATGTTGACTCATTCATTTTGTGTGTGGCATAAAGCACACACACACACACACTCACATACGCCCACATGCCTCGACTTTTTTTAGACGCCTATTTACTTATGCAAATCTCATGTTTTCTTAAAGTTTGCCTCATCTTGCCGCCTGCAACTCGCACTGAATGTGGCACACTGAGTGCCTCAGTGTGTGTGTGTATGTATGTGTGTGTGTGTGCGTTGAAAATTATAAAGTTGTTGCCGCTGTCGGTTGGCGGGCCAGCAACTTTTGCGAGTAAATGAAGGGCCGACAACAGAACGCCAGCCAGCTCCCATTAATTTAATTCATAAATATTCCTGATGAGCATCAAACACTCACGACTGATGAACACAGACGGAGCAGATGTCCGTCCGTCCGTTCGTCTTGGTTTTATGTGCTCCTATCGGAATGCGCCGATCTCGTCGCCTATAAAAACTAAGCACATTAAAATGCTGACATGTAGTTTGCTTCCATTTCAAATTATAATCGAGAGCGAGAGTGAGACGAATTGCACGTAGCATAGTTGAGGCTCAGATAAACTCATGTTTCGGCATTCCAAGGATTCTAGACTGTGGGTTCAATGCTCAATGGGAATACCCTGTAAGTGGAGTTTACATGCAGGGCATGCTAATATTGACATTTCACTTGTTGCTTAAAAGCGACTGATTGGCTTTTAAAATTAGTGACATTCTGACAGACTGATATTTTGTTTTATATTAGTTAGAAATGTAGACTATATAATTAGAGAATCTTCTTCGACATTTAGTTCTTCTCGAGAACTTGTTGATAGTTACATAATAATATATAGAATTAAGCTTAATACTGAACTTTATATTGATTGTTCCCTTTTCATTTCGTGATCATTATTTGCAAAAATATTCATTTAAATTTAATAATTCAAAATAAATCAGCATAAAAATCTAGTTTTTAATTTATTTCTTATTAAATTGCAATTCAATAACTTAATTTAAATTAATTTTATTATTTATTTTTTTGTTGTATTCATATCAGTTGTTTTTAATTTTTTAACTTTTAATTTTAAATTTCAACATAATATATTTTCAACATTCAAATTAGAAAAGATCAGAAAACAACTCTTATTTTAAAACCGTATCAGTTGTTTCTAATTTTTGTAACATTCAATTAAAAAATATTTATTTTTTATTGAAATGAGTTCAGCTGTGCAAATTGACATAAGTTCTACCATTGAATTATTTTCTGAGCGTTTTTGTTGATCGATGGTAGAATGTAGAGTAATTCGATTAATTTAAATTAAATATCAGCAAATAACTCTAGTATTTTATGTTTTTCTTTTTCAACTATAATCGTATCAGCTGTTCTTCATTTTTTAAAATTATTTTTCTTATTTTATTTTCGTTTTTAAATTATATCAGTTATTTATTAAAAATGAATTTGGCTGTCAGACAAGGTGTTGGCTTTACATTTTAATTAATTAATGATCTGTTTTAGTAATAGTATTAAGCGATTCTGTTCGATAATAGAATGCAGAGTACCTGGAAGTCGCCTCGACTCGTGTTCGCATTTATTTGCTTTCACTTTGTGAATGTCGCCCGTTCGCGTGTGTGAATTTGAGTGTGTGTGTGTTGGTTGTGCGGTTGCCTAAGTCTGGGCTTGACATGGTGGCCGTAAACTGTGTGTGTGTGTGTGTGTGTGTGTGTGTGTCCAACATCCGTGTTGTCAGCTGAAGTTTTGTAGCATACTTGGGTGCAAAGTTGTCGGCTGTGAGTTGTGACTGTGACTGCGACTGTGACTGTGACTGAGTCGTGTCAGTGTTCGAGGGCCAATGCAAATTGCCGAAAACGAAATCGAGGCGAATGTGCAGCGTTAAGTTGCAGCTCGACACATGTCGAATGCAGCGACTGATTGTCTGTGTGTGTGCCGAGCCCAAGGACCTCGTCCTCCAGCCATCCTGAATCGAGTGTCTGCTCTCGGCTCTCAGTCAAGGTAACGCTCCTAATCAATTGCCAGCTGAGAGTGTGCGTCTCGTCCAGTCTGGGAATGCACTTGCTAAGCCCGACTAAAGTAGTTCAAATTGGAGAAAGAGACACCCAATGAGAAACAGAGAGAGATAGAGATATTTAGACGCATAGGCGCAGGCAGCAAAAGCAATTGGCCAAATGGCATTTGAAGTAAAACCCAGAAACGTGACATGATTTGAAAACCGACAACGAGAGCGACTGACTGACTGATTGACTGACTGACACGCATGGACTCTCAGCAGTGCCAAGGCTTATAACACACACACACACGCACAGTTATTTGTTCGTTCGTCCATTCGGCAAAGCGACCAAAAACCGTGCTCCGCAAATTAAATCAACTTAAATCAAAAAAGGGAATTTTCCCTTGTTTGCCGTTTTTTTCGCCCTGTTTCTCTTTTGCAATATTCTTTTTATGAATTACAATCGTACAGTCGTACTCGGCTAGCACGAACTTCTTTTTTCACTTTATGGTAAACCGATTTGCCAAACAAATTATGAACACCAAAAATATACGTGGCGGTAATTAGCGCAGGCATTGGACAGTTGATCAAAGTGTGGGCAAATCAATACTTATTATAACATATTTATTACCTTATTATATTAGCTCAGCTTTGTCAAAGAGAACACTTTTTTGGCCTTCACTGCCATTATTTTTTGATTATAGTATTTTCACTATTTACGTGAAGTAAGTCCTTAATAATATTATAGCATATTATTTATACAACTTTATGTTAATTTCGCAGTCAAATACATTTCTGCGAATTACAGTTTTTAATAAGTTGCGCTTAATTTTTGTTATTTATTGATTTTCATTTGTAAAGTGCAAAATTACAAATGAAAAAAATTACAAATTCACTTATTTTGTGGATATAAATTAATGTCATAATACATTGTAGAAATTAAATACATTATGGCAAACTGTAATATTTAATTTATTTGATGTACATATATGTTATTATCAGATTTAGTCAAATTATTGTGGAAACTTAATTTAGGGAATAAAATAATAGATTACAGAGGTATATAGACAAACTATTGCATTATATTAAATAAATATATATTTTTTTATGTAATATGACAATTTTATAGGATGACCCTAAGAATTATTTAGTTGAGCTATTAATTTTGCTTCAAGCAACAATTAAAAAATAATTTTAAATACTCCCAGAGACTTACATACTTTAAATTTTAAGTGAATATTATATTGCTTTTTAAGGTGATTTGATATTTGTATTTCCTAATGTTAATTTAGCGTAGTCAGGGTATTGTGCAGTCGATCAGTTGAGCCTTTAGGCTGTTGTTGCCATGGCATTCGTGTTAGGGAAATTGCACTGTGCTTTCTTCCCATTGCCTTTGCAGCCACAATAAAACCGTCTCCCGTTCTCCCTTTTGCGCTCTCTTTCTCTCTCTCTCTCTCTGCGTTTCTTTTTGCTGCTTGTTGCTGCCGTTGTTGAGGCTCATTCTTAAGCAGCCACTTTTGTTGTTGCTGTTGTTGTTGGCATTCAAAAATGCCAGCGTGCGCGGCAGCAAAAAAAGCATTGCATACTTTTGTGCGATTTGAGCAAATAATTATACGAGTTGCGGCTGCCGTGTGTGCGTGTGTGTGAGTGTGCGTGTGTGTGAGTGTGCGTGTGTGCGTGTGTAATGCCAGTCACAACACAGAGCGAGCAGCTGGCAGCTGCCTGTGTGCTGCCTGCCACGCCCCGTTGCCCTTCGCATTGGGGGCAACTTTGACGTTGAACTGGCAGCTTGGGGCGTTCTTTTGTGGGGCACGTGGCAGGCAACCCAATGACGTCATCGACGTTCAATTGATTCTGCTGTTTGTTGTTGTTGTTGTTGTTGTTTCAAAGGGTCTGTTGCTTCGTTTCGGCTGCGCTTAATTGCCAGCTGAACAGCTGAACAGTTGAACAGTTGAAGAGCTGAACACTGAACAGAGAACTTCAAAGCGAATCTTTGTCTCAGGTCCAGTCGCATGCGGCACAGGTGAGCGAGAGCGAGAGAGAGCGAGTGGCAGAGAGAGATGGCGATAGCGTTGTCAACAAATGTATCTATCACACAGAGTTGTTGTTGTTGCTGTTGTGGGTGCTGTTGGCTTTTATTTTGGTCGTCGCATCATCGATTTTTGCGTGTCGCTACAAAAAATAAAGCCACACACACACAGATACACATAAATCTATACACACACACACACACACACACACACAGATGTGACACGCTGGCAATAAATCGCCTTTGAAATTTCAGAAACGTTGAAATTTTGTAATAATTTTACTTTAATATGTTGCTGGACGCAAACACATTTTCAGTAATTTAAAATTATTTATTCAACACGCAATTTGAACTATTGTTGTAACTTGCATTTTTGTTGAACAATTTGAATCTGTAAATAAATAATATTGATAACAAAAGTCACTGCGAAAGTTTTGCAGCACAGACTTTACAGCTGTTAAGCTAACATAAAAATGTTAAATATTAACATTTCGACGTTTTCTTTATTTGCACTTATTCAAAATGTTGCAACTGTCGGAAAAAGTACCTTTTTACCCCACAGTGCATTGAGTGGATTGTCGAAGGACATAATTGATGCCAGTATCGAGAGAATAGAAATCACTTTCTATAGGCAATCATTTAAGTTCATCTATTTGTGGAGTTCGCGTATTATTATATTCAGTGTAAATACGCTTAACGGCTTACAAATTGTTTAACAATTGTTGCGTCGAGTGGATTGTGTTTGTTTTTGGCCAGCTGCAATTGCAGTTTTCTAAATCGCTGCCCATTTGTTTTGATGGCTTTTGTAATGAGCAACAAACAGCCAAAATAGCCGAGGATTGCAGTTGGGTTTCTATTTATTTTTGTTAGGGATTAAAATAGTTCACAAATTACCAACTGATGGCTTCTAATTTTGGCTGCTTTGGTTTTGTTTGTTGCTATTTTAAACTCAATTAAATAGCTTTAATTTCAAATTCGTGTCAATTAATTTTTTTTATTTATTGAATTTAAAATGTTATTTATTGTGATCTTTATGTAAAATAGTTTTTTTCATTTCTATTTAACTTTTATTGCGTTTCTTTACCGTTTATTATCAATAATTTACAATTCGTTATTTGATTGCATTATGTTGAATTTATCTTAAATTGCATATTTTCTTCAACTTTAGTTTGTTTTAAAAGCATTTTAAAATGCATTCATTTAACACTTTTTACTAATTCTTGTTTTTTTATTTAACATTTTATTAATACATTTTAACTCATCGAATTTGCAGTTTTATTTCAATTATACCACTTTAAATATATTTATTTTTTATTATATATTTCTATACATTTATTTTATTTTATTTTTTATTATTATTAAATTTTTGTATATTGGTTTGTGCATTTAATTGATACCATATATATTTTTTTATTTCTTTTATTTCGTATTATCTATAAATTAATTGTACCCATTTTATAAATATTTTATATGATTTTTCAGTTGATTTAAATTAGAATAAGTTTGCCTAACTTATGTCATTCTATATTTAGCATAATTATGTCATTTAATTAGTTATTTTAATGTCGCGATGCGTTGCGAGAGTACGCGAATAATTATAAGCTGCATTAAATGCATTCGCTGCTCGTTTTGTTAATGAGATAGAAATTTATTTGAATGAATGCAATTAAAAAGCAGAGAAGTCAACAGAATACGAGATTTGAGTGCAGCGGCGAAGGCGAGAATTCGTTTGCTTGTTGAGCTAACAATTTGGCAAGTTAAGAGCTTAACGGCTTAACAGCTTGAGCTTCAGAGTCAGTTTCTGTTTCAGACTCGGTTTCAGTTTCATTCAAATAAATCGCTTCAGTGCTTCAACGGTTTCAACGAGGGGGAAGTTTGAATACTTTCGAGTGTTTAACAGCCACATTAATTTGGATGGCGAATGCTGCGACATTTGTGCACCGAATTTGATTGTGTGCAACAGTTTAGTTTCTTTGTAGCCGCTCAGCGGGCTTAAAGAAAACACACACAAACACAAAGGACGAACACACGCAGGACACACGCAGGATACGCCTGGAAAAAAAGGTGTATTGATTGATATCGATTCGGTAAAGCCAACTGCGTGCTGCGTGTGTCGCCAGCAACCGTTATTGCAGCGCTCTCTCCACACACACACACCTACACACACACACACACACTCGCACACACACACACGCAGTAGGTGACGCCTGACGATTGACATTTAACAAAAGACAGGCGCTGAAGTCGCCAAGCGGCAAAAGAGCAAAGCGCAACAAATGCTACTTTTTTTTTTTTTATTTCCTCTCCCTCTCTCGCTCTCTCTCTCTCTGCTTGTCTCAATGTCAGCTGCAGCTGTTGCCTCATCCGTCGGGCAAGCGATTTCCGTTTCCGGCTGCTGCTCTTTTTTCTTGTGCCTTTTGTTTGCTGCTGAAATGCGACACAGCAAAATGCAGCAAGCAAGCAGTAAATACTTTCAACTCAACTCGACTTCGTCTCTATTTCACTCAGCAGGTGGCCTCAACTCGACAATCCTCTGTTGGTGGGCAGCTGCCACGCCTCCGCCTCCGCCTCCGCCTCCTTTCATGCGTTTTTGTGGGCGTCAGAAACATTCGTGGCGATATCTATGAATCTATTCAATGCCCAGACCCCAAAAACATTTATTCTCTTGTTGTTTACTTTGCCTTCTGTTTTGTTTTTTTTTGGTTGTTATAATATATATGTATATATATATTGATTCCATTGTCAGCAAACTGACCCGCCGAACTTCTTCGCACCCTTCGAGTTTCGAGAGCATCTCGAGTGCCGTTAATAATATGCACGGCAAATACGCTCGAACTTCTTGCAATTGTTTGACACAGATATAGACTATGTGATATATATATCTGTGATTAACCCACATATCGCATTTCGATTGATAAATCATCATGAAACAATCAAAACGTAAATGACTCACAATGTGTTATAACTTAATTAAAGGACAATCATTTAGCATTGTTCTGGAAGGCAAATTGACACACGAATAGTCAATTAATCTATTCAACAATTAAACAGATTACTTAGTACAGAATTGATATGCAAACTATGCAGATTATGTTTTAGCTCATTTATTATATTTTCAATTATACCGCTTATACTGCCTTGCACATCATTATTTAATTTCGACCTTTGACACTTCAGTTTACTTCTAATTCCGTCTTGACTCCCTCAATAACAACGCTCATTAAGTTTCGCTCTCAGCGATTTCTATATAAAAGAAGTGCGTGTTCAAATTGAATTTATTGCAACTGTTCCCAGTTCTCAGTTGAACAATGCAGCTTCCGTGGCACAACAGAATCTGTTAGGACAATAACAATGACCTCAAGTTCGCTTCAAGTGGGTTGCAGTCAGTTCACAATAAATACGATGTCTATGCGTGTTCTCAATTGCAATTTCGCAACGATATCAAAAGACATCAAAGAAGATGAGATCTTGCCTTGAAAACTCAAACAGGCAGACAAAAAGCATCAATTGATATTTTGAATGGCAAACACAATTTTCATATTTATGCCATTTATTCTAATAACAAATTCATTCAAAAAGTTGGCATTGCATTGTGATAAATTTTGTTTATAAATTATACTCATCAGTGCTATGTTAATTCTGGGAAATCATAATTTATGCTTTAAGCCCTTGGCGTATTAATTTGGTTATATGCGTACAAACAATTGATTTCTTTTATATATTTGCTACTTTTGTTATAGAGATTACATTATGGTGCTAGGAAAAGATTATTATTTATAGGATATTTCTAACAGCAAATTTGATTCATATTTTATTGCATAGCGATTTATTCATTTTTGTATATTAAGATAATCATTTTGAAATATTGTTATTACATAAAGAGAACTTTGAAGGTTTAGGTTATTTTAAGCATTTAATAGATATTTTTAACAACAAATTCTGATCAAAATCAATTAATTATATATATTTTTACATTTTATTTGTATACATAATTATAATTTGAAGGTTTTTAGTTATTTTAAGCATTTAATGGATATTTTTAACAGCAAACTCTGATCAAAAGCAAATTCTTTTAATTTTTTTATATAAAATATACTAATCTGAGCAATGATAATTGAATTGAAAATTGATTTATTAATATACAAAACGGATTCAGAAATTATTAGTTAACTGTGGCATTTAATAGATATTACTAGAATATAATGAATTCCAAGAACTGGCAAGTTATTTATTAATTTTTGTATGTTAATTGTAGAAAATGGATTTATTTATATACAAGAATTTATTTTTTTGTTAGTTACCTGCAGGATTTAATAGATATTTCTAGAATATAATTATGTTGCAAAAACTTGCAATTATTTATTAATTTTTGTATGCTAATTGTGGAAAATTGCTTAATATTTATCTATCGAAAAATATGATTTAGAAATTATTAGTTATTTGCAGCATTTAATCATTGAGTGATTAATTTAATTTTTATAAATCGGATTTTATGGATATCCACAGCGTGTATTCGTAATTATCGAGGGCAAAATACTTGCCTTGTTATTTATTAATTTTATTTTTTTATTAATTATACTAATTATGTTTTTGTTATGTAAATTGCAGAAAATTAATTTATTTATATACATAAATGTGAGACCGAAGTTTTCAGATAACTGTAGCATTAAATAGATATTATTTTCAATCATATTGGGTTATTAATTTGGTTATTCACATTATAAATCGGATTTTGTAGATATCCTCAGCATATACTCGTAATTATAAAGGGAAAAATACTTGCATTTATATTTTTGTTATGTAAATTGCAGAAAATTAACTTATTTATATACATAAATGTGAGACCGAAGTTTTTAGATAACTGTAGCATTAAATAGATATTATTTTCAATCATATTGGGTTATTAATTTGGTTGTTCACACTATATGTTAAATCGGATATAATTTGTGGATATCCTCAGCATATACTCGTAATTATAAAGGGAAAAATACTTGCATTTATATTTTTGTTATGTAAATTGCAGAAAATTAACTTATTTATATACATAAATGTGAGACCGAAGTTTTTAGATAACTGTAGCATTAAATAGATATTATTTTCAATCATATTGGGTTATTAATTTGGTTATTCACACTATATGTTAAATCGGATATAATTTGTGGATATCCTCAAAATATACTCGTAATTATAAAGGGAAAAATACTTGCAATTATATTTTTGTTATGTAAATTGCAGAAAATGAATTTATTTATATACATAAATGTAAGACCGATGTTTTTAGATAACTGTAGCATTAAATAGATATTATTTTCAATCATATTGGGTTATTAATTTGGTTGTTCACACTATATGTTAAATCGGATATAATTTGTGGATATCCTCAGCATATACTCGTAATTATAAAGGGAAAAATACTTGCATTTATATTTTTGTTATGTAAATTGCAGAAAATTAACTTATTTATATACATAAATGTGAGACCGAAGTTTTTAGATAACTGTAGCATTAAATAGATATTATTTTCAATCATATTGGGTTATTAATTTGGGTATTCACACTATATGTTAAATCGGATATAATTTGTGGATATCCTCAGCATATACTCGTAATTATTAATAGAAAAATACTTGCATTTATATTTTTGTTATGTAAATTGCATAAAATTAATTTATTTATATACATAAATGTGAGACCGAAGTTTTTAGATAACTGTAGCATTAAATAGATATTATTTTCAATCATATTGGGTTATTAATTTGGTTGTTCACACTATATGTTAATTCGGATTTCGTGGATATCCTCAGCATATACTCGCACTTGGTTCCTGGAAATCATAATTTGAGCTTGGGGCGTTTTGTGTGTGTTTGCGGTGAATGTGCCTGAATGGGAACACGTCTCGCTGTTTGCTCTGCAAAGCACCGCCAACAAAGGGCTGAGGATTTCCTGGAAACTCATATCGAGTAGTATTATGTGAAGTGCTTAGGCAGAGATTTGATGCATTTATAATGTGTGTGGCCACAACAAGAAAAGCTGCTCAAAATCAAATCGTCGTCAAGTTGAATTGAGACTTTGATTGTTGTTGCCACAGCCTTGGGGCAAGCAAAGTACAGAAAGGGAGGAAAGGGAGGAGAGTGGGAAAATAGTTGAGTTTTGTGGCTGGCTCTAGGCTGAAGTTGATCGGCGCGTAACTTTATTAATTTGTTATCCTGTCACTTTTCGCTTTCATTGCGTTTCATTAAACAACTGCTGCAGCCCTTTTTGAACTTGCCACTTGGCGTGGCGGTGGGCGCTGGTGGGCGTGGCTGGGTCCCGAAATTCGTGCCCAAGCCCTGAGGCGTCATTGTTGTTGTGGCGACCACAGAAATTAATTACCGGATTAAGACAACTTCATTGGCCAAGGGCCAACACACAATTCGCAGTCCGCAGTCTCCATCAGCCTTAAATCTCTTCTACCTTCTCTCTCTCACTCTCTCGCTCTGGCACTGTCTGCTGTCTCGCTCTGGCCTGGCACAGAGCGTTATTCTCACATTGCTGCAGTTGTTGTTCTCGTTGTGTTTTTATTATTAACATTTAATGAGAAAAGGTCACGCACACAGAATGTGCCACGTTCTGGGGCAACTATCGGGGCGACAGGACCAAACAGAAAGAGAAAGAGAAAGAAATACTGCTAGAGAGAGAGAGAGGGAGAAGCTTTGGCAATTTCAAGTGGCTGCCGCTGCTAAATTAAGTGCCGAACTTAAATAACTCGAATTAAACATTAATAGCATACTTAAAAGTTTTCGTTTTTCGTTTCATTTCATTTCATTTCTCAGCTCAGCTCAGCTCAGTTCGTTGTTGTTCTTCGACGCTCTTCGTTTTTATTTCATTTTGTTGCGTTTTGTTTCATTCTGCTTTACTTTTATTATTAGATTCCCATTTCACATCTTCTCGCTCTCTCCCGCTCTTTCTCTCTCTCGCCGTCTCGCTCTCTCTGCTGTTGCGTTGGCGTCGCGCTTTGGGAATTCCAATTGTAGCAGCGGCATTTTGGCAAATGTATCGCTCGCCCTGCGACCTTTGACCCTCGACGTTTTTCATCTTTGTGCGCAACGTGGGCAATCGAATTGCCTGCGAAAAATACCGAAATACCGAAACCCAAACTAAGCTCTGGGAGTCTCCAAAGTAAACAAGTGAATTTTTGGGGCAGCTTCCCAGTTCATTTGTGGGTTTGGACTGCCAGAGACCCTGTAATTTGGGCAAATTGATTTGAATTCATGTCTTTGGGACAGCATAATTTATGTGCAGTTATTTTTGCGAGCATGACATTTGTATTTCCATTAGTTCGTTATTGTTAACAAGTGTTTGCAAGATGGCGTTGTGTCAACGCGACTGCGTGAGACCCTTTTGTTGATTGTATCGGTATTTATATTACCAAATTAATTGTTATTCTTGAAGGAATACTTTTGAAATGATGTTGTTGATTTTCTTTTGAAATGTCAAGTTGAATATAAAGGTATTTATATTACGAAATTAATTGTTATTCTTGAAAAAATATTTTTGAAATTGTGTTGTGAAATACAATGTTAAATTTATTTAAGTCTTATGTTGATTATATCAATATTTATATTGCGAAATTATTTGTTATTCTTGAAGGAATACTCTTGAAATTATGTTGTTGAAATTCTTTTTAAATTTCAAGTTGAATATATATGTAGGTATTTATATTTCGAAATTAATTGTAATTCTTGAAAAAATATTTTTGAAATTATGTTGTGGAATAGTTTGAAATTCTCTTAAAGTTTCAAGTTGATTATATAGGTATTTATATTACGAAATCAATTGCTATTCTTGAAGGCGTATTTTTATACCCGCTACCCATAGGGTAGAAGGGTATTATAACTTAGTGCCAACAGAAAATGTATGTAACAGGCAGAAGGAGGCATCTCCGACCCCACAAAGTATATATATTCTTGATCAGTGTCAACAGCCGAGACGATATAGCCATGTCCGTCTGTCCGTCTGTCCGTCTGTCCGTCTGTCCGTCTGTATGAACACCTGGATCTCAGAGACTATAAGAGCTAGAGCTACCAAATTTGGGGACAGTACTCCTATAGGTCCTACGCAGGTCAAGTTTATTTCAAAAGTTGGATGCCACGCCCCTTTCCGCCCCCAAAAGTCTGTAAAAGCCGTAATAATAGATCTAGAGCATTGAATTTTGGTATGCATAATAATAATTATATTCTCAATAATTCCTGTGAATTTGGTTGAGATCGAATAAAAAACAAGGAAGTTATTAAAGAATCAATTTTATATGCAAAATTCACTTGCAGCTGCCCGCGCTTTGTTTGTTTAGTTGACAGTGTGACCAAAATGGTGTTGTGATTTTTACCCGCTATTTTCAAATATATACAAAAAACTAATTTTAGTATATTTGGTATATTTTTTGTTAATATATCATTTAAATTTTTTGTTTTCTCTCGAAATGGGTTGCGGGTATCATACGGTCGAGCACTCTCGACTGTAGCTTTCTTACTTGTTGGAATTGCGTTTTGGAATACAATTTTGAAATTTTTTTTAAGTTTTAAGTTGTTTATATCAATATTTATATTACAAAATTTATTGTTATTCTTGAAGGAATACTTTTAAAATTGCGTTGTGAAATAGTTACTTGAATATTCTGTGGAAAGTCGGTACAATTATTAAATTCTTTGAAAGTTTTGAGTTGATTATATTTGTATATATATTATAAAATTAATTTGTATTCCTAAAGGACTATTTTTGAAATTGTGTTGTGGAATAGTTACTTGAATATGCTGAGAAATGTTGGTACATTTTATGTTTTTTTTTATGTTGATTATATTGGTATTTTTTTATATTATAAAAATCATTCTTTTAATTTAGGAATATTTTTGAAATTGTGTTTTTAGTGAACTTCAGCCTGGTTTTCGAATTTTGTCTTTTTGAATGAGATTTTACTGTAGCATAAAGGAATTAAATAAGTATTTTCTTGTCAAGTGTTGTGCAATTAATTTCACTTGTAAATAAATAATAGAGAAGCAATGAATGGATGATTTTACTGCAGCGTAATAAAGAAATAAAAGAGGAATTTTCTTGACGCTACTTTCGTAATAAAATATTATTATTAATGCAAGACACTCAAGAGGAACTTTTCGAGTTATAAATAAAATAAAACAGCTCGCTGTTTATTTCGTGAAGGGTATTTCGGCAAAAGCAAACTAAATCGAAAGATGAGATGAAAATATAGCTAAACATTTAATTAGCGCGAATTAATTGCCAAAAATTGATTGGGCACAAGTCAAACTTCTGTCAGTCCGCTCACTGTGTGTGTGTGTGTATGTGTGTGTGTGTGTGTGTATGTGTGTGTGTGTGTGTTAACTGGGCTAAAACTGTTTGCAGCTTTTCTTTGATTCGTTGGCGAGCTTTGCACGCGTTGCCTTTGCAGCTGGTTGGCAGTTTTGTGTGCTTAGCTTGTGTTGTGACGCCATTGTCAACCTTTTCTGTCAGCTTAGCTGCTAAGCAAGCAGAGAGAGAGAAAGAGAGAGAAAGAGAGAGAGAGAGAGAAAAGGGAGTAGAGCAAACTCTTTGTTGTGGACCAAAAAGTGATTATGCAAAATGTCTCAAAAGCGTCCGCAAATGTGGCTTAACGGGCAAAAAGGCTAACAACTAGGGCAGCAATGCACAATGTGGGAGGAGGGCGAAGGACGAAGGGGTGGGGGGGAGGAGAAAAGTGGCGGATGTGTGTGTGTGTGTGTGAGTTTAAGTGTGTGTGTTTCCTGTTTTGCCAGTGCTTGTTGTTGTCACATAATTATAATTAAATTCAAAGTGCGCTTAATTATGAGTGCCGCAGCAGAGCTCGAGGGAAATAATAACTAACACAGCACAGCTGATGACACACACACACCCACACACACACCCACTCATTGTTGTGTTGTTGCTGAGGTTAGGTTTCTGCTGTCTCACTATCCACCTATTTATACCCGCTAGCCATAGGCTAGAAGGGTATTATAACTTGGTGCCAGTAACAGGCACAAGGAGACATCTCCGACTGTACAATGTATATGCATATATATTCTTGATCAGTGTCAACAGCCTAGAGGATATAGCCACGTCTGTCCGTCTGTCCGTCTGTATAAAAAGCTAGATCTCAGAGACTATAAAAACTAGAGCCACCAATTTTGTTCTTTTTATTTGTTATTGCTGCACGCAGATCAAGTTTGTTTTAGATTTCAGCCACGCCCCATTTCGCCTCTCTCAAATCTAAAAAAACGTTTAACGAGCGTAGTTTTGGTATGCATAATTATATCTATACTCTAAATAATTTGGTTATGATCGGAAGAAACATTTTTATAGTCAAAAAATTAAATTGCTTGACAGTGTGACCATATATGTTATATTGTAGTTTTTTTCTTTTCGGTATATTTTTCAAACTAGTATAAATGTTTAGCATTCCCAGACAATCGATAGCGGGTATTTCGCAGTCGGGCACTTTCCACTGTAGCTTTCTTACTTGTTTATGCTTGTTTTGTTGCCCCTTTTGCTTTTCGTTCCTGGAATTTCATTTCAATTTCGATTCCTTCGCCCTCTGCTGCGGCTGCTGCTGCTGCTGATTCTATTAGCCACCGGATGCTGCTGCTGCTGCTGCTGTTGCTCCACTTATTGATCTCGTTTATGGGCCATGCATTTGCCCGCAAGTGGCGCAGCTAATGAACCACTAAAAAGACACTCAAACTCAAACTGAGGCACAAACGCAAAGGGAGCTGGGAAAATGTGTCACGTGAATGCAGCTGCAAAGTTGCCATCTCACTTTTCATTTTGCCCTTTTTTCTTTTACTTCTTTATGCAGCTGTAATTGCAGGGTATTTGCAGTATTTTATCTGTCTGCATAAAGTTGATATATCGTGGTAGTAATACTCACTTTTATGGTCTGTTCGGAGAGTTAAACACAAGTAAAAACCAGTAAGAAAGCTACAGTCGAGAGTGCTCGACCGTATGATACCCGCAACCCATTTCGAGAGAAAACAAAAAACTTAAATTATATTTTATCAAAATATATACCAAATATACTAAAACTAGTTTTTTGTATATATTTGAAAATATCGGGTAAAAATCCACAACACCGTTATGGTCACACTGTCAACTAAACAAAAAAGGCGCGGGCAGCTGCAAGTGAATTTTGCATATAAACTTGATTCTTTAATAACTTCCTTGTTTTTCATTCGATCTCAACTAAATTCACAGGAATCATTGAGAATATATATATTATTATGCATACCAAAATTCAATGCTCTAGGTTGATTATTACGGCTTTTACAGATTTTGGGGGCGGAAAGGGGCGTGGCAAAAATCTAAACCAAACTTGATCTGCGTAAGACCTACACGAATACTGTCACCAAATTTGATATCTCTAGGTCATTCACACACTTAAAACGTCCATATGCATTGGGCACAACAATTTTGATAAATAATTTAACGAATAACTTTTGTTCTACTTATCCGATTTTTACCAAAATTACAGGGTATATTAAAAGTGTCAAGCGCAGATGGGTTACCAAATTACACATCATTACACAAAAAACTTTTGGAGTTATACGCAATTTACATAAAAAAAAACTTGACTTTTTCTAGATTAATGCTTATTGTGGGCGAAGGGGGCGTGGCATCCAACTTTTGAAATAAACTTGATCTGCGTAGGGTATGAAGGAACCTTTTTGCCAAATTTGGTGTCTCTATGTCTTATAGTCTCTGAGATCCAGGTGTTCATACAGACAGACAGACGGACAGACGGACAGACGGACATGGCTATATCGTCTCGGCTGTTGACACTGATCAAGAATATATATACTTTATGGGGTCGGAGATGCCTCCTTCTGCCTGTTACATACATTTCCTGTTGGCACTAAGTCATAATACCCTTCTACCCTATGGGTAGCGGGTATAATTAACATTTTGAGTAGAGCATCTTAAAAATAGCTAAAGCTTAAAGTGCAAAATAAATAAATGGAATTCAAATGTTTGAAATAAATTAATTTCAATAATTTAATAACAATAATATTGCAAGATATTTTACATTTTAAGTTTTATTGGAAAAATTGCAATTAATTATATTTTTAAATTTTAATTAATAATCTCACAAAATGATAATTAATTTTAAGTTATATAAAAAAAAATGTATACCTAAAAAATTAATTATTTTTTCGTGAGTTACTATTGCGATATTTCTATACTAAATATTGACAAATTCTATGAATATTTCAAGCCCTTAAAAAAAGACCAATTTTTTAGAATACAAAAAAAATTAAATTCAAATTTAATTATTTGTTTTTTTTTTTCATTGCAATTTTTGTGCAGACTAAATAA
Source organism: Drosophila ustulata (assembly GCA_035047365.1). NCBI lineage: Eukaryota > Metazoa > Arthropoda > Insecta > Diptera > Drosophilidae > Drosophila > Drosophila ustulata. The sequence continues at coordinate 12,283,945 of JAWNPT010000080.1, forward strand.
GTCGATTTAAATTAACTGGCAAATAAAATGTTTATTGACATAGCTCAGTTCAAAATTAATGCAATCAAAATATGCTAAAAATATTATTAGCGTAATTAAAAATAATACATTTAATGCTGTTAATATTGTCATATATTTTTACAAATTAAATAATTAGTTTACTTTTAATTATTTCCATTGCTCACAACAACATTAATATAACCTCAAGAGTCTAAAAATATACTTAGCATAATATTTGAAGAGCTTAAAATGAATAATGATTTATGTATAATTTTAAATTGTATTATTTTGCGATCAATTAAAGCTTATGATTAATATTTACAGTACAGAGTATAGCTACCAATAACCAAATTTTAGTATAGAATTAACAAATTTGAAACAACAATAATAAGTGAATAGTCTTCAGCTGGTTGTTGTTCATAACACGTTTCAAAGGCGTCGTCGCCAAATGCAAATCATTTCAATTGTCTGCTTTTTTTCTGGGGGGGCCATTTGCGGCGAGTCGAGAGGATTCTTCAGGCAGCTTAATTGAATTTAACTAACTCGACTGCCAACTTGCGAATCCTTCGTAGTTTCTTTTCGCTTTTTCTTTCGCTCGCTTTTGCCCTTTGCTCTGCTCTGTGCTTTGTTCATTCTTCATCGTTGGCTGCATTCAATTTTAATTACTCGAAAGAGAAAAAAACATTGCGGCGAAAGAGCGCCGAAAATGGAACGTAAAATAAAACGAGAGGAGCAGTTGAAATGGCAGCGTCGTTTTTCCATTGTTGTCACGCTAAATTGTGTTCTTCCCATGTGTGTGTGTGTGTGTGTGTGTGTGTGTTTGTGCTTCTTCTTGAACGCTTCACGCTCGACGTCTGCCTGTCACAATGCCAATATGCAAATGTCGCTTGCGACCTTCTGTCGTTCAATCCCTCCCCTTCCTTCGACCACGCCCCCCCATATCGTTTACACGCTCGCATGTGTAACTTTTTAATTTATATTTAAATGTCGCCAAGTTGCGCCTCAGATTCAGTTAGCGCCAACTTTGTGCAGCGTCATCAATGATATGTTAACTTCCCCCCCACCCCCGACTCTCTCTCGAGTCTTTATATTGATGTCGAGGGATTTGCCGGACAGCTCAAAACAGCTGCTTCGACTCCGTCTCCGACTCTGATTTGGTGCTGTGTGTGTGTTTAATGGCTGCACATAAAAGCTTCGCCCCGAGCCTAAAAGTATGCTAAACATATCAATAAAAACCAAACAATGACGAAGCGTCAACGCAGGCAGCTGTCCATAAAAGCGCCTCCAGCGCTGCGGGCCGCTGCAGCGGCGAGGGGGAGTACTAAAGGGGCAAGCAGTGCAAACAGTTGAATCACAGTGCACTATGGCTGCTTTGACCACTTTTTGTGGCCAAATCTATTTCAACTGTTGGGTGAAACTTTAAAAATTCGATTTTAAAGCGCTGCAAGTCAAGTTTTGAGTCCTGAGTCTTAAGTACTGTGGTTTGTACTGTGAGCTTACAGTGCATAATTCGATCGTGATGTCCCCATAATTTTGTGTTATTTTACATGTTCGAAAACGAACTTTTAATTAGACTAACAAGGTGCCTTGCCTTTTGTAACTTGCAGATTCTTAGTTTTTTGTTAAAATTAGTGTCTTCAGAATATCCATCTTTTACCCACCATTCCAGAAATTTAATTTAATTACATTTCAAAATATATTTTAAAAATAAAACTGTATAAATCGTAATGTAATTATAGAATATAATCACTTCAATTGGATCAAGTATACACATACTATATAAGCTTTTTAAAATCAATATCCAAAGTTATATGCAATAATCGACTATTTGGACCCATTGCAGCTAAGGGATATAGTCACTCGATTTAGATAAAACTTTTAGAATTGCGTTCAAATTGCATTAAATCGCTGCTCCCAAACTTTCATGCAAAAATGTCAATCGAATGTTTCTATGTCAACCATAAGATATGGCTGTCTGATGCGCACAATTTTCATTCATAATATACCAATTTTTGGCCACCAAAAGTGCTCAAACTACCCACAGTGCAGTGCCGTAAAGGAGAAAGTGAAAAAAAGGCAAATTGTCTTTTTCTCTTTTTTTCTGGAGTAGCTGCTGCATATGCAATGTCATGTGCGTGTGTGTGTATTAAATGTGCGTGTGTGTGTGCGTTTGCGTGTGCGTGTGTGTTGAGTGTGTGTGTGTGTAGCTTGTGGCTGCTGGCGCCTGCATGGAAAGAAGCAACGCAATCGCAGGCGTGCTGTTTGCATAGGGCATGTGTCCATATGTGATGCCTCCGCTGTCTTCCTCTCCCTCTCCCGCTTCCTCTTGCTGCCGTTGCATATTTCATGGCTATCCCCCCCCGCCCCCCGCACTCACCTTCCCCCTCGCACTTAAGCCAACAACATCTTGAGGCAACGTCAGACTTTGTGTCGCCTTCAAGTGGCTGTGCGCGCCGTGCAAATGCTTAAATTGGCTTAAACGCATTGAGGTTCCGCTCAAAGTCGCTCTCTTTCTCCCTCCCTCTCCCTCTCCCTATCTCTATCTCTATCTCTATCTGTCAGAGTGTCTGCGGATGTTCGTAATGCGCTTTTCATTTAGCCAAGGCTACAGTCGAGAGTGTGTTCAGTCGGTGCTCCAGTTAGTCATGCGTTCAGTCTGTTTGCTGTCACAACTACTCAGCCGCAGTTGGCATATCAAATAGCTCATTGAATTAGTCTCGCTTACCAGCCACTCACAATTAGCAGCAACTGCTTAAGGGCCGCATGATTGATGCAATGCCAAAAGCAAGCGAAAATTATTGTGATTGAAGAGCTTCAACCTTTGGCAAATTGTTGACGACAAGCTTTAATTTCATAAATCAAAATTGAATTCATATTAATTAATGCTCAAAAATCAACATTGTTTTTGGAGTCATAATTTATATTAATTATCAATTTACTATTATTAAGAAATAGTTTTAAATTTTACTCTTACCTTCAATATTTAATTTAATATTTTTTGTTGACATGTTTTGCCATCGCATAAGTATTTGAAACATTTGATGCCAGCCATTCAAAAAACGTCACATTCCAAAATTGAATTCATATTAATTAATGCTCAAAAATCAACATTGTTTTTGGAGTCATAATTTATATTAATTAACAATTTACTATAATTAATATAATTTTTAAATTTTACTCTTACCTTCAATTAAATTAATGTGTTTTTTGTTGGCATGTTTTGCCATCGCATAAGTATTTGAAACATTTGATGCCAGCCATTCAAAAAACGTCACATTCCAAAATTGAATTCATATTAATTAATGCTCAAAAATCAACATTGTTTTTGATGTCATCAATTATATTAATTAACAATTTACTAATATTAATAATACCAATTTGCAATCGAATTAATTTGATTGATTTCTTTTAAATTTTACTCTTACCTTCAACTAAATTAATATGTTTTTTTTTGGCATGTTTTGCATAAGTATTTGAAACATTTGCATTTCTTTGATGGTAGACATTCAAAAAAAGTCTCATTCCCGTGCATTGCTTCGCATTGTTGGCATATTCTCTTAACATCATGTTAATTAAAGAATGTTAAAAAAGGAAACTCATTGAGTATGGTTTGCTTGCCTAATTTCAGCGCAAATATTTTTGCCAAATTCCCCCATTGATGTGAGTGTTCAGGAATCTCTGGAATGTTTCCATTCCCCCCCTTCCCCCTTCCTCTCTCGCTCTTTACATTTTCGGCATATTTAGCGACTGTTGTCATGCGTTGTTCGTGAACACACACTTTTTATGGCTCGTTACAAATGGCGCAGTTGTTTTTCGCTTTTCTGGGGAATCGTTAAAAAATAAAAGTGTCAATTTGATGGTCAATCAAATGGAAATGGAAACAGCTCAATGTACAGTGGAAACCTCTCGAAATGAACACATTTATTCAAGTAAACAAATCAGTTTAAAGTGTTGCAGTTTTAGACGTCATAATTGCCTGTTAACAGCCTCGGACAATGTTAATTAACATTACGCTGCTATTACGATCGCTTAGCCCAAACGTGTGCGGCGCTTATCTAAAGCACAACAGCTGCACATTAGTAACGCAACTCGACGCTAGATGGCTACCCCGCTTTATGGGCACTTTGCAATTTTAGTGCTCGGCCTGTAATGCGCCTTTGTGTTGGTTAATTTTATGACCATTGTGTGCATTGTGTGTGTGTGTGTGGTCCAAAACTAGAGCCCTTTAAACGCTAGATGGCGCTCTGCCTATGAAAAATATATTCAGTTAAATGTGTCATAAAAGCGGAGAGAAGGTGTCTATACGCATTTCTTTTTTTTGGGGGTCGCAGACATAAAATGTTAATAACACTTAATAACCAGAACGGGGACCAGTTTGTCTGTCGCAAAATAATATATTCTCTGTGAGAGCGGCAGGCGATAAAATGTGGGTTTAAATCAAAAGATGAACCAACTGAAGCTCCAGCATAATAACCACTATTAGAGGAGCACAAACTCTGCTTATTTACTTAATAGTCAAACCCAAGAGAATCAAGTTCGCAGTTTGGGCATCGCGCAGAAACAAGCAGAAAGGAAAGTTGAAAGCTGAAGCAGCATTTCAAGGCGCACCTGAATTATGCATGATTCCCAACAACGTCTTACAAACCTGCCTCTCACTTTCCCTTTCCCGTCCGCTTTTGCCGTCCTGTCTTTTTGTTTGTGCAGCGGCCCCCGATTTGGGTCACAGGCACAAAATCAATAGCACACGCCTCGCACAACTCGGAAAAAAACATCAGGCAAGTTGAGTGAAACCGCTTGGCCGCCAATCAGTTTGCTTGTAACGGCGACGCCGCAGCGTTGCCACATCGCCAGCAGACGACCTCTCGCTCGCTCCAGTTGAGCTGCAGCTAAAACTTTTTAATCATCTTAGTGGAAACCCTTGTTTCAAGTTGCAACACTTGCAAAACAACGGGACAAGCGACCTGTCGTGACCAGGCTGCGAAATGCGCTGAGTTTTTGCACACGCTGATCGCTTGCCTTGTTGCACTTCCAGCGAACCGGTTCGGTGGCTCAGGTGGTTTATTGTTCCTATTGTACGCGCGAGTATTTTGTGTGCGGGCGTCGTAAAATTGCAATTTCAACATTTCCAAAAAATATGTTTTAGCTGCGAACTGTATTTAAAGTTTGACTCAGCTGAACCGGTTCGCAGATTTGTTGTTGCTATTGTACCAGCGAGTATTTTTTGTGGTCGCTGCCAGCAGTATAATTACAGTTCCAAAAAATATGTTTTAGCTGAGAACTTTAAAGTTGGTCTCAGCTGAACCGGTTCGCTATGAAACAAATTTAAATTTGACTGCTGAAGTGGTTGAATATAAGACGAATTCTACCCAAAATTTAAGCAGTTAAATTACAATGGATAGAAGCAAAATTATTGCTTTGTTTGAGTACTATATTTAACGAAGCCGTTTGCCAAATTAGACTCTGCTTAAACCGGTTCGCTATGCAAAGAATTTCGCCAACAATTTGTGGTATATTTTATTGTATTTCTTTGTTTCTGTGTACTATACTTAAAAAAAAGGAAATCCTTATAATATATTTGCAGCTGTTAGTGAATTTTTTCGGCTTACAAGTGGTTCAGTGTCATGGTTCAAAGAGCGCTTGAAATTCGTTATGTGACCTGGAAGGCACACTAGATTATCAATGGGAGTCGTTACCACGGATAATTTCTTTGTTTTATCTAGTGCAGAAAGTCAGCTTAAAGCTTTGTAATACCTTTTGAATTTCACAGCAATTTGTCACAATTTCGTGCAGATAGGCGACATAAATTGCTTGATAAATTGGTTAGCTTCACTGCTGTTTGCTCTTCTCCACACACACACACCCACACACCCACACACCCACACACACACACATAGAGCTAGGGAAGCTGTCGTTGTATTTACATCTTTCGTTCCGCAGCCATTGGCATAAGTTAATTTCGTTTGCATTGGGATTCAAGGGAAAGGTCTGCCGAAAGTAACCAAAAAAGCCAAAAAAAAAAACAAGAAGAAGAATACACACACACAGACCGAAATGAAATCAGCACAGTGAGGGGCAGAGAGAGAGAGAGCAAGAAAGAGAGAGAGGGAGAAAGGCGAGAGTCATGCTGGGTTTCTTTATTTTATCGCCTATTTCTTTCTTCTTCTCGCACTTTTTGCCCGCTCGCGGTCTCTCGCTCTCTTTTATTTTTTGGTTTATCGCAAACAAAACAAAACGCAAAGCAAACATACTTTCTCTACCCAAATACACACACACACACACACACACACACACACTCGCACACACACACATAGGGATTGCTAACACATTTGTATGTAAATATGAAAAGTTCAAAGCACATACACTTAACGTGCTCAAACATATACACAAACACCACAGCAACACACACCGCACTCACACACATAGAGCTGCCGGCGCACATGTCGGATACTTGATGTGTATTTCAATTGCAGCGCCTTTCGCTTATGCCACACTTTTAATACTCTACTTACAAATTTACAATGAGTTTTAAAATTTCAATTTCCCCATATATACAACATTATGTCCGTCTGTCTATATATTTCACTATAAAATACTTACTGTCAAAATTGAGTGTTAATTCGTTAAAATAGCTGAGATATAATTTATTGTTACTATCATTTTTATAGAGTTGTTTAAGCAACTTTGCACTTAGCAAATAGTAATTGTTTGTTTCATTTTTTTTTAATGAAGAAATTTATAGACTTAGAATTGAGATACAAAAAAATATGTAAATGGTTACAATAATTTTTGGACCATCCTTGTGCTTATGTCAGGCATTTAAAATGTTTGAGTTCTGCAAACATAATCATTATTATTGTAGATGCCAAAAATTAGAATTCGAAAATAATAATTGTTTTATTAAAATTGAGGATTTCACAAATCTTAAATAGATTTTTAAATTAAAAAAATATAAATCGAAAATAATGATTCCTCGCGAGTTTTCATTTTTTAATAATCATCTAATTATTAATGCTTTTCTGTCATGGATTATTTTAGTAATCATTGTAGTAAAGTAAAATATAAATTAAAAATAATATTCCTGAGTTTTGATTGAATTAAATACTTTTTTAATTTATTTTGCTTGTCATGGGTTATTTCTCGTCCTAATTTAAATTTCAAATAATAATGGATTTTAATAGCGAGTTATGATACCCATTTAAGCTCATGCTCCATAAGTCAAAATTAGCTCGAAATTAGCCTGTCATTGAGGAAAGTGTATCTGGCAGTCGATCAGCAGAATCCACGAGCTTGCCACTCATATCTCAACTTTTGTCTGAGCGACCGCTAAGCCGTTAACCGAGTGCGACAGCGCATCGCTGGCCAGGTGAGCTGCAGAAGCGGCCGAGAGCAGACAGCGAGATGTAACTAGAACGATAGTGAAGGGAAAAGATAGACGGAGGGAGGGAAAAAGCAACGAATGAGGAAGCTGTGAAAGTCCATTAGCCGCAATTGCAAAACAAAAACAGAAAGAAGAAAGCAGAAAAAAGCAAACGCAGCATTGATGGCAACTTTCTTAATTCCAATGAAATCAGTTTATAGCATTTAATTTAGTATTTGCACACGCATGTGTGCGTGCGTGTGTGTGTGTATTATTGAGATGAAATGAGTTGAGTTGAGCAATCGAAGGAGTCGCAACGTCGCAAATGGTTGCCAAGTTGTTGCCATAGCGTTTTGTGGCAGCTGCTTTCGCCTAAGCCCCGAAACAGAAAAACTTTGTCGCACATTCTTGATACACTTGTGTACACATTTGCGGCTCATTTGATCGCTGCGCTTGGCCAATTGGCATGCGGCATGCGGCAAGTGGCAAGCGGGTGCGAGAGATGGTGGCAAGAAGACTTTCGTCTGCAAATATTTGGCAAAATGTTTGCTAATTTGACTCAAGTTGCTTTTCCTCTGCTTGCCATAAAACTTGGCGCAAAAGCAAAACAATTCTATGGCCAGCCTTCGCTCGTGTCCTTCTCTCTCTCCCTCTTTCCGTCTTCCTCTCGTGTTGGTCTTGGTCCTTGGCTGGCATAATTAAAATGAGCCAGACGTACAAACTTGCAACTTGCCACTTGCCAACAACAACAACAACAACAACAACAACAACATCAAAGCTTTAACATACTCGCCAAATGAGTAGCCAAAAACTCATGAATTGAAATCGAATTTTCTCAAATTTATGAAGTGCATGAAAGCGTTAGAATGTTTTAGGTATTGTGTGTGCGATGGGATGCCAATAAAATTCGAGGGATTTTCAAATTTGACAAATGCTTACGAGTGTGCTCGACTGCAAGACACCCGGTAGTCGAGCAGCTGCTTCTCTGTTGTTGCTTCTCTCTCAGTGGAACTTTTCACCAGTTCTTTGAGCTTCTCTAGTTCCACTTTTCTTTTCAATCCTTGGCTTTGCTTTTCTCAGCTTTTCTACTTTGTCTGTATTTTTTTTTGTTAGTTTCTGTTGGAACTCAGTGGAACTTTTCACCAGTTCTTTGAGGTTTACATTTCACTGTTTAGCTCTTCCTAGCATATATTTTTAATCTCAGTTTCTCTCACTTTTCGACATTTTCTTAATTTCATTATTTTTCTCCTTTGCTCTTTTTAGCTGTAACTCTCTTTATTTCTGTTTCTAGATACTTGTTGCTTCTCTCTCACTTAAACTTTGAGCTTTACTTATTGTATTTTTGAATTATTTCTATTTATTTTTGATCACAGCTTTTCTTCTCTATACTTTATTTTCTTCTCAGCTTTATCTTTCTTTTTCGCTTTTCCTCTCTCAGATTTCGGAATTTATTTATTTTGTTTACTTTTTCCACAACTTTCAATGTTACTTCACTCAATTCTACCGCTTATATTTCAGATTGTGGATTGTGGTTTTATTGCAGTTATCTTCGCATTACCTTTTTTTCTGGCTGCTTCACTGTTCAGCTTAGCTTCTCCCTACAGCCAGGCGTCTGTGCTTTGATATGCCTTAAGTCGCTGCTCAATGCAGCTTCTTTATTCAGCAGCTGTTGCTTCTCTATCAGCGCTGCTTGACTTATCGTTTCTACTGCTTTCATTGCGCTCATTTGTCTGAGCTTAACTTGTGCCCTCAAGGCAAACAACTGCTTCATTTGCGCAAATCGCTTTCAATTATTTAAAAGGGAAAACTACAGAGTATCTAGTTAGTTGAGCAATGCCTATTTAATCATTTTAAAACTAATGGAGAACTAACTCATCCTGGACATTGACGAGTCTTGTTTAATGGAATCTATTTGAAATGTTTATTATTATTAAAAATGCAATTAATTGAAAACGCTTTGGCAAACTACAGGGTATCAGTTAGTTGAGCATTACCTTATTATTAATTTTAACTCGAACTGGACATTGTCGAGTCTTATTAATGGACTCTATTTGAAATGTTTATTATTATTAAAAATGAAATTAATTGAAAACGCTTTGGCAAACTACAGGGTATTAGTTAGTTGAGCATTACTTCTTTGTTAATTTTAAAACTAATTGAAAACTAACTCTGAGTTGACATTGATTAGTCTCGTTTTGTTGACACTATTATGATTGCTTATGATTTAAAATCTGAATATGTGATTACCTTTTTTTATTAATCTTAAAACTCCACTCGTTTTATCGACTATATTTGGAGTGTTTAATGAACTGATGCGTCCGAGATACCCATTAATCAAGCTGGCCACACTTATGAGTTGTGTTATTGTGGGTTAACTAAACTCGATTCGATTCGATTCGATGCGATGGGAAAAACAACTGCTTGGATTACATGTGGGCAAATGTAATCCAGTTGCAAACGAGTGTGTGCCAGAAACAATGTGGATTCATTTATCATTTGCTGAAGACAGACAGATAGATGTGCGAAGGAGCGAGAGCGAGACCGAGAGAGCTTAGGCAGTAAAACTTTTCGCTCTAATTTCGCCTTGGAATTGACATTAATGTCAGGAAATGTATGAGAGTAAAGCGCAGCTAACGAGTGTGTCTCTCTCGCTCTCGCTCTCGCTCTCGTTGTCTCTCTTTTCACTTCCTCGTTCGCTGTGCAACAATGTGAAGCAGCGACTTCATTGCGAGCGATTTTGGCATGTCAGCCACGTCCCTGACAAGTTAGTTCCATTTTGGTGCGGCTTTCATTTGATTTATTAATAAACAAAGTGTCACACACACACACTCACATACAGCCTCAATCACACACACACACACAGTGCATGTAATTGATATGCTTATTGATTCGGAATCGCTTCGACCATAAAAAGTTGTGCTCGCATAATTATCGGCATCGGCAGTGTGTGTTTATGCCGCCAGGTGGCAACTCTGTCTGCCAGCTGTTGCCCATTGCTGGCAACACCGCAATCGATCGATGGGCAACACCAAAATCGATCGCAGCCAACTTCACTTCGTCGCGACAAATGGAATTATTTCAGAACAAACTGAAATCGGATTTATCAGCGTCTTTTGATTAAGCCTTTAATAATTTTTGCAATTCGTGATACGTTTGCTTATTTGCGACCCTTGAACACCAGCAAATTCAATAAGTTGTGGACTTGATTTGCCCCGCGGCCGCCGAATGCGAATAACACGTCCATAAAAATGCTGTGCGTGTGTGTGTGTGTGTGCGAGACAAGGACGACAACACAGGATGCTGATTAAGGCGCAATTGTGGCAGCTCAGCTCGGCTCAGCTTCAAATGATGTTGTTTGCTTGGTTTCGCTTTAAGCGAAAAACTCCTCTCGACACCTGAGCAATTTTCGTGCGCTGTCCCCAGGCTAAAAACTGCCATAAAGCGAGTCAAAGGCAAGTCGATGATATACCAAGAATATTTGTGTGTTGACTAGAAAACTCTATTAATAAAACGATAGCCATGTCGGTGCATTGTTTAAAAAAGTCTCGCATGCAAATAAATGCAAAACTGCCGAACAACAATGGCAAGTCTAGAACAAACAATGAGGTGGCAAACAATAATGCAGACAAACAATTGTTGCCATGTCAACACAAAAGTCAAATAAACCAGAGAGAAAATATTTAAAATATTTTCATTTGATTTTGATTCCAAGTATTATTTGCATTCAACTGAGATTTCTGTTCGCTCAGCTGTCGCTTTTAATTAATTTACAAAAGAAACCAACATGCAGACGAATCCAACGAATTTATGGCAATTCACAGAATATATTGTTAAATATTTATGAAGGCAGGCAATGCTTGAAATCACACAAAGTATTTTAGTTTTTGTAAATATCGAAGGAATGTCTTTCTCGGAAATAACTTTGACAACTATTGCTGCATGATGGATATTGAGTTTCCCCCGCCCTCAATTGCTGAACTTAATGAGTGCTTTTTTTTTACCGTCACACATGCAGCCTTTGAGACGGACAGACGGACGACAGACAGTTGATGGATGCCTTTGCCTTTGTACTCGACCTTTTCACTTGTTGCATTCAGCTGCACAAATCTGTCATGAGCAGCTGTCTCTTTCATCTGACACATCAGTGGAAGCAGCTGTCTCGCTCTAGTTTTTAGTGCGACGCAAACTTGTTGCATTTAATTTCGCTGCTGTATAAGTTATTATATAATTAATAGTAACTTTAAGCAGTAGAAAAATGATTTCATAATTTCTTCCCAAATACACAAAATGTATTAAGCTATTTTCTGTTTAATTTTAATCTGCTGCTCTTTCCAGACCGCTTGTTTTCTCTGACTTTTGCTCTCTATAAATATTGTAAACTAAATACTAAATACTTGTACATTAGCAAAGCTATGAGCTTAAGTTATTACCGCCCCATACCCAACATATATATATATATATTTGTGTATAATTAATTTTAAGTAAATAATGCGCTTAGCCCGAAATGTATTGCCTACTTTTGTGGGCAGCTCCTAATTATAAGCTGTTGAAGTGTGCCGTTTATGCAATGCCATTTGTTCTCATCAACCGCAAAACTATCGCTCATTTGCTCATCTTCTCCCCCCCCTCGTCACCCTTCGTTTATCATCCGCCCCGCTTTGCCCACTTGCTTGTCTGTTTTTCTGCATCTCCCGCATGCAATTTAAAAGTTGGATATGCGCGTAAACAAAAGCTGGCAAGGACTCTCGCTCGCTCTGTGTAAAGGACTTTGTTCATCAGTGCAAATATGTAAAAACGTAAACATTTGTGTACAGAACAATAAGCAAACAAACAAGCTGAGGCTGAGGCTGAAGCTGAGAAGCGTTGTTGTTGTTGGCAGGAAGCTAAAATCGGGCCCAAAAGCCAACGAAACTTTTCATTTTACGACGCATTAAAAAAAAGGCCATAAAAAAGAGCGTAACATTCCCTGACAACTAAAAACAAAAAACAAAAACCAAAACAACGAATGAAAAAAACAAAAAACAAAAAAAATAACAGAAAGACGAAAGCTCAAACAAATGAAACAAAAACAGATGAGCGAAATCCACGCCTATACGCTGCTATAGCATATGTACAGATACATATATACATATGTACATATACATATATTCCACACACACATATATATATACATATATATTTTGAGTTCAGGAACGAAAATTCATGTTCGGCTGGCCGAAGTTTCAATGCTCTCGCCACGAATATTCCAATTGAATTGATCGAATCGATTATTTGTCCGATTGAAAATTGAGAATCAAGCTATTAAGTTTATAGATGGTGCTTAAATGGCGGAATTCTAGTGAAAATTGTCCCAAAGTGAAACAATTTATAGACATAGACAATAGTTTGTATTTTAAAATTATTAATGCCAATGTTGTCATTGAGATGAAGTCTAAACCACTTTGTGGATTTTTAATTTAATTAGTTATCATTATTATTATTATTATGGAGGATTTGGCTATTGGTTCCCAAATACGTACTATTAAAAATTCTATAATATAATAGTTCTTCAACTGAAATTTATTTTTCATTTTTACATATTATTTACATTAAATATTTTCAACAAAAAAAAGCATGCATTGGGGACAGAAAACATTAATTAAATTCAAGAATATCATTGCTGTTTATTTTTAGTATATTACTAGTATGTAGTATATACCAAAATATGTTCCAGTATATGATTTACATTTAGCAAAATAAGCAACCATTAAGTGGGAATAGAAATCATTAATTAAATTCAAGAATGTCTCAGCATTTTTTGTTGTTGTTGTTAATTTTTGATCTCTTGGCAATCAAATTTGTGGCTTTGGAATGTTTTCGGCCACAAGTGCGCAGTGAAAATTTGTGATTAGCGGAAGTCTGGCTTGGCAATAATTTGGGCATATCCGTTGCAGAGAGCGTAATGAACAAAAAATACCAAATGACTTTTTCGCTGCTGTTGCTGTTGCTCTGAGGAAGGAAGCAATAAAAGAATTGCGCCGAAATCCAATAAGCAACAGCGGAAAGAGTCGTGCATATGTGTGTAATACAAAACATATATATATATATATATATGATATATACAAATATAATATGTATAGTATATTTATATGCTTGTGTTCAAGACAATTTTGGTTACTGTAAAACTCACATGTAATTTGTGTGCCTGCTGCTGCTGTTTCTTTTCCCCACACCGTCTGTCTTTCATTGTCGCTGTTTTGTGCTGTTGCTGCTGTTTTTATGGCCGACAACTGGACGATTGGACGACAACACGACAACAATATGACAAACAACAACAACAACAACAACAGCAGCAACGATAGCTACAATAATAACAATGGCAACAACAATTGGAGATTACGCCGCTTCACGCAGTTAATGGACCTATTGCCCATCGGCGTTAGTGCCAGCTGTAAAAGCCCCTCCCCACCAGCATCCCAAGAGCAGCAACAACAACAGCAACATCAACATCAACTAGATGAAGTTGGAGAAGCCTCAACATTGTCGATTGAAGGTCAGAGCTCGAATACCGATCCAGCCGCCCTGGACAGTCTCTATCGTTCGGCGAGCTTTCAGAGCGAAGAGTTGCTGCTGGATTTGGAATCCGGGCTGCTCTTCTCCGACGACGAGCAATCGTTTGGAAGCAGGTAGTAAAGCATTCATTATCATTCCATAATCTCCTCCCCACTCCTCACTCCCCCACACATTCATCGAAAGACGATAGAGAGAGAGAGACATACTGGGCGTATGCTTAATATGGCTACTTTATAGCTCATTAGGCAATCGCTCCGTCGAACAAGAAAATTCATCAAAATTCGCTGCGGTCGTCGAGTGCAAATGCTCGAAATATTTGGCTAATATGAATAAATTATTGACTAACATACACAAACAGACTTAATGCCATTTATCAATATGTCCAATTACGTATTCATGTGCCAACAAAACATTCAACTAGTTTATCCCATTTATCCAGCAATTAAAACAATCAGGGGACCATTTTCACTTATCTGAATAATTTAACATACATATATGTTATACTCGTATGTTCGCCTTTATTTAATTACATTTTCCAGCACTTCTTTTTTTTTTTTTCTTGTTTTGCACTTCACTTGCACCGTCTGTGTGTGTGTGTGTGTGTGTGTGTTGTTGTGGCAAAGCGGATTCGCATTTCAAGTGCCAGAGTCTGCTTTGGGGCGGCCTACATGTCGTATGCGTATTCCCAGCAAAATATGTTCTTTGAGCACAGCTTGAAGCTTCAAGTGGTGCTTGGCTGAAGGCAATGCAAAGCAAAGCAAAGAGATGATATCGTCACCACGCGAAATGTCAATGTCAAAGTCAGCTCCACTCAAAGTGGGGCAATAACCAAAATGAAACATCTGCTCTTTGCCATGACAGGCCAGAAATACCCTGTATTTGTCGTGGCATTAGCAATATCATAATCTTTAGGATTAGCATTAGCAATAATTGCATCATTATCAAATGCATTAGGATTGGTATAATGATTATTACTAGGATTAGCATTGTAATTAGTATGTAAGAAATATCATTATTGTTAGCACTAGAATAAGCATTAGTATTAGCATTAGCAGTATTGGGACTATCACTATCATTATCATTAGGATTAGGCTCAAGATTGGAATAAGCATTAGCATTGGGATTATCATAATCATTGCCATTAGTATTAGCATTATCATTGGTATTAACATTAGCATGAGCATTAGCATTAGCATTAGCATTAGCATTAGAATAAGAATAAGAATTAGCATTAGCAATTAGAACTAGAATTAGATTTGGAATTAGCATTAGCATTAACATTATCATGAGCATTAGCATTAGCATTAGCATTGGTATATCATTGGTATTAACATTAGCATGAACATTAGCATTAGCATTAGAAGAAGAATAAGAATTAGAAATAGAATTAGCATTAGCATTAGCTTTAGTATTAGCATTAGTATAAGCATTAACATTAGCATTAGCATTAGCATTAGCATTAGCATTAGCATTAGCATTAGCATTAGCATTAGCATTAGCATTAGCATTAGCATTAGCATTAGCATTAGCATTAGCATTAGCATTAGCATTAGAATTAGCATTAGCATTTAAATTACAAATATAACTATTAATATTATTTATTAGCATTATCTTTAATATTAATATTAGCATTAGGATTCGCATTAGCGAGATAAATTCATATAAGGCGACTCTGAGTTCAATGGGCAACAGAAATACCCTATTCCCCAAGAGACAATTTAAGAAAGCGAAGTCAAAGCAACGCGTGGGCTGCTGATTAGCGTGCAACTTGTTGCATACTTAATACTGATAACAATAAAACAATATGCCAAACAAGACGCAAAGTGGAACTCAAGTTGAAGCTGAAGCCTGGCCTGAGTGGGAGAATGCGAATAATTTGGAGAGGGGCGAGTGTAAAGGACACTTCAGATTGAATTTAGATAGCAGCAGCGATACAATGGACGCTTGAGCAGCGAAGCGCGTTAAGAGATTGGAATATAAAGCAGGCGACAGTCGACAGTTGAGAGTCGACAGTTGAGAGCTGAGAGCAGTGAGAAGGCGAACGAGCGTCTTTCGGGCAGCAAAGTGAATTTCATTTCCAGCGAAAATTAAGTAATTATGGCAAGTGTTGCGCTTGAGAAGGCAGCCGAGCAGACAGCCAGGCAGGCAGGCAGACGGGGCCGTAATTATAATGAGCCAACTGCTGACGTTGCAGCTGCGATGTTGACAACGACATTGTGGCATTGCCACTGCCACTTGGTGCGGCACTTTCGGCTTAACCGCATTAGCGATTGCTGCGCTGATAGCTGATAGCTGATAGTGTTGGCTCAAGTTTTTCAGGCCCTAATGGATTCAGCCAACACGCTGAAGCACTTACAGCGCGCTTCCTCCTTCCATCCTTCCCGTCTCGGTCTCGAGATCATTTATAAACTTATGCCGTGAGTTTCAGTTTCATTTTCAGTTTCAATTTCAGTTTCAGTTTGCATGCGGCATCTTTAAGCAGCTGCAGCCCAGCTCAAAAATCTGCCTTCAACTTAAAGCAGGCAGCGAAAGAGATATAAATAGAGCATTACCAAAAGATTCTTAAGAGAGTTTGTAACTATAAAGTGACCAAGAAGAACACTTCCCAAGGGAAGCGATAAAGTTGCCAGCTTTTTATTATTCTTTTAGAAAGAGTATAGCAAGTAATAACAGTTATTATATTAAATAAAGTACGAATTCACACATTAATTTAATTAGTATGATTAAAAATTGCACTAGCATGAATGGAGATAAATAAATAGACGGATATTATTAATAATAATTATAAACACAAAATTATACAAAAGCATACATATATACGAAATAATTTGTATGGATTATCATGTCGCTAGAGCACAATAACTATCAGTAATAATTAAAAAAAAAGTAGTATTGGAAAAAGGTTTCATTCCAGATTCATTTTGACTTGGCAATAAATTGTTTGTTTTGAAATAGAAGTGTGAAACCATTAAGTGTAGTCGAAATTGTCCCTGGAGACGAAGATGTGCATATTTTGACAATAATTAATAATTATTGTTGATTCAAAATTACACAAAGTATAAACAGAGCCTTTCTTGAATTGTGGGATGGCAATTAAAGAGCAAAGTTATAATTTGCAGTGCCATCAAGTGCAGTCCAAAGACATTTTGACATGGCAATAAATTGACCATGATGTGCAGCAATGTGCTGAAGGGGCAAGCACATGACTTCCGCTAATCTGGAGGCAAGTCTCTGTGGCCATTAAAAATGCATTGCGATGTCAAGTTGGCCGTGGAAGAGGAAGAAATTGCTCGCAAGTCTATTTTTGGCTCGAGTTCGCGTTAAGTGCGCATTCAAATCAAGCAAAGTAATGGAAGCGCGGCCAAAGCAAACGTGGCCTATTACAATGTCTATTTGAGCTGCGGTGGCGTATACGTGATATATCAATTAGGCGAGCGAGAGGGAGCTTAACTAAATGCACTCTCAAGGTCGACTGGACAGGACAGGACAGGACAGGTAACTGGTAACTGGTAACTGGTTACTGGCAATGCAATTAAAACAAAAGCGATCGCCTCGCCTCCCTCCGGTTGCAGCAATAACAATGTTGGGGGCTTTGCCACCTGCTGAGCTGGCGCCGCGGGGCTTTGCGGCATGCTGAGGAGGTTGCTGAGGATGTGGCAAGGGTCGTAAATCGAATATCCTGTACGACGACGACGACGACGACGACAAAGTGCTGTTTCGTTGTCCTTGGCATCATGGCATTCTCTGTCTTCAGCCGGCTGCTATCGGCTGTCATCATCGTGTTCGTGGCCGCCTTCATTTATTTGATTTGCTTTCGCTTTTGCTCATTACGATTTCTGCTTTGATTTGCCGCATTATCCTTGATGCATAGCCATAGCCATAGCCATTGACATTGCCGTTGTCGCTGCCGTTGCTGGTTGCCTTGAAACCAGCGTTAATTACTTTACAATTACGCGACTGACTGAGCAGCCGAAGGTCAAAACCGGCTGCATCCAACAACAACAACCAATTCTCCTCCTCTCTCCGCTCTCTGTCTCTCGTGTGTGAGGTTTTCCATTAGTAAACAAAATATTTGAAAGATTCGCACTCGAAGCTGCTCTTGATTTAACTTTAATTTAACAAGCTTAAATTCAGTTCAGTTATCGGCAATATTTTAACAACATTTGCAAAATCTCAGTAATTAAGTTTTATTCGTAGGCGACAACTTCTTCATTGGCATTTAATAACATTTAAATTTAAATTCATTTTATTATGAATTGGCTTTAAATTGCCAAAGATTATTTTGATAATATCTTATCCAGTTGCAGTTGATTTGAAGCACAATAAATTGCAGAATATTGTTTTTCTTTTGTCTTGGAACAATGAACTTTATCAATATTTTCATTTATATCATCTAATATAATTAAAGTAATTGCTGCTTATTTGAAGCACAAAAAATCGCAGAATATTTTTGCACTTTGTTTTGGATTAAAGTATTTATATTAATTTATATAAATTTCTTTATAAAATGTATTTGAATTGTCCAACATTATTTTTGACAATTTCTTATAAATAGTATTCAATAGATTTAAAGTAGTTGCTGCTAACTAGAAACACAATAAATCGCAAAATATATATTAAAATGTATCAATAATTTATATGAATTTCTTTGCTTTGGTAATAAAAGTAAAATATCATTCCACTTTGTCTTGCAACAATGGCGCTTAATAATATTTAAATTTATATTAATTCATTATGCTAACATTATTTGCACAATTTTTATTTCAAAGAAGAAAACAATATTTTTGCACTTTGTTTTGGAAAATAATTTAAATAGTTGATTGCCAATAAATTCCTATTATTCGAATCCAGTTGAAATCATAATTAATTTAACTCTTTCGTTTATCATGAACAATGCAAATGTTTTTGCCTGCAAGTCGGTTTCACATTTCACTTATTCAAATTCGAGTGCTAATCAAATTGATAGTCCATGTTGCAAACTGATAAATCATCGAGCAAATGCTTGGACTGTAATTAAGCAGAATGGAGACTAAATTGATTTCCTAACTGATTGCGATTTGGGTTAATTGGGCGAATGTGGCGAGAAACCGACAAGCCGCAGCACTCGAGTGAAAGTGTCGATTCTTAATCTTAATAGGCCACATTACACATTACACATTACGTATACGCCCCCGAGACGGGCCAGCCACTTTAAATAGCCGTTTTGCTTAATTTATATCAATTAGTTCGCCTTCTCCTTCTTCGGCTTCCTTTGCCGTCTTGCCTTGCCTGCCACCTGGTCGCAAATTAAATTTACAGTGGGGAGGAGCAAAGGAAGGCGAGCTGTTGTGGCAGGGCAAACAAAAGCACAAAAGCACGGCGAACAATTTATGAAGGCACAAATATGGAGCGATGCCTGGTGGTTGGCCCGATAGTAAATAAATGCAAATTATCAGCGGTTAGTTTGGGGTTTACTTTGGCATTAGGGCCACCGCACGGGCCACCGCATAAACACGCTGACATCGACAACAGAGAGGGGGAAGCAACGTGTTGGGCGATGTGCTTGAAAACCCAGTTGAATTCTTTAGCGAGTCGCTCTTTAAATTATACGTCTTTGCCATGATTATTATCATTAACTTTGTTTGTTGCATTTTGTCGCTCAAAGACACCAATTTCCTGTTCAGTTCAGGTCAATGTCAGAAGCAAGCATCGCATCGCATCGCATCGCATTTCATGTTGCACATTTTTCAAGAAGAGCTTAAAGAAGAAGCCAAACATGAACTTCCGCTGCCACAACTTGCCGCTCACCTGTGTTATTCCTTGTAACTTGCAACTTGCAACTTGCAACCTTGCTCTTCAGGTTTTATGCCAAGCCATTTTCTGAGCCATTTCACAAGATTGCAAATTTGTCAAAAAATATGTCAACATTTTGGTATTCAGTTACTTATATTTGTATTTATTGCGAGCAAGTTTGTCAGCAGTAAGAATATTCTTGGCCAAAATCGCATTGGGAAATGTCGGTTAAAAACATAGTTCAATATTTCTAATTTATGACATTTTGCAGAAACTAATATTGTTTAATGCTGTATAAATTACAAGTTTAATTTTATTTAGTTTGTCATTTTTGTAGTAAATATATTATATTAAAAAGTGGATTTAATTGTATTTCAAAATATACGCTTGTGTTTGTCCAAAATGAAGAGTCTTTTTTCATATGCAGTCTTTAGTAATCGACTGACTTTTCTTTGTTTTATACTCAACTTACAACTTATGTTATTTACATTTTATACCATTTCAAAATTATTATTTGGAATTTAGTTAGAATTTAGACTAGACGCTTTATTAGAAAAAGTGTAAAAACATTTAATTTTAAATACAACTAACAATTTATTAAGGTGATAGTTGTAGGTTAAAAAATGTGAAATAAAATGAAATTTAATTTTTAATATATTCACCTTAACAAAATAATAGTTTTTGCAAATATGACACCAAAATAGTCGTGTGCTTTTGATAATAATTTGTGATGATAATTGTGAAGTAAATGATTGTAGTGATTGTGCCTAAAATGCAACAAACTTTATGTGCATCGATAACAAGTGTTATCAGCACTAATTAATTGTATGTTTTGTCAAATTTTAAAATGTTGCCATTACATTTTACACAATTTAAATTTTTATACCCGCTACCCATAGGGTAGAAGGGTATTATAACTTAGTGCCAACAGAAAATGTATGTAACAGGCAGAAGGAGGCATCTCCGACACCACAAAGTATATATATTCTTGATCAGTGTCAACAGCCGAGACGATATAGCCATGTCCGTCTGTCCGTCTGTCCGTCTGTCCGTCTGTATGAACACCTGGATCTCAGAGACTATAAAAGCTAGAGCTACCAAATTTGGGGACAGTACTCCTATAGGTCCTACGCAGGTCAAGTTTATTTCAAAAGTTGGATGCCACGCCCCTTTCCGCCCCCAAAAGTCTGTAAAAGCCGTAATAATAGACCTAGAGCATTGAATTTTGGTATGCATAATAATATTTATATTCTCAATGATTCCTGTGAATTTGGTTGAGATCGAATGAAAAACAAGGAAGTTATTAAAGAATCAATTTTCTATGCAAAATTCACTTGCAGCTGCCCGCGCTTTGTTTGTTTAGTTGACAGTGTGACCATAACGGTGTTGTGATTTTTACCCGCTATTTTCAAATATATACAAAAAACTAATTTTAGTATATTTGGTATATTTTTTGTTAATATATCATTTAAATTTTTTGTTTTCTCTCGAAATGGGTTGCGGGTATCATACGGTCGAGCACTCTCGACTGTAGCTTTCTTACTTGTTGGCTTTTCAGCAGTAATTAAACTTGCCTTTTCCTAAGAATAACTACACCGAATTTAATTACTCGAGTGTGTAATTTTGTAATAATATTTATCCCCCAGTTTGTCAATTTGTCAAGTTATCAATACGTCTGCCAATGGGGAATACACTTGACATGCTGCTCGAAGTCATTACAGACAATTGAGGCGACTTTCAGTTGACTCTGTCAACCGCAGACATTAAAATGACATTAGCATAAACTATGAGTGGATTTTGCACTTTAGTAATGTCTAAAATATGTTTGCGCCTTCTAATTCAAATCTGCATCTGCAATTGTTTAATTGCCAAAAGAGTTGAAAGGTTGCCGAGTTAGATAAACGAATTAAACTGATTACACTTTGTTGTAGTCAAGTTGGATTGTGTCTGCTTAACAGCTGTGTGCTTCAATTCAATTGACTGCTAAATACCCTATAAATTACTTGTTTTCAGAGGGTATTTTAAACGAGCAATGCATTGATTTTACACATAAAATAAATTACATAAAATGGTTTCGGTTTAATTATGCTGGAAGCACAAACAAAGTTGGAGATGAAGTAAATGCAATATAATCTTTTTTAGATAATTAATTTTGCTTTTAAGCTAAAATGTGTGTAAGAAGAATTTTTTCCTTTCATCTTTCTCAACGTATTCTAATCAGTAGATTAATTAATAAATGCCAGATTTATGCGATTGATTGCAACTGATTAAGTTGCAAACTAGATTTTCGACTGAAAAGATATTTGAAAAGAATGTGTTTGGCTGCAAAGTTTTTGCTGGCAAAAAATAAGTACAACATTAGCTGTTGTGTGTGTGTATTCTTAAGGCAAAAGTTATAAGGATGCTGTCACATTCAATGGGCAAGAAACTTTGTTTCAAGTGCGCACTTTCAACTCGAACTTCAGACTCGAAGGGTTTCGGGTCAGTTGCGCAGATTTGGGTCAAGACAAATATGGGAATGCTAAAGAATGTGAAGAAAGTTGAAACAAGTTTTGTAATTTGTTTGCTTGGCGGTTCAATTTCATGCTGTGTTTGCTTTGCCAGCGGCTTCGATTGCAGGCGCCCCAATTAATTGCGCCCACGTTGCGTATACGTGATGTGCGAAAACGCATCAACAAATTGCAGGCAACAAACGCCACAACTGCCAGCCAAAGTTGGCCAATTAAATGCAGTTAATTTGTCATTTTGCAGCGGCAAAAAGTGTGAAATTTCGTTTTATATATTTTCGCGAACATTTTCGCTGCGGTTGCAAATCAACAGCATTTCGGCATTTCGGCATTTCTGTTTGGAAGCATCCTCTGGACAATCGCAAAGTTGGCGCAACTTTTGCTAATTATTTTATTATGCAGTCGACGAGTTGGCGAATTTGCTTTTTTTCAACATTTTTTGGACTCGGCGAGCTGATGTCATTTTTTGCATAATTTAAATGTGTTTACTCAACGATTTTGTTTCCGAACGAGCTAAGAGAATTATTTAATTATCCATTATTTATTTTATGTAATTCTTTTTATTTTATTGGCATCCTTATGTCGAATTGGTATAAATTATTTTGTCTGAATATAAATTCCAATTAAAATGAAATGAGAGCACAAATAATGAATTACTTTTCTTTATACAAAAATTCTTGTTATATTTGAATAATAGTTATTTAAACATTAGTTTGTGGTTTTTTCATCATTAGCAAATAATTATTTAGACTTGGCTAAGCAGTATTATTTTTGGCACATTTATAATTGAGTTTTAGGTGCATCAAGTTAAGCAAATCTAAACCCACAGACTGCTGTGCTCTGTGTCTAATTTAGACAACTACGAATTATTTTACGAGCAAACACAAGTGCTGCTCAGCCAGGATGCGCAGGACTCGCATTTCGACAGTGGTTGCCAAAGTAACCAATATGATTTAATCAGTGCACCAACTTTGTTTGCCGCCGTGTTTGCAACACACATTTTTTAAAAGTCGAATATTAGCTCGGTGGCTTTTGTTCCTGTCCCGTCATTGTGAAAGCTCGGTTTCGTTCTGCACTCTGTTCAGTTCGTGTTGAGTTCCTTTCAGCATTCAAAGGTTACCATAACACTTGCATAGCGAAGCGAATTAAAAGCTCGCTCGTTGCTAATGCTAATTTCAGTTGGACTCTGCGACTCAAGGCGATGATGGAGCCCAGTTTTAATTGGGTATCATTGCAGCATGTGCCACATGCCACATGCCCCATGCCCCATGCATGTCCCGCTAATTTGCGGTTCAGCTTTTCGGCTGTCAATGGCAAAGTTTTCGGATGCCACCAACAGTTTGAACAATGCAAAATATTTGTCAAAACAATGGAGTTGTGACAAGCGCAAGCAACTTTTTCTAACACTTTGCGCTTATCGCGTCAAATTGTTTTAATTGCCTTGAATATTCTGAATTCTGATAAATAATAATTGGAACTACCTGAATTTAATTAAATGAACTCGTATTAAAATTCTGCAAACGATTTAAAAGTAATGCAAAATACATTTTCATAAATTAAATAAATTCAATAAGCATATTAAGCTTATTTTAAAATATACTGCCTACCAAAAAATAGTGATACAAAATAAAATAAATTCAATAAGCTTAGCTTATTGTACAAAATACTGGATAAAAAGTAATGCACAATAAGTTATTTTCATTTAACCCGCAACATTTTTTGTGTCCCCCAAAATTCACTTAATGGCCTATTTTCCTCGTCCACCGGTTACTTGAAAAAATAAAATTAAATGAATTTAAAATATTGTAATTGCATACCATTAAAAGGGAAGACAAAATACATTTATTTTTAAATAAAATAAAATAATTTCAATAATAAAAAATACTGCATTCTAATAAGAAGTAAAACAAAATGCAAAATTTGAAATATTGCCCAAAATTCAGTTAACTTAACTTTTGCTACAGTTTTCGGTCGAGTACAAAAAGGAAATTTAATGAATATAAAAAGCTTTGCTATTTATAATAAATGCTGTATTCAAATGAAGAATAATCAAAAATAAATACAATGCAGTAATGGAATATTGTTGGTTACACGCTTGCAGGTAATTTAATTAATTAAATTATATTTGCCGAATAGAATAAATACAGGATTCTAAAATATAATAATAGAAAATACTTTACTTTAATTGAACACCCATAATTTTAGTGGACTGCCTAAGATTAGCCAAAGGGAAAATGTAGTGAACACATTCTGTTTTTCGATGTCAGTTGAGGTGGGTAATCAAAAGTGATTACCAGGTATCGCACAGTCGATCACACGTTTGGCTCTTTGCATTTGTGTCGCCGTCGCTCAATCAATTTGGTTCGCAAATCAATGAGCATGCAAAGTGTGTGCAGAAAATTAGGGCAGCTGCACGTCATGAGGTCGGGCTTCTAATAGAATAATCGGGTTTAAATTAATTGCCAAAATATATAGTACACGGTTATTTTGGGGCAACAAGCAGCTAATGAGCATGCCAGAATGTTGCAAGGTGATTTTAATCTGAATTTGCGTGCCGAGTAAATTATGCATCCAGTTAAACCCGTATCAATAACGTCGCCTTGTCTCTTGCTCTGTTTGCAGATCGACGCACAAGGACGATTTCGGGACGCAGCGGGTGTACAAGAAGACCTCTCCGAACTGTGTGCTCACCTTGTATTTGCCGACACGTGAGATAACCCTGACCGGCAACAATCCGTCGGTGCTGCGCGGCATTGTCTTTGTCGACCCGAAGGCCATCCAAGGATATCGTGTCTACGCCCAGCTTACGCTAACATTCCGGTAAGACGATGCGCTCGACCAGAGCAAACAACAAGACAACAACACAGACGCTGCAAGACAGCCACGTTGCAGCGTGCCACTTGGCAGAGCAGTGCTGCCCACTCGCTGCGACTTCGTGCCTGCTTCAAGAATTGTGGGATTAAGAGCGATGTGCAAGAAGACACGCATACTTGGGTTAAGAAAGTCCGAGATTAACCAGATTCTGATTGAATTTGCGCAATTTATTGCGCACTTTTTATTGCACATCCAAAATTATTGCACTTGCCATTATGAATTGCAATATTTACAATTTTTATTTTCCAAAATAATTGCATATATTATTATAACTTAAATTGTTCATTATTATTTTGTGCTGTATTTTACATTCATTACAAGCTTATGATTCACAAGTACTCTTTTGCAGAAACTGCATTTAATTTACATTTTTTTATACTATTTGTCATTTAACAAAATTGCCAAGAAACAATTTAATTTTAATTATATTGGATGTGCAATTAATTGATTTTTATATCATAAACAATTTCTTCGACAATCTTAACACAAGGATTAGAAATCTTTGTGCTGGCAACTCAGTGCAAAATAGTGAAGAAAGCAGTCACGATATTCTTGTTAATCCTGTAAATGCTTTTGAAATGCCAAGCATTCAGTAGAACCGACATTTAAGGGTTTACAATCAAAATATACCCTCAAATATAAGTAGGGTTTCCCACTGTCAATCTCAAATGCTTCAGTGCTGCCAACTCGGTGCAAAATAACCAACATGCTGCGATAAACTTTCAACTGTGAAATTGCCGTGACATATTTCGTAAACTGAGCAGCACTGACTTCGATGCTGAAATGGAAATTGAAATTGAAATTGTTGCAACAAATGCTGCCCGCATAATGCATAAATAATTGATATTGTTTGTTTGCTGTTGTTGTCGTTGTCGTTGCAGCTATGGCCGCGAGGACGAGGAGGTAATGGGCCTGCGGTTCTGCAACGAGGCCATCATGTCGCTGCACCAGATCTGGCCACGTCTCGAGGAGCCGTCACGGGAATCTCTCAGCCCCCTGCAGGTGAGTTCAAGTTGCAAACATTCTAATTGAAACTATGCAGAATGCTCACAGACACTTTAAAGTCCAGCTAAAGCTGAAGCACTTCCTGTCCCGCTGTCCGGTTGTCCGGCTGGTAACTTGGCTACCAAGTTTCCAGCGCCATTAAAACTGATAGGCAAAACTCAACAAGGCCAACGGGCGTAATCATTTCTTCTTCTTGTTGTTTTTTGTTTGCCATCCTCCTCTTCGTCCCCGTCTTCGATCTGCCGATACAATCACCCACAAAACGCGCCCGTAATATAAAAAATTGGTGGAGTATCTGAAGCGCTGGAGAGCATCGGTTGTTAGCACCTTCATGGGGCACCAAACAAAGCCAACTTCAACACAGAGACAGAGACAGATAGAGTGCGAAAGAGAGAGAGAGAGAGAGAGACTATCGAGATTTTCGCTAATTGCTATTTATGCTGGCCTTCTATCTCACATCTGTTATGAACTACGCACCATTTAATGTGAACTGATAGAAACGGTCAGTCGGAAGTACAGATTACACTAAATAACTAACGCTTGACCGACAATTTCATTTTGATAATATTTCCGCTCAAAAGATTTCGATTCAGAATAGAATTTTAAAATGTTGCAAATAATTCCTTAATACATAAAAAATATAATGTACACAATTTTTTTTTTTAAAGCGATTGATTAATAAACAATAATAATCAATTCGATGCGATAAATAATTAATATATGAATTATAAAATGTATGCAAATATGTTTTAAATTTTGTTATTAAATACTAAACTTAATTACTGGCTGATTGTTATTGTAGATTTGTACAATGCTCTCCTCAGAAGGAGTTTGTCAAATGGTTAATATTCAAATTATTTTTATAATTATTATATCGACTCTGATTTATTGTGAATTTAATTAATTAATTGTCTTCAATTTTGATGAAATATTTTTTTAGTCCTTTTCCTGCATTAGTAGTTGAGTTGTAGTAAATGCCAATACTTAATATTTAAAGCGTTCTAAATATGGTCAACATACTTAATATTTCCCCACTCAATAGACTTGAATTACGTATACTAAATATTGATCACACACTCAATATAAACGAATTACGTATACTTAATATTGTTCATATTCAATAAATTTGAGTTACGTATACTTAATATTTCCTCACACTGAATAGAGTTTCGGTACGTATACTTAATATAGTTCACATTCCATTGAGTTGCGTTACGAATACCTAATATTTAAATTACGTATACTTAATATTGATCACTCTCAATCAGAGAACTGCAACGAGTACTACATTTTCGCTCATACCCAATAAATGTTCGTGTTCGTTTTGTTCAAACCCATTTCGAACATGTTTAATCACTGCTCATTTGGTCATGACTTTTTTGCACACAATCAATCCAATCACAACTGCTCGAACCGAACCCGATTGTAACTGTTCGTTTGATTCAGCAGATTGATTGGAACATGAGCGAAAAGTCGAACAAGTTCGATCAAAATGATTTGGAAATGATTGGATTGTTCAATGATGTTCAAACACCAGCACGTCTTTATTTGAAATTTGAAGAAAAAGCAAAATCCTCACAAATAAGTAATGGAAACTTATTCATATTATATTTATCAAAGCGAAAAAAAATAACTTTTCTTTTTTATTTTAATTTTCGTGTTTTTTAGTTAAAAATATATTTTTTTTATGTTAACATTTTTTTATTTTTTGTTTTTTTTTTGTCTTTTATTAATTTAAAAAGATAATATATTTAATTTCAATTGCCAATCATTGTTTATTTCATTCGATTTTAAAAGCGTCACAGGCGACCAAAAAGTGCAAGTCATGCAACACTGCCTATCTGATTCAATCTCATTTGAACAATCACCATGTTCGTTGTGTTTGTCAAAGTTTCATCCGAACACTCATCTTGAGCATTAGAACTGGTGATTGTGTTTGATTGGTTTGAATCAAACGAGCAGTTCGACTGTTCGTTCGTTTCGAGCACAGATGAGCGTTTGACGTGTTTAATCAGTGACTGCTTTCATACGAGCGCTTGACCCGTTCATGTTCGATTCAGGCGAGAATTGTTTGGATGTGATTGAAATTTTGACAAGATGTTCAAACCGACTCGAACATGTTCGTTGCAGGTCTCTGCTCTCAATAGAGTTTCGTTACGTATACTCAATATTTCCTCACACTCAATATATATGAATTACGTATACTTAATATAGTTCATATTCAACTCTATTGAATTACGTATTACGTATACTTAATATTGCTCACACTCAGAAGATTTGAGTTACGTATACTTAATATTTCCTCACACTCAATATAGTTGCGTTACGTATACTTAATATTGCTCACACACCTCAGCAATCGCGCTCAAAATATGCTGTTGGAAATATCTGTTTAGATTTCGCTGGCCTGCAGTGCAAACAAAAAGTGATTAATTCATTTTTCAGGCAGCTGGTGAAAGGCGCGTATTCATTTCACCGGAATTTGGCAGCAATAATAAAACATAGAATTCACAGGAATTTCGTTCCTTCTTGCCATCGAACAAACAGAACAAATCGAATAGCTCTTTTGGGTTGTGATTCGTTGTGATTTGAGCTCACGTGCTGCACATTCTGTGTTCTCGTTTTGCGTTCTTTTTGCTGTGTTCTTTGGATTTAAGAGTATTGCTGTGGTGGTGTCCTTTGCGTCCTGTCCTTGGCATTGTGGAGCCGAGCTGCGCATCTTTACAGCTGGGATGGCTATTAAAAGACAGGGCAGTTTACCGCACTTAAATCAATTGAAAATCAATTTCATTTAACTAAAAGCTAAACAAATGTTTGTACATTGTTTCCACTCCAGCTTACGATACCTGTCTCTCTCTCTCTCTGTCTCCTCTCTGTCTTTTGCGGACAATTGAGCCGAGTCCCGCAGAAAGTTTCAATTTGAACTTTTCGTTTTATTAAATTTTGACATGCAATCATTTATTTAGCCATCACATTTTTGACAGCCAAAAAAGTGGACAAGAATTCTGGTCGGGCAATCAGTTTCAGTTTTCTCGCTTGTCTTGCCCCGATTTGCATAATATATTTACTTATTTATTTACTGCTAGCAGCCAAGTAGCCGCTCCTTGACTGAAACTCAAACACAAACACAAACATGCATAATTAAATAAATTTGACTTTAATAACTTGCCGAGACGAGAGCGGCGAAGCGCTGTCAAAATTGTTTCAAGCGTTACCATGAAAAAGCATCTGAAATTAGTGTGAGAAATGGCCAAGAGGGGCGGGGCGGGGCGTGGTCGGGGGCGGGGGCGGTGAGACAATTGTTAGTGTGTCGGTAAAGCGGTAAATTGTTTGCGTTACGCATGGATTGCCGGTTAACAAAGTAACTCAAGTATTTAGCGTTGTGTGTTATGCGATTAATTGACAAGCGATGGGCGCAAACTTGAATAATTATCGCAACAGCGAAACAGCCAAATGCGATGAGAGGCCAGTCTAGGTGAAAGCCACGGAGAGGCCAGAAAGTGATTGATGGCCCAAATAATTGAAAACTAAGTTTGCATTAAACACCAAAAGTTGCGGTTAAGCGTCGAAACTCAAATAAATAAATTTCTTTTATAAAGAAATATCTCAAAGAAAAAAATGTATTTAAAACTAAATTGACATGAACTTTCAAAAGCTGCGGTTGATAGTCAAAGAGAAAAACAATCCAAATAATAAATGCTAAATAAATTAGGGTGAGTTTGATAAAGAAATGTGTGTTTCAAAAATATAAACTAATAAGAAAGTTGCCATTTAAAAATATAACTATATCGAAATGATGCATTTCAATTGAAGAACACAACAGTCTCAAAAGTGTCCTTTGAGTCTAGCTCAAAAATATAAGCCCAGCCAATTTGTATAGAAAAGTCGAAATGGCATTTCAATTTATGGGCAACGAAACTTGACTCTTCGAGTTGTGCAATCGTGTAAGAGATTTGTTCTCCCTGACAGTCTCAGACTTGGAGCGACAACAGATAAACTTGTTCGGTGTCGAGCATTCATCTTTCAGGCCCAAAGACCTTGTGCGACTTTGTCTGACAATTGCAGCTTAAGGAGACATCCTTCGTTCACTCTCTGGCAATTGCGAACGCACTGAAATTAGAACAAAAACATTTACAGAGCTTGCCACAATCGGAGGTGGGGAAGTGTCTTTAAATACTTTTCATTGAAATGCCACACAAACACACAGTTCAAGGCTGAGTCATAGCCAAAGTTAATGCAGGATGAAAGAGGAGTGAATGAAGGCGAGGAAGAAGTGTCCTTGTGGCCATGCTGTGTTGTCCCGCACAACGCAGCTGAAACTGAACTGAAGATACACGCAGATACACGCGCCAGCGATAAGACATTAAAGTATAAATCCAAGGGCAGCTCTCGGGAGAGAACCAGAAACACAAACAGGAGCAGAAACAGGAGCAGGATAATACTGGTCCTGCCGTATACATAATCAAATGCAAATGAAATGCCAAAAGCAGCGAGAAAATAACAAAAGCAGAGCCCAGAACAAAGCCGCCACTTCGAATGGTTTTTGGATAATCACAAGGCCAAAACGCACAATTACAAATTCCAAATAAAAGCCAAACTACATATTTAGTTTTGTCGTGCAATAACATTGATATTTGTGTTAAGCAAGCGTGATTCTGCTGCTGCCTGCATCTGCGTAAATTGTGCGCAATTACACTGAGCGAAAAACTAGTTCAGCAGGCTGCTTCATTCCCAATAACTTTTTGCACTTTAAAAAATTGCATTGCAGTTTATCATCATTCATTTGAGCTATACAATTAGTGTGAACTTTATAATAATCGTTATCAGAAATAATATTTTTATCAGTAATCAATAGTTATATTAAATTCATAAATAATTTATTTTTATACTAACAAATTACTATATTATTTTATTTTAGTTATAATTCTATTCGATGATTTGTATTAGTAATTTTGGTCATATTGTTAGCATTAACATCTGAAATAACATTTACATAAAAAGTAATATTTGAAGTGTTTTTTTTTATATAATTTAATATATGTTATGGTAATGTTAATTGTATATAAGTTATTTTATATTTATAATAATAATAATTATTATTTTGTTTTTAATATTATTTATAGTTATATTGGTCAAATTATAATCATTAACATGAGAAATAATATTTACTTATGAAGTAATAATTGTATTTATTTTGTATTGTAAAATTATTCATCGTAACAATATTCATTATTAGATAATATTCTTATATTTTAACCTCTGTCAGGCATCGAAACGTTTACTATGAGTTCGCTGAGATATAAGAGAACTAAAATTAATCAGCATTAAAAAAACTAAAGCAAGTTAGGAATAGTTAGGAGTAAATGTTAAAAAAATATGCGAAATTTAAACTCTGATCAATTGAATTCTTCCACTTTTTGTGGCAGGCGACTCTGAAAATCTCCTTGAAGGTTCAAAAAAATGGTCTGATTAAAAGCATTGCAAGTTAAGGGCCAAAAAAAGGTGCAAATACATGGAAAAATCGGTTCCTGCAAAATCTGTGAAGCGCAACGCGTCGGATGAGTGGTAAAAAAAGAAACTAAAAAGAGATTTCGATTAGGTGATGTGCAAATAATAAGCGGAGTGTTTGCTCTTGGGCTCTTGGGGCAAGTTGTTGTTTGTTGTTGTTGTTGTTTCTCTGGCAACTGGCGAATCAATTAAAAGTGCTAAACTCCCATTGCAGGAGGCATTGCTGAAGCGTCTCGGCGATGGCGCCCATCCGTTCACCTTGTCGCTGACCGCCCAGGCTCCGCCGAGCGTCCAGTTGGTGCCGGCGAAGCGTTACTATGGAGCCCCGATTGGCACCAGCTACGATGTCCGCTGCTTCATTGGTAAGTTTTTTGCATGGTTCCCACTCTGCCCCTGCACTCCACAAAAATATTGGACATCGTCCCCACCCACAAACTCATTCATTTGGAGGAGACCGCACACTGCTCAGGTGAGGCATTAAAAACGAAGCGAGGTCGAGAGGAGAAGCGAAAATGAACAGGACGAAGGACAACTCGGGACTGAAAGAGCTGCGACAGAGCTTCGAGGCTCAGTCGAGGCCACAGACTGCGGTGCATGAAGCTGAGACTGATTAATGCTCGACGCTTCAGTTACGTGTTAGATAATTTGCATTCAGCCGGTGCAATTATGCGCAACGCCAGCTTACAGCTCTATCGATATTCACATTAAGATCGGTCCAACAGAGCTTTAGGCACCTGGGCGCTTAAGTGCATGCAAGCGGTGCATTTAATCGGGGTTGGGGCTTTAAGCTCGACTATATGCGCCGAGGAAGCCGCTCTCGCAAAGCTCCCAAAAGCTGTTGAACGCGTTGAGAAGCTCTGACGCAGCTCGATTTCGGTTCGAACCCAACGCGGACTGACGGAACTGTAGCCTGACTTGATGGAATGAGAATATCACTACGTGAAGACTGCAAGTTTGATTTCGTATCATTGTAATAAATCATCTTTCATCACATATTTCCTTCATTCATTCATT
This sequence comes from Drosophila ustulata, assembly GCA_035047365.1. Classification (NCBI taxonomy): domain Eukaryota; kingdom Metazoa; phylum Arthropoda; class Insecta; order Diptera; family Drosophilidae; genus Drosophila; species Drosophila ustulata. The sequence goes on from JAWNPT010000080.1 coordinate 12,316,534, forward strand.
CATTCATCACGCCATTGCCAGCGCTAATTGAAACCAGAATATCGGCCAAGAGATGGCGACGTTCCTGTAATTTCACATCGCTCAATTAAATAAATATATATATATGTTATATATATATTGATGAACACGCCAAAAGAACCGCCATGCCCAAAGCCCCGTAAAAAGGGAATTAAAAACTCGACTCTTTGCTCCCTCATCGTTGATATTTCTGATTGATTTTGATTTCAGTTTATTTCGGGTTTCCCATAACATTTTATTTGGTTTTTCGTTTTTGACACCTGCTGTTGAGAATTAATAAAAAAACTGGCGAATTGCAAACAGAAATTGAGAAAAAATAGAATCAATATTAACTGCATGCCGTAAAACCAGATGCACAACGAGCCGCAGTCCGTCTGTCCGTCTGTCCGTCTGTCCTCTCGCTTGACCAGCGGGGAATTGGATTTGCGATGCGGATTCTCAATGTTGCTGTTTTATACCCTGTAGAGCAGCTCTGAGTGGGTAGCATGAAAAGCTATTTGATTGCAAGTAGCATTAATTTGTACTTTATTTCGTCATGCGAATAAATTCAGAATTGCCGCCAATTTTTTGTATTTCCTGTAATTTGAGGAACAATATTCATTTAATAAAATGCATTTTTTATTTTGTATATTTTTATAGTGCCGAACCGCATACTTTGATTTGAGGCTTGTTTATATTGAGTTTCTTTCTATCGACATACAATATATATATTTTTTATTTGCTTCTAATTTAATTATACTTTTATTTTGTGTGACTTGAATGATGTTTTTAAGAGTCAGGTACAAAAGCAACTTAAGGCTTTAACTTTAACATTTATTTTTGATTTCATTAATTAAACATTAAATGAACAAATTATTTTTATAATAAAACTAGCTGACCCGGCCACGCGTTGCTGTGGCTAAAGTTTTTTTTTTTTTTTTTTTTTTTTTTTATCTATTTTTTTTAATTTAAACTATCCTATCTCTCAAGTTAGATCGAACTGCACATGATGTGCGAATTTTAATATAATCGGTTAAGTGGTTTAGGAGTCCATTGAGGACAAACATTGTGACACGAGATTTATATATATTAAGATATTAATTTTGTAATTTGTAGTATTTAATAATTAAAAGTATTATTTCTTCAAAAAGAATTGCCTGAGTATTAAAACATTCACGTGGCTTTTCCCACTCGTCAAGAACTTTTTTTTTGGCCCTGATTATTTTTTCGGCTTAAATTGATTGCAAGCAGTGTTACAGGGTATATTTGAGTGCGACTCCCTGCGGTCGTTAGAGGCAGGCAGGTGGACAGGTGGCAGTTTCGTGTGCCGTTTGTTTTCCTTTCGAATTTCGTTGGAATTGCCGATGGGCGTTGTTGTCCTTGTCCTTGTCCTTGTCCTTGTCCTTTCGTGTGGCGTCCTTGCTGCTCCCAAGCTGTCTCTGGGCATTGCATACTTAAGTATCTATGTATGTATGTATATCCATGTACGTCTATATCTTATATATCCTAATACGTATACACATTTCTAGTTTATATGTTTGTCTACCAGAGTGTGCCTTAAGTGTCTGTGTGCGAATGAATTCGATGGCAAATCAGGATAAATCCTGTGCTGAAATATCTAAGAATAGCAAAATTATGCAGCGCCCTCTGGCGGTTGTCAGCGGCAACAAAGTGGCATAGTAATCGTAGACTTGGCTAATTATGAGAGCGCGGGAGAGAGAGAGAGAAAATGAGGGAAACAAGTATTTTTTTAAGCCCCACACATCATCGTGGTAATTGTGTGCTCTGTGTGTGTGTGTGTGTGTGTGTGTGTGTGTGTGTGTGTGCGTCCAGTTTTTATCGTGTATCGCACTTATCGTATCCAACGTATCCAACGCATCCATCCATCACCATCCAGCTGAGCCCACTGAGGAGCAACTATGAGTTGATGCCCCGAGGTGCAGGCGACGCCCGACACCTAAAGCGAGGCCCAGTCAGAGAAACAATCCGAGAGCCCTCGATCCGTCTGCGCCAGCTCACAAATCATATGTCCAGCGTCCAGTGGCAGGGCCAGAAGTGCCTCCCCCGCCGCTCCCCGCGCCCCACCGATGCGCCCAAATAGCCAATTTCTTGTGCAGATGTCTCGTGCAGATGCTGCACCATTGCACCTGCTGCTGTCTGTGCTCGGCTCAAGGTAAGCGCCCACCGTGTGTCCTCTGTCCAGTGTCCAGTGTCCACTGTCCAGTGTCCAGTGTCCTGTGTCCTGTTGGCGATGCAAATTTGGGTCGATGTTCAACGATGTTTGCCAAATGGTAAATCGATGTTGTGTTAAACATCGGCGAAACACTTTGATTATTCCATTAATTTTGCATATTCCTTCCGTCTCACTTTGTAATTATTTGTATGTAGCTTGTTAACGACCGATGTTTTATAAAGCATCGATTTATCGATGACCATCGGCAAGAGTGCTTACATCGCAGAACATCGTCCAATCGATGTTTTTATACATCACCGTGTCCTCTGTGTGCTCTGTGTGTTGCCTGACTTGCCATCCACAAAAAAAACAAAATGTGTTGCTCGTTTTATAATCGTGTCTTTGTCTTGTCGTTTGGTATTCGATGGCTTCAGCATATGTATGTGTGGCTGTGCGTGTGTGTGTGTGTGTGTGTGTGTGTGTGTGTGTGTGAGAGGCGAGCTGCAGTTGTTTTAATTGTTGTCTGCGAAACTCTTTCAATGCAACCTTCCTCTTAGCTTAGCTCTAAACATATATTCACCAAATTTGTGTATGTCTGTATTCTCTGTGTATCTCTCCCCCTCTTCTTCTCTCTCTCTCTCTCTCTTTCTCTCTCTCTCTGTCTGTGTGTCTTTTTCTATTCGTCTATGAGTCTCGCTCACTGTGTTCTTTAAGCCCTGCAAACATTTCTCGTGCACCAGAATTATTCGACTCTAAATTAATTGCATGGCGATAGTATCGATTGGGCAACACTCCCAAATTAATCGCATGGCAGCAGCGTGTTATCGATAGTATCGATTGGTGAAATCTTTGCAGGGCTCTCTGTGTGTGTTGTTCATTGTTCAGTTCCATTCATGTTATCCACTCATATTAACCATCGTGACAATCCGTTCAAGTGGCCAGCCGCCTGCCTCACAAGCTCAGCAACAGCAACAACAACAGCAACAACAACAGCAAATTACTAAAATTACATCATACATACTCCTCACTGACAGCATTGGCAATGCGCAATCAAAATCTAAAATCTAAATCGAAAAGAAACACACACAAAATCAATAATCACCAAATCATTTGGCATACTCGAATTCGAATTGTGGGACTTGAGACGGACGGACAACGAGATTCGTGCTACAAAATTTGTCGGACGCACTCCGCTTCAATCAAGCGATCAATCAGTGAATCAATCAGCACACACAGTAACAAAAACAATAACAATAACAAAAACAAACAGCGAGCAATGGCAAACGGCAGCGGCGACATCAACGGCAACCCAACAACAACTCTCTATGCCTCAATTCTCTAATTGGCCATTTGGCCTTGTCTCTTCCCCCTCTCCCTCTCTCTCTCTCTCCGCCCCTCTGTCTCTGTCTCTGTCTGTCTGTCTCTCTTGCAGCCGACAAGACCGACGAGAAATTCCATCGTCGCGCCTCGGTCAAGATGGGAGTTCGCGTCATCTATCGCACGGACGTGTTCCACCATCAGGCGCCCGAGCAGTTTGCCGCCTACGCGGGCCAACACAGCGCCGGGGCAGCGCAGTCGCCTCCGGCCAGCGCCACGCCCCCATCGACAAGCGATGCCGCCCACGAGCCGGCCCCGAACAGCGCCGGCAGCGGCAGCGGCGGCAAGTCCAAGTCCAAGTCGGAGCGCGGCGACTCGTTCCCCAAGCTGCGACTGTCGCCGAAGTCGTTCAGGTTCAGCGGTCGCTTCGGGCGCAGCAAGAGCGAGATCGAGAAGTGTCCCAACGATCCTTTTCACTGCTACAGCAAGTCCTTTCAGGAGGTGAGTCGAAACTCAACTCTTAACTTATTTGTATACTAGTATGTAGAAGTGAAAGCTCCATTGATAAAACTCAACAATACCATTTTTTGGGGGTATAGAACCGATAGAGTATGTAGCTGACAACGATCCTTTTCACTGCTACAGCAAGTCCTTTCAGGAGGTGAGTCGAAACTCAACTCTTAACTTATTTGTATACGAGTATATAGAAGTGAAAGCTCCCTCGATAAAACTCAACAATACCATTTTTTGGGGGTATAGAACCGATAGAGTATGTAGCTGACAACGATCCTTTTCACTGCTACAGCAAGTCCTTTCAGGAGGTGAGTCGAAACTCAACTCTTAACTTATTTGTATACGAGTATGTAGAAGTGAAAGCTCCATTGATAAAACTCAACAATACCATTTTTTGGGGGTATAGAACCGATAGAGTATATAGCTGACAACGATCCTTTTCACTGCTACAGCAAGTCCTTTCAGGAGGTGAGTCAAAACTTAACGCTTAACTTATTTGCATACGAGTATATAGAAGTGAAAGCTCCCTCGATAAAGCGGAACAATACCATTTGTTGGGGGTATAGAACCGATAGAGTATATAGCTGACAATGATCCTTTTCACTGCTACAGCAAGTCCTTTCAGGCGGTAAGTCGTCCCGACTATCTTTTAACTTATTTATGTACGAATATGTGCAATGAAAGCTCTTTTAAAGGACACCTCTAGAAACTTTTTCGTATGACTTTCGATAGAGCGGAACAAGACCTTTTTTTGGGGGGTATATAACCGATAGAGTATATATGTAGCTGACAAACGGTTAACCGATTCGATGTTTAGATTGCGACGTGTGAAAGAAATATAAATTTTGGGTAAAACATTTTAACAAGCCGTTAACCAATACAGGAATTAAGATTGTATTTTATTGATGTTATATCAAATGATGTATATAACAACAATATAGAAAAATATATATGCACAAATTATAAATAGTAGGTAAAAAGGTTTTAATGTAATACTTGCAAAAACTGTTGACCACAATAAATAATATTTATTTGCACATTATTTTTGGTTTGAGCGAACAAGAATTCAAATAATAAATAATTATTATGTTGAAGTGCAATTTTGTTTTTCATCATACAAAATGAATATGGTCTGAAATTTACTAAACTAAAGAAAAATTATAATCATTAATTTGTATTTTTTTTTTAAATGATTGTTGTCTAAAATGTACTAAATTACTTTAGTTGAATCATTGACATTTAAGAGCAATATTTCAAATTAAATTTTAATCAATCATTTGTTTGTTTTGTATTAAAAATAATGAGAAAATAATGATATTTTAAGGCAACAAAATCACTAACAATCATTATGTTTATTTTATCAATTAGATCAATGATTCCGGTCTCTTATGTGCATATATATGAATTATCTATTTTATATTTTAGTGAACAATTATTTCAAACACATGTTCGACTTAAATATAGTTGCAAATAAATATGATTTTCAAATAGAAGTAGCTTCATAGAAACACATCAACTGTGGTTTGCGATATAGATTTGCAGCGAATCCGAATCTGGTCACGTAACATTCAGTTGGTGGCAGCTTAACCGGTTCCTAAGTAGCTTAGCGAGAGAGCAGTGTAGGGCAACCGGTTAACCGGTAATCCAGTAAAAGGTTTGCGCTAAAAGCAACTAATCCAGCCGACTAATCGCATGTCCTTGTTGCAGCACTGCGACAACACTGGCAGCGGCATGTTGCCACCGCACAGCAATGCCGGCGTCACCGGGGGCATCGGGGGCATCAGCGTCGGCCCCTGCGGCGGTCCCCAGGGATCCGTGGACAAGCCGTTTCTGCTGCACGACGGTCGCGTCGGCCTAAAGGCCAGCCTCGACAAGGGCTGGTACACACACGGCGAGGACGTCAACGTGACCATCAACATTCGCAACGACAGCCGCAAGACGGTCCGCAAAGTGCGGGTAAGTGGCGAACCCTTCTCTCTCTCTTTTTTACCTCTTCAGCACTATTATTCCACCTGACTGCCCTCTAAGCCACCCGAAAGTGCCCCACCAGGCTGCAAGCCTGTCCGCTCAGTGCGTCTGCAATGTGCTTGCGCAATGATATAGTGAACGAACATAACATCATATTATCATTCGATTCGCACATGCGACAATTAAACCATATTAAATTTAGACCAAAATGCAAAATCACTTTTCGATTTCACAACATGATTAACTCAACAAAAACAGTATTGTTTCAAAATGATTGTAGTAGTCGTAATGACTGCATACTACATCTATTGTGTTTCTTTATTTGGCTTTTATACTGCGACTAATATAATAGCATTAAGAATAAAAAGAAAGAGTTTATTGTCTTCCATCAAAACTTCTTACAACAAAATCGACAAAAATAAAATCACAATAATATCTATTGCTGCACAAAACAAATAAATTCTACAAAAAATAAAAAACAGTAATAAACCAAATTACAATCCCCTATAACAATTTTTGTTTAACAAAAAATTATTCACGTACCCGCTACAAAATTCTAATAATTCATATCAACAAACTAAAAACAGTAATATACAAAACTATAATATAATCATGAATAATAATTTTGGTTTATTACAAAAATATTAAATAAATCATAAATATAACAAGCTTAAATCATAAATAATTTTTAATCTGCATCAATAAATAAATTAGTAAATTTTGCCATCGTTGAAGTGCAATAATTGAAAAACTATGATTACACTATGATTACTACATTTTATTTAATTATTAAGACGAAAATAGGTATGAAGATTTAAATTTTTGCAGAAGTCGAGTATCGCTTAAATGTTGTGTTACATTATTACGCTATTATGTTATTTAATTTACTTTAAATAAAAATGCGTTTAATAATTATAATTTTTTTTTATCGTTTAAATGCTGCATTACATTATTTCAAAATAGCGTAATTTAAATTAATTTAAAACAAAATGCTTTTTATAATTATAATGTTTGCAATATATAATATAATTTAAGGCATCGATTATCGTTTATATTATTTCATTATAATGTAAGTTCATTTAAATCAAAATGCGTTTAATAATTACAATTTTTTGGAATAGAAATATTTGTAAATTTAAGCCGTCGATTATTGTTTAAGTGTCGCGTTCAAGATGCTGGAAACTCGCCCCAATTATAGCGTGTAATACATGACTGAAGATGCTGTTACAAAGCGTGTCCTTGGACCTTCAAGGTGCTGCAGCTGTTGTTGGGGGGATGTCAACGCCACAATAAGCCGAAATGAGAAATGAATCGAACCTGAGCCAGTACTATTTTTAGCTTCCTATTATAGTTTTGCAGTGAAACGAAAGGCGAAAGAAATGAAATTTCCCAACGACGTCATCTCATATATTTTCTGGCACTTTCCTGCGTCTGAGTCAACATTATTCATTGTTTGCGTTCTGCTTGTTCTTCCTCCGTCTGTCTGTCTGTCTGTCTGTCTGTCTGTCTGTCTGTCCGTCTGTATGTCCGTCCGTTTGTCTGTAGCAATTTATGCATACGCAACGTTGACAAACAAACTGTTGCACGTCTGTGGAGGCTGCCTTAAACTATGCTATGAATAATTTACGGGCAGGCAGCCGAGCAGCAGCTGCGAGCTGCAAGTGCAACTTCAGCGTCGCATGAATTATGTGAAAAGCACGCACACACACACTCGCACACATGCACCATTTGGTTGCAAGTGACCGGCAAAGTTATGACATTCAATCAACTTGCAACGGACACTAGACAGTTACAGTTACAGTTACAGTTGCAGTTGCAGTTGTCGTTGTAACTTCAACTATTACAGTTGCTCGCAGGATTCACTTTTGGCCCTTGACTCGGCGTCCTTCGGGCAACTGGACATCGGAGCTGCCTCTTGAAAAACGGACATTGAGCTGTTTACAGCAGCCAATTAGATGGAAGCTTCCTGCTGCTGCTGCTGCTGCTGTTGCTGCAACATGTGGCACTCGATCCATGCATCAAATAAACTGATGCAAATGGCCGAACACAAGTATTTGTTGCCCATCAGCAACGAGAAGCGCGAGGGTGGCAAGCAAAGTTGTTGTCAATCTATTATTTGGCTCCCCCAAAATTAATGCAAGTCAATTTATACAATTAGCAAAGCTTAAATATATTATTAATTTCCTTAATTACTTGACGAACAACTGGTACAAAAATAATAATTTTAAACAGATATATACTTTATTTATAGAATTAGCAAATTTATTACTTTTACTTACTTCAATTGCTTTGCATTTACTCAAATTTTCCTTATATCGCCATAATTATTGAGAGTTCCTATTTTATGCATTTAACATTATTGTTTAAATTGTCAACTGCAGTTTTAGTTTAATGTATCAAAATCACATATTTATTTATATAATTTCTATTGCATTTGTTTTCAAGCTACCATCGACAATTTTCAGCGTCTTAGTTTGACAAAGTCACATTCTACACTCTAGAAAGCGATATCATTATTGAGAGATTTTTTTCATATTATCGCAATTGCTTTAATATTTTGAAGAGCATCTTTAGTCACATTTTTACTACAGATATCAATGTCATTATTGAGAGATTATATTCATTAATTTTGCATTGCATTATGACTGCATTTTCTACTTAACAATTTGCAGACTACTTAAGTCGCATTTTTACTTCAAATGCCGATATCATTATTGAGGGATTATATTTAATAATTTTTCTTTGCATTATGACTGCATTTTCTTCTCATGCCACCCTCAGCAAATTTGCAGTGTTCTGCTGCAAGAAAATGTTTGGAGAGCAGAAAGCATTGAAGCTGTTTCGATTTCATCTGCAAAATCTGCAGCTTGCAGCTCAAGTTGAACTTCGAGTTGTTACCAATTTGCTTTTGGCCACTTCAACATGCCACTTGCTAGTTCGCTCCGATTCAGTTTAGTTCAGTTTAGTTCAGTTCAGTTCACAACATTTGATTCCTTGTAGATATGCATCTAATGTCCTTGTCCTCGTCCTTCTTGCCTGTTATCTCAGCGTGCGTTGGCTCGCTTAATGGCAAATGCTTGTAAGTCAATTGCTCAGATTGCTCAGAATTAAGTCCAATAATTGCCAATAACACACACACTCGCACACACACATGCCACGCCTTGTGGGCGTCTCAGTGTTGGACAATTGCTTCTGCAATCAAAAGCAATGTCAATACAAACAAACAAACTCACACACACACTAGTACGCATAAATAAATCAGTTATTCCGATACGAGCGAGTGCAAAGCGACGTATAAATAAATATTATAAACACGTTCGCCCTGCGTTGCCAACCGATAGCGAGGCATATCAAAAATCGCCTCCAGTTGCCACTTCTTGCAGTAGTTGAACTTGATATTAAATTAACAAGGTCTTTAATATAAACCTCAATATAATTTGATGCGACTTATGGCAACAATTTCTAATTTTGCCATAAGGCAAAATAAATCACAAATAAATAGTAATAAAATAATGATGAATTAACAACAAATTAAAAAAAAATAAATAATAAATAATTATTAATAATATAAATAAAATTATTATTAGAGCGTTAGAGCCACAGAAGCTTTCCATTAACTTATTCAACAATTTCTCAAACATTTTTTTGAAATTGAACGAAAATAAATAATATTCAAATAGGAAAAAAATTCAAAATAACTTAATAATAATAAAGAAATATTATAAATTAAAGCTGCAATTAAAAAAGCAGAAATTTATCACCGAAAAAAACGAAAAAATTATAAATAATTCATAATAAATTAATTTTATATAAATAATGAATTATTATATATAAAAGCTCTCATTAATTGAGTAAAAATTTCTCAACGAAAATTAAGGGCAAAAACATAATAATAGAAAAATACAAATTCATAATAAATTAATCATAAAATAATAATGAAGAAATTTTTTAAATTTAAGCTGCCTTTCTCATAAAAAATAAAGCACAAATAAATAATAATATTAACGTAGCTTAAAAGACTCGTAACATTTTCAAACAATAATATTGCAAATGAATAAAAATAATTAAAAAAGCGCTTTTGTATCTAAATTGAAATTAGCTAAAAAGCTATCGTTAATTATGCAGCTCTTCGTTAACATATTTAAGCTATTCTATGCAAAAATAAAGGTTAAATAAATAATAACAAAAACTTACACCCAATTTCCACACATCTATGCTATAGCTCTGATTTTTGTAAATTATTTAAAGTCACTTAAATAGCTTGCTAAATATCATTGAACCCATCGATAATAGAGCAACTTCTTATGAACTTGTTTAAACAATATATTTTGAATTGCACTTAAATATTGCATATCAACAGTATTGTGAGAGTATTCGCCTGTGCGGTGTGCGACAATTGTCGGTTGATTTCGATTGTGATTGCAGGCGGCGTTCGGCGTTCAGTGAATTGCGTCGTCGAGTGCAGAACGCTGATTGAGCCTTAAGCTTTTAATAAACACCACGAAACGAATATTACGCATACGCCGTGTGGCCACAAACAAAGCGCTTTATTGTAGTCGTGACTGTTGCTGTTGTTGCTGTTGTTGTTGCTGTTTCCTGCCCACGCACAAGAAATCGCGCTGACAAATCGAATGTCCCGCTGGGAAAGCACTCGACAGCAAGCGACAACAACAAACAGAAAGAAAGGGGCAGAAAGGAGAGAGAAGGGGTCAAAGCAGCTATTGTTCCCACTGTCGTTGTGGCTGTTGTTGCTATTACTGTGGGCATCTGAGGGCAGCGGACAGAACACAAATGCAAATGACGTTTAGCCAAAATGGGAATCGCAAAAGTGCGACACGCTTGAAGTGCAATCTCTTGAGTGTTCGTTCGCCTGAGCACTTGAGCCGCAAATGCCGCAGCGGCAAATCGCCGGAGCATGCCGCTGAAAGCGAAAGCAGAGAAAGTGACAGACAGACAGACAGAGAGAGAGAGAGAGAGAGAGCAAAAGAGAAAGAGAGAGAGAGATAGTTGGAGTTGAGGCTTAAGTTGCGACTGCCAAAAGGCGACGGCAGTTCAAGTGAAAGTTGTGCTCAGACATTTCATGGGCGGCTCTTTAGCACACACACACACAAACACACACAGCAAACACACACTTTAAGCACTTGAAAAAGGTTTTTGGTTTTGCGCCCGCAGCTTTGTTGCTGCAACCCTTTTTTCTGCAGCAGCCTCAACAGCTTCACTTTGTCTAGCAGACACACACACACACACACACACACACACACACTGCTACACACTCCCACACACACTCTCACAAACACTCACTCCCACACACACACAGTCGCTATAATCACATCTGCCGCATTCGGAAATGTAGCCCGCAAAAGTATGCTACGATTTTACATTCTCACATTGCCAGCTGTCTGCACACACACACACACACACTTCTACACACCCACACACACACACTTCTACACACCCACACACACACACCCACACACACACACCTAAGCACACACAACTGTGCGTGCGTCTGCTTGGCTCAACAAAACAAAATTCTTTGCCACATATTTCTCACTCTGCGTCGCTTGCTGGCGATTAAAGACTCGCAAGTCATTTCCACTTACCAATCTTTCTCTCTCTCTCTTTCTCGCTATCTCTCTCTCTCGCATTGTGTTGATAAACGCTAGGAAATTGGCACGCAAAGAGGCAGAAAAAAAAGACGCCATAAATTGAAGAAGCTTCATTATGCAAGCGAGTATTCGCTTTCAGTCAGCCTTAAACTCAGCTTCTGCTTCAGCTCGCCAGTTGTTCTTGTGGCCCATTAGAGAGAGAGAGAGAGAGAGACAGGGGAGAGAGAGAGCGAGAGAGAGAGAGCTGTCTAAAAGTGCAGTTGCGGCGCTTGTTAAGTCTTCATATCGATGACATGCCACACAAAGTTGCCGCAGGCCACTCGCTGCTAATGCAAAATGCATAAGCTGTTAAGACAACGGCGTCTGAGCTGCAGTTAAAAAGGGGGCGGATGGGGCACCGGGGGGAGTGGCATTTCTTGCCTGAGTGCACTCGCAAATGTTTTGCGTGGCAAGCCGAACGAAAATCGTATTGTTTATATTCTTATTGTCGCAATATTTTCACAGCACATTGTTTATTGATGAGCAGACTGTTGAACAAACACAGAGACACAGTCGGACAGACAGTCGGACGGACAGACAGACAGACGGACGGACGGACAGACGGACGGACAGACAATGTAAAAGTAGGTTGACAAAACCGGAAGACTTGAGCTTAATAGAGTTATCAAAAATTCAAAACGCATTTCAAATCCTATTGATTTGTCTGCAGTGCAGACAGAAATTGAATGCGTGAAATGTGAAACACATGTTCTGTACGATATATATCGACAGTGAAGCCTGCTTAAAGCGAATCAACAGTTGTCTGCCAGCGAATTTGCTTGCCTTACACTCGAAGTTCATTACAAATTACTTCATTTATAAACTCGTCAGTTCGCTAGAACTTATAAAATCGTGTAAATATTTTATTTCAATTTCATTTATATTTAAAACCGACTTCAGGTTCAAATTTATTTTTCTTTTAATTTAATGTCGATTTCTGCTAGTGTAAGTTTTAATTTTATATTTATTTTTATTTTAATGTCGACTTCAGCCTTTGCTAGTTTACATTTTTTAAATATTTTATATTTATTCAGAATAGTGTTCGTTAAAATGTTATATTTATTTTATGCTTGCAAATATTAATGAAAAAATTAAAATGAACAACTTTTGAGTTAGTATGAAGTTAAGGAATAGAAGAAATAAAACACTGCAAGTTTTAATGTACAATGGTGAATTATCTCAAGAGAACTTGTTTTGTATATTGTTTGCTAACTTCGAATTTTTAAATTGTTGTACAAATAGGTTTTACTTTTATTATTTTGGGTGTAATGAAAGTCTATATTTATTGATTACAATTTTTTCTATTCAATATAAAATTGTTTTGAATATTTTCAATTGTAATGAAGTTCTTAATTAGTATTATTGTAATTATTCTTCTATATGTTATTTCCATTGTCATTATTTGAAGTCAAAGTATGTTTCAACTTAGCAAAGCTTCACTGTACACAACGTTGTGATTGTGGCAAATTCCCATTGCTTCGCTAGTTCTCAGCATTTGGGACCTGCTGCCAATTTCGCTTTATCCATCAGACCTTGTATTAAATCAAAAAGTGAAAGAAATAATAATAATAATAATAATAATGGAACGAGCGTTCGTTTCGACAGGCGAACTTTACTTTCGACATAAATCTGCCGTGTCTTAAAATTCAACTTGAGCTGAGGCCAAAAAAAGTAAAAAAAAAAACAGACTCGCTATTTTAAAACGAAACCAATTCAGGCTCGAAATGTGGACTTATTATAAGACGGAATTGAGGCAGCTTAGATGGGATTCCGTTTTGCTTTGGTGAAATTAGTCTATCAGCGGAATATTATTACTTTGACTTTGGCTCACTCGCTTTTCCCGCCATTTTCATGGGCGAAATCATGGCAGAAAAAGCGTGAAATGTCATGTGTTCTGCTTCTCATTAAGCTTCATGCTTCGATTGGTTGTTGTTGCTGCAATAAATCGGATTAAAACCACAGTTTCTCACCCCATATTGTGGGCGGCGGGCGGTGCCACGCCCACTGGCTACTTATGCACATTCATGGTCAATTGCTAAATTTTGATTCGCACTGTTGTTGTTGTCACGCTTTAATATTTCATGCAGGGGGCCCCAAAAAGCATGCTATAAATTTTGCAAATAATTATACCACGCAATTATGGACGAAAAGGTATTCGAATGTTAAGTAAATAAGCCGACCGTGATTATGCAAAATGAATTTTGACTTTAAATTGGGTCACTTCAGCAGCTACAGTCATTAGCATTATTATTACAGTTTGCATATATTTAGACCTCAACTGCGACCGACAAAAGCATTCGAATTTTTCTGTTATTTCTCTTGCTTTAGTTTTTCTTTCTAAAAGCATCGAAATATGCCACTAATTGAATTTGGGATAGAAATATTTTTGTATTATTATTTATTCTTTTTATTATAATTATTTCGACCACTTTTTGGAATAATTTTCGCAACTAATTTTTTGGCCTAGTAAAATAATAAAACGATGTTTGAATTATGTGCTCCAATTTGCAATTGGGAGCAATGTTCTATTCATAATAATTCATAATTAACAAAAAATAGTTACATATGTACATAGAATATTTTTTAAAGAATGTGGTCGATTTATTTAAGTATGAAATATATATTAGAGCTTATAAATTAGCCCGCTAGGCTCAAACATTTTTTATGTTGCAATTTTCTCAGCTGACACAGAGAACAATGAATAATAATTATAATAGAGAATTTATGTAGTTATTTTTGTTCATAAGGACTGTTTTGCTAAGATAACATTGGGAAAAAATAATTATTTTTACAGTTTTCATATATTTTTTTTATATAAACTACAACTAATTACAATTTAATTCAGCGCGTTTGTGTAGTTATATTTAATACTTATTTATATTATTATGAATATATAAGACACTTTAACGCTTTCCAGACGCTTCAAGCTTATTTATTTAATCACCCAACTCTCATTTGAAGCTTTGAACATTCGCTTATTTTATATATCAACTAGAATGCAATTTAGTTAATTATATATATATTATATATATTATATTATTATATTATATATTATTATATATGAAAATATATAAAACTGTTTAACGCTTTCCAGACGCTTCAAGCTTATTTATTTAATCACCCAACTCTCTTGAAACTTGAAACTTTGAACTTTCGCTGCTTTGAGCATCGCAGTTAAATTCACACTTTATCTAAACTGGAATTTGCGGGCAACAATTGCCACTTGAGCAACAATGTTGTGCGCAGCTTGTTGCAAAGTTAATTTTTTACTGCACATCTGCAGTTGCAGGGTATGTGAGAGTCGAGCAGTCTGGCACATCGTTGCTTTGCGTTGCGATGTTGTGCACTTTGTGCCCTATTAAATATACATACATATGCGCATTTATGTGAGCGTCTTTCTTGTGTATATTGTTTTTCAGTTTTTATTATCGCATTGCGCTGAATTTGTTGTTTTCTTTTCTTTCGCTGGCTGTGTTTTGCTTTCGCTTTTGCCTTCTATTTTTTTATTGGCTTTTCCGTTTTCCGCTGGCCCTATAAAATCGTATTCGCCCAGTTTGTTGCCTTCGAGTTGCCAATAAAAGTCAAAAGTCAAATGCTCACACACCCAAACATATTAAATATATATGTGTACTATGTGTGTGTTGAGCAATTTGGGCAATTGTCCAGCTCTAAAGTGGCTGGCAGAGCAACAAGTACAACGAGCAGGACGAGGGGACTCATAAAAGCAGCAAGCAGCTCTTGTCCTTCTGTTAACAGGACATGCCCTCGACTGTCCTGTCAAATCGCTGCGCTGGCACTGCGATAATAATACTCGACTCCTTGCGAAACCAATTAAACGACTGCCCCCCCAAGAATTATGATATATTATGTATCTAACAAGCGTCTCTCACTTATATCAATTGTGAGAATTTCATTTCAGTTGTGTAACTAAAAGTCAATGCTGAAATTTAATCAAGAAACCTTTTGTATACGCTTTGTGCCCCGGGCATGCTAATTTTGTCAGCCAATCAAATGCACAAAGCACAAAGCAAATATATTTTTGTTTTCATATGACTCTAGGTAAAATAAAAATGAAAAGCTATATTAATAGAGATTAAAGCAAACTGAGCGCAAAATGCTCAAACAAACAATTTAATCGCTATTTAGAGCTGCTTATTAAACTAACAAAATAAAGCCTTGTCTCTTTTTTCATTGCTTGCCAATAAATAGTTGTCTTTAAATAAAATTAGAGTAAAATTAGTAAATTGATTCCAAATTTATCATTGTATTTAGAGCTGCTAATTTGGTGAAACTTCATGTTTTAGTATGACTTCAAAAAATCTTGTCTCATTGTTTATTGCCTGCTAATCAATAGTTGTTTATAAATGGAAATAATATTGGTAAAATGCAACGCTTGACTGTGAACAATTGGTTTAATTTTGTGCGACTTGATAAAATTTCATCTCTTTTTTATTGATTGTTAGTAAATAGTAGTTTACAAATACAAATATTATTTACAAACTGCATTTGAAGGCTTATTATGTTGACAAAATTCAGCAACCGCAATTTATCAATGGCAATACAATGCATTTTAATAAGCATAAATATTGTATTGTGATTTATTATCGGCACAATTAGTCATGTCTCGTATTTATTACGTGCAAACAAATAGTTGTCAAATACAAATATGATAGCCGCAAATTATGTTGACAACAAACTGTTGACTGTAAA
Organism: Drosophila ustulata; assembly: GCA_035047365.1. Taxonomy (NCBI): domain Eukaryota; kingdom Metazoa; phylum Arthropoda; class Insecta; order Diptera; family Drosophilidae; genus Drosophila; species Drosophila ustulata. The sequence continues at coordinate 12,332,860 of JAWNPT010000080.1, forward strand.
CAATTGCTTCGCAATTTATTATTGCATTTAGCGCAGCGAAATATTAATTAAAACCTTTGTTAAGCCCAATTTAATTTGCGCTTAATTAAACTGCAGTGACCAAAGCGTGAAGAGTATTTAAGCCACAGCATATGATAAAATAGCTCTGCTTTATGTTTGTGTGCGAGTGTGTGTGTGTGAGTGTGTGTGTGTGTGCGTGTGTATGTGTGAGAGTGTGTGTGTCTTGCTTTGCGGCTGGACAGCAGCCAATTGAGCAGAGCAGCGAAGTCCCACAAGCGACAGCAAAGTTCACAATTGAATGTCAAATGAAGTTGACTAAAGGCAAGAAAACGTTACTTTATTTTTTTTTTTTTTTGGGGCAAAACTTGATGATTGTGCATAATGAGCGGACACAATGAGAACCAGAGTGAAAGTAAAAGTGAAAGCTAGGTAGCTAGGCAGCAAAAGCTGCAGAGAATCTCCCGAATAAATTGAAGGGCAACTGATTAGATGGCCAGCCAATAGCTTTTCTCCTGTGCACAGAACACAAAAGATATAAATAAATGTGTGTGTGTGTGTGTATCAGAATATTTCACATTTATCACAAAGTCTTGGGAAATTCATTTTATTACATATCTGCTCTTGGAATTACAATGCAGTAGTGGGGATTCTCTGCAAAATAAACTGCAATTTAATTAAATAATTTTGCCACTTGTATGTTTGGTAATACTAAATCGCTTGAATAGTTGCAACGTTCGTTGCAGCGTGATTTTGCTGTACAAATTCAATGACACTGTAAGCCTGGCAAATATTTATATAAATTGCCAATGACAACATTTCAACAGTAGATCTAAGGCATTATCAATATCATTATCATTATAATTATAATTATAATTATAATAAATACATATAAATATGTATATGTATGGTTAATACCTATTGTACTTACTACATATGTCAGAAATTGTATACGATTCGAATTGAATTTCAAATAAAATGGCATTTGGCTCCACAAACCCAACCAACAAAAATACAGCAAATTCTCATTATAATTATAATTATCATTAGCATTAGCATTAGCATTAGCATTATCATTATCATTATCATTATCATTATCATTATCATTATCATTATCATTATCATTATCATTATCATTATCATTATCATTATCATTATCATTATCATTATCATTATCATTATTCTATTTATTCTCAATTTATTATAAATATAGTTCATGGTCAGACTTCTCCATCTGCCATTTTACAGGGTATAACTGAATTCCTCTCTGCTCGGTTCTCTCCCCCATTCTTGCTGATTGTCCTTCACTTTTGTGCTGTGCGTCAACATGTTCGCTTATCGAATTACGCATTGGTAATAATTTTATTTTATTTTGCAGTTTAATTAGTGCCTGGATAATTATTAACTGTTGCATCGCATTTGTTGTGGTCATCGTTTGTTCCGCTCTTTGTGATTATTTGAGTCAACATTTATTTATTTTTTTTTCGCCGTGCTTTTTATTATTTTCTCGTTTTTTGTGTTCCATTATGTTTGGTTTTTTTCCCCTTCTTTTTTTGTGACGCTCAAAGCGACCTTTTCGGGGCCATAGCTCATTTATTCCATTGCGGGTCTCGTCCGGCGGCCGTCAGAAGAACGCTTCGATTGCCATCAATTGGACTCTGGGCCATTGGCATTGCCATTTCGCCAGAGCTTGGCCTCCATAAATGGGCCAAATTTCAGCTGAAATCCAACAAAAAAGGGAGAGAACTGCAGCAACAAATGTCGTATCAATTGTGGGGGCAAAACAACTTCCATCTGCCTGTTCTGTTCCATATGCTATCTACTTTCGTCTGGCTGCCATCTTCTTGCTAGAGATGAGGCTCGAAATTAAAAAGAAATCGAGGAATTAAATGGAAAATAAATACTATTGTTGTCGACTAATTGGATTTATTTATTCAATTTGTTTATTTAACTTTCATGCATGTCACTTACAAATTTGATTATGCTAATGAAATTAATTGATGTTGCAATTATGAACAAATATTATTTTATTCGTCTCAGTTCGAATGCATTTACAATTCATATGGAAAGTATTTACTTAAATATCACATATGCCTTTTCTGATTACTTCGCGTGTCACGCACGACAGGACAGGACACGACACGCACCCTTCACTAATCCAATATTCTCACTGGCCTCTGACCATTGTCCACATTTATGGACGTAATTGAGTGCATTACTTTTGATTGCCTTGCTCAGCGATAAGGTTGAAATAAGCGCGGCAAGGCAATCAAATAATGCTGCCATCATTTCAGCCTGCACACTCACATACTCACACACTCAAGACACTCGCTGTCGATTTAATTGAGAAAAGTGATTCACATGAGCTTTCTTATGAACTTTTGCCCTTCTGACCGCCACACCCAATAACTGACTTCACCGCCGACTTTTAACTCGCCTGACTGAGGCCTTAAGGCACCACTAAATGTTATCTTCAAGCTTAAAGTGCAAAACCTGTTGATCAAGTAATGAAAACCTAATGAAGTGTGGCCACTTTGAGAGCAGGCCTAACCACTTGCTAACTGAAAAGGGACGCAATAAGAAAGCGTTGCCAGACTGTTTTCAATAGTTGCTAATTTCCCGAAATACACCCATAAAATAATAGAATGACTGCAAAATAAATGATAATTTTGAAATAAATAAAAACGAAACTATTTGATGCTGCCACAAGGCAACAAAATAACAAAACAATAAATAAAACGTGTAAAATATAAACAGACAAAAAAATACCAACAATCATCAAGATTACAAAAATTAATTAATCAATATGAAAAAAATAAAAACTTAGTATTATGATAAAATAAAAACCTTTTCAAATGAAAGTAAATTAATTGCTTAAGAAAAACGCAACTAATTGTTGCTGCCCCAAAACAAAAACAAATATCTCTACATATGGAATATAAACAAATAAAAATAATATGAAAAACAAGTAAAGAAGAAATGTATGGAAAAATACAAACTAAGATAATAAATAAAGAAATAAAAAAATATATAAGATTAAAATAAATAAAATGTTTAATAGAAACTGAACAATTCGTTGCTGCTGCCTCAAGGCAACAAAATAACTCTACGAATAAAATATAGATGAATAAAAAATACCTACTTTAATCAAGATAACAAAAAAAGAGTTTGAATGAATTCTATGAATAAATAAAAAAGGTTATTGAATAGAAAGTGAACAATTCGTTGCTGCCTCAGGACAACAAAATAACTTTACGTATAAAATATAGATAAATAAAAAAAATTACTTACTATAATCAAGATAACAAAAAAGAATTAATATGAAAAACCAGCAATGAAGCAAATTATGCATAAAAAAAAAGTTATTAAATGAAAAGTTGAGCAGAAACTTAACTATTCGTTGCTGCCTCGAGGCATGTCAGGGTGTGCGTGCTTCGGTGTCACTCGCACTCATTTCGCAGTGCGTCACTCTCCCACACTCTCTCTCTCTCTCTCTCTGTCATTGCTTTAACCGTCTGCGACTTGTCTTGCAGATTTGCGCCATTCAGCACGTGGACGTGTGCATGTTCAACAATGGGAAGTTCAAGAACGTCGTCGCCGACTCGGACGCCATTTCGCCGCCGGTCGATCGCACCGTGCCACCGGGCGGCACGCTGAACACGACGGTGTCGCTGCGGCCGCAACGCGGCCCCACCAAGAACTGGATCGCACTCGAGGACACGCTGCAGCGCAGCACCGAGCCGGACGAGATCACCGGGGCCATTGCCGCCTCGGCCATTCGCTCGCCCAACTTCGTGATGCAGGCGGCCCAGCTGCTCGCCGGCCATCCGCTGGCCAGCCCCGCCATGGCCCTGCCCCAGATGCCGTCGTCCGCCACGGGCTCGACGGCCTCGACGGCTGCGGCGGCGGCGGCGGCAGCGGCGGCTGGAAGCGGCGGCAACTCGGCGCCCGGTTTTGTGGACGATCGCAACGTGTTCGCCATCTACGTGTCGTACTACGTGAAGGTGAAGCTGACGCTGAGCGGCATGGGCGGCGAGCTGTCGCTGAAGCTGCCCTTCGTGCTCGTCCACGTGGACGAGACGCAGCGTCCCGGGTACGCGGCCGCCGCCGCCGCCGAGCTGCGCATGGAGAAGCTGGCGCTGCACGACGTGCCCGCCGGCCGCAAGGGCGGCAAGCGATGCGTCCACGCCTCCACGTCCACCTCGTTCGGCGACGGACCCTCGACGAGCGCCGCAGCTGCCGCAGCCGCCGCGTCGGCCATCGACGAGATCGAAATGGACTACATAGAGGCCGTCGAGGATGAGTTCAACATTTGTGTCCCGGTCCCGGTCTCGGTCCCGGTCCCACAATCGGGAACTGGAAGCGGTTCGCATAAGCGGCGATTGCAGCGCAGCGAGACGCTGGCCCACGACTACGAGGACAACGAGGAGCAGGAGAACCAGCTGCAGGTGCAGGTGCATCTGGAGCAGCAGGTGGAGGAGGATCGGCTGCAGCGCCAGAAGAAGGCAGCCGAGACAGGTGCGGTGCCCAAGACAACAAATGTCTGATTCCGATGGTCGCAGATGTTTGCCAAGCGCAAGAAGTCCTAGACGCAGACCTAGACGCAGACGCAGGACGAAGGACATCAGTTGGCAGCACACGAACTACGATTTTTTAGCAAGAGTATTAGCTTAACTTAACAATAAGCAAGTTAGCCATAAATATTGTACATTGATTGCGCAAACGAGTTGAGTATTCAGTTTCGGTTTCAAGGAGGCCACCTCCGAAAGTTCCGCATCCCGTCCCCCGAAGTCCCCGCAAATCCAACCCATGCATGGGCGAGAGGAACAAAGCATATGGCGCATATAACTAGCAGCAACATAAGTTAAGCAAACGGTAGCAAGGATTCATAACTACGACCTGACCAAGGGTATCAGAGGTCAGGTCAGGTCGGATGGCACACCAAAGTGTTTTTAGTTAGTTAGTGATCCACATCAATGGAACGCATTGAAATTGTGTAAATGCAATTCAATTGAAATTGGGAATTTGAAAAGCGAGCGTCGTCGCTTCGCATTGAATTGAAATGTCAATCAAAGAAATAGTAAATTGATATTAAACAGAAACGATATTAATCAACATACATAGATGGTATATATAACTACTCACTCGATACTTGGATCGATAATGGCAAAGCAGCGTAAAACATGATGCAAAGTATTTTAACAAATATATATCTACAATACGAATACAAACGGAAAAATATATATATACATATATGTATATCGATGTATACCCGCAACTAGTTCAATGAAATTGACGTTAATATTGATGTGCAACTACTATACAATATACTATACGATATATACAACAGAGTATGCAATATACAGCAAAATATATACATATACACTATAAATGTAATTCGATATATAGAGAAAGCGCATCCGCAGAACATATTCAGTATACACAACTTTTGAATTGATAACTAACCGTAACCATACGATACAAGCGATACAAATATATATGTGTATATGATAGTAGAACATATTCAATATTCAAGATATCACATATATAGTACTATTCGATTACTAATTGGCCGTTTCATAGTCCATATTTCATACGATAATTCAAGAATATTTAGTCGAGACTTAAGCGAACGGACAACAACAAACGTTGTTCGCATGCCCTTGCAGATCGTCCTTACAATGCAGATCAATTAAGAACACACACAACAAATATAATAATATGATGATAATAGCCCGTCACTGAAGAGTCTTATGAGCCACTTATTCCGATGGGATATACCATATAATTTCGATGCTTAACCATTTCAATGCACCAAACAATGCAGAGACACAGTTTTTCGCATGAGACAGTTAACTTGATTTCGATAGCTGCAAAACGCCGCATGGCAAATTGCATTAATTATTAAGCTAAACTTAAGCATTAAGCCAATGGATTAATGATTGCACTCACTGCGCTGTAACTGTACCTCTAATGATATACCATACTATATAGAGAGAGAGAGAGAGTTTGAGATTCTGCAAGGGTATCGAAAGGAGAAGAATTTAATTGTCGCGGTTTCAGCTGAAATGTATTTACAAAAATTGCCTCTAACAAACACATATCTGTGAGTTTTCCTATACAATTTTCGACACTTTATTCCGTTGTTTTGGCCCCGAGTTTTGTATTTCATTTCAAATAATGTGGACATCTAATTACCCTTGTGGTTTCTAATTCGCAAATTAATTAAACAGTATTTGCAAAATGCGAAATGCGAAATTAAGTTAAATACACTTTGCATAACTTTAACGATGCTCTGTAATTTGTGGGGATGATTTGAGATACCCTTTGCTGTAAAACAAGCGAATAGAAACATGAGATTATCTGACCGCATAAAATGAAAATTATTAATAGGTTTATGCATTTGTAAATGCATTTGAATTATTGTGAATACTCTGAATGAAGTGTGGAAGTGAATCGAATGTCTGGATTGAGTGAATGAAATAGTACACGAATAAGAATAATAATGCACCAAAATGACTATGAATGTGACAAATGCAAACGAATGTGAATAATAATATGACTATATCAGAAATAAAGAGGCTTTGAATATGAATATATATTTAAATGCAAATGGAAATATTACGAATATGAACACGACTATGAAACTACATATGCATGTGACCATGACTATGAAAACGCAAATGAATATGAATATAGTGACTATGATTATGAAGATGAATATGAATATGTATTAATGTACTCGCACACAGACACTATACTATATATAACTGCTCCATGTTGAAGAAGAAGACAAGATGACATCGTAGCTGATTAAGAAGATCTCCGCCCGTAAAGAACAAAATAAAAAACACTCAAATACACTGGATACGCCAACGAAAACAGACGATAGAAAAAAACAAACAAACATATGTATTTTAGCCAACCTGCAAATTGATGGATATACATATATTCATACACACACACACACACACACATAAATACTTAATGTAATAACGATGATTCGTTCATTCATATTTAGCCCATGGATTTTAAATGTGTTTTTTTCTAGGCTCTAAGCATATTGGCAAACTAAATGTTCAAGTACTTAGTATAAATGTGTATATGCATATGGATGTCTAGTGTTAAAGCGCAACTGCTGTCATGAATTTATGGTCACAAGGACAATTAGTCAAGTAGTCAGTCAAACAATATTCAAGGCGATCTAAAAATACATATGTATGGTTTATCTGTGCTCTCAATTTACCCCGACAAATATTCAAGAAACAACACAGCAAAAATTATAATTAATAAGGCCATAAAGTATTTCAAATATGAACTAGAACAAAAAACAAAAAACAAAAAACTGAATGTGATGCATTTCTCTGAGGACACAGAAAAAATATAAAACTAAAGAGCTAAAACTACTTAGTATGACTATATTAACTCTTAACGCCCCCCCCCCCCAAAATATATATATATATATATATACTATATACAAACATACATGGATATATAATTGTATCTGAAATTATATGTGTATTAAATGTATTTAGCTTAAGGCTCATCCAAAAATCATCAATATTTCATCTAGGGAGCTGGACCAATATGTTCTCCACCCGTGTTTTTTTTTTTTTTTTTGTGTTTGTTTTTTACTTGTACTTTTTTGCTTAGGTTTAAAACTCGATTGGACTTGATTAATGAATGGCTAGGGTTTATGCAATTACGTATATAGCAAGCACGTCATCAAGACCATCCAAAGAAAACATCGTGAAATAAATGTTAAACATAAAACAATATAAATCCTGGCTTTCAACACAAAATCGGGGGGGAATTCACCAAATTCACAGCGTGTGTTTCCAAAATATTTGCTCATCATCAAAATTGGACCATTAGCAAAACTCACTGCAGTGCGAACAGAACATCTTGGCTCGAGTCCTTAGGGAGCTGATGCCAATATTAGATAGTAGCATTGCTTTTTAGCAGCACTGTTATTTCAAAATCCTCAGCACTGTTATTTCACAGTTCTCCGAAAAGCTTTCGGAGTGCAAACAACGCGTGGGTTACAAGCTTTGCAAAGTGCAAAGCTGCAAAGTTCAAAGTAATTATTAAGCAGAAAAGCTTATTTGTAAAAGCTTTAGGCAAGGACTAAATGGCTAACAAAGTGGATAAGAACCCCAAAGCTTTCGGCCAAAAGACATTGAAATCGACCTTTTACTTTAATAGCTATTAAGGATTTTTTGATTATTTCTCCCTCTGTCGAAAACTTTACAAGTGTCCGATCCTTAGATGACTGACTCGATCGATATAGTTCATCCTTACGAATCGAATGCAACATGTCCTGGCGAAATGCGCAAGGATATGGCCGAGATAGAGCATTTTTTCGTTAAAGGACATCCTTACTCCAGCTATAATTCGGCAGGATCCTCACGGATTTCAAAAGGACATGCATTTTTGTAGTCATAAATACAAATACTATCGATTTGCATTCAAAGATTTCCAGGATTAAACAAAAAAAATCATCGAAAATTTCTACAAGGGGGTGCCATGCAAAAATTGTCCTGAAACCGGATTTTCCACCGTAACTTCGCCATTTCAAGGACGATTCGGATGTCCTTTGGCACATCGATAGATATTGTCAAAATAATGCAGAATCTATAAAAATATCCTTGAATGTCCTTTAAACGGCGGAGAAATATGGACTTTTTTATTTACAAAAAACTAGCTATATCTCTGGAGTCCTTTGCAGGATCAAGTTGAAACTAGTGCCAAACAATTTGTTTCAAGTAGCCCTACCAACTGGCCAAAGGACATTCAAATCGTCCTGCTACTTTCTGAGATATCCTAGATTTTTGGTTTTTTACTATTTTCCTTTCGTCCTGAGACTGAGATTTTACAAGTGTTGGATTCTTAGATGACCCCCTATTTTTTTGATGCCAATCGATAGAGTTCGTCCTCACGAATCGAATGAAACATGTCCTGTCAAAATGCGCCAGGATATGGCCGAGCTATGATCCTTTTTCTAATTTGAAAATAACAAAATAATGTGCAGCAATAAAATTTTTGTTGCATACTTTTAAGCTGCGTCAATTTAAATCATAGTACCGCCAACAGACCATAGATGGCGCCAGTAAACTGCTTGTTGACTCGAGCGGCATGCGGCCAACGTATTATTATTATCCTCATGCTTAGACCCCTATAAATCCCGTAAATGAAAAATCCTTTTGTTTTGTTTACATAAATTTTTAATAATTTTTATTTGATTTTTAATAATAAATATATTAATTTATTTATTTTCTTCCACTTGTATGTTTTTGTTTTCATTTTCATTTTCTTTTCTTTTTTTGTTGGATGCCATTTTGTGGTGCGCCTTTATTAATGTTTTTATGTTGTTTTTTGCTCAACCACAATAGTTATTCTGTTTGCGTTGTTATCGTATTTGTATATCTGAGTATGTGTGCATGTGTGTGTGTTGGCGTGACTGTGTGTATGTGTTAACACATGCATACATAGACATCGACATACACAGACTGACACACGAGCAGATCAATTTGAAGATCAGTTGTTTTAAAATCATTTTGTTAGCTACAAGAAATGATTATGTCGATAAGCATAATTGAAACAGTTAACAAATTGAAGGAGTTAGGTGAGTGTTAAAAGCGTAGATAAACAAATATTACATGTTGCATGTTGCACGTGGGCAAGTATGAAACACAATGTTTTTTTCTTCTCTTTGTTGATGCTATTAATTGACTCGAATGCGATATCATGCAGTTCCCTCACCCTGCACTCTGCATGAAATGCAATTAAGTATGCCGTTTCTAGTCACATATAAAATGTATTTATATATGGTATATATCTATGATGTATGCCTATATGTATGTATAGATATATCTTTTGATGCTGCGTGTATATATATATATATACTTTAAAGTTTCCGTTACACGTTCGTTTCTCATTCGATTCAGATTTTTTGCTTTTGTTTTGTTTTTTTTTTTTTTTTGATTTGGGAGGCAAAAAAGGCACTACAATCTAATAAGTTAAGACGATAATGACAAAAAAAAAAGTTAATTATGTATATATAAATATATTTATATATGTAGATGTAATATATAAGCCAGTTATATAGTCAGTTTTCAACTTGTGTTCTAATTTCGAATTTAAAAAACATGCACAAAAATTGGTGTTTCAAGTACTCGAAGTAATGCTTAAAAATTCGTTTAAAATTTCTAATTTCTTGTTTACTGTTACAGCTTTTCCACATTCGATTTTCCTACTTCTCTTCTCCATTATCTACGTCTACGTTTATCTTCTTCGATTTGATTTGCTTTCGTTTCGTTAATGAGGCAAGTTCAAAATGTTAGGCATATGATTGATGATGATATTCATTCATTATTTGTTTAATTGAATTCGATTCGCTTCAAATGAAAAATGCTCAGTGCGACGCGACAGCAACTGTTGCGGCCACTGTTAATGTTACTGTTACTGTTACTGCTATGGTTACAGTTACTGTTAACTCATTTGAAAGGAATGGAAAGAACGACTTAACATGATTAACAAACAGAAGTTGTACATCATCTACACAATTTGAAATTGTATTTGTATTTAGATTTATTTAATATGCTTTGTTTTTCATTTATGCTTTTGTTTTTGTTTTTGCAGTTAACAGTTTGTTTGTTTAAACCTATTTATTTTGTTTTGTTTAGTATATATGTATATTTAAATATTCATTTATTTTGTCACTTGCAAAAAAAAAATATATATATATTTATACGTATAGTATTTAATGTTTTAATTTCTCTTCCGTATTTTACGATTAGCTTTAAATACAATGTAAGGATTGCAATAAATTAGTTAAACAAAAACGAGAAAGACGAAAGGAGAAATGGGGGGAAAATATATATATTTCATAATCATAATAAATTAAACAAATAAAAAAAATACACATAGTTTAACTGCCTTACGCTCAAGTCGTCAACTTTTCAGAGTTTTCTTATTATTTTCCTTTAGTTTTGTTTGCTTGTTTTTTGTTTTTTTTTTTTTTTTGTTAGACAACAATAATGTTTTTGTTTTGTTTAGATGTTGTTGATAATTAAATGATAAACTACGTTTAGTTGCTTCTCTAGAGTTCATTTATCGGTTGTTGTTGCTGCCGTTGTTGTTGTGGTTGTTGTTGAGGTTGTTGCTGCTGCTGTTGGAAACACTGCACACGTTACCTATTGAGTTATTATTATTATTTTGTTTCTTGCATGCTTCTGCATTTTGGTTGGTAGTACATACATATAAGTAGATATCGTATATAGTTTACATTAATATATAGTATATATGCCTATATAAATTCATTGCTTAAATCGCTGTACTCTTTTCGCGTGTGTTGTGTGGTGTTGTGTTGTGTTGTTTAGTGTAAGTGGCTGGGCGGGGAGTGACAAAGGCGGGGAAGGGGCGACAATCAATTATCGGGGAGTGTCTGTTTTGGCCAATTGTTTTTTTTGTATATTTTGAATTGAGGACAAGGCTTTATAAACAAATGCGAGAACTTAAGTGATTCTGTTTCCTCGTTGTGCGGCGTGGGTTTGGTTGGGTAGTGTAGAGTTGTGTCGGTGTTTTTATATGCATATAGCAACATGTATGTACATGTAAAGTAAATAAATAATATAGAATTTGTATACAGGTAATGATAACATACATATACACTCGATTCAAACAGATATATTTCTGCATCACATCTGTTTTTGTCAACGCTTCTTTTGTTTTTGTTTTTCTTTTTTTTTTTTTACTCTGCACTTGAATTTGTTGTTTGTTTGTTTTGTTTTGTTTTGTTGTTTGTTATCGGTTCATATTTTTTTGTTTTGGGTTTTTGTATTTTTTTTTTTGCTTTTTTACGTTTTTTTTTACTTTGTTTTTGTTCAACTAGTTAATTACTTGCACACATTTAATTTTGACATTTTAATTTGTATAATATATAAAAGTTATTTATGATGTATTTCTTGTTATTTCTTTGTTTTGCTGTTGTTTTTGTCGTTATTTAGCTGTTGCTGTTGCTGTTTTGTTGTTGAGGTTGAACCTTTAAGGAAATGGAAGCGGATGGATATATTATTTCTTCTTGTTGGTCGCCAACATTGGGGCGCTGCGCTGCGGTGTTGTCGGCCGGGATGAGTTCATGCCGCTGTACAAATACTTCGCCTTCTTCTCCGACGGTTTCAAGATCTGCAATGCAAAACAAACACACATTAATATTCTATAGTACTAAATAGTTAGCTGATAGTTTGGGCTATTCCATTAAATATAATAATTAATGCATATGCATATTTCTAATACAAATATATTCTTTTCAATATAGTATTTCATAAATATATTTTAATTCACAGACAGACTTCAATGACACATCTACTTCGCACCTGTCTCGATTTATTTCATATACCTCATCTCCATCATATGTGCACCATAACTGGCTCAGATTATTCTTTAATATGTCTAAATATTTTTTAATAATTCAATTTATTTTCGTATATATAGTATATATTTTTGGTGTTAAAGTATTTCTATCTATTTCTTTCTCTCTCATTTTCTTTTCCATTTTATCTCTATCATATTAATTTTTCATATCAATTACTATTATTATTTTTTATTGTTTTTTAATACATGTAAATAATTAATGGAAAAAGTATTCCATATAAAGTTTTGAATTATATATTTGTGATATTATCTAAAGTATTTGATGAATATAAATATCTTTTGCTACAATAAATATTTACTTTCCAACTGTCTTTCTTTATAAGCAGGAGATAAGGTTAAACCCATCGTATTTATATTTCCACCTGACTCATTTCATATTCAAACTTATTTCCATCATATTTATCTTTCTACTGCGCTTAGACTTACCTGGAATGAGCACATGAGCGTGTCGTCCACGGTCATCATGCCGCCAGCATTATCGAATTCGCCGCAATAGTTGGGCGCCGAGAAGAGTGTGACCAGCTGGCGGCGCGCAAAGAACTCGTAGCCATCCTCGACAACCTGTGCAGAGCAGAAGTGTGACCAGTTAATCATTTGTATATTCGAAATGGTGGTGCGGGAGATTTGAGCTTACCTGATGTGCACGACAAATCAAGTCCAGCTCGTGTCGATTCAAGAATTTGGAGACGACGTCAACGCCAAAGGTGAAGCTGACGCCGCGATCGTTTTCGCCCCAGCCCTGCACATCCTTGTCGGGATCGCTCCACAACAGATCGCAGAGCAGCCCAGTGTCGGGCACGTCTGTGGGCCGCATCAGACGGCGAATCTGCTCCATGCCCTGCAGATCGGGACTCAGGCCGCCGTGGCAGCAGAAGATCTTCTCGTCGATGATCGCGGCCACGGGCAGACAGTTGAAGCAGTCTGTGAAGGTCTTCCAGAGTTTCACATTGTAGCGACGCTTGCACTCGTCGTAAAAGCCTGCAATGAAAATTTATCAGTATTTCTGTCTGTCTGAATGTGCGTTCAACACTTAAGAAACAATGCAAACAGTTTTCAGCTAACAAATCTATTTAAATTACGCAAATCTTCTGTATTGTAATATTATTCAGCACAATTGTTTAACCAAAATGGATGGTATTCAATTCATAACTGTTGCCCGTTTTCAACTGTCGTCACATGTAATTCTGGAATATTTTTATGCTGATTTCCGCATTCCACAAAGCATTTCCAAGCGCCCAGCTCGTATAAAAATATATTGTTTTATCCTAGATGCTTGTTTATAAGTTCCAGATAAGATCCACAACTCTACTTAGTTGTTCCACGTATTTATTTATCACATTGTGTTAGCTGCTTATTTCTTCATTCCATACATCATCCAGATGGCATAAATTTACTTTGCATAGTTGTTGATCGTATATAAATATCATTCTATCCCGGATGCTTCAGCCACATGCGATCCACAAGCGCCTAAACTTACTTAACATTGTTGCTTGTATTTAAACATATTTCTACATTTCGCATAGCATCCACTTGAGATCCACAAGTGCCTAGAGTTATTTTTACATTACAAAACTTTCTCAATTTAGCATCCACATGTCATCCACAAGCGCCTATTGTTGCTTGCATTTAAAAATATCATCACATGTGTTTCCGAAATAATAATGCTTATTTTTACGTTCCACATAGCAGCCACATGCGATCCACAAGCGCCTAAACTTACTTAACATTGTTGCTTGTATTTAAACATATTTCTACATTTCGCATAGCATCCACTTGAGATCCACAAGTGCCTAGAGTTATTTTTACATTACAAAACTTTCTCAATTTAGCATCCACATGTCATCCACAAGCGCCTAAAGTTACTTTCTATTGTTGCTTGCATTTAAAAATATCATCACATGTGTTTCCGAAATAATAATGCTTATTTTTACGTTCCACATAGCATCCACTTGTGATCCTCAAGTCCCTAAAATCTATATCACATTGCTGTTGCTCGTATTCATTTGTAACTTTCGCTTAGAAGCGCATCTATACGTTACGAAAGTTACTTTACATGGCTGTTGATCGTTTGGAAATATTGTAATGTGCATTTCAGAAGTACTTCTCTGCCGATTCGGAGCATTCCACATGGCATCCACAAGCGGCACAAATTTTGACTTACCGTAAATTCTATTAATACTGGCGCACTCGTGGTTGCCGCGCAACAAGAAGAAGTTCTCCGGATATTTGATCTTGTAGGCCAGCAGCAGGCAGATCGTCTCGAGCGATTGCTTGCCCCGATCCACGTAGTCGCCGAGGAACAGATAGTTGGCGGCCGGCGGGAAGCCGCCGTATTCGAACAGTCGCAAGAGATCTGTGTACTGGCCGTGGATGTCGCCGCAGATGATCAGTGGCGCCTCCAGCTCCAGCAGTATCGGCTGTTGCAAGAATATCTCGCGCGACTTCAGACACAAGCCGCGCACCTCCGCCTCCGTCATTTGCACCTGCTTCCCGGTGCGGCAGCTGCGCACTGAAAATTCCAAAAGCCCAAAGCGGCGGTTCGTTAATAAATGATGTGCAGATCTGATGCGACTTTCTAAGGCACTAAATCATTTTAAATGCTAGCACAATTCAATGAGGTTTAGGGGGCGGTTCACAAACTAGATTATCGACGCAAACAGAGTGGTCAAAAGTTGGGGGCGGGTTCGGGTAAACAATATGCAATAAACATTGTTCTTGTTGTTGTTGTTGTTCTGGCAATAACAGTTGTTGTTGGTGGGAAAAGCGCAAAGAAATTGTTGCCTACTTTGTGGCGCAAAAGAAGCGAAAAGCGTGTGGATTATAAATGTGTCTTGCAGCGCGAGAGTGGGCGTGGCAGTGGGGGGGGGGGGGGGGGGAATGCGACCTTCAAATGTGCAGCACAAAAGCGCAATGCGTGCGAGTGTGTGTGTTCATCTATTTTTACGGCGCACATGTCAACGCTGGCAAGATTATTTGAGGCGCAGTTTCAGCATTTCAATTGCATAAGCGAAGCCCAACAAGTGGGCGTGTCAACGCCTACCACACACACATGCACACACACATGCACATTCGTCTGTCATTTACTTTGAAATTAATTTTTCGTTTTCATGTTTTCATCTGTCTTGCGGCAGCAGCAGCGGAGAGGCGACGTGTCCCTCCGCTGGGATTGCAAGTAGGTCGCCCACACACACACACACACACACTCTCACACACACACACACAGACAGTGCTCGCTCGCAAATAACAAAAAATTTAATTAAATTTGCATACAGAAAACAAAGCAGAAAAACGCAAGCAAACAACAAAAAGAGAGAGAAAGCACAAAAATGCTGTGTCAGCATTTGGCCTGAAATGCAGCAGCTGAAACGAACTTGGCCACATTTCAAATGAAGCGATGCCGTCTGTGTATGTGTGTGTGTGTGTGTGTGGGGCATGCAACGGCAACTGGTCAGCGAGGCGAACGGGCTTAAAGTGCTGCAAAGGGAATTGAAAGCAACAACAGGATTTTCTGGCCAGCCTCGCAGCATGTGCTTTTGTGTTGCAAGTGCAATTGCAATTGCATCAGCTGTGATTGCATTATTAATCATTCGAGCGCAAAGGGGCAACAACTAATTCAAAATATAAAACAATTAATAATTTCAACTTTTGCCACCGTTTATTTGTGCCCTTAAAGCGGCTTGCTGCATTAACATAACGCGGCATTTCCGGGTGTTACGACAGCCCTTTTAACACACACAAAATCCGCTCAAGTTGTTGCAGATAAACTCCAAATTATGCGCACCAAAGGATGAAGCAAACATATGTGAGAGACGAGACGAGACTCTTTTCCTTCTGTCTAGGACCTTCTTAACAGCAGCAGCACACTTTTGGACGCCCGCTGCATAATTTACCCCCGAGGAGGGAGGGAGCGGGAGAGCAAGAGCGGAGGGCGTTCAGTTGAAGCACCCTCCACAGAGCAGCTGCCGACTCCAAAGTGCTTCCGTTGCGCGCATACATTATGCAACAGCTGCTCCACTTTGTCTCCGCCTCATGTATAGTATGTTCAAGAAGTCACTGGATTGCCTTGGCGTGACGTGATTTGTGGATTTAACCGATGGAATGTGTCACGCTTCTGGCATTGTTTCTGCCTAATTTCGCATTCGCATTTAGGACTGATCTTTGATTGAATATTTTGGTAATTTAAGCACGCCGAATTAACCCGTTCTTACAGGTTATTAAACGTAGTAATAATAAAATAAATGTATACCAAGTTATTCTAAATCGTTTACCAAGTTAAGTTGCTATTCAACATGTTTTTTTTTCTCAATAAAAACATATTTGTTACATAGCGAACTTAGATTTGGATATTAATTATGAACCACAACCATGTTCCGTATATGAATAAAGCACATAATTATTTACAGCTTGTAGAGTTATGAGCAAATGACTTTTATAAAATATTACAGGGGAAGGCTTTTTTCCTAGCAGTTGTTACATATCTTCTTTCTTACTTTTTAGTTTGAATGCTTTAAAAAATAAACAAAATGTCGCTGACAAAATACAAATTATTTTATCTAATTTATATAAAGTAAGTCACAACAATTTTTGCATTTGTATGTCAACTTAACTTAGAATCCCCTTCAATCACTGTGATTTCAGAAGCTCTGCGAGTTATGTTCACAGTTTTTTTTGCTCTGCTGCAACAATGGAGCAACAGAGTAAATAGAACACGGCAAGCTAGAGCAATAGAGAGAAGCGGAAAGACAAAAGCTCGCATATCTCTATGCAAATTTCCGCAGTGCAACAACCGCCGTCGACCACAAGATATGCTTTCCCCTCCCCATCGTCCCGTTGCGCTAACCAAGAGACATTTGTCCGCATAATACAGACGGGGCAGAGAGGAAAGACTTTTCAAAACAAAAAAAAAGAATATACATATATGTAACAGAGAGAGAGAGAGAAACGAACTTTTTATGCGTAAGCAAAAAAGACGCGCGTGTTTGTTTTTCATGCATTTTACATGAGAGACAGCGCTGAGCACGTGCCACCCTCAACACACACACACACACCCTCAACACACACACACACACACACACACACGGACACACACACACACACACACGGACACACACACACAAACACACTCGCTCTCTCTCACATATGCAGCATAGTTGACAAAGCAAGCAGAAGCAGCTGTCGCCGCTGCCTGTCAGTCAGTCCATCAGTCTGTCCATCAGTCAGTCAGTCAGTCATTGGACCAGTCACAACTTTCTATCTCTTGCATCCTGCGCCCTTCCCCCTTCCCTCCCCTTCCCCTTCCCCTTTCCCCTTGTGGCTCTGCTTAACTGGTTCATCATG
The DNA here is from genome assembly GCA_035047365.1 of Drosophila ustulata. Lineage (NCBI taxonomy): Eukaryota > Metazoa > Arthropoda > Insecta > Diptera > Drosophilidae > Drosophila > Drosophila ustulata. The sequence goes on from JAWNPT010000080.1 coordinate 12,350,629, forward strand.
ATTAACATTGCGTCGCCTTCCGCTGTTCCTGCCGCTTTCCCCATCGCTCAGGCTCAGGCTCAGGCTCAGCTCACGACACAAATTAAAAATGTAAAAGATATTACACGTGTCGTGGCTCTGCGCAGGGCGCAGCGAAGGGGGCGTGGCCGCTGCTGACAGTGCACTGCAGTTGATGGCTCAACCTACGCGTGGCGCCGCGAAGCATGCAACACTGCAGCGTCTAGTTGCAAGCCAGCCACGCACAGTGGCACGCAAGCCAGAAATAAATATATATACATATATAATATCGATGAACTTTGATACATTTATTTTTATTTGCAAGTTATTTCATTCGAATTCACTTATAAACAAAATATCCTGCCCGGCATCGCACTTAGACTGCAGTAAAATGTGTTTGAAAGATTTTGTTCAACTACTACGACAACATTTTCACATTCTTCAACATCCGCAAGATTTTAAAACAGGTCTTGAAGAAGAAACTTTATTAAATTAGGAAATGCATTTAAAATATAAATGAAAGTTTAAAACCTTGCCTTGCATTGCACTCACATCAATCCATCGAAGCTTTAAGCCAACAACGAGTGTCGTCGATCAACATGGGACATCTACATATATTTTCACCCAAATTTACATCTCTATTCCAAACACAAACCTAAATCACTTTATGATATTTTTAAGCGGAGCTTAAATAAGATTTTATCAACGTTGTGTTAAAGAAAATATAATATAAATTCCATAACATTTATACCTGGCTTAACTGCCTCTATCTCCAATACAAAAACCCACGCAAAGTGCCACAAAATGAGGCAAGAAAAAAAGCAACAATTTCTAATACATTTATACCTCAAGTGGTAATGAAAACATAAATCGCTAAGCTGTTATTTAACTGTTATTTAATTTAATTGATTTTACAACTAAGCGCAGCGATAATCATAATGCTTAAAAAGTTGCCTGTACTCAGTGAACTTTATGAAAAAATACAGCTTAATAATAGTTGCACATCAAGCTTTGCAGTTTGCAACACGTTCAGTTTATTTTAATTGCAATTTAAAACTTTGCTGCCAAAAAAAAACTTGAGTAAAACGTAATTATTAAAACAGTCATAAATCGTTGCCTTTAAATATTCATATATTTGCCACTGTCGCAATTTCTCATTTCGAATTCACTGAGAACTGATTTAATCTCGCAGGCAACAAAATTGTCTATCTTGCAGCTTATCGACTTTTGCATAATGTCAAACTAGAGTGAAAAATAAATTATAGCTGCAATATCCTCTTAGCGTACACATTTGATTCGATTTGCGAAATTTGCAAGTTCCAACTTGCGACACATCCTCAACTTTACACATCTAGCCAGAATGTCAGCTTGTCTGTCTGTCTGTCTGTCTGTCTGTCTATAGCTGTATATCTGAGTGCGTGTGATGAGCTGGGAGATGAAAGCGCCTCGAGCTGGGCTATTGTAAATAAGTAAGAGGTCCGTCTCGCACTTCGTCGCCTCGCCCTTTTGGGCTTAATGAAAAATCTGCCAGCCATTTCATGACCCGATTACTCGACAACTCTTCAAGCGACAACGTAACTGGGGGGTTGTGCTGGTCTCCAAACTGGAGCAGAAGTTAAACATTTTGACGCTGCTTGAGCAAACTTTCAGAATGGCAGTGTGCGCTGCAGAAATGTTTTAAGCCATTTAGAAGAAGATGGCTGGAAGGGAAGGGAAGGCAAGGGGACGCAGAGAGCTGTAACGAAACGTAACGTAGCAAAAAGCAAATTAACTGAAAAGCCTTTCGCTTCTGCTGCTGTTGACGGTTTAGTTTCAGCTAAACAGGGCAAAAGGCAAAGCCAAAGCCGAAGCCGAAGCCAAAGCGAAAGCAAAGTGCAAAGAGCATGGAGCACACACAGATACGGAAGCTGGAAGCTTTGCATATCCTGTGTCTGTGTCTGTGTCTGTATCTGTGTGCGTCTGCAACCATTCGTGGCATGCAGCAGATGCTGCTTTGCAGTGAGACGCTTTGACTTCTTGCCAGCATGCAAATTTGATTTTCCAATATTTGTGGTTAGCTGGAACAAATGCCCCAGCGAATCCCAGAAGCGAATTTATGTTACCAGCACTCCCAAAGTTCTCGAGAAACATTCTTTTATGCGTTTACTTCTTCAAGATGATTCAACTGGCGCATTGCTTTAAGAACTTTGCTGTGATTTACTCTGAATGCTGCAGCTCTGTTAATACACAGTTCAACTCTTCGCTCTGTTAACGAGCTGTGCAATGAAACTACAGTTGTTAAATTCATATTGCTATTAAAAATACTTAAATATTGTATGTATATATTTAAGTGCGTAATTATGGCTTAAGAAACAAACTTCTTTCTTATGTTAAGCTGCTGTTAATACATTAGCTGCATTTCAGTCAGCCACTATGTTAAGCTTCTGTTAATATATTACAGCACTGTTAAGCTGTACTGTAAATGACTTTACAGCTAGTTTAACAGACTTTCAATATTTTTCATTATTGCTTAGTTTATACATTATTATATATTATACATTATACCTTGAGCTGTCAGTTTAGGCACTATGTTAAACTACAGACCTGTTAAGCTACTGTTAATTACTTGACTACTTTAACTGCACTTTTACTATTGTTCATCATTGGCTAGTTTTTGCAATTTATCCATCTATTACATAAAATGTTTACTGAGTTAATATTTTACTCACAACTTTACAACTTTTGTAACTGAATTAAACCATTCTTAGTCATTAATTGTGGCTTCTCAGCAATTTCAAATGTTAAACACTTTGCTGCATACTTAAGATCGAGCAGCAAAATGTCAAAGCAACCGCTGAAGGAATCGGCAATTAGAGCCACCTCAGGTTTGCTTTTGAAATTTCTGGAAATTGCAATTGCAATTGTTGTGGTGTTGGCCACAATGTTAAGCGTTTTGCTGAGCATTCTCAATCTTAATTGCAGTTGACCAGGCGAATTCCTTTGCTCCGTCCATCGGTTATGTTAATAAATTTGCGGTTTACGGAGCGAACCTTTTAAACGCTTAACAATCTGCAAACTGTGTGAAACCCAATCAACTTTCAATCAAACGCCCTTTACATCATCTTTGCACTGCCTATGTGCAATGGTCAGCTTAAAATTTAATTAACAGTTTGGTCAGCATATAGAACAAACACACACACACACACACACACACACAGCGAGAGAGCGAGAGGAGGCCTGAAGAGCAGCTGCGTCAAGTGAACCACAATCACATTGACCCACATTCGGTACTTTGATTCAATTAATGCCCATTTCGGGTGCACCCAACACTGAGAGAGCGAGAGAGAGATAGAGACGAACAAAGAGCGGGAGAGTCGAGTTGACCTTCAGTTTAGCAATCGATAGCAAGAAGGAAAAAAGTGGTCGGTCTCTTTGGGATTGTCTGGAGAAGCGTGTGGAGTCAACATGGTGGTAATTACAGCTGATTACAGGGTTCAATGTTGAAACCTCCTTTCTTTGCATACCCTGTAGCCATAAAATGCAGCAGCGAGGTAGCACGTTCGCATTCAACTTATAGTCTGGCTATTCTCAAAAATTTCAATGTCGTTTCTTGGTCTGCATATTCTGAAAATTTCAGAGCGCTTTTTCTACAGCGTATCTGTGTCGCTTTGGTTGTGAGCTGGCTCCTTAGCTCCATTTTGCCTTTGGCTCCTTGCGAAAACACAATTTGCATGAAACTGTTGTCATTAATTGCCACGCCCTGGCCCCAACCCGCCGCCCCTAAACGGACTGCCGTCGGCCTTTGCGTGCTCAAGTTGAAATTCCAGCAAAATGAAGCAAAGATAACAACGACAGCAGCAATAACAATAGCAATAGCAACAGCAACAGCAACAGCAACAACAAGGATAAACGCCTTTGGGGCTGGCGAACGTTGATTAAGGACAAGTGCAAAAAGAATTTTCGTTTTAAATTGTTTCGTGGCAAAGACGACGCCTCAAACTAGACTCGCCAAATGCATATTAGACATACTCGAAAATGCTTCCGATTTACATTGACCCACTTGGCAGCGGCAGCGGCAGCGGCAAAGGCCAAAAAGGACACTGGACAGACAGCGAGGTGGTGAAGGGGGCAAGAAATCGACAAAACGATTTGGTAAACGCACAATTAGGGAAATGACAAAAGAAAAACGGTAATAGGCGTATCGGTTAAGCGCTCTAATCGTAACTGAACCGATGTGCCATTTGGGTATCACTTCAATCGGTTAATTGTGTGTCGATTGAGCACTCCAATCGTAACCGATTCCATTTTTCATAATTTAAGCATGTCGTTTAAAAATAATTGGTAAATTGTGTATCGGTTGAGCACGCCCATCGTAACCGATTCCTTGGGGTCTTAAATAAGAAACCAATAATGTAAGTCATGAGAATTTTCTAGCGAATCGGTTAGGTACTTTTCTTTTCTTTAAATATATATTGTTTATATATTTAATATAATTATTACTTCAAAATGCGACAAACTCAAATCACTTGACACTTTGCTTTAGAACCGATTCGTAACCGAATCGATGCGATTTCAAATGAAGTGCATGCAATGCAAACTGAAATTGTTTGACGTCAGATTCTGGACATCTGAATCGGTTATTAACGTAACGATCAAACCGCTTTATAGCCAACAATATGTGATCAAAGCGATTTCTCAAGCAATGCAAATCGCAAGCCGAAAGTCACGTATCGGTTAAGCAATCAAACGAATTGCCTGAAATGTGCAACGCTTTGAGTGGCGATTCATTTTCCAGCTCGATTGCAGCACAAATCGCCGCTAGTTCTTCTGGTGTTGGCCCATTGGTCAAGCTAGATTGGTATTGAAAGCATTTGCAACCGTTTGCATCATTCGTTCCACATGCAACAACAGCGAACGGCGAACGGCGAACGCCAAACGGAATGCGAAGCAAATTGCCCAAAAATTTGTGGTGCTTTGTTGAAGCTTCAACAAAAAAAAAGAAGAAGAAAGAAAAAGAGAGAGAGAGAAAAACGCCACGTAGGCGAAACATATTTTGTAAATGCTTCCGTTTCGCATTGACCTACTTGAAGGTGGGAGGAAGGCGTGGCAGGTGCTGAGCGGGGGGGGGGGGGAGGGTGGTGAAGGAGAGCGCGTGAAAATTTGCTTAAAAGTCGCCACTTGGACACGTGATGGGAGCACCGCAAACAGGGGATGGCGAAGAGAGGGGCGGTGAGGGGAGGGGGGGAGAAGCAGCCCACATTTAAGCACATTAGCGCTGATTATAACGGCATTTACATGACAGCCCTGAGGGCTGGCGAGGCGTGCCGAGTGCTCAGCACAATTACAACTGCTTCCCACTAGGCGTATGCGTAATTTCTTCTCTCTGCATACGTGTGTGTGTGTGCGTTTCATTTGAAATGTTTAATAGAGCCATAAAATAAACATTGAGCAATTAACATTGAGCGAAGCAAAGTGAAAAACGAATCCAAATTCAATTATAAACGAATTTTTGTCTATAAAATTGAGAAATGCCTCAGACGTGTCAGTCCAGACGACTGCGAAACACCCTGCAATTATTTCCAAGAACTGTTTGTTTATGTTTATTTCTAAAATTTAATAACTCAATTCTAGACTCAGAAGATGCAATAGAAATGATTTATTTATAGTAATTCTATAAACGGAATTTTGGCATTTTCAATAAACACAAATATTTACTTAAAATAATACACAAAATTGCTCTCAATGAAATATTGATATTAAATTATGCAAACCAAAAATGCGTGTTTTATAGTTAAAATTATAAAACTATATTATAAAAACAACTACCCATCACTCAAAATATTCATATTGAATTTAGGAATAATTTGTATTAGCTGAAAGTTTCCTAGTTAACTTTAATCGATTATATAAATTATACACATTAAAAAATATATTAAATAAGCAATTATACAAATTTCTCAATATTAGCAAATAAATATGTAACATTTTGGACAAATTAAAAATCATTTGTTTTATGGATTTTCATGGATTATTTTAGCGACCACGTCGCTTATACCCCAAAGTTTGTTCTGGCTTTTATAACTTACAGGGTAGCCAAATGAAATCTAAACAAACGGCAAAGCAAATGCGTTATTAGCAAGTTGTAGTTTCGCTTAGCAACACAAAATGTGTTGTTTGGAATTCGACATTTTTTCTCATTTTCGTTGTTCATCTTTCTTGGCCGCTCTCACATCTCTTGATTTTTGTTTTGTTCTGTTTTTGGGTCGAGAATTTCACAGTGCAGAGTTTTGAGGAAACATTCAAATTGATTGATTATGCAAAGAGTTGCGATTGAGATTGGAAAACACACGAAATATACGTCTAGAAAATCCCTGCAATTGTCTGTCTGCAAGAACATTTCTGCAGCTTCTTCTTAGTTCGATTTTCTTTTCGCTCGTGTCGATTTTTAGCGCTTGTTTTATTTCCATTCATTCGAAATGAAATCCAAGGCGAGAGGCAGGCGAAGCAGTCCACAAACGTATCCATTGAAGCGATCTATTGTAGCCGTGCCGTGACAGCAGCTGCTACTCACCAACCATCCCCCCTTTGATTTGGCAAGCAGACAGGCAGCAATGTGCTGCTTTCTACTTCAGTGCGTGCCACGTTGCGTATGCGCGCTATTTATAAAAATCAATTTCTGCCTGCGAAGGCAGAAGGCAGAAGGCAAACAAACAAACCAGAAACAAACAGCGCAAGAAATAAATAAATAATGCTGCTGCTGCTCCGATCCAAATCGAAGCCTGATCGACCTGCAGTTACTCCGCAAAATATTCCACAATTCTTCCCCCCCAATTTGTTGTAATTTTACGACTCGACATCAAATTTGCCTCATTGCCTATGAAGACGTTCAGCTGGCAAATTGGACGATTTCTGAACTCAATTATGTGAGTGGGCCGTCGAAACAAAACTTTGAACTCGTCAATTTCTAATCAGTGGCATTTTTATAGATTCCATTCGCAGCATTCTTTTCATTCCTTTCGCCTGGCTGCCGAAAATGCCGAGCGGCAAAGTCTGAGCCGATAAAAGCTGCTTAAGTGCCGAAGCGTTTTGAATGTAATTTCTTCTGGCTGCCCAATTGATGCAATATTTCCACGAGCAGCAGCTCCATTAAGGGTCACTTGCAATCAATCATCAGGTTCATTGTCGAGGTCGAGTGCAGCTCTCTCTCTCTCTCTCTCTCTCTCTCTCTATGACCTTTTTTACCCGCCCCGTTTGCTTTAGTTTTTTTCCCATATTTCTTTGCCTGCTCGGCTCTAGAAAAACAATGACAAACTTGAAGGCAGCGCAGAGCGTGTGCAAGAACAACAAAAACAACAACAATGAGAGCAGGCACAACGTCAAATCTTATAAAATAAACATTTATTTTTAGCACTGCGCGTTGTTGTTGCTTTGTTGCTTCTTCTCGCTTTCGGTTCGCTTTGCTTTTCTTGTTAATTCTCAAACTGGCGAAATGAAAAATGGAAAAAAGCACGCGGGCAAAAAGAAAACACAACATTTTTCAAGCGCCACAAGCAACGGCAACAACAACAACAGTAGCTAATTCAAATGCCAAACCCCTCCCCGCAAAACCCTACACCCCTCCCTACCTCCCTCTCTCGCCCCTTCATCACCCCAAGGCGCTTCAAGACGATCGATTTCCTCTTTTTCCACAGCTTTCATCTTTAAGGTCTCAGCTAGTTGTATTTTCTTCTTGACGTTTATATTTCAAATTATTTTCAGCTCTTGAAGCGATCGTTTTCATCTTGATTTTCGTTTCTCGTGGTTTTCTCACTGTTCCAGATTTTCCGATTTTTTCGTTCTCGAAATAACATTTGTTTTTCTTTTGTAATTTATTGTTGGTTCTTTTTATTCTTTATATTTTTCCTCATTTCTTTAATATTTTTATAAATTCTACTCCAAGTTTTTCTGTATATCTTAAACGTTTTTTTTTTATTTACAGAAATAATAAGTTTTGTTTAGTATTTGTTGTAATTTACTGTTTGCTTGTTATTCTTTTTCCTTATCTTCATATATTTCTCATTTTTCGTAGTTATATTTCAACAATGTCTCTAGCAAATGTTTTTTTTTTTGTTCAACAATAATTGTTTTTCAAGTACTTATTTGTTTTTCTTTATATGCTTAATCTGTCGCCTTATCTTTGCGTGGGTTTTCTTTATTTGTGTCTAATTTTGTTAGTTACATTTGAACAATTTTTTCTATATATTTTAAACGTTATTTGCCTTGTCTTTCGTTATCTGCTGCTCACTTTTTTTGTTTATCTTCCCTTTCTGTCTGCCTCTCATTCTTTTTCAAGCTCTCTCTCTCTCTCTCTCTCTCTCTCTCGCTCTTTCTGCTGTGCATCTCAGTGTTTATATTTACCCGCAGATCACATTCACATGATCCTCCTGTCTCCAACCCCTTCCCTTTTCCTTACCCCATTTGGCCCATTTATCGAGCACTGCAACTGCGCTGCAAGCTGTTATCATATAATTCCTCTTGGCTCGCTCTCAAGCCCCTCAAGCTATTCTCTCTCTCTCTCTCTCTCCCTCTGTGTCTAGCGAGTGCAAATTCCATTTCATTTTATTTTATTTACTTGGGGGTCTTTGCTTAATTAGCGACTACTGTTTGGCTTGTTGTTGCGCTATTTGTCGTTGTTTTTGTTGTTGCTGTATTTTTGGAGGAGGAAGCGCAACGCCGACACGGAAGCTTTTGCAAAAATGCTCCCACACACAGACGCCGCCCCGCCCCGCCCCTTTTCAATTGCCCCGGCGGGCGCTGCAACACTTTTGGATCGACGCCAGCATTGGAGGCGCTGTGAATCATTTCAGCTTTCGGTCTTTCATTTCTTTTCGTTTATGCTTCTTTTTTTCGGTTCACTTATCTTATCGCGGCGCATAATTGAAAGACACGGCGACCTTAAAATATAATTAATAAATAAAAATAAAATAAATAATCTGATTTGCCGCTCTATATAGACAGCATTTGGCATGCCACATGCAGCACAGAGCACCACATGCCCATCCATATTCACGAGGCCAACATGTCGGCTACTGAATTATGAGTTGTTTTTCTGTTTTCTGTTTTCGTTCTTGCGCAGGGGCACAAAGTGGGGGGGGAGAGGTGAGGGAGGGAGGGAGGTAGGGAGGAAAGAGGTGGACGCGACGACACATTCAGTGGGTCAGTTGAATTATCATCGCTCGATTGGAAATCGTAGTTCGACAAACACTGCGCATAACTTGCGAACATTACGTATACGTAATCTTTGCAAATTAATACATGTCCAGCTCGACAGCTTCTCTGCAAATTAGCTAAATTGAACAACGCGTCCGATTTTTGGCTCATTTTTAATTCAAGCGCAACTCTGTCAAAGCCCTGAATATTTAATAGGCGATATGTTCGCTTATTTGCACTCTTCTTATCAATTTTTCATTGCTTATCGATGTGTTTTTCTGTGTGTTCAACTTCGACGCCTACAACAAAAAAATAGTTGTGAGTATTTGCCTTGTTTTTCCGCGCATTTGTTTAAATATTTACCTGGCCTATTTGTTAATTAATAATGAAGCGCCCGCAAAGACCTTGTCCCATTTCCGAGGTCGTTCTGTCTGTCAGTCTTTCCGTCTCGTGAGCCTAACATTGCTTCCCATTGACGTAATTTTCGATTTCATTTATTTACATTTCGCCTTGAAAGCTGTTTTTACACACACGGTTATTTTGTGGCGACACGGCGGACACAGGACTCGCATGCAACCAGCAACCAGCAACCTGCCACCTGCAACTTGCGACCTTAACACCTCTTGGTGCAACTTGGTCGCTGTCAATGGGCTCAACAAATCCGTGTCATTAACAGTCAGAGTCATAGCCACAGTCATAACAATAACAATAACAGCGACAAGCTTGGCTTGTTGGCTTCCATTCGACAAACAAATAAGCCAAGTGCGTCGACTAACTCGATACCCTTTCTTTTCTGCAATTGGTATCTGTAGAAACAATTTACCACCTCAAAGCTACAAAGTGTGTTTAGTTGAAAAACAATTAACTGCACGCTGTACAAAGTAAATAAACAATAAATATTGCCAACAAATTAAATGTGTATAAGAAAACACTTAATTATCAACAAAATTACCTACACTCTGTATCACATTAATTTTGAATGCTTGTAAGTAAATAAATAATATATACTACACCTAAACTAAATAATAAATATCGCTTACAAAATGCAGTCTGTTTTTAAATTGCTCAGTTGTAGTATATAAAATAACTTATTGCAAATTAATTGTAAATGAATAAATGATACACCAATTGATTACACCACAAATAAATAAAAGGCATTGCTAACAAAATACAGGCTGTATTTAAATTACTCAGTTACAGTATATAATATATGGAAAATAATTACAATTTAATTGTAAATGAATAAATGATAAATACTGCACTACAAATAATTAAATATTGCTCACAAGCAGTATTTAAATAACTCAGTTATAGTATATATAAAAAGTAATTACAAATGAATTGTAATTGAAAAAATAATAAATACTACACCACATAGAAAAGTAAATAATTACAAATTAATTGTGAATGCATGTAAAGTTAAATGAATAAAATATAAATATTAAATCAGGCTGTATTTAAATTACTCAGCTACAGTATATATAGAAAATAAATACAAATTAATTGTAAATGAATACAAAATAAATACTGCACCACAAATAAATAAATATTGCTTACAAAATACATGCAGTAACCAAATTACTTAGCTATAGTATATGTATATAGTAAATAATTCTAATAAAAATTGTAAATGAATAACTTATAAACACTGCTTGCAAAATACAAGTAGTTTTTACTCAGTTATAGTTTGTGTAGTAAATAATTGGGCTGCTTGCGCGCTTTTTGCCAACTTGATTTTCAACACTTTTCGTCAGTTGATCAACTTCAATGTGCGTTCATGTTTTTACACTTTTTGCCTGTTTATCAATCGCCTTATACGAAGTCGCGTTCCTATATGGCCACTACTTGTTTTACGGCTCTGCTTCAGCCTGTAACATACATTTTCAACACTTTACGCTGCACTTTATGGCCGCCTCGCCTTTTACGATTCGCAGGGTATTAAAAGCCACAAGCTGCAACCGCAAACGAAAACCAGTGCGATACCCTGCCTGATTTACGCTTCTCTTTGCTTTGTAGCGAACCTTGTCACAAAGTCAATGCTGCCTGCGGTAAGTAGCGCACAATGACGTCGACGTCGAGCCGCATTTTTTTTTCGATTCCATTTTCTTGGCTTTTTTGTCGCTCGTTCTTTTGGCTTTTATTGTGCGAGTGTGTGTGTGTGTGTGTTTTTTTTGTAGCATGCAGCATTATAAAAGCATGTGTTGCAACAACACTAACCAGCTTTGATGAGGGGTCAGGTGTTGCACACCCTCAGCCTGCCGCAGCAGGAAGCTATTACGTTCGTTGGAGGCGTACGTGCCACGCCCACTGAACTGAGACGACTGCACCTTGGCTGTGGCAAAGGTCAAGGTGTTGCTGCCATCCATTCCCCGTTCTCCGCTCTCGTCTGGGCCCCGAAACTTGTTTTAAAAATATGCCCAAAACGCCGCAAATATTGCCAAAAGCCATTTGGGCCACGTGCGCTTGATGGCCACCCACGGACTGAACGGAAAGAGGGGGGGAAGGGGAGAGGGGAGAGGTCTGAGGACTGGCCACCCAACTGCCATTGGTCAGTCTCAGTCTCAGACAGGGGGAATTAAAAAAAAACACAACACAAAAACCAGAGAGAGCGAGAACGAAAGACAAGGTCATTTGTTTGGTGCTTTGATTCACAATTGATTGAGATAGATAGCGCCAAGATAAAGATACTTTAGTATCTTTAAGATTGATGGAAACAGATACGTGGCACGTTGCAGGGCAGCTTTTAAACCCAACATACATATATTTGCCTTCATTCCTATATATAAATTGCAGGCCACGAACGAGATTCGTGAACTTATTTTCTGCTTTAATTAGCGAAGAACTTTAAAACATATAAAATTGATAGTCCCAATTACATGCATATATACTTTTCCCTTCATTATCGTATTTAATTAATATTTTCATTGTATTCATCGACAAGATCTTTGTGAATTTATAATTGATGTTCTTTTTACATACATATTTTTATTTGCATTTATTATTAACAACAGCAAAAGACTTTAATTTTACTACTCAAAAGTTGTGAATTTAAAGTTACATATTCACAATTACATATATTTGTCTTCAATATTGTATTTAATTAACGACAGCGAAAAACTTTAATTTCATTCATCGAAAAGAGATTTTTGTGAATTTGTAATTCATGTTCTAATTACATATATGTGAATTTAATGTCGCATATATTCCTTATATTAAAGTCAGCAAAAAACTTTAATTGCATTCCTCAAAAGCAGTAAATTTTAAGTTGATATTTATTTGCCTCGAAAGAATTGCATTTAAAGTTGAACTACGCTTCACTTTTGTATATTGGCAATTAATAGGAAAATAAGTATGTTGCTTATAAACTTATTTTTGGAGAATTTTGCGATGTTTATAATTGGCATAAATTCGTTCCACACACAAATTTCTGTATCTTTTCAGTTTACAGTCCAGTGAGTTCAGTGCGATGAGCATTTGGATCTGTTTATAGTTGAGAATATTTGGTACTCGCAAATGCGTTGAAGCTAAAAACTGTGCAAAATATGGATTTGAGCAGAAAATCAATTATGGATAAAGGTGCAATATATGTTATGTATGTATGTAGTTGGGAGCAAAAGTTTCGTTCCAGCAAATTGGGGTCTAGTTGAGTCGAACATAAGCCGCTTATGGTAGTTTGCGCTGCCCCAAAGCGGAGTCCTCATCAGCTATGAGGACCCCAAGAGAGAGAGAGAGTGAAAGAGAGGAGAAGGCATTGATGAAAAAGCGGGGCATGTGTCATGTATTATGCAGCAGTGGCAGTGGCAGTGGCAGTGGCAACCACATCCTGCACCCTGACAGTTGTGACCCCAATGGGGCAACAAGCTGCTACTCACTTTACTTCTTGGGATTTGAGTCTGCAGCGAGTTGTTGCTCGAAAGAAACTTTGTTGATTTATATTTTTACTGCTCATGAAATTTGCAGCCAGCGACAACGACGACGATGAGTTCGTGCAAAGGCAGTGGACATTAAAATTGCATGCGCACTAAAGTATGCAATGGGCAGTGGGCAATGGGCAAATAGCAACGCTGGCATGTCGGCAATTAGAAATGGCAGAGAGGAAGGCAGCCAGCGACTTCCTTCCAGCCGAACTTACACGCCACGCCACGCCACGCCACGTCGCAATTGCAGTGCGAGAGTGCACCATAAATCATGGCTCACACACACACACACAGCGACACTTTTTGGCCTGTGACGTCAAAGTCAGAAAGGCGTTAACTGCGTCGTCGTCGTCGTCGTCGTCGTTGCCATTGCCAGTTATTGTTGCCGCTCTGCTCTTCGCACACGTGCCACGTCTCAAATTACCTGGCCGAAGCAACAGCAGCTCATCAATTATCGATAGTCGCTGGCATGATAGCCGCCCACTGATTAAATAATTCTAAATATAATCGCGCGTTGCATGTAATTGCAATGGCAGGTAACATTTTCATTATCGCACCTTGTGTCCAGTTTGAGGCCACCTCAATTGTGACTTCATGTTCTCGACAAGTTGCTAAAATTGCTATTTCCACTCACCCCGAAACTTTCTACAAGACTTGACTAAATTTGTGCTCTCATTTTGCTTTGAGGACTGCCTCAAGACGTTGCCTAGAAAATCTGCTGTTTCTTGCTATTATTTTCTATTTCCATTTTAATTTTTATTATTGTTATAATTTTAATGTTCTTCCAATTAGCTGTATATATTATTCCAAAGTAATTTGAAATATTTAACTCTAGTTAACATTTGTTTATAGTATGTATTAATGCAATAATTTGTATATAATTTCCATAAATAATAAATAAGAAAAAAAAAGGATTTTAAAGTAATATGCGATATAAAGCGTAATTGCGATTTAATTGCACATCTAAGACAATTGCATCAATTTATATAAAAATAAGAACTAGAATAGTTTTAAATTGTAATTTAAGTGCACATTGCAGTTGTGATATTATTATGTTTTAATGCAATAATTTGTAAATGATTTCCTTAAACAATAAATAAGAAAAAAGAATTTATAGTAATATGCGAAAATATAGACAACAAAAGTTTGAATTAGTAATTGAAGTAATAATTTGTTTTAAGTAATATTTTAAGTAATAATTTGCTTAAATAAAAAATAAGTAAATAGAATTTATAGCAATATACGAAATAAATCGTAATGCCGATTTAAATATGGACAACAATAGTTTTAAAGTGTGAGTTAAGTGCACATTGCAGATAATTGCAACAACTAAGTGATATTATGTTTTAAGTAATAATTTGCTTAAATAATAAATTAAAAAAAAATTAATTTAAAGTAATATGCGAAATAAAACGAAAATCCGATTTAAATATGGACAACAATAGTTTTAAAGTGTAAGTTAAGTGCACATTGCAGATAATTGCAACAACTAAGTGATAAGTAATAATTTGCTTAAATAAAAATGAATTTATAGCAATATACGAAATAAATCGTAATTCCGATTTAAATATGGACAACAATAGTTTTAAAGTGTGAGTTAAGTGCACAGTGCAGATAATTGCAACAACTAAGTGATATTATGTTTTAAGTAATAATTTGCTTAAATAAAAATGAATTTATAGCAATATACGAAATAAATCGTAATTCCGATTTAAATATGGACAACAATAGTTTTAAAGTGTGAATTAAGTGCACATTGCAGATAATTGCAACAACCAAGTGAGCGATTATCTTGCATTGCACTGCACTAATCTGGTTGAAGACTTTTGCACTCATCGCTTGCGTCATTGGCTGTGCAGCAATCGCGCACAATTCGATTTGTGCCCTAAAACTGCAGAGTTGAAGTGCAGTTTTGCACTCAGAAGTGGCTCTGAGGAGTGCTAACAGTTGCCGGCCATAAATACCCTGTAATTGGCTGCTTGAGCAGCTTAATTCGATGAAAAGTCCATCGCAAAAGTATTTTTGTTGCTCGTCATTTATCGAGCGCTCATGAAGTCGCCTTAAAGTATGCTATACGGCACAAATCGGCTTTTATCGTTAGCAAAAAGTTATCAATTCACAAACAGGACTTTGGCTAACTGACCCATGGCAACATCGCAAAGAGGATGAACACAGAGAGAGAGAGAGGGATAGAGGGAGAGCGGAAGAGAGAGAGGGAGAGAGCTGCAAACGACTTGCTAAGTAAGACACAAACATAAAGAGAGAGAAAAATGCGGAGGAGGAAGCAAACTCGACTGCAAAAATAGAGTAAGAAAAAGTAAGTCAAAAGGTCAAATGTATTATTAAGTTTCATGTATCCTGCATGTGCGTGTGTGTGTGTGTGTGTGTTGGGTGTGTTGGGTGTGTTGCTTAAAGAAATTACATTTTTGGGGTTAACTGGTCAGGTTGGCTGTCGCTTGTCGCTTTTCGTTGGCCTCGTCAAAGCGGCGACCTTCAAAATTGGTCGACAGCCGTGTTAAGCCCTCAAGTATCCTTTTGGCAACACCCACACATGCTCACATACTCCCACACACACACGCATACACACACACACAGTGAAACACTCACATACACATGTCATTAGCCGCAACATTTTGCGCCGTTGGCATTTCTCGTTTTACGTTTGTTTTTCGCTCATTTTTATTTGCCAAGTGCACGCAATGTGACAAACTACAAAAACGCTGAAGAAGTAAAGCGAGCAAACATCGCACCGCCCTGCTCTGGCCGAGTGGGCGTGGCACTGTAGTGTGTGCAAAATTATAGTGTCATATCATGTAACATACGAATAGTCGCTCGCTGTAAATAGCCAACCGAGAGAGAGAGAGGAGAGAGGAGAGAGGAGAGTGGAAGGCTGCCTCCCTCACGCCCACGAAACTCGGCATAATCCACTTGAATTTCGTTAGCGAAATCATAATTAAGCGAGTGAGATTGTCAGCCTCAGGGAGTACCCGACGCCAAAGATGCCCTGTAAGTGTCACTATCATTCAATCTATCGATAACTATCGATAGTACGTAGAAAAGCAGAAGTAGAAAATGTAAGATAATATTTCTGCAACAAATATTTCAATTTTCCATTATTTTTAACAAGTCTTAAAAAACAAATTTTTCAATTTTCCATTATGTTTGACAGTTTTAAAAAACATTGAATTCTCATGCGATTATTTGTATCTATAGTTAAAAGATTTCTGGTAAATATTTGGAATCAATAACTCTATAACAAACAAAAAATTATAAAGTAACAAGATATTTGGTAAAAAATATTTGTGATACATAATATTAAAACAAACACATCCATTTGCCAATAATTTTGACGTACTTAAAAAACTACAAATAAATAAATGAAACGATTATAGCTTTAAGCCATACCAAAAATAAATATTGCAGTAAAAATAAATACGCTAAATATTTGTATGTCAAATACAGTAGCTTAACAGCCTTATTATCTTAAATTAATATGTAAATAATAATAAAATTGAAATAAAGCATTTCGTTGCGTGTTTTGGGTCAGTTATCAATGTGTAGTTGAATATTGAAGCAGTAAAGTTGTATTTCAATTCTCTAGAATTTTTTCAGATTGAAGAAACTAGAACAGATTGTTTGACTAATTTAATGACTGAAAGCTGTTGGCAGCATCATTTCCACTGGGATCGCCGGCTGTTTTGCAGGGTATAAGAGGCACTTGCACTTGTTTATTAGCAATGAGCAGTAGCAGTAAATGTAACTGCTTCTGTTGTTCAGTTCTGTTCTGTTCAGTTCTTCACGTCATTCCGTTAGAGCCGCTGTGGAGCGTTCGCTTTGCTTTCGGGGTTCGGGTTCAGTTCGTTTTGGGGTTTTGTATATTATTCTTTGCTCTTTCTGCTATTGTTGCTGCTGTTGTTGCTTTTTGGTTGCTTAAGCATGCATGAAGCGTGCTCTTATTTAATGAACAAACTTTGTGGTTTTGTTGGCTTTTCGTTAGCCACTTGTCATAATATGATTGCAGTTTGTTGTTCCGCGGTTTCTTGCTGACAACAAACCAAAACCTGACGTCTGGTCAACAGCATAAGAAAATGGGTTTAATGCGCCAAATGAGAGCGTAATGGCAATAAAAAACAATAACAGAAAACAACAACAAAAGGTGCCGCCTCTTTAACTGAAGTTTATGTAAAAGTTGAACAACTTGGAGCATTGGGAAAGTACTGGACTGTATTAATTAATACGATTTCTTGGCATGTAAATGAGCAATTTAATGAGCTTAACTGCAGGCCCACAAAAACTATTAGATGTGACCACAGGGGTTTTGTGAGAACTAAATAAATTATATATTTATCACTTAAGCTTTACTGCAGGATGAATTTCTAATTAATATTTATCAATGTATTTATCAGAATTAATTTATTTAATAACTATACATATTATTTAATAACAGTACATATTAAAGTTCGAGTTACGAACTTAAAATGCTGAAGATTCATATAATAAGTAAAATATTTAGCATTTAAAAAATATGATTTTGAGCAAAGGGATTTTGTGAAAAACTAAAATACTAAAAGTATAATTTATCACTTTAATGTGATTTTATAGATTGAAAACTTCTGAAATAATTAAGAGCATTTATTTATTGTCAAAGTTCGAGTTGAGAACTTAAAATGCTGAAGATTCATATAAAAAGTAAAATATTTAGCATTTAAAAAATATCTCTTTGAGTAGAAACTAAAACAGTAAATATTCATCGCTAAATTATACAATGAAATTAGAATCTATCACTTTAATGTGATTCCATAGATAGATTGAAAATTTCTGATGAATTTCTAATGCCGAGTATAAAGCTGCCTTATGACCTGGAACTAGTCAATTATTGCAAGTATCCGAAGTATCCATCTGGAGACACACCTCGGCAAATAAGTCGTAATTCGGACTGCACGCGAGCTGGCGCAAACACCCAATTAGCCATCAAAGCGTCGTCAATATCGCCTGCTTGGCGAAATGACTGCAGCCCATGCCACGGCGAAAGCTAATCAAAAAATACTTAAACCAAATGGAGGCGCATTACGAGCCATTGGCATTGTACAGGGTATTGTTGTGGCCCATAACACCCACCCACCCACACAACACACACTCGGGGCAATCGTTTGGATTTTCACTTCCCGTTCGCTTGGCACGCAATGAACGAGCCTCGATGGCGACGACGACGGCATAACATATTATCGCATTCAGCATTTGGCATTCGGCAATTGTAATAATAATATTATTTCTCTTATTATTACATGTCTTAATCACATAATTATTTGCAACTGCTACTATTATTTATATTCTGATTATTATTATTATTATTGTTGTTGTTGTTGCGATTATGACTCTTGCTGATTGACTCAAGTGAAGGTTGTGACATTCAAATTCAAATTCAAATTCTATTTTCAATCAGTGTCGTCGCCGCGCACAGAACTTGAAAGATGCCCCCGACAATAACGACATATGGCATGGGTCTCTGGCGACATCGACGACGACGACAACAAAGTCAACCAACTCAATTATACAAATATTATACAAACATTAGAAATGCATCAAGAATAACGAAGGATATTTGAGCACGAAACTATATCGTGGCCAAATGCGGAATGGGGAATGGGGAATATTGAATGTTGAGGACCTTCACTCTGATTACTTCGGGCCAAGCATTGTAATCGATAACACTGCGCAATCAAGTTTCGCAATCGAATTTGCACATCGTCGCTACCTAAATAGACACAATTGGTTCTATTATTAACCTTTGTTTTTTAATCAATATACGCGGCATATGTACGCACTATACGTTGTCTCCGATATGCATCTTATCGGCATGTCAATTTATGATTACTATCGACATTGATAGAGCGACTGTATTTAGTTTCTTGTTGGATGCCGACAACCGTTTGACAACTTCAAGTGTGTTGAATGTCAGATGTGTAACAAACGATCGCTAGCTAAAGTTAAAGTACTAACTATCGATAGTGTTTGCAATACTAATTACTATCGATAGCAACGATAACATACAAATAAAATCAAATGTTCTTTTTCTACAATTTCCTGTTGCCATCACACACATTTCTGTAAATAGATTTCTTCGTCAATTTCTTCCTGTTTTCAAATTTAAAACTTTTGCATTATTTGTGTGTAACTTTCGATTACGAAATTGTGTTGCATGGTGTTCAGTCAATTTGAATAGCAACTTGAGCACGGATGTGACTGGATGGCTCTCTACGTAACCTTCGATGAGTTCTCTGCTCTGTGCAGCTGATTAGCTAAATGCTTTTTTTATTCTCTATTTTTTTTTGTGTGCGGCAGTGGGTGCAGTTCTTTTTTTCGACTGTTTTTTGTGTTGTGTTCCCACTCTTTTGAGTGGGGGACGACGACGACAGTGCTATCGAATCACGTGAATGAACTTGTTTGCACACGACAACAATTGCGAATACGTAATAAAAAATAAATAAGGCTTGACGCAGTGGGCCGGCAAGCTCGACTAGCCAAATACCCTACGGGAATGCAGTGATCAAAAATATATAAATACATAAGATTATAATCTATTATATATTAAAATGATGCAATTTATATAGTGCTCATTATAGACGTTCGCACTGTTTTACAGGGTATTTGGAGGCGACAGCAAACAGCAAATTTCATTGGTCGACTGTTTCCGTTTTCATGTCTGTGGCAAATTTTTGCACACTCAACGCCAATCAATTTCGAGATAGTTTACGATTATTGTTTTTAGCTGGGGGGGAGGGGAGGATTGATGATGCCAAGAGTGTGCTGAGGGGACCAAATCATTTTTGTTAGTGGGTGTCAGTCGCGTGTCACATTCAACTACTTTCCACGCACAGGCGACTATAACATCTATATGCCATATATTACTATAGCCGGGGATAGGGAAATGTTATGTATTATTCTAGTTTGCCAGAGCTCAGATATTCGCATTGGGGGTGCATAATATGCCAGAATTTGTTTGACATTTGCAAATCTGGCGTGTGAAAACAATTAGATACCTCAAACCGAACACAAGTGAGGAATGGGGGGCGATTATTTGCTATGGGGTCAGACGCGGTAAATGTTTAGCGGAAAAACTAACCACAAATGTCAGACTGCAAAAAGCATTGATAATGGCTCTGGCAATGACAATGCACTCTGTTGCATAAACACTGTGTTGTGCTGGAAAAACTGGGGGAAAAGCTCAACGACAAATAGCACAGTTACTGAACGAGGAAACATGTCAGCGAGATCATATTAATATTCACACTACGGTGCAACTCTCTCTCTTCAGTCTGCATTTGCAAGTTATGTTAAGTGCTGACGAAGCACGTGCTGTTAACAGAGGCCAGGGAAATCATCTTGAGTAACAATTAGACGGTACAGAGTGGGACAATATTCCACTGAAATCTTAGCAGAGTTCTTAAGCGTGTTAAAGGTTTTTTTTGCCGGTGCATAGCTAACATTTTCACTAACATTTTAGCAGAAGTTTTAAGCGAGTTCGTTAACAGAGCGCTGTTAAAATCACAACTAATTTCGTTGTTGAGAACAGTGCATAACTAATACTATTATTGAATAAAAGAATTGATCTCTCTCTTAAAATGGAATTAAATGGAATTATTTTTGGAAGAAGAATCGTCTACAACTCTCTCTACAAAATGCAAATGTTCTTGTTACATTGGGAATTTTGGACGACAAGCTAAACGTTTGGGAATAACTGTGAAATCGGATGTAAATGAAGAAGACTCTACAACATTCGCAGTTAAAAAATTGAGTAAAGATGGATATCGAATAATTCGAAATGAAAGAAAGAAAGTTAGACGTTTAAGAATACGAATGTAAAGTAAAATTGACAATTACTCGAATTAGACCAAAGGAATGGAATTACATTTTAGGGAATAAAGTAAGAATAAAACAAGGAAACCGAAATGGAATTGAAACATATTACACACAAATAAAGCGAAATGTGAAATGGAATTGAAACATATTACACACATATTTCAAGCACTTGATGAAGCAACTTTGAGCAGAGTTAAGGACACAAGACTCGCTGTTGTTATTACAGAAGTTATCGCTGCTTGGTTGGCGTTGTTATTGCTCTAGATGGTGTTGTTGTTGTTGTTGTTATTGATATTGTTGTGGCTGTTGTTGTTGTAATTGCTGTTGTGTTGTGTGCTCAGCTACGTAATGAGAGGATTAGCCCAAAGTTCTCAATGCCAATGGGGCTTTAGATGGCTTGTGCAAACAGTGAATGCCAATTGATAACTAGTTGGGTCATATCTACACGGTGTGTAGTGCAGGGTGACAGACAAAGGACGGCGCACACTTACACACACACACATGTACGTACACACACAGACCGAGCGAAAGGGAACACGACAGAGCGAGCGAGCGAGCGATAGAGAGAGAGCGATACTCTGATGATAATGAGTTTTTTGTTTTTGGGGGACTTGCACAGAGAGCGAGAGCGAGAGCGAGATCGAGAGAGAGAGAGAGATTGGGAGAATAGTATACCAAATTCGGCAACGAAGAAATCGCGCAATTTCAATCTGGATTTCTTGGGCTCCTCGCGTGGATGATGCACCGTTATCTGGTCGCCATCGGCCGATATCATCGTCTCGCTTGGTGGCGATATCGAATATTGCTGCAGCATGCGACGCTGCTGCTCGGTCAGCTCGTCCAGCGGATCGTCCGATGCGGTTGCAGAACTCGTTGCACTCGAGGGCGTCCCGCCGCCACCGCCACCGCCGCCTCCACCGCCCGATAGGGACGCCAAGGTGGACGTTGAGGCGCCAATGCCGCCGACGCCGCCGCCAGAAGCGGCCAATTGCTGAGCGATGAGCAGCTTCTGGGCATGCTCTTCGGCCTCTTTTTGTTTTTTGAAATCTTTCATTGGCACATACATATATACACACATATATCGTATATAGCTCATCATATCACATCATATATATATATATATATTTTTAGAGATAATATGGTATAACATTGGGACAAATTAAAATCAAGGAGCGTGTTGTGCAAGGAAAAGTTCAAGGAAAACACTCGAAAGGAAAAGAAAGAGAGGAACAGTAAGGGAGAGCGAGTGCAAGAGCGAGAGCGAGAGAGATAGAGCACTTTATTAGTCACAATAATAAGAAACACTTTGCAAAGTTTTGTTAATTTTGTTGCTCTTGCGCTTGTACATGGAAAACTGTGTTGTTCAATTGTTTTGAGGCGAGTTCTTTGATTCCATGATTGCCATTGCCGTTGCCTTTGATCTTTAATTAGCCAATTGGGGTTACGCAAATTGAACTCTCATTAACATTTTTAATTCTTCGCTGTGCTATTGCTGTCAAGCTTTCTCTTTGCATTTACTTAGAACCCCCATTTGCTTAACAGCGCTGTTAGCTTGACATTGTTCTACTATGATCCCAATAGCTGCTTAACAGCGCTGTTAGCTTGACATTGTTCTACTATGATCCCAATAGCTGCTTAACAGCACTGTTAGCTTAACATACAAAGTTGTTTTGCATTGATCCCAATGGCCACTTAACAGCACTGTTAACTTAACATTGTTGTTCCCCAGCAGCTGCATAAATATTGCTAAAACTGTTTTGAAATTTGCTTTTATTAAAAGAAATATTTAGTCACTGCTACTAAAGTTCATTATGATTTAAGTTAAATTGTAGGTGGAATCGAAATTTGTTTGTATACAATTTCTAAGAAAAGAATGTATGTTTTATATGTTTAGAAATTTATTTCTTTAAAATTTTGTAACTCCTCTTTTTGATTACAATTTTTTTGAAAATCTCGAAAACTGAATTTAACTGTTGGCTGATAACATTTAATATAGCAATCTGGCTTTGTTTTTTAGAAATTCAGAAACAGAAATAGAACAGCTTTCATTGCTAGATAGATCCTGACTCTTCTCATTTTTGAGTTTTAATTTTAGCATTGACTAAAACACCAAATAAAAAACGTAAACAGTGCTGAGTTGTTAATATGGCGAATCTTCTTAAAACTGCTATATTTTCAAAATCAATGTCTATCTAAATAACTGAAAAGCTTATCATTTTAGCTCTCAATAATCCTGTTAAACTGGGACAGACATGTTTGCGAGTGGTCAAAACATCGCTATGACTCTAAGGACGCTGTTGGAAAACGAGGAAATCGATTGGCCGCTGAGGCGAGAGAAATCTAATGAAATTACGAGACGATAATGCGATGATGCCCTTAGCTTCCAATGACGATGACGACGACGTCGACGTCGACGATGGCTGAAAGTGCTTGAAAATTCAATTTCAATTTGCAATGTGAAAAATGAAATTTGTGACCGCCAAGTGGGGATCAAAAAATTAATGACAATTTTGTAGTGTTGCGGTTGAGGCCGAAACTGAAACTAGAGTATGAGCGAATGGGGAGCCCGACCTTGGGATTGGGCCGAGTCCGTGTTCGTCACAACATTTGCGGAAATGAACGAGTTGCAAAATACAAACGCAAATGACAGTAACAAAATGGATAATGAAGAAATGAATGAACGAGAACGCGAACGAGAACGAGAAATACAAATGCAATTTGGTCGCGAGCTCTGTTCATTAGCTGTTAGAGCAGCGCCCTCTGGGTGTCGTGTCAAAAGGGGAGCAGACGCTAAGCGGCTTAAGCTTGAAGGCTGGCCCCCAGCCTTCCTTCCGCTCCGCTGCTTGGCTGCTTCGATAAACTATTTAGCGCTTACGCGAACAAATGTCGCGCACAGCCTGATGATAATGCTAATGCTGGCGCTAATGCGAATGCTAATGATAATGACGACTAGTTAGACAAACTTCTGCGCCTCACGTGACTCAAATAAAAACTGATTCACATTTATCTTATCGCCTCGCCTCGCTGAATCGCCTGCCGATGACGTCATCGCAACATTGCGCTGATAATAACATGAAGCGTCAGCGGCGATCGCTCTGTTATTAGCAGAGCGCAGCGCTTTTATGCTAAATAGGCGTAACATGTTGACGAAATCGAATAACAGCAAGAACAAGGTTAACAGGAATGTTAGCGATCCCGTCTGTTATTAGCAGAGCGCAGCGCTGTTATGCAAAATGTCCGCCACTTTTAAATCTTAATGAGCCCATGTTAAGCGTAACATGTTGACAAATACAAATAACAGCAGAAACAGCAACAACAACAACATCAAGACAAACAAGGTTCGTTTGTTGCATTTGAGAAGCAATGAAAATCAATTAAAATTAATTGATTCAAGAGTCAAATTAAAGGGGGGAGGCCGCTTGTTGTTGTTGGTGTTGTTGTAATTGACTGCTCGCGTTTTTGTTACTGTTGCAAATTAAACGAACAATGTGCAATAATTAGAAAATGCAATTGCTCTCTGCCGCTCTCTTTCGATAGCTCTTGCTCGCTCGCTTGCACACCGACCGACAATCAGAATTGGGTTAGAAATTAAAAGTGGGGAGAGGAAAAGTTGGAAGGGAGATAAACTGCTTAAGTTAAAGAGTTTTGTTCTGTGATTATTTTGCTACTTACTTTCTAGCAGCCGCTGTATGAGACTGTCGACATTTAAATCAAAGTCGCCCATGTTGTTGCTGTTGCTGTTGTTGTTGATTCTGCTGCAGGCAGCAGGGGGAATTCCAATTGGAATTTATTCGCTGCAACTCGACAACACTGAAAATGTCGTGATATTGTTGTTGTTGTCGGCGTGTGACGCAAAAGGCAATTTCACTTTGTAACACTTTTCAGCGGCGTTTTACAGTTAAATGTTGTTGCTCTCGCCGCTGTTCTTGTTATTGTTGTAGTTGGTAATGGTGCCGCTGGCACTGTTTGTTGTTGCTGCTGCCGTTGTCGAATTTTTTACTTTTTATTTTTCAGGCTATTTTTGTGCTCTTTTGTTTTTGTATTTCTCACTGGTTGCACTAGCAAAAAAAAAATTA
Source organism: Drosophila ustulata (assembly GCA_035047365.1). Classification (NCBI taxonomy): domain Eukaryota; kingdom Metazoa; phylum Arthropoda; class Insecta; order Diptera; family Drosophilidae; genus Drosophila; species Drosophila ustulata. Next base: position 12,375,647 of record JAWNPT010000080.1, read on the forward strand.
AATCTATACGATTGTAGAGTGTGAGCGCGTGCCTCGTGTTATGATTTAACTTAAACAAAATTTCACGTTAGATAAAACTAGGAGCGTTCTCTGTGTGTCTTAGTTTTACTCCGCTTTAAAAACAAATAAAATAACCAAACATGGCGACAGACTCGCGTGAACTACGAGGTAAGTGTGACCGAGCGCACAGGCAGCGCACACACAAGACACTTGCAATTTAATACCAAAAAGCTCAAATGCTTAAATACTTAAAATACCATATTATTATTTGGTACACATTTCATAGAAATCATATGTTTCTATAATTGTTATGGTAAATGTAAATTAATATTTTTATTATATAATAATATAATGTATCTCACAATTTTTAAAAGTTTACTTGCAATTTATTTATAATTTATATAGCAAAATTGAAACAGCTGCTAGTATCGATAACTTTAAACTGTAATTGCACTGAACCTAAAAATTATGGATAGGTTAATAGCTAAACATTTTTAAAAGCATATACATACATAGTTTATGGAAATTGAAATTATTGCCAGTTGATAATTAAATTTGCATCGCAATTTATCGAAAAGCAGTTTTTCAAATTCGATGGCTCCTTTTTGCGTTTACAGCCAACTTCACGGCGCTCTGAATTGCGCAACAGCGCTCTGTTGTTTATCAACACAAACAAAAATTGGCGCTAAACAGCTGCACTTTGTTGACAATTCATGGCAATGAATTATTTCCCAAATTATTACTCTATTGAGGACATATTTGTAACCCAGGAGAAGGTCGAGTGCAAGGTCAACACGCGCCTGCAGCGCATGGGTAAGCAGCAATTAATATTATTCAACAATTGTCAACACAAATCACTTTGGCAGGCTTTCTCGATGCCGGCTCAGAGACGGAGCATTTGGAGCCGGGTCGCACCATCAATCTGCCGCTGTGGTACATCAAGGAGCTAAAGGTGAACAATGCCTACTTCACGATAGCCGTGCCCGAGATCTACAAGAACGTGCACAAGGCCGTCTGTGAGGCGGAGACGACACACATCGAGCTGGGGCGGCTGCATCCATATTTCTATGAATTCGGTCGCTATCTGACGCCCTACGATCGCAATCACGTGATCGGACGCATCATCTTCGAGACGTTGCGGCAACGTGTGCGCCATCTGCTCGACATATCCAAGAACGATGTGGGCGCCAGCAAATCCGAGCAGCGACTCGACAGCATCGAAACCCGTCTCCACGAGGCTGGCGTGCGGACAAACACGCTGGTAAGTAAGCTTTGAATACTTCAAATCATCTACTTCTATGATTGCCTTTGCAGTACATGAACTGGCTGCAAATGAGCGGCAACAATATTCGCATCTCGGAGCTGGTCGAGGAGCATCAGAAGAAACGGAAACGCGCCGATCGCAGCGATGACGACGAAGGAGGCGGCGGTGATGATGATTCGCCGAGTCGAAAGAAACGCAGCACAATGTGAAACAAATACCACCAATACTTTTATTTGATGCTCACATTTATCAATATCAATACTTATATATGTATTTTTAAAATCAATTTAAAACAAAGCATTCACAAATTCATAAAAAGGAAAAAACCATGTTCGTTGTGCCGTGGACTCAATAATCCCAGCAGTCTTATTATATGATATACATACATAATAATAGTCCAATCTTAAACCAAATTGTTTTGCAAGACCTTGGTTATTATTATAAAAAAAAAAACAGATATTTAATACAAATTCTAAGCTAATTAGAACAATTGTACGCCTCTTCCACTCCGGCTTGGGTTCGTCGTATACGCTTGTTATCCTTGGCGTAACATTAAAATATATAAACATTTGAATATTCCCACTTGCTCGATTTTCTGATTCAGTTGTCAGACCTAATCGCAATAATATCGAACCAAACTGTTTTTCTTTTCCTTTTTTTCTTGTATAAAGCATAAACAAATTTGTATCGTTTCTTTATCATATATGTTTTTTTGGCTCTTTGTAAATATGCATTTTCATAGTGTCTCACAAAAAATATTACATACATTTAGTACAATATATATAGCTTGGTATATGTATGCATATATATTAGGTTGAGATATATCGTCATATATAGTATATGTATATATATATGTATATTTGTTTCGTTTTATATTTCCTCTCTTGTTGCAGCAACGTGGAACAATAAGCGCACCTATCAAGGCAACAATTTAAGCTTCGTTTTTGTTTGTTTTGTGTTATTTTCTTGTCAAATATATTTGATTTGGTTGTTTCTTCTGGAGTCGTTTGCCGCATCGATCGATGGTTTATTTGACTACTTATCTAATACATACAATAATACATAATAGCGTATATATTGTTCATATACGTACGTGTATATATATGTATATAGTATAGTTAACTCATTTGTGCTCATTTAAATTATCTCTTCAATCGGTTTAAGCTCCATCGGAATACGATTTAAGGCAAAAAGAAAAAATCGTAAATTAACGATTGTATAAAAAATACAAATAAATCGAAAAATATACATATATGTATGTACTATATATATTTTGTTTGTGTGTGTTTGCTTGATCTGGAAATGCAGTAAATACACTTAACTATCGACCTTTTCATATATATATATTTATATAGATAGTTCAGAGCTTAAGTCAGCTTTCAGGGTATAATAGTTTTGTTGTTTTTGATTCTACATTTTGAGTTTGCCTCATCACATCTACAACAATATTTTTTTTCAAATTTTTTCATTAGTTTTCGGGGCATAGAGTCGGATACCCCTGGAAGTTGGATTAACAAGCAAATAGTTTGCTATAAACATACATAGATATAGTTTCTGTTTCTGTGTCTGTTCTGAATACACTTTAGAATTTGAGTTATTTCGAGAATTCTTCTGCAAAAGGTACACGTTGTCAAACTTTGGCATGCCAAAGTATACATAATATACATCATCTACATAATAACTGCTCTGAAACATTTGCGGGTATTCACGCGTCTACAAACATTGAACAATGTTGCGAATACCCGCTATAAACTTAGACATATAGATGTAATAGATAACACGCATAGTTTTTTCACATTTAAACGATAACATTGCGTTAGCATAATCATTTTGATTTCTTCGTTTTCTCTTTTTATTATATCCGTTTTTTTCATATTCATTTGATGCATTTGTTTTTTTTGTTTAGTAATGTCTTTAAAAGTAAGCAATTTCTTTCGATTATCAACTAAATATTTGTCTCTCTGTTTGCCTTTTGCTTGGTTGTTTTGTTATTCACGTATGTATGTAGTTCTTGTGTAGTATATTAGAATATAGTTGGGGAGTGGATTGTTCAGCTGCCTAAAAAGCTCTTGGAAAACTTGGCATATAACACTTTAAAGTAAATGAGTTTTAGTTTTGTTAAACATACATGTCTTCTGTATGTGGTACATATATAGAGATTAACAATGAAATTAAAGGGGAAATGGAGGGGGCGGGGTATTATTAGAATTAGAAATAATATGTATGTTATAGCTATGCATTTGGGGGAAGCAAAGTTTCCTCTTGCGATCTCATCATATATTGTATATAAACTTTAACAAACAGTTGACTATTTGCACTACTTTTTGCCACCGCCACCGTCACCATTTATTAGGGTGACGGGCGGCATGGGCGTGTCCATGGGCGTGGCTGTCAGGGCATTCGGCTTCAAGTCCGAGCTGAGCTTCTTCAATTCCGCTGGTAGCTTCCGCCGCTTCGGCAGAAACACCTGCAAAACAGACATGAGAATGAGTGAGAGAGTCAAATACACAGGCAGAGAGAGAAAGTTACCTTTAGCGCCCCCATGACCATCAGATAGAACCAATAGAGCTGCGGCAAGAAGAGAATGGCGATGCTGATGATGCAGCCGCGTGGCAAGCCCGACATGGCCACCCACATCGAGGTGGCATCAATCGCCAAGCTGTAGCGCCACATCACATACGGCCACATGCAGACGCGGCACACGAAGAACGTGCCCAACATGGCCAGACCGTTCACGATGTACGCCCGCGAATCCTTCAGCCCCATCGTGCTCAGTATGCTGCGCAGCGAGACGAACGGCGTCGAGAACTCCATCATGAACATGTAGCTATAGATGCAGTGGCCGCCGCCTCGAATGTACTGCAGAGGAGAGCAAAGAGTTAGTTTTCGTTTGATTAATGCATACAAATCCTAGCTTTACCATCTACATATATTTCTATATTATAAATGTACAGGAATTGCAAATAATATTTATACTATAAAAATCCAACCGATCAATAAAGATTATAGAAAGTTTCTACACGGGATTGCAAATAAATTAAAACCAAATTAAAAAGTTGGTAAGAATGGAAAATTTTCTCATACGGTTATTTTGGGTGGAGCGTCCTGTTGTGTTTCCAATTGTTATTGGATAACTTTAAAATAATAATGGAAATTTAATAATTACTTTACAATTTTTTTCGAAATTAAAAAAGTGCTACTTTGCAATAGAAAAATGCAGAAAATAACTCATTTTGTTTCATAAGAAATACCCTTGGATTCACAGCATAGATTGCAATTATTCAGTTTATACAATTTATATAATAAATTAGTTTCTAAAATTGTTTTTGTTATTTTTGTATTGAAATTAATTGACGAATTGAATTTCTTATTAGTTGTCAATTGATTAAAATCAGCTGAATTATTTAGTAATTTAGTTTGTTTTCAAATCTTATAAAAATAGCTATAAAACTAAAAAAAAATATATAAAATCGAATTTCAATTGCTTTAAATCAGCTAAATTAAGATTATTTGATGCCTTAGTTTAACTATATGAGATTGCATTCATAGTTGACTTTTCAATTGATAAATGGCCGAACTCACCGTGACCACAAGGAGACCAAAGGTGCCGATGAACACGTGATGGATCATCATGACCGGATGCGTGACCACATACTTCAGGAAGTCCCAGCGCCCGTCCTTGGGGATCTGGACACAGGCTCCGTCGTAGTCGCAGATCTCGTGGGGCGTGCTCGGAGTACTGCCATTGTTGTTGCCTCCCCTCTGGGCGGGGGCGCCTCCGTTGCCCGCCTTGTCGTAATAGCTGCGGGCGTGGCCGTTGCTCAAGGGCTGCGCCTTCGTGAGACGCAGCAGGTGCAGCTTGTCGGCGATCTTCTGGGTGTGCACCTTGTACATTGACCAGATGTCGTACATGAAGTAGGCGGTGCCGAACCAGCCGTACGCCTCCATCAGGAAGTGCGAGGCGTACACGAAGGACTTGCTGCACGTCGACTTGCAGACGATGAGGCCCACGAGGAACGAGAACGAAGCCTGGATGGCCGACACAATTCTGCAAGGAGCAAGGATTACAAAAGTGGTTAATAACGAGTAAAATAAATTGATTAAATTAAATATTACAAATGCATTTTTAAAATATTGATTAGATACTGGAAAGTATTCGGACATAGAGAATAAATATAAATTTGTATTAAATAAATTGTGGGGATTTAAAAATTGTCAAAGTGCTAGAAGAATAAATATCAAAATTAGAAAAGAGATGAGAGTTAAGCAAATACGCAAAAAAGCTGTCATAGTTAAAAAATTATTCAATAATTTAAAACGATTTGATTTGAGATAAAAATACGGTTTATGTAAATAATACAATAATAAAGAATAACTTACAATTTAATATAAATATAACACAAATATAAATACTATAAAATGACATCTCAAATTAAACTAAAAAATGCATACAATAAATAATATGAAAATGAAAAAATATCTCATGCGATTTAATATAAAAATATATAACTATAATAAAATATGAATATGCTTTCAATTAAAAATATAATAGTCTAGAGTCTAGTCTAGAGAAAATACAATAATTAAATAAAAATAACACTATAAGACACAACTTTTAAAAAACAAAAAACAAATATATATTAATATAATAAGAACTTGAATGCGCTTTCAATAAATATCTAACTTGATTGTACAATTATTTGCCAGTGGAACAACACAACTCTTGAAAACATGAATTGAATTGAAAATATAATATACATAAAATACAAAAAAATATGCAGTCAATAAATAATGCAATAATAATCGTATTAATATAATAATAAAATTTTCAATTATATAAAATATAATTATTAACCAAAGTAAATGTCGATACGGAAAAAGTACAAATAAGTTAAAATATTTTGACGTCACATGACTTTTGGATCAACAACCAAAAAAAAAAAGGAACTTCAAAATTTGCAGCAATTTGAAAATTGAGTTTTCGGCATTTCTCCAAAATCGACAGAGATCCGAGGAGCGAGCACCCTCGCGGCGTGGAGGGAGATTCCAGCTATGCGATAGACGAGACGCAGCAGCCGCAAGTGAGGAGTGAGAAGACGAGGGAGGAGGAGGAGCAGGCGATGTCCGAGCACTTCTTGAACTGCCGACCAGCGAGTGCCGTTGAGTTGCCCCGATGCGGCGACAAGTTCGAGCAGCGCTTTCTCGCCCACAGTCTGCAGAACTTTCCACCACAGCCACAGCAATCGCAACCGCAAGCGCAACACGCGACTGTGGGCAGAAGGAAGTCGACGCCATGCATCTGCCGGAGATGCTCGCGTCTGTCGTTGGCAGCGCACAGCGAGCCGGCGGCGGGCCAGAAGGCGTTCGATCAGCTGATCGCCGGCGGTCGCCAGCCGGAACGTCTGCTGGTGCCGGACTTGGCCACCGAATGGTTCCGCCGGCAGAAGGACTTTCACGACCGCATCACGGCCGAGGAGCGACGGCAGCAGCGCACCACGGAGGATGCGACGGAGCGCGACAACGATTCGCCGCCTACAGTCTGCGACAGTTCAGGTTCGAGGCGGCGGCGCAGCGTGCAATACTTGGACTATTGCCACGAGCATCGGCGTCGCCGCCTCCTGCTGCAACGCCAGCGCCAGCGGCTGCGCCACCGCCAGCCCATCTGCCACTGCGAGGAGCCGCCGTCCAAGTGGCCGCTCGCCAACGTAAAGCCATCGCCATCGCCGCCCAAGACCAAACCGCAGCCGACGTCGCTGCAACACAATCCGATCACCGTTTGCCTGCCCCAAATGGACGGTTGCGAGGCGGCAACGCGTCGAACGGCGGCAGGTTGTTGCAGCGGCTGCAAGAAGTCGCTGTATCCGCATCGCGTCTGCGGCTGCCAGCAGCGGCGCCGCCGCCGCCATCGGGACTGCGTGCCGCCGGAGAGCGTGTTTCAGGCGGACGGCCAGCCAATGGCCGAGGAGTGCGTGGCAGCGATGGTGCGGCATCAGGCGGAGACGGATGTGGATGCGGTGGCAGAGTCGTCGCTGCCGCGTCTGCGCCGCAAGCACAATTTGCGCGAGCTGCGGCAGCGACGACTCGATCCGGCCTGCTTCCAGCGCATCTCGCCGCAGTTCTACAAGCTGCTGATGCACTACGAGGACGGCATGACCGAGAAGTATCCGCTGTACGGCGTGCCGCAGCGCTACTGGTCGAAGACGCCGCCCTGCTGCCCCTGCGAGACGCTGCCCCTCGAGCCCTGCGAGCCGCGTCTCGGCGACCAGAGCCACAGCGCAACCGAGCCGTCGACGCAGCGCAGGTCGAAGCGGCCGCCGCCGCCGCCGCCATCGCCGTCCGTCGACTGCAGCAACGAGTTGTGCCCCGTGTTGGCGCCGAGCTGCAACCTCGACACGTGCACCGAACTGGACGAGGATCGCGAGCAGGAGCAGGAACAGCGGATGGAGTGCAACGCAAGGAGCTGCCCCAATCGACGTCGCGTCAACATGTCAGCCTCGAGCCACGTCGGGTTCGACTCGACGGCCACCATCAGCTTTCGGCCGTCGCGCCGCGAGTCGTCGTCAAATGCGGGCGCCATGAGCTTGGTCAGCGAGCATGTGCGCATCGACTTCCCCAAGACGACGACGGGGTGCGTCCACCAGCCGAGCACCGCGGATCGGCGCCGTCGCACCGCCGCCTTCAGCTACCAGCCGCAGTCGTACCGGGGCAGGCAGCCGCTGCCGCCGCCGCGCATGAAGCGCAAGGGCGTGCTGGGCTGCATTGCGGGTCTGTGCAAGCGCGCCTTCAACCTTCAACCCGGCCGCCATCTGCTCTACAACTTCAACAGCAATCTGCGCGCACGATCGCGGCACGAGCAGCCTCCTGCGGTGGCGGGCTGCAGCAACAGCAGCGTCAGCTACGTGCGCAAGATCATCAACTACCAGGAGGTGGCGTCGTGTGAGGCGCTCAACATGCCCCCCATGCAGCCAAAGGACGCCAAGTTCACGCTGGTGGCATCGCTGATGACGGCCACATCGGAGGCAACCTCGGCAGCCTGCAGTCCGGAATCCAAGTTCAAATCGGCAGTTGAGGCCGTGGCACAGCGTCGCTCCGATGGCACCTCGATTACGCCTTCTGGCACCGACTTTCGGGAGATGGTGACACAGTTCGAGCAGAACTTTGACGGCCATCTCACTGAAAGCGATTCGGTTGTGACAATTATTCAGGCGTCAGCGGCAGGGCAGCGACGCAAGGCGACGGAACGCGGCCCAAAGGTCAATTATCGTCGCAGTTTAACGCTCGTCTCCGACTATCAGCAGATGATGCGTCTCATGGCGCGCAAGCGACCCAAAATCCAGTCGGATAAATGCTCCAAAGTCACCTTCTCCGAGCGCAAACAAACTCGACTCGCGGATGCGCTACGCAAAGCCGCCGCAACAATCCAGCCGACTGTTGGCTCCCGGCTGATCCCAGCTCAGACAAGTCTTGCTCCCCGGTCGCGCAGCCTTCCGCCGTTTGTGAGCACCAAGCGTTGCAGCTACAGAAGCGAAGCGGATACAACGCGCCTCAGTCGCCCCAAGAAGTCCACGAACCGGGTGAAGTACGCCGATGAGCGAGAAACTAAGGAAACCAATCCACCGTATCCAAGCACCTTCGTTGAAAACGTTGACGACTTGCACAACGAGGACGAGATCCCGCGGCGTGGCAAGAGGCAACGCAAGCAGCTTCCCATGAGTCCGATAAGCCTGACGACCAGACAAGTGCATGGCAGAGCAGCGCTCGCTGACATCGCGCAAGTCAGTCGGGCTGCAAACTGGGACAAGAAAGAGGAACCGCCTCGCAGCTCTAGCCGGTCAGAAGACAGGGAGAGGGAAAGGGAAGTTCCGCAGACAAGCAAAGCGCTCAACAAGGAAAGGGAAAGGGAAATGGTGATGCCTCCAACAAAACGTAGGGAAAGTCCCAGTGAAAAGCCTCAAACAAGTCGTAGAGAAGGTTTAACGGAGAAGCCTCCAACAAGTCGTAGGGAAAGTCCCAGTGAAAAGCCTCCAACAAGTCGTCGAGAAGGTTTAACGGAGAAGCCTCCAACAAGTCGTAGAGAAGGTTTAACGGAAAAGCCTCCTACAAGTCGTAGAGAAAGTCCCAGTGAAAAGCCTCCAACAAGTCGTCGAGAAGGCTTAACGGAGAAGCCACCAACAAGTCGTAGGGAAAGTCCCAGTGAAAAAACTTCAAGGCGACGAGAAGGTTTAACGGAGAAGCCACCAACAAGTCGTAGGGAAAGTCCCAGTGAAAAGCCTCCAACAAGTCGTCGAGAAGGTTTAACGGAGAAGCCTCCAACAAGTCGTAGAGAAGGTTTAACGGAAAAGACTCCTACAAGTCGTAGAGAAAGTCCCAGTGAAAAGCCTCCAACAAGTCGTCGAGAAGGCTTAACGGAGAAGCCACCAACAAGTCGTAGGGAAAGTCCCAGTGAAAAAACTTCAAGGCGACGAGAAGTTTTAACGGAGAAGCCACCAACAAGTCGTAGGGAAAGTCCCAGTGAAAAGCCTCCAACAAGTCGTAGAGAAGGTTTAACGGAAAAGCCTCCTACAAGTCGTAGAGAAAGTCCCAGTGAAAAGCCTCCAACAAGTCGTCGAGAAGGCTTAACGGAGAAGCCACCAACAAGTCGTAGGGAAAGTCCCACTGAAAAGCCTCCAACAAGTCGTCGAGAAGGTTTAACGGAGAAGCCACCAACAAGTCGTAGGGAAAGTCCCAGTGAAAAAACTTCAAGGCGACGAGAAGGTTTAACGGAGAAGCCACCAACAAGTCGTAGGGAAAGTCCCAGTGAAAAACCTCCAACAAGTCGTAGAGAAGGTTTAACGGAAAAGCCTCAAACAAGTCGTAGAGAAGGTTTGCCGGAGAAGCCTCAAGCAGGTCGTAGCGCCAACAGGGACAGGGAGAGGGAAGTGCCTCAGACCAATAAGAGTGCCAAAAGGGAAAAGGACCGAGAAGTTACTCAGACAAGTCATAACGTGAATAGGGAAGGGGAACAGGAAATTCCACAACCAAGTCAGATTGCCAACCGGGAAAGAGAAGTCCTGCAGACAAATCATGCCCCCAACAGGAAAAGGGAGAAGGAGGTTCCTCAGACAAGTCAGAGCGCCAAAAGGGAAAGGGAAGTCCCTTATGCCACCACAATTTCAAACAAGCAAAGGGATAGGGAATTGGAAGCGCCTCAGACAAGTCGCAGCGCCAGCAAGGAGCGGGAGAGGGAAAGGAAAGCCCATAGCGGCAACAGGACAGTTTCTTTACCCATTGAGGAGCCGGAAGTGTCGCAAGCCAGTCAAATGCTCAGCTGGGAGTTGAATGAGTCGCACGATAAAGATCGGGAGTCGGAAATCCCTGCGAAAGCCAGACGCTTTGGCAGCTTCTCCTCGCTGCGACGCATGCCGCACCAGACAACGCTAAGCAACCTGACGCAACGCTTCACGCCCCGAACGCTGAAGATGTCCTCGATACGCGTGGGTCACAAGAATCGCAATCACGATTTGCCGGATTTCGGAAGCAGGCTGGGCAGGACGACGAGCGGTCACTCGATGACATCGAGTCGCTCCATCGACCCGAACAGCCAGCGACGCTTCGTGAACACCGCCTCCATGGACTCGATCCAGTGTTGCGACGAACGTCTCGGCAACATCACACACTATTCGCATCAGTTCCAAGCGATGTCCGCTCCCGAAGCGGTCGATGGGCAGGGATCTGAACCCACGTTCGTGCCCACACTCTTCAGCCACCGGCCGCCGCTGAACCCGAAGCTGATCCGGCAGATGGAGGAGCGGCAGCAGGGCGCTCAAAAGCCGCGCTACTTCTACATGGGACAGCAGGCCAAGAAACCGATGTCGCTGCTGACGCGTCGCCCCGCAATGCAAAGCTTCCTCCCGGATCCGGACTTGGCGGAGCAGACGCAACGCTGGCAGCGCATTCGACAAATGATGCACGGCAACGACGGCGAACCGCCCGGCCAGCTGGTTGTGGAGAGTCGTGTGAACGACAACTTCGATCGCCTGCTCCGGCTGCGCAATCGCAATCGGTCGCGGTCCGGCTGCGACACGGAGTTGCCCGACAGCCCGGAGGAGGAGAAAACTCCCGGCAAGCTGCTGACGAAGGCGTTGAACTCGAAGCTGCTCGTCGGCTATCCCGCCTTCATCGACAACTACGTCTATGCGCAGAGGCCGCCGGACGTCGATCTGCCCGAACGCGGCTCGGAGACGTGTCATCGCAAGTGCTTTCACTTTGCGGACCGCAACATCAATCGACCGTGCGCCCCTCGCCCCAGCTCCATACTGAAGTCGCCGACGTCGCCGTCCGATCTGACCAGGCCAGTGTCGAGCGCCGCCGACGAACGGCACGTCAACTTCGAGGGTTCGAATCACTCGCTGATCAACTACGGTTACCGCAACAGCATCCACAACGGCGTCTACGCCGGCACCTGCGCCTGTCCCAGTCTCGCCAAGCGGCTGCCGATGCGCCGCGCCGCCGTCGAGCCGCCCCGTCGAGACTGGAGTCCGCCGCCCAAGCAGCCGCCGGCTGCCGATCTCAAGGAGGAGATCGGGGTGCCGAGAGTGCGCGAGTTTAAGAGGACATCACCGTCGCTCTTCGCTGTGCCCGTCACCGCCAACGAGGAGTCCAGCACGGATCTCGGTTCCTCCGTCGGTCGCCTGCCGCTGCGGGAGATGCGACAACAGCCGCTCGATCCCTTGGATGACAGTCGCCTGCCGATGACCTCGCAGCTGATGTCGAAGCGGACCGACTATCGACCGCTTCGCCGGCCCCAGGAGGACAAATCGCAGCCGTTTCCGGTGTCGCTGGTCTCCGACCTGGACTTCAACACCTTCTACACGAGCACGCGCAGCATGAGGCCCGGCGAGGTGCGGGACGAGGGCGGCAACGGAGCGGTCCTCTGTCCGCCCACCGTCAAGCTGGGCATGATGGAGCAGATGCGTCTGCAGCAGAACCTGCAACGTGTGCGCCAAGAGCGCACCGCAGCCGACTGTCGCCATCGTCCCAACATCCCGAATGCGGCCAGAATCGCCGCGACGGGCGTCACAACCACGGCCCAGAAACATCCGTTGCCCCCGGGCGCTCGCACAACGCAGAACCACGGCAGCCTGGCCGCGCCTGAGGCTTCGAACCGCAGTCACTACGACTGCATCGATCGCGTCGCCACCAATTATGGTCCGCGCCGTCGCTGCTACCTGCGTCGCCTGCCCGAGGATCCGCTCGTCATCGCCCCCACCCACGAAGCCCTGCGGGAGCAGCAGATGCTGCAGCAATACCTCCCCCTGCTCTTCTACGGGCGTTAGTCCTCGCTTTGCAGCCCTCCAAACACACATCTTTCCTGCAGCTATATTGTGGTGCTCAAGCAATTCGATCATCTATTAAATTTGTTTTTATCAAACAAGCAAGCCAACTTGTTCTCAATTTGTGTAAAGTTGGGGTTGAAGGTGTGGTTGGGATTAGATTTGTCCGTCTGTCCACCTGGTTTTAAGCTGCACTTTCAGTTTTAAAGCCAACTTGTTCTTTACTGGTATAAAGTGAGCGCTGATGAACAATGTCAACGCTTGAAGAAATCTCATTATACCCGCTACTCAAAGCGTAGGAGGGTCCTTTAAGTTAGTGCCAACAGAAAATGTGCTTTTCAGCTTTTCAAAACTATTCATTAAGGCTGAAGTTGCATGTGGAGCGCCACCTATCGATTTATCAATGCACTAATTTCATTGCTAATGTGCAACATCTGCAACGGGTTCGTGTGCGTGCTAATAATAAGTTGAAGTACATGCTGCGGTTTGTGACTTTGTACTTTTTAGTACACATTTTAATAAACAATTCCATATAGTTGGCAGTTATTTTGAGAAACCGCTTCTTTTTGCAAGATTAAACGTCGCTAACTTTTGGCTAGCATTTAATGTTGATAGTTTAGAGAATGGATGCACAATAACTTTATATACATATGTACATATGTATATTGAAACATTCAAAATGTCATATCTCAGTTTTAAATGTGTAGAAATTGGCTGTCTAAAGTAGGCGCATTGCAAGGTTATTTATATTAATAAATTATTATGTCAGCAAATTATAAATGCCATGTCGTTTAGGTGACGAGTTGTCTATTTCTCTATTAGAGATTCGGGATAAATAAAATCATTTATGTACATAGATTTTAAGCTTTCCTCTCAATTGTAAAAATAATATGTTCTAATAATTTCTTGTATTCAAGAATGCAGAAGTTGAGCAGTTGAAATTAAGTTGATCAGTTTTTATTATAGCTGATCAACAATATCATGCCATTTAGGTGCGCAGTTCACGTTATTAGATAGTCAGATATGCAATAGAAATGCATGTATAAAAAATAGATTCCAAATCATATCTTTTAGGTTCTTTTTTCCGTTAGCTTCCCTCTAAGTAATAAAGATAAGATGCTACAATATCATCTAGTATCAGAGAATGCAGAATATAGAAAGATAAAGATCATATTTTTTAGGTTATTCTTTCTTGAAGCTTCCCTCTCAGTAATAAAACTAAGATAATACTTATGTAGAAATTGAGCGGATTGCAGGGATATTATTTAGTTATTAGAATCGGAATGATGAAATTCATATATGTACATAGACAGATAAAGATAATAATTTGTAGGTTACCCTTTCTTGAAGCTTCCCTCTCAGTAATAAAACTAAGATGATACTATATGTAGGCTTGCGAGGATATTATTTAGTTATTACTATGGCTGATCGAAAATGTCGGGTGGAGTTGAATGAAACTCCAATTGATGGCCGATAATTATGTATTTTCGGTGTGAAAAATAAAACGCTGCCAGACAACAAGAAAATTGGGGTTTCAGTTTCGCGGAGCTACTTGGAGGATCGACTGAGGTTCGTGGAGCCGGTGTGACGATAGCGCACGCTGGGCGTGAGGCCGCTGGTGGGCGATCCGACCGAGGAGACGACGGACTTGCGCTCGCAATACTGCCGCTGCAACTTCGACTGACGCACCGGCGAGTGGGACGCGTCGTCGCCGGTCTCGACGGGGGTCGCCTTCAAGCGCTGCCCGTTCGCCCCGAACGGCAACTGGCGTTGGCGGCGTCGTCGTCGTCGCTGCTGCTGCACCGCGTTCTTGTCGACGGTGACCACCTGATGGTAGAGGTCGCACAGCTTGCTGCACTGTCGGGCGTTGTAGAGGCTGCGGATGAGCCGCTCCTGGCGGCGAAGGCTGCACAGCAGCTCCCTGACATCCACATCCTCGAGCGTGCGCAGCAGCAGCTCCAGATCGACGGCGATGCGGGCGCGACGATTCAGGCGCTCGAGCATGCGGAGCAAATACTTTCGCTGGTCCAGCGTCAGCACCTTGGCCATGAACATGAGGCGCACGATTTTGAAGATGTTGTCGGCGTGCAGGGGATCGATGGGCAGGCCGCAGCGATCGAACATGCTGTCGTAGATCTCGAGGTCGTTGAGCTCCGTGTAGGGGGCCTTGACGTGCTCCATCACCTCCCAGCGGCGGTCGCGCGGAAAGCGCTTCATCGGATCGCTCCGCTGGAGCAGCAGCCGGAACAGCGTGCTCACCATGTGCTGCACGCTCGTGTCGAACAGGCAGCTGAGCGCCTCGACAATGTGCCGGTTCCTGCGGCACACACAGACGCACTCCGCTCCCGAGCAGCTGGCGTCCACCGGGCAGCGTTCCAGCCAGCGATATGACACTGGGAACTGCAGCCTCTGGGAGGTCTTCACAGGCGGCGGGCAGCAGCAACAGCAGCAACAGCAGCAACAGTTGCAGCACATTTTGTGTGGAAAATAATTTTGTTGTTGAGTTGACACAATTTGGAGAACGACAACACAAACATTTCGACAGCCTCGAATCGACTCAAAATTCCCAACAAAATAAGAAAAATAGAGTATGTCACTGGACTGTTGTGGCAGCTGCCTGGCCCAAGCGGACCGCTTCAGCCAGCTGGCGCTGCGGCACGGCGTCGTCGATGCGGAGAGCGAGCTGATCCAGCTGCGAGCGCTGCTGCGGCAGCCGCGGGAGGCGCAACAGCGGCTCGAGCTGCAGCGGCATGTGGAGCGGCTGGTGGAGTTGAGGCCGCTGCAGCTGGCGCTGCTGCTGGAGGAGGGTTTCCTGTGCGGCATGCTGGACGTGGCGCAGCTGCAGCTGTTGCACGCGCTGCTGCCGCCGCTGCAACAGTTCGATCGGCAGCCGCTGGTCGCCTTCTATCGCCGCCTGACCGCCGAGCTGCCGCACTTTCGCTACGATCTGTCGCTGCCGCGGCATGTGGCCATGCTGCAGCGCTACTTGCGGCTGCACGAGGCATGCCCCAAGGCGCAGGCGCGCCGCCTGCTCAGCGCCGGCATGTCGCACATGAGCACGCTGCCCCAGCCGCAACTCGAGCGCTTCCTCAACGCCCTCAATCCCGCCCAGCTGCACCAGCTGACCGCCTACCTCGGCTGCAGCTACGTCGCGTTGCCGCCCCGCCAACAGCAGCGTCTGCATCGCACCGCGCTGCGCGTGCAACGCGCCAAGCCGCAGCTGCAACTGACGCGCTGCCACGTCGCGCTGCTCGGCCAGCTGCTGGGCGGGCCGGTCGACGAGCCGCTCAGCTTGCCACAGCGCAGCTATCTGCAGTCGCTGCTCGATCATCTGCTGCCGCTGCCCAAGCTGCAGCAGCTTCTCTTCCTGCGGCGCCTGCAACTCGGCGGCTCGCGGTTGCGCCGCCTGCGCCTCGTGCTCCACCATCCCGCGCTGCTCGCCGACCCGCTGCGCCTGCGGCAGCTCTACGACAACCTCGAGCAGCTCTCGCCGCCCCAATAACTCCTCACTTCGTGCCACAACTCAAAAATACCTCGTAATAAATCGCAGACAACTCAACAAATCACCATCAAACTTTGTTCAATTTACAACTACCATTTAAAATTGACTCGCAATAAATCCGAATAAATCAAATAAAATAATCAAATCAAATAAATAATAAATCAAAGACAAGTCAACATTCTTACTATTGTTAAATCTGACCAGAACGTTTCGAAGTACCATTTAGAAAATAAAATAAATAGGAAAAGCGAACAAATCTCTTAAAATCTGAACCTCGCAATAAATACTATTGTTAAATCTGACCAAAACCATTTACAAATAAATAAGACAAGCATGAAAACCATGAGTGCCAAATCTCTTAAAACCCACATCTTTAAATACCTCGCAATAAAGCCGAATAAATAATCAAAGACAAGTCAACATTGTTACTATTGCTTTATCTGATTACTTCACATAGACTAAAAGAATAAAATATTGCATCAACACAAAAACGTTTCGTATTGCATATTTAGTTCAATTTATAACTACTATTTTCAAAATAAAATAAATAAGAAAGAAAAGATTAAAAGACGTGCAAGTCAAATCTCTTAAAGTCCCAGCAATGAAATCGAAAGAAGTCAACATTCTTACTATTGTTTTTTCTGATAACTTGACATAAACATTTAAGAACAATAAAATATTGCGTCAAGCCCAAAACGTTTCAAATTGAATAAAGATTTTAAAGTCTACAATAATTATAAACATTACATTATTAAAATGACAAACGTTGCTGCTTAAAGATCCCAACTTCAAATATTTTGCAATAAAGCTTAATTAGTTAAGCACTATCTTGAGCATAAGAATTATTTAATAATCGTTTTTTTATTTTTGGTAATTTCACATGAAGTAAAAACGTTCGATAAACAAGAATATTGCATTAGGATTTGAATCGAGCGCACAGACATTCTTGATGTACGATTATTTTTAACAGCATTTTAATATGATTATATTTGTTGTTAAAAATAAAAACATATTAAATTTTGCATTGCCAAACATTTTTATACAAAATTAGCTTAAGTCAAGAACCAAATTCTACGAAAATGCGAGATTATCCATTCACCCTACGATAAAAAACATTTCACATTTAAACAGCACAAACTATGAGAGCAACCAACAAATAAAATACGTCGAAACTTTTCATCTTTTTTTAAGATTGTAATCTTAATTTAAATTTTAAGATTGTACTTCTTCAAACGTATTTTCGCCGCACTGTGTACTGCTTATACCCGCTTGCTGCATTGCCTGCCGGGTATAACGCAGCTGGCTGCGACTTTCGAGTCGTAGTCGCCGCAGCGCCTTTAGTCAGACAATCAGTTTGCATGCTTTCGGAAATATGTGAGAACCAAAAAAAAACACCACAAAAAAAACAAAACAAAAAATTGTAATTAAAATTAGAAATTACATAATAAAAAAAAAACCAGAAGAAGCGATTTTCAACGAACGCAAATCGATTGGTTTTTCGGGTCATCGGTTCAATAAAAACAGCAAGAAAAACGAAATGTCACCGGAAAGAATGGCAACAAAGTTCGTCGGCAACACGTTCTACGGCTCGATGGGCGGTGGCGAGGGGGGCGTGGCAGCGCTGCTGCGCAACGGGCCGCTGTGGCAGCGCCAGCCGCTGGAGCCGACAAAACGTCGCATGGCAGCCGTAGCAGCGCCATCTGGCGGCAGGGAGAAGAATCCGAGCACACGCAGGCAGCTGGCGGAAGGAGGGCCGAAGAAGGCGACAGCGACAACAACCATCAACAATCGGCGACAGCAGCAGCAACATCAGCAGCAGAGCGACTTCAAGTGGCATGCAACGGTGCCCCCGAAAGGGGGCAGCAAGAAGGGCGTGGCACGCGGCACGAGGCGAGCGCAACCGGCAACCAAATGGCTGCTCAGGCCGCAGCTGAACTTCCGGCAGTCGAGCGACTCGTCCTCCGAGGACGACAGAGTGCAGCAGCAACAGTTGCTGTTGCAGGCGGACCTCGTTGCCCAGACGACGTCCGTCGACAACAGCAACAAGCCGAGTCCCCACGACAGCAGCAGCAGCAGCAACAGCAACAGCAGCATCGGCTACCAGACGACGCTCGGCATCAGCTGCAGCAGCAGCAACGGCGACAGTTGGTGTCGCGATCACAACTACGACCAGCCAATTGTGCAGCAAAGCGGCAACAGTCGCAGCCTCAAGCTGACAGCAACAGTCATCAAGATTGTCAGCGACAAGCCGCCAGCAACAGCAACAGCAGCAGCAACAGTTGTGCCCAAAGCAGCAGCAACAGTAAAAGTTGCCGCCAGCCCGCCAGCGAAACGCAGCATTGCACCCAAGCAACAGCAGCAACAACAGCAGCAACAGTTGCCGCCACAAGTGCAACCGAAGCCGCTTGTGGCGCCGAAAATTGTGCGTGTGGCACAGCACAAAGTGCCGCGCACCATCGAGGACGGCATCGACATTAGCTACCAGTATTTTGTGTCCAAGTCGTTGGCGCGCGGCAAGAAGCCGCTGCACATCCGCTACCTCTACCGGCCGATGATGCGGCGCCTCAACAACACGACGAGCGGGCGACGCAGCAACAGCAGCAAGAAGACGAGCCAAGCCCAATCGGAGGCGCCACTCGCATCGCCAGCGGGCAGCACCGTGGATGTGAAAAGCGACGATGCCAACTGCGAGCAGCAGCAACAGTTGCCCACAGAGCTGAGCTTCGCGCCGCCGCCAATTGTGGTGGACGCCAAGTACTTGCCGTTCGTCAAGCAGCTGAGCAATCATCCGATGCCGAAGGAGGCGGCGGCGAAGCACGACCAGCAACAGCAGCAGCAGCAGCAACAGCTGGCGATGATGCAGCAAATGCAGCAGCAGCTGCAGCAGCAACAGCAGCTCATCCAGCTGCAGCAGCAGCAGTTGCAGCAGCAATCGCAGCCATTACGCTGCCGTCAACAGGTGGCAAGATCAACGCTGCTCGACTATCAGCCGAATGTGACGCGTCTCAAGTCGGCGTGCGGCGCCAACATCTGCTTCCATGCGCCCATCCGCATGAGCGGCGGTGAAGCAGCAGCAACAACAGTCGTCACAGCAGCAGCAACAGAAGTCGCCACCACAGCAACATTGATTGCTGCTGCCAGCGTGCAGAAGTTGCCACAAATTGCGGCCATCACCTATGAGGATATTGCCAAGCGCAGCTCTGGCTGCAAGTGCGTCTCCTTTCAGCTGGAGAACAGCAGCAGCAACAACAACGACAACAACAACAGCAGCAGCGAGAAGAAGAAACGCAAGTGCCACAAGGGGCGTGGCAAGAAGAAGGCGTCGCGCAAATGAGCTCGCTAAACACGCAATCCTGACGCCCTCGACAAAACCCACGCCACCAAACGCTGAACTCGAGTGAAGTGAAATATATTCCTTAATTTACACACACACACACTATATATATACATATATATTGCTCCGACTTCGCGCTGACATTTTGGTAAAATGCTGAAATTACAAATTAACTAAAGTTGATTATAATCCCGCCCCTGCTTTATGGTTATTTGATATAGATGCCGGCTGACGAGTGACTTCATTTCAACGCCATTGCCTCGAAGGTCATGGTCAGCACAGTCTTATAACAAGCCTTATATAACGAGCGGACAGACAGACGGACGGACAGACGGAAAGACGAACTGGGGCTGCAGCCCATCGTTATGTCATTACTTCAAGCTGCGCCAATTGAAAAGGAACCATTAAATCACTGAAGCGCAAGATGCACAATGAGCTATGGCAACCGATAGAGCGAAAGAGAGAGAGAGAGCGCGAAAGTAGGGACAGAAAGAGATAGAGCGAGCGCTTGACTGGCACTTGAATAATGCAATGTGCTTTATTATCGTTGCCGTTGCCAGATAATATTCAGTTCTTATCTGCCTGTCTGAAAAGTCTGCTTTATAACAGCTTTGAATATCCACATGTAAAGCGCATTAAGCTTTTTTGTGATAATTATATGATATCAAATAGGTTTATATTATTATTTATTCCAGTCTACGAATTTTTCAAGTGTAGTTAGTATTTTATTGTTTATGATATATATCTATAAAAATGCTTCTTTTTGCTCGTTTGCTTGTTTAGTTAGCATCATTAAATTCATTTCAGTCAGTTATATTTGAAGACAGTTTTTTTTCTGTATATTCATATTTCTAGTTTTCCCTAAATTGTTTTTATTGTATGACTTTTTTTATTGGTTTGTATTTAGTATTGTATTTATAATTCAAGTTTTTATTAAATTAAAGTTATGTAGTTATATCTTGGGACAGATTACCATTTTTGTTTATGCAACAACAAGTACGTTTGTTTAGCTTTATTAAATTAAGTTTAACCGCCAATTTCATGTTTCGTTTTATACTTGTATTAATGGTTTTAACGAAATTGTTATTATTTAGTTATATTTTGGGGATTCTTTTTATTTTTGATTGAAATTCATTTGGTTAGCTTCAAAGAACTAATTTGATTCTAGGACCTATTTAGTGCTTTTTATTTTATTATTATATTTATATTTATTGTTTTCATTTAATTCATTTTTTAAAGTTTTATCTCAGGACATTTCATAATTTCGCTTAAGCAATACGATGTTTGTTTAATTAGTTTTATTAAATTTATATCATTTGGTTTAAATTGTTTTAGTCATGTTTTAGGATAGTTTTCCTTTTTTTAATGGAAATTCGCTTCATTAAATTGCTTCTATTTAGCTTTCAATTTTACTTGAGCAAAAGAAAAATGGGAACTATTTGGACTGTTTCATCGTAATATTAATTATCATATGGAAAAGCGATTAAATCGACAAACTTATGGCTTTCGCTGATAATCAAATGAATCCACCAAAAATGTTCCAATTAAATAGAGTCTTTTTGGGTGCCAGCATTTTTCATATTTTTCTTCCCACCTCTCGCCCTCTCTCTCTCTCTCTTTCTGTTTATCTGTCCCTGTCTGGGGCACTCCTTTTGGCGTGCCAACTGCTCGTTCAGCCTTGAAGTCGTCGCTCGAAAATAGGCCAGAGCACATGGAAAGACGATTCCAATTAGCGAGTGCTAATGAAATGTGCCCTCTAGGTGTCAATACTCCAGTTTAGTCTATTGGGAATAACATTTGCAGCAATCAAAGGCAATTTGTGCTAAATATTGATATCGGTTACTGGGTCGACAGTCGACAGTCGACAGTCGAGAATCGACAGTCGCACGAACTGGCAAAATAATAGTTGTAATAGTAGTGGTAATAATAAAATGCCCCAACTATGTCTAATTAAGATTTATGATCAAAGTCAAGGCTGGTCGAGCGTCCCACGAACTAACTATGCTCCCTCTCTCTCACACCCTCCCTACCTTTCTCCCTCCCTTTCTCTCCTTCTCTTTGTCGTCGCTGCTGCACACGAAATGTCGTCATTTGCCCAGTCGTTAGTCAATAGAACTAAGCACACCCCTTTCCACTCAGTAAGCGGGCTCACTTTACTTTTACCCATTGTGCGCCAACATACCCTGTAGAAAGTCACGGACGAAAGGTGTCTAAGCTGAGCTCATAACAAATCAAAATTTATTGAATGTTAATGTATATTTGCTTTTCGTAGCTATTTCGTCCTTCACCTTAACTTATGTTGATGAGTCTTTATCAGATATCCTTACTTTTTGCTTTATATATTGGATTTGATTTTCCAACTGAATTATTCGTAATAAATACATTTATGAAATTTGAATCATTTATGTTATTTAGAGTCTGCTTTTTCCTTGCCATAGATGTGACTATAGTTTATGTGTACTTTTAAGTAATAATAATGAATAACAATCTATATATACAAAGTAGTTCGTAGACACTGACCCAGCTATAGTTATATAGTCCAAACGGTGAGAACTACGATGGTGCAATTTTTAAACAACCAAAATTTGATCATCTAATAATACAATTAAATTCAATTGATATTACTATAACATTATGAAATATCGCAATAATTTAAGTATATGCACTTTCAGTGATAGGATTATTTAAGAAAATCAATGCACATTTCTGTGGTTACAGCGTAACTCTAAGTCGAGCAGGCGAAACGTCTTAAACAATTAGAAAGTTGAACGTAAACTGTGTTTATTTCTTAACAGAGTTTGCGTTCATTTGCTACTCTGCTTAATTTCTAAACTGTTCAGAGGGTAAAGCTCTTCGATCAGAACCTTACAATTTCGTTTTTTTTGTATAACGGCGACCGCACATTAGTCTTAACTGTCTGGCACAGTGTGCGATGCTTATCTACGACAACAATGAAGACACACACACACACACACCTACACACACACACACCACACCCACACAGTGTGAACTACACCGCGCTTTGCGCCCATGACCGTTAGAACCGCGAATGTCAGCGGGATTTTTGGGGTAAAGAGGATGAGGATTGGGGATGAGGATGGGACTGGGAATGGAGATGGAGATGGGGAGCTTGGCACTTGGCCAGCCAAAGGGTTGATTATCATTTCAAGTGATTACTTTGTCGTGCGTCATAGGAACTATACTATGTATAACACTCGCCCGAATCGATTCAGCTGTGGTGTGTTGCAATCAAAATATCGCGCGACGCAGCCATTATTTCATTCAACGCAATAATAATATGTTAATGTTGGGCAGACAAGTATAACAGTTGTTGAAATCCCACAATTTCACTCAACTAATTTGATTACCTTACTGATTCACAAAGTCATCGTTTACTGCAGTATAACGATTCAGATGGGAATTTTATATAAGGTATACAACTTTTATATAAGGTTGATTTAGAAATATTCAGTGCTAAATATACTGATCATTAAATAAATCAAAGAATTAGTAATTCGGACATTTTATAACAATTCTGCTCGGCAGTTTGTGTAAGTTGTATTATATAGTATAGTTTCTATGTAACATTTTTGATGACAACAATTCAAATGTAGTATAACATAAGGTGTATAGCGTTACACGAACGAGCGAAATTATAGCTATTGATGCCATAGCTGTATAACAGTTGCTATATAACAGTTGAATTGTACGAAAGAGAACCATACGCAAAAGATTGAAATAACAGCCCCGCCAAGTAATTTGTACACAATTCAAAAACAGTATAACAGTTGCTGTATAACACTTGAATTGTACGAAAGAGAACGCAACGCAAACGAGCGAAACACAGCGTTGCTTTGTACTGCGATCATATGATGCGATCGCCGGTCGCCGTATAACAATTGTATAACTAATTTCAAGTGCCTGCTCCCTCTTCTGGTTACGCCCGCCAGCATGTAAACACTATCTGGCTGAGTGCGAGTCTGGGGGAGGAGGGAGGAGGGAGGTCAGGGTAATGCGACGGCTTCCATTCAAAATGCGCTAAACAATTCTACACACCGATTAATTAACACTCATCAATTGGAAGCGACTCGACGATCGGGGCGACATCGGAATGGGATTTTACACGAACCAGTTTTGAATGGACAGCTGTGTGAATTTGAAAGCGCATTTCAATGGGAAAATATTTTTATTATTTATTTTCGTTTCGACTTAGCATTGTTGATATGGCGCTGACGAACTCTCGTAACAGGGGCAGCGCATCCATTGAATGATCAATCAGAAACAATTTCAAATACAAAATACAATTTAAAACCCAAAAAGGAAAGAACGAAAACCGGTTTAGAAACTGTACAACATTTAGGAACTAATTAAAAGTACGTTCTTTGGTATGCATCTAAATTAGTTGCTCTGCAACTATTACTGGATGGAAATTAATTAGAAGCTCATTTTAACATTCGCATTTTGTTTAAATCAATTGTTATTTTTTCTAAAAATCCATCAAGTGAACATTTTACTTTTTTAATTATTGATGCTATCTTAAAGATAGATTAACTCACAAAAATGACTGCATTCATAAAAAGTATATGAACCTTTCTAATTAGTTGTCAATAGCTGTACATGGTGATATGGCGCATGTTCTTTTCAAGTTATGTGTAACGAAATTAATGGAGGCATTTACGAGCTCATAAAGTATTATTATGTGCCTGATAAGCACAACTGACCACATGAACTGGACTCCCAATTGAGCTATGCTGATGAAACTTTGTACAACAATTTGTAAACACAAGTAATAATTGTTGGCAAATGAAAATCGACTAGACAGATAATAAAAACAACTGTAGAATGAAAAATTATAAAATATAAAAAGAAAAGATTGAAAGTCAAGTGTCAAAATAGAGAAACCTTTAAAGTGTTGTACAATAGTCATAAACAGTTCATTTGAAATTCAAATTTGTAAAATAATAATGAAGCATGCAATTGAAATAGAATATCTTGAAATTATATTCGCTTCGCTGGCAAGCTTTGCAAAATTGCTCGGTTCAAGTGAAATTCTTGCTTCGAAAGTGGTTCAAGGTTCAAGCAGTTGATTTTCGCTCGCTCTCTCTCTCTCTCTCTGATTTTTGGCAGCTGCTTGTTATTGAATACTTGACCTTGACCCGACGCTTGGAGGCTGAATGAATGAATAACTGAGTGTCTAAGTGAATGAGTGAGTGCGCATCCTCGAGTGCGTCGCACAAGTCAAGGCAATTGGGTTTTTCTGTTTGTTATTGCACTTGCATATTTAATGGATACAAGATATATACATATGTATATAGTGTACTCACTTGTTGGTTATTTCGAGCACATCGGATATCATGAGGCGATACTTTTGTCGAAACTGTTGTCCCCGCTTCGTTTCCAGCAGGTACTTGTTGCAGAAGTCCGTCAGCGAGACAAAGTAGATGAATCCCAGCGAGGTGAGAAACAAGCCGCGTTGCAATGTGATGCGGTCGGTGGTGTTGGGAATTTGCCACAAGCTGCCGCACGCCAAGCTCATCGATCCAATCGAGCAGGCCAGCGAGAAGTAGCAGCCACAGCTGGACGACAGCGTCTTCGATGCTGTTGCAACTGGAATCGGAGCTGTTGCAGCTTTGCCGTCTGTTGTCGTTGTTGTTGTTGTTGCTGCTGCCTCATCCTTGCAGCCGCCATTTGCCACTAGTGGCTGACACTGACCATTGCGTCGATAGTGCATTGTTGCCACCTTTCACTTCAACTTCAGCTGTTGCTTCTTCAATCCTCTTTGGGCTCGCCCTTGTTGGGTTGGATGCGGTCGGGTTTCGGTTCACAACCTGTTGCCTGGACGGTGCTGCTCCTTTTTGCTGCTACTTTCAATTAGACGTGACACACTTTCATGTTTGCAGCTGCAGAGAAACAAAGGAAGTTTCAATGAACACAACGCTCCTTTTTGTCCTTCACCCCTTCCCATCCCATCCCCAACAAACGTTATTAATGAACCACTTTCGAACCGCTCCAAAATTCAATAGAACGACTCAACACTTAGGCATTGCATCTAACATCAATACATTAGTCAAAATACAGCCATGGTTATAGTACTATACAATAAGGTTCACGGCTGAACCACTCTTGAACTGTTCTGAAGCTTATTTGAACCACACAATTAAAAACATTTTAATCTCTTTTAAGAAAACCTCGTCGGAAGCATTTTCTAATAAACTCATCACACAAATAATGTATTTTTCTTGGACTGTAACTAATATAATTTGTATTAAAAAATTTATAAAAAACTAATTATTTCCATATTTCTGTTTAATTCAAAAGTAAATTCAATTTATTTTAAAATTGTATTTAAAATTATAATAAAGTAAATTTTATTTGCTGATTTTGATGAGTAATTTAATTATGTATTAAAACAAATAAATGGTGAAAATGGTTAGTTTATTTAAAAAGTTACTCTTATGAGAAAATCAATAAGAAAATGAATTTCTTATTACAAAAATTAAAAAATTCAATGGAAGAGCTAAATCATTGAAGATCATATTTTCAGATAATTCAGAAGATTTTATCATTTGGAGCTTTGAAGCTTTTATTCAAAAGATTACTAGAAAAATAGTTTTCTAATTCAGAGACTTTTATCTTTCGTTCATTGTCGTTATAGAAGCATTTCATAAGAGTACTGGAAAAATAGGTCTAGCTGAAATTAACCCTCATTTAATATCTATTTGAGTAATGTTGAACAACAACTAAGATAATGTGCGTAAACAAATTCGTTCCGAATTGAGTGTAAACATTTGGTGAACCGGTTCAGGGTTCAACAACGTGAACGAAAATGATGTAGAAGGCAAA
Source organism: Drosophila ustulata (assembly GCA_035047365.1). Lineage (NCBI taxonomy): Eukaryota > Metazoa > Arthropoda > Insecta > Diptera > Drosophilidae > Drosophila > Drosophila ustulata. The sequence continues at coordinate 12,401,902 of JAWNPT010000080.1, forward strand.
CATATTTTATGTGCCGAGTGTTAAAAAGAGAACGTCACATGCTACCCATACACACACACACACCCAAAGACCCATAATTAGGTGAATTGTAACTGTGATTGGCAGACCGACAGAGTGAGACCGAAAGAGAGAGGCTGACAGCAACAGTGGCAACACAAACACACGGGCACAGCGTGCTTATCGGTTATCGAAGCGGAACTGAATCTGTTGTCTCATTATCACCCAATTATCATTATCAGCATGCGACCTCACTTGCTTGTTGTTGTTGTTCTACACTCGAAACAAATGCTGATGGACTTTGTTTTTATATTTGAGTTGAGTGCAACACAATTGGCGCAGCTCGTTGCCCCACACTATCTTATCTCTGGGCATTTAAATTTATTAGTATATTGCCACTTGAGGCTCTCAGCTGGATTTATATCATTGATATCACAAGCACACACTCACACACACTAATACAAATTTTATCGCGCGCCAACAGACTGTCAACAAACTGCTATTGCTAATGCTACTGTTAAGTTCGCAGTGCATGGCCGACTGTTATTTGGCAGCGCCACACACACACGCACACACACACACACACACATGCAATTGCACGTACTACATGTGATATGCGATATGCGGGTGTGGAAGTGGGAGCGCAATGCAAACAAAACTTGCAACCACCCGCAGCACTGGCTATCCCCCTCTCGCACACCCAAATGTAGGTCAAGCACATTGCATTGCCCAAATAGCAGAGAATTGCATTAGGCGCCAATTGTTGCAGCCAATTGAAAAGCAAAAGTTGCGCGCGCGCACAGACAACTATAACAACAACAACACCAACAGCTGATCGCAGTTGAGGCAATCGATAGATTTGAAGCACTTATTTATAAGTTTTTATGTCACTTTCATTCATTGAATAGAGACGCCCACACACACACACAGATGACGCGCGCGCAGTCGACGTCGCTGCCGAAGCCGCTGCCGATAGATGCTGACTGCAGACGCATTTCATACGCACACGCAATGGTCGAGCGAGAGAAAATCATTCGCGTTCACATTGATTATGCAATTCCAAGAATCGCATGCCAAATTAGTTAAATCTCGCATCTCAACGACAACAACAAAAGTGATCTAATCTCGCGCACACACACACCTACTGCCTACACACACACACACACACACGCGCCTTGTTTTTGTTGCTTGCTGCATTTGCCGGCAACGCTGCACTTTGTGTGCTTGATTTTGTGGTCATTTCTACACTGCAGCACATAATTTTGCACACTTGACCACAATAATTGTCACAATGCAACACTTTTTTTTGAACATTTAACAAAAAATAAACAAAAAAATTAAACACATTTTAATACGAAACAGCAGCGATTTTTTAAACTGACCCAGTTAGATTGAACAATAACAGCAGAGTGGCAGCTGTGTGCAATGTTACGTGCCTGTTAAGCGCTACACAGTCTGTTATGATTTGCATATATCGATAGCTCGATATGTTGCCGAAATGCTAAACGCAATAATCGTATTAAGTAATTTTCGCAAAAACATTACAATTAATAGCTGAATTTATTTTATTGTTGCTAGTTTAATTTTATTTCATTAAATGCAGTTCAAATTCCACTTTATTTTACTTCTACAATCGTATAATGTTTTCGATTCATATTATTTTACTTATTTCCAAAAGCATTGCATATTAAATATATTACGTTTAAAATTTTCTGTTCTTATTTTCAGTTCAAATTTAATTGTTTCATTTATTTTTGTCCAACAGCAGCAACAAATACCATAATTTAAACTTAACATTTATCCCAAAAACTATCGACTCTCCTCTTTTAAAATATCAGCTGTTTGTCTTGTAAAAGTTATAGTCATTTAATGCATTTCGTTGCTTGGCGTCTATAAATGAAAAGTGTATTTATATTAATTTTAAACGTTAACACGAATTTTATTAAGCACATTTAAAATTTACTTTAAATGTTTTATTATTATTTTTGACCGTATCAAAAAATACCATAAGACAGTGATACCAGCTGGTGCCATCAAGATACCAATTATCAATTGCTCTAGCCACGGTTGCATCTCGAATTATTTATTTTGTACCGCATTGAAATGTACTATTTTCGATAACAAACATTTTCTTTCTTTTTTTTTTCATAAATAACTTCCAAATATTTACTTTACTGTCACAAAAGGGTAACATTTTTTTCTAAAACAGTTTTTGCAGCCACTGTTATTTGCGATTATTATCGACTATTTTGAGCAATTGTACCGGCCAACGAGAGATGTACCCAGTTGCGTTGAAATTACCCCAGATGGCAGGCCGTGTTTGAAGTGGAGAGCTATCGATAGTGGGCGCCATCGATATTCGGCGATAGTCAAATTTGAAGCATCGATTGCTCGCCACCTCTAGGCCGTGCAGTCGAGTCGTGTGTTTGCCATTAATATTTCAATTTTCAGTCGCTGCGGACGTGTGCGTTTTTGGTCGTGTGCGCGGGTGGTACAAGAAAAAATGGCGAAAAGTGTCGTTAGTGCGTGCGCGCAAATCGCAATTCTATTAACAATTTACGGATCAATACACTGTGTCAATTCCCAAAGTAAGTGCAACGAAAAACAACATTGTATTTTGTACAAAAATCCACACAGTAAAAGACTTGATGATGACGGTGATGATGTTGATGATGATGACGACGTTGTCGAAGAAGACAAAACGCGAAGATTAGTCAAAGGGGAATGGGGGGATGCAGAGGGGAAGTCAGAGCGCTGTTGGTACTTTTTTTTGTTCCTCTTTTTGTTGTTCGTTCTTGTTGTTGTTGTTGTGTGTGGTGAAATTTTGCTGCCATGTTAAATTTTCTGTTTTCTTTTGTTTGTGTCTTTGTTGCTGTTTAAAATGAATTTGTAGTTGTTATTTTTTTGCTGCTGCGTTAATTGACAACAACAACAAAATATCAAGTGTATCTGTGTGTGCGTGAGTGTGTGTGTGTGTGTAGCCGAGTGTGAAAACAACAACAACACTAACGTCCTGTCGCCTGCCTCTCCCTCGCTCTCTCATTCTATCTCGCTCGCTCTCTCGCTGCCCACGTTCGCTTTATTTTTAACATTTTTGCTCCATGCTCCACTTAACGTGCAACAATTTCCAAAGCTTCCCCGCCCCCGCCCCGCCGCAGCAATTGAGCTGAGCGAACGTTGCATATTTCAATTGAAATTTGTGGCGCATTTTTATTAAGGCGCAAAGCAAAGGTGAATGTGTTGATGATGCTTTTTTCTACTCATTTTGTTTATGTTTTCTGTGTCTATTTCAATTTGCAATTGAAACGACAAATTGATCGAAGCACAAAACAGGTGGCAACCTTGTCAGCAGCTGCTGCTGTTAAGCCGTCTCTCCCTCTCTTGCGCTGTATCTCTTCCGCTCTCTCTCAATGTGTGTGTGTGTGTGTGTGTGTGTGACCCCAGTGTTGTATAATTAGCCAGTAACTAATGCATTCACATACATACATATGTGTGTGTGTGTAAAGTACATTTGTAAACTGCGCTGCCAGCGTCGTGCACTCAAACACACACACGCATTTCTATGTGCTCTGATGTTACAGCTGCGATTGGTCAATGCGTGTGCGTATGTGTGTGTCTTCCTCCCACCACCCACTTTATGTAGTTCTTGCACTTTTGCTTTGTTCCAACCGTTCTCAGCGCTCTCTGTTGTTGATTTTGCCAGAAATCAATCAAGCGGCGCTGCTTTCAGTTATCAGCAGCGCTGCAGCAGCCGTCGTCGCCGTTAATCGATTGTTGGCAGCAACTGAAATTCCCAGTAGACTCGATCGTTGCTCGGTAGCCTTTTACAGCTCTCTGGAGACTGTCACTGGCTGGCACAGCCAAAGACCAAAGAGCGTTATCAAGGGCAACAACAACATCAACAACAACAACAACAGCCCGTCACTGTTGCTAATGCTACTGCCATTTTCTGTTGTTTTTATTTCGCTGCTGCTGCGACGATAAACAAGAATCTGTAATTCATCTTCCAGCGCATGTTTGTTGTATGTATGCGTGACAGCGCAAATCTTGTATGTATGTATGTATGTAAACATCTGTTATCTGCAATCGATAGATGCAGGTGACGGTCTAAGCTGCGATTAATCAATCGATCGATAGGCAAATTTGATTGAGAAGATAACGATTTATTTGCATTTATTTGATTGCCAAAATAACGTATATAACACTTTAAAATAACTGTTGGTTACTGTTTATCTAGAAGATTTGATAATTTATCAAAGACAAAGTATCTGAAATATTTATTTATTTAGTCTAAATCAAATATTTATTACTATGACTTTCCCATTTGTGACGCATTTAAGTGTAAAGAGATTCCCCCTACTTCTATTTAATTAAATTATGTACTCTATTGCAAATATTATAAATAAATCCAATATTTTGTTACATTAAGGATTTTGAAAATGTATTTAATATTTTTGAAGTAACGTCCTTTTCCTTTCGGTGACTAAATGCAATTATGTAATCTAATTTTCCCCTTTTTAGCCATACGCTTTCTCGTGTGAACAAATGCTAGAACCACATTCTAGGAATTCAGCAGCAAAAACAAAAATTGATTGTGGCAGTTTTTGTTTTTCTGGAGAATTCCCGTTGCTGAATATGCACAACATTGTTGTTCTAATAACAATTGCAATTGTGCAGCAGCTGCATGCGTGGAGACTACAGTCGTCATTGGAACAATCAATTAGCTCAACTCATCATTTCTGAATGCGTTAAGGGGCTACGCTTAATGTCGTGTTAAAGATCAGCTAGTTCGTCAGTAAATCATGTGGACAGAGGGTGTCGCTATAGCTATCGCTGTCTAATCTAAAAAACAAAACCCCACAGAGCTGTAGCTTGGGCGAACAAAGAAACAACGCTGCGAAATCTGCATATGGGATCGATAGAGCAGCGACTAAGCGAATCCAATTGGATAGCAACGGATTCCCATTGGAGACTCCCATACGGTGGAACTTCCTCTATTGCGCTCTCTCTCTCTCCGTCGCTCTGTCTCTGTTCGTTCTGCTTGTGCTGACCAAAATAGTTGCGCCCATTGTGTGTTTGTTTGAGTTGTGTGGCAGCGGCGACGGCGGCGCCCACTCCCATCGAGTTGTCTTGAGTCGAAACTCGATGTGGCAACATCTCCCACCCTCAGTCAATTCACACACATTGACACACACACACACCCATCGACGTGGTGACAACAGGAAGCGACGTTAGCACATCATCAACATCAAACATCAGCATTGACTAAGCTCTGCCTCCCACCTATCTTGCCCCACTCTTCGCTCTCGATCGCTCTATCGCTCGGTGCATTGCGGCCTCTCTCGGCGCTTCTCACTCTCCGATTTGACCGATAAGCATGTCCGGCAAACTGCTATGGCTTTGGCTGCTTAACGGCGTTTTTGTTTAGCCCAAAATAGAACTCTTTTTTGTTTTGTTTTGTCAGTCTTCAAAGCCACGTCAACTCTACAATTACCGTTGTTGTTGTTGTTGTTGTTGTTGTTGTTGACCGAGACTGCAGACTGCAAAATGTCAACAACAAAAAAAAAAAAAAAAAGAGCTGAGAACAAAAATTTAAAGTACAAACAAATACGAAAAACTTGTCAACTTGAGGCCAGATAAACAAGCCATATAAAGTGTATACCGTCGACTGATCGCACTCTCGATATCCTGTAATAAGTATGCACTGTCTAATATTTACTATTTCGTTTTGAAACTAACAATACCTTTGTTGCTATTTCCGTATATTAAATGTCATTAGTTTGAATTTTTGGACAGCTTTTTGTAGATGGAAACTTGCATTTTTAGTGTGTTTCCACTTGTCGGTCGCCGCAAACGCAATTTATCGCGCAGCCAGTTGAGAGTGGGTATTATATTAACATAACCTTGAACCCAAGCAACCATTGACTAAGCTGAGCGACTGTTTTGCATTCAAGAAAAATTTTTTTATTTTATTTCGTTCATTTTTGTTTCACTTCGGAATTAAATTAAAAAGGAATCTAATTATCGAGCTGGGCCTCCTTGATGAGTACGAGGTATATTACGACGCAAAATATCTGTCGAAATTATCAAGAACTCAATTTCCCCTTACACCCCTTTCTTGTTTTCCACTCGATTAGCTTTTATCAGGAAAGTGAGGGAAAAAATAATCAGAGACAAAGGAATGAAATACACTAATTAGAGGCAGACACAAAAGCAAACGGTTTTCAATTGAGCTAAACGAAAACGCGCGACGGGAGCAATAAAAAAGAATTGAAGAAACGGTTTTTATATAAACTGTTTTTTTGATTTTTTGCAAGTCTCGCATTTCCTCACACGAAATGAGAACACTGAAATTGGGTCACACCGACAAGCGTGTGCGTGTGTGTGTGCGAGTGTGTGCAAGGGGATGCCGCTAAAGGTCATTAACATAGAGAGCAGCAGTCATCTAAAACTGATGAATAACAATAAACTTTCAGTTTTCAATCATCAAATGTTGCATAAATTTGCGACAATTATTTAAAATAGCAAATAGCAACAATAGCGCTAACTGTTACCATTAACACAACAATTAACATCGGGTTCAATTGAATCAGCATAACAGCAACAGCATCAGCGGCTGTAGCGAGAGCAGGACAGAGAGATCAACAGCTGCTCTCGGGCTGCAGGTGTGTGACTCAGTGTGACCGCAGCTAATTATTATGCAAGGCAATGGGGAAATAGACAACAGAATGCGACAAGCGATGACGTTTAGTCATGCTGCTCTCTCGCTCGCTCTAGCGACACTTGCAAATTATTGTTTGTTGTTGCTGCAATTGAGTAGCACAAAACAAGTAGGAAGGCTAGAGTCGAAAGTGCTTGACTGTGAGATACCCGCTAACCGTTTGGGAGACTGCAGAACTCTTATACGTGTATTTAAATATACCGAAAAGTGTATTTGTTGTCGAATATACTTCATCGTTGTCAATAAACCATAATATACCATACATGTTCATTTGCATTTGATTTCTGACCAGGTGATAAAGAATATATATTCGGAGTTGTCTCCTTCTGCCTATAATGCCCTTCTACTCTATGGGTGGCGGGTATAAAAATGCGCAATTGATCGCCAGTTATTTGGCAGGAGTTGCAAAAGGAGAAGCAAGTGTCGAGTAAGCAGTTGAGTTTTTCAAATTCCTCCAGTTTATTTGTTTTTATTTCAGACAAGAAATGCTGAACACATTTTAATTTATTTGCTGGGCTCGTGAAATATGAAACATAAGCTATTTGCTGCCACACACGTTGCCAAACATTATCATGCATTTGGCATTTTCGATCGGTATTTTAGCCCATATTTCATGCGTGTAAATGACCGCAATGTTACAGTTGTAATCGAGAGAGAGAGAGAGAGACAGCAACAATAACAAAGTTCGATTAATGGCGCAGTGCCCTTTGATAGGCGCTCTCACACACACACACACACGCGCACACCTACATGCGTTGCTATCGGGGCTTGCGTGCGTGTGTGGGTGTAGTATAAGTAGAGCTAGTTTACTTGTCATGCTATGATTTGAGCCGGCTGGCTGAAGACAGCGCCAGCGACAGCGACCGAGGGGCGTGGAAGGGTGGGGGCGGGGACGAGGTGGGGTTAAAGTCGTGTAAATGCCTCAGATGAAAATAGAAAATCGATATTGAGTGCGGGGCATCAAGTAACCACCGCGCAGCAATTACAACACACAAAAATAGGCACAAACTGTGGTTACAACCACAACGACGAAAGCGGCTAACCAAATTGCTTAATAATTTATGCAAATGTCATGTTATGTAAAAATAAGTCTATAATCAGCATCATGTATCTGTTTGTATACGTAGCCAAAGAAAAGTGCAAAAACAAAGTGCACTCATTGAACAAGTTTCACTCACAACAGATGCTGTTAACAGTTTACAGTAACAGCTTAACATGCTCCCCTTAACATGACACCCGGACAATGTTAATCCGATTATGTTGAGGTGTTAAGCGTGCACTATTGACATGTTAATGCCCATTTGTTTAATATATGAACTGATTGAAGCCCCGTTGTTTATGTATCTACATATTTATATTCAACTTGAGATTAAAAACAGCAGGGTTAAGTTTATTGTGTACTAACTAATCGTCACTTTTGGCGAATCGATGAACAATACTTAGAATTGAGAAACCGGATTAATACTTGATTATTCCGAAAAAGTGTTTTTTGGAATAAACTGGATTCGCAATAATGATTCACATACATTTACATTGCACAGATAATTATTGTATGTGCCACATTCCCAATTTGTTTTTCAATCGCAACAATTTTATCGCGTCGCTGAAATTCCTTAAAAACCGGAATGCAACTGATTCCCTTGGGAATTTTTACGCAGTTGATAGCGAAAGCTTTCTTCTCACTTCTGTGTACATAGATTGTCAAGTGCTTCCCATAATTATAAACCAAAAAAACCAGCAAACTAAAATGTAATACAGGAAATGCATTTTCAATTAATTTAATTCGAATTAAAATCGCATGAAAACCATCATTTATGAAATAAGAATCTTATCGTTCAGAAAGCAAAAGTAATACCTTGGAGACCGAAAATGATAGTTATCAGGCAATTGGAATGGATAAATAAAAATCATAAATAGTTATGTTTCAAATGTATTCGGAAAATTACCTTAAATTAATCGTTGTATTTAAAATCTAAATATTATAGTTATCCTGTCATAATTATAAATATCTAATATACAATTTTATTTCTTTGACTTTGCAGCTCCAAATGCCAACAGTCCGCACACAAACCCAAACATACCCCATAATGTGGTGCTGTTGTCCGCCACTCAGGTGCAGCGAATGCGGCGTGCGGCGCCCGCTTCTCCCGCCGCACCAGCTGACTCCACGCCCGTCGTCGCCCTGACGCCGGATCAGAAGAACCAATACGAGAGCATCAGCTCCAACGTGAGCGTCAATGTCGGCAGCACTGGCAGCATGGCCTACGATGTCCACAATGTGGGCGTCAACGGCACAGGGCAGCGCAAGGATTTGACCGCCGGTGGCGTCGCTGCCGCCGCCACCAATGTCACCAGCAGCACCAGCATCAATGTGCCAGCTGCGGCCGCAGCAGCCGCCGATGCTGTTGGCGCCGCAGCCGCAGCTGGGGCACAGACTCCAGCTGCAGCGACGCCAGCTGCCGTGCCGGCCAAGAAAACACAGCTGATGGCAGCACAGCAGCCAACTGGACAGCAACAGTATCCCAAAAAGGTGGCCGCCGCACCAGCAGCAGCAGCAGCCGCTGGCGCCGGTGGCGTGGCATCATCGACGTCAACGGAGCGTGCGATCATCGATGAGGTGGATGTGCCCGAGGAAGTGATTACCAAGGAGGTGGCCAATCAGACACTCAAGAGCCAGGAGGATCACTTCGATTACTATCGCAGTCTGCTGTATGTGAGCAAGGATGAGGTGGCCGCTCTCTGGTCGCAAATGGTCAAAATACCCGAGAACAATATGCTCTCATCGTCGCACCGTCGCGCCATGACCGTTGAGCTCACCTTCGATTTCCCCTTCTATGGCCACTATGTGCGCAACGTTACGGTGGCCACCGGCGGCTTCCTCTACACCGGCGAATACGTACATTCCTGGCTGGCGGCCACTCAATACATTGCTCCGCTCATGGCCAACTTTGATTCCAGCATCTCGGATGATTCCTTTGTGCGCCTCCGTGATAATGGTGAGCTTCTGCGACTTGTCTTCAATATCATCTGTTATTCATTTTCCGTTGCTCCTTTGCAGGCACCGCTTTCACCGTCGTCTGGGAGAATGTGACGCTTCAGGACAGGCCCGACTATGGCAACTTCACGTTCAGTGCCACGCTGCATCAGAATGGCGACATCACCTTCGTCTACTATCGCCTGCCCACCTTGATCAGCAACATTCTCGACAGCGAGCATCCCGTCAAGGTTGGCCTCTCCGATGCCTACATTGTCGACAAGATGCTCTACTGTAAGTGCTTTCAACTCAAAGAAGAGCTAGCTCTCTTTTATAAGAAAATGATTTCTTGTTTCTAAACTTGTTTCATCTGTTTTTAGTTGCCCGCCGCAAGACGATCTTTGAGTATCATCGTGTCACTTTTGGCCAGCAGGAGATCACGAATAACACCATCATCATGCTTACAGCACTGCCAACCTGCCTAGATTATCACGACTGTCAGTCGTGCATGAATCACAACACGACTTTCCAGGTGGGTTTTCAACCACAACTTTTTATTTGGCGATATTTGTGAGACTTCCACTATTTATATTTTGTTATTCAGTGCGCCTGGTGTCCAACGCTCAATCGCTGCTCCACAAGCAATGGCAATGATCGCATGAAGCAGCACTGGCAGCAGAAGGGTGAGTAATCGAATGAATCAATGGATTGTGCTAACAAAGTGCTATCGATTATTTAGAAGGTGAAAATGTTTAACTGCTGCAGTCAACAAATTGACTTTCCAGCGATAATCTAAAGTTAACTAAATTATTGACACATTGTTTGATATCGAAAACAGTCACGATTTAATATAATGGAAAGTGCTGCTATAAAACAGAAAAGAGAAAATCAATATTAGGTCAACAATAATTATGCGATTATGAAATAATTGAATTAACATTATCATTGGTCTATCTATCTAATTTTGAAATTTATTTGGAATACGTAGACTATGTAATATTTTGTTTTTGAAATCTAAGTGATCGATAACAATATTGAAACAATCCATCTCTTTCTATTCAATGTAATATTGATTTCGTGAATTTTGTTGTTTTCGCTGTGCAGGCTGTGATCGCACCATCATCACCGCGATCGATCAATGCCCGACGCTGGGCAAGAAGGGCAACAATGCCGCCCAGGAGAACAGCGGCAGCAAAAACAGCAACAGTGGCGTCTCCCCAACGACGCCAGCTGCGGCAGCAGCCACAGAGTCACCGGTGAGCAGCACTCAGTCATCGGTGGCGTCGGCCGCCGCCAAGGAGAAGAGCGAGCATCTCGATGCGATCTCGCCCGAGAATAAAAACGTGGGCGTCGCCTTTGGTTTTATGGTGCCCATTTGCCTCGTGTTCGCCGTGACGCTGTGGCTCTTCTATGCGTACCGCAATCCACACACACGGAGCGGCCAGCTCCTCATACAGGTGAGAGGCATTCCAATTGTCAACTTCAAATATCTATGGGCAATTCCAATACGAAAATATGATTTGATTTTGTGCAATACCTTTTTAATTGCAACTTACTTCAAACTGCGGTGTAAGAAATTCACTTTAAACGGCGTTTGTTTTTTTTACCTTAAAATAATAAATAACGAAATGATTATCATGACATTTACATTATATTATATGTATGTGAATTTGTATTGTTCTAAGGACTTGCAAGAAGATGTATGTTACTATAAAAACAAAAGAGTTCCGAATATTTGAGTTGAATACGAATTATTTTTGTTTAGTTTTAAGTCAGCCAACAAAATTATTTTATTTAGTTTTTGATTTCGTTTAAACTGTTGGAATTGCCCATCCATTTGTTTTAAACGTTTACGTAAAAGTAGAAAATAGTGCAATGCGTGGAAATTATATAATTGCCATTAACTAATGTGATTGTAAATTGTATTTACATGCAGTCCAAGCATTTACATCAGGTTTGTTTCCATTTATCAACGCCACACAACTGTCTCGCTCACACACTAATCGTGCTCTCTCTCTTTCTCTTGACAGTTCCGTCCCAGCCAGTGGTCATGGCGGCGTGGAGAGGCGCGCTATACGGCAGCCACGATACACATGTAGAGGAGCTGAGCTGTGTGATAGTTTTGTGGTTGTACCTGTTACTCTTGTCACAATGTGGGTCGTTTAACCCGCGGTGCGAATGCAAAAATATCAAAAGTGACAGGTACAATTTTACCCATAAAAGAATAACCCAAACAACCCCCCAACTTCCTACTTCCCATCTCGTCGTCTTATCAAAACTATATATATATTCGTAATTGTATTCAGATTGTGACTTGATATCAACTACACACACACACACACACACAGACAGACAGACAGACACATTTGCTGCAATTTTATATATTTAGATAATATACAAATACATATGTGTATATGTGCTGGCTGTTGGAGCAACTGATAGTTTGTAACAGTCTCCAGATAGCCAAAAAACGAAACTAAACAAAAGAAAACAACAACATCAACAAGTATCATGTGTAAATGTTCAATTATAGTTACAGTTTTGAATGAATGAATCAACGTAACTAACGCTCACGACTGTTAATGCCCAGACTGTTAGATCGCAGTTAACAGCTGTAGAGCTCAGATTAATGCAGCAATAGCTTAAGCAGCTACTATTGATATCATGAGAGTCGAGCGCATTTTGGAGGTGCGCCACTTTTCCTTCCCAGCAGCACATTTTTATAAACAATTAAAAAGACAAAAAAAAACATGAAATCAAAACAGCAAAATCAAAACAGCAACAACAACAAAACATGTGCATTGTGCTCTTCCTAGTTAGAGTTATATTTTTATTTAAATTCGTTGTTTGTTGTTTCTTTAAACAAGTTGCTCAATTTATGCAATGCTTTTAAATTGTTTTTTTTTTTAATTTTTCAAAACTAGATAATGCAAGCAAAATTGCAACTAACTTTTGTAGAGAATAGAGAGAAATTTTATTATTTTGATGGGTTTTACAATCCTGTTTAAATGCGATGGCATAAATGAAGGCATTAAATTTGCTCAGGCCCTGGACCACGCCCACACCTAAAAACGCCCTCACTCACACTCACACTAACACACCCACACACAAACACAAACACAACAAAAACACACACACTGAGAGATGGGAGATGGCCCTGCTTGCAATTTAGTAGTTTAATTGTAAAAACATTCTTTTCTGTTTATTTTGTATTATTATTTTTTGTATACATGCATTTTGTTTATTTTATTCTACCCCTACAGACATGTTCCGAGTTCCTTAAACGCACAAACATTCAACTCTTTTTGGTTCTTTTTAGTTTTTTAATTACATTTTTTTTTTGCGTGCAAACTTGTTTATTCCGGTTTCGGAGCTGGGAACAAGCCTGTAATATTCTATCGGAAAACTGAAATTGAAGTATTTTCAAATTTCTATAAATAAATATATTCTAATTTTTATGATTTTTTTTTTGATTGTGTGTATTATATGACTACTATATATACCGATGTATATGCAGCACTTTAATCTACATATATATACATATATATATATATATTGTATACAATAATGGATATGTCCATGACGACCTCTTCTTTTTGTTAGTATTTTTTTCTATTAATTAATATTAAAAATATATAAAGTGAAATGCGGTGTGCAAGTATGAAAAGCTAAACTAAATACATAATTACATAAGCTAAACAAAGCAGAAATATAATAATAATAAAAAAGACATGAAAACATTTACATAAAAGAAAATGAAATGGAAATAAGAAGCAACTAAAGATCTGTAACAAAATATAAGAAAAAAAGAACTACTAAGGAAATTGTATAACAATGTATTTTGATAATGAAATTAAATTTGTATTTTAAGCTCTTATTACATATACAAGATAATTTAAATAAAAACAAAAATAAACCATACATAAAAATGTGATTTTTATCATCTGCTAAACTTAAGCTGACAATTTTCTATGGTAATTTATTTTAGATTGGTTAAAGATAACTGAATTATATTATTTGTAGGGTCTCGAGCGTTGAGTTCTGTAATTGTAACATTTAACTTTCAGTCGTTGGGCGCCACTGTAGACATAACAGCTTACTGAGGGAAATGGAAAACTTTTCGCTATTTTGTGATAAATAAACAATAGAAACACCGCGATTGTAGATTTTCTATGGTTTGGCTTTTATTTTGGACTACGTTGGTTGGTCATTAGTTGAATTCTTGTTTGGATTCGGTAGTGTAATATTTGCGTTTATTTGCTTCAACATTTACAGCATGAACTCGTTAGCTACATTTAGAGAAAAACCATTAGATTGCATATGTTATGTATGTATGTGGCGGGTTGCAGGGATTCCATGTTAACACATCAACAACAAACAACAAGAGGAAGTTAGAGCTTCTGCTGGGCAAGCTCCTCGATGGTGCGCGCGTTCGTGAGCGTCACCCACAACGGCGACTGGATGCTGGCCAGCGAGTAGCTCTCGCCTCCGGCGGCGTCCAGCGACTGCGACTTGCGCATGGCCGAGACGGCAGACGCGGCGTTCGGGCCATGGCGACGCTTCGAGTCGCGTTTGCCGACCCCGCCAAAGGCGATGGCTGCTTCGCTGGCCTGGTTGCTGCTGCTGCCGCTGCTGCTGCTGCTCGCTCGCAGCTCCTGGAGGCGACTACGTCGCTTGGCCAGCGCAGCAGGATCCGCGTCCCGCATGCTGCCCGCTTTGCGAAGCGGAGGCGTCAACGTTGAACGCTGTGGCGCCTCCTCTTTGAGCTCCTTTAGCGCCGAAACGGGCTGCTGTTGTTGCTGTAGCTGTTGCTGTTGTTGTTGTGCGTGTGCTAACTGTTAGCTTGAGGAGAAGGACATCTTGTAGGAGCAGTTGGTGTCCATGGGCGATTCGGCGTTTAGGATTTCGGTCTGCGTCTGCTCCACATCGCTGCAGCGCTCCTCCAGCACCGTGTCCAGCTCCAGCGAGGTGAAGCCCTGACTTAGGCTTCGTTCAGGACGTAGACTGATAGCTCGCGACGATCGGTAATCTGCACGAACAAAAGAATGCCACAAATTATTAGTCACAAATTGCACGCAAAGTAATCGGAGGCGGCGTGAGGGAGGAGCAATGAAAATGTTTGCTTTCGTTGGAGCAAGAAACCAAGAACAACAAACAAACAATCAAATGAACGAAAAAAAAACAAACTGCAGGAAAAACAAATCGAAAACGTGCGAGAAGTGAGGCTGAAATTGCCTCTCTCTTCCCCTCAGAGGAGACCCAGTGTGCACAGTGGCACCAAACGCTGACAAAACGCATCCAATTAACAGATTTGTAACAGCAGCTTGAACTGTTAGCTGACTCGTTAACAGCAGCTCGTTAACAGCAGCGCCTTAACAGCAGCTTGTTACAGCAACTCAATGCAGAACTCAGCTGTTAACAGCAGCTGTCGCTGTTAAGTAAAGAATAACATATTTCTGTTAGACAAAGTCAGTACTTTTGCAAACTTTAATTCTCAATATTTTTCTGGCCAACTATGATGGTAACTTGACAACTATTTTTTGTATAAATAAGGAAGAGAATAACAAACAGTACCACAATCCTATTTAACAGTTTGTTTTATATGCATAAAACATATTTTTATTTTATTTTATTCAACAGACAACAGGCAGACTGTCTGAACAATTTCAATCGTTGGAGGAATAAATATAAAAAATGTTGCCAAAGAAAATGTGGCTACTAATTCTTTTATTTCTTTTTGAATTTATATTTCAATTCATTTAGATTTTCATATTTTTGTTTGAAATTAGGAAACTTCTACTAGTATGGCAACTTAACATGTTAACTGCAGCTAACATAACGATCGACTGTTAACAGCAACTAGGCTGTTAATTAACAGTTTCACTGCCGCAAAAAAGTAGGCAACAGTTTATTATGTGTTGAAACTGTAGAAATTTAAACGAGTGGTTCATGAAGTTACACCACTGTGCGTAATTGTTTTTAAAAAATTTATGAACAAACAACTGAAAAAATCGCAAGCAGCAGAAATGATGAAAATGTAAGAAAAACAAAATGTAGTTTTATTATTTTGTCGAGGGGAGCTGCGGTTTGTCAACGATGCGTTAACGTGTCGCTGACAACATGACGACGAGTATCGTCATCATCATCGCAACTATCTTCATTATGGTTATCATTAACATTGTGAGGGACGCGGCTGTCTGTCTGTCTGAAGTGCCAGAGCCCGCATGCTGCAGCTAACCAAACACTGAATATGAAATTTATAGTCATCAACATGTTGTCAACCAAGGGGGCGGGATACTCTCGCATTCCGCCCGCTTTTTGTATACATTTCTCTTTTTTCCAGTTCTTGTTGTTGTTGTTGTTGTTGAAAACGAGGGCAAGCGCCCAAAGGTATGCAATGCAAATGAAAATGCAGGCAGCCCAGGCAGCCAGCTGCTCCTGCTGTGCTTGACACATGCAAAGCAGCATGAATATCTCGCTGCGAGTGCGAGTGCGAGTGCGAGTGCGTGTGTGTCGACGACGCTCACTTTCATTGAGTGGCTGCTGGGAGCACAGCAACAACAACAATAAGGACAACAGTCACAGCAGGCACTCAACTTCAACTCGGACTTTTCTTTCTCTACTTCTTTTGCTACCTTTGCCCTCATGTGATACCCCGCTTTTTAGAGGCCTCAACAGGGCATAGCTGACTGCTAGATGGCATTGTTTTTCAGTAAAAGTGGCAGATATTCTGAGAAATATAGGTAAAGAGAGAAAAGTCACTAAAAGACCAAGATTGATCCACTAAAATATATAAATTGAAATAAAATAGTTGGAGAGACTGAGAAAGGTTAAGGGGATTGAAAAAAATAAACAGGGAAGAGTTGGATATTCTGAAAAATATATAGAAATTGATAGAAAGGACAGGAAAAAACCAAGATTGACATACTAAACTATATAAATTGAAAAAAATAGTTGAAGAAACTTAGAAAGGTTAAGGGGATTCAAAAAAGAGACATTTTGTTAAAAGACAGAAAAGAAAGGAAATTACCAAGTTTAACTTTACAAAAAAGTGTATAAAATTATAGAAATATATAATAGTTTCTTCCATCCTTTAACATGTTTCGAGTACAAAAGTAAATGAAATGAACGAAGCTTACAAATTTAATTCAAGTTATTTTCTCTACATTTTTTGCTTCATGTTTAAACTTAAATTCTTTGGAACTATTTCGAATACAGGGTCTCTGCGAGTTGAGCATGCCTGAAATTGGCCACCGCACTGCTGTTTGCTGTGACAGCTTTTGCATTCAAATTTGATTGCTTTGAAAAAGTGAAATTTTATTCGCAACTTTATGTCGCACTCCCACTTTGCAGAGTCGCCCGCTGCGCTTCCTCCCCCCGCTGCCTTCTCCTTTAAAGTCCCCTCCAGAGGGGACCAGAGAAATATGCTGGGAATTTGGCATATCAATTGTGGATATCGGAATTACGTAGTAAGCGCACAAAGCGCACAAAGCATATCAAAGGCGACAAAATGTTGCCAAAAATGCTGCAGCCAAAACGTGTTTTCGTTTACCGAATCGCAGCAGTTTCGTCAACACAATTTCATATGAATATTTGAGCCAGCAACAATGCCACAGAAATATGTTTCGAACAAAGTTTGTTATTTGTTCGCTTTGGTTATGCATTCGAATTGCGCGCCAAAAAGCAGGCAACACAATTCTCAGAATATAAAAGTCATTGTGCGAGTGTGTGTGTGCGTGTGTGTATGTGTGTGTGTGTGTGTGTGTGGCAATATAAAATGCAATTTATGCAGGGAAAACAAAGCGTGGCAAATTACAAAATTACCAACAGATGAACACAATAAAAAGGGCGTTGGCGAGAGGGAGAGCGAGAGAGAGGGTGAGAGGGAGAGGGAATGAGGGGTCTGCACGTTTTATTGTAGCAGGCAGAGACTATAAAATATATGCATAATGACTACTGACAAAATGGCACGCACACATTCAGATTATTAAAGGTGAGCTACCAAATTGAAAATGTGTTTCGAATTTCCCATTCGAAACGAGTGAAGAAGTGAGAGAGCGAGCAAGAGATTTATAAAAAGAGAGAGAGAGAGAGAGAGAGATGCATGATCTAAATGAATATTAAATATAAAATTAAAAAAAGAAGAAAAAACAAATAGAGAATGTGTAGAAAAAAACTAGAGAATAAAACTAGAGTGAAGTGATTAATATGAGTATTATTTATTGGTAAATACCCTTGCAATTGGTATTTAATCGTTTTAAAAAAATTAAGCGATATGTTAACTATATTGTTTATTACTAGACACTCCGTCAAACTAATTCACTCAAATATGAGCTTAGTTTTGATTTTTATAAGTATTCTTAATAAATCGAAAATGGCAAAGAAAACAAATAATAATTTACGTTTTCCCTACATAAATAAAAAAAAATCGCTATATTTCCGATAGTAGATAAATAAAAAAAAAATATATATAATTTCGTGTTGTCTATTTGTGTCTCTTAGTTTTAGAGCGTGCTCTTTAATGCTTTGTTTTCTTAATAGTTTTAAATAAAATAATTGTAATATAATTCAGTTGTTAGTTAGCGGCTTCAATGTACATATATAATAATCTTTTAAATATAAAACTCGGTTGAGTTTGCCACATTCGTTACTGAAAACTGATTCGATCGGAATGTAATATTCTGTAAAATATGCATCATATAAATAAACTTTGTAAACTATCTCTATAAACACATTATGAACTCAAAATAAAAGAAATATACTCATTGCAAGGGTATTTGGTTTTCATTCTCCGTGTTTTATATTGGGTGATTTATATAGTTGGTACACACGTTACAACATTCAAACTCACTAAGCCTATGAATTGGACTAAATCTGACCAGGCTGACAGCATGGTCCTGCATATCATAGTTGCGTCTTCTGTCCCGCTCCCGCGCCAGTTTGGCCCGACGACGCAGGCAGCAGATGACGATCAGCGCCAGGATGGGAAAGCCGAAGATGCACGAAACGATCGGGATGACAATCGATTCGGGTGAAACTGCAAGGACAAGAAAGTTCCAATAATATTAACATATTGACTAGAAATTTGCATACAAAATATTTATGTAAAATATGGCCAACAAAATAATAAAAGATTTATCTCTATTTATTTTCATCTATTATTTCTTTACCATTTTACCATACAAAATAAATCTATTTTAATCTTTTTATTTTTTATTATATGGTATAACAAGTTTTCTTTTACCACAACTTAATCTAGCTGTTCATACAGGATCATAGATCAAATAAATACTACAAATAACAACTAGATTATCAATTTAATTTAAATAATTATAAACAGATTTTAACTAATTATAATGTCTCTTCTAGTTGCTTCACAGCATCCCAAAAAATGTTTGATATTCCTTTACTTTCTCATTCCCATATGTAATTTGTAATAAATCACTTTTATGGTCAAAATTTGCTGTATGGATTCTACACTTTATAATACTAAAAAAAAAATAAAAACTTTTTACAATGTTTAACTCTAACTACAGTTTTTTTTAAGGTCCGGAAGAACAACAAGTATAATTAAAATTAACTAAATAAACGAGTTAATTAAACAACCCAAATAAAATTAAACTTATTTTAATATTTGTAATACATTTTGTAATAGTTAAAATGAATTAAATAAACGAGCAAATTAAACACCCCAAATAGGATTAAACTCTTCGAGATTCCCATAATTACATCATTTGTTCAATACATTTGGTAATAATTAAAATGAATTAAATAAACGAGTAAATTAAACAACCCAGATTTCCATAATAGTTTAATTAATTGCAATAATTTTAATGAGTAAATTAAACAACCCAAATAGGATTAAACTCTTCGAGATTTCCATAATTATTGAAATTTCCTTTAATACACTCCTTTTAGAGCTCAGCCTGAAGCACTCCAAATGTGCATTAATATTTCACTTGTGCAATTAATCTTTTTTGAAATTAATTAATTCTTTCTTCCGTTCACTGTGATGAAGGGTCTCTGGAAGTCGCCCTAAAATAGCTCACTTATCGTATGACCCGCTTCAAAAGTGGCGCCTTACGCAATTGTGTCCATTTTAAAACAGGCTGTGCCATGAATGTTAAACGCCTAAAAGCAGACTTCACAGTTTGTTTTAAGCCTTCTTTTTTTATCCATGTGTGTGTGTGTGGGTTTTTTTTGTTAGCTAATTGCCGCGGTCAGAGACCAAACGCCAAACGATTTACGCATTGTTTTCGCGGCTAAAATAAGCTGCAGATTATTTATTCATGTGCTCACACACGCACACACACACACACGCACACACACACACACATACGTTATAGAGTTGGCAGCAAAAACATAAATTGATTGTGTTTTGTTGGCGAGGCTCATAATTTGAGGCTCATCTTTTTGCGGGTTCATTTGCATGATGGGCCCCCAAATGTAGGCAACACTTATTTACGCTGACAGGTCGCGATGGGAGGGAGGCAGGGGGGCGTGGTCAAAGGGCAGCCTGCTTATCTGGGCCAGCAAAAGGCGCCTCTCTCCCCTCTCTGTGTCCCTTTCTTCTTTCATTTGCATTTGCCTTTCACTCGCTTTGGCTACTGTTTTTTACCAACCACTCACTTTCTCCTCGGCTTTTTTGTTTTTTAATTTCATTTTCATCCGGTCGCGTGTAGCGTTTCAAGCGGCTTTCAACCGCTTTCATTCCGCGTTGGTTTTTATCTTAATGATTCAGGGCTGCTGCAACGGCTCGAAGGCCACTTGAAGCCACTCGAATTCGCTGTCGATGCTTATCGGCAAACGCAACGCGTGTTTCAATTTGTCTTTTGTTTATCTGACAGCCCAAGAGACCAGAAGTCAACAATTTACCGGACCTCCGTCCTCCATTTGCATTAAGGTCTCGCTAAGACACAGCACAGCATGAAATATACATATATATAGAAGTTTCACTAAATATATACAAGCATATTTATGTGCACTATGTACTTATTAAATATGTATGTGGGCGTTTACTTATGGCGCACTTCTCGGATAACTAGAGTTGGCTGCCCAAAACTGACACTGCCAGCAATGATCATTTATTTACAATTACATTTCAGCGCAAAGTTGGGTATTCATTTATTTGTTAAATAAGTGCGGGAACTACAAAATAATTCATATACATAAGAAATGAGTTATGCTCGAATTTATTTATTAAATAAGTGCACACAAGTACGCCATTCATTTAAATAAATATAAATACAAAATACATGTATGTGTTTACAGAATAATTCATATCAGAAATATAAACAAGAAATTAGTTATGCACGAATTTATTTAATAAATATAAATAAAATGTACATTTCTGTGTTTATTTTATAAATAAGTGTGTGAAACTACAGAATAATTCATACACAAAATATAACTTAAAATTTAGTTATGCATGAGTGTTTTTATTAAGTAAGTGCAAAGAAATATGTCAAATAATTCATAAAATAAAAAAATAAATGGGAACGATTACAACAAATTAAGAGAATATAATTCATATAATAATTTCAAATTAAAATTAAATTTATGCAACAATGAAATCAGACAAAATATGTAGTACAAAGAAATTAATTTTTTGTATGAAAGTAATGTTTCTTTTTTTAGTATATAAAATTACATTTTAATAATAATAGTAATTCAAATGTTCTCTGCAATGTTTTTAGACTTCTTTTACCCTTTATGCTGAAATTGAAGTTGTTTCATTTAAAACCAGGTTGTTGGCTGCCCGTCTGTCTGTCTGTCCGCTTGATTCTCAGCAAACTATTCGCTCAGTTTTAAAGTCAGCTGGATGAAACTCACTCTTACTAATTACCATATCATGTAGTTGCCATAGGCTCAAAGTCTGACAATGTATTATACATATATACATATATTTGCCCAGCCTGCAATGTCTGTTATGTTGTGTACTATAGTTTTTTGTAGCAGTGTTGCCATTTGGGGTTTGCCGTTGCCGTAACACCCACAGCGCAATTATGCCCCGGCTCCAAGTAGGCAAGTGCCACGCCCCTTAGCCAAAGCCGCAAAAATCCAAAAAAGGGGCCACCAAAATGTTGCTGCTGTCGTTGTTGTCGTCGTCGTTGAGGTTGTTGTTGTGTGTCCTAAATTTAGCCTGGCAAACATGGCCAAGTAGTGTGGGCAGGATAGAAACGGATTTGCGATTGCTAACAGGGCAGAAAACAGCAGACGATGATGGCGATAAAGAGCAAGAGGGGGGAAGGAGCAAGGGAAAGACATGGCCGAGAAGCAGAAGCAGGAGGGGGAAGATTTTGCTGCTGCAGTTGCTGCCAACTGTTGACGCAGCTCTCGCTGCTTGACATTATTGAATCCAATTAACGCCTTCAAAGTGACAGTTCAAATTTACACAAATTGACGGCTAACAGTTGTGGGAGCAAGGGGAGCAAGGGGTGAGGGGTTCAGAAGACAACAAGCAGCAACATCTTGTCCCTTTGAGCGTGTTTTCGAAGGCCGCACTTGTCTGCTTCTTCAACTTTGGAGTCACAGCAGACCGAGTGTCCCCGCCCCCTGCCCCCTCCCTCGGCACCTTCCCCTGTCATTCCCTGAATACCACGCCCCCTTCCACCGCCCCCCTCGTTGGCTGTAATTCAAGCTGAGTCATCAGGCGAACGCGTTTGATGCTCTCGAAATATTCAATAAATACAATAAAAATAATGCGCGCTGCCTCCCCTCCGCCCCCCCTTCTCAGCCCCGTCCCCCTTGAGCCCCTCTGCGCCCATGGAAATTGAATGTTTGCATATTTGAAGTCAACTCTGGAATGCGCTACAAAGGAGACAACAACACGAAGGCAGGACACAAAAAAGAAAGGCGCTGAACAAAAGAAAAATAATATAAAAAAATCAGCCGCAATTCGACGACTTTTCAGCACCCTCGAAATATAATAATTTTATAAGAAATATATTAAGTTTTTCCCAAGATATCCCAAGTATCTATCTACCGATCGTCATCGTCAAGTTTTATAAACTTATATATTTACGTACGCTGAGTTCACATATTTCATTATTATTATTTGTTTGTATCAAAGATTTAAATTACTCCATTAGCAACTAAGGACTCAACGTTGACATATTTATTATTATACTTTAGTCCTGCAAATGCGCATAATAATGTTTCTTATTTGTTTGAGCTTCAGAAACTATTATTTAGTTTTATTTGAATTAAATAAAAAAATCATTTAATTTAACGAAAATTAAATTAATATAGGGATAAGCAATTGCTGTTCCAAATTTAATAAAAATAACTCTATGCTAGGCTGAGTTCACATAGTTCATAATAATATTAAAAAATTTCATAGAAAGGCTTATAACAGAATTATATGTTATCTTTAGGCATATGCAATTGCTGTACCAAATTCCTGGAGAATAACTCCATCATAGGCTGAGTTCACACAGTTAATATATCAAGAAATAAATCATCCATACATATATTTTCTTTATAGGCCGATTTCTCCAGGTTAGTATGCACCCTAAAGAATTCTACATTTTACAGGGTATGAAGAATTTAGCGGCATTTTCTTGCATTGCACGCAAAGTGACTTCTTCAGGCAAGTTCGGTTCAATTCAAAACATTCTTATCAACGACGACGTCGACGGTGGCCACGCCCACAGCACTACTTTAGTCGGGTTAAGCATGTGGGCGTCCCAAAGAAGAAGAAGAAGAACGACGAAGAGGAAGAAGCTGCTGTGCTTTCCAGAGTAGTTAGACACGCTTAAAGTTGCGACAAGCGCCCGAAGGCGCCAAGTTCAAGTGAAAGAGTTTTGTGTTTGCAGCCCAGGGGCAGACTGTACTTGTGCGAGCGAGGGAGACAGAGAGAGAGATAGAGAGAGAGAGAGGGTGAGAGGTTAGAGAGTAAGTAAGTGTAAGTGCGCCGGGTGTTGAGCTACTTAGTGCATAAGTGTTGGTAAGTGTTTAAGTAATGCCAATCAATTGCCAGCGCCTGTCAACGATAACAATTAGCGATGAGCGCGTGACTATCGCACGCTAGAGACGGCACGTTGGCACGTTGCCGATTAATTGAGCAATCATCGTTTATTGAAACAGTTCAAATTTCTCTGCCACCATTCGAACTACAATTTTTTGTGCAGTCTCATCGCAATTTTAAACTTGCGGTTAGCCTGTGCTAACAAACTATGCAGCCAGTGTGACCAAGGCTTTGGACTTTCGTGAATGGCTGTAAAATTGCAGATAGCAAAGGTAAACAGGCGAGTATCGCAACTATTTATGCTGCCACATCGAGCGAAAGCGAGAGAAAGTGAATGAAATTTGCAAAGTTTCTCAAGAATTTGCGAAGAGCAAACTATTTGGACAAGTGTAGCTCGAAGTATGCTGTTAACTATCCGATGCAAGAATTTTAACAAATATCTAGCACGTACTGCCAGCGAAGTGCGAGTTTGAGCGTACAGCGTTTTATTGAACGAATTTACGCCATATTATTTTATATACTTTCGCATATATGCGTTTACTCGTAGTTCCTTAATAAGCGAAAGGGTATAAAGAACTTAAACCGATACCAGAGATGATCCGTAATGGATCTAGACTTAAAAAATATATTCACTATTTTATAGCAACACTATTTATAGTTCATATTAATATATTGTTAACAGTATATCTATATTCTAGTATTATATTAAACACTATAAGAAGCTGCCTTAGTTAGGTAGTATTATAAATATATATATGGAAAGTATTTGGAATTTAATAAGTGCAATAAAAATTGTTAGTGACATGCACCATAATTAATAATAGAAAGAAATACAAATGTTTGTGAATCCTGCTGTCCGTCTGTCCGCTGCTAAAAGCATTTAAATTTTCGAAACTGAGAGTTCAAGTTTATTTTAGAAGATCGTTAAATAAAATAAATGCCGAATGGCACTCGAATTTTAAGAGCAGTCACGGAATTTTCGGTAGTGCATTGACAATGCATGAATAAAAGTTCTATACCGAGTATCTCGCAGTCAAGCACACTTGAGTGTAGTTGTCGTACTTGTTTTTTATGATTGTTGTCAATGTTCGGGTACAAGTTTTTGGCGGCGATGTCGAAAAGTATTTCGATGTCAGGCTGTGCGTCCCCCTCGAGAGAGAGAGAAAGAAGCTCAGTGAAGCCGGCGGGCATTGAAAGCGCTGACATTGACAACGTCGTCGTCTTCGTCGTCTGATAAGGATGAGGGTGGGAGGCTATCAACGCGGCGTCGTTGACATCGGATTGGTCTTAATAGGCACAAACTGAGTCAGCAGCTGGCTTTAGCTAAGCCAAATGTCTGCGCTCTCTTCTGCTCTCTCCGGCAAAACAATCAACTGAATAGTCCGGCACAATCTCTGCAATTAATGCGACTTAAACTTGCCTAATTGCTGCACAAGGCCCGAAGGCCTCACCAGCTTGTGCCTAGTGATGGGTGCGTGCTACCTAGAGATGGTAGGACAAAAACTTGGCAGATTCAGAACTTTGAATTGAAATGCGGCACAGTGTTCACACAAAGTAACGAAACCCTGCCATTGCTTTTCGTCGCTCCGTCTGTCCGTTGCTTTGTTAACATAATACCGCCATATCTTTTTTGAGAAATTAAAATTTTGTGTTGGTTTTTGCAACAACTTGTTTCTTGACAAATATAATATATATTTTTTGTTTTTATTTTCTAAGCCAAATCATTATTCAATTGTAGCTACGAACTATTATTTTTTTGCATTCTACTTTTAAGTTTTTAATTTCTTTCATATTTTATGTTTATGTTTTTTTTCTTAGTTAACCAATGTAAGTTGATACATTTTTTCATATTTAACGTTTATTGTTTGTCTCATTGTGCTCAAAGAACCATTATTGTTTTTACTTTGATGTATTTTTAAACTATCTAAATTTTTGTTGAGGAATTATTGTTTTGTTTGTCAGTGGCTTTTAGGCAGGTCAGACTGTAGTTTGGCATTGTGTTGCCCTGAATGTTGCGCCTCATGTTTTGCTTTCGCACACGACACGTGTTCAGCTCCCCAACTCATCGAGCCGAGTGTGAAGTGAACTTTTGTGCAGGGCACAACCAACGAAAGGAGACAACACTTATCGATGGGCTGGAGAAGTCAAGGCGGCATCGGGGATGGCGATAATGAGCGGGCGGATGGCATCATGCAAATTAGCCACTAATTGCAGATGGCACGCGACCTTCTCCGCTCTCCTCCCCTCCAATCCCCTCGCCTGATTTTCGACTGAGTTGAGCCCAGTTGAGCTGAGCTGAGCTGAGCTGAGCTCAGTTGAGTTGATTTGATTATTGACAGGCGAATGGGGAAGGACGAAGGATGGATGAATGACGGCTGACATTGATGTGACGAGCGTGCTAATCAGCCAAGCGACAGCCAAATTCTAATTAACTGACCAAATTATCGCAGCTCCAATTCGCCCATCTCGAGATGAAGTCGTCGAGTTCTGCTTAAGTCATTATTGATGACAAGCTGACAGCTCGCCCGACAGCTCCCAGCCATAAGCCGAGGGCCCAACGACTTTCCGTCGATGCCCCATTCGCATTCGATGGGCCAAAGTTGACGGCAACTTTTCAACATTTTAATTGCAATTCCCTAATTGAAATCTATTTATATCCGTATCCCTAGATCTGTGTCAATATTTCATAACACTAATACTTGGTCTTAAGTTCCAGTTCATTCTTGCAAATAATACAAATATAATTAAAAGTCGGCTAATATCATGTTCATACCCATTTTTTTTAGTTTTCATTATATTAATATTTTCAAATATTTACAAATTGGTTCTATCCATTTACATATACATATCTGTATCCGCAGATCTATTTCATAATACTAAATACGTGGTCTTGAGGCTAACATGAGCTGCAGTTCATTTTTGCAAATAATACAAATATGTATAATTCAAAGTCGGCTGATATCATGTGTTTCTATAGTTCATACCCTTTTTTTTTATTTTTTATTATATTGATATTTTCAAATATTTACAAATTCGGTCACATCCAAGTTGGCTTTGATATTTTGACCTGGGCACGACAGCCAAGCAATCTGGCATTTCATTCTTTTTAACTATACAACACACAAAAAACCAATTTTACAAGTTTCAAACTCTTTTAATATTAACTAATTATTTTTATTGTTGTATAACGCATAACTTTTGGACCAAGTGCAACAGTCTCAAGAGTCAGGTAAGAACTGCCATAAATGCTGCAGCCCCAATTTTAGTGGTCAGCTTATCGCCATAATTGTCTATTAAAGTTTCTAATTTGTTTGCCTTCCACTCCTATTGCTTGTTTATAAATGGTCGAAACCACATCTCATTAATAAGTAATTGTCTGTTTGAGCTTTTCTCTCAACATTTGGGTCAGTTTTCTTCCTTTTGCATTACTTATATATGGGTTATTCAATTAATAATTTAAATATTTATAGTTGTGATCCAGTTTTTTATTATGATGGTTGAGATTTAAATTGAAAATGGTATCCATTTGCATTTCAAGTGAATATTAAATTAAATTAATAGCGATTAATTTTTGATTTCTAAGCATTTTCCTAATTAGCTATAAAATTGGAATTAATTTAAATGATTTGGATTTAATTTTCAAATTATAACTACTTGCATTTTTAGCAAATCATTATAATTAAAAATTGCGACATTTGCAGTTTTGCAAAGGTTTTCTTTAATGATGTAAGCAAATTTGAAAGTAAGAATTCATTAGAAATAATTTTTTTTTTAATTTTACCTATTACTATCTATAGCCAATAAGTGATATAAAATTTTAAAAACTAAACATTTGTAGTCGCAATAAGATTTTTTACTATGAGGTTTAATTTTCAACTTATATGCCTTTTTTTTCATTAAAAACTGTTGAAAAAGATTTTCAATTAAGCTGGATAATTAAGCTTTAATTGCCAAACTTGATCAACTTAATAAGAACTTAAAAAGGAAGTGGAGCAATTTGTCAAAATTTATATGGCTTAGTTTCTTAAAAGTTCGTTATGAATGATTTTTAGTTTGAATGGTTGAGGCTTAATTTCCAAAACATTGATATTCATTTTGAAATCGTATCATTTGTTTTTGCCAAATAACCCCAATATGAGATTCAATGGATGGATATGGTTAAAGTCTTATATCAGAATGGTATTCAATTCAATTTGCACTTTTAGTAAATATGATTAGTGGTGATAGTTATTTCTAAATAAAATTCATGGATAGTTGAGCTTTTAAGCTTGTATAAATTTAAAAAAATTAGTATCGAGGATTGAGTTTGAGTTTGCAAATGAGCAAATCATGTGATAGGCTGATTGACAGAGTGATTGACTGCTGATTGAGTGGGCTGCTGACTTACCCGTTGGAAAGACGTTGGGCCGATTCTTGTTGCCTGCGGCAATGAAGGTGGCCATCGTCTGGGCTGGAAATGTGGTTGCCGCGCTGCTCGCCGAGGGCAGATGTGTGATGGCCGCTGCTGCTGCCGTTGCTGTGGTGGACGTCGAGTATTCGATGAAACCGAGTTGGCTGAGATTGCTCAGCTGGCTGAGATTGGCCAATTGGCCCAGTTGGCTCAGCTGGCCAAGATGGCTGACGTTGTACATGTTCCCATTGCTGCTGTTCCCACTCGAGTGGCTAATGTGACTATCGTTGTTGTTGTTGCTGCTGCTGCTGCTGCTGCCCGATGCTGGCCTTATGCGCTGGCCATGCAGCAGCAACATGGGCAGGGCGAGGCCACGTTGTCCGGCCATTGATGCCAGCGTGTGGTTGAGCAACGATTTCATATTGCCCGTGGTCGCCTGCAGCAGTTTGGACGTTAGATTTGTGGCACGCCTGGGATTTGCCACCTCCACTTGCTCCTCCTCCTCCTCCTCCTCGTCGTCGTCGTCGTCGTCCTCAGCTCCCTTTTGGGCAGTCAGATTATTAATGATTGTTGCTGTTGTTGCGGTCATATTGTTTAATAATTTCGCAGCATAATCGTAAATTTCAATAAGCATTTCCACCAGCCTCCGCCGCCGCCTCCGCCTCCTCCCGCAGCAACCGCAGCAACTATTTGAGTCGCCTCCTCGTTTCTTCGTCCTGTTTGACTTTTTGTCGTGCTTTCGTGCGGTTTTTCAGCTGCCTGCAAGAGAAGCAAGTCGAAATTGTTGTCGGGCATTTTCATGATGGCTGCTAATTGCTTTAATGAATCATTGTCCCGCCTCACTCTCTCTCTCTCTCTCTTCCCCTCTCTCTCTCTGTCTCTCCTCTCGCGGTTTATCCAGCATTCCGCTTGAGCGACGAAAAGCGTCTAATGCCTCAACACGCTCGATTAAGCGACGACCATAGATCAGATTTGCCGTTCCCATCCGCATGTTAAAGTTAACAGCAGCCTCATCAACCACTTTTGAATCTCAAATACACATTCAAGTTAACAGCAGCATAATTAAGTCTTGTGCAAATTCTTATCTGCATGTCAACTACTTTTTAAGCTCTATTACCCTTCTCATTCACATGTTAAAGTTAACAGCAGCCTAAAATGGTCTCATCATTTTCTTATCTGCATGTTAAACCACTTTTAACCAGATGTTAAACTTAACAGCAGCTTAAAAAAGTCTCGTACAAAGTTAACAGACACTTGAACAGTGCCAAAAAAATGAAGAAACTACAATATTAAATTAGGATTACCAAATATAGAAACATAAAATAAAGTCAGACGAAAATAATATAGTTTAAAAAATTTAAATAAAAATGGTCGACTTTAAAATAACTGACAATTAATTTGAATGACCTTTTGCAATGCAATCAATTAACAATTTGTTTGTCGCTCAAGCGCTGCCAACTTGTTGCGCAGCGTTGCCACCTGGCTGCACTAATTGAATACGCTGAGACCAATTGCCTTGTTGTCTACACAAACACTTTACAACACTCCATTGAAATGGGATTTCAAAGCGCACTTTTCGGGTGTAAAGTTTGGGGCATAATTCTATTTAGTATGCAGTCAATACATCCATTCCATTGAGGGCTCTTTCCGATTGTTATGAAGCTCTAACAATTGAGTTAGTTGCGGGTACGCAATTGCCCAAAAAAACACACACACGAAAACCCAAAAACACACACACACACGTACATATGTATGTATGTGTGTAACTCCCCCCCAGCTTTACTTCCTGGTCGCCTTGTGGCGATTGACGGGCCAATGAAGCGCGCAATCGAATCGAAAGAGCTGCCGGGCAAATGGCGGCGAGTGGCACTTGAGCAGCTGAAGTTGTTTGGTGAAACTGGAGGACACTTTGGCGACGCAAACAGCCTCATAAAAAATATGTTAACTATTGTGTTGAATAGCGAAACAGTGGAAGGGGCAGGGGAATGGGGAGGGGAACGTGTGTGTCAGGGCCAAACTAGCTTCATTACCAGCAATCGCGCAGCGAATCGCAAACGGAATCGAAATCGAAATCGAAAACGAAATCGAAATGAAACGAATTCAATTCAATTCAATCGCACAACGAGAAAGCAAAGATGAAAACGAAACCAATGGAAATGGAAATCCCTATTACACACACACTCTCACACACACGGACTGGGGCGCCGCGCCGCGGGACACAATTAAATGGCCCGGCACGAAGCTGGGCTTCTAATGCCGTCGTCCAGCTGACTGGAGGGAAATTGAAGCGACGCTGGACAACAGTCATCACAGGTTGTGGACGGGGAGGAGTAGAAGGAGCAGAAGGAGGAGAAGAGGAGGAGGAGGTCCCTCTGCAACGTACCGTTATCTGCGCCTCACATGTGCCGCATCATTTGGTGGCACTCTCAACAAAACAACACAACAACAACAACACTTCAAAAAAAATGCGACACACTTCGCGGAGGACACTCGACACAATTTTCGCACGTAGTTTTTGGAATTTGAATTTAACCGTTTCACGATTTTCAGAATTTACGTGTCTTTGGGCCGCGCGTCACGAACGGTTTTTGTGCTGCGCTTTGTTGCTGCCACGTTTGCCGCGCTGCGTTCGCCGTCGCCTTGTGGGTCGCCGCCGCGCTGCCGACGCGCTTTTATAGTCGGCGCCACACAATTTCCCCCTTAATTTCCCTTTAAGCGCAAAATTCCCCTTGGCCACTGGAATGCCACCAAATTCGCTCATTTGCCGGGTACTTTTCTCTTTCGCACTGGAATATTTGCGTGGTGGGTGGACATGGTTGTTGTGGGTGGCAGAGGGATTGTTGTTGTTGGATGGCGTGTTAAGCACAACATAAATATCAACTTCTATGGCATAAACAATAGATAAACTTTGATGAGCTCTTTATGGTCTATATTTACGCGCTTTAATCACCAGATCTGAATGCGTTTTAGGCGTTAATCGATTTAAAGCTGCATTTTGCATACTCGCTTCGTTTCTGGGTATCTTTAATAGAGTACGATCTCTATTCTAACTTTATTTTTACTTTAGTCGATTTTAAACAATATTTTGAACAGTGTTGTTAAATTGAACATAGCATTAGCAAAGTATCTCATAGTTATTTTAAGACTTCAGATATGAATAAATTATTAATTAGTCAGAGTAATAAATATATTATTTTCCATTAAAAAAATATTGTAATGGAGGTTTTAAAATAGTGGTTTATATATTATTAAATTTACAAGTTGACTAAGAATTTAATTTATTAAATTAATGTATATAAAAATATCATTATAATGCAAGCTTTGAAATAGATACGTATGTATTTATTATTTATTCAGAAAATTTAATTGAATTAACAATATCAAATCTAAATATATATGTTATAAATAAATATTTATAAGAAGCTCTGATAAATCGAATTTCGATGAAATTTTGAAATAGTTGTTTCTTTATTAATTAGTTTCAAAGTTAGATAGAATTTACAATATTGCATTTCAGAAAACGAACTTAGAGTGCTAGTAATCGAACCTTCAAATTTATTTCAAATAAATGAAATAACTAACAACATTTTAAATGAAATTTGTAAATGATGTGTTATTTATTTTTAAATATAGTTGAGTACAAAAATTCAGAGCATTGATTATCTTACAAAAAAATAATAAAATAATGATTATATTCCCAAGAAGAAATGACATTTAAAGTGATGTTTATTTGCGCTGTGTTAAAAAAGAACTATCGTTTCAAATATTAGCTTTTAATTTATTTATTAATTAATTAAAAATTTAATTTTTTCGATTGGACGAAAGAGTTGTAACGAGGTTACCCTTTGTGATTAGCATTGTGCAGGGTATTTGCTATTTTAGTGCCTTGTTTACGATGCACATGAATCTCGAGGCATTTTTGCCGTCATCTTGTAATTATTTCACTTTGATATTCGAATTCGGATTTGGATTTGGATTGATTAGGTCATGGCTGGCTGGCCATATTGCCATATTCGCCACGACGCTTGGTTTATTTCACACGATGTTCAGCGCGAAATTTTGAGTGAAAGCAGAAATCGCCTCATTCACCTCCGGACTCGAATACGAAAGTGAATACGAATACGAATAGGAGGAGGGCTCTACGTGCCACTTGATGAATATTGCCTGCGACGCTTGATTGAATTCAATTCCATCAAATTCTCAGCTGCCTCTCCTCTCTCTCCTCTCTCTCTCTCTGTCTGTCTGAAGTGATTAAAACATTGCATTTAATGAGCCTGATGGACAGCAGCACAATGGACCGATGACCAATGACCAATGACCTCTTCCATGTTCGCTGCTCGGCCAGGTCAAGAGGGGCAGCCTGGCATTGCATTTACACCCTGCAACGGTTCGACGCAGCATCACGATGCTGCAGATGAACAAACCAAATTATTTGCTTAGTTATTCATACATATAGTTATTTGATTTGCAATTTATTTGTTTACTTTTTTGATTTGGAATTTTTTTATTTACTGTTTTAATTTTTCATTGATGATGATGACTTACTCGTAACCTTATTTATTTACTTATTTATTAACATATTTATTTAACTTTGAATTGTTGTATTTTATTTGTAATTAACTATTTCATATATATTTATTTTTGTACTTCTTCACTTGTTTATTTTTTTATTGACTAATTTATTGACATTTATTTAATTTTGCATTTGTGTCATTTTTAATTAACTATTTACTTATATTCATATATATTTATTTATGTGTGAACTTCTTCATTTATTTATTATTTATGAATTTACTTGATTTTTATTTATTTATTTAATTTATTTATTTTTTAATTTATGTATTTATTTATTTATTTAGTTATTTACCAGATTTCTGACTTATATTTTGTTTGTGTATTTACTAGTTTAATAATATATGTATTTTAATATTTAGATTTATTAACTGATTTCCTTACATTTTTATGTATTTGATTGTTATTTTCTTATTTATATATTTACTTGTTTATTTATTGAAGAAATGTGTATTGATGTGAGCTATGTGGATAGAAATTAATTGTCATATTTGTTTTTATTTTTTGATTAAAATCAAATCATATGTCTCAAAGTATATTTCTTTTTATCTACAAATTTAAATAAAAGAATATTTGTCATACTTCAAATTGATTTTATTTTGTTATTTTTTTTATATTGACATATATTTTTTTGACATATGTATATCACAATGCCAAAAAATAAAATAATAAAAAAAATTATTTTTTGACATTTATCTTAATAGACAATTTGTTGTCATATTTTCTAGATTTATTGCTGGATTCTTTCTGTCAGTTTCTCTACCTATACTTTGACTTTCAAAATCTGGCACAAATATTTTAATTGTATTTTTCTAAAATTTTCGCCAACAACTTTTAAAATTGTTCGAACGCCATGAATTTGATGCGAGTTCCAGGTGAGATAAACAATTATTTATCAAAAAGGAAGAGGACTTTTTTGACAAAAACTACATACATATATAGTAAATAGGGATAGTTCATGAGGAGTATAAAATTAGTTTATCAATTATTCAATTAAATGAAACTCGAAGGAGGAAGGGGAAATGGTTTGTAGAGATTTGCAATCAGATTGAAACGAGTCCTGAGCCAGAAAGGACAAAGGCTTCTGCTTCTGCTTCTGCTCCATTTGAATTGTGGAGTGGAAATGGAAATTGAATTTTTGTCATGAATGCAATCGATTAAAAGGTATAAATTCAACAACACAAATAAAAGCCGAATGCAAACAAAAATGTAACGAAAACGGAATCGGAATCGAATTCGAATTCGAAATTCAAATAATAACTGCCCTATGGCCGCAGGACGATGTCCCGATGGTCGGTGGGCGTGGCTTTGCAATTTAATTGCATTTGTTTATGTGCAGCAGAAAAGCTTTTAGTCGAGTCGAGGCACACGCACAATTCGCTCGGTCAACCGTATAAAGTTGTGTTTAGAAATCGCACTTTTGCGTCCCCCAAAAATGAGAAAATGCAACCCGAATGCTTCGCATGTTTGCTTTGATTATGGCCCAAACACATATTTATCCACCTGCATCTAAACATTGGTCGATTCCTCAGCCATTTATTATATTTGCCTTCTCACAGACACTCGCCCCCAATTTGGAGTTCGCTGGCCAAGCACATTGCAAATTACACACCCAGGTGGCCAGCTTAAATGAAAAGGGCTTAAACACAATGCAATTTGGCCAACACATTTACCATTCGAATTGATTTCTATTATTTCAATACAATGGAAATTGGCAAAGGCATATTAATAATAATATATTTTTCACGAATTGATTTTCATTATTTACCCCTCAGTCTAGAAATTTTACAATAACTATAGAAGCTATCGCATTTTTTGCACATTAATATATATATAAATCTCGTGTCACAATGTTTGTCCTCAATGGACTCCTAAACCACTTAACCGATTATATTAAAATTCGCACATCATGTGCAGTTCGATCTAACTTGAGAGATAGGATAGTTTAAATTAAAAAAAATAGATAAAAAAAAAAAAAAAAAAAAAAAAAAAAAACTTTAGCCACAGCAACGCGTGGCCGGGTCAGCTAGTTTATTATATGTTGTACATAAATTGATTTTTATTATTTACACTGTATTTATTCTGCATCCATTCTGCCAATAAATTAAACAATTACTAAAAATTCCACTAGCTCACACAATATTTAATTAATTTAATCCATCGCTGAAATTTCGTGAATACTTTACTAATTATTTAATAAATATTGTTATTTGGTTTACTTGTTTGTTGTATAAACAAATTATTAATTATAGAAGCTAACGCAAATTTTACACATTTATTATATGATTTTTATTGTTATTATTAAGACTTAAATAAATAATAAATAAATGAAACAATTACTATAAATTCCATTAGCTCACACAATATTAATTTTATTGCTGAACAAATTTAATTCCATCGCTGAAATAATTTGTTTTGTTTTCTTTTTTCGTGACTGCTTTAATTATTAATTTATTAATAAAGTTATTTGCTTTGCTTATTTATTATATGAATTGGTTTTTTATTATTTAGACTTTATTTATTACGCCTCTGTGAAGAAATGCTGCAATTATTATAAATTGCATTAGCTCACACAATATTTATTTTAGCCAACCACTGCTGAACAAATTGAATTTAATCGCTGAAATAATTTGCATTGTAGAGCCTTTTAATTTATATTGTCATTGGCTCTGCATATTTATCATATAAATTTATTTGATTTGGATTAGTATTTTATTTATTACCACGTCTTCTTCAATGTTTTTTGTGTCCAACCTACTCTGAAATGCCAAGCAATTTTAATCCATATCCATTATAATTAATTCAGCTCGTTTTTTGTGTAATACTGAATAGCCTTGAAGCATTTTAATTATTATTATTTTTACTGAAGCTTATCGCACATTGTTTTATTTTGCAAATGTATTATGGAAACTTATTTTGATTGCATTACTTAGCCTTCTTGTTTACCTTAGTGCTGGAATGACAATTGCAATTCATGCAAATTTCCCGAGTTTATTTTTACGGACAAACGAAACGCCAAATTCATTTTAATCTTGAGATCTGAGTCTTCTTCTTTAATTGCCGACTGCAGCGGTCTTGAAGCATTCTTATCAAATGGTTCGACAACGGGCTTAGTGAAGACACAAACCGTTGCATGAACAACACACAGTGGAATTGACATTCGTTGTTGTGCGAATGATGAAGAGGACATCGGCCGATCCACGTCGCTCCTCGGCACCCCCGTCGCCGAATGCCGTCAACGTGATTGTGAACCGCAACTCGATCGTTGCGTCGCGCCAGGAGATCCTCGTCTGGATCAATCGCACGCTGCTCACGCGGGTCGCCAGGATCGACGATCTGTGCTCGGGCGCCGCCTACTGCCAACTGATGGACATCATCTTCCCGGGCACCGTGCAGCTGAGTCGCGTCAAGTTCAGGTGCAACCAGGCCTTCGAGTTCATCGACAACTTCCGCCTGCTCGTCCAGGGCTTCAACGCGGTGCGCGTCGACAGGCCCGTCGACATCCAGCTGCTGGTGAAGGGCCGCTTCCAGGACAACTACGAGTTCGCCGCGTGGTTCCGCCGCTTCTACGACGCCAACTTCGTCCGGCTGCCGCGTGGCTACGACCCTCGGGCTGTGCGCTCCCAGGTGCCCATTGAGTTCGGACCTTCGCGCCTCACCCGTCAGTCTTCGGCATCGCCCAGCGAGAGAGGACAGCGACAACAGCCGGCGGAGGAGGAGCAACGAGGGGCAACTGAACCGCAGTTCCTGAGGAAGCGCGGCGAAACCTTCACCGTGGCCAAAGGGCCTCCAACCAAATTGATCATCACCGCCGAGGGGCAGAAGATTCCTTTGCCCATCATCGAGTAGTCCCAGGACACACAAGCCCACCGGACTCGTCTTAAATCCCAAATTGCTAAATTCAATTTGTTTTACCTCCTCATTCAAATTCCATCGTGCTGCTTGGAAGTAATAAATTCAAAAACGTCAATATCCAGAAAACACAAAATCGCATTTACTTAATAAATTTAAATAAATTCAATATTTCAAAATTTGATTTCAGTCACTTTTCACCCAATAACAAAGTAATCATTTAAATGAATGTCCCTCTAAAATTTGCCTATTTAAATAATTTGTAATTTTATTTTTATTTAAATTGCAACCTACGAATTTAGCCAAACCAACATCATTATTTAATGATTTCGCAATAAATAATTGTAAATCTATTATTTTATCAGCTCAATTTTAATTGCAATTAATTTATGTTGATTTATTTATTTACTTATCAATATACATATATGTACATTTCCTATATTGTCACGTGCATTTATTTATTATCATGAATTATAAATTGTTGTAATTATTACATACAATCTTTATTTCCCAAATATCACATTACTTTGAATTTGACCGCCTTTCAATTGTATTCGATTAATTTCCCCCATCATTGTAGTGTGAAAATGTAAAATACCCAACAAATATAACAAGGCACAAATGTAATACCGATTTTCTTCAGTCCCACTATTATGCTGGTTGCGGTTCTTGCACTTGCTGCGTGAAAAACGCTGTTGGAGGTTCTTGCATTCGCTAAATGTATTTTATGGCAGTCGAGACTTGAACACGGCGAATTGGTTTTCAGTGTTTTAGAACAGGGTAAATTTGGAGATATGAACCCCGTATTTGAGGTCCTAGAGTCTTATATTTTTACTAAAAGCGGGAAATTATAAATTTACCATTAAATAAAAAAGGACTTGTGCAAATTACCAAATATTTCAAAATTAATCCCAAGAACTGAACCTAAAGAATTGCGGCCAATTTAAACAATTTGAAACTGTAAAAGAAACGGATAATGGATAATTTATGCAATATTATTACAACTCACCACAATTGACTAGCATAACTACTAAATTTCCCCCAATACTGAAAGGAAAACAAATTTGATCACAAAATGGATTGCAAGTTATTTGAAGTTCTCAGCTTACCACAAAATAAGCCAAGGTAACTAAATGAATTTGTCCCAAAAGTTGACAATCTGAAATGCGAAATCAGTCAAAAATCGAAATTCAATTAAATTTTACCCACCTGCAAATAAAAATAACTTGGCTTTAACGCAACGGAGGACGTCGGACGGCGACCTTAATGATGCTGTAGAGCAGCGAGAAGGTGAAGGCCACCACCATGATCAGCCTCATGACGTAGAAGATGCAGAAGCAGTTGGGCTCGTGGGTCTGGTAGAGCAGGGGGAGGCACTCGGGACGCGAGGTGTCCACCAGAAGACCGTCGGAGCTATCGCGATTGATCACGCGCCTCCAGAGCCAGTGCGGCAAGCGAGTTATCGACAGCATGTTGAACTCCAGATTCAGATAGCAGTCGCCGTAGGTCTTCCGTATGTAGTTGGTGCACGTCTCGCCGCGCGGAGTCACCATGCAGACCATGTACATCAGGATGTGGTACGGTGCGGACCAAGCCATCTTCGCTGTCGCTTCTTTGTCACACGCCTTTTAGATTGCGATCGAAATTTTATTTCGTTTTCGGGTTCTGATTTAGACTTGTGCTCGTCTCACACTTTCAGCTCGGAATGAATGATGTGTGCTAGCTACTAACTGGTAGAAACTAACTTGACTCTCTCGCTAGCCTGCTTGGATCGTTTATTTGTGGTTGAGTCGAGCACTTTGGTTTGAAAGTCCAATCCGTTTGCAACAATTTGAAACTAATTTCGACTCGCTGGCGCAAGCACTGCGTCAGCTAGAGCGCTGAACCGCTTTTGGTGAACCGGTTCGCAAAGTTGTGTCCTGTTATTTACTGATATCTTTGTTAGCAGTAAACTGCAAAGCAATTTCATTGCCCTCGACAACCGTTTTCGAACAAAAAGTCGCATTGAACCACTCCGCGAACCGGTTTTCGCAGCAATATAAAACAATGACTTTGGTAACGAACCGGTTTATTAACAATTGAAGTAAATATTTAAAGATTAATACGTCCAAATAGATGGGTTAAATAAATGCCTTTGAACCACTTTGGAGCTGCGGTTCAGCGGCTTGGAACAATTTTACATTTTTATACAAATATATACAGAACAGATTTATTTGGAGCTGGCCAGCAGCAGCTTGGCGTACTCGGAGATGTGGAGCACGCCGTGCTGCAGCGAGGCGACGTGCAGGTTGCGGCCATTGCAGTACTCCGTGTTGATGTGCGGATTGTGGAGCTCCGCGATGAGCGTGGAGCAGGCGGTCGACGAGTCGCCCGTGGACTTCAGCATCTTCTGCAAGCGAAAAAAGAGAAGCGTTATTGAAAAGATGTAATCAAAGTGGATGTCAATTCACTTACCATCCAGAACTCGTTGCCGGGCAGAGCGTTGCCGTCCCAGGCGTAGGAGACGCACAGCAGCATGTTGGCGTGCTCCGGCTTGGACAGCTTCTCGGCCGGATTGCGCTTGGAGAGATGCACGCGAATGCCGCCCTGCGGATGCGACGCGCTCTTGAGCAGGGCGCCATCGTGCAGGCCACCGCTGCGACTCAGTTTGAACCACGAGAAGTGGACGACACCAATGTGGCTGAGCTGCTGGTGCAGCGCACGCAGACGCTGCTCGAAGGTCTCGAGGAAGATTTGGTCCTGCTGCGGCGCCACCTTCCAGACGCCCAGACCGAAGCCGACCACATGGACGTAGGCCTGCTTGTTGGCCTGGCGGGCACGCGCCTGCGCCTCGAGCAGCAGCATGTCGAAGCTGATGGCGTAGCGACGCTTCATCACCAGGTTGTCGAAGACGTCCTGCCTGTTGCCCGAGACGCCGAAGCGCTTGCCATCGATGCTCACCGTGCCATGCAGATGGTCCTGCGTCTCGTAGAAGCTGCGCCACACACGCCGATAGTCCTGCTCGCGGGTCGCGGCCTCCTCCTCATCGTCCAGCCGCTGTCCGTAGCCCTGCTGCTTGGTGTTCTGCGTGCGGGCGACGACAATGTCCTGGAACTCCATCAGATTGCGACGCGACAGGCGTGCTCCGATCAGGCCCATGATGACGCCCTGCGGCTCCAGGCTGCTGCGATTGCGCGTCACTCGGCCGCAGTTCGTGCGCTCGCCCTCGTTGATGAACTCCGTATGCGAGCTGACCGAGAGCAGCGCCGACAGCTTCACCTCGTCGTAGCTGAGCACATGCTGCAGCTGCAGCGGCGCCTGCTCCTCGCGGCTGCCGATGGGTTCGAACCCGCTGGCGCCGCGCTCGCCGCTGAGCAGCAGATACTTGTCGTTGCGCGCGAAGAAGCTGGCGCAACGCTTCGCCAGCAGGCGCTGCACGAAGTCGCACAGCGACAGCTTGCGGTACACGGGCAGCTCCACCTCGTTGCCTGCAAAAAATCAAGTGACAGTTCAAGCTAAGTAACTAAGTTCAGTTTGCAGTTCATAAATATATATAAAACTAGCCAGCTTCCCTATTGCTTGGACAGGAGTCGAACCCACCTTCTCAGGCTACTTTACACGAAGATAATGCAATAATAAAATGTATTTCCCTGGCAGGAGTCGAACTCACGTTCTCAGCGTTTAGTACACAAAAATATATATAAATTATTTTAAATAATATTCCCAGGTAGGAATCGGACCCAGGTTATCAGCCTTCATTATGTGCATATTACCTCATTTGCATTTATTTATATACGATCAAGTATTGTCCTAACTGAAATCGATCCCTGATTCAAAATTTTGTTTGTTAAAAAATTAATTAACTTAAATTAATCATTATCGTAGATTTCAAGCTACATTTATTTGTATTAATAAATAAATATTTTCTTGTTTCCTCGCCTGACTTTAAGCAATATAATAAATTGTAGACCATAATCATTGTTTTTTAACTAAACAATTACTAAAAGTTTCAGTTTCCTATTTTAAGTAATTTCAACCAAATTATTATTTTTTAGCAACAAAAAATTAAACTCAAAAATAATTAAAATTATTCGTTACACAGAAATTTTTAATTTTTGCTCAAAAAATAGTGTCCCGGTCTCTGATTTTAAGTATTAAATTGTAGACTTCGTAATGATTTGTTTTTACTAAATTCATGTGTTAAATTTTTAATAAAAAATAAAAGTATTAACTTGGTTCATGGTCAGACTTACCCCACTCGCATTTGTGCTCGAGGAACTGCAGGTAGAGCAGCAGCGTGCGCTCGTGTATAACGGGATAAGCCGAGGCGATCTGCTGGCCGATGACGGGATGGCGGGATGCAGGTTGACTCATCACACGACAGCTCTCGACGCCGAACTGTGGAACAGATGGGAGTTTTAGTGGACGGGGCAGGGGGAATAACTGGGGCACGGACCTGCAGGGGAAACTCTGTTGACTTTGCCATAAACTTCTTCACGTCGATGACGGCGTCGGGATTCGCCGGCTTCTGGGATTCGCATTGCTTCAGCAGTCGCCGGCCAAATTCGCTGATTTGTTGGAGTTCTGCATTGAGTTGGGGCCAAATGGCATCGACTTCATCGCCAAATGTTGTCATGTTGATCCGCACTGGTCAATTTCACAATTGTATTTAAACCGCTTTGTGTTTGCGTGCTGCATTCTGTTTTATTTGTGTTGTACCCTATTAGCAACAACGATCGGACGGGCGTATTGTTTGTGAACCACCTGTTTGACTGAATATTGTCAACGCCGTTTCGATTACACTCAAAATTATCGATAAGCGATTGGCAACAGCTACCAGGTATCTTTATTTTATATTAGTTTATTTAAATTAAACAAATAGCTTTCATTTATTTAAATTTATTGAGAAAATAAACAATATGTTAAACAACTGCTGATTGCCTGCATTTATTTAGGGTATTAAAAGTGCGACAATCATTTCATAATTTATATGCACTCGGGCATCGATACTTGTTATTGCCGATGCTGGTGAAATATGTACTCATCGGAAAATCAATTTTCCCAATTAAATAAATGCAAATTATTTTTATTATTATTAATAAAATAAAAATAATAAAAACAACTAATTTTATAAAGGTAATAAATATTGGTCTTAAAAAACGTTGGCATTATTTAGTGGTTTTTTTACAGGCCCATCAAATGAGTGGAGACTTCTTTTAATTTGTAGTTTTGAAAGTGCAACGATTATGGCAGTGTGGAAAGCCAGTAAACAGCATTTTCATCTTTTTTTTATTTATAGATTACCACATTTCAAATCAAGCGCCATCTTTTACATATGTTTAGTATCGCACGCGAATATCAGCGAAACATCGATAGTTGTTAATATCGCCCTTTCAGATATCGTGTCGAAAGTTTGCTGCCGATAATTCGCATATCGATATATCGCTATTTCGCAGTTGGGATGTGATGTTTTTGTTTTATTGTTGATAGCGCAAAACAGAAAGAAGTTCATTAGGATCAAATTGATGATACGCAGCGCAACGCGTCCGGTGCATCGACTTGCCAATTTGCTGGGAAAGTGCCTGAACAACAAGATGAGTCAACTGAGCAGCACAGTGTGGCCAGATCCCGATGCAGCTCCTCTGTCCAAACTGCATCCGTTTGCCAAGCGCCAATTGGAGCAGTGCACGAATGTGATAAAGCCATCAACGAAGCCCGATGCCGTGGATCTCGACCAGTTTATGCAACTCTCCGAGCAGTTTCCCATACCGGTAAGTTGTGCAGTTCAATTCAATTACCATCCCAATCCTCTAATCGCAATCCCCAATCCCAGTTTGGCATCGACACTTGTCGCGTCAAATCGCAGCCTGGAGAGCGTCGTCCGCTGATGCGCGAACAAATCGCCTCCGCTTATCCCATCGTACATGAGCTGACGCTGCTGCTGTTCCTCAACTTTTTGGAGCACAAGCAAAAGTACGGTAAGGAATAAAATTGAAATGCCATCAATCCTCCCTAGACGCTTTTAAGACTTTAAATACATTAAGAGATTCAATCAGTATAAGCAACCTCATGCTCATATGAGGAATTTAGATTGGCGATTTTCAAGTTTAACGAATCCCTGAGGCTTAAGCCGTCTCTGTGCTCACATACTGTCATCTTGGATCCAGTGGACAAGGGGAGTCAAGCTCAGAAGGGTTTTCTCTCCCCGCTCCACCCCAAACCCTTGGCTGGGATTTCGCTAGATGGTAGATAGATCCATTAATGCGCTTTACTAAATAGATAACGATGACGCATTTGTGTATTTTCTTTTGTCTGAAATCAATTTGCCTCATAAGATGCCATATCAAATGACATGTCTGTGTCTATTTTTCGTTTTCTTTGTTCTCTTGAGATGTTGGCCTGGTTATGAATTATAACCCACTCCATGGTTATAGCCAGTATGGAACACCATAAAGCCACAGACTCCGATGACATTGCTATCTCCACCGTTTAGGTCACTTGAGTCCAGCCACCCGCCTCCCATGACTACAACACAATCGTGCCAAGGGCCTCAGGACAGTAACACAAAAGTTTAGAGAGAGAGAGAGCACCATAAACAAGTAAGACACGTAAGACAGTCTCAAGTTGAGTTGTGACTGTAATAGACCCTTACATTTTTTGTAGGTGTACTTAGAATACACTTTCGATTTATGCATTTTAAAAACGTTCTGCTTTGCCAGATAATAATCCAGAATTCATACATGTATTTTGTTTGTTAATTAGTTGTTCGACAAACTCAATAGGCTCTCACTTTTTGATAGGTAAAGGATCTCAACTTGTCTCTGTCTCTCTCTAGGCAATGCCAAAGAACAGCGCGTCTATGAGAAGCTCGGACTCATCGAGTTCGTGCAGCGTTTGCTGGACAAGCGTTGCGTCTACTTCTTCGGCGGCTCCGACTGCTTCAAGCTGCTCAGCGGCCAAGGTGGCGGCGGTGGCTTCGAGCAGATTGGCAGCATGGAGGAGCAAGCGCCGCTGCTGCTGGAACAGGTGCTGAGCTATGACGAGATCAAGCTGGCCGCCCTGCTCTACGTGTCCACGCACTCGGAGTTCATCAACAATGGATCGCGCAACAATGGCGGCGTTGTGGAGCGCAACAAGACGCTGATTGAACGGGAGGGCGTCATCGTGGGCATGATTGGAGCGCGCTTCGAACGCGACAACGTCATGGA
This sequence comes from Drosophila ustulata, assembly GCA_035047365.1. Classification (NCBI taxonomy): domain Eukaryota; kingdom Metazoa; phylum Arthropoda; class Insecta; order Diptera; family Drosophilidae; genus Drosophila; species Drosophila ustulata. The sequence goes on from JAWNPT010000080.1 coordinate 12,445,564, forward strand.
GTATCAGGACATTATGATAACAGCCGACCAGAATACGGCAGAGAATGGTTATGGCTTTGAGGGCGATGCCAAGAACCGAGCGCAGGATTATCGCCGCTTGTGGCGCGACTTCTACGACGAGTCGCAGGACTATCGCTACACGAATGTGCCGAAGCAGGACACTGAACGTTTCCGGCTGCTGCCGCACGGCGAGGAATACTTCGATACGCTGGTGATGAGCAAACGCTTCGCCATCAGCTTCGATTGCCTGCTGCTTGAGGCGGAGTCGCGTGCCGCAGCCGCCGGCAAACTGGCCTATATCCATGTGGTGGGCTTCGGTCTGGGCGTGTGGAAGATCTTCGGCGCGCAGGAGCGCATCTTTCTGGAGACCTTCGAGCAGCGTTTGCGTGCGTTGAGCGCGCGTCTGCTGCACATTGGCGACGTGCACTTCTCGTGGTTCCATCTGCCCAAATGCGGCGGCATCTACGACGGCGCCACCATCGAGCAGCCAAAGCATCCGCAGGGCGGCATCAAAGTGCATCTCTCGGTGCGCAATCCGAATGATAAATTGGAGGAGAACAAGCTGCTGCTGGTCACGTATGCCTGGGACGGCAACGCGCTGCCCGGCAACGAATTCTGGGCGGTAAATTGAATCGAGCATAATTATAATTTGTCATTATAATTGTTGTTTACTTTTAGGGCATGCTGACGGGCACTGGGGATCCGGCTGCTGCCTGCTCCACGCTGATCACGGAGCTGCAGAACAGCCACATCAACAAGGACTACATGAGCGGCAACAATCTGCACGTTGCCTCCTTGCAACACGGCGTCCTGCACATTGCCGACTACGCCAAGCGTCTGCTCAACGCTCAATAATCGACTTATTACAGTATTTACTATATATACTTGTCTCTGTCGCATTCGTGCTTGCATTTTTGTATTGTTAAAGCTTGGCTTGAACTTCTTGTACACTTAGCAAAATGATTTATTGCTATAAATTGACGTTGTGATAAGCTTAATCTCTGTGAACTCTTGAGACTGCGTGTTTTTCATGCAAATTCTTTTGGAACTAAATTATTTTGTCAAACAAATATTGCACAACAAATTGAAAACTATATACTCAATAATTGTGGCTTAAATAAAAACAGTTTCTATATATTTTATAAAATAAGAAACAGAAAGTTTGGAAATTAACAAATATATTTCTTAAATATATTTAAATGATTATGTGTATTTTTTCCAACAGTTTAAGTTAACTAAATATTGCACTTCAAATTAAAAATGATTTGAAAGATGGTAAAGTTGCCTAAAGTTTGATATGTAAATTTTGTTTAAACTTAAATTTGTTTAGTTAAGCTAACTACAAAAGTTGCTAACTAAAAGTATCTAAAGAAATAATGAATGTATTAATTAACTGCCTGGAGTTAGCAATCACCAACTTTTAGCAATGGAAAAATGATTTTAGTTGCTATACATTATATATCGGAACATAGCCAAATGAGATAAGATTGTATGGGTAAGATAAATGTGCCTTGTGCAATGTTCAATAAATTATAAATGTGTAGTACAATTTAGTCAACAACCTGGAGTTAAGATCTAAGACAGCTGTGTTGATGTCATTTTAATATTGTAAATGTTTTAGTTAAACTAAGTATGGAGGTTGCTAAACTTTTTACATAAGTCGAAACCTGTTTTCAAGAAATTGCCAAGATCTCAAAAGGCAGCGAACTATTCGCTGTCTCAGGGTTGTAAGACTGTCTTTTAAGGAAAAGTATAACTTAAAGGCAACGTCAGCCACATGTGGCATGAAACAAACAAAAATGCAGCTGGATTGATTGGTTTGTTTGTATAGATTTTGTTACAAAAAAACGTATTTAATTTAATCAGTTTTAAAATTAGGCTGAGACTGCAACACATTCACATACGCTCTCTCTATTCTTACTCCATCCCCTCTGGAGAGAGGATTACACAACGCGCTTGACCTCAAAGAAGCGCTTGAGGTAATACACCTGACCGACGGTCATGAGGACGAGCACCAGAGCCTCGAAGGTGGACCACAGGACGACGCGGGAGTTCGTGCTCTCGTTGACCGAGCGATGGATTTTGTCGCGCACCTGCCAAGCCAAGAGTTGTTAGTTAAGTGTACAACAATTATTTAGAGCATTATGATATTTACATGCATGTATTCCTGCTCGTGCTTGACGCTCGTCAGCGTGCCGGACAATTCACGGATCATGTCCTCCAGCTTGGTGTGTCCCACTTCCTCTTGGCCGGGGGCGCCGGGGGCCCGTTGCGGCGTGTCGCCCAGCTCGATGGAGAACATGACCATCTTGGGGGTCATGCTGCTGCGCTCGTTGTTGAAGCAGACGGTGTAGACGCCCTTTGTGGGCGCCACGAACGTGTATTTGCCGGAGGATTCCTTTTCGCTCTCGTGCATCACATGCTGCTCGGGCCCGGTGATCTTGATGTCCACGTCGAGGAAGCCGCCGTCAATCACCTCGAACGTGACACCTGCAAAAAGTTTGCTTATTATTTCTTCATTTTCTCTTCCCAGTTTCTTCCTTACCGAATTTCGTGCCACCTTCGACGTTCTCAAAGAAACATTCCTCGTTGTGGGCGTCGACGTTCACGATGAAGGCGTGCGTTGTCGTTGCCAGCATTACGAGTAGGCCACATAATGTTAGCGTTAGTTTGGCTAATGTCGGCTCCATTTGCGGCTCTTAATTGTTTGCTTCTTCCGTTTTTTACTCGCGTAAAATGATTGCTAAACAGAGGCGGCCCAGCCACGTAGTTGTACTTGTGTCGATTGCCGATTGCGATAGTCGTGTTATCGACACCGACAGTCGTCACTCTAAACAAATACTGGTATTTTTTATGGGAAAACTGTCGCACGGTCACACTGCGGGGCACCGATTTCAACTGGTTTGCTATGGCGATCGTGCGCGTAACGGACAATTACATAAAATGTATTCAATAATTTAATTGCAAGTTAACTATAAATAAATTAAATATTTTTAATAATATTAATTACCATTTCTTAAATAATTGCTATTTTACTTGTACACATAGAAAAAAAATATATTTGAAAATGTTTAATGATTGGTGCCAATTTGAAGCTGCTTAATTTAAATTACTCGTAAATAACCTAATGCAATTTTATTCTAATGCAATTTCTAACCAAATTTTGTGGTAACAAGTACCAAGTAACAACAGTTAATATATATTTATTTTATTGAACCCATTATTCGATTTATGAAATTTGTTATAATTTTTTTGATTGCTTTTAAAACACCGCCACTTAACAGACGCCTAACAGTTGATGGGCCACGTTGCATATCGATAGTGGGAGTATCGCGCACAACTATCGATAGCGGCTGATTGCAGCGCGCCCTTTTTGGTTTTTTGGTATTTTTTGGCATTTCATGCTGGCGATAAGGCTAAACTTGATGAGGATGCTGCTAAATAACAGTGAGCTGTAAACCTTTAAGCCAAGCGGATGCTGTGCACGGAAAGGCGACGCAAAAATTGCAGGCGTTTTAAATTATTGAACAAGTGACTTTTGTGGGTAAATCACGTGCGTTCATTTCGTTAGTTGTGTGTGCAGTGCTAATTGTTTATTGTTTTTTTTTTGTGATAGTGTGATACAAAATAACAAAATAAATATAAAATAACGGCACAAACACAACAGTAAAAAAGCACAAAAAGCAAATAAAAACAAAGCCTGGCCGACGCCATGGCTGCTTATTTTGGACGCCACGTGCAGACGACGACAGCGACAGCGGCGGCGGCGTCGCCGACAAAGTCAGCGACATTAGTTATCACTGACAGCCAACAACAGCAACAACAACAACAACAAGAGTAACGACAACAACAACAACATTAACTGTAGTTGTTGACCATAATAAAGCTTGTAAGCTGCAAGTGGCGCCGCAGCATCTTAAAGTGTTTTGGTCACGCCATAAATCAAGTGACAGGCCCCGCGAGCGGCGCGCATAAACAAAACTCATTTGCACACGTTGTGTCCTTAACACGGTGTCGTCGGCGTCTCCCAACAGCGGCAGCAGCAGCAGCAGCAGCGCATAAATTTACCAACAGTTGGCAGCACTGTTAAGCACTGTGGTGTGTGATAACAGGAAGTGCTTTTGGGTGAGTTAACATTGCGTAGCATACTTTTATGCAGCCACTGTAGCCACTATAGGTTTTCACATCAAAATTTCAAAATAATAATTATTTCATGCGTTTTATGAATTCGTTAAAACAAATAAAGATTATTGGACGAGTAGGTAAAATATAAAAATGAAAAGTAATATCGGAAGAATGGCATATTTCTCACTCTGATTTTGTCCGTTTCAAAGTAACGAGATAATCATTATTTGCGAGCATTGAACCACGGTGCGTTCACATATTCAAAATGCGACAGAGGTTTTTGCCGTTACGCAGCAGTTAATGAACACAACCAAGTCAAAGCACAAGAAGAAGAAGAAGCAGCCGTATTATGGAAGTGCAAAAGTTTTCAAATTCAATTCTCTGGCTACTTTTGACAGCGCTGCATAAATATGTATGTGTATGTGTTTGTGTATGAGGGATGAGGACAGAAAAGCAAATCCGTTGTGACATCGGTCGCGCATATTAATTAAAACAAATTCAGCTTGTGCGCTTTAATTAGCGCTGCCAAAGAGTAACGGTAATAGCCACACAACAACAACAACAACAAAAACAACACCAACGTTGCAGTTTTCTTTTGATTTCCTTTCCCAAAATCTGCTAGCCTTCGACTGCGGTGACTGTCAAACTGTATTCAGTGCAATTCAAACCCCCTGCTTCGTTCCTCTTTGCTTTTTATACCCACTACCCTTGGGGTAGAAGGGAATTATAACGTAGGAAATGTAAATATCAGGCAGAAGGTGGCATCTCCAACCCCATCAAGTATACATATATTTTTTTGATCCGCCAAGACAATAAGTATAGCTAAAAAAATTAAAGAAAAACATCGATTTACGAAGGTAGTTAGAAGCTAGAAATATTTAAAGTTGAAAGTCGATTTCTGATATGATGATTTTAGGGCAAAATCAAATGCAACTGAACATGTATGGTATTTTATGGTAGTATATTCAACACCAAATATACTTTTTAGTGTATTTAAGTTCTGCAGTCTCCCAAAACGGTTAGCGGGTATCTCACAGTCGAGCACTCTTGACAGTAGCTTTCTTTCTTGTTTGCATTTATTTTGTTGCTTGATTTATGCCAAAGGCAGCTCAGCAAAATTATGAAAAATTGTTACAAGTCGACAAAACACAAAACGAAAAGCGAACAGCGAAAAAAATAACAAGTTAAGAAATTGCCATATTTTATCCATAAATTTGCTGCACATATTTTTTGGCACCGTTATTCGCTTGTCCCAATTAACATATACAAATTTCTAACATGAACATAAATTTGGAGCGCAACGCGAACAACAACAAAATCGACTTTTAAGCGCTAAGCCAAAGGTTATAAATTAAATTTAAACTGTTTGTTAGCTGGACTCGGCACTAGCAATGCGAGTGAAAGAGAACGGGCAGAGAGAGGGAGACAGTCTGAGCACAAATTGATTCAGGAAACACATTTTCTGCACATTACCTTTGAACAAACACATTTTTCTATATTAAGTTAGCTGCGAAACTTTGCAGCTCTTTTAGCAGAGCATATTCTGAGAATAACGAGGCTTCATTTGAAAATTTAAATAGTTAACTTTAGTTTACCATGTGTCTGACACAAGCAGCATTTATTTTTAGCATTTATCTGAAGCTTAACATATTTACTTTGCATACTTCCAATTCACTTCATAGCAAGTTTCAGCTGCTTGTAAAGCAAAACAGTTGAATGAAGCAAATATCAGAAGTTACGTCTACTTTAAAGTTGTTTGAGAATCTCTGCAGATCTTTTAGCAACACATCAGATTGAAGAGAGGATTTGAGTTTAATTTCTTTTTTTAAAGCAAAAAAAGTCGTATCGAAAGATATTTCTACATTAAGGTTGTTTTCCTTTACTGTGTAATATACGAATATAATGTAAACGAATACGTTGTCCTTTAAGATGAGCTTAATTTTAGTTTGAGTTCCCTTTTTAATCAATATCTTAGACATGGACATACAGAAAGTAAAGAGAAGTGGATAGCAGCTTAGAGCAGTTAAAAATGCATTCTTATACTTAAAAACAAAAACTGAAATTTATATAATGCCACAAATTATATAGAAGAAGTTTGGCATAGTCACTTTGCATGTTCGCAATAAATTTCATACAATTTGCCATTAACGAAGCAAACATCGCAAATTTATGTAGACCTGCAGGTTAATGTCGCAAATGAATAATAGGGAGCACTGAAAATGTGTTCTTTAAAATGGTTGCCAAACATATGGCAACGCTAAGCAATGCGCTGCAGACTGCAGTTAATGAGCGCTGCCAACGTGGCTTTGTGGCGCTGCCAACTCCTCAAATTTGTTTGCCGTTAAGCTGTGCTTAGCAGCTGTCACATGGTTGGCTTAAAGGCTAAGACACGGATTTAGTTTGTTGCTACACAACAAATGTCAAATTCATGAGATGGTGGAAGAAGGTTGGGAAGTCGTGTAATGCATTTACATGCTCAATGCGAAAAGTCAAGTTCTTGTGCTGTGCTCGCTCATTAATATGAATGGTCGCCTTAATTGCTGGCAGTCAAAACTACAGGGCATTAAATATGCAGTTGCGGTCACCTTAAAACTGCAGCGAGCCAAAGAAAGTGCGGGAGAGATAGCGAGAGAGAGGGAGAGAGATGGGGCGACACTTGACTGATTTAATGCATGTCAAAGTGTCAAAATATGCAATGCACAAAGAAAATGGCCACGCCTACAACAACAAGGGGGGGGGGGAGACAAACCGACCACAAGCCAAAAAACCGAGCAAACGGTTGACACACGGCCAAACAATTATAAATGATAAATGCCAGCTGGACAGTTGAAAGAGACGGATGAGTTGAGAGCGAGAGAGAGAGCGAGAGAACAGTTGCACATGCACACATAGATACATACATACACACACACATATATATTAAAGTTAATTTGGCTCAGCTCATTAATAAAACAACAACACGCATACGCAGTGCTGTTCAAACTTTAAACATGGTTGTTGCTGTTGCTGTTGCTGTTATCCTTGATGCAGGCTTGGTCGAGCAGACAAATGACAGGCGCCTGCATAATTTATGCATAATAAACCGAGCGATAGCAAACGCAACTTATTAAAAATACGTACAACAAAGGAGCAACAACTATAAATTACACAGAGTCTGTGTGTGTGTGTGTGTGTGTGAGCGAGAGGGAGGGGCAGAGTGTGAGAGGGAGAGGGAGAGGGATGCACAGGTGCCTTAACTTCACAGCCAAGTGGCTGTGCAACTGTAGTTGCCGTTGCCGCTGCGGTTGCCGTTGTTGTTGTTGTCGCCAACAATTTCGGTTTCATTTTCGTTTAGTGTCAAGTGGCAACAACAACGGCGATTACAAACTAACTGTTATAGCTGCACACGACAAGCAACTAAAACTGTTGGCATAATAACAACACCAGCAAAGCGACAACGACAACGACAACGACAACGACAGCCACAAAAAACAACAACAACAACTTGTCACTGGCAGCTGCTTGCAATGCTCTTCTTAAACGCGGTTCACACCGCACTCGCAACAAGTTTGCCACACTCTGAATTGGAATTGCTAAAGAAGCAAGAAAAAACAGACTAATGGAGAAAACTTTCGTTTCTAATTAAAATTTAGTTTGAATTTATGTTTTTTTTAATTTTAGCTATTTTTCTGTAGTATGATGTATAAGACAGAAACAATTGCAGCTTGCTGGTTAAAATAAATGTTAGTGGGAAACAATTCAAAAAAGAAAACACGCAAGGGCAATTTTGAAATTAGGTTCAGAAAGGAAAAGGGATAACTGAAAAATAATAAACTAATTTCATTACGAATTTTGCTGCTTTGAATTTTGAATTTTTTATATTCATTTTAAATTTTAAAATTACAATATTAAATGATCATTGGGAAATAGAAATATTAAATTTATGTAAGAATTAAGATATAGCTACTTTTAATACAAAAACATATACAATTTAGAAAAAATTCAGATAGTTCTAAATATTAAACTGAATTATTTTAAAATGGTCATTTCTGTTCAAAACTTAATATATTACAAAAATGTCAGTTTGTTTTTAACTTAAGTTGTTCTTCTTTATACACTATTGATTCCGAATTTATAAAAAAATTGAAACCTTTCTAAATAATAAACTTTAATTAGCTTTCTGATAAAATAGTTCACTGGAAGCTGTTTTAAAATGCACTTTCTAATGTTAGTTACGATACTTTATTTGCACACTTACAACATTCTTGAGAAAAAGGTGGAGAGCGGGGTAAACAGATGTATTGCATAGAGGAAGAGCGCTACTAAATCAAAGTTTTCTTTGTGCTCTGCAAACGAGCTCTTTCGACTTTCAGGCGCTTCAAGTCAAAGCTCTCATGTTTAAATTTTGACTTGATTTATGAATTGGCAGCAGAAGAAAAGGAAAAAATAACTAAACTTTGGCGCCCTTTGAACTGATCGTAAAAGTCAACTTAAGAGCTGTAAGTAGCTTATAGTGTGTAAGAGGAGGAGAGAGAGAGAGAGATACAGACCGACAGAGAAAGAGAGAGAGAGAGAGAGAGAGAGAGAGAGAGGGAAGGGTAAAGCAGCTTTCGTTGTGTTAAACATTTTCTTGCAATGAGCTGGAAATTTATTGTTGTTATTGTTGTGGCGCTGGCTGCTTGCTTAGCTAAGCGTTTCCCGTTGCTTTGCTGATTTATAAGCCCAAACAGGGCACACACACACCCACACCCACACACACAGTGCAGTGCAGTGCTGCTCAAACTGTAAACAGCGCACAGACATAAATTAAGGTAAAGCAACTCTCGCAACGCGACTCTTGAGGGGTGTGTGTGTGTGTGTGTGTGTAAATGATGCGTTTTCTTAACCCTATTTTTGTATGCACTACTTAAACACACACACGCTGACAGAGACAGAGACAGAGAGATAGAAAGAGAGGGGGAGTGAAAGAGAGGCAGCCACTTGAAGGCTGCCTTTTGGTTGCATTCCATCATCATTGTGCTGCTAATGCTAATGCTGATGATAATGAGCATCACAAGGTGCCTGATAATCATGTGGACTTCAGCTATATACAATATATATGTATATACATATACATATGTATATATGTATAGCGACTTCGTCTCGACGAAGCAATTTTGCAAATTGCACAAACACAAACACTCACACACAGCAAGAGCAACAGCGACTCCCACTCAATAGGTTTAAAGCCATGTGAGCTGTAAGCGTTGCCGCTCCCCACTTGGCACTCTTGGCGCACAGTGCGTATGATTAATTTAAATGCAATTCTATTTGCATAGAGACGCCGAGCGAGACGCAGGCGGCGCATGTGGCATGCGGCATGTTGCATGTGGCAGGTGCCAGCTGCAAGCATAAGACACTCACTTTTTTCTCCTCTCCTCTCCTCTCCATTCCGTTTCGTTTTTTTCCCTTTATTTGTGCGCTATTTTTTCTCAGTCTTTCTCTTTTTGCTGCTGTTGTTTGCTTCTCATTCCATTGACATTTTGCAGTCTTGTGCGTGTGTGTGTGTGTGTGTGTGTGTGTGTGTGTGTGTCTATGTTAATGTGTTTGTTTCTTGAAGCGTGAGCTGCAGCTGCAACTTGCCTCGTGCCTCGTGCCTCGTGCCTCGTCGCTGCCTTTCGCAATTTCGGCCTCGTCTCTCGCACTCTTCATTTTGTTTGCTTAAAGCGCTCGAAATCAATTAAATGCTTAGTTTCGAGTTGCTCAAGTGCCGTTTGCACTTTTCACCCCCACCACCCACAACCCCCAACCCATCCTCTTAGCTGGCAAACATTTAGAGCAATTCCAGGGCCAATGTTGGGTGCCCCGAAAAAAGTGCTGCATACTTTTGTGCGCTTGCAAAAACATTTTTATGCGCCACGCTCGAATTCATTAGCACGCAAAAGTCGAGCTGCCTCCCTCTCTCTCTCTCTCTCTCTCACTCTTACTCGCTTTGCCAACTGTCAGTGCGTCTGTCTGCTTGAAGTGTTTAGCTTATTGAAAAGTTTTCATTTGGCGTGGCGCGCACGTTTAGCGTAAAGTTGCAGCCAACGTCAGTTGCCCCCGTTCCTGCCACGTTCCAACTTCCAAGTTACTGGCATCTTGTGGCAGGTGTGTGTGTGTGTGTGTGTGTGCGGGGGCAAGATGCAAATACCCAAATGACAAAGTGAACTTAACTTGACGTCAGCGTCGACGATGACTTTGGCGTCTCGACTGTCGCGCTAATCAGTCGGCGAATTTAAGTTGCCACGGCCACTGTCAGTGCCACAGCGTTGCACGTCTGTCTGCCAAACAACTTGCGACTGCCAAAGTTGCGTAAATTATCTAGCGGGACAGTAATTAGAGGCAAACTTTTGTTGCGCAAATAGTTTGGGACAGCGTTAAGCTGCATTGCAAGCCGCCAATTGTTCCCAAATGCGGCCAGAGTTCGCGTTCTCCGTCTATCGAGTAACCTATCGATAAGTGCAAAGCGAAAAGACAGCGATTACTTATAGCATTTGAAAGCAATTCTCGAAAATGTCGTTGAATAATCGATTATCTTTCGATAACATATATCGATACCAATATTCGATTATTTAGCGGTTTTTTTATCGACAGCATATCGAACTGAAAAAATGCAACATAGTGGCATAAGTTATTTAACAAAAATGTCGATTATCAATTTAGTTATCGATGACATATCGATTCACCCTAACATGAAGAACTCCAAACTTAGACTTTCTATCGATACCATATCGATAGGTTGTATCGTAAGAGTAAATTGCCTCCGAACTGAATTTACAACGAATTGCCAACTATGCAAAACCTATGCAACCTTTTGCTTCGTTCCACTTGCCCAGGTGGAATGTTATCGATAAGTGCCGGCAATTACCGAAAGTCGAGCCACTTACCACGGCTAATGGCCACTTATCGCAAAAGGTCTGGACATTTAGCGCCATAACCGGCAATGCATGACAATTGGATGACAATTCGCTGGCAAAGCAAAGTTTTCGCTCTCATTTCCAGCAATTGTTATTGCCATCGATAACCGTGTGGCGTTATTTAAATTTGAAAGTGGTAGCAAAAGTCGAAGTCGTATAATGCGACGACTCCCAAGGCCGTTGACATTTGTGTGTGATATTTATGGGCTTGCGTGTTTATCAACAAAGTGCAATAATCGTTATCGAGGCAAACAAGAACTGAAACAGAAACAGAAACTGAAACTGAAACTGATTTATGAGCACTTTGCTGCTCTCGCACAATGTGTTGCTCTTTAGCGCCTCGCTCTCAACATGTCTACGACAGCACAGACAGCCATCGAGAACGAGAACGAGAAGGAGAAGGAGAAGGAGAAGGAGACTGTCCCCAGCTGGCGACCCGACGCGACCCTAATAAACCTTAACGAATCTGCACAGCGGCCAAACAACGAGTTAGACACCGCTATGCCATTAAAAATGCCATCAATGCCTGCTCGGCTCCAACTCCAGACAACTGGCAAACGAAACCAAAACTGGAACCAAAACTGAAACCAAAACCAAACCAAACCAAACCAAACCAATTCAAAGCAATCCAATTCAGAGAAAGGCAGAGAATGAGCGTATAATAACAACAAGGAATCCATTGTAAATGTCCTGGCTGGAGGAAGCAGCGTATGGCATAATAATAACCGCCAACTTGTCACCTCACCTCCGACTTCGAGTCCGACTCCGTCTCCGTCTCCGATTCCGATTGCGATTGCGACTCCGATTCGTGTCGGTGCAAAGTCAACCTTTATTATATGATGGCACCGGAGGCAGCAGCAACAAGGACAACGATGGGTCGTCGTCTAGCTCGTAAAAGGAATGTCGGAAGAGCACAAAAAATTACGTGTATCCTTTTTCTAATCGCAACTGCTGCGTGCCCCAAGAGCGCAAGGTGGCAAGACCGAACGAACGAGGGGCGAACACATATATCGCAGCGTAACTATTACTTTTATTTGCCATCCATGTGTGTGTGTGTGTGTGTGTGGGCACCTTGGGGGCATGGGGGCGTGGTCATGTGCTGCTGTCACTTTGCGGTTTAGTCCTTTTGGCTCAGTTCATAAATGTTGCGTCCAATGCGGGCGGCTTAAAAACGTGGCCAGGCTGCCGACGAGCCACAGTCCCAACTACCCGCTTGCAACGCAGTCCTGCTGCCCACCACTCCTCGAATCCTCAGTACTCCTGTTTTCATTTCGTTGCGCTGCGGTTTTTTTGTGTGTGTCGCATACAAAGTGATAACGAAATAAATAAATAATAAAATTCGTTTTTATTTCAACGGTTTTCAGCAAGTTGCTTGCCCATAAATAAATAGCTGCTTCCAGTTTGCTTCCCTTGTCCCCACTGAACCCTCCTCGAGCTGTCATGAAGTTTGTCGCATGGTTAGTTAAATATGGCATTCCATTGCCCTGCCCAAATGGTAATATCCACTTGTAGTGCCAGCCCTGTCCACCCGCTCGCTCTCTCTGTCGTTCTCTCTGTAATAACTGAGCGAGTGCATAAATTGTCCCTCTGCCAGCTGCAAAGCTGCTTTGACCATAAAAGGGATACTGAAAAAGCAAGCAGAAGACAACGACGACCCTAGTGACGATTCACTTCTGAGTTATGGGTAGTCAAAAACTGTCTCATAAAAGTGTTTTAGGGGCAACTTTAAGCACTGCCAACTTGTTCCGCAAGTTAACCAAAGTAATGAGTGCTCAATTAATGCAAACGCGAAAACCAAAACTCGTTCCCCTTCATTACAATGTTGATGCAGCTTTTGATTACAAGTTTTTTCATTCTTTCAGTCACACGAAAAACCTAAATACACAGAGAGAAAAATTACGTTCTAAAAACTAGAACTGGGAAAAAATTAAACTTAAATAATTATAATGTAAAAACAAAAATGATTTAATGAAATATAAAATGGTTTACGAATATATTCTTGAATTGATAATGATAACAATTTTACTGAAAGATTCTATTCAAGATTTTCCGTCTGGGCTTAAGAATTTATCTCATGATTCACGGGCTTTTGTCACTGTGTTAGTCCGGTCTAAAATCCCTTGTTAATTTATCTACAAAGTATTATCAGAAGTTCTCGTTAATCTTCCGCTTGTTTTCAATTAACTGCACAATAGTCTTGAATGAAATTCCATGAAAATGTGTCGCACAAATCTTTCAGCGACTGCACGTAGTTCTTGGTATTGTTTTGTGCTCAAACACTGCTCTTGATTGTAGGTAAATAGCATAATAAGATTGCTTTCATGCACACATCTATTTGGAAGAAGTCGTGCAGCAATATTCTTGTAAATTCGACGAATCTCCCAGTATTTTAGTCGCTGTTTTGAAATCGAAAAAAGGCACTTGAATCTTTGATTCTTGGAAAATATAAAGTAGGTTTCTGGCACTCACAAAGTCTATTGCATTCCTCACATATTCAATAACTCTTTGGTGTGCTCGACATTTGTAGACTTTCTATTTGTCGTATTTAATATTTATGCATATTTAATATCCATGTATTTGGTTATTTATTTATGTTGTTCATTTAGTTCTCTTCACAGGAAATTGATGCATATTTTTAATGAGCGCCGCATTAATAATTCAAAGGAAGCGAGTTCGTGTTGTAGCACCTGATTAAATTTGATACCAATTACTGGAACTAGTTGTGGCCCCATTTTTTGTTTTTCGCTGCGAATCCAATCGAGATTCGTTAACTGCGTCTGCGGCAAAGTCACGTTCGGCAATTTCTTTGTGTCGTTGTTTTTGTCGTGTTCAATCTGTTTTGGCTTCCACAATTAATCATAAGCAGCAGATAAAGCTTCAGCCCGAGCTTGAGCTAAATACATGAGGCGACCCTTGGCCAATTCGCCACCTGAGCTGGTGCCAGAACAGAACTCTGTCAGGAGTGTCACATGGCTGGCAAATCCCAGTTCTACACACACAGGATGCACAAGAGCCAAACAATTCGGTGAGCCACAAACTTGCTGCAAAATATTGCGTATGTGCGTGTTTCGCAGCCGCCGACAGCTTCATTCTATCCCTCTCTCTCTCGCGCGCGTTTTCATTGCTGCCGCAATGCGTAACACGTGCTGCAAATGTAAGTAGCTCTTGCCACATTCAGCTTACACATTCGTTGCCACTTTTCGTTCGTGGAATATCACGATACGTATACGCCTGGTTATCCAACTCGACGCCCACGCATTTCTGCCACGTCTGTTTGCCTTGCCTTTTTAATCAATTCCTTGTCATATTTTATATACATATACCATATAATATTTTTCTTTTAATTAGTTACACAACTTCTCGTGTTACACTTGCAATTAAATGGCTCTTAAGCTCTCCGCCTCTCTCGTCTTATAAATTGATATTTGTTTTACAGTACGATTTTTAATTAATAGTCAAGCGTTCACCGAACTTTATTTACTTTATTTAATTAAGACATTTCATTACTTTTTCGGCGAAATCTTAAAATACGTTGTTTATTTATTTTCATGTAATTGTATAATTTTTGTCACATTTATTCCACACATAAATTCTTAGCACACATTTTTGTCGTTAAAATGATGCTTCTGTTTTGCGGCACAAGGTCAGATTGTCTACTTAATCTTATCGTGTGATTATATCTCATTCGCCATCATTTTTGCACCTACAATTTTATGGCCCCGTCTTATTTATTGCCCTTGCTGCTCGTGCCTTTTTCGCATTTCTTTTCAATTGTCCTTCACGCTGTTTTGGCTGCTCAAATGATCTATCAAAATGTTGTCATAAACTTGCGAGACACATCAGCAGTTGTGATGTGTCCATCTTCAGCTCAAGTTGATGTTTTATTTTCAACTGTCATTATTACTATTATCATTGTAATCACGCTGATTATTTGTTTTATTTTTACTATCATTTTGTGTATTTAATTCTCGGTGTGTGCTCTGTGGGCGTGTCAGCTGCATTTGCTGAGCTCGGCAAGAGGCAAGCGGCCACCTGCCAGCTGTCCGTCCGCCCCTTTAGCGACTTTTGTTATGGCCATAATTTAAAAAATAACACACACACACAGAGAGAGTCCATACACTGCTTTCTGCCCCCCCCTCGCTTTCATTTTGCTATGCGTGCTGTTTTCTTTCAGTCTGCCTCGTAATTTGCATTTAAATTTGCCAATGTTTTGCCTTTTCGCTCGTTGGCAAAACAAAAGAAACAACACAACCTCACGACGCGGCCAAGCAGGCAAAGGGCTGGCAGTGGGAGCGCGTTTCGGAGCAGGTTGGCAGGGCTGGAGGGCCGTGTGGTAGTGTGGGGCGTGTTATCAGCGCAAGTTGACAACTTTGCAATGCGTTCGCTTAGATTTGTTTAATATTTGCCCGCAGGAGTCACCCAACTCAAAAAATAAAAACCAGCCCCCCTCTCGATCCGCCTGCCCCTATATGTATATATACATATATACTACCCCTCGACTTCCACCTCGCCCCTCGTTCAACCACGCCCTTACTCCGCTTTGATGTTTGTTATGAACCGAGACAACAAAAACAAAAAAAGAGACGAGAAAAGCTCGAAAAAAGTGCCAAGTTGGCTAAGTTGTTAGTGGAAGCGGAAGAAGATAGACACACAGGAGGCTGTGGGCAGGGGCGGCTGTTGGCTTAGGCGGGGACGAAGGCGGTGGGCGGGGCGGGTAGGTGCGCCAAAAACTGTAGCCAAATATTAAATAACCTTTCGTTTATTGGCTTAGACATGACGCACTCCACGTGCTGCCACTTGGCTCACAGCTTGTTCTCCGTCTCTCTCCCTCTCTCTCTCTCTCTCTATCCTTTTGTTGCCCTCTCTGTCTCTTTGCCCATTCCTATTTATCGCATTCTGCGAGTATTTTCATTCCGTTTCGTTTCGTTTCGTTTCGTTTTATTGCCACAAATTTCGTTTGATAAGCCGACCAACTTTTTACAGTTGACAGTTTTGCTTCGTCCATCCGTCCGTCTGTCTGTCCGTCTGTCCGTCCGTCTGGCCGTCTCTTCGGTTCTATCCGACTACAATCCGGGGCACCCAAACTTTTTGTCGCCCAAAAATTTGACGTAAAAGCTCATTAACGTGATATAAATTAGATTTTGGGTGTTAGTGCAGAAAATTTAGATACACTTGGCAACACTTGGCATAGTTAATGCTCTCGGTCCCCGGGTCCCCGGGTCGCCAGGGTCACCCTTACCCCCCTCCCCCATCCCTGGCGCATGCATGTCACACTCGTTAGGCATATTGTTGCCACCCCGCCCGCCTCCACTAACTGCGTGCGAACGCGCAGCCTACTAGAAAGTGTGCGAAAGTTTATCACACATCGCTCGACCCCAAAAATGGTATGCAATTAGCTTGGGCTCCGACATTTTCGCCCGTTACAGCATTATATTTTATTACCTGATTTTTTTTGTCCAGAGCGAGGCTGATGCTGATGCCCAAACCTTTCGCAATCTCACTTATCAGATGGCAGGCTCTCCCACAGGATGCGGCCAAATGTAGTTTCCACTAGTTTCACATTTAATTCGCTCTTTAAATTGCTCACGATTTTTGTTGGAAAGCAAATATATTAAAATTATTCTGTATACCAATTAAATTTGATAGGTTAGTTTAGTAAATTCTTCGCAAATTCTTTACTAATAAATTCTATGAAATTAAATTCTTATTCGTATTTACTTCGTGCAAGATTTTTGTTGAATAAAATATTAAAAGATTTTGATAAAATCTTTACTACAACATTTTAATATTTATATAATATTTTAATATTAAAATTATATATTAAACCTATATTATATTTAGCGCATATCCGAAAAATATCAAACTTGGCTAGTTATTTAGAACAAAAATATATATAAAATAATAAGTAATAAATTGATGCAGCAAAATGACAGTATTTTGAAACAAAAATTTTTTTATTATTTAATTAAAACATTTTCAAATTCAAATTCACAACTAATCAAATAAACTGTATTTATAAGAAGATGGAATAATAGAGGAAAGAGGCTATTTTGTATACATTTTTAATACAATTCGATATAAAGCTACTTCAATAAACATTTTGATATTCTCAGACAGAAAATTTGTTATGAAATGTTGTAATAATAGCATTAACAAATATGAAAATAATAAAATATGGCAAAGTAGCAAAATTGACGACAAATATTTTTTAAAATGCGAGAAATAAATATAGCTCATATGAAAATGAAAATTTAATAAACAGAAATTTGTTACTGGCATTTACGAAAGTAGCAAAAATGCTTATTAATTTTATGCAAATATTGCGAATGCATTTCAAGCTAATCAAAAAACGTTTTATTAAAAAGGCAACCAGCTAAACTCACAACGTGTTGTCATCACCTGCGCCTGCAATTGTCATTCAGAAATCGAAGCAATTTCAGCGCTTTGTGCCCAAACAGTTAATGAATGCCAGACAAAGAGATAGAGAGATGATATTCATAGAGTGCTCAAGTCAAGCGATGACAAAGAAGACGATGACGACGCCTTGGCATCTGTTTATTTGGCTGAAGTTGGGCTTATTCGGTTTATTAGATGCCCCATTTTGGGCGCTATTGTCTGATATCTTTTCATATTGGCAGCTTACCTTATTACGGCCATCAACACGCACAGTCGCCTGACAATTGGGACGAGGAGGAGGGAGGAGGGAGGAGTGTAGAACTATTTGGTGTCGAGTAATATGCTGAAATCTCTTCAAATTGTTTCCAATTCAATGCCTATAAGTAATCCCATATTCGTCCCGCTCCGCACCAAAAAATACCATGTAATTTGACTCAATTCGAGTGGATGCTTTAGCATTGCACATTCCAAAACTTTAAGTGTTTGGACATGCTAGGGAAGAGAGCAAAGCGAAGGGAAGGGAAGGGCAGAAAACTCGCCACAAATTGCAGCACATGCGTTGCTCGGCTTGTTCACAGCGATATCTTCGAGTGAAACTTGGCCATAAATGTGCGCCTGCTGCTCGGCAGAGAGAGAGAGAGAGGAGAAGAGGGGACTTGAAGAGGGGACTGAGAGGGACTCGTACTTGAACGCATTGTTGTTATAGCCATCTAATATTGGATTTGTTATTGTTACTTCTTTCTCTCAGTGCTTTTTGTTCTTACATCCACAGACACATGTACATTGTATGTGCTATATATGTCTATATATATTATACGCACACACATGCATGTGTGCTCAAACAATATTCATAGACCTTCCAATCTGCGAACCAAAACGACGCCCACGGCCCTGCGACTCGTGTCTGTTGTTTCAGGCGCCCCAACAAACGCACCGAACAAAAAGAAAAAAAATGGAATGGAAAATAAAAGAAGGAACATTTTTGTGTTTTATTTTCTTTTTTTTTTTGTCATGGGTTCCGGAATGCCCAACATACTCGCTCCTCTCTCTACACTCTGCTCTGTCGTCGCTGTCCGCTGCTAAGCTCGAGATTTATGTACTGAAAGTACGTTGAAATGCAAAAAAGGAAGCGCAAAATTCTATATAGAAATAAAATAAAATAAAACAAATTTTATTATTTATATTTGTCGTGACTTCGATTTATTATATGGCTATGGCCTCCACACACGCACACACACACACACTCGCTCGCTCGCTGGCATAGTTCAGTTTAGATGCGCAGATAAACTCGAACTCTTGTCTGTCTGTCTGCCAGACGCGTCGCATATGTCCCGCTTTCTCTCTCCAACTCTCTCCATCGCCTGCTTTCCCTCTTGCTGTTTATGCCACATTTTTTCTTCTTAGATTGACTTGATGTGCGTGTGTGTGTGTGTAATGGTACTTTCTTTTCAATATGAGCCGATTGTTTATAACCCGTTGTCATTGCTCGCTTTTAGGCCGTTGTCGTTGCTCGTAAGGTCCCTTTTGCCTAATGGCTTTTGTTTTTTTCTTGTTTGCCATGTCTTCGCGATACCCTCTACTGATAGCGACACTCTTAGCGGGAGTAATATTTATTACAAATGACAGCCCTTCAATTCCCCTGAAGTCACGATTTGCATATCATTTTTGCTGCGGACGTCAGGCCGTCTGTCCGCCTATTCCTATGCGCACTAATCAGCAAGTATTCAAACGATTGGCAAGTTAATTGGAAAAGTTGATGCTTATATATTAAATCTATTGGATTTATGCTATAGTTAACGTTAAAATAATAAATTGACAATTAAGCCAAGTAACAAAAATGTAAAATTGTCGAAAATATTAAAAAGGTTCTATATAAATTATAAATCGGGAACAAAAATATGTTTTTGTAGTAGACTGTCTGTATATTAACTCTACTGAATTTATGCATAGGAACAATCGCTTGGAATGAAGTAACAGAAATTAATATTTGGAACAGCATTTTTTTGCAGGGTAGCCGCTAGTCAATCATATGCGTTTCTTCACTTTGTCTTTGCCTGCGTTGTTGTAGCTGAAGTAATTGTTCGATTTTGATGCGGATTTGAGCAGACATTTCGCCAGTTTCAGTTTTTTCATTTAAGGACGGTTTCATTTGCGGTTCTTTTGGGCCTATTACTATAACTGTTCACAGTTGGCTTACAGCTCAATAGCTTGTCGCCCCCTCCGCTCCTTTCCCCCTGGGCTGTTCAACAACTTGCGCGTTTGACAAAAAACCGAAGAAATGGAATAAAATCAGCCAAATATTTTAGGCAATACTCTAGTAAAGTTTCAGTTGAAGTTAAAGTTGCCGCAAGGCCAAAATATGCTTAAATGCTTAAAGAACAGCTAATGTGGAGGGAGGTGAAAGTTGATGGAGCATTGGCCGGCTGCAGAATTCAATTAGAATGGCAAAAATCATGTCGAAAACAATCATAATTACTTCCGGGCGTTCGTTATATTTTTAGCCAAATCAATCGCCCCCTCTCTCTCTCTCTCTATCGCTCTCTCTGTCTGTTTGCTCGGCGGGGATTTGGATGGTCGGCTGGCATTGGAGAGTATAAGCTCATTAGAGCGCAAACTTTGCCTGCTGGACGTTTAAAACTGCCCAGCGCAGAGTCCAGAGCTGCTGACATGCTAATGACAACAACAACAGCAACAGCAACAACAACAATCATCATAATAGATAGCGAAGAAGAAGAGGAGCGGCAGCAATAACCACAATGCAAAAGGAATGGAGAAAAGCGAAAATCAAATTCAGCAAATCAACAAATTAGCGCTGTCAAATCCCCCACAGAGTGTGTGTGTATTTTTATCCCTCCTCCTCTCTCTCTCTCTCTCTCTCTCTCTGTCTTTGTCTTTCTCTCTCTTGCTCCTCTTGGCAATAATGTAATTTGCAGTGACCCTCAACAAACAGTGCGTTGGCGTCAGCCAAACTCCATTCAATAAGTCAATATTTACGCATTTCATTTACTCACTTTCAATTTATAACCATTAAATGTAATTTCTGTTTTCACGCCGCCCAATTGAGAGCAAGCACGCGTCCCGCTTTCCCCCTCCCCCCCCCCCCCCCCTCTCTCTCTCTCTCTATATTTATCTCTTTATCTTTATCGCCACGACAGCAGTCGGGGAAAGTGCGGGCAAACTTTCACTAAGCCCTCTCGCTTGCTCATTTGCGCGCATTCGCCACGACAATTTTTTAGCGTTAATTTCAGAGCTACTTATGCACAGCAGTAGACATCGGACATGCCACTCCAATATACAAATATACACATACATATATATATATATATATATATATATATGTAGTACGTCCGCAGCGAGGGGTCTTTCAGCTCATCACTGTCGCTCGCTTTCAATGGGTAATACATCTCAGCCAGCTGTCTGGCCGGGGGGCAAATTCAAACATGGCCCTTGTTCTCGGCTAATTCACTTTGTCACTGTCCCACTCCAAGTCTCTCTCTCTCTCTCTATTCCATTTCCATTCTGCCTGAAATGCTAATCTGCACTATAGTAGCGAATTATTCAACTTGATTTTATAATTATTATTTTACACACAAGCCGAGAGCGTAACAACATTTAAAATGCATTGTTTTTTCTCGCTCGTTTAAATGATTTTTGGTTAAAACAATAAACAAGGATAATATATAGTATTTATTTTATTTTTATTTAATTAATTTCTTTCATTTTTTTATTTCTTTAGTTTCGATTTTTGATTATGTGATTTGTTGTTTTTTGTACATTATATTTTTAAGCTGCATTTACAATATAAATGAGAAAAACATATTTATTGATATTGGTATAATTTTATATTGATTTAATTTTTTTGCCTATTTTATTCTATATTGTTATTTTTATTTAATTTATTTTATTCAGCATTGATAAAGTTGTTTTTAACTTGAGCCTGAAGGCATTGTATACGAATGCCAATGCAACACGCATTAAGATAGTTGGAATAGGAATTTAACAAAAAAAACAGACTCTTCACGATCAATGAAAATTATAGTCGCCTATAAAAATATATACATTGTGTATTTGTATACGTTCTTGTTTTATTTTATTCTTGAAGTATTATATTTTCTATGGCATTCACAAATCAACTGAGATCACATTAAGTTTGGTATCAGTCATGCTTTTGATACCTCAAGCGAGTTTTCAAAGCACTTTTGAACCGCTATCATTATGAACCATAAATTGGCGACTTTGGGGCAAAGTTCAAGACTCAAATTGCCAGCAAAGCGAAGCACAAAGACTGCCCAAAATAATAAATTAAAATAAGTAACAGGAGCAGGGACGTGGGGTCGCGAACCGGTTCACAATACACCCATAAAGCAACAGCATTAATGGCGCTATTAATCGCTGTTAAACGCTTTCAAAATCGAGCATAAATATGGCAAACTCTTATTGTCTGCAACTGGTTCAATGAACTTCAAATGGATGAATTTGCATGGACTTAGTGCAGACAATTAAGAGAGCATATCGGGTTCGTTGTGCTTCGAGCTTCAAGCTTCGAGCGTTTGTCAGCTGCCAGTTCAGCTTATCCCACCCCCCCGCCTGTCCTCCCCTCCTCTCTAAGTTAGTGCATTGAACTTATTCGTTTCATTTTGAAATTCCATTTTAGTTTTGCGCTGACGATGGCGGCATTTTTAATGGTTGCCATTTTGTCGTCGTCATCGTTGTAAATTTGGTTAGTGGCACAACTTCCCCCTCCCCTCCCCTCCACTCCCCTCACGCTTGTCTATGGCTGCCCCACAGTCACAGTTTACGCCAACGGCTGTTTCAATTGTTTTCGGTAGCCCATTGTCATCTAATTTATTTTCTTTGTGCTCGTCGCTTTTTTTGCGAGACTGGGAAGTTAAGAGGGGAGAAGACATATCTGTTTAATGTAACTGCCGCAGGCATTTTGGCGAAAAGTTTGCTTTGGCGCTCAATTAACGCTTAGTTTTATGACGCAAAAATGTTGTTTAAAAGACGCCGCCACAGCCGCCTGGCAATTAGGCGACTGCCCAAAAAAGTAGGCAACAAATAATGTTCAGCTTCCCTTCCTGCCCGCCCGCCATTAAGCAAAATAGCTTCATTTTGCGTCTCAGCTGCGGCTGTTTTGTAGTTTTGTTTGCTAGTCTACCTCTAGAGCCTCTTTCTTTTTTTTTTCCCCCTTTTTTGGCCTGCAAAACTTTTCCACTTTACAGCGAGCGTACAAATAAACCCCGGTTCCCGCCTGCGCAATTCAATGTCGGCTCAGATTATAGCCGCCCACAAAAATGTATATGGTGAGAATCTATTTTCGAATGCCAGTCAGAGACTGAGTGGGAGTGGGGAGAACACGTAGCCAGGACTCGCAACTTCAGTTACTGTTTAGCGCATTACAAAAAGTATTTTTCATTACATTTGCCAACAATTCAACGCACAGACAAAGTCCTCCCCTCCCAGCGCCTTGGCTCTCGCCTCCTCCGCTGACCGACGTCGACTTAATTTATAATTACGATAATTTGCGCGTTACGTTTTCTTTTGTTGCTCGTCGTCGTCGTGCTCGGCGAAAAAGTTTTGTTGGTTAGTTGGTAGCTGACTTAGTTGGAAACAGCCATGGCCGGGGGCACTGATTGGTCACCAGCTCCGACTCCAGCTCCGACTCCCGCTACAGTTTGGCGGATTTCTCTCGCTGCCGCTGCTGCTGCCGTTGACAGCGCTGCCCATGGCAGGACTCGGCATTCAGTTATTCAGTTTGAGTTTGCAGCTTTTACCTCCTGCTGGCCATCATCAACATCAACATCATCATCGCTGTTCGCTGCTTTCTTGTTGCCGTATTTATTCTGTGTGTGTGTGTTTTTTTTTTCTGCTCATTCTTTCTGTTTTTGCCGTTGTCCTTGCGGCTTATCAATAATGTTGATTTCACTCTGTGTCGCATAATTGAATTCTGAAGTTGTTAAGTCACAGCGCACAGGCCAAATTTACGCGCAGCGCATTCCCCAAACATCCTGCCGCCCTCTCGTCCCCTCGTCCTGTCGTCCCGTCGTCCTGTCTTCTCGCTCGCTGATTGAAAATTTGCCAATTAGAAATAATGAAGCGTGTGACATTAAATGCAAGACAAGCAGCAAATCGCCTTGAGTACCACCTACCACCTACCTATCGCTAGATGGCGCCACTACTTATGCGTAATATATAGATTTCGCAGCAGCCTGCCGCAGCGATAACAAATTTCTGCTTAGACGGAAGTGGAAGCTCTTAAAATCTCATTGCCGCCAGCCTCCTGCTCCTTCGAGATGCCTGCAGTCCCGGCACTCGTTAGGCACGGATATCGAAAATTTTCATGTCTTCCTTTAGTTTGTCTTAGTTCAATGCAGCAGCGGCATCGGCATCGGCATCGGCATCGGCATCGGCAGCCATCATTAGGCAACAGCCCAGCTCAGAGCTCAGCACAGCCTCTTCCTGCTTCTGCTGCCGGAAATTTATAGTCTTGAGACGGTGCCCCATCAGGGTCGTAGTAGGTAAATTCGCATTATCCCCTCCCCCCTATGCTGCCCATGCTGCCTGGCATCGAAAGCTCGTGATGCATTTTTATACTCGTCGCCCAAGGAAATGCAAAAGAGTGTTATAAATTAGCGCAAAATACCGCGTGTGGAATTCTATAAGGGTCAAGTGTTCAGATTATATAGTCGCATCATCCAGTTCATCTGACAAGAATCAAATACTTCTCAGTGTTGCGTGAGCATTAAAATTATTTTCGAAATTACATTTAAAACAAGAAAGTATAGTTTTGGTATACGTAATAATTATTTCATTCAGATTATTAATACACGAATAAGCAAAATTCAGAAATAATTTTTATAACTAAAAACTATTTATTTATTATTAAAACTGGAGTTGTTTTTAAAATTTAATAAATTTATAAACACCACTCGCTGCGAGGCCTTTGGCAAGTATCAAATATTATTTAGATATTGCTATTAAATATTAATGAAAAAAAGAATTATTATAATACTTTTTTTTTTGTGTATTATAGTAAATGAAAAATTATAAAAAATTGTTTTAAAATTACTTTTGTTGAACTTTTAAATGATGATGCATTTTCAATGTGCATTGAAAAAATGTTCAACATATATTTCAGGCAGTATTGTAAAATTCGTGTTTAATATAACACTAAATTAATTTTGCTTAATTTTTGTTTGATAGAATTGTTTTTTTTTCCTTTTTGAATTGCTAAC
This sequence comes from Drosophila ustulata, assembly GCA_035047365.1. NCBI lineage: Eukaryota > Metazoa > Arthropoda > Insecta > Diptera > Drosophilidae > Drosophila > Drosophila ustulata. The sequence goes on from JAWNPT010000080.1 coordinate 12,470,237, forward strand.
GCAATGTTCACATAAGTCCTATATGGTATATGAAAGTCGAGCACGCTCGAATGCAGTTTTCTCAGTTGTTGTCGCTGCAAATGAGCATCGTGAGCAGCAGCGAAGGATACGTATTTCTTTTAAGTAGCTCATTATTTATTTTTTCGCTTTTTGTCGTTAACTGGCAATATGCATAAAACCGGTTGTAACATGCGAGCATAACTGATTTGACTGTTGCCAATTGGAAGTCAAATGGATTGATAGCGAGCGGCAACAGCGAAGGCAAGTTGAAACACTTTGGTTTGATTAGCAGACCGTGATGGATTCAATTTGGCTCTCTCACTTTTGAAATGGCATATTCTTGTTGTCTGTCTCGCCACGCCACCTCCATCCTCTCTTACTCTCTTTTTATCTCTCCATCTCTCTTTTTTCTCTGTTGTCTGCTGATCCAACTGACTGTTCAAATTTATACTTGAGTCGAAAGGCGCTTGAATTAAATTAGAAGCAACTTGTCTTCGCCTATAATGCCCCCAATCGCATTCTCTGTATCCCCCACCCCGCCCTATACCATAAGTATATAGCAAATATATAGAGCCTATATGCGAGTCAGTTTGCCTGTCAGCTGCTGCTTGTCGGTTGAGGTTGATGTGGATGTGGATGTTGGGTTGAGTGTGGCCAAAGCATCGCTCACCTTAAGCACATAATTACAATTCTGCTTTATATTTACGTGTATTTATATTACCTTTTCCTGTAGCCTCGTCTCCCTCTCCCTCTCTCTCCTCTGGCCAAGAATGGCAAGCACAAAACGAAGCAGAAAATACTCTGCGAAGCGTTAATTGCTAAGCATAGCAGCTAATCAACTAAATTGTAAATAAAATATAAGCTGATAATCCGAATTTACTTTTTTGATCTGCTTTTCTTATATCCTTGATATTGAAATTACACAATATATATTTATAATTTTAAATTCATATGGAGCAGAGAAACTGAGCAGTATGAACAATTAATTGAGCATAAAAAAGCAGCAATTGATAGTTAAAATATATTCTGCTATAAAGTAGTTATTTTGTCTATTAACTTTAATTTAAAAAAATGTATTTCAATGCAAACAAGCTAATCTCAGTTAAAATACGTTAAAACATCTGCGTATAAATTATAATTATGAATGACAAAAATAATAAGACCAACTAAAATTAAATCAAAAATAAATAAACAAATTATACACAGTATTCAAATTAAGTTGGTTAGAATTAATGGTATATAAAACATTTATTATTAGAAATGATTGTTATTAAATTGAATTAATTGAGATACATGTTCTCAGAGCTCTAAAAAAATGTTAGATGTTAATGCTCGAGTTATTTGCAAAGATTGAAGTTAGCTGAACATTAATTGATAGACTGAGCATATTAATCAGCTGAAGATCGATGTGGAAAGCAGAGAGATCTGAGAGTCATTAGACCCTTAATTGGAATGGCAGGAAAGCAAAGCAAAAGCAGAAAGAAACTGTTACCTGTATGCTGGGGAAATGTGGCCAAGATTGATGCCGCCAGAAGAAGTTGTGGCAGTTTCCTCTCTCTCTCTGTCTCTGTCTCTGGCGACTTGAACTATTCTCTGTTGGTTTGACAGCTGTCTGAGCAGACAGAATTCATTCGTTTCTATTTAGTGAGAGCGCGTCACAAGCCTGATGACTGCGTTGTCCTGACTCTGGCTTAGAGCATCGAGCGGCATTCACAGCCACATACATATACCTAGAGAGAGTGGAGGGACTAACTGGGCTCTTCGTCGACATATTTCACGTTGATGTATGGTTTAATTACATTTGCGTGGCGGCATTGCGTACGTGAATGAAACTCAGGAGACGGGCAGGAATAGATAGAGGGTTAAGGCATTCGCTTCACTGTTAACCCCAATTCGGTGTGCTTATAATATTCCCCATCTCCATCTCCATCTCCATCTCCATCGGCAACTTTGGGAGCTGTCTCTCAGCGCTTTTGTTTAGCTGTCGTCGTCGCCATTACCAGGCGACGTCTTGGCATCAACAACGACACCAGCAACAAACATCAAGATAGAAGACTTGCCTCAAGCGCTCATAATTATGAAGCGAGCAAGCCGAAGCAGCAACGTCTCCCTGTCTCTGTGTGTCTCGCTTTGTCCAGACATCTTGTGCTGCCTCTTCCTTTATGACTTTTACACGTCTTCTTGTGCTCTCTGTGTGCGTGCAAAACTTTCGCTCTCTCACCTCGGGGCTCGGCACAAGTTTTTCTGATTCCGCTGATTCCTTCATTTTTGTTGCCCCTTTTTGGGGCATTGCGACGGAGGCGGGACATCGGTGCGTATGAGTGATGCGATGGCGACGCCACGTCACCGCCGGTTGTGGGTTAAGTGGGTATATTTTATTAGGTTTGTGGGCCTTTAATTGATGTTAAGCACATAGTTGACGTCAACTTGCAACTTTTATCACTTTCATTCGCATTTCTTGCAAACTTAACCGCAGCGCATATTTCGACTGCAGATTTTTCATTACCAACACAACGGCACAACGAAATTTCAATTGCTGCTCGCATCGCAGAAACTTTGTTGCCTCATTAAAACGAACCCCAGCCTGCAAAATGTGGCAACTGGAAGATAGAAGGCGTTGTCGATTCCAATTGCATTGCTCGTACAGATTGATATCTCGGATTTTGCCTTGGCCCAAAGTTGGGCTAACGAGTGCGCAAAGTTCTTAAAGTTTTCTGAGCTTAAATACTGCTCAAGATTATTCGCAGCTTGAACTTATAAATAATAGAACGCGAGTGTGTGATTTTAATAGAATAATTATGGAAGCGATGATGTGGTTTAACTTTACTGCAAATAACTTTGAGGAGCTGTTCTTATTTAGAGCTTGCATTCAATTGAATGATAGCTCAAATCTTAGTTTCTTCAATTAATATTTGAATGCTCCATATTAATTTTCAACCTGCATAAAAATTATACATTTTTATTTACAGCGTAAACTTAATAATAAATGAAATCAACGATTTTGTCTATTTTTTTGTATTCCTTATTCTTATTGATAACTAAAATTGAATTTAATTAATTCATAGATATGGACTGAGGTTTTTCTATTATTATCTACAGCTTTAATATTTGGTTCTTTTTTTTATCAACATCTTGAATTAAATGATAGACAGACAAATTGAGTGAAATACAGTTTTAAAGGAAATTAAATTAAAATGGGTTGAGCTTCTTCTATCTGTATTTTTTGTGCTCACTCTCACTCTAAATTCCACCATTTTCCTCTCTCACTCTTTAGCTTTGGCGCTTTTGAAATATGTTCTTTCTTTGCCTTAGTTTCTCACTATTCATCTCTCATTCGCTTCCCCGTTTTCCCTCTCGTTTTGCACCTGTCTAATTTCTTGACTTGGGTATCTGCGCTACACCTGTTTTAATCTTTGATTTTGTGTAGCTCACACTCAACTCCTTTTTCGCAGTCTTTATAAATAAATAAAGCTTATGTATGTTCTCCTCGTTTCTCTCTCACTCACTCGCTGTGCTGTTGAATTTTCTCCGACATTTTGACTTGCAGTGTTGGCTTTGGCTCAAGTTTCTTGTGTTTCTCTCCTCTGCGCCCCTTTGCCTGCCAACCAATTACTTCCCCATTCATTAAGGCTAACCTCAATTTGACCACACTTAAATTTCAGTCAAGCATCACACACACACACACACGCACACACACTCTCACATACGTGGTTGATGCTGCTCAATTGCAACGCTCTCAGCTTTTGCCTTAGCACAACATCGAACATCAAACCAAAGCAAACCAAACCAAACCAAACCAGACTTCAAGCGCATGATGTCCTTTTGGTCGCTACCTCAGCTGGCTGTTAACGTTGCTCCTCATTACCCGGTTACCCATTGCCTCTTGCCTCATGCCTCTTGCCTCATGCCTCTTAGCCGTTGCCATCTGCTTCCCGGGAAGCAGTCGAGCAGTCGAAGCTGGAGCAGCAGGAGCAGCTTCTGGTCGCATTGCTCGCCTCATTAATGAGTTGCCTTCATTTACTCGACTTTTTACTACTTTGCACTTCTTGTGGCTGTTGTTGTTGATACTCTTGCCAAATGCAACAGTGTGACCAGCCAACTGTCGTCCGTCTGCCCGTCCGTCCGTCTGTTTTAACTTCATTTCCTCGTTCAGTCTGGCAGCTACATGGATGCAACTTTACAGAGAGCTATCTTGCTGCTGTATATACTGTTTGCTCTAAAATATTAATAGCTACAAATAATAATAATAAAAATAAAAATATAATAACTATATGAAGTCTGGACTAGTTTAATTTCTTTAAAACAGTTTTCAGTGCAATTTTGTTTGAAATAAATGGGTAAATTATTATAGATTTTATTTTATTTGGCAAAATCAACTAAATTAACTATATAAAAATACAATACATTTAAAGTAATTTAATTGTAATGAAACTAAATAAATTTCCCTCTCTCTCTTCATCGATTAATTGATTGAAATTATGAATCTATTGCAATTGAAGTGCATTCAGTGTTCGGTTTGACGCAGCATAATACTTTGCTTGGAGTTTGTTCGGCTTTCAGCACATTTCATTTATTTATGAGCAACTTGACTTTAATTAATGTATTTATCGCTCCAATAACTTGCACATAACTTTCCAGATAGTCGGAGGCGCAGCCTTCTTGGAGGTCTGCCGAAGTCGTTTAAAAAACTTTCTGTCAACCCACCAAAAGTGTCCGTCCGTCCGTCTGTCCGTCCGTCCGTCTGCCAATGCTTCTGCGTGCTCAGTCCGCGCTGTGGTCATTCGCTTTTCAAGTTGGCTCATTAGAAAATCTTTGTAATTCGCCGTCGCATTGTGTGTGTGGACGGAACGTGGAACTTGGCAAAGTTTGGGCTTAAAAGCTCCAGCTGCAGCTCGGAATTGTAAATGATATTTACTTATTTGTTGCCTGCCCGGTGTCAGTTACTCTACCTGCTGTCCACAAGTGCCACGCCCCCTGCCTCCCACTTCCCCAGTGCCCACTTGAAAGACACGTTTCGTGAAGGGCAGCTTAATAACCCGTACCCATGGAAGCATCTCGCTCTCTGCCTGCTGCAGACAATTAGAGATACCCGGGCACAAAATATATGTAGGTAAGGTAGATTGGGGGGCGTGGCTTCCCCAGCCCCAATTTCACTTTTGCGGATCCGCTCAAATTATGCGCACTTTACATTTTGCGGCTTTCGGAATTCGGAACAAAATTCTGAAGTGGACGAACTTTGGGGATGCTTATTTACTTAGTTCTGTGAACGTGAATTTAACAAAATCATTTTGTATCTTAAGCACAAATGAATTACTTAAGTATCAGCGACAACAACAACAACAATAACGAGCTTAAGTCGAGTAAAAAGATTTCAATGTTGGTCAGGAGTTGTTCGTCTGACAGTCGGAATTGTTTGCGGCCAAGCCTGGAAATTGCAGAAGTTACCGACTGAACAATTGAAACAATGACACACAGATAAGCAGATATAGAATGGCACTGGCTATAAGAGGGGTGGAGGGGGGAAGGGGGGCAGGACCTTAAGGTGTGCGCTGGCTGCAAGGACGAAAACGGAGGCGTCTCGTAATAGAAAAGCGATAAGCGTTTTTGTTGCTTCAATTCCTGGGAGAGTCATTCAAAAAGGTCACCTAGAGCAGTTGTTGTAAGCCAGCCAGGGGTGGAGGGTGGAGGGGGGTTGTTGCAGGCGAGGGGGTGAATTGGGCAATTGAAGGTCAAGGGTAGCCCAAAGAAATGGCTTAAAAAAAACGCAGACAAAACTGGCAAAAAATTGCGTATAAAATATAAGTAAAGCGAAACGCTTTGCTAAGCACGTGGTTAAGAGGCGTGGTCAGGGGGCGGGGGTGAAAGTAGGAGAAAGAGGAAGAGGAGGAGGAGGAGGTGGAGGAGGAGCCAAAAGAAGATTGTTGAGTAGCACGCGGGCACATTAATATGATTAAAGGCAGCTCATAATTGAGCTCAATACGTTGGGGTTACAGCCAAGAACAAGACGGAACGAGAAAGAGACAGCAAGAGAGAGAGGGAGAGAGAGAGAGAGAGAGGATGGGATGTTTGCAGAGTGTGCGACGATGCGATAACCGAGCAAAGGCAAAATGTCAGGTAGTATCCATAATAGGTAATGGGATTGGGATTGCGAATTGTGGATTGTGGATTGGGCCTTTTTCGGGGATTGGGAATTGTTAGAGCAAGCAGAAGAAGAAGAAGTTAGTGAGCGAGAAACAATAGCATAGAAAAGAAGGTTAATGAGAGAGGTTGATGAATAGACAATGAGATGATATTACACCAGAAATGGCAAGGAATTCAAAAGAAATGCAAAAGGCCAATAGGCTAACTCCGAATGAAAAGGTTCACAGCCAGAGCGAGACAGGAAGTTGGGTTAAATGGGAGACAGTCGCACACAGCGTCTAATGTACTTAGTTAAGAAACTTAACTTGCCGGAGAGCAAAAGAAATTAATGAGCACTTGATGAATACACAATGAGTTGATATTGCACCAGAGATGGAGCGCATAGCATAACAAATGAATGAAATGAATTAGCCAAACGCTAGTCAAATGAACAATAGCACGACAAAAAGGTTTAGTAGCAAAATGCCAGCTAAGTGAATATGAAATGACTCCAAAGTGCAGACGAAGAGAAATAGAGAGTCGCACTCTTCATGCACTTTCTCTCAATTCTCAATTCTCAATTCCCAGTTTCGCTCGTAATTCCAATGAGAAATCAGTTGCTTCCCAACAGTGTGCGATTCAAATTCTATAGTCTTTTTCAACGCAATTTGCTTTTTCATTTCATTCAAGTTCCAGTTTCAAACTGAGATTAAAATCAAATAAAAATGTGGAACACTTCTTATGATTTCTTAATGGACAAAAGTAGTCTAGATATCGAGGTTCTAAATTGCTTATTCTTAATGGAGTTCTGTGTAGTTGGCTTGGGATTGAAATTGACCGAATTAAATCTGCGTGATCAACAGAATTTAAATTAAAGTCTAGTATTATGCTATGGAAATTAATAATCTGGAAATTACCTAAATGACAAAGAGATCTGTCCGTTCGCAGGAATTAGAAATTAATTCAGATTTTAATTTGCCCCCTTATTAGATATTTTGCTAACTATAAAGTATATTTGTGCATAATACAATTAAAATACATTAACAAAATTAAATTTATCTGGTCAATGAAATGATTTTCAAAGTTTGCATACGATTTTTGAAAATTGATCAAATAGGTTTATGATAAACTTAAGGTTTATGTTTATGATAAAAGCATTTTGAACTTGGAATTTCGATTGTTTTATTACTGTGTTTTATTGAATGAGTCGCATATGCTTTAAAAAGTGAAGTTTTCCTATATATTTTACTGTTTTCGAATTAACAAAGAAATAACTTAATAAAAAAGGGTTATTAATAAATTCTATAAAAATGCGATACACACTTTGAGCTATAAAAATGGTTGCGATCGGTAAATTGATGTTGCGGTTTGCCGGGAACAATTCATTAGGAAGTCGGCCATAAATATTTTTGGTAAATTGCAGTGCAAATGGTTATTTGGAATAGGCCGCTGACAAAATGGAAATTATCGCCATTTTGGTCGACGAGCGCTCCGGCAAAGTGATTAACTTGACTTATTATCGAAGGCAGCGCAAATGAAATGAAAATGACTTTCTGCGGATTCTGTGTCGCGCTGCCTTTTGTCAAGTGATAAACACGCGTTGCCAAACAGCATAAAGCCAAGCGGAGCAGGCGGAAGGGGGGAAGGGGCCGGCGATAAAAGCAGATAAATGAGAACTTGATAAATTGATATTGCTGCAGTGGAGCGCAGCACTGCGAACGAAGGCCCGTCGAGGAGTCAAATCATTGCATGTGTAGCCCAGAGAGTCACTTAGCTTCTCTTTGCACTGGACATTGGCATTTCTTTTTTTTCGTTTTTCGTTTTTCGTTTTTTTGGGGCATGTGCCGTTCGAGGGCTCTCGCTGTCCGTCCGTCCGTCTGTCCGTCTGTCCGTCTGTCCGCCGGTCCGTGTGCTCGTGCAGTGTGCAGTGTAGCATACTGTTGGGCGCTAACCGGGCCCATAACCCATTATCCATTATCCGTTGCCCAAATTGACTGGCTACGTTCTGACATGAAAGCTGCGCTTATTTCACTTTTCCACTTGGCTACCAGTGCACACGCAGCGAGCGAGCAAGGTAGAAAGAGACGGCGATAGCGTGAGGCAGTCAGTTGAAAATCCCACCATATAAGTTTATACAAATGACATCCGGCTCAAAGAGCGGGGAGCGCCACACGGCGCAGCGCAGCTCTCATTGTTGAATGATGTATGTAGCTTGGGGCGCCACGCAGCTGCTTGTGTCTGAAGCTGCACACACACACACACACGCACACAGACACACACACAGACGCAGTGACGAGCACGCAAATAGCACAATAATGCTGAATGTGCTGCGAACGAGGTGTAAAATCATGTTTAAGCAGCAGCCAAGCGAGCCAAACAAAGGCTTCTGCTAATACACACACACACGCTTGCAGTCTGTAATTTAGTCGCTGCAGATGCCAAGCTACCTGCTCCAACACCGCTACAGGGTATCAGCAAACAAAAATAAAATAAAATAAAACAAAATGGATAAACGAAGAAGCAACAAAAACTGCTGCTCGTTAAGGCAAAGCGTATCAATTCCATCATGCGTGTCCTTTCTCTATGCGTGTGTGTGTGTGTGTGTGTGTGCCACTCCCTGTCTATGTGTGCGTGAGTGTGTGTGTTTGTGTGCTAAATGCCGCAAATTGAAATATGGTTTTCGATTTTCAGTTTATATGCAGTCATCTATAACACAACTGAACCGTACCCATCTCTCATATGTGTGTGTGTTCGTGTGTGTTCGTGTGTGTGTGTGTGTGTTTGTTTATTCTGTGCTGGTTTATCGTTATTTCGTTTACTTTATAAAATTCCAAGTCGTTCATTTTTATGCATGCTTCACTTTCAGCAGCTGCCACAGCCACATCGCCAACCCAGAGTCGGAAAACAGGTCTTGAGGAGATTTGAAGAACTATCGATAAGTTGATCGCTTTCGAAAATTGACTGTAAGTAAGACATTATTTCACATAACAAATATATACTGCTTTATATAGACATCAAATATGTACAAAACAAAATTGTATTTTAAATACAAATATTTTTTGAAATTAGAGTTCGTTTATAAAATAAAATATATATAAATTTGTATAATAATGTAATTGCTCGTCTTGCATTTGTTATTCCCTTTTGTATTTACAACAGTAACAGAAAATATGAATACATTTCGAAATGTATTTAATTTATTTGCATTTGCACAAAGTGCTAATAACTCTGGAGAGTATTTGAGGTTCGTCAAAGAGTTTGATGGCCTTCTAAAATATGTCCATAATATGCGCAGCTGTTTGCGGTCAGATGCTTGATGTTTTTTAGGGTATTCGATCTTTGACTTTGCTGCAAAATTGCAATTTCTAATTTTATTTCATTTTTGGCTATTTTTTGTTGTTGTTTTTGTTTTTTGGGGCCACCGGAGCTGCGTGTAGTTGTGTGTGATTGAATAACGGCTTAGGCCAGGGCATAGTATGCATATATGCCAAAGCAAAAATAAATATAACACACTCACACACACTCACACACACACGCACACACACGGACACATTGTCGTATTAAATCATACAATTGGTCAGGCGCGCCCCAAAGAGCGGGCAACAAATTTGCGAGACCGAATCGACCTCGATATGTGCCCCTCACTCCTCTCCCCTCTGCCTTCCTCTCTTTTTGGCATGCTGACACATTTTGCCATTCACTTTTCACACTCACACACACTCGCACACACACTCGCACACACACGCGATTTGTGTATCAGCTGCGCGTGAAAATAAAGCGCTAAATTTGCATGCTCGTATTTGCCAAACTTGGCTCTCAGCAAATACCCTGTAAAAAAGGGTAAAAGCCAGCAATCAAATTTGATTGATTTATTAGATAGTGATGAACGGAAACTCAAAGGAAGTTTAAGAACGGAATGGCATATGAAAAATATGAAAAACTATATTAATCATTCCATTTTATTGAAATAATAAAAAAAGATGCTTTGTTTTTTACAGTGAAATAATTGTATTATTGTGTTATTTCCGTATTTGATTTGTATTTGAAGAAATGCAAAACAAGTTTAGTTTTTCCCAATAACAACATTTTGAAACATTGAAAATTGCTTTGTTTCGTAAATAAAAACATGTTTTTTAATGTTATTTTTTTGTATATTTCGTTTGAATCAAATTTAGTTATTTGTAAATTTTTTATATATTTTTCATTTATTTATTTTATTAATTTCAAAATGAACTAATTACTGAATACTTCCCAAACAATGTATTTGGTTTTTTTTTTTTAATTTTAAAATTAAATAATTGCTGAAAACTTCTCTAACATGAAATTTTGTTCGGGTTTCGCTTTCGCGCCTTGGCATCGCAGGGTATCCATTAGTTTTGCAGCTGCTTAGCAACTGGCATTTGTTTGGGCTCCGTTTTTGAAAAGTTTCGCTTCTTTTTTATTTGTTGGTCGCTTTATAAACTTTTCGATTTCAGTGAAGTGCGGGAGCGGGACAAAGGCGAAGGGAGTGGGGAACGGGGTGTGTTTGTGCAGCTGTAGCTGTATGTCTATTTTTGTCGTTCGGTTCGGTTCGATTCGGTTGTTAGTTGTTGTCATCATCTGTTGTTGTTATTGTTGTCGGCGGCTTAGCTAAATTTGCATTTATTGTTAAAATGTTTCATTTCATTTCATGTATTTGGCGCCCCAAAGCCAAACCAAAAAAAAAAAAAGAATCCATCGAATCCATTGGACACGTGCGTGGAAATGTGGAAATGCACGATTCGATGGCTTCGCTCGCATTTTCCCCTTCCCCCCCCCCCCCCCCCCACACACACACACATGTGGTTTTTCCCTTTATTTTCTCATTCATTCCACACAGTGCCGTTTCATTTGGTTTTCGTTTTTTGGTGTGTGCTTCTTTCGATTCTCGTTTTTTCGACGGCATCAACGGTGCGGTCTATTGGTCGATTGGTCTATTGGTTTTTTGGCTTTGGATTATGACAAAGTTTGGGCAAGTGTGATGCGACCAAAGTGGTTCAGGGGTTGCCCAACAAAATGGTTGATGGCTTTATTAAACTCCCACATTGCCATATCGCGTGGGTGTCTGAGCGTGTGTGCGTGTGTGCGAGTGTGCGAGTGTGTGTGTAAGGTTAGCTTTTGCTATTGCCCTTCAAAGTGATGGAAGGCGAGACGCTTCGCTGAAGCAGAGAAATCAGCACTGTCATAATGTAAGCGGCTTATATGTAGGGTCCATATATACTATATATTTATAATTTGTATATTATTATTTCACACTCTGCCAAATTTGCTACGAGATTTTCTATTTTAAGCAGCAAAATACAAAGTATTCAAGCTATCCGAAATGTATGCCAAGAACTTTTACTTACATTTTAACACTATAATAAATGCAAAGATTACAATGAAATAGATAAGTTGACATTTGTTTTAGAGCTTACAATATTGAAAAGAGTAATTTGTCATTTTATTTTACTATAATTAAATAAATTGCATTACATTTTCAAGAACCAGTGGCAAACAAATTGCAGATTTCAAAAAGTTGCTAATTCATTCATCAAACTTATATTTATATTATATATACAAAAAAAAAAAACAATTGACTGATCACAATTGATTTATAATAATGGAAACGGACATTATTAGAGATCAATTTTGATGAGACATTATTATAAATAAATTCTGATCAGTATAAATTATAGCTGTTCACTTATTATAGCCTTATAGTCTCCAGTAAAAATAAAAGTAAAATGAATATCAAAGTGCGTGGTGGATCAATTTTAATTTTTCCTTTTTTTTTTATAAGAAATATTTAATTTGTTTTGCATTCTGCATCTCACACTTATTGCATTACTTGACTTTATTTTTTAATTTGTTCGCTACAATCATTACTTTGAATTTATTATATTTTGGCATTGTCTTATTGGAAAAAATCAAACATTTCCCCCAGGGCTTCACTTTTTGAGAAACCAGTTGCGAAATCTAAATATTTCATAAGTGTTTGCTTAATATTTTTCCTGGCAGAAATTTGATTGTTTTGTAATAAAATTCTGGCCGCTGGAGCTGCATTTGAAGCTGCTTGAAATCAACAGATTGCCAAAGCTCTTTAGGCCAACTTAAGCCAACGGCAAGCAGAAAGTTCTGGCAAGCAGCAAAACAATTGCAAAGTTGTTTTTCCTAAATTTGCCATGCACATTTTGTGCAGTTGTGACATAAGCAGAGAGAGAGAGACAGGGAGAGAGAGAGTGAGAGGGAGAGAGAGAGACTTGATGCTGCTGGCCAAAAGGATTGAAGCGAGTATAACTTAATTTGGGTGTTAACAAGTAACCGAGTAACAAAACAATGAACCCGGCTACAAACGGCCAAACAAACAGCATAAGCCGAGTTACACAGAAACAGAGAGAGAGAGAGAGAGAGGGAGGGAGAGAGAGGCTGTCACATTGACGACACGTGACTGACAGTTTCCTCTCTGCTCTTGGCTCCGTCGGTTCACAAAAAGCGTTGCATACAATTTGGGCGTTGCGCTTTGTGCTGAATTCGTGTTGAGCTAACTGACCAAGTGACAAATTGAATGACGACGGCGATGGCTGAGCGGATAGACAGAGACAGACAGCGAGTGCAAGAGAGAGAGAGAGAGAGAACATTTAAAAAGGCATTTCGATTGCATTTCCCATTCATCGCTCGTAATTGTAGTGTAAAAACGAGCTGCAAAAGGCAAATGGCAATAACTGTCATTTCCTGGCAACCTACTAAATGTTGCCCCACTGTGCGAGCGTGTGTGTGCGAAAACGCAGCAGCCAAAATGAAAATTTGCTGACCTCTGCAAAGTGCAAAGAGAAAGAAAAGTAAAAAGGCCTAAGGCTACACAAATGAGACGAGCGCACGTAACGTGCGTGCTTCATTCAGACAAAGAGTGAGGGAGAGTCACACATACTTGTGCAACAATTGTGTGCTTGTAACGCCCATTGCATAATTCGTTATCTAAATTCAGGTTGTAGCATGTCGAAAATGCCTTGCAAATGTTATACTGATTAAATTTTTGCAGAGAGCCAGCGAGTGCGAGCGAGAGAGAGGGAGTGTGTAAGAGACAACGCTTGCATCGCAAATAAATATCATCAGTAAGAAAGCTACAGTCGCGAGCAGTCGACTGTGAGATACCCGTCACCGATATTGAGAGAACACAAATACATGCTTTAAAACTATTGAGAACGCTCTTCTAAGTATATATGATATTAAAAATAAATATACCAATATACCGAATAGTATTTTATGTACAAATATACTTAGGCATGCAACTGCATCTTGTTTTTGGCCTAGGAATAACTTGTATTGTTTTCATCGCAAACTAAATTCTCAGGAATAATTCACACTATAGTTATTGTGACTGTCACCAATTTTGATGTCTGCAGCTCTTATAGTCTCTGAGTTTTAGGTATTTATACAGTCGGACAGACAGACAGACGGACATGGGTAGCATATACTTGATGAGGTCGCAAATGTCGCCTTCTGCCCGTTACATACATTTGCTGTTGCCACTAAGCTAAAATACCCTTCTACTCCGTGGATAGCGGGTATAAAAATCCTTCAGCTGCTTAACACGTTTCAGGGCATTGAATGAACGTGCCGGTTACATGTGCGAACACTGCGAAACGTATACGCGATATTCTTCGCTTCCTCATCGCTGCTTCGATTCGCAATCGAGGCTTTGCTGCTCCTCCATCTCCATCTCTCACTCTCATTCTGTTGCCCATCTCACGTCTTTACGTTTCGATTTCGTTGGCTGGCCGTGTAATTTCCAGACAGACAGACAGACAGACGGACGGACACTGAGACAATCTATGGCGCTCTTTCGCCTGCCTCGTTGTTTATGCATTTCACAGTCAAACGCAACAGTCGCCACAGCACTTCTCTCCCTCGCTCTTTCTCTGTCTGTCTCTCTCATCCAGCACACGTACTTCATTCGCTCTCGATGATGCAAAAGATTACCAACTTGCTTGGCATGTGATACGCAACAACAACAACAACAACAACAGAAAGTGCACAACAAAATAAATAAAAATGGCACAAAAAAATAGGTTTTTTTTTCTATGCTTGTGGGTCATTATGCAGTCAGCAGCAGCGGCAGCTTTCCCCTCCGCTCCCCTCTTGGCAATGATTCCCTTTACGCTTCCGAAAAGCCTCTGGCACCAAGAACTGACAGCATCAGAGACGCGTCTGTTATGCCTGTGTTTGGCTTGGTTTGCTTTGGTTTGGTTTGGTTTGCTTTGCATCCATGGCTGGCCCCAAAATATTTATTTATTGCGGCTTTTAAGTTCCGCTCTACTCTCTACTCTCTCTAGCGCTGTCTCCTTTCTTTCTTCGCCTGACTGACGACTGCCAGCCGTCGTCTCCTCTGGTTCCGTTCCGTCCTCTGTCTTGAGTTGGGTCCTTTCGAGTTCTCAACTTTGCCAAAGAGTCGGTTTTTTTTCTTCCTTTTTTTCTGCCGAATATTTGGCTTGCTGGGTTATCGCTGCGTTGTTGGCAACCACACGACGCCGTCACGAACTCGATGAGTGATTTACTTAACTGATGCACGTCCAATGCCACGAGTAATGAGTCTGCTCTCCCCTCTCCCCCTCTCTCTCTCTCTCTCTCTCCAAAGGCAAAGTGGCGTGTCAATTTTAAAGTTGCCAAACGGCTTATATAGAACTATATAATTCACTGAAAGTTGCACAAATTCGGAATTGCAACTATATTATTCACTGAAAGCAAATTTGTCAAATAATCATTTAATTATTCATCTAATATGCAGGTCTCGTTGCAATTTACTCAAAACCAATGAAAATAATATTACAAAAATCACATAATTTTTATATGAAATTAGATTTTTAAATTGCATAGAATCCATTTCATTTTAAAACTGTTACTAGATAGGTCCATTTTGACCGATTTTAGTTAGGAATTTTGGAAAACGTCTCTTAATAAATATAACAAACTTTGTATTCTACTTGAAAATAACATAGTTGGCATTTTTACAACAGTCGTGTTATTGCACCGTTAAATGTTAGTTGCAAGTTTTATAAAAAAAAAAATATTTATAATAATAAATAAAATAAAAAATTCAACTAACTAAAATTAAAAATATTAAATCAGATTGTAGCTCTGTCTGAAAATATGCGGAATCTAGAAAATGTTATAGGTACATCAAGGCAACCTTTCTAAACGGTAGAATTATTAAATTAATCATCCAAAAGAAATAAATTATGCAGAATCTGGAAAATTTTAGAAGCAGTTTATGCTAAACGGTAGGATTATTTAACTGGCTAAATATAAAAAGAAATATAATAAAATTAAAGAATAAAATAAATAAAATAATAGTAAAGGAAAAAGGTAGGACTTTTGAATAAAATGCAGAAAATAAATAAACCAAAAATAATAAAATAATAACAGTAGTTGCTTCTAGTATTTGTCGCTTTTTGTTGGCAGAGCACAGAGTGTTTGTGCAATTAGTAGGCGATAATTGCAGCTAGATAGATGTATGTATGCATATGGAAGCTATATGTATTTGGGTAGCAGTTGTACACGTTGTCCCAATGCCAAAATATGTCCGATTGCTAATTGAAGGCACTTCTTGGTCATTATCTGTGATACACATTCGCATTCAGTGCGCTGCTCTGAACAGCACTTGAGAGTTGCCAGCTTGTTAGAGACGACGACCTGAAATAGAGAAGATGATCCGATGGATGAGGAGCGCAGAGAAGGGCCCAGGCAACTTGTCTCTCGCTGGCCTTGTGCCAATCAACGGCAGCGTCGCCTCGGCGTCACCGCCACTTGTGGCAGTGACCCAACTCTGCCCCAAAACCAACCGCAAGCCGCGCCCCTCGTCTCTCTGCTTGGCATCTTTATTGTGTTGCACACTCACGTCTGCTCGTGTGTGTGTGTGTGTGTGAGTGTGTATCTGTGTGTGTAAGACGCAGCAAACTATGCAGGACGTAAATATTTTGCGAGTGCATCAAAATTCGTGGCACAGGACTTGGATTTGTATCTTGTATCTTGTATCTTGTTTTGTTGCCGTTCGCTTTTGCTCTGTTGCTATTTTAAGGCTTAGTCCGTCACCTCCCCACCTACGATGTATCATCTGTCTCAGAGTATATTTCTATTTCTATTTCTATTTCTGTTGGTGTGTGTGTGTTTTTTTCACTTAGTTTACCTTACATTTTTCATGATTTTTTACATGTGTTTTCTTCCATTTTCCATTTTCATGTCGTTTTCCGTTTGGTTTTTATGTTTTGCACAACAATTTTATGTTGCCTGCTCCCCCTCCTCCATCCTCCATCCTCCATTCTTGCCCCCTCTGATGGCGTCTTTGTACGTGCTGCTGTTCTAGAAAAATGCACACAAAATTCTTCATTTGCTTTTGCAGCGACGTCGACGGCGACAGCGACGCCGACTGTGACAGCGACAGCGACAGCGACTGAGCCCGAGCTAAGAGTTTCAATTGAATTTAGAGCTGAGGCTTTTCTCTATACACACACACACACACACACACACATACATACATGTGTGTGTATATGGGCATTCAATCATTGCAAGACTCGAAACTGACGAAGGGGCCAAGTTGGCTGCCTGGTTGAACGATTCTCTTTCTCCCTCTCCCCCTCTCTCTTTCTCTCTCTCTGTGTGACTGATTTTCTTGCATTTCTTTTGCATTTTTTTTTGTTGCCGTATAGAACGTTCTTTTTTTTCAATTTATTTGCTTGCCCTACAAAATCACCAGCTAAACAACAACAAACAGTTGGTGGCAGGCTGGGAGGGCTGGGAGGCGGTGGGCGGGGCAGAGAGGACGTGCCTGCGCTACAGTTTTTTTTGCAGCGAAATTGTTTTTTCATTTTCCATTCGCTCTCCCCCCTTCATCCTTGACCCTCAGGTCACCACAAATCTGCCTGGCTCCCTTTGCTCCCCTCTCCGGCTGCTTAAAAACACTTTAGTCCAGGCTCTATTTGTATGCAATTTTCGCTATGCTGACTGTTCCTGCCTGCTCTAATGGGTTAACTTGAGTTTGTTACAATCTAACCCAAGGGCCGCTCAAGTGGGTAAGCCTAAGCATTTGTCTGACAACGCCCCAAGCTCAAGGCTCAAGGCTAGCGGGCCAGAAGACGACTCAAGTTCAACTTGTTGGGCCAGCAAATTGTGAGGCTTTTTGTCGAGTTATTGTTGACCAATCTGTTCGCTGGCCAACTTTCTCTCCCTCTTCCCTGTTCGCTTCTCTTCCCTCTCCCTGACTGATTGCAGACAATTGGGCAGGCTTATGTAAGCAGAATTAGACATGCATAGCTCGTCGTTGCTAGTGATAGCTTTGCAGTTGTCGGTTTCATCTTTTAAGCTATAATTTGCAACCCATTCCAACTTTTTCTCTCACCTCCCCTTCCCCTTCCCCCCTCTCTCGCTCTCTCTCTCGTCTCGTGTGTAAACTTTTCTTGAAATTTCTCTTCACAAATCTTTTGCTGATTTACAGTTGCTTTCAGCTGTTTTTCTTTCCTTACTCGTATCTTAATCTGTCTTTTTCATATCTTTTCCCTCGCTCCCACTTCCTCACTCTCTCTCTCTCTCTCTCTCACTCACTCCCTGCTTGTTTCCATTTGTTTAAATCATCATCAAGCTCGCACAAGTTTTGCTTTGCTTTTCTTGTACTTGATTTTCGGGTTGTTCCTAATAATTTAAGTTGTTTGCTTTGCCTTGCATTGATCTCATCTCTTCAATTCTTCTTCTTTCTTCTCGTAATGCTCTTTGTTGTTCTTTTTAAGCTTTTCAAATTGCCTTCACTTTGTTCATCATTTTTTTTTGGTTTCTTTCTTCTTTTTTTATTGTATATTTTTGTTATATATATTTTAATTTATTTTTATTTTTTAGCTTTTTTTTTAATAAAATATTAAAATTTTTTCGTTTTCTATTCAATATGCATTTTGTTTTAGCAAGTTTGAGAACTAATTTTGATTATAAAAAATTGTTGATTAATGTACAGACTTCATTAAATTACATATTTATTTGTATGTACATAAGAAATTATTTGTCTTGATTGGTTGGATAATAGCGTTTTAGTAATTTTTTCTTGTTTCTGGAAACTTCAGCTTCTTTTGCTAATTTCCGATTGTTCAAGTTATGTTGTCTTATAATTTAGTTTCTATATTATTTATGTATTTGCCCTTTTTATCGTTTTTTTAATTTTTTATTTTTCATCTTTTTCTACAATACTTTTTTGCTCAGCTCTGATCTGCTCTTACCTTGGTTTTAAATTATTTTTCTATATTATATATTTTTATAATAATTAATATTTATTTGTCGTCTCATTCGCTTTTTATTGGCTTCTTTTTATTCTCTATGTATTTCACTCGTTATTTTATTTTGAAGCTCCTGTTTCGCAAGCTCTCTTTGCTCAGCTCTGATCTGCGCTTACCTTTGCTTTCGACTGTCCTTTTTCCAGCCCATTGCTCTCGAAACTCTCGTAACTCTCTTTCTCCTCCCCCGCCCCCCTCCTCGTCACCCTCTGGAGTTTCTCCTGCAGGCATTGCATTGAATGCAAATTGCAATTGCAATTGCTCCACTTGCAGCTGGTGTTATTATTGTTGCGTTGCATTTGTGGCTCATCTGCTTAATCCGCAGCTGCGTCTATTGCAAACTACTCTCGAACACCCGCTGCCACGCCCCCTTTTGTAACAGTTTGCGCCCCATTTGGCCATTTCGGCTCTAGGGTTTGTGTTGGGCCTTGTGTTCGTTTAGTTTGGTTTTCATTTCGTTTGCTCTGGTCTGGTCTGGTCTGGTCTGGGGTTGGGTTTGGTTTCGCTCTCGTCCTGCTTTTTGGTGGCTTGGCTTGGCTGAGCTGCAGCTGCAGCTGCAGCTTCAGTTTGGGATTGGGCTTGGCTTCTGGGCTGGCGCCTTTAGCTATGCTCCAGTTTTTTGGGCCATTCTGCAATTGCTTTTCAGCTTTTTGTGTGGTTGCCTTTTGCCCGAAAATTCGAGGCGTGATTTGCAGTTTAATTGTGCTGCAAAGCACCCAAAAAATAACTCGAAATGTCGTCGCAGTTGCAATTGCAGTTGTTCTCAACACAATTCGCAAGGTAGCTGTCGATGGGGCGTATGCGTGATATTGATGCCCGACCGTTCATCAATAAGTTAAGAGCGCAAACAAAACGCACCCCAAACAGGACAACGCAATGCACTTAACCAAATGGCCACACGAGCTGTTGTTGTTGCAAATGCACTTAGAGAGCGACAGAGAGAGACTGAGAGATAGAGAGAGAGAGGGGCAAGAAGTGGAATTGAAAGTGATGTTGTTAGCCCCAGACATCGTCGCTCCATTTGATTTGCGACTGGCAAGTCGAGAGCAAATCAGTTGCAAGTTGCCATCAAAATTCCACAAATAGTTACACGTGTGTCGCCCTCTCCACGTCCTTGCACTGATGTCCTGGCAGCTTTTCTCTGACGGCAACTTACTTCGCTCTCAATCAAGCATATTGCAATGCCTTTGGAATTCTGAAAAGCAGCATCAACGTCTTGACAAACGACAAACGACACACGAACTGAACTCCACACAGACATATAGTATATAGTATATATATATATATATATATATATATATGTGTGTGTGTATTTATAGGGAAGTGAGGTTGGTTGACAGCAGCAAGCAGCTGCAAGGAGCTTATGACGACTGAGAGTCCTGGCGGAGTCGGAGTCGTCTCGAGGCTGGTCTTGCATTTGATTAAGTGCTGGACTGTCGCTCGTCTGTCCGTCTGTCTGTCTGTCTGTCTGTCCGTCTGTCTGTCTGTCTGTCTGTCTGTTTAGTGTGAAGAAAAGAACAGAAACATGTGAACTTTCTCATCTGAGCTAATGATCCGTGTAATCTGCTGCTGTCCCTACAACTCCCCCTCTCTCTCTCTCTGGGCTCTGCTGCCACACGATGGCAGGCAAAAGCTGCACATAATTGGCATAAGTTTGCACTTAAGTCAAAGGCACACACACACACACACACACTCGCAAACACACACACTGAAGAAGGGGAGCTGGTTTCTGCTGTGTGCTTACGGTAGATTTAACACACGGCGAGCGTTCAATAAATGTCAGCAATTAAAAAGGTGCGATGAATGTGTATCGAGTGTCAGGCCAGGCAAAAATAACAGCGTGTGTGTGAAGGTGTGTGTGTCTGCAGGTGTGTGTGTGTGGCAAGGGCAATGGGCGTGATTAAGCAGCAGCAGCGCACTGACTGATGAGGGCAGCTGCCGATTTAAATGGCAGTTGCTGCGTCGCTCTCCTTTTCAGAGAGTCCTTTTTCCCCCCACGCCCCGCGAGGCAATTGCAGATGCTCTGGGAAGGAGTTGCCTTTGCGAAATTGAAATGAAAATACTTATATCGATAAGTATACAACATATAGTATATGAAAGGTGCTCATTTATAAAATCGATGGCAGCCGTCCAACATTACGTATATACACATAACATATATGGCAACCACATTAAGGATTAAAAGAGAGAAGATAACTGAAGTGAATATCAACAAAATTATGCGCCAATATATTATAACATGTGGATGTGTGTGTGTCTTTAAAGTTTCTGGGTGAAAGCATCTGATTGACATGTGTTCCCGAAATTTCCCTTCCTTTTCTCTCACTTTCTCTCTACCCCATCTCCATCGCTGCTCAAGATGCGCATCTACTTAGCACTTAATTACCAGATTATTTCGGAGATGTTCGACCCGAAAAGACAGCTGCAAATTCTTTCGTAAAAGTAATTAATATATTAATATTGCAAAATTTACATTTTATAATTTTAGTTTGAAATATTAATGCATTTCTAAAGAAAGTTCTTATCAATATAATTATAGTTATTCATTCATGTCGACTCTTCATAGTCGATAATAATAATAAATTTACAAATATAACTTTATTTTTTTTTATATTTATTCTTTGTTGGCTTAAAATTATCAAACCTTCAGATATCAGTAAAGAAAAAATTGGTAGCTAAATTTGAGAAGCGATCGACTGGACTATTGAACAAAACGTTGTTTTTCGCCTCTCGGATCCAATTACAAATATATCTATCACGCCCACGCCCACGTCCACGCCCCCGTTTTGACCGTCGATTAATCAATAAAATCGTCTGCTTAGCGCAAATTCAATTTGAATATTCTTGGAATCGAGCTGCCCATTTCCTCAAGCGCCAAGCCATATAATTATAGAAGCCAGAGAGAGATATATATATATATATGGAGTATTTTGCATAAAAAATTACAGCATTTACAAGGTTATTTTGCGCAGCTGTGCAGTTGGTGGCAACTCTGGTGGCGACGTCGTATAAATGGATAAATGTTATAAATAAGCGTATAATTGTTATGCATGATATGCGCTCGTGCCGATGTGTGTTGTATGAATAAAATGTATTCAATTGTGCGAGTCGGCGCTATTAATTCATTTGATTCGTTTAATTCGTCTCGTTATTTCCATAATTCATTTGGCGTCACAGCGACAAAAATAACAACAGCAACAACATCACACGATTTTCTCTCGCCTATCCTCTTAATAATCTGCCAGAATCTTTTATGTCTCTTAAACAGTGTGAAGCATGTGTGCATGTGTGTGTGTGCACAACCCGTTAAGTAAGTGTGTGTGCGTGTGTGCGTGTGTGTGTGTTGGAGTGTTGATGTATGCGGCGAACGTGACGTGACTCGGTGGCGGGCTCTTGTAATTAGCATTGAGGCTGAGGCAGCAGAAATGCAGGCAAGTAATAAGCTAAGCACACAGCGGCAAAATGTTAACTGGGTCCTAATTGAAGTGCCATTGAATGAACATGGCCAAAACACGTGCTCGCTCTCCAACAACAACAACAATGGCAACAACAACAACAGCAGCTGAAACTCGGTTGCTTTTTGTGCTTGGCGGACAATCTTTAATTTAAATGCCGGCCATCTTCACGTTTATCAGATCACGACACACACACAGACACACACGCACACACACGCACACACACTCACTCACACACGCGCACTCGTCGAGTTTTGCTGCTCTTCAATTCGAATACTTTCGCTAGAAGCAGTCATATGCAACAGCAACAGGGATCAAGGTGGACAGCACTGCAGTGACGAGTTGGCAGCGCCAACCATCAATAGATGGACAGCACTGCAACAACAAGTTGTCAGCGCGCACTTCATTTTATTTTCGGCTGCCATGTGAATCTTTTAAATTTACTTGCTGCCAAATATTAAGTTATTTATAATAATTAAATCAACAAGTTTTCTGGCTTTATTCTTTAAAATTGTGATTTATGAAAATGCCATTTAAAGTTTGCTTTGCACTTTTCATTAACATGCAACTCAGTTCGTTAAAACGAAACATCGATCACAAAATTAATAGGAACCCGCAATAATTTTCAATTAAAGCCATTGTGAAATAACTTTAAATTTGCTAAAGTTATTTGTTTTTGCAAATTTACTACCATTTTACTTTTGCATTCTTTTAAATATTCAAGCACTGCTTAAAATTTTTTTGAATTTACTAAAATTTGTATGTTATATATTGTTGTCAGCTTACAATAATTTTGATTTTGGTATTTGCTAATAGCTACCATTTATTTTGGAATTAATGACATCTTTTTTCTGTCAATTTTGTGAGTTTAGTATAATTTTTATTCTATATTTTAGTCAGCTTACCTCATTCTTAATTATCCTTTACAGCTGCAATAAATTTCCATAAATCATATTTTTAATTAAGAATAACTATTAGATGAATAAGTTGAAATTACTTGTGAATTTACACAAAATATGATTGTGTAAATTAGTATACAGCAAAATTGTTATTTTTGTTAGTTAGATTACTGATGTGTTAATAAACTTTTTATTAATGTGCTCAAATTATGTTTTATATGAATTTTCGTGTACAACAAACTTATTGTTTTTCTCAATTAGAATACTTATAAATTCAGTAACTTTATTTAAGTTACTCAAATTATGGTACTTTTATTTGTTGTTTAGCTTTCGAAAGCAACTTGGTCCGTAATCAATTGGGCAATAGGCAGAAGCTGGTAATGAAATCCCGTTGCAGTTTTGCAAGCGTGTCAATTTCGAAAATTGTCGAGCTCTTGTGGCAATTGGATAACGAGTTTTGGCAGTGTATTCAATTTGTCGCGACTATTTTGCAGGTGAAATAACTTGTGCTCGTCATCTTGTTGCTAACTCAATTACGCAGGTGTTGTGTGAGTGTGAGAGTGTGTGTGTGACAGATAGTGTATATGCATGTGTGATGTGTTTTCATTTTGGGTCGTTGTCGTTTTTTCATCAAAATATTTTGCATTTGCAGCAGCATCCGGTGGCGCCCAAAACATTTGCCGAGCAAATATAAAAGCAAGACCAGAGCAGAGAGGAGGAAAAACATTTTCATTGCTGTCGACAGCACATTTTATGACGGTCACATAATAACGCGAGGCGACAGAGCAGGCGGCAGGAGGAGGAGGAGGAGCGGCAACGAGAACGTTGCAAATTACGTGCCACATGACGCGCCAAAGCTTTTGATTTGATTGCGCTTCGGCAATCGCTCATTTGCCCATTCGCCCATTCGCTCAGTCAGTCAACCACATATTGCCTGATTGATTGATTGACTGCGACAACTCTGCGAACCAACAGCAGCTGCATCGCAGCGCAGCATGCACAAGAAGCAACCATTGCCGCTGGCTGCCTTCCTCAACAACAACAGCGACAACAACAGCAGCAGCAGCAACAACAACCTCCAGAGATCAACGGTGAGCAGCATCGCAGGCAGTCGGATGGGGAGGCAGCAACAGGGAAGCATGTGCTTCGCGGGCAGCGCCGCCAATGGCGCTCAAGGTGCCGCAAACTCGTCGGCGGGCGGCGGCAGCGGGGCTGGCGGCTCGGGGGGCGCCACAGCATCGTCCGCGTCCAAGGCGGACAAACAAAGAGACAACGGCGGCGGTGGCGGCGGCGGTGGCGGTGGCCTCGCTAGCGGACTCTGCGGCTGCCAGAAGGCGCCCAAATCCCATTGCATATCAGCGACAGGTGAGTGCCTTTCTCTCCACAGTTGCTTGCCACACAGAAGCCCACATTTACATTTTAGTCGGAATGGGGGCAACTCTGGTCGTGGTCGCCACTGCACTGCAGGCAGCATTCCAACTGCGAATCATCGGTTGAGCCATTTCGCTGCCGATACAATTCGCATTAAAGCTACAGTTTGGCAGCTGTGCCAATTAAAGTCGCATTTATTAATATTTGAAATTTTAAACAAGCTCAATTTATGCGAATCGGTTACATTCGGCTTCCCGATTCAATTATTTGAAAGTCAAACTTTTGCAGTTCAAAATAATTTCAATGACAACTAGAGTTTCAATTTTTTTTTTGCAAACAATTTAATTGATTAAAATTGAATAATAAGCAAAATCGGTTAAGCTTCAGTTATATTGCCGATATAATGGTATAATATAGGAAAAGTAGAATAAAGTTTAAAAAAATGCAAACAATTTAATTGATTAAAATTGAATAATAAGCAAAATGAGCCAAAACATCTGCAAGCGAATCGGTCAAGCTTCAGTTCTATTGCCGATATAATTTCTAATATAGGAAAAGTAGAATGTAGTTTAAAAAAATGTCGAATAAAGCTAAGGCTTAAATTAGATTGTTAGCAATTTGATTGATAATTGAATTAATTAATTTGAAATTAAGTCAAACATCTGCAATCTTTTTTTTTGTGGTTTCCGATACACTTTATATTAAAGTGAAAGTAGAAAACATTTTACAAAAGTTTCAAATAAAGCATTGTTTTGATTAGTTTGTTAGAAATTTTATTGACTATTTTTTTAGAATTAGCTAAAAGATCTGCAAGCATTATTTATGCGAATCGGTTAAGCTTTAAAGCTTCAGTTCTTTTACCGAGATAATTCAGATTAAAGTAAAAAATATTGATTATAGGATACATAATAATTTCATTTGAAATTAGCCAAAACATCAGCGTTTTTTTTTTGTGAATCGCCTAAAATAAAAGTTTCAGTTCTGTTGCCGATATAATATATGTTAAAGTCAAAAATTTAGAAATTTTAATTAGATTGCAACCGATTTAATTGATAATATTTTAAATAATATTTTAAACTACCCAGAACTTCTAGCCCTAATTATTTTCTCATTTTGCATTTGGCGCTTTCGCATTGTTGTGGGTTAAACTCTCACGTCCGGTGCCCATTTAATTTTGAATAATTAAATATTAATTATAACACACAGGCCATCCACTTCAACAAGTGCGCGGTTTCGACTGGATAATATTTTATAGAGCACTAAACATATTATATATAACTAGCATACAACAAGAACTTTTCTAAAACGGGCAAATTAAATTGTACTACATTTCAGATATTTTTGTAGTAATTTGCAAATCACTTTTAAGCCAGCTTTTTACGCGCTTTAAACGTCGCAAATATTTCAACAATTTATTATGCATTTCTTACATCCTCTCTCTCTCTCTCTCTCTCTCTCTCTCTGTGCGTTCTCTCTCCACTTTCTCTGTTGCCTCTGGCGGTTTTTAGGCGTGCTGCTGTTGGTACTGCTCTACACGGCCATGGGGTCCATCATCTTTGTGACGCTGGAAGGCGAGCTGGAGGACGCGAATGCACTCGAAACAGCTGTTGCCGCCTCCAAGCCATATCCCCGCACCGAGCTGGCCAACGCGGAGATTCGCTCCAGGTGAGTGCGGAGAACTCTTTGTTTTTTTTTTACTCTACCCGAACATACTCTACTCCAAACGGGTATTTTCGTTCCAATTTATAATAACTACTTTTTTGTATTAAAGACAAGTACATTTCTTACCTAAGAACGTATAGTTAATTATCAAAATATCAGAATATTATTTAATAAAATATTTGTTTTCAATCGAAAATTGATTCTACCAAGAAATTCAAATAATAATTTGTTTTAAGAGTATATGTTACATGGTTGCTCTTAAATAAAACAAAAAAAATGGAAAATATAATATTGTTAGGTGATCGCAAAAATATATATCGAGGAATAAAATTGATTTTAGGGGGAACAAAATTACGATCGATGGTGATTTATTTATCTTAATATATATAAATCTCGTGTCACAATGTTTGTCCTCAATGGACTCCTATACCAATTAACCGATTATATTAAAATTCGCACATCATGTGCAGTTCGATCTAACTTGAGAGATAGGATAGTTTAAATTAAAAAAAATAGATAAAAAAAAAAAAAAAAACAAAAAAAAACAAAAACTTTAGCCACAGCAACGCGTGGCCGGGTCAGCTAGTATTATATAAAAGACTAGAACATTTCTACAATCAAAAATCAAGTTTGCAAACTAAACCTAAATTTATTCAACAGAGTAAAATTTTTTTTTTTAAAATATAATTCTCAATTTCGATACAAAATTAATAGAATATTGAAAAACTTCAAAAATTCTTGTTGTTATTGTTTTTTTTTTAAATAAGGACGGCTGCTTATAAATAAAAAATAATACAAATAAATATAGTTTTTATGAATTGGAAAATTTGCATTTGATTTACAAAATAAATTACTATTGACAATGTGCTATTTTTAAAGGGTAGTAATTTTAGCAATACAAAATTTGCAATCGTTTACTTTGCTTCTGAAATTGTCTGATGACAATCTGCTTTTTTTCTTTGCTTTGTAGAACTGTTGATCGCCTGTGGTCGATAACAGAGGATCTGAACATACTGTACAAGGAGAACTGGACACGTCTCGCCGCCCAGGAAGTGCAATTGTTTCAGGTGCGTAGCCATCCATCTATCTATCTATCTGTCTATCTGTCTTTGTTTGTCTTGCCTGTTGCTTAATTGATTGTGTGTGTGTGTGTGTGCGTCTTCCTTGTTGCAGGACACGTTGCTGCGTGCGGTTCGCCAGTCGAAGGTTTATCAGCCTGGAGGCGTGCAAATGAATGCACCGACGCACAAATGGAGCTACGCCTCGGCTTTCCTCTACTCGCTGACATTAATTACAACGATAGGTGAGTTCTCTCTCTCTCACTCTCTATGACTTGCTGGGGGGCAATTTATTAGCACTTTGCATCTGCCAACAGAGTTGCCACCCTCTCTCGGAGACGTTGAGTGAGCGCCTCAGTGCACAGCTGACTCGATGACTCGATGACCAGTTGACCGCTGCTGGTTTTAATTAACAAACTGTCAGCTGGCGGCAAAATGGGCCTCCTCCCTCCTCCGTCCTCTTATATTTTGTTGTTAATTTGTTGTTATTGTTTTTGCTGTTCGTCGATATCCGGCCCACTTGACAACATTTTTCAATTTACGAGCGCGTTGATTTTGCAATTTAAAATTGGCAAAGACTGCGGGGCAACTGATAGCAAACTGAGGACAACGCTGGAATGTCTCTCTCTCTCTCTCTCTCTGTGTGTGTGTGTGTGTGTGTGTGGCAGGCAGAGGATATAGCTTCCACGCAACGTTTTCAATAAATTATAAGCAGCTCGAGGGCTAAGCAATTTGGTTGACAAGCCAGAGCGAGAGCGAGAGGCAGCCCTTGATAACAACAGGATAGAAGAGCTTGGGCTTGGGAAGGATGTCCAGGGCAATTGCCTGAAGGATGCGGCAGCAGCAACAAAAACCAGAGACACGCAATTAAGATGTATGTAAAATGTCATTAATTTGCCAACTTCATCCTCTTCCGTCTCTCTCGCTCTCTCGCAGACTAATTGTGTTTTGGGCAAAGCCAAAAGTTGCCAGATATTTGCACTTCAATTTCGATTTAAATGAGCATTTAAATTTTTATGTATTTATTTGTAATCGCAACGATTGATTGATGAGCCAAACAGGAGACATAGACAAATTGTTGCCAGGGCATTACAGATATATACAAATATATTATATGTAGTTAATTAAATATATCAATTAATGCTATGTGAAGCGAAGCCCAAATCGAACTTTTGAAGCAAACAACGAAAAGTACTGTGAGTGTTTGTGGCATGCATTCGCTGTCCAATTACACACACAAAATGAAGGCTGTCAAGTGGCATTTGTATTGTGGACACACACACACACACACACATACACCGCACATCGCGGTCGTTAGAATTGTGGTTACCATTGAGTGAACCAAGTCAAACGCAACCGAAACATCAAAAGCAGTCTCGACTGACCCGGGCACCAAGGAATTTGCTGCTTTCTCTATTTTTATTTGTTGGTCAGACCGTATGTGTGTGTGTGTGTGTGTGTGTGTGGGTGTACAATACAAATGCGCTGTGAAATCAATCGAATTGTAGCAATCAGCGGCATCAACTTTGACGTCAGACTCGACTCGACATTTGTCGCAGTGTCAACGCGGGGTCGAGTTTTAGGCGCTGTGCCGCATCGCATTATGGCGAAATTGGGTTTCAAATCAAAACTCAATTTCAGGCACGCTCCAAAGACAGAGAGAGAGAGAGAGAGGGCGAAGGACATTTGCTGGGCAGAGAGCTATCAAAAATCTGTCTAAATAACTCAACCAGTCGCCGACTCGGAATTGTTTGTGTTGAGGGTGAGGGTGTCATCGAAATTATTTTGACATCAGAGAGCGAGACTGAGGGAAACGTTTACGGTTTCTGCGGTTGCCAGCTGGCAACGTTGGTAACTCTGGCAACTGAGGCAACTGAGGCAACTCTGGCAGGTCAGACATACGAATGTATTTGGGGCAAGAAACCCTGCAACAAAACCCGACAAAACAAAATAAATAAAACACAATCGCAATCAGTGAAGCGCCTAAGCTTGCCCACACATCCTGCTCTCCCTCTCTATCTGTATATGACTTGTATCTCTTTCTGGCACTATCTGCCCGTCTCTGTCTATAGATGTTGTTGTGTGCTTGTGGGCTGCGCCTGCACATCAATCAATTATGAAACAATTTATCCAAAATGCGTTTTGGGTACATTTTGTCGTCTGCTGGGGATTTTGATTGTTTTTATGCAATCCCCTTGCGTCCTTCGTCCTTCCTCTCCTCTCTCCTCTCTCCACATCGCAAGCGTCAGCTGTCGCAACTGTAAAACCGAGTTAATGTGTTTTCTATAAATATAATAAATAGCCAGCGTCAGGGGAATTTTGCTATAGGCTTTCGCTACACACATGAACACACACACACACACACTCTCATAAACTAAATCGAGCTTCAGTTATTACACAGGTCTACAGTGGATTTGGTTTTGGCCAAATTCGTTTAGTTTGCTCAGGCATTCAACACAACACGAAAGCTGCTTTTCCCTTTTAGCCAACTGCCAACTGTTGTTCTGCTTTCCATCCCCTTTTCTCCGCTTTCTCTGCTTTCTCTACTTTCTCGCCATAATTCTCGGATAATATTGTGCAGTTCGTTCGTTCGGCTAAAGTCAGTTGTGCTGTCAGTCTTGGCCTTTTATATATTGCCAATTTCGTTTCTGGTTGGCTCAAAGTTGAGCAACGCGTTTTATGGCAATTTATATGTAGTGGGAGGGAAAATAATACATCTGAAGTGATAAATATAGAACATAAAAATAAATACAAATAATAATAACCAAATAAATAAGTATAACCAAAATATATGCATATTATTGCTGGTTAGTTTATGGGATTTTGTGCTTGGTAGCAAATAAATATATATTACGTATCATTTTTTATTATTTATTTGTTTTTCATTAATTTTTATTACTTCCAATTTAATTTTGCTACTTCATTTTTAATTATCAACTAAATACAATTAAAATAATAATATTAAATTTATAATAAATGATAAATCAGCTATGCAACTTTGATCAGTTTCAATGAAATGCACTTTCAACGCAGCGCTGCCAACTTGTCAATAAGGCGCTGCCAATGCAGCTGCAATTTGTATTTATTTTTCAATGATTTATTTGTAATCATTTCATATTACTTTTAACTATTTTCATTATCAATTCAATACGATAATACTAAATAATAAATCAGCTTGGCAACGCTGATCAGTTTCAACGCAGCGCTGCCAACTTGTCAATGAGGCGCTGCCAACGCAAGTGCAATCGAACGAAATTGCGCAATTGATGGTGGTTGTGGTTGTAGAAAGCGCTTGAGCAACTTTAAAGCAATTAACAATTTGCTTTATTTTGTTGGGCTGTGTCATTTGTCATTCGCCGCCACACATGCGATGCGTATCGAAATAATCCCTGTGCCGGCGTTGCCAAAACTTGCAAAGTTGGCGCTGCAGCGACCCAAAGTTTTGTTATTTGTTTGGCTGCGTTAATGCGCTTAGCGGGCATTAAGGAAGCCGCAAGAAACTGCGTCGAAAACAAAGACACCGAGCGAGATGGATGGGATGGGAGGAAGACTGGGTTAAAAGCAGGGAAAGTAACCAAGGCTATTAGCCCGAATTGGTTAACTCGAATCGATTACAGGGCCATTGCTCATTATGCGTTATTTTCTTTTGCCAATTCCTTTTGAGCTCTTTTTAATGGCCTTTTGGCAGAAGGCAGAACGGAGAACGCAGAACCTTTTGCAGCCGCAGGCAATTTTCTTGTCCTTGGGCCTTGGGCCTCGTGCCCCCGGAACACCTTTCAATTAAAATGTTGCCCGGCCACGCCCCCCGCCGAAGCAGCAGCAGCCGCCCCAGTCTTATGTGGCATTGTTCTGGGACACGGCCGAAATGACTGACTGTTTGGCTCTGGCTCTTTGCCTAATGGCCAACTGCGTTTGTCAGCAATTGGCACATAAAACAAATTTCATTGCCCCCAAATATGCGAGTGTGTGTGTGTGTGTGTGTGTATAAATTATGGGAGGCCTTCACACGGTACGCGCTAATGACGCCAACAGCCACTTATCGGGGAGCTGCACATAAATTGTGTTTAGGCCACTTTGGTGCAGCGATCTGAGCCGAGATCTAAAAAGCTTTCGCACTATCGACAGCGATGGATTCGCCACCACAGGTGCGCGGCTCGGCGCCAAATCACTTAAGCACACATTCAATTTCATTAAAGGATATTCGAGCTCGCATTTTTTCGTTCTGGTTTCCCGGCGCATGCAAATGCGATTTCAATGATTTTCAAAAGGGCTTTCAGCTAATGCGGCAGGCAAACAATTTTCGCATTTATTTGCCAGCTAATAAACGAGTCGAGATTATGGCAAATTAATATCCCACAGGGGGGGGGAGACAGGAAGACATTTCGCCAGTGTTTGCAAAGTAATAAAATTAACACATATGCACATAAATATTAACATCTACGATATAACCAAATGCGCTTCTATCGAGTCTCCAATTTCTCTCTCTCTCTCTCTGTTTGTCGCTGTTTTGATTTATGCCTTTCACGATGGCTGACAGTCCATGTGCTGCGGCTTTTATGTGTATTTCTCTCTCACTCCCCCCCTGTCTCTCCCTGTCTCTCTCTCTCTTGTCGCGCACTGTAAACATAATGTAATTATGCCTGTGACAGCGGCAATTCAGTTATGGCAACTGCAGTCACGTCGCTTCGGCGTCAGCTCCACAAATATGTTTACCATATTCACCTGTTTGCTCTTCATTACACATTTATTATTAACATGCAGCGAAAACGACAGTTTGACACGCCGATACCCTGTAAATTAGCCAACTAGAACTCAGCATTTAGACTTAAGTACTTTCCTGAACTTATGTTATTTTATTTAATACAATATTTTGAGAAATTGTCCCATCTGGAAATTGCATCAGTTTATGTAATTTTATTATCACTTCGTCGCAATTATAACGCAGAATTATATACTTGTATATTAAATAATTATATTTATAATATCAAAAATGCAGCCTTTTGTATTGAAGTTATAATTAATTGTGTAGTTTGATTCGCTTCAATATAAATATAGTAATTATGCTGAATTATTTGACTTTCTATTGAAATTATAATAGATATTAAATACTACATTTTGTTTAATTTTTTCATTTACCACAATCATTTTAATTGCTAAATAACATTTAAGTTTCGCATCAAACTTATCGTATTTGTGTGCTGCAGTGCGAAACTGCCTAATGAATTGCAATTAAATGTGTTTTATTGGCTAACTGATTTACTTAGTTTATTTTTCCGAAGCAAACACATATTCCTTGGCCCCTTTTGAAAGGAGGAGACTTTAAAAGGCAATCCAAGCTGTGCACGAGCAGTATTCCAGTTGAATCGATGCTGTAACTAGCTTGCGATAATAATAAGTCTAATTGCATTGCTCCAGAGAGAAGATGGAGAAGAAAAGAGCTTAACTGCCAAGGGAACACATCATTGAATGGCAGCAAAATTCAGTTGAGTTCCTTTGCTCGGCATTCGAATATTAGAAAACATTTTTTTTAATCACTCACATGAATGGCAGCCGTTCATTCCATTCTCTCTGCTCCTTTGTTTAATTTTCAAGCATTTCGTTGATAAATACACACATCATTTGTTGGTTGTGTATTCTGTTTCTGGCCAGAGAGAGAGAGGATTTGAATCTGCATCTGCATCCAGGTGGCTGCTTAGCACACACAACACATGCGGCTCTAAGCCCCAGATTTAGTACCAACATTTAGTTGGTAGCTCGTTATCAGCAATAATCCAGGCAACTATGCTCTGAATGCCATTTGAATTACTCGCATTGTTTAATTGCCATCGCAATTCAACTCTCAACTCGCATTAAAGCATACTTCGTTTCCTGCCTTTGTTCTAGGCTCTACTATTATTTTAATCAACCTAATACCCTTAATTCCCTCGGTCCTATTCAGACAAATCTTTCACATCTTCATTTACCTCCACTTCCATCTGGGCCCAACTCTCAATTATTATTCACTGCCTTGTCAATCGCTGGATCTCTCGCAGCTTTGTAAATAATTAATCGTATCGCAATAGAAAACGTTAATAGAAAATACATTATTAGAGAGCGGAACAATGGAAACGTGGTGTATAAATAGAATCAGGCATAATAGAGCATTTAATTTAGGTGTGGAGAAAGATTCACATAAACATGGCATAAATGTATATTTTTTGCATTGTTCTCGCCTTCATCGATATTTATAGATTTGATTACCCATCAATAATTTGCTCACTTATTTTTGTCTTTTCGATTTCCTCTTTTTCTACGTATTCCAATCATTATCTCACTGCTAATTTTGATTTGAATTGATTTTCACTATTTTTCCCATTTTGATTTTCATGACGAAAGCAATTCAATTAAGCGGATTTTGTTTTAAATTTGTTTAGAGTTAAAAATGATTTGTATGCGATTTATTGGCAATTTAAGTCAATTCTGCTATCAATTGGAATATTAGGGAAACAAATATTATTTGCGCAATATCAACCAAAAAATATACAAAAATATACAAATAAAATTAAATACGTATAAGGGAAATAAAATATTAGCTTATTCATTTTCCTTTCTGCCTTTCATTATTATTTATTTAAATGTTTATTTTTGTTTATTTCAATCATAAATTATAAGAGTTCAATATGATTTAAAACATAACTTTGCAATTAAAATGTTATTTGCAATGCCAAATTTCCATCAACTTTGTTACCTTTTGTCCATCTGCCGCTCATTCGACAACTTTATTTTGGGGCTAATTCTGTGCATTGTATCTTGTACGATGTATGACAATTTACAACAATTATAAATCTTCTAAAGTGAATAAATATTGGGGGGAAATATAATTAGCAATGCCCTGTTTTAAATCTGATCAACAAGCTGCCGTTAATTCGAGCTGCGGCGCTTCATCAAAAAGCCTTTGTCTGTTTGGCTGTTCATCAACCAAAAATCGTTGCCTACTTTTGCGGGCATCGCGTCCCTCAAAATATCATTGCGTTGCGGCTGCCATAAACTGCCATAAACTGCTATAAACTGCCATAAACTACTGTGTGCCATAAACAAATGAGCCTATTTAAATGGCCTGTCACAGCGCTGTCCTTTGTTGTTGTTGTTGCTGCTGCATATTGAGCAACTTTATTAAGCATCGCCATTATTTCAGGCGTTGGCCACAATTGCCGCGTGGCAGCTGCAACTGCCGTCCGCATTTCTCATCGCGTAATTTTCATTCGGCTGCTCATAGTCATCAATGTGACAGTTGTTG
This sequence comes from Drosophila ustulata, assembly GCA_035047365.1. NCBI lineage: Eukaryota > Metazoa > Arthropoda > Insecta > Diptera > Drosophilidae > Drosophila > Drosophila ustulata. The sequence continues at coordinate 12,504,386 of JAWNPT010000080.1, forward strand.
TTGTCGTTGTTGTTGTTGCAGGTCACTCGGTGAACCTATGACCTATAGCATCGGGCGTCACGTTTTGTTGTACTTGTGTAATATGTGATATTATTATTACACAATTTGTATGCGCTGCCCTTTTGATTATTGCCGCTGTGGTTGTTGCTCGACTGCCAACTATAATTTGTGCCACGTGCCACACCAAAATCTATGGCCAGTTGCCGCCGCCTGATTGTTCATCGTCCTCGTCGTCCTCCTCGTCGTTGTTGTTATCGAAATGGGCGTTGTTCGCGCGTCCTTGTTGCTGTTGTTTGCTTCGATTGTTGCCAGCAAAAAAAAAACGCGGCAGTTTATTTTATTTTATTGCAATTCATCGCACACACATTTTTATGGCCTGAACGCGCGCCTCGTGGGTGTCTATTATACAAGTGTGTGTGTGTGCGAGGGTATGTGTGTGTGCGAGTGTGTGTGTGTGTGTGTTCGGTGTCAAATATAAAACAAATAACGCCAAGAGCGGAGGCGACGAACAACGCGCCAACAACAATCACAGATAAGTCAACATTCTGCTGATGCGGCGAACGCAGCGCCAAGAAATGGGAGAAGGACACGGGCAACGCCTGCGCCATATAATATGCCACACACCCTGCCACACACACACACACCCTGCCACACACACACACATTCTCTTACAGCGCGTAACGAAGCACTCAACACTTTATGTGCTCGCTTTTGGCCATGTGACAGGCTGCATAAATTTTTTAATGTCTTGTCGACGCAACGCGACGCAACTCGATATGTGTGTGGCACACACACACACACACGCGTACACTAACATGCCACATGAGGCAGCGCGGCGGTCTTTGTCGGTAGTTTTTCAACAGCTGCTGCTGCGTCAATCCTTTAAGCCAACTCTGAAAGCAAACAGCTGCAAAAGCTGCCATCGTTTTTCGGCCAATTCGAATGGACAATTGTTGTGCAACGCGCAACGTGCAACGTGCAACGCGAAGTCTCAATATTATGGCATATCAATGCTTAATAACGCCATCAAATCAAAAAGTCAAGCTTGGCAACAACATCGCATCGCATCGCATTGCTTCAGCTTTGTGTGGCATTTGCATCAAGTTGCCCCTTTGGCAGCAGCAGCAGCGCGTTGCAAGAGCGCCTTTCGAGTGGCCACTCTGCCACATGGCAGCAGCAGCATCTCCTCATCTCCTCATCTCTTCCATTCCCACTTGCCTCGTAACCTTCAGCGTGCTTGACAAATTGTTCAGAAACTGCAACGCGCAGCCGGAAAAAAACTATTCGTTGGCGTTTTTCTTCGCTCGCTTTTGACAGCGACAAAAAAAACAGAAACGAAATGCAAAAATTTGCCAGCTAGAAAAGTGTTATACAAACACATTAGGTCATTATGACTGGCTCTCAATTGTTGCCGCGTGCGTGGCAAGTTGCCAGCAGCTGCAACATGCGGCAACATTTTCGTGCACTGCAAGTGACTGAAAGCGATTTTGGTCAGTTTATCAAAATTGAAAACTGACTGAAACTGTGCTTGGAAAGTGCTCTGCAAACTGTTATACACAGTGTTATACTGCACACATTTGAAATGTTCAGCAAACTGTAAAATGGTGCAAGTAAAACTTTGTTTAAGTGTTATACTAGTCAAACTCGCTGGGCTGAAGAAACTGTTATACTAGGAAATGATCTTTGAACTGTGCAACTGTTTTAGATGTTATTTGTCTGTTATACAAATTGTTATACCTGCAAATGTCGCAAGCTGAATCTGTTATACAAGAAAATTGTGAAACCTGCAGCTCGCTGCTGCTGCTCTTTTGCAGCTGTTATACTTTCGGTTATACAAATTGTTATACTTGTAAATGAGGCAAACTGGTTCTGTTAGACAGTTTCTTATACTGGAAAACTGTGAAGCTTTAAGTGTTGTTATATTAACTGTTATACAAAGTGTTATACAGTTATTTCGTTATAAGTGACACTTGCTTCTACCAACAGTTATACAAAGTGTTATACAGTTATTCGGTTATAAGTAAAACTTGCTTATACCGACTGTTATACAAAGTGTTATACAGTTATACCGTTTTATGTGAAGCTTGCTCTCAGCTCAACTGCTTAACTGCTATACCGACTGTTATACAAAGTGTTATACAGTTATTCGGCTATAAGTGAAACTTGCTTATACCGACTGTTATACAAAGTGTTATACAGTTATAAAGTTTTATGTGAAGCTTGCTCTCAGCTCAACTGCTTAACTGCTATACCGACTGTTATACAAAGTGTTATACAGTCCCCAAATCCGTCACACATTCGCACCGCAATCTGCAATGAGCACTACACAAATTGATTGGCTCCATTTATGGCCCCCACGTGAGCCAAATTAGCGCCAGCCACTAACTCAAAATCGGGTTTACGATGTCCGAAACTATCTCACTTCACTTTCGCTTCGCTGTGTGTGTGTGTGTGTGTGTGCGACAAGCAAGCAAACAAGCTGTGTGGCGAATGCATGTGTGTGAGGTGTGGGACTGTCTCAATTTGTTTGCTGTGCATGTTTGGACATTTTTATGCATGTTTTGGCATGTTTATGCCCGTCGCACTGGCGTCACACACACACACAAACACAATACCATAAGCGCATCCATCGTTTTACGAGCCACGCCCAACAAAAGCAACAACAACACAAACGAGAAGCGCTCAACTGGACTGCTGAGTGATTGCAGCGAGACAGGCGGCCATTTTAGATGCTTTCCCTTTCGAGCATCGACTGGCGACTGGCGACTGGCGACTGTAGCTTGCTGTCTCTTTCCCCCGCTGTCAACTCTGTTTGCCTCTTCGCATTTCCATTTCCACTTCCATTTCCACGTCTCGCGTTTCGCGTTTCGCGTTTGTTTCGCCAGTCGCCGCCGCGTCTCGATAACAATTTTAATAGGCCATTTAATTTTTAATTAATTCCTCAAGCGGCAGTTGGCATGTCATAAAAATGTTTGCCGTCATTTTGTTGTTGTTGTTTGCTGGGGGGGCGGTTGCGTTTAATGACGTGTATTGCCGTTCGTTGTCTCTTGTAGCTGCATATCATTATGATGATTATATGTTATTTTCAGCCATCGCCATCGCCATCGTTCGCTTTATCGCTCATTGTTTATTGAACATTTGTCTATTTATAACGATGAGGCGCGTGATTCTGTCGCATTTTCAATGCTTAATTAAAACGTTTAAGCTCGGCCGCGTGACACGAGCGGCAAATTAGTGCGTGTTTGTGCGTGCTCGTGCGTGTTTATGCCTGTCCGCCAGGAGTACAATACACAAAACATAACTAAACAGTTGGCCCAACACGATTTAACACTCGATTCAAACACGACTCAACACGGCCAACACCTTGGCAGCAAACTGCAAACAGCAAACACGGTGAAACTAACCCCCCGCACAACACAACAACACGTTTGCACACGTCTAAACTTGTCGCAACATGACGCTGAACAACGACACAACATGACAGCGAACTACACGCTGCACGCAGCCATAATAAGCAAACTATGGCTGCTTAGACAGCTTGTTTGTTTGTTGTTATTACTTACAAAAAAGTACTACAAAATTCCTGGGGTGTTTTACATTTTGCTGATCTAATCTGTTTCCTGCTTTATAATGCTTGTTATTCTCTGATATTCAACCCTGCAATTTTGTTCCCACGCGATTTTCCTTCTCAATGATTCTTGACTTAAATAAAAATAAAGTTTTCAAAAGTTTTTATCTATTTACTCTTAGTTTATTGATCAAATGGTGCAAAGTGCAATATTTAAAATGCAAAATATTATTATTTTTATTTTATGAACTTGTATAAAATAAATGTAAAGCGAAAATACAGGTGATTTGGGGATCAAAAATAAATTTTTTTTTAATTAGTGTTAATTTTGAAAAACTTCCAAAGTTAATACTAATGGACTCATTTTTAATAACAATAATAAAAATATTACTTATTAATCGCCGAATATGTCACTTATCTCTATAAATTTCTCCCTACATCTCCGTCTAATTATAATATTAAAAGTCGTAATAATTTCATATGTATTTGGCACTTATTTTACACCTTTCTAATATCAATTTCATATTACTCATTTTAATGAAATGATATTCAAATTATTTGTACTTCTTTTCTTAAATCTTTTCTTTTCGGCTGTCTTTAATCTTCAGCTTCCTTAAGTTGTGCCTAATTTCTTTTCGATTTCCAACTTTTCTTTTGGTTGTGCTGCTCTTCTCTACTAGCTTCTCGTCTCTCTCTTCTGGCGACTGGCGTTGGTTAAATTGTTGTCAATGCTTCACGCGCTCATCTCTGGCCGATGGAGGGAGGGGGCGGGAGGGCGTGGAAACATGACAAGTTGACCTCGAGGCTTCCTCCAGTCTGCAGTCTCCTTCCTATCGCAGCGACGCTCGCTTTGTCCCTCGTCACTCGAGTGCTATCTGCTGCCACGCCCACATCCTTTAGCATCCCCCTCCGTCCCGAAGCCATTTATGCGCATTGTTTGGTTTTATATTTGAGCAATTTTTGTGACTCGCTTAATAGCTTTTTGTGAAAATTAATTTCTTAGCTATTAGAGACTTTCTCTCTCTCTCTCTCTCTCTCTCTCTCTCTCTCTCTCTCTCGTTCGCAGTGCACACAGTCTATGCTGTCTCTGTGTTTGTGTTTCTGTTTGTGTGTGTGTGTGTGTATTTTGTAATTACTTTATGCCCGAAAATTGCCGTAGTAAAATATTTTGTTGGTTTTGCCTCCCTCCACAAATAGAAAGATAGAGCAAGGAGGGAGGGAGAGAGTGGCAGAGAGGGAGGGGCTGGAGGGCAGCCTCCTTTTGAAGCTCGAGGTCATACCACCGAGGCCGGACGTTGGTTGCCAGCTTGCTTTGCATTTATTGTTGTTATGCCGCTCCTGTTTCCCCCTCCGCCCAGTTGCTGCTGCTCCTTGGCCGGGCGCTGTAATCAATGGCCACTAATCAAATCAAACGACTTGCGTTGCTGCATGCGCAATGTGCTGTTGCTGTTGCTGTTGCTGTTGTTGCTGCTGCTGTGAAGTTGAGTTGCGTCCCAAATTCGGGATTTTCGGGGGCTAAATCGGAACCGTCCGTTGCCACTTTGCCATGAACCGGAAACTCAAAGTGGCGACCAGAAAGAAGAGTCCACTTGCCACTTGCCACTTGCCACTTGCCACTTGGATGGCGAACACGAAACAAGCCTGAATACTCACTCAAGTGAGCAGCCTTGCCTCGTGCCTTCCTGGCTTGTTGCAAGCGTCTACTACCAATATCGCTCTTCAGCTGCCACTTGGCCAAAACATGTTCGCCTAATGCAATTAGCCAACTGCGGCCCAAAGCGAATGTGGCCCGCAAATTGACAGCTTTGATCTGAGTTCAGAGAATGCAAGCTGGAGATCTCGACTTGCAGATCTGCAGCTTTCAAATTGATTACATTAAAAAGGAGAACTCATTTGGCTCATTTTTATATACATTTCTCACCTCAAACATAAATATGTCTGCGAGGGATCCAAAATCCCCAGACGACTTCAATACTTAATCAGCACGAAGGAATAAATAAATTAGTTGAAGTTCGAGCTATGAGATTCCTTTTTTTTCTTGTTCCTTTGTGAACATCAATATTATTATTTGGATTCAATCAAAATAGATATTTGTTCCACATATATTGAAGTGAAAAAAGGTCTTGTTGGCTTATACTCAATCAATGAAAATAATATATTCGTTAAAAAAATACTTTTATAAATACTTCAGTTAAGTATAACCGACAGACAAATTACATATTAGTGACAGCCAGAAGATTTACTTTCATTGAACTGTCTTTTATTGTAGTAATTATATATATTAAAAAAAAAAACAAAATACATTAAATACGGTTCAAAAGGAGTTGGAAATTTTGTGTGTCATTCAAATTCTTTTAACAGTTTACACATTTATGAGATTAACGCACTGTTTGTTATTTTTCTTATACTTAAAATATTGCAATATTAAATTCTAAAGTATAATAATTTGAGGTCTTTATTATACTATTTATAAAATTCTTTAAAGCAACATTTCCAAATGTTTTCTCTTTAAAATAATATTTATTTTTGCTGCTTTGATTTGCACACGAGATTTGCAATTTCAAGATAGAGTAGACAGACTTGAATATCAAACCTATAAGTGGAGCTAATGCAGAGCCAACACCTTTGGTCGAAACTGCGTTGCCTAAACTGTTATACTCGCACATTGCGGCTGCTATAAATGCCATTGACAAGCCGAGCGGCTATTAAGTGTAGCCCGCAAATAGCAGCAGCGGCAGCAACAACAGTATTTCAAATAGTTTTACTTTTATGCTGGATAAACTTGAAAATTGCTACGCATACTCGTAATTGGCAGTTTTTCGAGAGCCTGCGGGCAGCCTTCCTCCCTCCCTCCATCCCTCCATCCCTTGCTGTCCCTTGGCTAGGCCAACATTACAAATCTTCATGAGTTGAAAGGTCCAAAAATGGGGGGGGGGCCAATTGCTCGGCTGTAAGTGGTTAAAACAGGGGGGGGCCTGAGGCGTATCTATATCCACAAGTTGAGGCCGACATGTGCACGCCGTTAGTTAGTTAGTTATAACTACATACAATTTTATGCAGACCATATTGTAAATGTTATAATTTTCACTAACAATTTTCACACACACACACACACAGCAAGCGGGCGCAAATTCATGACTTTGACCATGTCCAGAGGGAAGGGGGGGTAAGAAGAGGAGGTGAAGGCTTCATGACCAGGGGGCAGTTGGCTTTCGGCTTGGGATTCAGCTGGGACGCTCGCTCACACTTTGCTGCCTGCCGCCTGCCGCCTGCTGATGATAATTTTTAGCAACTTTTTCGAGAGCGGGTTATGCGCCTTCGCCGTCGTCCTTCGTCCTTCGTCCTTCGTCCTTTGCCCCTTCGCCCACTCAGGCACGCTCGCTGCGTCTCGCTCTTCGGCTACTCTCGCTCTAGCACATGTGCACTTAAACGTGCTTGGGGTTTTAAAGTATTATTACATTAAGGGTACAGCCAAAAGCATTTGCCGTATTCCATGATTTCCTTCTTTTTTTTTCGTGCACTTTTTACACTGCTGCTTGTTTCGATACCCTGCAAAGCGCTCGATTCTGGGATGCTCGTTTCAAATATATATATTCAAAATTTCGCCGTTTTTGTTGCATACTTTTCAGCGCAAGTTTCAATGCAGCGCAAATAATTAACGTGAAAATAAGTTTTGTAAAGCTGTACTGTTTGTTTAAGTTATTAATTGTGGTAACTGTCGACCAGACTATATATATATATATAAACAATAATCAAAATTAGGTTTTTAATGCAATTTTGCTCTGCTCGCTGCTGGTTGCGTTTTTGTAGCATACTTTTCAGGGCAAGTTTTCAAGCAGCACAAATAATAAATATTAATTGCTACTTTCTATATGACACTAGTCTGCAGAAAAATCTAAACGAAAATATATACACATAATTTGTTAATGTTTTAAATATATGTAATTTTTTTTGTATCTTTATTTTATACCTTATAAATTATTATATAATTTAGCGCTCACTGCAAGTGCTTAGAGCAAGTTTTCAAGGGGCACAAATTAAAATATATTAGTTACTTTCTTTAAAGTATTTACTTTCAATAACAAATCTAGTCTTCAGAAAAATCTAGACAACAAAAACTATGTACAAATTGTTATTCTTTTAATGAATTGAATATATATAAATAAATATATATATTTTCACTGCATTTCGCATTTTGTCGCATGCCTTTTAGGGCTGAAAATAAACTTGGACTGAGCTTGACTGTAAAATGAATTGTTAACAATTAATTATGTAAATTAATTTTTGAATTCATTCTTGCCTGCCAATTATTGTGCGTGCAATTTGCGTGGTATCCTCGCCGTCGAGCTGTTTTAGTCGCGCTGCTCGCATTTTTGCTTGTTTTCTCTGATATTTGCGCTGTCGCTATGTTGGCTTTTTATTTTTAAGTAATAAAATTTAATACATGGCTACATAGTCGCTTCACACACACGCACACACACATGCTCGGCGCACACACGCGCACACACACTTGTGCGGAGCCATCTGTATATGTATACGCACATTTTACTCAATTATAAAAGTTTCCACATTAAAAGTTCATTGCTGGAGCCGGCCAAGCGAGATCCGGCGCCGCATTTCGGTCCAAGACTCTTTTGGGTGCGCTCGTTGGCCATGTTGGGTTAGGTCGTGTGCCCGCCGGCTGTGGCATCAACGTAGTTAGTTCCCCTCGATCCCCTCCTCTGATCCGCTTGGCATTCGTCTTTTGAATCAATCCCCGCCCCGCTCGCTTTCCTCGCCGCTGTTGTGGGCGACAACATCAAAGCCATAGTCAAAAGCAAAACGTCTGGCCGTAAAAGTTCTTGTTCCCTTTTTACTTTTTACTTTTTACTTTTCATATTTTTTGTGGCCAACACAGGAAAAATTAAAATGTTGTTGCAGTTCGCAGAACGTCATTCGAATCGCTCTATTAAAGGGGGACGCAAGCCCCGATCCTGTTAATCCTCCACTGCCGCCATATTCTCCCTCCAAGTACTTCAAGTCAATGAAACAACATTGCACTGTTATACACGGCAGAAAACAACTGTTAAACGACACTTTGCAAATGTTTTTAGATGTTGCACACTTGCTGAGAAGCTATTAAGCGAACCACAAAACTGTTATACAATTTCAAATTGTTTAAATGGCCAGTTCATCATCAGTTATTCCGACTGGCATACACGTATACGCTCAATAACAACTGTTATACAAACTGCTGCCAAATAACAATAATACTGTTGGACGTCTTCACAGATACTGTTACGCGGTTAACAAAACTGTTATACACCTTCGCATTGCTTAAATTCGTAGTTCGAAACTAATTCCAACTCTAAAACCAACTGTTATACAGCAAACGCCAGACTTCATTAGTTGGTAATGTTATTAAATACTCTGCAAATGCAGTAAATGTCCTTATATGTAACTACTGTTATATCGTAAACATGACTGTTATATAATTCCAAACTGTTTAAGTACGCAATTCCACACTTACTCCAACTGGCACACAAACTGTTATTCAAACCTTTATACAAACTGTTATACTAACTGTCATACCAACTGTTATACTGTGCCCACAAAACCAGACAAGCATACTTAACACTTGTCATTCCTTTGCAATTAAATTATTGTTTACTTTATTTATAGTATATACATTAGAAATTATATATGGACACTTATTTGTCGTGGGAGTGTAATACCATAATTTTAATGTGGTTCTGCTTATGAGATATGAAGTTACTTAATAATTCCGTTGTTGTTCTTACAACCTATTCTATCTCAGGGCGAACACGCATATATTATATCATAAGATTAAACGTGCAGTTTCAAGATACTGATGACTTACTCATATATATATATAATATTGTAGGATTAAGTAGTCAGATCTCTGCACAGTTGTGAGATACTCAAGACTTTCATATATATACTATATTGTAAGATTCAACAGTCAGATCTTCGTACAGTTTCAAGATACTGAGGACCTACTTATAGTATATACAACATCACAAGGTTAAACAGTCAGATCGTCGTACTGTTTTGAGATACTGAAGACTAACTTATAGTATATATATAATACTATAAGATTAACCAGTCAGATCTCCGTACAGTTTTGAGATACTGAAATACTTATGATATATATTATATTGTAAAATGAAACAGTCGGATCTCAGTACAGTTTTAAGATACTGAAATACTTATAGTATATATTTTATATCGTATAATGCAGCCCCCTCGTCCGTATCTGGTTACTCATTCCCCCCATTCTCTCTCTCTCTACTTGCAGGATACGGCGGGATCTCGCCCCGCACCCAGTGGGGCCGTGTGGCGGCGCTCGTCTACGCGCTCTTCGGCATCCCGATCGTGCTGCTCTACCTCTCGGCCATGGGCGAGGCGCTGTCGGCGGGGATGCGCTGCCTGTTCCGGCGGCAGCGGGTCAAGGGCAGCGTGGGCAGCGGCCCCTCGACGGGCCCCAGCTCGGGCCGCAAGTCGGACAAGGTGAAGGGCAGCCAGCAGCAGTACGGCGCCAAGCTGCATCAATACGGCCTGCCGCCCTCGGTCTACCAGCAACAGCAGCAGCAGCAGCAGCAACAGCAGCAGCAGCAGCAACAGCAGCAGCAGCAGCAGAGCCGCAAGCTGGAGGCACGCGGATCGTCGCCCAGCGTCCCGATCTCGATCTGCGTCTGCGTGCTGCTCTGCTACGTGACGAGCGGCGCGATTCTGTTCCACAAGCTGCAGAACTGGAGCGTGCTGGAGTCCTTGTACTTCTGCTTCACGTCGCTGGGCACCATCGGGTTCGGGGAGCTGTCGCCGAGCGGCACCTTGACGCTGTACACGGCCTCGGCGTACATTCTGGTGGGCATGGCGGTGGTGGCGATGTGCTTCAGCCTCATCCAGACGGAGATCGTGATGTGGCTGCGACGCTTCAGCGTGCAGGATCACGTGATGCCCAAGGCCGAGGAGCTGGCTCTCGTCACCGTCGCCGTCACCCCCAAGCCCTCCTGACAACGACCCAGCGCCGAGCTGGGCTCCGTCGTCGTCGGCGTCCAGCACCAGCAGCAGCAGCAGCAGCAGCAGCAGCAGGCGGCCAACAACAGTCTCGGCCAGCATCAGACCATGTTCTTCGGCCCCGCCCACACGCTAACCCAATACAGCTCGTTGCCGCGTCGCAGCCACCTCCATGGCGGCGTCGCAGTCGGCGGCGTCGGCGGAGGCGCCTCCACCTCGTCAGCGTTCCAGCGGAACACGCCCATCCGGCGATCGACGGGCATCCCGGAGCACCACATGGACTACTTTGTGCCGCGCAGCATCAGCGAGTTCAATCTGTCCGGCGTCGGCGACTTGGCGCTGCCGCCGCCGCGTCGCTTCTCGCCCAACATGGGCATGGTCGGCATGCCGCCGCCGCCTCCCGGCATGGGCATGGTCATGGGCATGGGCATGGGCATGCCGCACGGGCTGCAGCTGGGGCCGCCGCAGACGCTGCTGGCGGCCGCGGCGCCGCCGCCCGCCCAACTCCAGATCGTGACGCTGAAGCCGCGCAGCGAGAAAATGGTCACGTTCGAGGACGAGTCGAAGACGGCGGCAGCGGCGGCGGTGGCGGTGACGGCGACGCCCACCTGTCCGCATGGAGTGCCGACCACGCCCCGCAAGTCGTCGGGGGCGGTGGCGGGGGCGGCGACGGACGACATCTTCATGTGACCAGCCGGCGACGACGGCGGCGCCGAGTTGAACGCCGCGCTGCGACTGCGCGACAGCATCGACGACGCGCTCTGCCCCAAGCAGGCGCCGGGCGAAGTAATCCGCGTCTAAGGACACAAAGGACATCCTCACACCAACACCAACACCAACACACTGTAAGTAGAGCACACACACACACACACACACACAGACAGACAGACAGACAGACAGACAGACAGACAGACGACTTCGCTAATTGGATGCGAAACGACAACAACAACAACATTTCGATAGTGCTGTTTAAAACGATGTAAGTTAAGCAAATATTTCTCTGATTATGCGTGTAAATACAAAGCAACAACAACAACAACAACAAGCATAAAATATACATATATTCAAAACAAGAAGAGGAGCCGAGAGTAAACTTTAAATTAAATTGAAATTCAAAATGTTAAATGCAAATTGCATAAATAATTTGAATGCTTTGGCTGTTAATGCCCAAGCGAAGAACAGCAAAAAACAGCAAAAAAAAAAGTAAACAACTGGCAAAAAGAGAGAAATTAATAAATACAACACAAGCGACTAACTATGAATAATAAATAACTATGCGAAATCCGAAATTGCCAAAGTGCAAAGCAAACAAAATGCAAATTTTGCACAATTGCAGAATGCGAAATGCGAAATGCTGAAATGCTGAAATGCCAAATGTTAAATGAAAATGAAAACGAAAATGCTAAATGCAAAATGACAAATTGTTTGTTGTGCGTGTGCGTGTGTGTGTGTGTGTGTGTGTGTCAAAGGACAAAGTTTATTTAAGCGATTTGTTATTTGTTTGTCTGTCCATTTATGTTGTCGTTCATTGTGTTTTTGTTTGCAACAAACAATTTTAATGGTTAGTTGCGGTCTGTGTATCTAATACTTGACAAACGATGTTAATGCACCGCGACAACGAGTTTCGTTTAGTTTATTAGCGACTGTATAACGGTTTCCAAAACTGTTATACACCCCCCCCCTCCCCTCTAGCATTGTAAATACTTTCAACCCTTATGGATTGCACCAAATTAGTCGAGTGACCAAATTGCAATTAATTACAAACTAAATCCAACAAAAGAAATAACTAAATTGCCATCAATAATTGTCAGCCATTTAAAATATATATATATATAGGCTATTTCCTTTGTAAATCCATCAGACGTGTTTGCTTTTTATTGCGCAGACTTTTCACGTTTAATATCGGTTCGGTTCGGTTTTTTTTTATTTGTGTGTTAATGTTCGGCAGCAATTAGACTTAAATGCTTTTTAAATGCATTTTGATTGTAGGTAATTGAGCGGCCGAAATGCCATTTGTTATATAGTCCTGTCCGCATTCGCAGAGTTGCATTCGAATGGGGCTGCCAACTCGCTTTACAGCCCCACGTTCGATGCTGTCAACTGAGTGGCCCACTTGATTTTTCACTTTAATTGAAAATAAATTAAATTTAGTGTATGCGTGTGTGAGTGTGAATTAATTTTTTGCCATATTTAATTTTGTGGCGTTAAATTAAAATAATCGAATAGATCGCTGAGAATGAAAAAAATACGATACGAATGTGAAATGTGAAATGTGTTGGAAAAAGACGCTTTAAATTTATGGGTTGTGGCACGAACGAAAAACTAAAAACTAAAAAAATAGATACAACTAAATGTGCGGCATTTGTATTTGTACAACAAACAGCATTCCAATTGTGTCATACTTACTCACATAGCTAATAATAAACAATGCGAGCTGGCAGTAAACCAAATATTTAACATAAGTTCATGTAATTACAATTAAGTCCACTTCAGACACACACACAAACACGCACACACACACACAGACACTGACACTGACAGATACCCTTTAATACAAATATCAAGAAAAAAAAAAAATAGATATATATACATATATATAGAGAGATATAACTATGGGAAGCGATACTAAGGAGGGCAGTCGATTAATCAATGGCAACTAGTCGCGGGTTTTTCCTGGCCAAACTAGACGTAGGAAGCGGCATACCCGCTGCAAGGGTATCCGCCGAGATGAATAAATGAAAACCACTTAAAAATAATGAAAATCAAACTAAAGTATTCAACAGAAAATATAGTGACAACAAAATGTGTAATTTTTTTTTTTTTAATTCCTAGTACTGTAAGTTGAACTCTAGCATTTAGGTCAGCGGCAACTAAATAATCTAATATTAACTATAGCGTATGTACTTTTAGTCAACTATACGAGTAAATGTTAATAACAAACGGCAGTTAAAACACATCTAAGTAATACCATTTGAAGCTATACTATATACATACTATATATGTCTCTGTCTACACACCCAAATAGGCTACCATATTCTCATAATAAATGTATATTTTATGTGTATTACGAACATCAAACTAATTGAGACGTAAAACAGAAAATCGAAAATCGCGGCAAATGAAAATTCAACACAAACAAGCGCAGTTCGCAACATATATATTTAAAGATATATAATATGTGTATACAACAAAAAGGAAACCAAAAATTATATATATATATTATACAAATAAATACATCATGAAATTTAGTCAAACATCCAAATCAAACACAATGTTTTATTATTACTGTTTGACAAGGGTAAATCATCATTTTTCGAGCATTAATTAAAATCTTTTTGGTAGACAGCTCCGATTTGGAATTGAATATTGTAGAAACTGAAGACTTCAGTTGGAGACTCGCCTCGGTAAATAATTAAATGAATAATGAATAAATATTGGCTTCAGTTAAATTATAAAATTATATAAAATGAATTTAATTTGTTCTTCGTTATTTTAAATGATTTCTGTACTTAAAGTTTACATAAAATGGTAAATCACTTCAGCCTAAAACTATTGTTTTTATAGAAAATTGTTTATCTGCTTCGATAGAAAATATTTGTGTGACGAATTATTCCTGGTCATTCTTTAATTACCTGCAGCTTTAAATTTTTTATAGCATTAATATTAACTGGAAAGCCATAAGTTAAATCGCACACAGCTTTAAAAAGCACAATCTGCCGATGATGATGTGAATACATATGGATGCAATTGCCCATCTGGCCGATTTCTTCTATACTCGAGCATTTGCATAAATTCTGTTGTCACACGATGAAAAAACTATGAAAATCATTTCAATTAATCTGAACACATTAAAATTAACTCGAATGCTCGTCAGTTTTGTTGGTGTTGATGTTTTTTTTTTCGAATATTTGTTTTCCTTTTTTGTACACATAATATTTATCTTATCAGTATATTGCGAATTATTTATAACAAACAATTTGCGTGCAATTTTTTTGATTATTATTATTATTTTACGCAATTCACGGAATGGCAGGTTGAGTTGTTCTGTGACAGCTGAAAGGATTGCAACTATTTGACATTTATTTATTTAACCACTATGAAAGTGTAGCTCAAGTTTTCATTGATCGTTGGTGAAGTAATGTCGAGCGTATCTTGTGGCAGATATTTTCCCGTTCGAGCTTGTCAATTCGATGTCAATTTCAACTGCAAATTTCGTTGGTTCACATACGTTGTGTGTGTGTGTGTGTTTTTTGGCGAAGCAATTTAATTTACTTCTGATAAATATGCTTTCGTCTTCATGTGTGTGTTTATGTTTTCCTTTGGCAGCGCAATAAGCAATAAGATTTTTGGCCAAATGACGGAATGCGAATGCTTTTGGCAAAAGCATTAAACATTCAATGTCATAAACCTGTCGCCCCATGTAAATATGTCTGCTTGCCATCCATTAATGGACTCGCACATCAGAATAAATATTACAACCTTTTCAGAACGGCCCCAAATGACTTCGAGATACTTTTCAATTGATTGCCACAAAACCAACTACATCGCATATACTCGTACGGTACATGTTTATTTATAACTGGATGAACGGGGCTTAAACCATAATTAATAGGCATCAACATTTCCCCCACGATGCATCATTTGGCCATCAACTCGGGCTGGCGTAAAAATTGAAACTAAAATACAAGTATTTTGCAGTCTATTTTTACGGCGTGGTTAAGAGCGAATTGATAGACAGGCTTCAATCGGAGCGTATCATTTGACGATCAGCTGTGATTTGAAAGAGAAAACGCGTACTATAAAGTTGATAAAGTCGGCTCAGCTCGAGCTCGAGTTGGACACGATTTATGGCAACAATAAGTATTTGTTTTGCATTCGCTTCAGTTTCGGTTTCGGTTTTGGTTTCGGTTTTGATTTATATTTTCAAGTCATCGAAGCAATAAATTCGCTTAAATGCTCTTTGTTCGAGTCATTAAAATCGCATTTGGCACTCGGTTAACTGAGTCCTGAGACCCTTATAATGATGATAATGCTGATGCTGATGCTGATGGAGTCAGACTTCGCTTCGCTCTGTTGACATTAACGTTGAATGTTATTCGTTGTCAACACACTTGACATATAATTTGATTACGTATACGCACATTTTATTAACTCATTTTTAGCGTGCGAGCGGAGCGGATAACGGCAACAACAACAACGACAGCGACAGCGACAGCGACAATGTCGTTGCCTCAGCCTACTCCACACTTCACTCCCCCCTCCCTCCACACACACACACACTCACACACACGCACACCCTTCATCGTGGTGCTCATTACAGCACTTGATGTGTATATGATATACTCGCCAGCCTGAGGTCGAGACGCGACGCGACTCAAGACTCGAGACTCGAGACTCTGACAACTCTGCGCAGCACTTCACATTAACGGTTACGTTGGAGTGCCTTGCTCGTATCCTAAACCAGCCTCATCGACTATTATTCCTTCCTCTCTCCCTCCCTCCCTCTCTCTGATCCTCTCCTGTCCATTGCGAAGACAAGCAAGGTCGAAAGCGAAAGCAGCTTGCCAGCAACTAATTTCTTTTTACAACTGTGTGTAGCCGTTCTTAAGCTTCATAGCACACACACATATGTAGGGGTATGTGTGTGGGTGTAGGTGTGTGTGTGTGTGTGTTTACATTGCCGCACAGCTGGCGTGCCGCATAGGAAAGCCAAGGCAAGGCAAGGCAGGCATCAAGTCAAGCCAATATTTCGAAGAGCGACGACAAGCATCATCACACACACACACACACACGCACACCATAACAATAACTGCTGTGCTCACACACACACACGCACAGAGAGAGAGTGTGAGAGAGAGAGAGAGAGAGAGGGAGGCAGAGGCTGGCAGCAAACTTATGCCTTGACGCTGGAGCCATTGAAAAGTCGTTAGCAAACCGTCAGACAACAACAACAACAACAACTGTAACAACAACAACCTGAAGCAGCTGGAACCCCTTTTGGTGAGCTGCTTTTTTGGGGTTATGCGGGGTCGTCTTCATCTTCATCTTCATCTTCATCCTCCTGTGTCTTGGGTCTGCAGCTGATTCGGAATCTGAATCTGGCTCGCAAAACTTTCTCAAGCGTTTTTTCGGGCTGTTGCCGCTCTCTCCCCCTCTCTCCCACTTTCTCCGCCATTTCTCTTCCCTGCTCAGCTCTGCCATCCATATGTATCGACGGTCAGCTTCGCCAACATATCGTAGATTATCCCTTGCCAGCATTTAGCGAGCACATGTTCAGCTCTAATGGCTCTTGCAGCCGCAGTCTGTAGGCGATAAATATATATACTATATATGGACGAGTGATTTTCGATATTATATCTAAAGGTTGAAGATTTTTCGTTATTCATTCAATTGCAGTTGCTTGCAATATTTAAATTATTCGTGCAGCTCTTGATGGAATTGAATAATTGTCGATCAGTCTGATTGATTTCTTTTTATAAATCTATATATACATTTTAAAGCAGAAAATGTCTGAAATATTTGGTAATAATCGAAGCGCAATTAATGACGGAACTGCAACTCGATTTGCTTTCTCTGAAATGTAGCTAAATTTATAATAAGTTAACAATTTATTCTGGTTTCAAAACTTTACCAATTTGCGACTCTACAACATATTTTGCATTATTATTGCTTTGAATAGAAATATCACATTTTACTTATATAATAAATATTCAAGTTAACAAGTCTGTCGGTCTTTAAAAGTTATGCCTAAAACTTGCAAGTTTTACTTAAACACCAAACATAAAAATTTGGTCTTTTATTGTTTAGTTAGTTCTATTCAAGTTTTCATTGTCACAATTGCATATTAGCGAATTTTTGTATTCAATATAAAATATAATTCATAAGAATAAATTTCTTTAAGCTACGAATTTCACAGATTAAAAGTAGAGAACAACTATTTGATATAGGCTCGCTCAGCTGCTAATCCCGCAACAAATCCGTTTAATGAAGACACATTCTTCGGCAGCTTTGCAGGACAAGTCGCATCCTGCCTTAGTTCTGCCAAGTTGGCCATTAATTCCGCTCCGATATCGACGGCAGGCAGCATTATATGAATATATAATGCCTTCGATGAGCTGCGATAGTTCTGGATATGGGGCAGCTATTAGCCCAAGCTAATGTTGCCACTGCGCTGCACTATTAGACTGAAAGCCAAACAAACGACTTGGCTAACACACACACACACACACGCACACTTGGCGGTGAAGTGAAATGCAAAACCGAATTAAAAGTCGTGACCAAGCGCTGCTTCCTTGACCATTGCACAACTGTCGCTAGTCGCAGGCATCGTCATCGCCATCGCCATCGCCATCTCCATTTCCGTTTCCGCTTCCTTGCTTGCCACACTGCTTGCAGAGTGCAGCCATTTTGCGTTCGCCCATAAATCTATTAAGACAATTTGGCAGTGGGCAAAAGGCGCAAAGTTTGCGACATTTTCGGGGAGCCCAGAAGGAGAAGGCGGCACAAACTGCACAGATTTACAAAACGATGGCAAAAAAGCAAGGCAAATAGCGCAAAAATTGCTGAGCCAAGGCACACACACACACACACACACATACACAAAGCACTCTCTATGTGTGTGTGTGTGTGTGTGTTGAGAGGCTGGCAAACAAAAGTCAACTTTTTGTTATGCTCGTTTTTTAAGTACTGTCAAGGGTATCGCTATCTATCCATATATGCAGATGTACATACAATATATTTGCTGTGCTCATGTGCGTGTGTGTGTGTATATGTGTGTGTGTGTGTGTGTGTGTGTGTGGCAAGGTGTTGGTGTTGCACATGAAACCGCTGCTTCCTTTGGCGCCTCAGCGACATCGACAACGACAACGACGACGACGACGACATCGACTGATGCCTTGCCAGGCAAACACGCAGCATACGCTCAGCTTTCCATTCTCCCTCTCCCTCACTCCCTCTCCCCTCTATCTCTCTCTCTCTCCCTCTCGGTGTCTCCCATGAGCGTGCTCCGGCTTCACGTTAGTGTCAAGTTGGCGCGTTTGCTTGTGCGCCTCCAAGATACTGTCACTTGCCCCTTTCCACCACGAATTCCCTTCGCCGCATTCCGTAATAATCTATCAAAAAATTGTACGCAAACAAAATGTGATTTGGCGCAGTCTCCATCCAGCATCCTTTGCCATTATATACACACCTATATATACATATACTCGTATATATATCTGTATAGAGTAGATATGGCGAGCACTCGAGATATGCGCGGCATCGTGTTCTCAAGTGGTTCAAGCGGCGCTGCGTGGGCGGCATAAATTTTCCATTTCTTCCCCATTTTGCATTTCGCATTTCGCATTTCGCATCTGACAATTGCATGGGAAATATTAGCACCCGCCATTTTGCAAATCGCATTTGTTTGCCTCCTCGAATGCAACTAGTTGAGTTCGCATCCCAGCTATCGCAATGCCGCCAGCCAGCTGCAAGCTGAGAGTCTGCGAGTCTGCGAGTCTGCTCGACTGCCAAGCACCTCTAAAAACAAAAAAAATCAAAAATAATATTTCAAGTAACACAAAATCTTAATTTGCATGCATTTTAAAAAGTTTAATAAAATAATTGCATTACAGCATAATATTACAAATGGTTAAATTATAATAATTGCATAATTGTATTATATGAAAATATAAACTATTGAATTTGCAAAAAGCAACAGTTTGGCAGACAAAAAAGCTGCATATAAATTGATGTAAAATAATTGTATTAAATACAAATTATGTCTGTTTAAACGCTAAAATTAATTTATTGAAATGCTCAAAATAACTTTATTACTTATTTTAATATATTTATGCTATTTTTTATTCAATATTGCAAGCCAGTTTGTAGAGTGCATTATTTCTGCAATTCATCAAAAAATATTACGTATACGCAACTTTGAATTCAGTTCAGTTTTTACATCAAATTTGATAACTCAGTTTCAGAGTTGCTTGTGACAAACCGCTCCACTATTTCATAATGCCACTTGTCGCCATGCAGTTACAGGGTAGCGAAAAAAAGTCGAAGATGAGCAGGAATTGCTTGGAGGATAATCTGCTTGATAAACCCACATGTGAGTTGCAGTTACAGTTGCAACTGATTCGTTTAGCATTTTTGATGCACTGAGTGGCTTGTGAACTAGTTCATAAAAAAGATGGAGAAACGAGAATCGAGACGTTGAGAAGATGAGAAATGTGAAATGTGAAATGTGTTTGTTGTCGCAATGATTTCTGCTTTCGACTTAAAGTGAACAGTAATTTGTGTGTTTCTCTGTTTTTGGTTGGATAAATGCTGTCAATTTATTGGCAAATATTTTTGTGGGCTTTTGGTTTGGACTCTTGTCATGGCAGCCGAGCAGGAAGATTGCAATTTTAACAAATGTTTTTCTTCACGCTCTGCGAAACTCGACTTGCAATTTGTTTATATTATTCAATTGATATTTGCTTTAGTTTATTTGGAAGACAACTCTGTGTGTTTTATTATTTCTATTTTTTGTCTTTTGTTTGGTTTCTGCCTTTTGCGTTTTGTTCTCATTTTTGTTTTGTTCATTTCATTCATTTCGTGTTCAATATAAAAATCTGTCTCTGAATCACTTTTTAAATCGTTTTTGTTTCAAAGTTTGTCTTTGCTGTTCTCTGTTGTCTGTTGTGTGCGCTGCAGTTGCAGCTGCTCTTCCTTAGTTCACTTACTCCATCTCTCTCTCTCTCTTTCACTCTCTTGCCCTCTCTCTCTCTGTTGGTTTCGCAGTCTTTTACTTTACTCGGCTCTCAACAGTCGCAATCTGTCGCTCAATCTCCCCAGAGCCAACTATGCAGCATTACTTTTGTGCCACTTTTTACCAAAAGCGACAAAGTTGAAACTCAACCAGAACTTTGCTCGCTCCTCACACACATCCTCATCGTCTCTCTCTGTCTCTGTCTGTTTGTCTATTTTGCCTATCTTATCGGTTTGCTTTATGTATCTGCTCATATTCAGTGGGCCACAGCGTTTGAAGGCGGCTGAAATTGTCCTTGGCTCGACTTGGCTTCGCAATTTTGCTTACACACGACTCGAATTGAATCGACGCGACTTTCCTTTTACTTTTGGCGCTCAGCTGACGAACAAACAAACACTCAAACAACAGCAACAACAACAGCAACAGCAACATTGACTACAGCAGCGGCAGTTGTTGAAGAAATTGCAAACAACAACTCGATGAATTGCAACTGGAAACTGGCAACAGGAAAAGCAACAGCAAAGACGAACTAACACAACAAAACGGCACATCACTCTGAAGATGCGATAAGATACCCTGTAAAGCTGAATCATACTCGCGGGATGGCGCGTCTCTCTCTTACTTGCATCATGTGGCATGCAACCCGCCCTCGCAGCTTCCTCAGAGTGAGCACAAATTTAATTCATCACATAATACATATTCAGATTTACATAATGAAGAATAAATCTATACATAAATACGTATGTATGTACTCGTAATATTTCTCATAATTTATCAATAATCAAGAATATATAAAAGATTAAATAAATTAATACTTTTGCACTCGTATATGTTTTAAAGTAATTTATTTAATCTTATAATTACACAAAATATAAATATATATAAATTACGAACTATATTGAATTTAAAGTGTAGTATAGATGATAATAGATTTAATTTATATTTATTTACAATTTTTTATTTAATTTTATTTTTTTTTATTATTCTGAATAGAGTTAGATTTATGAAGAATAAACCTGCTGCTTTAATTATTCTATTTGGAATTAGAATACGCGAAAAGTCGTGTTTTAAATTTGCAGATTTAAATTAAAAATATAGAGCCAAGGCGAAATATAAAATATGTGGAATAGTTAATTTGTAATGTTCTTTCGATATTATTATTCAGAATGCAATCTGCAATTGATGATATTGCAACTTTTTCTTTTAGTTTTCTGCTACAACATGTTGATATAAAACTTGGTGGAATGCGATTTTAATTAACTGATATTTTTCTTGAGCTGCATTTAAAATGCTTCTAAGTAAATGAACCTGATTATTTGAAATTAATTTACTTTCTTGACATTCTTCGTAGTTTCTTATTTAATTCGTAGTTGATGAACTGATTACTTCTGAAAAACTTGTGCTCCATAAATTGGCCAGTTAATATACCCTCTATGCGCAGCTGCTGAAGGGTATAACAAAACATGGCCAAATCGTAGCAAACAACAATTTTTTCCGTTTTTTTTTGTTGAATTACTCAAACAAGACGTACGAATGATGAGACAAAGGGAAACTGCAATTTGTGGCTTAGTTGCAACGACGTTTGGGGGCTTCAAAGTTGACGGACAGTCTGGTAAACATTTGCCATCACTTCGACTCCCTTTCCCTGCTCCCCTGATACTTGCCATCGCGTTGCCAAATCCTATAGAAATTGCATTTGCGGCTGCAATTTGAATTGCAATTGCAGCTTCGCCACAGCTCTGCATTTCCCATTCCATTCCCCAGCTCGCCTATGTGACCTGAGCCCCCTCGACCACCATTTGACATTCTTTCTGGGTAAGTTTTCTCATCGTCGTTGTCGTTGTCGCTTTTTTCCATTTCGATTTATACCCATGGAATGGAGGAGAACGGAGCCAGAATCGCATCTGAAAAGATGTCCAAGTAGCATAAAGGAAGAGAAGAACGGAGCCAAGCCCGGCCAAAGAAGAGGTCCAAGCTGGCCAGAAGCGAACTGCAGCTCGTTTATCAAAGCCAACGCTTTGAATTTCTGAAATGTCCTTTTCCGGCACCCGAATTGCACCATTGCTGTAGGTTTCAGGTTGCAGCTCTCTGAGGAAGCGGCAAGGGGAAGGCGGTCTGCGGCGGAAAATGTATTTGCTGCAAATTACGTTGGCGTTGTCTCTGGCTTTTTCCGATCTACGCGAACAAGACAAATAGATTAGGCTAGTCCACTGACAGC
The DNA here is from genome assembly GCA_035047365.1 of Drosophila ustulata. Lineage (NCBI taxonomy): Eukaryota > Metazoa > Arthropoda > Insecta > Diptera > Drosophilidae > Drosophila > Drosophila ustulata. Next base: position 12,526,925 of record JAWNPT010000080.1, read on the forward strand.
TACTGCAGTAGCTGGTCTCTCTGCCCACAGAGGGGCGGCCGGGGAGGAGCGACAGGACAGGACATTTAATGATGACGTCCCAGCTGCAATTAGTTGGCAGCAGGGGCGAGAAATTGAAACTTTTGCGCTGCGCTTGCGGTTTTTTTGTATTTTTTATTGCTTGAAAACACCCTGTAGCCAATAAAAGGGTGAAGCTTTAATAAATATTTTGAATTTTATTTATGCATATTTTGATTTGTTTTTATATTTTATTAGATATCGAATCAGTGTAAGCAACAGTATCATAACAACATATTCCAGAAATCATATTGAAGCCAAAGCTCAAGCTCAACTCAATTTCAATGTATTCCTAATAATACAGCACTAAAATAAAATGTATTTACAAAATTATTGTTATACTAGCAAATAAATAATTTAGAAGGTTCTAAAATGATTTTATATTTTCAATCATAATTTTGATCCAACAAACTAGTTCGTCATTTTACAAATTTATAATTTATTTGATTGTGTTTTATTTTGTAATATTTTATTCAATGTGGAATTGAATGGAAACTAAAGTCTACTGCAGTTCTAAATTTATTTAAATGTCTTCGTTTGCACAGCATCTGTTAGTCGGGCAGACTCGAAGCACACACGTTTTTGATTCGTTTGGTTTTTTTTGCGCTTGGAAAAACGTCAAACGCATGAAAAATGCGAGTAAAAAATAAACATAAAAAAGCAGTAACAATAGCAACAGTTACAGCAAATCTAGCAGCAACAATAGCTGCTGCACAGCACCAGCAATACAAAAACAACCACAACAACCACAACAACAACAACCACAACACCAAAAACAACAACAATGTCAGACACACGTTTTAAATAATAAAATTGGCGCGTGCAACGGCGCTTCGCAAAAATAAAGAGAAACAAACAAAGGCATAAAATTAATGGCAATTTCTCTCTCTCTCTCTCTCTCACTCTCTCCCATCTCCCTCTCGCTTTCTGTGTGCGTGTGTATTTTTTAATGCCCTTGCTCAAAAGGGCAATACAACTTTATCACGATGTTTGCATAACGCCCCAGCTCCTTTGACCTTTGTCCTTCTCCTATTTTTGTTGTTTGTTTCCCTCGTTATTTTTTTCTGCGAATCACTTTGATGCAATTCCCCAAAAAGCGGCATATCAACTGTGACTCACAGACAGACTCTGTCTCCAGCTGTCTCAACTACTTTCATCATTTTTTTTTCAGTGTGCCTTAAAATAGCTCTGTTTATACTATATTTATTACTATTTCGGTAGATCTTTTAGTTTCCCAATTTATTTAAGTTTATATATTTTTATTAAACTTCTTTAACTACTTACTAATTTTATTACCAAATCCTCTCATTTGTCAATTTGTTTTATATATTTATTTTCGATTACTTTACCAAGCCAAAATAATAATCCTCATGTAACAGTATGTGGTTCGGCTATATATTTAATCTATCAATTAAATGTTCTCATACTGCAAATTTGGAATATGGATTCTACACTTACTAAAAAAAAATATAAACTTTAAACTAAAGCGTTTAAATTAGGACGATAATAATAATAATAAATAATATAATTATTCCTTTTTGACTCTTCAGTTTCTCATTTTCTCACGCTAAATTTTTCTGTCTTTATCTTTTCTTGTCCAAGTCTCCAATTCATTTTATCTACTGATTTCCTGCTGCATCTGACATCAGCTTTTCATCTGCTTAATTTTGTTCTGTATTTCATTATATAATTTATTAAATGTTTGTCGCTTCGCATCTCTGCAGAGTGTGTATAAAATTCGCTATTCACTTTTCTCATATTATATTTACCAGATGACTGAGTGGCTATCAAACTGATCTATGAGGCCCGTGCCGCACAATAAGAACTAGCACCCACAGCGGGCCAAAGAGTGCAAGAGATAGCTGCGAGTGATAGAGGGAGAGAGAGAGAGAGAGAGAGAGAGAGAGAAGATGAGTGGAATGGAAAAGCAAAGTGGTAGAGAAATTGGCAAAGAGCGCATATGTCACCGCTGCCCATTTGTGGATATTAATTTTTATGCATCTCTTCAATTGGCGGGCATAATTGTTTGTGCCACACACACACACGCCACATGCCACACGCCACATGCTGCATGCCTCTAGGTGCGCCAAATGGAAATTTAAGAGAATTAAAAGAATATTTTCAATAAAATAATTAAAGGACTTTTGCAAGCAAGGCAATCAATGAAAGGGTAAAGAAAAAACTGCAATTTATTGAAATCGTTTTTAATAGAGTGACAAGGCGAAACGTGTGCCTAATGGCAATATGGCAGCGATACGGTCACACTGAAAAACAATTCAACCAGCCGAGTCGTTGAGCTTCAATTAATTGCAGTCAGAAAGCAACGAAAGCTTAAATGCATAAATGTATAAGTATGTAAAAAATATACAATATGTAGATAAATATCTAAATAAGCAATTTATAGTTTAATTTACTTAAAATTATTCTAAAGACATTAATGTTTACGCTGTAATTTCGAACTCTATGTACATGTATTGATATTTAAAAGACACTCGATAAAATAAATAACAGCACATTAACAGCACTTTGTTTTAATTTGGCTTCTTTAAAAAAAGGACTTCAACTAAAAGGTAAGTTAGGTAAGTAAATAAATTAAATCATGAAAAAAAAACGTCACAAACACTCTCATTGGAATATGATTGAATTTAAAATTCAAGCTTCAAAAGTATGCAACAATTTGCCATTATTGAACTTCTGAGTTTTCGAGAATAATTTTAGTTCAAGCCCCAAAAGTATGCATCACTTTAGTACTTCAGAGTTAACGAATTAAATTTAAATGACAGCTCCAAAAGTATGCAATATTTTTGAATTTTTCGAAAAATTCATGTTTGTTTTTTTGATATATTCTTTATTTTTTTAATGACAATCGGCAGTTATTTTCAAACGTATTTACTACAGCTATCGACAGGCCAAAGAATATCTAAATTGTCGTTGTAGTTTTCGAGATAAACACATTTTAAGTTTTCGACTACAAAATTAATTCGATCCCCAAAAGTATGCAATATTTTTGAATTTTTCGACTTGCAAAATTTTCGTGGCGGAGTCGAAAAAAAATGCAGGAAATCGCAACTAAATGAGAAAATCATGGATATCTCGGAAACGAAAAGGCCGATCGGAATGTCCTTTGGCCTGCTGGTAGTCCTTGTTAAGACGAGTTGATTGCCACAGAACGCATAAGGATCAGCAAGGATATGGCGAAGATAGAGCATGTTTTCTCTCAGCAAAAAAGTCCTTCTAACTCTGTTGTTTAAAGGATATTTGGGCTTTTGATTTCATGGTCGTCCATCATGAATCCGTCCCTATATGCATGCCAAGGGACATCCTGATCGTCCTTCAAATGACAAAGTTACGGAGGATTTTTGAATTTTTGCCAAATTTTCCAATTCCCTTGTAGATTTTGTCGAAAAATTCATGTTTGTTTTTTTGATATATTCTTTATTTTTTTAATGACAATCGGCAGTTATTTTCAAACGTATTTACTACAGCTATCGACAGGCCAAAGAATATCTAAATTGTCGTTGTAGTTTTCGAGATAAACACATTTTAAGTTTTCGACTACAAAATTAATTCGATCCCCAAAAGTATGCAATATTTTTGAATTTTTCGACTTGCAAAATTTTCGTGGCGGAGTCGAAAAAAAATGCAGGAAATCGCAACTAAATGAGAAAATCATGGATATCTCGGAAACGAAAAGGCCGATCGGAATGTCCTTTGGCCTGCTGGTAGTCCTTGTTAAGACGAGTTGATTGCCACAGAACTCATAAGGATCAGCAAGGATATGGCGAAGATAGAGCATGTTTTCTCTCAGCAAAAAAGTCCTTCTAACTCTGTTGTTTAAAGGATATTTGGGCTTTTGATTTCATGGTCGTCCATCATGAATCCGTCCCTATATGCATGCCAAAGGACATCCTGATCGTCCTTCAAATGACAAAGTTAAGGAGGATTTTTGAATTTTTGCCAAATTTTCCATGCCTACCCCTTGTAGATTTTGTCGAAAAATTCATGTTTGTTTTTTTGATATATTCTTTATTTTTTTAATGACAATCGGCAGTTATTTTCAAACGTATTTACTACAGCTATCGACAGGCCAAAGAATATCTAAATTGTCGTTGTAGTTTTCGAGATAAACACATTTTAAGTTTTCGACTACAAAATTAATTCGATCCCCAAAAGTATGCAATATTTTTGAATTTTTCGACTTGCAAAATTTTCGTGGCGGAGTCGAAAAAAAATGCAGGAAATCGCAACTAAATGAGAAAATCATGGATATCTCGGAAACGAAAAGGCCGATCGGAATGTCCTTTGGCCTGCTGGTAGTCCTTGTTAAGACGAGTTGATTGCCACAGAACGCATAAGGATCAGCAAGGATATGGCGAAGATAGAGCATGTTTTCTCTCAGCAAAAAAGTCCTTCTAACTCTGTTGTTTAAAGGATATTTGGGCTTTTGATTTCATGGTCGTCCATCATGAATCCGTCCCTATATGCATGCCAAGGGACATCCTGATCGTCCTTCAAATGACAAAGTTACGGAGGATTTTTGAATTTTTGCCAAATTTTCCAATTCCCTTGTAGATTTTGTCGAAAAATTCATGTTTGTTTTTTTGATATATTCTTTATTTTTTTAATGACAATCGGCAGTTATTTTCAAACGTATTTACTACAGCTATCGACAGGCCAAAGAATATCTAAATTGTCGTTGTAGTTTTCGAGATAAACACATTTTAAGTTTTCGACTACAAAATTAATTCGATCCCCAAAAGTATGCAATATTTTTGAATTTTTCGACTTGCAAAATTTTCGTGGCGGAGTCGAAAAAAAATGCAGGAAATCGCAACTAAATGAGAAAATCATGGATATCTCGGAAACGAAAAGGCCGATCGGAATGTCATTTGGCCTGCTGGTAGTCCTTGTTAAGACGAGTTGATTGCCACAGAACTCATAAGGATCAGCAAGGATATGGCGAAGATAGAGCATGTTTTCTCTCAGCAAAAAAGTCCTTCTAACTCTGTTGTTTAAAGGATATTTGGGCTTTTGATTTCATGGTCGTCCATCATGAATCCGTCCCTATATGCATGCCAAGGGACATCCTGATCGTCCTTCAAATGACAAAGTTACGGAGGATTTTTGAATTTTTGCCAAATTTTCCATGCCCCTTGTAGATTTTGTCGAAAAATTCATGTTTGTTTTTTTGATATATTCTTTATTTTTTTAATGACAATCGGCAGTTATTTTCAAACGTATTTACTACAGCTATCGACAGGCCAAAGAATATCTAAATTGTCGTTGTAGTTTTCGAGATAAACACATTTTAAGTTTTCGACTACAAAATTAATTCGATCCCCAAAAGTATGCAATATTTTTGAATTTTTCGACTTGCAAAATTTTCGTGGCGGAGTCGAAAAAAAATGCAGGAAATCGCAACTAAATGAGAAAATCATGGATATCTCGGAAACGAAAAGGCCGATCGGAATATCCTTTGGCCTGCTGGTAGTCCTTGTTAAGACGAGTTGATTGCCACAGAACTCATAAGGATCAGCAAGGATATGGCGAAGATAGAGCATGTTTTCTCTCAGCAAAAAAGTCCTTCTAACTCTGTTGTTTAAAGGATATTTGGGCTTTTGATTTCATGGTCGTCCATCATGAATCCGTCCCTATATGCATGCCAAGGGACATCCTGATCGTCTTTCAAATGACAAAGTTACGGAGGATTTTTGAATTTTTGCCAAATTTTCCATGCCTACCCCTTGTAGATTTTGTCGAAAAATTCATGTTTGTTTTTTTGATATATTCTTTATTTTTTTAATGACAATCGGCAGTTATTTTCAAACGTATTTACTACAGCTATCGACAGGCCAAAGAATATCTAAATTGTCGTTGTAGTTTTCGAGATAAACACATTTTAAGTTTTCGACTACAAAATTAATTCGATCCCCAAAAGTATGCATTATTTTTGAATTTCTCGACTTGCAAAATTTTCGTGGCGGAGTCGAAAAAAAATGCAGGAAATCGCAACTAAATGAGAAAATCATGGATATCTCGGAAACGAAAAGGCCGATCGGAATGTCCTTTGGCCTGCTGGTAGTCCTTGTTAAGACGAGTTGATTGCCACAGAACTCATAAGGATCAGCAAGGATATGGCGAAGATAGAGCATGTTTTCTCTCAGCAAAAAAGTCCTTCTAACTCTGTTGTTTAAAGGATATTTGGGCTTTTGATTTCATGGTCGTCCATCATGAATCCGTCCCTATATGCATGCCAAAGGACATCCTGATCGTCCTTCAAATGACAAAGTTAAGGAGGATTTTTGAATTTTTGCCAAATTTTCCATGTGTACCCCTTGTAGATTTTGTCGAAAAATTCATGTTTGTTTTTTTGATATATTCTTTATTTTTTTAAATGACAATCGGCAGTTATTTTCAAACGTATTTACTACAGCTATCGACAGGCCAAAGAATATCTAAATTGTCGTTGTAGTTTTCGAGATAAAAACATTTTAAGTTTTCGACTACAAAATTAATTCGATCCCCAAAAGTATGCAATATTTTTGAATTTTTCGACTTGCAAAATTTTCGTGGCGGAGTCGAAAAAAAAATGCAGGAAATCGCAACTAAATGAGAAAATCATGGATATCTCGGAAACGAAAAGGCCGATCGGAATGTCATTTGGCCTGCTGGTAGTCCTTGTTAAGACGAGTTGATTGCCACAGAACTCATAAGGATCAGCAAGGATATGGCGAAGATAGAGCATGTTTTCTCTCAGCAAAAAAGTCCTTCTAACTCTGTTGTTTAAAGGATATTTGGGCTTTTGATTTCATGGTCGTCCATCATGAATCCGTCCCTATATGCATGCCAAGGGACATCCTGATCGTCCTTCAAATGACAAAGTTACGGAGGATTTTTGAATTTTTGCCAAATTTTCCATGCCCCTTGTAGATTTTGTCGAAAAATTCATGTTTGTTTTTTTTTGATATATTCTTTATTTTTTTAATGACAATCGGCAGTTATTTTCAAACGTATTTACTACAGCTATCGACAGGCCAAAGAATATCTAAATTGTCGTTGTAGTTTTCGAGATAAACACATTTTAAGTTTTCGACTACAAAATTAATTCGATCCCCAAAAGTATGCAATATTTTTGAATTTTTCGACTTGCAAAATTTTCGTGGCGGAGTCGAAAAAAAATGCAGGAAATCGCAACTAAATGAGAAAATCATGGATATCTCGGAAACGAAAAGGCCGATCGGAATGTCCTTTGGCCTGCTGGTAGTCCTTGTTAAGACGAGTTGATTGCCACAGAACTCATAAGGATCAGCAAGGATATGGCGAAGATAGAGCATGTTTTCTCTCAGCAAAAAAGTCCTTCTAACTCTGTTGTTTAAAGGATATTTGGGCTTTTGATTTCATGGTCGTCCATCATGAATCCGTCCCTATATGCATGCCAAGGGACATCCTGATCGTCTTTCAAATGACAAAGTTACGGAGGATTTTTGAATTTTTGCCAAATTTTCCATGCCTACCCCTTGTAGATTTTGTCGAAAAATTCATGTTTGTTTTTTTGATATATTCTTTATTTTTTTAATGACAATCGGCAGTTATTTTCAAACGTATTTACTACAGCTATCGACAGGCCAAAGAATATCTAAATTGTCGTTGTAGTTTTCGAGATAAACACATTTTAAGTTTTCGACTACAAAATTAATTCGATCCCCAAAAGTATGCATTATTTTTGAATTTCTCGACTTGCAAAATTTTCGTGGCGGAGTCGAAAAAAAATGCAGGAAATCGCAACTAAATGAGAAAATCATGGATATCTCGGAAACGAAAAGGCCGATCGGAATGTCCTTTGGCCTGCTGGTAGTCCTTGTTAAGACGAGTTGATTGCCACAGAACTCATAAGGATCAGCAAGGATATGGCGAAGATAGAGCATGTTTTCTCTCAGCAAAAAGTCCTTCTAACTCTGTTGTTTAAAGGATATTTGGGCTTTTGATTTCATGGTCGTCCATCATGAATCCGTCCCTATATGCATGCCAAGGGACATCCTGATCGTCCTTCAAATGACAAAGTTACGGAGGATTTTTGAATTTTTGCCAAATTTTCCATGCCCCTTGTAGATTTTGTCGAAAAATTCATGTTTGTTTTTTTTTTGATATATTCTTTATTTTTTTAATGACAATCGGCAGTTATTTTCAAACGTATTTACTTCAGCTATCGACAGGCCAAAGAATATCTAAATTGTCGTTGTAGTTTTCGAGATAAACACATTTTTAAGTTTTCGACTACAAAATTAATTCGATCCCCAAAAGTATGCAATATTTTTTGAATTTTTCGACTTGCAAAATTTTCGTGGCGGAGTCGAAAAAAAATGCAGGAAATCGCAACTAAATGAGAAAATCATGGATATCTCGGAAACGAAAAGGCCGATCGGAATGTCCTTTGGCCTGCTGGTAGTCCTTGTTAAGACGAGTTGATTGCCACAGAACTCATAAGGATCAGCAAGGATATGGCGAAGATAGAGCATGTTTTCTCTCAGCAAAAAAGTCCTTCTAACTCTGTTGTTTAAAGGATATTTGGGCTTTTGATTTCATGGTCGTCCATCATGAATCCGTCCCTATATGCATGCCAAGGGACATCCTGATCGTCTTTCAAATGACAAAGTTACGGAGGATTTTTGAATTTTTGCCAAATTTTCCATGCCTACCCCTTGTAGATTTTGTCGAAAAATTCATGTTTGTTTTTTTGATATATTCTTTATTTTTTTAATGACAATCGGCAGTTATTTTCAAACGTATTTACTACAGCTATCGACAGGCCAAAGAATATCTAAATTGTCGTTGTAGTTTTCGAGATAAACACATTTTAAGTTTTCGACTACAAAATTAATTCGATCCCCAAAAGTATGCATTATTTTTGAATTTCTCGACTTGCAAAATTTTCGTGGCGGAGTCGAAAAAAAATGCAGGAAATCGCAACTAAATGAGAAAATCATGGATATCTCGGAAACGAAAAGGCCGATCGGAATGTCCTTTGGCCTGCTGGTAGTCCTTGTTAAGACGAGTTGATTGCCACAGAACTCATAAGGATCAGCAAGGATATGGCGAAGATAGAGCATGTTTTCTCTCAGCAAAAAAGTCCTTCTAACTCTGTTGTTTAAAGGATATTTGGGCTTTTGATTTCATGGTCGTCCATCATGAATCCGTCCCTATATGCATGCCAAGGGACATCCTGATCGTCCTTCAAATGACAAAGTTACGGAGGATTTTTGAATTTTTGCCAAATTTTCCATGCCCCTTGTAGATTTTGTCGAAAAATTCATGTTTGTTTTTTTTTTGATATATTCTTTATTTTTTTAATGACAATCGGCAGTTATTTTCAAACGTATTTACTTCAGCTATCGACAGGCCAAAGAATATCTAAATTGTCGTTGTAGTTTTCGAGATAAACACATTTTAAGTTTTCGACTACAAAATTAATTCGATCCCCAAAAGTATGCAATATTTTTGAATTTTTCGACTTGCAAAATTTTCGTGGCGGAGTCGAAAAAAAATGCAGGAAATCGCAACTAAATGAGAAAATCATGGATATCTCGGAAACGAAAAGGCCGATCGGAATGTCCTTTGGCCTGCTGGTAGTCCTTGTTAAGACGAGTTGATTGCCACAGAACTCATAAGGATCAGCAAGGATATGGCGAAGATAGAGCATGTTTTCTCTCAGCAAAAAAGTCCTTCTAACTCTGTTGTTTAAAGGATATTTGGGCTTTTGATTTCATGGTCGTCCATCATGAATCCGTCCCTATATGCATGCCAAGGGACATCCTGATCGTCTTTCAAATGACAAAGTTACGGAGGATTTTTGAATTTTTGCCAAATTTTCCATGCCTACCCCTTGTAGATTTTGTCGAAAAATTCATGTTTGTTTTTTTGATATATTCTTTATTTTTTTAATGACAATCGGCAGTTATTTTCAAACGTATTTACTACAGCTATCGACAGGCCAAAGAATATCTAAATTGTCGTTGTAGTTTTCGAGATAAACACATTTTAAGTTTTCGACTACAAAATTAATTCGATCCCCAAAAGTATGCATTATTTTTGAATTTCTCGACTTGCAAAATTTTCGTGGCGGAGTCGAAAAAAAATGCAGGAAATCGCAACTAAATGAGAAAATCATGGATATCTCGGAAACGAAAAGGCCGATCGGAATGTCCTTTGGCCTGCTGGTAGTCCTTGTTAAGACGAGTTGATTGCCACAGAACTCATAAGGATCAGCAAGGATATGGCGAAGATAGAGCATGTTTTCTCTCAGCAAAAAAGTCCTTCTAACTCTGTTGTTTAAAGGATATTTGGGCTTTTGATTTCATGGTCGTCCATCATGAATCCGTCCCTATATGCATGCCAAGGGACATCCTGATCGTCCTTCAAATGACAAAGTTACGGAGGATTTTTGAATTTTTGCCAAATTTTCCATGTGTACCCCTTGTAGATTTTGTCGAAAAATTCATGTTTGTTTTTTTGATATATTCTTTATTTTTTTAAATGACAATCGGCAGTTATTTTCAAACGTATTTACTACAGCTATCGACAGGCCAAAGAATATCTAAATTGTCGTTGTAGTTTTCGAGATAAACACATTTTAAGTTTTCGACTACAAAATTAATTCGATCCCCAAAAGTATGCATTATTTTTGAATTTCTCGACTTGCAAAATTTTCGTGGCGGAGTCGAAAAAAAATGCGGGAAATCGCAACTAAATGAGAAAATCATGGATATCTCGGAAACGAAAAGGCCGATCGGAATGTCCTTTGGCCTGCTGGTAGTCCTTGTTAAGACGAGTTGATTGCCACAGAACTCATAAGGATCAGCAAGGATATGGCGAAGATAGAGCATGTTTTCTCTCAGCAAAAAAGTCCTTCTAACTCTGTTGTTTAAAGGATATTTGGGCTTTTGATTTCATGGTCGTCCATCATGAATCCGTCCCTATATGCATGCCAAAGGACATCCTGATCGTCCTTCAAATGACAAAGTTAAGGAGGATTTTTGAATTTTTGCCAAATTTTCCATGCCTACCCCTTGTAGATTTTGTCGAAAAATTCATGTTTGTTTTTTTGATATATTCTTTATTTTTTTAATGACAATCGGCAGTTATTTTCAAACGTATTTACTACAGCTATCGACAGGCCAAAGAATATCTAAATTGTCGTTGTAGTTTTCGAGATAAACACATTTTAAGTTTTCGACTACAAAATTAATTCGATCCCCAAAAGTATGCAATATTTTTGAATTTTTCGACTTGCAAAATTTTCGTGGCGGAGTCGAAAAAAAATGCAGGAAATCGCAACTAAATGAGAAAATCATGGATATCTCGGAAACGAAAAGGCCGATCGGAATGTCCTTTGGCCTGCTGGTAGTCCTTGTTAAGACGAGTTGATTGCCACAGAACTCATAAGGATCAGCAAGGATATGGCGAAGATAGAGCATGTTTTCTCTCAGCAAAAAAGTCCTTCTAACTCTGTTGTTTAAAGGATATTTGGGCTTTTGATTTCATGGTCGTCCATCATGAATCCGTCCCTATATGCATGCCAAGGGACATCCTGATCGTCTTTCAAATGACAAAGTTACGGAGGATTTTTGAATTTTTGCCAAATTTTCCATGTGTACCCCTTGTAGATTTTGTCGAAAAATTCATGTTTGTTTTTTTGATATATTCTTTATTTTTTTAATGACAATCGGCAGTTATTTTCAAACGTATTTACTACAGCTATCGACAGGCCAAAGAATATCTAAATTGTCGTTGTAGTTTTCGAGATAAACACATTTTAAGTTTTCGACTACAAAATTAATTCGATCCCCAAAAGTATGCAATATTTTTGAATTTTTCGACTTGCAAAATTTTCGTGGCGGAGTCGAAAAAAAATGCAGGAAATCGCAACTAAATGAGAAAATCATGGATATCTCGGAAACGAAAAGGCCGATCGGAATGTCCTTTGGCCTGCTGGTAGTCCTTGTTAAGACGAGTTGATTGCCACAGAACTCATAAGGATCAGCAAGGATATGGCGAAGATAGAGCATGTTTTCTCTCAGCAAAAAAGTCCTTCTAACTCTGTTGTTTAAAGGATATTTGGGCTTTTGATTTCATGGTCGTCCATCATGAATCCGTCCCTATATGCATGCCAAGGGACATCCTGATCGTCCTTCAAATGACAAAGTTACGGAGGATTTTTGAATTTTTGCCAAATTTTCCATGCCCCTTGTAGATTTTGTCGAAAAATTCATGTTTGTTTTTTTTTTGATATATTCTTTATTTTTTTAATGACAATCGGCAGTTATTTTCAAACGTATTTACTACAGCTATCGACAGGCCAAAGAATATCTAAATTGTCGTTGTAGTTTTCGAGATAAACACATTTTAAGTTTTCGACTACAAAATTAATTCGATCCCCAAAAGTATGCATTATTTTTGAATTTCTCGACTTGCAAAATTTTCGTGGCGGAGTCGAAAAAAAATGCAGGAAATCGCAACTAAATGAGAAAATCATGGATATCTCGGAAACGAAAAGGCCGATCGGAATGTCCTTTGGCCTGCTGGTAGTCCTTGTTAAGACGAGTTGATTGCCACAGAACTCATAAGGATCAGCAAGGATATGGCGAAGATAGAGCATGTTTTCTCTCAGCAAAAAAGTCCTTCTAACTCTGTTGTTTAAAGGATATTTGGGCTTTTGATTTCATGGTCGTCCATCATGAATCCGTCCCTATATGCATGCCAAGGGACATCCTGATCGTCTTTCAAATGACAAAGTTACGGAGGATTTTTGAATTTTTGCCAAATTTTCCATGCCTACCCCTTGTAGATTTTGTCGAAAAATTCATGTTTGTTTTTTTGATATATTCTTTATTTTTTTAATGACAATCGGCAGTTATTTTCAAACGTATTTACTACAGCTATCGACAGGCCAAAGAATATCTAAATTGTCCCTTGTAGATTTTTTCGAAAAATTCATGTTTGTTTTTTTATATAGTCTTTATTCCCCCCTCGTATAAATTTCCTTTTTTCTAAGTAAAGCGCTTTTTTTGTTTTAAAATGATTTATTTGCGCCATTTGAACATTCCGTTTAAGGTGGGGAGACAAAATATTGTACAGGCCTGGGCTATCAACCAATATCTAGAAAATGTTCGGGGTTATTTTATGATCTACGGAGACGTTGCGGGTTGGCAGGCCTGCTACCCAGTGGGTTTGGGTGCTCCATGAGCCTGTCGGAGTATCGGCTGCTGGGTTGGTTCAGCCGGTGGCCCAGCGGAACTAGGCGAAGATCGATTTCAATTGCCCGGTTTGTCACAACCAGGGAAGCCGGATGCCCGCCGAATAGCACGTCCCTCACCACCCTCAGGCAGTTTAGTTGATGCCTGGAAGCGGATAATTGAATAGCATAGGTTCAAGTTGGAGTTAAAATTGCATTGAGCCAGAGTGCCTTCGTCGACAGTTTTGGGTTTTCCTGAAACGAAAAATCGTAGTGATATTTATGATACAAAAGTATGTAAAAGATACAAAAGTACCTCAAGGTTACATATGTATCTCAAATATACAGATGTGTCACATAGATATAGAAGGATTTTAAAAGATACAAATGTATCACATATGTGCCTCAAAGAAGATTCAAATGTATCTCAAGGAGCTCAAAGATACATAAATTTGTGAAAGTTACATAAGCAACAAGTTTGTCTCGGGCTAAGACACAAAGTGTCACATACAAAACTATTTTAGAAATAGAAAGTATCTCAAAGATGCAAATGTAACTCATACTAATTCATCTTAAAGATATAAAATACAAAACTAGTTGGAAGATTCAAATGTATCTCAAAGATACAAGTGTAATTGATATTGAAAATATGATTTAAATAAATGCCACAAAAGTATCTTCAATGTACAAAATTGTCTAAGAGATACAAATGCAACTAGTATGGAACAGATTTTGTAATCGTAAATAAAGAAAAAGTATCTCAGAGATACGATTTCATAAGTATACGAAAACATATAATGATTTTCTTTTTTTAAATTACGTCGCTAGCCAAATTTATAAAAATTTACCATTCCAAACATTTCAAGTTAAATCGATGTTTAATTTTGAAACCTTAAGAACTTTACAGATACATATATATAGTAAATAAATATTATATCAATGCATGGTATGAAGAGGTCAAACAGGGAAAAGTTTGGACAAGTTGTTAGTTGTTGATGTCAGGCAATTTAACCAAGTGCAAGTAAAGTTCGTTGAATTGAAAACATGTTTTTAATGAATAATTCGAATACATTTGTGAGCTCGCAATGAGTTCTCGTTTAAACGAGTATCAAGATCTAAGGCATGAATATATGAAATTTAGATGTTTGCCGTTTGCAACTCATTAAGAACATTTTTACCGCCTGCTGAGAGCAGCAGAAAGACAGAGAGATAGACAAAGAGAGAGAGAGAAAGAGAAAGAGAGAGGTGCAGTGCACCTCAGACAGCATGAAAACAACGCACAGAGACACGCACACACAGATTGAGATACAGATGGAGATGGAGATGGAGATAGAGAGATAAGGATACAGGATAGAGGACTCGCACAGCATCGAGACTCAAGGCTCTGCTCCGGCCAGATGGAAAAACAAGACAAATACAATTTATAAATAGTTTGGTCTGAGACGAGAGAGAAAATTGAAAAACCGAAGCGTGTGCATGCCCAGAGAACTGACTGGGATTGAGGGGCTGCTCCGCCTCCTGCTACCCCAAGGAAGCGCTGCCACCGCATCAACAACAGCAACAGCAACAGCAAAAGCAAAAAAGAAAGGCGCAAAAAAATAGCTGAGGAGAAAAAAGCACGGGGAGTAAAAAAAAAGAAGAAACGTAGCAAAAGGCAGAAATAATAAAATAGAAAAACTTTTAGCGGCGCATTAAGTAAACCGAAAAACTGTGACTCTGCGGTTGTCCTTGAAGCGGGTGCGCTTACAACACGGCAGCAGGATAGAGAGGGGAGCGGGAGGGAGAGGGGGAAGGGGAGTTGGCAGTGTGAAAATGTGTTGCTAACTTAAATTTATGCGACACGCCGCCATCGCCCCTCAGCCAACTCCACTCCATTCCCTCTTCCCACACCTTGACGTTGTCACTCGTTCCTTCCTTTCTCCCGATCGAGGCTAAAAAAGCAGGTACCCAAAGTCGAATACTGGATGTCCTACACAATCGCATATATATTTAAATTGTGATCAGTCAACAATGAACAAATTAATGTTTTTAAATGTAAGTAAGAAAAGAAAAACATTTATTTGCAAATTTGTAATTCAAGTTTATATATCGAATATCAAATTAACATATCTATTTTGTAGATGACTTTCGACTGGGATTCTTAAAGCAACTAAAATGCGGCCATAAATCATAAATATTATTTGTGGTAATTATTCATAATTTTGTAAGCATACTTCAAAATATACATGCGTAAATAATTTCCAATTCATATTTTTTCCGATTACTATAACCAATATGAATCACATGTGTATTGGCTATACGAATAAGTCGCAGCTAACTGAAAATAGACGGACAGGCAGACAGACAATATAGTATATGGCTGCAACGAAATATTTGATTTTATGGTAATGTCGATACACACTTTGTTGCTCAAAAATTGGCAGGGTATAAAAGGTTGAGGAAGGAGCAAAAAGTCGCATAAAATTCAAACGCAAGCGAAAAGTTTTTGCACAGCTCAACCGAAAAAGCAACTCACAATCACAATCACAATCACAATCACAGCGAACGCGACCCGTTCGAAAACTATATGGGCTCCAGGACTCTTCCCTCGGTCCCTTCGCTTGTCATGCTCCCCTTCAGAGGAAGTGCCACAAAAGGCACTCCAATAGACTGGACAATGCGTCGTTTGCCTTTCAATAGCCCAAGAACAATGCAGCCTCGACTCCTCAGTTCGAAGCACCCACATCACATACTCTTCTGTGTGTGTGTGTGTGTGTGTGTTGTGCAGAGAGCTGAGACAAATTGTGGCACAGTCCGCAGACAACAAATCAGCGACATTTTGATTTATTTATTTTGACACGATGCGAACCTTAAATATATTCACAGTTCACTGCAGCTCACACTCACACACACAAGCACACATGTCCACTGGGCAGGAACAAGAAGGGGACGGGGTTGGAGGGAGTGAGTAAATAAAACAGAATGATACACTCGTATGGAAAGTGGCTTAATTAACACATGAGCTCTGCCTTTGCCGGTTGTCTGCTGTCTGATGGCTGGGGCAGAGGGATTAGCGTCGAGTTAATCAATCAAAAGGCTCTAAAAGAAGCGTAAATATTGAATTAGCTTCTTGGAAAATAACTCCACGCCAGGGACGTGGACGAGGGCGTTAACTTGGCTTGTAGCCATTTGACTTCAGTTGAGATTAAAGACCAACTACGAGTGCTTTACGGCTCTTTGACTTTTATACGACTATTCTTTTCGAAACTTGTTGTGACTATCTTTGCACTTCCTCTCTCTATCTCTGTTGATAGTTGGCGCATACTTAGTTGCGAAATATTTTGTTAAGCAGTCTATTTTTAGTTTATTGTAATAGATTTCGCTATATGAGTCAGCAACTTTATTCTCTTTGCCTTCCCGTTGTGTCAACAGTCTGATGTTGACTTTGCTTAAAGTTGCTAGTCAGACAATCAATTCTTTTCTTTACAATTTCTATAGTTTTCACACTTGCGCTTTTTATGTAGTTTTCGATACAATGACAACGGTTCTCGTTTTTATAATCTTCAACTTTTGAGAACAGAAAAGTATAACAAAATATTAATAGAAAGTGTTGGAAAATATTAAATGATAAGTATCTCTTTACAAGACAATAAACATTTACTAAATGTAGGAAATATGAAACCTAATTAACATAAATATAGACAATATCTATACAAAAAAGAATAACGAAATATTGATTCTATTTAATTTAGAAATACAAAATATCTATACAAATTTGTAATACAAAATATTGAATTGAATTAATTTAGACATAGAAAATATCTGTACACTATAAATATAGGAAAAACAAAATATAACAAATGAGTGGAATAATTAAAATAAATCAAATGTCAAATGAAAATATATGCACACAAAAGTTTGTCAAATAATAATCTAATAAAAATATTAACTAATAAGTAATGAAAATATTTATAGCAAATATATATTGGAATATTAACTTTTATCTAAATAATTGAAATGAAATAAAATAAAAGTGATTGCTTTACTTAGTTTTCTGCAAAACACTTTGCAATTCAAATGAAACGCAAGCAAATCAAAGTGGACAACTGGAGAACTGATCGAAGCCATTAGAGCAAGTTTATTGTTTTTACAGCATAAAATATGTTATTTATTTGCAATTTCATTGTAGTCGGGGACAGAGACAGAAACACCTGCGACTCTCCATCGAATTCTCGCATCGACTTCTCGACTTCTCGTCGTCTGCTCGCTGGGCGCTGAAAAGTATGCTACAGTTTTAGTCCCTGAACGGCAGCAACTATCGCTGTGTGGAACTAATCTATTTATTTACTATTTTTAGTGCCAGCTGCAGTCGCACACACACACACACACACACACAGCATGTCTCTGGGGTGTGCAAGGGAGGGTGAAGGGGAAGGGGATTGGCGAGTCACTCATTTGGTTTTCCGTTTGAATTTCCTTTGCACTCAATGAAATTTCAACTTGATTTCCGTCTAGCGTTTGTTACTTTTATTTTGAGCTTAGGCGACAAACCGTCCCACACACACACACACACACACACACACACACACACGATGACAGCTGTGGCAAGTGCTGATGTGTGTGTGTGTGTGTGTGTGTTTGTTTGTTGATTTGGCTTAATAGTTACCAGCAAAGCAGCAACCTTGTGGGCGTTGGACTGTGGGCGTCGAGTCTCAGCCAGCGTGACACAAGAAAATACTACAAAAAAATGCATGTATGTGTGTATGTGTGTGTGTGTGTGTGCGAGTGTATTCGGTAGATGAAACATATAGCCAATTTTGCGAATCCGCTTAAGTGCGACATTGATTTCCGTCACTGATTCTTGACACTGGGCCAGCGTCAGCTCGAGAGCGAGAGCGAGACAGCGACAGCGACAGCAATGTGCGAGTGCGAGCGAGATGGCATGCGAGTGGCCATCGAGCCAACATCGAACCGCCGGGTGGCAGCCTCAGCAGCAGCAGCCTCAGCAGCAAAGCGAAAGCGAAAGCCACAGCACAGCCCCCCAAAATGGTTTGAGGCGTGTGAAACTGAAGTACAATCTATATTGAAATAGCAGCTAAAAGGCACACACACACACACACACACACACACACACGTGCATATAATATTAGCCACGCATGCAGAGGTGGGTTGAATGGACCAACTGAAGCTTTAGGTGTGCCACCAACAACAACAACAACAGCAACAACAAAATCCTTCGCTTGCTTCGTAGCTTTCACATCCGGTTTCGCACGTTGCCTTCTCCGACTTTGTCGACTGCCTGGCGCCTCTGGCACTTCAAAATCTATGAGTTGCTATGGCTGCTACACACACTAACACACACACACACACACACCAACACACACACACACACACTTGCACACTCACACTCGTATATCTATCAAATATTGCTGCCAAGCGATTTTTACATACCTCACAATTTGTGTTCGTCTTTCAAGTACACTCTCCAAAGAGGTGTGTGTGTGCGTGTGTGCGTGTGTGCGAGTGTGTGTGCGGTGTTGGTGTTAGATTAGATTCAACTAGGTCAACATAGCACAACAAAACTGAGCTTATGCAGGGCGTCGGGTTGTGTGGGCGGAGCAACAAACGACATGTCATTAATAACTTAGCAATCGTATTGGGGCCAGCTGCTTATGGCCATATTCTCTACGCGTGTGTGTGTGTGTGTGTGTGTGTGTGTGTGTGCGTTTGGCCAAGAAGCTGGCAACGGCCAACAGCCAACGGCTGCCCTCTGAGCTTAGTGCGACTTACAACTCAACTGAAACTGACACCTGACTGAATGACTGCTGGAAATCATAGAATTCAAGTGCGACAAATGCGACCCGCTTTAAATCGAGCCAAGTCAACAGCATTCAATAAAATATGTTATGTTAGAAGGAGAACATCAAATGACACCCAACGAGTTCTTTGGCACAAAGTGTTGGGAAACTGCGATAGGGAAAAAACCAGACAATATCAATTGCAAAATTGCGTCCACAGATGCCTAGTCGACGGTCCAAAATATATATTCAACAAAATTGCTGTCCAAAACATTAAAATTGCATAATAAACGTAGAATACAAAATTAGCTAAAATGCATTTGAATGTATATGTAACAGAATTATCAAATAGAACAAAATATAGATCAATTAGTTATTAAGTAACACTAACTTATCTTATCATTTAAAATGTTAGATTCTTTAATCCATTTACTTTCACTTATTTCTTAAAGTTACTTTGCATTTAATATTTAACACAATATTTATAAATCAAAGTATTTTTAAAATATGTTGCCAAAAAATTCATATTTATTTATATGGTTAAAAAAATAATAAAACTGATCAAACAAATAAATCAATTATGTAAACCCCAACCATAATTTGTGAACTGAAAGAAACAAAAAATGTTATTAAATTGAAATATATAGTTTTCAACGAATTTCTTACTGTTTATTTAGGCATTCAGAGCTTGCAATTAATATAAGATAAACGCAATTGTTTCAAATATATGTTGAACTACAAAACTAGTTATTAGATTGATAATTTGTTATCTGAATTTCTTACCATGTGTGTTGTTAAATTACAGATTAGGCTGTTAAATAAATAAGATGTGAAAGTAGCGAATTGGAGAAGAAAGTTCGTTGTCCTTGGCTATTATTTAATGCTTTACGGCACGTGTCTTTCTCTTGAAGCAGCAGCAATTACGAGTCCAGCATGAACTTCTGAGTACCTGTAGCTACGTCGAGAAAGAGACAGAGATAGAAGGAGAAAGAGAGCGAATAGAGGGGGACAGCTTGCTAGTTAACTGTGGACATTTTGGGGAAATAGCAGCCAATCATGGCTGGAGGCCACCTAATAGCCTGTCCATCAATCTCAAGCAAATCAGGCAATAAACCAAAACCAAACTGCAGACCCAGACCCAGACCCAGACCCTTGACCATGTTCCATGTGTAGCGTATAAAATATGACGGCAAAATGCGAATGTTTGAGCAGTGCAGCAACTAAATCAAAGAAGACAGCGGCGGCGGCATTCTAAAGCAAACAGGACGGCGAATCTGTTGTCGTGTGGCGAGCAACTTACGCAAAAGGTCAATCAGCTGCTACATTTATCTAACCGAAGAGCAGGGGAGAGGAGAGGAGAGTCGCCTGGGGAGCCAGGCTCGTGGCTGGTCCCTGGAGGACCTGACTAACTAAGGGCAACGTCAACGTCAGCGACAAGCGACAAACTGAAAGATTGGAAGATGCTTTCAATCAGCAAGCGAGCGCTCGTCTCATCCGGCGCTCCACGCTGATGATTAATTGTCGGAGCATGCATTTTAAGAATGTTAATTTGTCATATATGCGACGTTTCATCCGCCTGTCCCCAGCAAAAAAAAGGAAACACACAGACGGACGGACGGACGGACGGACAGACGGACGGACGGAAAGGCAAACGAAAGAAAATCTGTGTATGAAAATGCTCCAGACGAGAGCTACAGAAATCAAATTAAAAATGTATAATCGCCGGATGAGGCGAAGTGAGGGGCGTGGAAGTAGGTATAAGTATTGAGGTATTGGGCACAGCACGTGAGGGATGAAGGATGCAGGATGCAGGATGCAGGGGGGTGGAAAGGATTATAAGTGGGCGGGCAACAGGAGCACAAACGTGAAGCTATCAAATCAATAATTCATATTATGAGCACGTTAAGGCAACGAGATGCGCCAAAAATGTTGACTTCCCAGCCCGAAAAGCGCAAACAAGGCAGAGCGAGAGAGAGAGAGAGGAGAAGCTGGGAGAGAGAGAGGGAAGATAGCTTGCGGATAGAACGTGGTGGGCGCCAAAGCAAATGTACATTTTCAATGACAACGGTAAGTGCATGTAAATGCAAACGATAACGACGACGATAGCAACAACAACAACAGCCATAAAGGCGAATGTGACGAAGAAGCAGGCGAGCAGATAAAGGAGGGGATAAAGACCGGGGAGGGAGAGAAGCAGCAGCAGCAATGAGAAGACAGACGGACAGACAGACAGACAGACAGACAGACAGACAGACAGACAGACAGACAGACAGACAGTGAGGACGGCAGGCAAGACAAGCGGTAGCTAAATAAAACGTTTGCTGCAAACACACACACACACACACACACACAGACTCACACACACACACACACAGACTCAACACACACACTCGCACTTGGCTGCTATTCAAATGAATTTTCATCAATTTCTGTTTTTGGGTTATGCAGCAGCTCAATTTCTACTTTCCGCTCTGGCTGCATTTAAATACTTGCACGATTTCCGGTTGTTAGCGCTCTTAAGCTGCAAAATGGCTGCCACACACACACACACACACACGCACGCACACTGACAAAATTTCATAGCCTACTTTTGAGCTGCAGCTGTTGTTGATTTTTAGCAAGCGAAATGAATTGTCTAAAGGACAACTCTCAGTTGCAGAAGACAAACTTCAACTTCAGTTCCTCCTTTCCCCCCTTTTTTCCTCCCCCGCACTCGTCTGCTTGCCTTGACGAGTGACAAATGATTTTTGTCACATGGCAGCAATTAAATTGTCTGCCACTTGATTCAGTCACTCATCAAAAAAGGCTCTAAAATTAGGTTATTGATCTGAGAGCATTTAAGCATTTAACGAAGAAAACGTAACTTGAGAACATTTGATCTTAAAAATACATTTATTCTTGTTAATAATCAAAACAAATCTAATAATTTTAAGACCAAAAATATTCTATACAATTTCAAATATTAATTTCATATTTTGTATATTAAAGTCCAGAGAAATTTAAAATATTAATTTCATATTTTTTATGTTGAAGGCAATTTAATTTTATTTTTATTTATTTTTGTATATACTATTTACATGTAGTAAATACTTATGTATTAATATTATGTATTTATATTGCGAACTTTAATTATTTTCTAATTTTATACATAGCTTAAGTATGTTAATTGCGTTATAAATTGCTTTTATTTAAAGCACACATTTTTGTATATGAATGTTCACTATTTTAGATACTGTTCGTTTTTTAAACAAAGTATCAACTGCTTGAGAATTATTTTATTTTATTTAATTAAGTGATTATTTGAGTATTAAATGTTAAAAGGTTAAAGTAAGTTAGACAAATTGCCTTATAAAAGTTTTAATTTTAAAAGCTTTTTGGCTTGTAGTTTTCGGAATAAAAATCAACAAGCAAATACATATTTTGAGGAATGCAGATGTGAAAGTAAAAATCTATAATTGGGGATATATTAAAAATTGTGGTTTCAACTTAAATCAGTTACAATTAATTAAAAACTGCTGCCATATTTGGCATGCAGTAATTAGCAGAAAGACTGTTGACGCTTTGAAGCGACTTAAATCTGAAAGGGAAATCGAAATCAGAGCGTTCGACAACTTCAATCAGTTGCTCTCAGGGCTTATTCATCGCCACTCGCGGTGCCTGCAGCCAACACACACACACACACACACTCACACACACACACGCACACACACGCACACACTCACACAACATTCATAGACTCGCGCATTTACACGCACTCATGTTTGAGCCCAGAGCAGAGACTTCTGCCTCTCTCTTCCCTCTCTTCTCTTCTCTGTGTTTGTTGTGTGTTGTGCTTTCTTCACATTCTTGTAGTTCTTTCGGCTTTTTATTATCTTTTGCTTCTCCTGCTGCTGCTGCTGCTGCTGCTGTTGATTTTGCATACCCTGTAACCAAAAATAGATCAAAATAATCGCACGTGCAAATATTTAAGCTGGCGAGCGCTCAGACTTTCAGCTTTTCAGATTTTCCAACATTGCCCGGCTTAATTAATGCCACAGATCCTTAAAGCGTCAATTATTTTGTATTTAATTATTTGTATTTTAATTATGTGTTTATCGAAATATCCAAACAAAATAATGTTTAACGATTACTAACTGACATTTATTTTAAACTACAATTTTGGTTTATATTTGTGAAAGTTTAGTTGTAAAATTAATCACGTGAGTTTACAAATTAATTGAAACTAGAATAATAATTTAAAAATTAATATAATAATGTTAAAATATTTATCACATGAAGCTCCAAATTAATATTATATTTCACATTGACAGCTGGATATAATTTATATTGTTATACAGAAAAGCAATAAAAGCTAAGCGTAATAATTTAAAAAAATTAAAGACAGCTTTAAATTGTAGAGTAGTAACGAATTTGTATTTGATTTGCCTTGATAATTATATATAATAATTTTATTTAAGTGTATTTTATTGTCTTCATAAATTAATCGCTTATAATTCAGAATTAATATAATAAAGAGTTTTGACAGCAAAAGCTTTTCAACCGCAATTTATTTACAACTTGAAAAAATAATAAGTAAAGACACAACAAATTAATAAACGTTGAAGAGATGTAGTGAAAAGTTAGCAGCGAAAAACTATGTTTTAAAATATAAATATATACATTATGGAGTGTATAAATGTATGTCTTATTTTGCATTTGAAATACCCCAAAGGGAGTGCAGGATATCTGTGCGTCGTGCACTCCCCACTGTCATCCAGCTGCTTGTTTACTTTCGCATTCTACGCCGGAAGTTCATTGAAGGAATTTCGCTACGGCATTTCTCCGGCATGCCGTTTATACGAGTGACGAGTGTTGTGTGTGTTCAGCCAGCGGCCACGCCCACAACAAAGCACAATGTCTGCGCGGGGGCAGAGGGGCAAGAAGAGGGGCGAAGAGGGGGCGGGGAAATTGATGGGAAGGCGGGACGGCGAGCACATTTATGGCATCGAGTGACTGAAATTGGTACACGCTATTCACAGCCAATCACTTGAATGAGTATAGAACGGCCTGGAATGGCATGGCATGGAATGAATGAATGAATGAATAACTGAATGACTGCATGAATAGCCTGATTTATAATGATTAATGCGACCAAGTTATGTGTCCGACAAGTGGGTGCCGCAGACAATTGCCTCGGCCGCATTAGCCGCAGTCTGAATGGAAGCGGAGGCGACACCTTGAGGCACACACCTTGACAACAGCAGCAGCAGCAGCAGCAGCAGCTGACAGTTATTCAGTTATTAAGACATGGTCACAGTTAACGATTGCCGATCCCCCAATCGCCTTGTGGGTCGCCTGCAGTCGCCAGATAGTGAGGAGACCGAATTTTAAGCTGCTTAGCGGGCTCACCAGGTGGCCAGGGACTGAATGAGTCGAAGCTGCTTAGATGCCAGCCTAATGTGAGTACAGTGAGTACAGTGAGTACAGTGAGTGCGAGTGTGAATACGATTGCGAGTGCGTCTTTCAAATTCAATTTCAACTTCAACTCGCAAGACATCGTCAAATATAATTACGTATTTTTGCCCACTCGCCAAAGTGAAAAATAAACTGCCAATTTCGTTGGCGACCGGCTAACAATAAGCTACAACAACAACAACGACAACAACAACGCCCATCACAATAACAATGAGCAAAAGTAAGCTATTTGTTTAACAGCTGCAAGTCAGCACAAAAAATAAGAAAAATGTTGGCGAAACTCGATTGGCAGAGCCGCAATGCCAAATACCCTGAAGTCGGCGTCTGTTATCAACATTTCAATTGGACTGAATATTTAATTTAATGCAAAGCACTTAATGCTTCAAATTGATCAAAACAACAACATTTGTGAAATCGCTTGTGAAAATAAATAAAACTCGGCACGTGAAAATTGGATAAGAATGTGGGCTAAAAATAAACGAACAAAATGTGAAACATCTTTCCAAACAATTAATTTATATAACGAGGAAAATGAAGTTGAGAAAATAATATATATATAATATATATATAAAAAATATTTTATACCTTCAGTAATATATAGAATATTTATATTTTTCATATTGATCAACAGAATAATAATAAAGGAATACAAAATAGTTTGACAGATATTTTTAATCGGAATTTTGTGTAACAAATGCATTTAATTTGTGTTCAGATATAAATATTATGTTGAAGAATTTTGCTTCCCATTTTTTGTGACACTTTAAAATTGGAAATATTTTGAATACAAATTATTCCGAAATATTTGTATAATATTAATAATAATTTTTGAATTTTACTGGATTTATTTTAATATAATTTTCAATACAATCATATCTATATCTCGAATTTAGTCTCCAACTTCTCGAGCGATCTGTGCCTTAACACTTTCCTCTCGTAACTAATGAAATCCGCTCTTCAAGCAGTCGAAACGTGTCCGAACCGAGATCTCAGCGAAAGGATAAAAAAGGAAACGAAACGGAATTGTCATGCTGACAACTTGGTTTGCGATCCCCGAGAAAATGGCTGGCAGCAAAATAGCTATTGCATTGTGTTTCATTGTGTCTGTGGGACGGAGGAGTATAAATTTATTATTGCATATCCGTAACAAATTGCTTAATAAATTCAGGGTACTTCTTGTGCGCCATTGAGAAAGTGCAGAAACAGTCCGAAAAACGGGCGAAAAGAAAACAAGAGAAATTGCTCTTGTTCTGCCTAGGTGCGATTGTTGTTTTTCTTTTTTTATTTTCCGGGTTCGCTTTTTTGGTTGCCGCATGGACGGAAACTGAAACCGCATTTATGCTCACACACACACTCGTGTACATATAGATTTGTAGGTATATATGTATGAGTTACACGGTGTTTGCTTTAACCGCCATTTGGCCTACAATTTTTACCTGGATTTTTACCTATGGGCCGCCCAGGAGAGACGAGCTCCAGCTCCAGGTCCAGGTCCACTTCAGGCTGGAGCGGAGCGGAGCGTTGAATTCATTTAAAATTTAATGACCTAACCAGTGCTGTAAAGCGTTGTTATTGTTGTTGCCGTTGCCGTTGCCGTTGCCGTTGTTACTTGAACATGCATAACGCGGCTACAACAACAATAACGGAGCAGCAGCCATATTAAAATTCATTAAAAATGATTTGCGTAAAACGCAATTTTATTTTTTAACATAAAACAAAAAAACGCGCAAACACGAAAACACGAAAACGAGAAGCAGCACAATTTTGTTGGTCAAGGAGGGCAGCGTACATCCATATATATGTACATATATATAATATATATTTGTATACTCGTAATACACAAACACTACAAAATGAAACAAATAAACAAAGTCGAAAACTCGCGAGCTTCGCGTTGAGTTTCCAGCTGGCGTGGCGAGGGGAAAACTCCCGAGCCCCCTCTAAAACTGGACTAAAACAAAAATAATATGCTATGAAATCAACTCGAGCAGATTTCAGCATTATTGAAGCTCACCGATCCGAAAAAAATGCCCTAAATCGATAAATGTTGCGAGCGAGCGACCGAGCGAATGAGATGGGTGGAAATTTGAGGTTGCTGCGAATCCATCTCAATAATAATTCAGTAATAATAAACATTGTACATGCTTAGTTACAATTTTCGAATATCTGATTGATTTTATCGCAAGGGTTTCACGAAGTCGAATACGCTTCAAAGCAAGAGATAAATGCAGGCAGATGGAAAATACGAGCATAATTTGTAGGTCGAATACATTAAACATTTTACATGCTTATTTGTGTAACTACAGTGGTCGCATTTGGCGATTGTTAGGTAAATTTAATCAATTATGTTTAATATATTTATAATAAAATTGTTTATATTGAATAATGTATATCATTACATATTTTATAATTCCGAAAGGGTCTTTCGTAGTCGTAAGTAAGTTGCACCCCCTTATAATAAATACTAAATATTATATTGGATTTTAAATAATAACTAAATATAATTATGCATTTCTCAGTCACTTTAACAATGCTAGACTTTAAGATTGCTGCTTTCGAACGGGTCTCACGCAGTCGTAAGTTAGTTGCACCCTCTTAAAGAAATAATAAATATTACTATGGATTTTAAATAATTAGTAATTATAATTATGCATTTCACAGTCACTTTAACAATGCTGCTTTCGAACGGGTCTCTCGCAGTCGTAAGTACCCCCTTTTAAAAAATACTAAATATTATAATGGATTTTAAATGGTAGTAGTAAATATTACTAATCATTTCACAATCACTTTTTCCGATGCTAGACTTCTCGATTGCTGCTTTCGAACGGGTCTCGCGCAGTCACGGTCGCTGTCGAGTGTTTCCTGCTTCGCTTTTAAGCACTCGTAATCTTGATCAACCTACAAATCATATAGTCTCCGAAAATACAGATACTCGTAAATTACAAAGTTTTTTCGTCAACTTTTTCGCGCTTCGCATGTATTTTGGTTTTTCGCGTTAATATTATTACTATTATTATTATTATTATTTTTTAATAAGCGTAAGTTTTTGTCATGCTCTGTGCTATCGGCTTTATTCAGTGGTGCAATCAATTAAATGGCCTGCTCTTTGGCTCCCCCTTCCCCCTTCCCCCCTTTTCCCCTCCGCTTTGTCTCGCTGTCGCCTTCGCTGTGAAGCGTCACGTAAGCTTTCATTTTATTGATGGAACCGCCGCCATCGCCGCATTGGGCGCATAATCCCCTTGTTCCTCTCCCTCTCCCCCTCTCGCTCTCGCACTCTCGTGGACACTAAAAAATTAATGAAAAAAATACACGCACAAATACACACGCACACTATATGAACACATACATATATGCATGTTCATATAAAATTAAAAAATTTATTGCTTTCACTGATAGGCATCCAGGCCATTGGCTGTCCATTGCCCATTGCCCAATGTCCCTCCGCTCCCCTCGTCCCTCGTCCCTCGCTGCTCAGCAAATTAAAAACAAGAATAACAAAAACAACAAGAACAACAACACCAATAACACGTTGAACAAGCGCCAAATGTTGAAAACAACAAGCCAACAAATAACAGAGTTTGCTCAACCTCCAAATGCGCTGTGTAAATTAGAAGCCAATTCAAAGTTTATTTTTATTGCTGCCATGCTTCGAGATTCGCTTGGAAAATTCATTATTACAAATATTATATTTTATTTACAAAATTATATTTTATGCAGCTTCAGAAAATAGCATTGTATGAAATTAAATATCGAGGCTAATCTTTGTAACAGAGTTATTCTATTAATTGTATGATATGTTTACATAATGTCAGCATTATATCTGGAACACTTTATTTTATTCACTATCCGCAAATGCCAATCTATTCCATTATTAGTAATGGAAAGTTTCTCAAAATTTCAGCTTTCTATCTGCAAAATTATGATTTTTTTCTTGCTTTTTCAAAAATTTATGAATTATGCATTTTCTTTTATTTAATTTATTAAATGATGACACGGAAAATTCACAATCTGCAAATACCAATCTATTCCATCATTAGTATTTATTTTTATATATATAAATTCCATTAATTTTTTCAAACTGAAAGTTTCTCAAAATTTCAGCATTCTATATGAAAAATTATGTTTTTTTTTGCTTCAGCAAAACTCAATGAATTATGCATTTTCTTTTATTTCATTTATTAAATGTTGAAACGTAATTCACTATCTGCAAATACCAATCTATTCCATTATTAGTATTTATTTTTATAATTATACTTTTTTTTGGCAGACTGAAAGTTTCTCAAAATTTCAGCATTCCATCTGAAAAATCATATTTTTTTTTTTGCTTCAATGAATTATGCATTTTTTTTTATTTAATTTATTAAATGTTGAAACGTGAAATTCTTGCATACCCAATGCTGCTGCGGTTACGGGGTATGCAAATGTAACATTTAAAAATATTTCGCATCGCATTTATTTTGAACAGTCCATGCATTTTATATGATGCGACGCCTCGTTCATGGTCGCCCGATTCGGGGCGTGGCATGTGTTGCGTTGTAATTTCGTTGTAGACAAGGCAACAATAAGTGTAACGGCAGCAACAACAATTGCGATAACTTTCACCTTGTCACATTTTCAATTTTCATTTTCATTTCCATTTCAAAGATTTCACAGACTGCTGCCAATTTTTAAGCTTTTTTCAAAAGATATATGGAATCAATGGTGGGGCGTCGCAAGGACCTTGCCACAGTCTTTTGCAAGGAGTGGGAAAAGAGGGGGGGAACATGCGTTCTACATGCGTTCTACATGCTACGTGCACGATTTTGAGGCTCATTAAATTTGACAAAGATTTGCGCAAAAGTTTTCTCGCTTTCGCTGCTTTCAACTTTTCCGACTTGCTTTTTATGAGTTTCCTTCCATGTCTGGTATCAAATTGATTGCCTAGACATGAATATAACTGAACATGTGCAAGTGTGTGTGTATTGGTGTGTGTTGCTGTGTGTATTGGTGTGTGTGTAAATTGCAAGTGCTTTGTCAGAAGTCACAGCACAGCCCCCGTTTTTTGTTGCTACACGCCTCGTCTCTGCGAACTGAGCCCCAATTAGCCCCCCAACAAAAAAACAGGCTGAGGTGCAAAAGTGGGCGGCGTGTAACAAATGCTCCTCCCCCTCCCTTCCCCTCCTTGCCACTTGACCACACGCACCTGGGCGCAGGCTAAGCTCGAATTAGAGCACTCTCTGCCCCAGGCCGTGCAACTGAGGCTGCCACACGTGCAACACGACGACGACGACGACGACGACGACGACCTTATAGAAAAACAAAAGATGCAAATTGAAAGCAACCCATGAAATACAAGTGCCTCTGCAACGGAGTGCAACACGTCCTTCTTCCGCCATGTAGTTGCCACTTCCTGTTGCAAGTGTTGCCAGAATAGAATGGCTTAATATGAATTTTAGTTATTTTCATTTGAACCTCTTGCTTCCACAAATGTTGCAACTTCCTCAAAGAACTTCATTAACAAGCACTCAGCTTGAACAATCGAAATTCTTAAGAAGCACAACTCGATGCTGGAATTCCAAGAATTTTCTCATTTCGCTTTATGTGGACTTTTCTAATTGCTCTTGTTGTACTGCAAGTTCTAATGAAATTTTTAACTTACGAATTCATTAAAAAATTAAAATAAATAGTCACTAACAATAGCTTCCAATTATTAAAAATAAGTTTGCTGGAATTTCTAGAATTCTGTAATTTCTTCAAACACTGAAGTTTTTAATTGCAAGAACATTGTCAATTTACATTTTTCTTTTTAAAAATAAATATTAATTAACAACTGCGTCCAGTTAATATCAAGGTAGAAAACTACAGTCGAAAGTGCTTTTCAAAAAACAAACAAAATATATCGAAATATACCAAAAAGTATATTACGAATAACTAATTTTACTTTATACTGACTTTTTAAATTGAAATTAAATATATTTGTTTACCACAGCTTCCAATTAACTTAACAAATTTGTTTACTTGGTCACTTTCCTTTTAACAAATATTTATTATTATTAACAACAGCTTCCAATTAATAAAAATTAATCTTCTTTTGGAACTTCTCTTTGGAATTTCAAAAATATTGTTTCTTCTCATTATTCATTTATTTAAAGTTTCTTAAAGCTAACAAAATTTCGCATACTTTCTACAATTTTATTGAATCTTGTTGCTCAATTTAAAAAATAAGTCCAAGAAGTTTTATCTTAGAATTAACATTTAAATTCCACATTTTTCTAACTTCCAACACAGCCAAGTTTCCACTTTAATTTTCAGATGATATTGTGTTCTTGCTTCTTGTAGTTTTCAGAGCTGCATTTGTAGATCCTATTTAACGGAGCAGTTCTAAAACTTTAATTCTGTTTATCTCGACTGGCAAGTTGAGAAGCGAAAATACGTTTAGTTGGATTTGTCATGGCTGGAAGCTGGAAACTTGTCTAATTGCAATTTCTTTAACTATCTGCCATGCTACTTAGAACTTCTCCAAATGCAATTTGCAAAAGCATCGCTTTATTTGCCATATTTCTAAATGTGGCTCGAGTTTCTGCCTGGAATTGATTTCCATTCTCGTTGCAGCAAATATTGTTGAAGGTAACTAAGTCTGTCTTAAGCACAGTTCATAGTGGTATTTTAGTTAAAAATTCTACTGAATTGCAGCTGTTGCTCTGGGCAGCTCAAGCAACAGAGAGCGATGGAGAGGGAGAAGTGTGATACTACCCAAAACAGAGGCAGATCAGCAGCTTTGGCTAAAAGCAAATATGCAAAAGCTCACGCACACACGCACTCAACACACACACACATACAGAGAAAGAGACGGAGAAAGAGACAGAGACATGGGGCAAGTTACAAGCGGCGGCTGAGTTGCTTTTCTTGTTGCCGTTTCGAAGTCATGTTGCTAAAAAAATGTTTGGCATTGCTCTGCACGGTTGTTGCTGTTGTTGTCACTGCGGAGGTGGGCGCAGGTAAGAGAGAGCGGGAGAGGGAGAGAGAGAGAGAGAAGGGGAGAGAGTAAGAGCCTAGACAGGGCCGGAGGGAATAAATCGGGTGCGTTGTGTGTGTGTGTGTGAAAAGCAGCGTAAAAAATGCTTAAGCTAAAATGGGATTAGAAACAACAGCAGCATGGCCGAAAGCACAAGCGGACAGACGGACAGACGGACGGACGGACGGACAGACGGACGGCAGGCCAGACGGCAGCCTAAAGCGAAAAATGCGGACGATGCGCAGGATGCGAAGGATGCGAGGTGCAAAGGGAGAACGCGCCACACGGCGATGCCACTGGGCACTGCGAAATTTGTTGTGCTTGCCACCGCGTTGCCAAAGTGCTCAGATGGCTTGTTGTTGTTGTTATTTGAGTGGCCGCACAGCTGGTACATCAAAAACACACACGGAGCAAGAAAAAACGAAGCGAGAAAGCAGCGAAAATAATGCGAATAGGCCAGAGAAATATAGTCAGCGAGAGAAAAAGTAGAGCCAAGGAAGCTGCCAGGATGATAAAGAAGCGCTGGGCACAGGGCAAAGGTCAAATTGCGTATAATTGAAACACACGAGTTCCACGAGCTTTGTGTTTAATGGCGCCCAGATCAGTCAACAAAGAGCCCACAACTTCTGCGCCATGATTAATCTCGCTCTCTCTCTCTCTCGCTCTCTCTTTCTCTCTCTCTCTCTCTGTCTGCGCTCATATTTTTCATGTCTTCGCAGCAGATTCATTTTCTCTCCTCAGCTGTATGCAAAACTATTACCATCTGTTAGCCTGTTGTCGTTTCTTTCTGACAGCTTCTTTATTTAAAACGCTTTTAAATTATGTTGCTTACAAATTGCACTTTTTAAGTAAATTCTTTTTCGATTCACTTTTCAAACTTATCTCCTTGTTGCACTTGAGACTTCTCTGAACTAGTTTTTGTTTATCTAACTGCATACGTTTTTTTTTTTTGGAATACATATAATAAATTTCAGTTCTGCATTGCAAGAAATTTCATGATAAATGAATTAAAAATTTTAAAAATGTTTCATAAATAATTAATAATTGAATATACTACATTTTATGCAATAACATTCTATGCAAGCAGCTTTAACAAGCAAACAATTTTGTTGCAAGAACTTCATCTACCCATCATTTGATTTAATGCTTCACAATTTAAGAACCCTGAATTTATTAAGTCTCCATTGAATATATGTTTTTTTATCAAAACCAACAAATATTTGAAAATTCCAAATGAATACAAAAATATGTATAATTCATACAATTATTCTGCTGAAAATTACTTACAAATGCACAAAAAAATAAATCGCATTTAAAGTAAAATAAATACTGAATTGAATTCGCATCCTTGTGATATAACTAAATCGAAAGCAGTTTCTATTTTTGTGCCAACAATAGTTCAGTGTAAGTTTGAATTGCTGCTTCAGTTTGTGCTGCTGCTGAGCATAAACTAGTTAAGAGGCAAAATTATATGGCACAGATCTCTCCACACGAGACAGACACCGAACGGGGCCAGACACCGAGTGGCGGCGACAGCGTGTTGCAGCCTCATCAGAGACTGCCTGTCTGCAGAAGTTGCAAGTAGGCTGAAGTTGAAGTTGAAGTTGATACCACACGGTTGACTGAGTGAGTGCCCCAGCATGCACCATCATGTGGCATCATCACAACAATCGCTTGAACAAGTAGTCGAAGCGGCGATACTCTATAGTAAGTAAAGTGCAGTATAAATGCGTTATAGTAAACCGATTTAAATGGTTGCCTCTCACGCGATAGCTTTAGCCATAAATCATATGTGTGGCAAGTGGCATTCAGATGGCTGCAAAACTGGGCAAGCAGTTGCCACAGAAACGGGCGGACAGACAGACAGACGGACTGCAGGAGTATAACAAGATGTGAATATTTCTTTTGCACTTATTGTCTGCCTCTCGCTTTGTTTACTGTGCGACTGTGGCACACGTATGTTTATGCCACGGCTTTATTTTTACCTTTTCGGCTAGTCACCTTTTGATGTGGGCTTATCAGATATCAAAGCGCATAACTGATAATGTGGCAAATGGAGGCCACATGGAGCAACAAACAACGCCACTCACAACAGGTGGTTGTCCGCCCCAGTTCCCAGTTCCCAGTTCCCGGTTCCTCGTTTCGCTTCTTTTCTTTTTGTCTCCGTTCCGTCGTATCTCCGCCCTTTGGCTTTCTTCAGTTCCGCTTTCTTTGCCGCCTTGCGGCCTTGTCTTGTCATTTCCTGGGCAATGTGGCCTTTTAACAGTTACCCAGGCAGCAAGCCAACCAACCAACCAACCAACCAACCAGCCAGGCAACCAAGTCAGCCGTTGAGTCGAGCCTGGCAGCTGGAGTTGTTGCTGGCTTGTTATTTACGTTGGCTTTTCCACATGAGATTATCTTGATTGGACCTGACTTGACCTGCTGCAGCCTCAACAACAGCAACAGCAACAGATACTGCTGATGCTGCAGGACATTATGAACTTCAAGGATACCCTATTTTCAACATTTTCTTTCAACATTTTGTTTTTTTTCATTCAAATATTTTTAAGTTGCCAGAAAATTAACTGATCCTTTCATAGTATTATTTCAAAATGTTATGTGGGCCAAACGAAATACAAATATCTAAAGCATTGTTTTAAATACATTTTCATTTTTTCGAAATATTTAATTTGTATTGCTATCAGCTCTTGATTTAATTATCTGATTCGAATATATAATACAAATCAATATTTTATACATACTTTTTTAAGAAGTCAGCAGATTAGGAAATATTTTGTAAAACATATTTCAATTAAATTTTTACTTCAGAAATGGGAAATAATTTTAGATTAACATTCATTAATTTTTCAAATCAATTTTTATTCAAAGGAAATATTGATAAATGCCATATTTCAATTAAATTAAAGGCATTTTGAAGCAGTAATAATATATTTATCGAAAATGATTTCCCAATTGTTATAATGTTTTTTTCATGGGCACATATTTAATAATTGAAACATTGAAAATTAGCATAACTTAATCCACATGTTTGAAAAAGCAAATCATTTAATAAAGTAATTAAATTGTGAATTAATTATAAATGGACATTTGCGCCATTACATTTTATTGTATTTCCGCTTTAGAAATTCGCATTGCATTAACATATAGGAAACAGCTTAAACTACCCTTTGCTAGCGCCGTTTTACAGGGTACAAAAAGGCTTGCCGTGTTTTTCTTTAGCATGCGCTTATCGCCCAGTCTGCTTAGCTTCTCAGTTCTCGCTTTCTCTCTTCTCTCTCTCTCTGTCTCTTTGCCTTTGGTTTTTTCCACGTGAACGCTGCCCCGCCCCCCTCTGGCTGCCCTTCGCCCACTATTTTTCGGGTGGCTTTGCAGTCGGTTCGCTGCCATGTTCCATGCGCTTGTGATTTCAGGCATTTTGATTTGTTTATGTTGATAATGATTACAATGTTTTGCCGTTGTCGTGCTGGCCCCCAGGCCAAGCTCACTGCCACGCCCCCCCACCATTGGGAAGGCTGCTTTACAGTCAATTGGCATATCGCTTGGCAGCTTCGCCTTCCCCTCCTCCCCCTCCAGCTGCTTCTCTTTAGGCAGCGCTTCATTATCGCGGCCATCTTTCAAACGTTGCCAGCATATGTTAGTTTTGCGTAAACTTGAAAAGCTGCTTCACATTGTCAGGGGCGCGACGGGAAGGGGTAACAGCAGACAAGGTAAGAAACACACACACACACACACATGGGCGCAATCTGATTTAGCCTCGACAACGGCAAAAGTGTGGCCTACTTTTGAGGGCGTCCGCCATTCATAAGCACAAGGCGGAAGGCGGAAGGCGGACTCGGGCTGCATGTAAACACAACATCTGCTAAAGCGCAAGAGAGGGAGAGAGGGAGAGAGAGAGGGGGAGAGAGACACACTCTGTGTGTGCATATTTTTGCGTCGTGCTGAGTCTCCACACCTTGTGGCATTTAATATTTGCGACGCTGCCAGCGGCGTTAAGTAGGCGACTCTAACGTATAATGTTTTTCACTGCACTTGCCACTCTTCCCCTTCCCCCTCCCCTTCTCATTCTCATTCTCATTCGCCCACGCAAAAACAAAAGCGAAACGAAATAAAACGAAACGAAAAAAATATACAACGACAACGACAATGTGTGTATGTGGAAGGGAGAGAGCAAGAATAAGCGAAACGCTTTTCGGGCAAATATAATAATGTCAGAGCGTCGACTTGTTTACGCTTTTTGCAGGCTTTTGGCTACAACAATTTATGATTGACCGCATGTCCTGGCGAAACTGTGCCGCACACACACACACCTACACCTACACACACACTTATAGTCTTCTCTCTCTCTCTCTCTCTCTGTGAAATTGGCTAAACGAAACTCTTTTTTGAGCACTTACCTGGCTAAATAATAAAGACTTTTTCACTTGGCGAAGCCTTGAAAATTAAAGCTAATTTAAAAGCTTGCTGCAAATATTTACATGCTCACATTTTTGTATGTACATTTTATTTACTATCTATACGAAGACAATAAGTAAATGACAGAGGATTTTATAATTATGGGTACAATAAATATGCAAATATGTTTCACAAATTATAACTTGACTTTGCCTGCATTAGCCGATATATAAGAATGGTATTCCATAAATAAAACACGACTAGTTTTTAGTGCCACAGAATGGTAGCTTTATATTAAAGTAATAACTTTGAAATCAGTTTTAAATTGAAGATTGGAAAGCTTAAATAAATTTAATGAAATTGCTATATTTATTTAATTTATTTAAAATTGGAAATTGATTCTGATATCTGAAATTAAAGTACATTGTCAAATGAAAATTGGAAAACATTAATTAATTAAATGAAATTATGAGTCGATTTGAAACACTAAAAATAATTACTTTAAATAATCTGAAATTTGAGTAATAACTTTGAAACCATTATATTTGAAATTTGATTGAATTCTGAATTATACAATTAAAAAGGGAAAAATAATATTTCATTATGTGATTAATTTACATAAATTAAAATAGTAGTAATGAAAACTTAAAAATAATTTGAATATGCATTCTCAATTAAGGATTGGAAATTGTAATAAAACTCTGAATTGTAAATTTCAATAAAGTTCGATTATAAATTGTTAGTCGTTCTTGTTAATAATACTGTATACGAATTAGATAAAAAGTTACAGTACACCAGCTGGCGAAAGATGGCAATGAAATTCATGTGGCTTGGCCGGAAGGTCAAAGTGCAAGTCAACAGTTCGAAGTTCGAACTGCGCTAGAGCGATAACTCAGCCAGAAACCTGTTGAGAATAATATAAACGCAATATGAAAATTGCTTGGGGCATTCCCGCAAAATTTCCAAACTTATTCCGAGCAAAGCTCTTGAGTGCAGGAATTAACATAGCTGAATTAATTATTAGAAAACAAAAAGAGAAGTCAACAATTTTCAAATCCCAAAAATCGCAGTTTCTTTAAATTAAAGTGGTCGCAGCGTATTGATTAATCGATATCACAAAGAGGTAATTGATTTACGCTCTTTACTCTGCTAATATAATATATATTGATATATATATTTATTTTCAATTTCATGTTCGCTTTGACTGTTTTTGCCGCACGTTTGCGTGGCATTTAAAATTAATAAAATAATTAAGTGCAGATTACTTTTAACTACTTTTACATTGTGTTCTTTTTTACGCACAACCCACAGATTGACGGATTTTGTTGGACGCCATAAACAATAAAATTAACAATATTTTCGCATTTTATGCGCCCCATCGCCTTCTAATAAAGCCACAACATGACACAGCAGCCGGAACTGAAAAATGTAGAGTGAGAGTGAGAAAAACGCCGGTCATAAATTTGCAATTTGAAGGGCGGAAAAAGGAACACGACACCATTTGACAACAGCAGTAATAATAATAATAATAATAGTAGTAATAGTAGTAGTAGTGAATTTGTAATAATTGTTGGCGATGCAATCAGCAAGGCTGTTTGTTTAAATTAATTAAATTATCATTATAATTGATTAGCTGGCAAATGCAATTGGCCAAATGCCTTTTTCCCATTCCATGCAATATAAATCACAAGTGCATGCCAATAAGGTGAGTTTTCTTTGTGTGTGTGTGCGAGTGTGTGTAAGTGTGTGTGTGTGTGTGAGGGTGAAAAGTGTGCGCATTTTTGTCGCCCGCTGCTCGGCTTTGTGACGGAAGGTGACCAACTTGGACACGACCCGAGACGACCCCAAAGCAGAGGCACAAGAACTAGAACTATGGCTATCAGGACATCGCACACACACACACGCTTACAAACATATATATAAATATATCTTTATATGTATATGGATATATTGTCTGTCTGTATTCAAACGCAGCGGGACATCGAAGGAGCAGCAGCACAATGGACACCCAGGACATCAGTTGGTTTGGAATGGGATTCGAAAAGCATTTCGCAGACAATATGCAAACATATAGCATACTAGACATGCCACAGCACACACACACACACACACACACTCACGCACACCCAGATACAAAGAGATAGTCAGAGAGACAGAGAGAGAGAGAGAGAGAGAGCGATATGAACTCGCTTGTATTGTAAAAAGCTTTTTCACTTTGTCGTCGTCGTTGTCCTGGAGACTGCACAAATATTTGCCTGCTTGGCTTGCCGCCATTGCAATGCTCTAACCGAGACTCTAATTATTTGCATAATGTCCATAATATGCTCTACATATTTGCTCCGTATATTATCCCAAGACCGTTCATTACTTCATCAGCTTGCAAGTGTCGCTTTAGCTAATTGCAATTGCAATTTGCCATTGCAACCATTTTACAGTGCACGAAAATGTTAAAATACTTTCAAAAAAGAAAACTACTGTCGGACTTGAATATTTTTTGAAGCATCATATTAAATGTTTTTCAATTCACAGCACTAAATAAACTCACTTTTTTAAAAAATTACATTTTATCACAAAATTATTAAAAAAAATGTATTAAAAAAGAATTTAAAATATCTTCAAAAATATTCATATTTATTACCAAAAAAATTCAAGGATTTTTCATCAAAGTATTCAAAAATAAAATGTCACAAAAATGTAATATATTATTCATTGATTACGACTAAGAAACAACATTTAAAAAGAATGTTTGAAAACTATATTTTTTCATTAAATTACTCAAATTAAAATTGAGCAAAAGTTTATAAAATTTACGAATATATGTTCGAACTTCTTGTCAAAATTTCAATCCAATCCAAGCAATTCTTTTCTCAATCCATTGCTTTATATGGAACGCCAATCTATTAAGTGTTGTTTTTGGGCTTTTCTTGAAGTTGATAAAAACTAAAATTAAACTTACAACTAAAATCTAAACAAAAACTATATTAATTTCGCGTATTTAATACAATATTAAACTATAAAAAAACATGCACGAATTTATGATTACTTTAATTAATTGCAAATAAATTAAATGTATTCCATTTGAATGAACAGTTTGAATTTGAAGTTTTGTAGCAGAGCATTTTAGAATCTCCAAATAATAATAATATATTAAATATCTGAGGGCGAGCGAAAGATACTGAACAGCGTATGTAATTTAATGAGTATAATCGCATTATAAACATGTCAGCATCTGCAGAATGTCGCCCTTAAGCCAATGCCATAGTGAAGATATCCAGTTGTCTCCCTCTCTCTCTCTCTGTCTCTGTCTCTGTCCCTGGCTGGTCATCTATCTGGTATCTGTGGCACACACGAACTATGTTTTTGCCTGTCGCTGTCGCAGAAGGAAGAGCAGTGTGTGTGTGTGTGTGTGTGTGTGGTTGATATTTATATGAATATGAATGCGCATATATCTAAGCAGGAGCTGCAACTGCCAAAGCACTAGTCAAAAGTGGGCACTGCACATAACTTGTGCCACGTAAATCGAACAAACGAAGCAGCCCATCAGATACAGAAAGAGAGAGAGAGAGAGAGAGAAAGAGTTAGAGATGGAGATGGAGCTGGGGGCAGACAACTCAACTTTAAGATGACCTCGGCAAGCGAGGGGCGAACACACTTGCCACATGCTGGGGCAGCAACAATGGAATACACTGATAAACATGCGCCACAGACGAAGGACATTGCTGCGAGCCACAGATACTCAGATACAGAGCGATGGCGCTGCCAGATACAAGATACAAGATACAAGTCACGAGATGCGAGTTGCGAGATGGAAATGGAATCTGGCAGCTGTACTTTGGATATGCATTGGCGAGTAGTTGCTTAACGGTTTAATGGCAAATAGTTTGGCAAATTTAATTAACAATATTCGAGCTTCGGTGTCACTTCGTTGCCAGCTAATAATCGAGCAATGTTGCTTGCCACACGCCACACGCCACACGCCACATGCCGCACGGAGTGTAGCCAACGATAAACGCCATTATCGCTCATCGATTAACATTCGAATGCCAGGCTGGAATCCATTTGACAATGCATTCCTCAGCAGCTGCAATTTAAATATTAGACACAAATCGGATTTCATTCCTGAGTCAATCATCTCTCAGCATTTGCTAGTCGCAATTAATATCGGCAGTCTTCGAATGCCAATCATCATCTTGACGACTTCTGACGTCTTCTGACACTGACCGACAATTAATTAAATCGACTCCAATTGTTTCCAGTCAATCACAATTGCCATCAACTAACGAAATATCTTTTCCAAATCTAAAGATTGGCAACAAATTTGGCATTAATGCAATTAACAGAATGTGATGCAACAACGAATGTTCAGTATGATAATAAAACTAATTATTTAAATGGGTTTCAAAAAATGTCCAATTAATTATTGAAATATTACTTAATATCAAAAGTCGAGACAAGCGCGGAAAATATTGTAATTGATTTATGCAAATGTTATTTTATCTCATTTATTTTATGCAATTTTCTATATTTATTTATTTGTTAATCTTATTTTATTATTCAGTTACTATAAATATTAGATTACTAAAACCATCGTATTGAAGATTGAGAAGCAACAGGGAAATATTGTTTTTAATTTTCTGCAATCTAAACAAATAGTGATATGTCATTTATGCAATATTATTTTACTATCAAATATAAATGTTATTTTAATAACACTGTTAAATATCAAAAGGTTAAGAACAGACTGGAAAATATTGTTATGAATTTTATGCAATCTAAAGAAAATACTTGTGTGTTAAATATGCAATATTATGCAATTATTAAATATAAATGGAAAATTAAGTTTTTAATTTGTTACAATCTAAACAAAAAGTTAATTATGCAATGTTATTTTATTATAGTATTTAAATGTTAGCTTACTTATACCGTAAAGGGCTTAGTAACGACTGGAAAATATTGTTAAGAATTTTATGCAATCTAATAATATCTAAAATAGTTATATGGGAAATATGCAATATTATTTTATTCTTAAATATAAATGTTAGTATACTATTACTATAAAATGTTAAAACTTGTATATTGGAGATAAAGAAATGACTAGAAATTATTGTTACTAATTTTACACAATGTACAAAAATATTATTTTATTATAAAATATGAAAAACAGACTGAAAAACATTGTTTTTAATTTTTGTCATCTAAATAGTTGTATGTTAATAATGCAATAATATTTTACTATCAGATGTTACTTGGCTTACTTGCAAATCATTGTGGATGCGTTGTGTGGATAAAGTGCGAGTTATTCGAGCGAATTAATTAAAAACAAATGAAGCTGGTCAAGCGGCTCTTGAGCATTGTGCATTGGGTGGCCAGTTGCAGTTGTTGTTGCTGTTATTAAGAGATATGCAATAAAATATTTAATTGGAATTAGTCGTATGCAAAGCTGGCAACTTAAGTGTATTATCGAAGTAATCTCAGAGAGCAGAGAGCGCGATGGCCACTCGTAGCCTTGGCACTTGAAGGACACATCGAGGATCTGGCTGTCAAAGCTGAAGAACTATAATGATGGATTAAACATGAGCTTTGCGACACTACGAGTGAGAGAGTGTGTGTGCGAGTGTGTGTGTGTGTGTGTGTTTGTGTATTTAATGTTCAGTTCAAGAGGCACTTGCCACAAGAAAATGCTTCACTTGGCAAGCAGTTGAGCTGCAACAACTTAATGAATTTCTAATCATCATATGCATGACAACTGTGTGTGTGAGTGTATGTGTGTGTGTGTTGGGTGTGTGTGTGTGTGTGCGAAGCAGCAAATATGCCACATGAAAACTTTACCATTTACTTTGCTAATTTAAATCTCAGAGGCACCAACAGTTTACCTACAATTGTGTGTGTGTGCGAGTGTGTGTGTGTGTGGTAAATAGTTTACATTTGACTATTTACCACACATTGAACAACAGTTGCATAACTAAACAATACAAAGCGACCGACTGCGGTCGCCCCTAAACTGACCGAAGCACAAAGCAGCACGACGAAGCGGCGGCGCAAGGAGGAAGGGGAGCAGCCTAACTGTAACTGCAATTTTAACTATGTCACACACACACACACAAAGACACACAGACAGAGCGAGTCAAGCAGCTGGAGAGATAGCAACGGAACGCAACGACGTCAACGGCGACACAAAGCAGAGCAGAGACATGGCAGAGAGCAGTCGAGTGGCACTCCATTAAACCCATAAGTACACCTATTAATGGTCAAAAAGGAGGCGGACAGCGAGAGAGGAGAAGAGGGAAGAAGAGGGGAGGAGAAGCAAACGGAGTAACGGAGCGAAGAGAATGCGAAATCAAAAGCACAATATTACACTTTATACTTTTGCCACATTACAAAATGGAATGGTGAGCGAGAGCGAGAGCGAGAGCGAACTAGTTGTGTGCGAGCGAGACGGAGTGAGCCACTCGTAATGTAACTCATCTTAAGCACATTAAGCCAAGAACAGCGGGCAGCCGGCCCGAATGATGATGGCCACAAAAGCACAGCTACTGCGGTCTCACACACACACACACACACACACACATACGCATGTGTATATGGATTAAAAGTCCATCAAAATGTACATAAAAGTCATTGACTTAACAGGCTCTCGACTCTCGCCACCTGAGCGAAATCTTGAGGCATCATCATACGCATATACTACACACACACACATACATATATGTATGTATATGTATATATGGATATTGTTGTCTCCCTCTGTGGCCGCATCGGATGGCTGATTTCACATGCCGCACGACAACACTGCCGCTCGCGTGTGAAATTAAATTGTTTGTTGCTTCGCGCAAAATGAGAATAAAGCCCTCGTTGTTGTTGGCCACAGTGACACTGACAGCCCGCCCCCTCTCCACTCTCTCCACTCTCTCCACTCTCCTCTCTCGTCTGGGGTGATGAAATGCCGCCGAGCGTCTGTCACCTGCCGGCTGCGGTCGCCTTCTCCACTTCTCCACTTCTCGCTGCCTCTTTTTTTTTCTGCATTCTTTTTTGCGATCCACAATTTGTGGCAAGTCGCGTTAGCGCACCTGGATTGAGTTGTTGGCCGCTGCCACGAGCGCAACAAAAAATAGCTGCGGTTAGTTCGCACAAATATGGCGACGAAAACTCACTCCAAATCTCTGGCAATCCATTTTAAGCCGATCGCCAAAACTTTGCACAGCAACTTATAATTTCCATTTAAATAAATTGAAAAAACTTCACTGCAAAACTCTGACATTTCAGTTTTGTCTAAAAGCTATTTCGATAATGTTTCACATTTAAGTTTTTCCTAAAATCAGTTCACTAGACTAAGTTGCCATTCAATTTTGAACTATACAATACTTATTTCATTTTAAATTATATTTTATTTTAATCTTCAAAATAAAGAATTCTAGAGAAATTTGACAACAACAATTCGTTTCAGAGATATGTTGAAATTGAACTAATATCTGATCAAATTAATTAATTAGTTTATTGATGCTATTTTTGCTAATTAAATAGAGTTACAAAATAGAGTTTAAATAATCAAAACGATTAAAAAATATGCTACTTTAAATAATAAAATGTTGGTTTAATTCACAGATTAATTTCATGCGAAAATCATAATGTAGGTTTTATTTTTACAAAGCAACTTTATCTACAAAAAGCAGACTTCAACGTTATGCGGTCAAATATATTTAAAAATATTTCGAAATGAATTTATTACAGAAATTTAAATCTATTTTGTATATTAACAAAATTTGCAATAAAAACGGAAAGGCAAGAATTAAATATGCAAAATATTTAGTAATAAATTTGATTTTATATTTACAAAATTTGCATTACGTTCAATGCTACTCGAACAGCAACAAAAGAAGCTATTTAAAAATAGTTCGAAATGAATTTGATGTAGACATATAAATCTTTGTTTTATATTAACAAAATATACATTACGTTCAATGCACAAAATGAAGGTATTTTAAAAATATTTCGAAATAAATATGATGCAAAAATGTTGCTGTGTTGCACTGCAAGACGGACAGACAATTGAGTTGAGTTGAGCTGAGCTCAGTTAAGGATTCGAGTCGTCCTTGGACGTTGGAGCCTTGTTGCAAATTGTTTGCTGTAACATGTTGATATCAAGTACG
This sequence comes from Drosophila ustulata, assembly GCA_035047365.1. Lineage (NCBI taxonomy): Eukaryota > Metazoa > Arthropoda > Insecta > Diptera > Drosophilidae > Drosophila > Drosophila ustulata. Next base: position 12,570,977 of record JAWNPT010000080.1, read on the forward strand.
AATAGATAGCCTCCAAAAGCGAAGCTTGTCCTCGTTGTTGTTGTTTTATTGATGCTGCAAATACTGGTGAAATTTTGCGGGCCATATATCATTCTGGCGTCGGCCATGAGAAGGACTTTTGTAATGAGTCGAGCATGATTTCGGTTGATTTTGTTGCTTCTTCTTTTTTCGAGATGCAAAAAACAACACAAAGCACACACGGATAGATAGATGGAGAGATGGCGAGATACATATTCGGTTGGATGGGGAGAACTACACGCACAATGCTCGTAAAATGCCAGTCATTCAATTTGGCCAAGGACTCCCCTTTGACCCGCTTCACAGGTTGCCACGGCAACTCTGTTTAGCTCTGCTCCATAATAAAGTGTACAACAATTATGCTGTGGTTGCGCGTTATGTAAAACCGCCCCTTGCCACACCTTCGATTGTTTTTTGTAGGCCGTTGGCTATGCGCGAGTTTGTGCAACACGATTTTGTCTTGTATCACACACACACACACACACACACACACACACACACACACACACATGCGGCAAACACGTACTTATTACGGCGGGCATTCATCCATCACACGTACGCAGCTTGCAACATTTTACTTACTTTATTGGTAAATTCCAGCTGGCAGTCAGGCAACAACCTCAACACTCAACAGCTCCGCATCACGGCCACTTGAAGCGTTCGCCGCCCTCCGCCCTTCGACCTCCGACCTCCGCCCTCCGCCCTCAAAATGACGCCTAACAATGCCAAACCACGAATCGCTCCCTTGCCCCACAGGGGCATAAATGCAAAATGTATTCGCAGAGCATGAAACATATTCAATGGCGAAAATAACTGCAATTGCATCTGTGGCATCCACCTATTCGAGTGCATTCGTGTGTGTGTGTGTGTGTGTGTGTGTGCCACACATGAATATAGGGCTGCAGGATATATATATTTCCATTCGCTTGGATTCTAATTTGCGAGGGTTTAACTGCAACTTCCAATTGAAACAACGAGCAGCCAAAAGAAAGCAGCCGCTTCGTCTCTCTTTGATGTGGCATGAATTTCTTATTGCCCCACTGGCCACACTTGCCACCCTGGGGCAGGCAAAGACATTGCAACATATCCGCTTCGCCAGTGGCAAGTTAAATTAATGCCAAAACTATCAATTACTCAACACCATATAAAATGAGATTTTTCGATTAATTACAGCTCATATTCTAACATTTTGTCTAAGCAATAAAAATCGCCCAAACTTTGATGAACTACTCTATAGATCTTCATCTTTGTAGCAGCTTACTTAATGTACATTTTATATAATTTATTTCATATATTTATTTGGTTTTGTATTTAATTTTTACTTCTTTATTCATGAAACTATTTATGTGTGGGCAGTTTTGAATATTATTTATCAATTGCATTTATCTTCTGTATTTGTTGTAATATATTTTTCCATTTCACGTGTTCAAATTATTTGATAAATTTGCATATTATTTCCATATTTTGTTTTAATTTTTTTTTTTTTAATTTAATTTATTTTTCAATTTTATGCATTTCGCTTTTATTTAATTAATTATTACAATTTTATAGAAATTTATTTTAATAATATTTTTCTTATCTTTTTTCATTTATTTGATGAATTTTGATATTTTTAAAAACATTTATTTTTATCTATTCGATTTTTCACACATTTATGTATTGCATGTTTTTACTTTGTTTCATCAACTGCATTTATTTAGTTTATTTGATGTAATTTATTTCCATGTATTGTACGCATATGCGTCACTTATAAATTCGTAATATATCTTAATATATATAAATCTCGTGTCACAATGTTTGTCCTCAATGGACTCCTAAACCACTTAACCGATTATATTAAAATTCGCACATCATGTGCAGTTCGATCTAACTTGAGAGATAGGATAGTTTAAATTAAAAAAAAAAAAAAAAAAAAAAAAAAAAAAAACTTTAGCCACAGCAACGCGTGGCCGGGTCAGCTAGTATACTATATATATATTCTGTAAATTCTGGAAAATGTTTCGCAATAACATTTTGACACTCTCGAGTTGCAGCTGGGAATTTTGTGGCAAGACTCGGAGCCGTAATCCAATTGGACTCCCTGCCATTAGGTGCAACAGAGAAGCAGCCACAAAATGCGGCGTTGTCGAGTCGACAACTCATATTGTGACATTTGTGAATTATTGGAAACTCGGCAAATGGAAATGGGGAATATTCCGGGCATTGTTCTTACGTAATGCCCGTTGTCAACTCGTTTCAAGGAGCTTAGCCTCTGCAGCTGTGTCGCCTCCCTTCATAATTGTGTCGAATGGACCACAGAACTTTTGTTTAATAGACCCAATCACAAATGTTAACCCCTCCACGCCCCCCCCCCACACACACACACACACACACATGGCACACACTCTTATCTCAAGTTTCATTCAATTATTGTTAAGCACCTCAAGTTTTCTTAGCCACACACCGCAACACGCCCACACGAGCCACGCCCACACAGCCCGCCCACGCCGCCAGAAGATGCCGGCAGCCCAAAACGAGGCCACAACAACAACGACAACAACAGCAGCAGCAGTAGCAGCAGCATTAAGTGAGCATGCTGAACTTGAAGATGCCCTGTAAATTGATACAAAATTATGAAGTGTCAAATTTTAATTTTAATTTATGATTGAACTTGACATAAAATCTATAACTACTAATATTTTAAAAAAATTTTAATATTAAATTAAAATATCGGCATTTTCGAAATTAATTCCAATTTCAGATTTCTGCTTTAACCATTTTGAAAGAAAGTTAAAATATTGATTGAAGTTCTTCATAGTAAAGTTCTAGAATAATTCCAGTTTCTAAAATGAGAAATAAAATCTAGAATTTCAAAATTTAACCCAGAACGTAAATTTACTAAATGGATTTACATTTAAGATTCCTGCTTTAATCATTTTGAAAGAAAAGATTTGAAATTAAGTTTAAAATCTTGAATGAAATTCTTAATTATAATGTTCTGGAATAATTCCAGTTTTAATTTTAGCCATTATTAATTTAATTAGCAGCAAAAACTTTCGAAAATGATGAATAAAATCTTGAATGAAGCATACAATTAAACGCATTTGAAAACTCTTAAGTTTGTTAACATAAAAATAAAAATTAAAAAATAAAACAAAATTTTAAGCTTAAACCAAGCACCAAATTATCGAATAATTAAAATTCAAAATTTATTTTTGTTAAGCAAAACTTTTTAAAATGTAGCCAAGAGCATGAATTCTATTTTTATTTTTCTTTTCATAATAATTTTCAATTTATTTCAGATTTTTACTAGCATGAATTCTAACGCAAATATTTCATTTGAAAATAATTGAAATTCTTAACTTAATTTTTCGAATTCCAGAATTTTGTTCTAGCTTCAAGAACTTGAATTTTCTGGCACGCAGTGTACGATAGCTGTGCATAGCCTTGCAGTCCATGCGTGCCGGGTATATCCACAACAACAACAACAACGACACAAAGAGTTGTCAACAAGCGAAGCAATAGCACAAAACAGCAATTGCTCTGTGGTTGTTGTTGTTGTTGTTGTGGTTGCTCGACTTGTTGTTGTTGTTGTTGTTGTGGCTGTTCTGCTCATTACTGTTGTTGTTGTTGTTGTTGTTGTTGTTGTCGTTGTTGCCGTCTGTTCTTTCTGCAGTTGGGCAAAAAATGTTGGCGCAGAATTCGCATGTTGGCCAAATGACGCGCCAATGTCCACACACTCGACCAGACCACCAGACGTCCACACAAACACACACACACATGGACACACACACACACACACAGAGCTACATGGATTTGTTGCTGTTGGGGCCTAGACGTCATGGTGAGCGCGACTCCCATGGCGCGACCCGACGAGCTCCTGCGGCCTGACACCAATACTAATGCCTGCGATTAACATTCGCAATGCTCTTCGGCCATGGTCTGCTCCCCTCTACCCCTCTACCCCTCTACCATTTTCCTTTCCCCTAGCACATTCCAGCTGAAATGAGAACGAGGAGCAGCTTTGCAGTTGAGGCTACTGCTGAAGTGACGAGAGCTCAGGCAGCAGATTGCAGAGGGAAGCAGTAGTGATGAGGGAAGAGCTGTGAGGGAAGCGCTGTGAAGGAGGAGCAGTGAAGAAGGAGCAGTGAAGGAGGAACAGAAGAGGTGAAGAAGGAACAGAACCGGTGAAGGGAGCAGTGAAGGAGCAGATAGTGACGAGCTGTGAGGGAAGAGCTGTAGAGGAGGAGCAGTGAGGGAGGTCTAGCAAGGGAATAGCAGTGAAGGAGGAGCATTAATAGAAACAGTGAAGGGAACAGTGAAGGAAGAGTAGTGATGGGAGTAATGAAGGGAGTAGTGAAGAAGGAGCAGTCAGGGAAGAGCTGTGAAGGAGGAACAGAAGCAGTGAAGGGGACAGCGAAGAAGGCACAGTTGCTAGCAAATCGAAGAGGGAAGCTTCAAACCTATAGTCAGGAGCAGCAACAGAGCAGAGCAACCGCAGAAATACTCGTAGGCGCAGAGTCACCAGCAGGATGAAACAGGAGCAGGAGTAGAGCAGAATGTGGAGGCGACTCTCGCAACTGAAGCTCAAGCCGCAAGTGTAAAAGGAGATGGAGATGGAAGTGGACGTGGAAGTGGAAGTGGAAGTGGTGGAAGTGGAAATGGGCAATGGAGAGGCAGGTGATTAGGGGGCCATATGAGCATGGACACACGTCCGGCTACACGTACCGAACACGGTTAGGACACGGTCAGAAACAGCAACAGCAACAGCAACCGAAAACCGAAACTGAAACAGAAACTGAGCACATACCTATAATGTAAGCCGCATGTTCACACACACACACACACTCGCACACACACACACCGAGTCGCATATGTTGTTATAAGTTTGGCAGCAAAAATGTGCGATAAACTACTTGGCACTTGGCAGGCGGCTCAGTCGACAACGACAACGAACGAGCAGTGGAGGAGTGGAGGGTAGGCAGAGGGTCAGAGGTCGCCCACGACACGACCGAAATGGCGGCATGTCTCCTCGCAGGCTGTGCCACAAATCAGGGCTGCACAACCACAGGCAAAAAAACGAATAACAGCAGCGTGCAAGCGTGCTCGACTTCGAAGAACCCTGTAAAGGTTATACGCAAAAGAATTGCTGTGGAAACACAGAGAAGCACAAATATAAAAGGCGGAAACTAATGAAATGAGAGTGCAGCAAATACAGAGTGACATCGACTTTACACGACCCTGCATAAAAAGCTACAAGAAAACGAGTTTAATTATTAATTCCATGTTATTAACAATTCTTTTTTTTTTTTCTAAATGTAAATATTTTCAATAGTTACCAAATTTTAATTTGATCTGATCTTACACGCCTTAAACTCTACTGAATAAAAAAAGAAGCAAATATTTTAAGAGATTAAGCAAAACCTAAACGATGGCCATAAAAGTCAGTTAGTAATGAAACTGCAGCAAAGTCGAAAGAAATTAGAAAATATAACTCCAAGGGCAATTTAGTTAAATGTGCCACATATTAGCATGCAGGCGAATTCAGCTAAAGTTCGTGGCGAAGCAGCTCGACTTTGTTGCATAACATTTTGGAGCGCGTTGGCAGCCCTAAAAGGTCGACACGTAATTCGCATAACTTCACTATACTTTACGCCTATTTCACATAAAACTCCCCCCCCCCTCGAAAAAACGAAAAATAAGAAGGACAGCAAAGCCAAAAAGGGGTATCAGAGCCAGCTGTCTGTGTGCGTGTGTCTGAGTGTGTGTAACGCACGTTGGGCGCCAGAGCGTCAGGTTCTTGAGTGGAGTTTATTTTCAGTGCGGTTTGATTTTATGCAAATGATTTTGCGACGAGTCGCATGTAAAAGGGGCAACATCGAAGCGATGTCTGTCTGTCGAACCTTGCTACAACTTTCATTCAAATCAATTCGACACGCCGACAGAGACAGCAACAGAGAGAGAAAGAGAGAGAGAGAGAGGGGGATGCAGAAACAGCAAAGTTGGCTAGCAAAATGCGAGAAAAGGCGCCGTTTTTGCGACGCTTGTCAAAAAAAAAAACATTGCCAACAACAACAGCAAAACTAGCAACAACAACAACAACGAGAGCAACAAAGACACTGACGAGCAACATTTGAATGTCGTCGTTTTGGGAATGACACAAAAACACACATCGAGACAGTGCAGGATATGCAAATAGTCAAAGGACATTCCGCTCTTGACCTTCCCGTTCGGCTGACGGGCCGCAAGAAGCCGCGAACTTTGACCTTTTAATCGACATCACGCCCATAAATTACACTTACATAATGTGCGCTCTGTGCCCAATAAATATGAACCAACAACAAAATGCTTCATTTGCATTCCATTTAATTCTTTACGCCATTAAATCGACGGCGTTAACTTCACCCAAAAAAAAAGCAAAAACTACTCGACTCGCTGTAAGCTGAATAAGTAGTGATAATTCTGTAATTCTGCAATTGTCGACGAACAAATATACTTTTAAAAACACGTTAAATTCGCTGATTAACATTCGCACCTCAGCACTTAAAATTAACGAACAGACTCATTTTCTCGTAATTCCCACTTTAATTAAACGAATATTGAAGAGCTGCCAATAAAAGAAAAAATCCAAATCAGAAAATGCAAATTTTAAAAAAATCAAACTAAGCTGCCAATTCTTTTCACTCTAAATTTAAATAGTTTTTGAAGAATTGCCACGAAAAATGTAAACTACAACATTTATGTATATGAAATGTCAAAAAATACTTATAAAAATAAATAATAACCACGTAGACGTTGCTGTTAATATGGCAATTATATTCCTTTCAAATTAAAAAAATATGTTAATAATATAAAATTAAAAATATAAAAAATTATATAAAATTGTAATAAAGCAACATTAAATTAAGCTTTCTCTTATATGGCAATATTATTCACTCCAAATTTAAATCGAAATGTTAAATAAAATAAAATTAAGAAAATCCAGTGCTATGCTCTCTAAATTTAAATGCATTTAATACTAAGAAATAAATGTAATTAACAAATACAAAATAATGTGCTCCGAACTAATTAAATGCAAAGTATAATAACGCAAAATTAAATAAACTTAAATAATATTAAAAAAAACTGCCAAGAAAAAAAGAAAATCCGAGTTCAGAAAATGCAATTAGTAAATGAAAAAGAATTTAAATTAAATTGAATTATACCTCAAGGAAGTTGAAAATGTAATAACAAAGTGTAATAACACAAAAGTTAAATCAAATTAAATTAAATTAAGGAGACAATTAAATAACTATGCAAATATGTTAACGGATATTTGGTGTATTTTATTGCTTAGCCAAATGAAGTTTACTCGATAATCGACATATTTTAATAGTTATTACAAGTTTGTCAATTTAATTGCTGCATTTCATCAGCTCAGTTCGTAGCTAGACTTTTGACAAGCACTGTCGTTGTTGCATGCTACGTGTGGCGTGTTTATTTGAAGGTTAAAAATGCATAAACTTTGCCACAACCCACAACAAATAGATAGCGAGAGGGAGAGATTTTAAGGGACTGACAGAGAGAGAGAGAGATAGAGAGAGGGAGAGGGAGAGGGAGAGAATGTCAGCGATACAGAGCACGTTTTTGCTTAGTTATTAATATTTAAACTTGAAATTTAAATGCAATGCATGAAACGCAAATGATCGAAGCAAGGCCAACAACAATAACACAAAAGTGAAATTACAATTTCTCTCTCTCTCTCTCTCTGTCTTTGTCTTTGTCTCTCTGTCTCTGTCTCTGCCTTTGCCTTGCCTTTGTTTTTTTATGCTCTCTGTAAATAGTTTTTTGCCTCTGTGTGTGTGTGTTTGTGTGTGTTTGTGTGTCCCTCTGTGCGTGTGTATTTGTGTTTGTTTGCTGTGCGGCCTTGTTGTTGTTTCAGCAATATATTAAAATTCAATTTAATACAATTTCAATTGTCGGTGCGTGCGTTTCCGATAGAAGCGAGCAGAGGCAAGAAGGGGACGAAGCGATCAGTGATGCCAAAAAAAGCAAAGCTGCTGTCGATGGCTAGCGAAATAAAGCTAAAAATATGCAAACGAAAGCTAAAAATAAATGTTAGAATGTGGTTTAAAGTGTAAGAAGCTTGAATGGATTTTTAGTGTGATGTTATTACAAATATTAATTTTTTTGATTTGCAACTTATAGTTAAATTCTTATACATAAATAAACAAAGATAATTAATCTTTAAATACCATCTAAAGTGTAGATTTTTGTAATTTTAATTACTATTTTTATTCGTAACTTGAAAATAAACACTTTAATTTTTATTTGCAACTTGTAATTCAATTCATTTACATAAATACACAAAGATAATAAATGTTAAAATACGGAGTAAAGTGCAGATCTTTAATGTGATGTAATTTATAATTATTTTTTATTGTTATGCGTAACTCACAAAAAATGTAATTCAATTATACCTAATATTATTTTTATTTGCAAACTTTTAATTAAATTCTTACCTCAAATCTGATATGTAAATTATATTCATTTAATATTCGGCGTGCCCTTATCGCATTTCACAGAAAATAAAACTGAACAGCAGACTGAATAAAACATTGCTGTCAAATTGCATGTCAACAAAAAAAAATATATTTTACGGGTATATGTTACATATAAGTATTATTTTACCAGTTGATGCGTGAGTAACTTTAGAACAAAGTTGCATTAAAAAATTAGTTGCGTAAAAAAGCCATCGATATGCTGTCAAGCTTTTGAAAAAAAAGCCAGAATTCGTGGTGCGCGCAGTTGCCAAACTTCAGCAGCAATCGAACTGCACAAAAAAAAGCCAGATTTCGGAGCAAAACAAAAAGCGAAATCGCCAGCACTCGGACAGCGATAGCCAAGGAACCTTTTCCAACAAAATGGCAAAAGGTGTTGATATATCAGAGTGTGTCTGTCTACTATATATGTATATGTATATGTATTTGTATTTGTATTTGTGTGTATTGGAAGTGTGTTTGTGTGTTTGTGTTTTTTGCTGCGCTTTGTATGCAAAGCGTGCGAGTTGCCGTTGCTGTTGCTGTTGCTGTTGCTGTTGCTTTATTTATGCAACGGCAGCGTCCCTTGACTGATATTTGCATGCAGCACTGCCAGCGACAAATTTTGTGGCAGTTGCTGCTGCCAGTCGCTTAATGATGAGCCCAAAACCTGAGCCCAGCTAGGCAAGAGTCGAGGTCATTTTGTGTCATGTCAATTGCTGCTGCTGTTGTCAGTATTGTTGCTGTCGTTGATGTTGCTGCTGCTGCTGCTGCTTGTTGCAATTTGCATTTCATTTTGGCCTTTGTCGTCCGAAATGTCATTAAATTAAAGGCCAGCCCCGAAAATCAAAAATCCACAAAATCTAGAAAGGCAAAAGTTGTTGTTGTTGTGGTTGTTGGCAACGAAAATTCGAAAATGCTGCGAAATGTTGTAGATAAAGCAACACAGCAGCATAACTTTTGTACTTTTTGCTGGCCTGTAATTCACATGCTTCAATTTCGAGCAGATGTGTGTGTGTGTGTGTGTGTGTGTGCGTGTGTGTGTGTGTTGACCACACAAAAAGAAGTGGCAAATTCAATGCACAGCCTTTTGCGAGTATTTAATAATATTTTGCAAGACTATTACACATGGTCAAGAGCCTTATGGGCTTAGGCATGCTTATAAATTCACACACACACACACACACACACACACACACACACACACACACACACACACACACACACACACACACACACGCACTCGACACACACACACACTTGCATACATAACCATAAAGCTAAAGCGTTTATTTTAAGCATTTAGAGAAATTAGAATAAGCTGCAAAAGAAACAAAATATGCAAACTGAAAACTGAGAACTGCAAAAACTCAATTCAACTATTGTCCAATTAAAATGCAATCAAATCGAGAAAATATATTTTGCACAAAATATTGCAAGTGATAATTGGGTTTTGCCAACGACCACAATAAAATCCAACACAAATGATATTCATAAGCATTATTATTAATCGCCGGCAAAACCAAATTCAATAATACAATAAAAACTCGCATCCTCTTTCAATGTTGCAACTTCCTTGAAATGTTTTTGCTGCATTTTTAATACCCTCATTTTTAATTATGTTTATTGAGTTATTTAAACTTTTTAATCTTGCATTTTGATTTCCACTATTTTGCTTTTGTTGAACCACTTTTTTCACTTACTTTCTAGTTGGCAGGGAAGCTTATTATTATCGTTCTATTATATTATATTATTCTATTATTTACGATTAATTAATTTAATTTTTTACTTTATTTCATTAATTTTGTGCTTAAATGCTACTAATAGAATACGAAAATATAAATTATTAATTGCGCTTAACTGTGGAAAAATTGTCTAATTTATTTCGCCTTCCTTCGAACAATTATTTGTATTTTTCAAGTATTAAAATTATTTTTATTTGATTTCTGTTATTTTATTTTAGAATATTTACTATTAAATAATTTAATTTTTTATTTCATTTCATTAATTTTGTGCTTAAGTGCTACTAATAAAATGCGAAAATATAAATTATTAATTGCGCTTAACTGTGGAAAAATTGTCTAATTTATTTCGCCTTCCTTCGAACAATTATTTTGTATTTAATTTATTTTTCTAATGCTGCTAATGAAGTGCAAAAAAATATAATATATAATGTTATATAACTGAAAACTCATGAATTTGAAAAGCAACTTTTATTTTTGCATTTATGACATTTTGAAATTCAAAAAGTGAATTAAAAATTGAGCATGATTGTGAAAAATTGTCTAGTTTAATTCTTCTGCACTATTTTATACTATATTTTTTGTACTTCATTTTCAAGTGCTGCTAATGAAATGCAAACAAAATAAAAGTAATAGATGTATTTGTAATTTAATTACATTTAAAGGCGCCGCAACTGGTTTTTACTAAATCCAATAAATGCACAAATATTAAACAGAATTTTGGTCATACTCAATGAATGATTACAGGGTATTTTGGGTGTGCAAAAGTCACACAAGCTGAAAGAGATGCAAAGCAATGCATCTTGTGCTTTCATAATTCCAAGGAAATTAATGCTGTTGCAGCTTTGCATACGAGATTTGATTCTTTTGTGGCAAGTCTTCTCTCTCTCTCTCTCTCTCTCTCTCTCTCTCTCTCGCTCTGAGGCAAGTCAGTGTCAGCATATGGTAATTAGACATTGTTGCTGGTCTCAGCTACTTTCGATGGCTTCCACTCTATCTCCAACTCGCTCTCTCTGGTCGGAAACTGCCAATCAAAGTTCATTTTGTTGCAGGCAGCTTTGTTGCCACAAGAGGTGCCCAAGGTGTGTGTGTGTGTGTGTGTGTGTGGCATGTGGCATGTGGCACTCATGGTGCAATTAGTTCGGATGCGGCACCAATCAAATGCGGCCTGGGGTCAAGCCGGCAAATGCGCAATTTTAAAAATGCAGCACACAATTTTTGCGGCCATATTCACACTTTTACAGCTCACTGGGCGACCCCAGAGAGAGAGAGAGAGAGAGTGAGAGAGGGAGAGGGAGAGTTAAGCAAATGAATGAGCAACAAGAATTACAATCAAGTTGCCTCAAAATGCATAAACGACTCGACAAAGGCGAAGGGGTCGAGGAGAGATAGAAATGGAGATGGAGATGGAGAAGTCAAACAGTCAGCAGGCAGGGGGTCAAGGGTCACAGCCCGTCCTCTCCGCTGTCCTCTCATCAACATCAACGTCGTCGTCTCTTCAACTCTCATGATCGTAATTTACTATTCACAAAATATTCAAAACTACTGCACAAGTGACACTCAAATGTCTTTTCGCAGTCCCAGCCAGAGACGCCCATTTACCCCGCCTTCAAAGCATCATCATCATCATCATTATCATCATTATCATCATCATCATCAGCCTCAGCATCGTCTGGCAAGCGCCAAAAGTGTTTTGCTTTGTTGTGCTCTGTGTTTTGTTATTGTTGTTTTTGGGGGTCTGCTGAAAGGGTATGACAATTTGAACAAGCAGCTTGTGGCAGACACCGAATCCGTTGGAAGAACAAACATTTCACCAGCATTTTGAAGCGCATTCCATTTCGCAATTACGTGCAATTTTCGATGGCATTCGAGTAAACAGCAATGTGCAAAAATTAATGCAAAACCAGCTCTCGAAATTCATTGCATTTTCGCAAATCAAGCATCACTTTGTCAGCTTTGAAGTGGACTCTAAAATCGAAATTGTTTAAAAGTAAATACATTGAAATATTTGTTATACAGTTACAGTTGATAAAATTACTGAAAATTACTCCAATTACATTCGAAGACAATTAAAATAACATAATATCAATAAAATATAATTTTTAATAGTGTTTACAAGAAGCTTAAGCTTTAACTTATATTATTTTATATTGTCTGCTATACTTTTAAATTGCATTCCATTTTTAATTTGTTGTAATATTTATTGTGTAATAAAAATATTTCCAATTGCATTTGAATCATTTTGAAACTCTTGCTTTCAATTGACTTCAATCAATTGAAATAATCTCGCAATGATGAAACACAATTTTGAATACCATAAAACCTTTTTCATTAATTTGATTATCTATTTATTGATTGCTCAAATATATCACTTTAAACTACACTTCCTACTAATATTAGTATTAATTGTATCATTATGTTTAATGATGAACAAATTATAAATACAATTTGAAAACGCTTTTCTTTTGAATTTAAAATACTTTTCTACAATTTAGGTTAATTATCTGTCTATTTTAATATTTAGTTGTAATTAAAATTACACCAAACTTGTTTCTGCTGAGGCCTTCGACTTGCTTTCGAATCATTGTTGAATACATTTAATTTCCATACTGTAATCAATCGAGATAATTTTGTGGAGCTAAAAGCGAGTGGTTTATCTTTGACGAAGCTTAATTTAATGCACTTTCGCATAAACTAATTAAATGGTGGCGTTGCATAGCGCAAATGGTTGCAATTTGCACAAGCTTCTGTCTGTCTGTCTGTCTGTCTGTCTGTCTGTCTGTCTGTCTTATTAGTTGAGTTGACTTTTCTTATAATGTTGCTTAGGAGATCCCAAGACGTCGCTGCAGGCGGCAGAGACAAAGCTTAATTAGCCGACTTCTCCATCGGATTCTCTCGCACACTCTCTCTGCGAGCCATGCAGACTTCCGCCATCAAATTTTCTTAAGCGAAAACAAAAGTTTTTGTTGGCCCAAAGTTGCTGCAAAAGCGCATTCAAATGTCGTTTACATTTAACTACAGCCTCCATCTCCCTGTCTCTCTCACACACACTCTCTCTCTCTCTCTCTCTCTCTCTCGCTCTCTCTCTCTCTGTTGCTCTTGGTTGGTCTTCTTGGTGGCCTGTTGACCCCGTCTCCATTCACGTTTGTGCCACGCTTGTTATTGTCGACTGCTGCTGCATGATTCAAGTGAAAATAGTTTTGGCCAAAAGCCGGAACACACACACACACACACTCGCACACACACATTTACATTCGAGCCGAGTTCAAAGTGGGCAGCCCACAAAATTGCGTTAGCAAATAAGTGAAAGGAGTTTGTTTCACTTTTCCATTGACTTAAATGTATCGCCCACAAAGTAAGCGGGGATCGGGGAGCAGAGTTCCAGAATTTATCTGAGCCATGCTCGCCATATTCACTTATGGCCAGTCAAAGCATTTGAGAGCTGCCCAGCTCTTATACCCTGCCAAACTCCGGGAGACTTGGCTGAAACAGCAGTTATTTCTATTTACACTAAAGTATTCGATTTTAAATCTAAAACTTTCAAGTTTCAATTTGCTTATTTTACTTTAACTAACGACTCTTGATAGTTGGCTATAAAATAACAAAATATTGAAATAAATAAAATGCTGAAATGAACAAATAAAATAAATACAAAACGGAATAGCGCATTGAAGTGACTTAAATAAAAAAGCAATAAATACAAAAAATGATAAGCAAGAAGAGCAAAAGACGTTAAAAATAGAAACAATAAAAAATAAAAATAATTAAATAAAATGAACAAAAATAATAAAAAACAATACAAATGAAATAAAATAAACGGAGAACTAAAATAAAAGCATACAATTGATAAATAAATCAAAAGCATGAAAGCATATTGAAGCGACATAAAAAAAAATAAATAAATAGTTACATAAAATAAATAAAAAACTAGAAGAACATTGAGGCGACTTTTAAATTTAAATAAAAAAAAAAACAATTAAATAAAATGAACAACAACAATAATACAAAATTAATCAAATAAATGACAAATAGAATAGATGAATAATTGAAAGCGATTATAAAATTAAAAAAAATTCAAATAAATAATATGGACAATAATAATAATACAAATACAAAATGAATCAAAGAAATAGTACAATAAAATAAATGAATAAATCGAATGTATTGAAGTGCCTTTCAAATAAAATGAAATGAAACTAAATAGATCAAATGACAACAAAATCAACCAACAAAATAAATAAAAATCTTCGAGCTGATTAAAAGCATAAACAAAATAAATGAGAGTAAAGTAAAGCTCATTGCAGCGTCTGCTTGGCGATGAGAAATCTTTTTGTCTGTCTGGCTTTTGCAAATATTTTAGCAATGACTTGTTGTCCGTTGTCTAATACGCAAATGATCAACTTTATGATGTTAGGTAGGAGCCGTAGAGGTTGCCATGCAGCATGTGGCAAGGTGGCGAGGTGGCATGCAACCACCAGCTGGACAACATCATCATTCGGATGGCTTTCAAAAGCGCCCTGCAATGTTGTGTATGCGTGCTCAAAGGCCGAGCTCGTCGAGAGAGAGAAGGGCGGCGGAACTTTGATTGAAATGGAACTCGGGGGATCAGAGACAGCAGCGAGAAGACAAGAGAAGAGAAGCGAAGAGAAGAGAAGAGAAGAGAAGGGGAGTAGGAATCGAAACGACAGAGGCACAATTTCGAGGGCCAGAGATAATCAGCTTTGGGTTGTAAACAACTCAAAAGCGTTAGCATCGAACGAACGCCCCAAGTTTGGCAATCCATCGAGCCAACAACAGCTGCCACTCTGCAGGCAGCAACTGGAGGGGCAGAAGGGGGCGTGGCAGGAGGGGGGAAGACCACTTGAGCTGTGGAGCCAAAGTTGAGGCAGATATTGAAGAGTGTTTTGTGGATGTGCTTGGCGCACGTAGCGTGTACAGTGAAAACACGTGCAGCAAGCACAGCAACTTGCAGCGCCATAAAAAGTAAGCTAAACTATAAAAAATAAAAGTGAAAAAATATAAAAAATGCCAAAGATAGAGCGAGGGAGAGAGAGAAGACGAGAGCAAAGCGAGCAGATGAAAGCAATTACAAATGCAAACTACAAGCAACAGCTGAGGGGGCGTGGCAGGGGGCAGTCATCAGCCACAGCTGGCAGCTGCCACTCCCCCTACGCCCTACACACCGCCCCACACTAGCGCATGCATATGTTTATGATGCTTCGCTAATAAAAAATGCTTTTACGACTCGGCTTCAAATCTGCCAAACGGCCACGCCCACTCGCCTGCCCCCCTGCACACACATTAGAAATGGCGGCTCGGTTTATGGCCGACGAATGCTGATGGCATTCAATTCGCAACGCGGCGTATGCTTGATATTTTTGTGTGCTGTGTGGCACAATGCGAGGCAGCTACTTATCAGAATGCGGCACAAGTTGCCACAAGTTGCACCTGCATCATCGGCGCCGAGTTAATTCCCCGCACAGCGCTCAGAGGACAGCGGCGAGATGAGTGCATTCCAAAGAGCTGTCGGCCATAAAGTGCAAGGATACGTAATGCAATATTTAGCGTCCTTTGAGCGCGCTTCCAGTTAAGTGACAACAACAAAAAAACACAAGAAAGCTACAGTCGAGAGTGCTCGACCGTATGATACCCGCAACCCATTTCGAGAGAAAACAAAAAACTAAAATGATATTTTAACAAAAAAAAAAACCAAAGAATATACTGAAACTTGTTGTTTTTTTGTATATATTTGAAAATAGCGGGTAAAAATCACAACTCCGTTATGGTCACACTGTCAACTAAATAAACAAAGCGCGGGCAGCTGCAAGTGAATTTTGCATATAAAATTGATTCTTTAATAACTTCCTTGTTTTTAACTCGATCTCAACCAAATTCACAGGAATCATTGACAATATATACCAAAATTCAATGCTCTAGGTTTATTATTACGGCTTTTACAGATTTTGGGGGCGGAAGGGGGCGGGGCAAAAATCTAAACCAAACTTGATCTGCGTAAGAGCTACATGAATACTGTCACCAAATTTGGTAGCTCTAGCTCTTATAGTCTCTGAGATCTAGGTGTTCATACAGACGGACAGACGGACAGACGGACATGGCTATATCGTCTTGGAGAGCCTGTTACATACATTTTCTGTTGGCACTAAGTCATAATACCCTTCTACCCTATGGGTAGCGGGTATAAACAGCAGCAGCTAAGCGACTGGCAAGTGGCAAGTGGCAACTTGGGTCTGGGCGATGGCATTCACATCCTTCTATGCTGCTGGCAGATCCTTAAGCTTCAGCAGCTACGTGCAGCGCGACGCATATCAAGTTGCAACTTGCAACAAATATTAAATCAGTAAAATGTCCTTTAGGGCGCACTCAAATGTAATTGTTGTTGTTGTTGCTGCTGCTGTTGATGCTTTTTCATCTTCAGTTACGGAACGCGTCAAAATTGCTGCCTGCCCGCGAGTGTTTATGGTTCTCTCTCTCTCTCTCTCGGTCTCTCTCTGTCTCTCTCGCTCGCACAGTGCCACAAATCATGCGTCGCATCACAACAACGACAGTCTCTGGGCTATGTTGATTATGAAATTTGATAAGTGCGCTGATGCAACTTTGTCGCGCGCAATAACAGTTAAATGACATCGCATAACCGATTCAATTTCACAGCCACGCAGCGCTATCAGCAATGCGTGATTTAACTGCTTATTAAGGATATTGCCCGAGACGGCGCAAAGTGATGCGGTTGCGTTCCGATAACCGTTTCAAAGCTGACCTACATCCAACCAACCGATTCGCGCTTAAAAGAGCAAAATAACTCAAAACTTCGAACTCACAGCATAACCGATTCATAACCGTTTCACACACAACTCAATTAATAGATGCAAAGTTCAAAGCTTAATCGATTCGTAAACGTTGCAAATCCGTTTCACATACATTTTATTTTTATTCAGTACTTGAAATTCACTATAACCGCTTTATAACTACTTCGACTTGGAATTATTGTACAAGTATAATATTTGAATGCACTAAACTTCAACTTTTATCATAAATTAATGTTGTACCCGCTTCGTTACCGATTCATAACCGTTTCACATCGAATTCTGTTTCATTTGACTGCAACATTTCCTACTGAAAACTGCAACTTTTCGATTTAGTCAATGCTTTAATTGCAACAATTATTAACCGTTTCATAACCGTTTCATAACCGATTCATAACCGTTTCATAACCGTTTCACAGCTGTTGCAACTCGTTTTTGTAACCGTTTTAAAAAATGTATATTTCACATGCATTTTGACACACACGAGTCGTATACTTAATGCACTTTTTTGCCCCACTGTGCCGCACCGGCATTCGAGGCATTCGCGTTTTTTATGACGCACCCGAGACGAGATGAGACATTGTTGGAGCGCGTGTTACTGATAGATACCGCTACTTAGGCAGCTGGCAGATTGCGCAGCAGCGAATGCTTTTCATGGCGTATGAAATTACCAGCCAACAGGACCAACAGGACACACAGCACAGCCTTAGCCTTAGTCGCAGCCAAGTGCTGACGACAACAAGGCGTGGAGGAGACTCTAAGGTTACCGAACTGGCACTGCGCGGCTGCAGGCTGCAGCCTCCTAGAGTGCGACTCAGCGGCGCTCTGGAGCGGAAGCCAAGGCAATCGCAAGGAGGAAGCATTGTAATTTGATGTTGCGGTGCAGGTACAGTTGTGTCTGGCAGCATTCCACTTGCGGTCAGCTACGCCACCTGAACCCCCCAAACCTAAACCCGAACCTAAACCTGAGCTTCAGATGGAGACTGCATTTGAGGCCCTGCCTAAGGCTGCACGTTGAAGTTTTTCGCCGGTTAACGCTGCGAATGCTGCATTTTCGAGTCTGGTTGCAAGTTTTCGCCGAGATGCGCACAGCTGTGTGTCGCCTGCAATTTCCTGCCTCAAAACACGTTCACTGACACACCCAAACACGCACACACACACACACACACACACATATGCATACACTTAGAGAAAAACTACCTAAGCAAGTGCAATTAATACGATTCGAGTCATTTTAAATTTGTCAGCAACGCTTTTTTTTGCATTTTTTAGAAATTATTTAAATTTATCCTTAGATAATAATTATTTAAGTTCTTTTAAATTATTTTTGGAAGCCACTCAGTTCGAAGTTAATTATATCAAAACATAATTTTTGTACGAACATCATAATGATTAGTTCTCAGTCTTTTAAAAGATACACAAATATAATGCAATTTTTTTATATTTATGATATTTCAAACAATATTCAAAGTAAGTGGAAATACATAAATAAATTTAAAAATAAAATAGTAAATCCTTTCCCAAGGATATTAACTAATATCTGCGAATACTTTGACCATCATTTATTTAGTTATTTGCGCTTTTTAAAATAATTTGCTGAGAACATATTTTACACAATTAAAGCGAGTTCTAAATGCATTTATAAATGTTTTTTTTTGTAACTAATTGAAAAGAAAATAATTCAAGTTGTAAAATCGAAAATCGTTCTTTAAATTCCTGTTCAAAATGCATTATTATTTTTTCAAGAGCACTTTTTTTGGGGCTGTGTATTTTGATGTGCATATTTTTGTGTAATTATTTATAGTACGCGCTGCTTGCTTATTATGAGTGCGCATAAATATACATTGCAAATTTATTAAGTTTTATGCTCGAGCGCACAAAAGTCGACTACACTTTCTTACAGAGCGCGACACGCAGTGCAGCTGCTTATCGCTCTCTCTCTCTCACACTTTATCTCTCCCTCTCTCTCTCTCTCTCTTTGAGTTTATCGCTGTGCATCTGCAGTCGGTTTTCTTTGCCGTGTGCGTGCGTGGCTTTAAAGCAAGTTTGTCAACTTTTCTGGCAGCTAAGTAGGCTACAAAAAACGAAACTAAATCAAGTTACGAGTGTCGCTTCAAGTGTGGCATGCACAACTGCCAGACACCCTGTACAAATGGATAATACAACAAAAGTAAGTACAGAAAAATGTAGGTACGGAATTAATTACATTTTACATTTTATTTATTTTTTGATTGATGTTTATTTATATTCTTGATAAAAATAGAGGGATAAAATAATGATCAGGAATACAACTAAAAACTAAATTATATTCATTTCAACCAAATTGGTCAAGCGTTATTTTGTGTTTAATTAGTTATAAATGTGTGAAATAAATTTTCATTGTTAACAACCAGCTGAATAAGACTATTAATTAAGTAACAACTTATTTATCCATACAATAAAGTCACTGTATATACAGATCTTGGAGGATTCATTCACTTTCCGAATCATATTTTTGAGGCCAACCGGACATGCACTGTTAGCCACACACCCTTGCAGGGTTGTAATAGCTATAGACAATTATATATAAATAGAATAATTATAGAAGTCAATATTGTGTGAAACAAAATAATGTTGGTTTTTTTATTTTAATAACAAGCTGAATAAAACTGTTAATAAAACTAGCTACTAAAACATATTTACAATTTGAAAAAACTGATCAATTGGTATATACAAATTATCGACGATCGGTCATGCCCTGCTGGAAACTCGCGCTTGCAGGGTATTAAGACCTATAGACAAAAGTCAAGGCATCGCATTAGGCACGTGTTACACACTGCGGCTAAAGCAGAAGGGCGAACTGATGGCTTAGGGGGTTACGGGCAGGGGCAGGGTCAGGGGGAGGCGGAGGGTCGCGAACTTGTTAGATTTCGTCATATGGGCGTGGCATTGTCACCGCTTTGCGCAGTTGATGCGCCGCCTTCCGCCCTGCTGCTGCTCGTTTAACGAGCTCGCAAAGTTTGAGTTCACTCTTTGATGCTGCCCTTATTTTTTGCATTCAAACTATTTAGTTTTCTTGCGAGCACAAAGTTGAAGCCGCTAAGTGATTGATGGAGACAAGGAGCAGGACACCCGAAACACGAAAAAGCAGAGTTGACTTTGAGTTGGATGCCAAATGGATGGCAGGTCAGAGTTCGGCTGCTGTTTAAATTGCAAAATAATCTATTTATCGGCGGCAACTATGTTATGAGCAAGCATATGTTTATCTAGGTTAAGGAAAGTCCCCGCTGGCGGGTGGTAAAAAAAAAGGAGTATAATGCTTGTCCCTTTTTTTACTCGGGTTTTATTATTGCAATTCTGTTGCCACCCCCCGCCAGCAGAGCAGCACCTTCAATCAAAAGTCCTCGAGCCTGCAGCGAATGCTTAGGCCAATTGAAGCCGGATTCGGATTGCGCCACATCACTCATCAAGCGGACTCCACGGGAGGCCAGACACATTTCCGCACTGCAAGCTGCAGCGTTGACAAGCTGTCCCATCAGCAAATCCTCTTCCCCTCTCCCTCTCTTCGTCCTTACAACAACAACTTAATTTGCACTATTCAGTGTCGTCGTCGTCGTTCTCTTTGTTGTTGTCGCCGCTGGCTGCCAGCGACAGCGTCTTCTACTTCTTTTTCCTCCACTTCCACTTCCACATCCACTTCCACTTCCAGTTTATTCTTTTTTGTCCCACTTTTATTATTCCTCGCTCTGCCAAATTGTATCCGAGCCATTGTCGTAAAACATACGCAGAACCTCAGTGCGTATGTGTGATATTTGCTGCCGTTGTTAGCCATTTACCAGGGCTGCCAAAGCACTCATCTCTCATCTTTCACCCTCCCTCGCAACACTGTAAAAATGGTATTATTATTATTGAAGTCGATGCTCGCAGATTTGAAATGCATTTGGCAGTTAAATTGCTTCATTACGTCAACTACTTTGTGCCTTTTCTGAATAGATTATAAAACGGCAATTTGTGTAATTCAAAACTACTTTCAGGGCTGAGGAGACGCTGCTGTTAAATCCAATCCAGGCGCTAATGATTATGCTAATATTAATGAAGCTGCTTGCGGTGAATTCTGATGCCCATATTAATTACACTGTTTATTCTAATGGCACTGCTCACGGTAATGCTTAAGAGCTTGCTCTCACGCTCGCAAATGCTAATGCTAATGCTAATGTTAATGATAATGTTAATGATAATGGCATTGCAACTAGCATTGGCAATATTCTTATTTCAAGTTATTACTAATAAAACTGCAGATTCTCAAATGCAATGATTTAATCAATCAAATACAAAAATTATTTCTAATGCAGGCGGCAATGATTAATTGATAATTCATAATTCTAATGCTTATGCCAAATTATTAAAAAATTATAATAAACATACAACAAACATAAGTCTTAATATTATTTCATGGAACTGCATAATTATTATATTAATATATCAACCACAATCTATAATTATTATTTTCCAATAAATGTTAATGTCAATGTCAATGCTAATGCATTTACTAATGATAGTTTAATGCCTCTGCTTGTACTTAAGCTAATGCTTATTCAAATGTTATTTTCAGTGTTAAAAATGATTTATAAGTATATAAATATACATTTTTGTAAATTTTCCAGTAGTAATTGCATAATAATGTTGTTAAAATAACTCAATATATATTTAATGTTGATTGTAATGATTGTTCTAATGTACCATTATTTTAAAATGATTTTTCTTAACTAGGAATTGCATAATAACATTATGTGTTAATTATTACCAATATTTATTGTATATTATTTTACTTAGCTTGAAAGTGCGTCGTCATAATTGCAATTTACCAGCAACAATATGCATTTATTAGTTGCCAACTTAATTCAGTTAACATGTTGCGTTCGCAGTGCAGCCCTGATTGCTTTAGTTATTGTTATTGTTGCTTGTTTATATTTTTTTGTTCGCTGGCTGTTGATGTTGTTGCTTATATTTCTATGATTTTTTTGTGTACAATATTTTACGCTGCTGCAGCTGCCATTTTTGATTTGGCTTTCTAACTATCTCTATCTTCCACCTCCCCCTCCCCTCCTCCCCTGCCTCTCTCACACTCACTGCAGCCAAGCGTCAAGCGACTCGCCACGCCTTCCACATCTCAAATTTCGCCCCCTTCACGCCCCCCTCGCCAGCAGCACTGCGAGAATTCCACGATGCGTCGACGTCAGCAGCCATCAGAGTTTTTCCTCCACATTTTTTTACTCCCGCGTTGCTTTTTTCATATTTTGTTTCCCCTTTTTCTTTTTTTTTTTGTGCTCCCCGCTTTCAATCTTATTGTTGCTGCTCGTTGTTGTTGTTGCGTTAGTCGCGTGTGTGTCACAGTTTTAGTGTGTAAAGTGCAAACAATCAACGCGAGCGACTTTTCTGCAACTGCCGCGCGATGCACTTGCCAGCCAAACACACACACACACTCACACACACACACACTCTCTCTCTCTCTTGCTTTACCACATTACTCATTCGGCACGTTGTCGCTTTACTTATGTAGTTGCAGCCGCTTGTCAACTAGCAGCAGCATCTTCTCGGCTTCCCTCTCGCACTCCCGCTCTTCCGCTCTCTCTTTGTTGCCCCCTTTGTCACTCTCTTTGCAGCTTCCCAATCGAATCGAAACTGTGGAACTGTCCGCTGAAATGTCAAGTTCTGTCAACCACTGTCCTCAGTGAATAAAATTCCCTGACGCGCATTTTATTAGAAACTGCCTGACATCGTAGCGGACCGCAGTCCATGAAATTCCGTACCACTTAGTAGACAAAAAGAGAAAGGAGAAAAGCAGTAGATGATTCTGCAACCAGCCAGATTTTCTGTTTATTTTACTCTATTTTGTGTCATGCCTGACACTCTGGTGTAACTGTCCGCCTAAATGTCAACGAATGTCTCCACTGCATAAGATTCCTTTACTGGAAACTGGTTGACACCGTAGCTGAACGTCCTGCTTCACATATTAAGAAAAGAGAAAGGGAAAAATCAGTGGAAGCGTGTAAAATCAATTGGGTTCTTTTCCCCCTCTCTGCCCCCCTGATTACTCTCTTCTCAGCTTGTTTCTGTCACCATTACATTTCATATCTCAATGCTTTGCTTTGCCACTTCCCATTCCCATTCCACATTGTATTGCCGCTCTGCTAGTTTATTTCTGTCTCCGTCTTCTCTCCTCCCTTTCCTCTTCTCTTCGCCTGCTGCCGTTGCAATTCTCTTCGTCGCTCTCTCACATTTGTTTGTTTGCTTTTGTTTCGCATTAAGCGGACAGCTGCCCCTTCTTCCCCTCTGTCCCTCTCTCTCTTGCCCCCCCTGTCGTCATATTTTTGCAGCGATTTCTGCTGTCCAGTGGCTGCAGACAAACACCTGCTATTTGTATGCAGTTGATGGCCAAAAGATTTGTGTGCCGTCTAAACGAATGAAAATAAGTGCAAAGATTCAACCAATAATTCAAACAAATTGAGCGTGCTCTTTCCTTTTGTCTCCCTCTCTTCTTATTTGTTTCTCTCTCTCTGTGTGCAGTTCGTTCAACTCGTTAATTAATTGAAGCAAATAAAATTAAATTAATCACTTGCCAGAACAGCTTGAAGCCCATAGAGAGTCAATTTTAAATGAAAAACTATTTAAAAGGAAAATCATAAATATGTCAGCAATTCATTTGCTCTTTATCGATTGAGAAATATGCAAATAAATTTAAATTATTTATTAAACATTAAGGCAAAGACGATTTAATACTTCTTCAAATATATATAAATCATCAAGATTTCTGAATCTACATTGTGTGAAACAAAATTTAAAAATTTTTTACCTGAAAATCTATATTCGCAAAACTCCCACGCTAACTATATAAAAAGAAAGGAATGGACAACAAATATTCTGACTTCAACAACCATTAAATTGCTATATTAAATAAAACACAATTTAATTGAATTAGTGTAATTTAAATTGATAGCAACTAAGATTTATATAGAAAAATAACAATTAATTAAAAACTAATACAAAACTCAGCACAAAATTCACATAAACCATCAGGCAAACATTAGATTAATATTACCAAATATGTTATAATTATTATTTCACATGTAAAATAGTTTAAAGAGCTTTTGTTTAGTTTTGCAACTAATATATTTAAGAAAAGAAATTACTATTTATCTATCAGTTTACCGAATTTTAAAATTTAATTTTGTTTGCAGATTCACCTTTAACGAAATTCACTTCGAATCTTTTACCTTAAAACGCAATGCAAATACGCTGAAGAGAATTAACATATAGATATGTACATATGTATATTTGAGTCAAGTAAAGACCGTAACAAGTGATTGTCCGTATTATAAAGTTGTCAAAGTTCTTCGTAAATTGCTTTCGCCGTCGCCCACACACAATTGTTGAGCTCAAGTGCCGCTCAAGCTGCAAAAGTATCTTTGCCCACAGACCGAAGATAGTTTGAGAGAGTATTTGTAACGGCAAAGTCAAATTCGCATTTCACATCATAATAGCGTCGAGGCCCCGAGGTCTTGATAAATAATTGCTGCTCGCCGACTTTGCGAATGTAATTTAATATTATTTCATTAGTTGGCAAATCTATGCGAATAAACATGGCTTAAGTTGTGGGCAAAAGTGGACTAGAAAGGTACATAAAATGCGAATTGTGACCTTAGAACCTTTGATGCTATGCAAACACCTCCTCCTCCTGCTCGTAAAACCAGTTGAGTCATTTCAACTAGATATATACTAGGTATATATGGCATTTAAATTTTGCGACATTGTCCCACGCTCACTTTAAATGCCGGATAACAAAAAAGAGCATAAAGCAGCAGCTGAAACTCCCAGAGCAGTTGCTGTGACTTCGAGTGAGTGATACGCGTACCGAATGTCCAGCAGGGTCCTGCAGGACCTCTCTCTCTCTCTCTCCTCGTGCTGTCATAAACGAACGTGGAGAGGAATAGTCGTAATCCCAAAACATATACTTGCAAGTGCGCTTAAATCAACAAACAGACAAAGCGACAGAGCGAGAGAGCGACAGAGCGAGATGGGCAAACAAACAAACATACAATAAACAGGAAACAAACAAACCGAATGGAAATGTTGAGAGCGAGAGCGAGAGAGAGAGAGCAAAAAAGTGAATAAAAATAATTAAGCTGCTGTTGACGCACTTTTTCGGCACGCTAAGCACGTGACTATGGAAAGGGTGCAAAGGAATGCGTGGGAGGGGGTGGAAAAGGGTTGGGGGTTGGGCGAGGGAGAGATTCCAGAACTCGGGGGTCGTTACTGAAAATAAGACAATGGGTTGTAGCTGTGACACGTAACGCCATCAAGAAGGTGGCCATTAAGCATGAACTAAGCAGCTGAAGCAACACAGCAGAAGAAGCAGCTGCTCTCCTTCTCCCTCACACTCCCACACTCTCACACTCTCTCCCTCTCTGTCCTTCTCAACGTCAGCGTCAGCCTCAAGTACAAGTTAAATACTAAGTAAACCCCTTTTTGTGTCTGCCGAGTGTTTCTAATTTCCCATTTGCTCATTTAAGCATAATCTCCCCTCACGCCTCCTTTTCTTCCCTTTCCCCCTCTCCCACCCACACACACACACACACACACACACACACACACACACACACGCGTTTTTTATATGAAAATTCTTTTGTTTTACGATTCTGTTAAAATTGTTGTGCAACCTGCTGAAATCTGTAATAAAATCAATAGTACTCAACGCCCAAGTGCTCATCACTTTAGATTATTTCATGTGCTCTTAATTATTCATGTTTGTCAAATTGCATCATTTTTTCATCTTCTCAATAATTTTAATTTGAGACAAATTCATGTATGCATTTCAAAAATTAGTAAAATATTTCCGAAACATTTAAATAATTTTATTTTATTCAAACAGTATCTGCTTTATTTTTATTCATTTCGTTTCATATATAATATTCACTAAGCTCCTATTATTTTTTCAAATTTTCATGTGAACTAATAAATTTTTGGATTCAAGACAAATGCAATATTATGAAAATATATTACCACAAAATTGTTAAATAATTTACTGTTGCATTTTATAAAATAAATTATAATACTTATTGTTAATCAATTTATGCACTTCCATTCGAATATGAAGAATTAAAAAAAAATCGAATTCATTTTGTGTATTAAATTAACTTTTGAATTTCATTCACATTTTTAATTTTTATCAACTTGTTTCTATTAGAATAAACTTTAATTATTATTTTATTTATCATAAAATCATTTAAAGTTAATAGTAAACTCAATGGAGGATTAAATAATTTTTGCAACAATCTTCCAGCATTTATTTGGTTCTTATTTATATTATACGTTATTATGATCTGCAATATTCAAACGTGTCTTTCCAAAACTATGTGAATACCTTTTTTAATTCATTTCAGCAGCTTTTACGTACAATAATTCATTCAGCACTAAGAATATTTATGTTTATGCATTTATTCATTAATAGTTTTATGAACAATAATTCTTCTGGCTTGTCATTTAATTTCCAATATTTTGCTTTTCTTATTTTTCGCATACACATATTTCAATTATTTGCTGT
Source organism: Drosophila ustulata (assembly GCA_035047365.1). Classification (NCBI taxonomy): domain Eukaryota; kingdom Metazoa; phylum Arthropoda; class Insecta; order Diptera; family Drosophilidae; genus Drosophila; species Drosophila ustulata. Next base: position 12,597,636 of record JAWNPT010000080.1, read on the forward strand.
CCTTGCTTTCACGATATATGTACATTTATGATCTGAAATCTGATTTGAGCAAAGAAATTTTCCATTGTACGCTACGATCTCTCACTCTCTCTGTCTCCATCTCACTCTCGAAGTCACTTGCAGTTGTCCCTTCACTTTTGAAAGCATTTCATTGCAAGCACTCTCGTAATTCCCAAAAAACATGACCCACTTTGACCCTGATACCGGCCACTAACTAACTAACTAATCTAAGAGAGAGAGAGAGAGAGAGAGAGGGGGGGGGGGGGGGGGGGAGACGTACGCTGACGTTGACTGCCATTTCAGTTCAACGCTTCTAGTTATTGTTGTTCTCTTCTCTTCTCTTCGCTTCGCTTCTGTATTTTTTTTGTTGCTGTGTGTGGATTGTTGTTTGGGGTTGCTTCTAATGAATATGAAGAGAAGTTTGCATAATTTACACACAGCAGAGCAACAAAAAAAATAATGGAGAAACGAGCAACGAAACAGGACAATGAGTTTGGTGGCGAGAACAACTCAAATTGCATTGAATGACATGCGTTTTAACGGTGAGGGGGAGAGGGGAAGAGGGGAAGAGGGCAGCAATGAAAAGCAAACAAATCGTAACAAAGACAAACGACAGTGAAATGTGTCAAAAATGTGAAACGGGCGAAACAAGTTCCAGCATAACTGTGTTTTTGTTAATTTTCTATTTGAAATTGCGCTTTGCGTTTAGTTTCTAGGGCTGCGAGCAACTGATTAAAGTTGGAAGATAAGCAACGCAGCCGAGGCACGCACATGGCCGCAATAAATAAATAAATAAATGCAAAAGTCAGTTACCTGACGACTGACGACAGTTCCTTTTCTCTCCACTCTCCACTCGCTTCTCCACACACACAAAAATACATAACATACGAGGGTGGGCTGATAAGTAATCGAGTTTAATAGGAAAACGTAATTTTGTTGACATGCCATTATTTTAGTTTTTTAAAATAATATCGAGTTATAGCAAACTTAAAAATGTAAATATTTTTTAATTTCAAGTATTTTTAAATTTTTTGTCGACTATTTATAAAATTTTAAAATAAATAATTGTCACGGGGTGATCGATGACGTTTCAAATCATAACTTATTTTACTCAATTTCATTTCGTTCCATTGAGGGATTTAATCAATCTCGTTGATCAATTGACTTTTCAAAAATCGGTATCTAATAACCCTTCTAAATTTCTAATTGGTGATTTTGACAAAGTTGTAGGACTAAAAAGATTAGAAAAAACACAGTCTGACCGAATTTTACTTAACTCTTTCATCAATTCTCTGTTGAAATGCAGTATTCAAGAAATTTAAAATGATTGCAAAAATTATGCTAGACCGATCACTTATCAGCCCACCCTCGCAGAGTATTCGAAGTTAGAAGAGAAGCTGCGCATTTGTCAGCTGCGGCAACGGACGCAAAATGTTTGACGCTTTGACAGCTGCGGCAATGGCGACGACGGCGACGACGACGCTGCCAAAAATCAAACGGGGCCGAAAACGCGACGTTTCGACGCGTTTTCAACACGCAAAACGTCCGCTTCAATGGCACATTTTCACTTTGACAGCGACTGACGACAATTCCCAATGACGACAACGACAACGACAACGTTCTTCATCATCATCATCATCATCATCATCATCGTCGCCAGCGTAATCATCGTCATGCTGATGGCTGTCGTTTTTTGGGCGCTCACCTTCTCGGGGGCGTCTCTCCGGAGCGTGAAACATGTCGCGGCTGCTGCTCAACCGACTTGGGCCAAAACACTTGCCCAACTTTTGGGTTGGGGGGCATATGTTATAGCATATGGGCAATAGCTTCTGTCTGCGTCTATGTGTGTGTGTGTGTGTGTGTGTGTGTGTGTGTGCCTCTCAAATATATTTCTCTGCACGTTCTCCTGCCACTTACAAACACTTTTCGGTTATTTTTAATATGAATACGTGACTTTCTTCTAACAAAGTGTATTCGCTTTTCCGCGTTAGGCGTCGCATTTGCCTTTGCGTCCTGCGTTCTGCGTTCTGCGTCCTGCGTGCTAACTGCGCCACCCTGGCCGCTGTCCGCTGTCCGCTGTCCGCCAGCTGCCAGGGCTACTCAAACTGACCAGGCTACACAAAATTACTTAGAATTCGAAAAACTCCTATTGAAGCATATACAAATGCGAAAAAAACTACACTCTGAAAAAAATTAAAAACAAATCTAGAAATTCTTCTTGATTTGCTGAAAACTTTTTAAACCAATTTTTCTTACTGATTTCATAAGAGTTTCTGTCAATTAAATAAGTGTATTATGTTTTTTTATATATTTTCAAACACTAAAATAAATAAAATTAAAATTGTCATTACTTATAAGTTCTTCATTATCAACAATTTTTTCACTTTAAGATAACCATAAATTAATAAGTATAAATTCAACATTTTTATTTGAAATAAAACTTATTAATAATATTTATAAGAAATAGTTTTATAAGGCAAAAATAATTAAATTATTTATTATGGAATGCGAAATCACAATAAAGTTCCTTATAAATATTAGTAAAAAGCTGCGATTAATTACATATAAATATTTTATGAAAAAATACCAAAATTACTTAATGAAATTACTTATCTAATTGAATTAAAAAAAATTATTTAATAATTGATTTGAAAGCATATTTTACAATAGTTATTTTAAGTACATAATTGTAGGTATTGAAAGTATTTTATGAAATAATACTAAAAATACCATATTATTATGTATACGTATATTTATACTAAGAGCATCATAATATTACGTATACGTATTTAAATATACGCAAAGTATACGTATTAAGTATACGTATTAAGTATACGTATTACGTATGCGTATTAAGTATACGTATTTCAAAACAAATGAAATGATTATCTAACAAGAAATAATTTTTAGACAGCTTAAATAAATATGAAAATCGAATTGTTCGCAAAACATTAGCAATAATATTTCTATTCAAAGCAATATCAAAAAATCGTATCTATTTAAATAAAATTAAAGCGAAATTCTTCAACTCTTGCTTACTTGCTCATTAGTTGGCATCAATGTGATGCAATTGCTGCAACGCTTCCGTGTGGCAAGTTCTTTGCCTACATTAAAGTCGAGTGGCAAGTGTTCAAAACGAAGCTGATTAGCGTGTGTTGAGGCAGCCCTGGGCCCAGGCCGACTGGCTGTAAAACTGACCTGTGACCAGCACTCAGCACGAGGCAGCCATATTTTTGGGGCACACACACACACACACGCACACACACACATAGATGAGGCAAATCCAACATGAAATACAAATGTGGTAAATGATAAAATTGTTGGGCTGCATTTTGCCAGGCGATGCTAATGCTGCGAAAACTCAACGCAGCTCAGTGTATGAGTGTGTATGTGTGTGTAGGTGTGTGTGTGTGTGTAGGTGTGTGGGTGTTAGCCCGATATCCATCTGGCAGGTATGCAGTTATAGAGCGCTGTGGCCCAGCCTGCTGCGTGTGCACGATTGCATTCCTTGAATGCTCATTTCCAGCCAGCTCCCAATGCGCTTTTGCCTCCGTCCGTCCGTCCGTCCGTCCGTCTGTCCGTCCGTCTGACACCCCTGGAAAAAAACAAGGAGAGAAGCTGTGCAACGATGCGATGTGGCAGCTAAATGCTGTATGCGTATTGGGTATTGGGTATTTTGGCCAGCCGAATTGATGCGATTTTATGTATTTCCATGATGCGCTTATTCGACTTGGGCATTATCCCCAATCCCCAACCCGCAGCGCTTTCCATGCATACAAATTGCTAAATTATTTAAGCAGCACGAACAACAACAACGACAACAACGACAACAATGTGCCGCCCGCTGCTATTAGTTCAGCTTGTCTCAAATAAAAAACAACAAGTAAGCAACCCACACTTTGAGATACCCGCTCCACTCATTTCAACTAAATGCAATCCACTTGTAATACTAACAATTTTATTATTTAAAAAATATAATTTTTGTAATGATATTGTAAAAAATAATTTTTAAAAAGTAACGCAAAAATAATCACTGAAAATTTGTATGCAGTAGTGTTAAATTAATATATAGAAAAATCGTTTATGGTTCGACAAACATTGGAGAAAATCAAGTTCACGAATTTTTGGAGTGCGGATGTATATTTTATTTAAGAAAAATAGATTTCAACACCGACAAGCATTTTTTGTATTCACATATCCATTAGCGTTTAAAAAATCCATAATTTGCCAAACTTACAGAACTTTTTTGTTATGCATTTAGATTTATTATTGTGCATACTTAAACTCTAGTCAAATTATATTCAGGGAGCCGAAAATGATGAAAATCTGAAACAAATTTGAGCTGTGTTTGTTTTAAAAGTCTTGAAAGATTTTGATAGTCTCTGAGATCAAGGCCTCTATACTTGATGGGCTCGAAGCTGCTTCCAGCTACATTTCCAGTTGGCACTCGCTTATAATACCCTGCTAGCCGATGGGTAGCGGGTATCGAAATGCTGTGCAGCGGGCAGAGCAGCCGAATGTCCAGGCGGCCAGCTTAAGGTCAGACCGCACAGCAGGGACACAAATGCGCAAAATGTGCGTCCTATAGGTGTCTCTTAGTCCCTGTGTATGTGTGTGTGTGTGTGTGTGTGTGTTGGTGTGTGTGTGTGTGTGCTGGCCAAGCCAATAATAAATAAGTGGCCAGCAGAAAGCGTAGCATACTTTCGTGCGCCGTTGAACTTTCTGCGTAAATTCTGCGTTCAACGCTCTGCCAGCGTATAACTCTTAACTCCAGTCTGCTGCTCTCTCTCTCTCTCTCTCTCTCTCTCGCACACTGTCGCTGTCTCTTTCGGGCAGCAGCAGTCGCTGCCCACATGCGCATACGCATTAAATTCAATTTAAAATTCATGGCATTAACTTTAACTTCAACTTAAGTCCACCGCATGCAACTTGTTAAGTGAGAGTGTGTGTGTGTGTGTGTCCCCATGTGTGTGTGTGTGTGCAAATGCTTCTAAAGCGTGTGTCCGTGTGGTTTGGGAAAACGAAGTAAGTTATCTGAAATCTGGCCACTGCAGCGCTTTTAACTGAGTTTGCCATCCCTCTCTGCACATTTTTGTGCAATTTTATAATTTGATTGCATACTTTTGGGACGCACATTAACACATTGCGTGACTGAGTGCCTGGGCGTGTCCACACACTATACTATATAGTAGTATATATACATATATACATATATTTGAAGCGCAACTTTTGCGTCCAATTGAGGGGAAAAAAAGGAAATTCAAAACTCGCTTGCCTTCAAAGCTAGCCAACTAACTAACTGGCCAAAACTAACCAACTAACTAAGTAGCCGACTTCCACTTCTGTTTATGCAAATCTTGCTCCTTTTTTCTTGTTTTTTATTCCTGTTTGATGCGAGCTGTGAGAACGACAGCTGTATAGACAAAAATGCCAGTCGCATTTTCCAGTTTTCCACAGACCATTTGCATTTAATGCCCTCTGCTCTGAAGAAGTTTGCCCAAAAAAAAAAAACACAAAAAACAAAATAAAACTATGCTGTAATTAGAAATACAAAAGCAAATTTTTGCACTGCTTTTTCCAACTACACATTTTGTTCGCCAATTTTTGTAGTTATTAATTTAAGTGACGTGCACTTTGTGCCACAAATATACATATTAGAGTAATTTGGTAATTTGGTTAAAATTAGCTGTTGGGAGATCACATCTAATAAAAAAAAAACTAAAAATAATGCAATTTTAATTTAATTTCTAGAAATTATTTTTGTAGAACTCTTCAGCTAGGAGTAAATATTTATGAAATACAAACTATAAAACAAATAATATTATTACAAATGTTACAATACAAAGGAAAATGCAGAAAATTAAAAATAATAAGACAGATATTTTAAAGTAAAAGAATTTTTGATTTTACCAAATTTTTATAGGACACATTTCATTGTAGACAATTTTTTTGATATTTATTTTTTTTTTTTAAGAAAGTTATTGAGTAGAAGCAACATTAAAAATAAATACTTAAACTGATATAAATAAAATAAAATAGTAAAAGTACTAAATAATAGTTATACAATGTATTTTATGGTAAATGATTTTAAAAGTTATTGCATGATTAAATTTATATTATAACTGTAATTTTGAAATAATATTTTACTTATTAGGCAGCATTATTAGTTACATAAATTATTGTTTTGGAAATGTAAAAAAAAGAAAAAATTCAAAAATTAAAATAGTAAATTTAACAAATAGTTTTGTTTTAATTTATGTCAATTTATATAGTAGTTATAAAAAATATATTTCGAGATCATTTCTGAGCGTCTAAAGGCAGAAATCAATTTAGTAAATTTAATAAATAGTTTTGTTTCAATTTATGCCAATTTATATATTAGTTTTGAGATAATCTGAAGGCAGCAATCAATATTAAAAGTATTTGAATATTTTGGGTCTGTCTGAAAAATGTTGCGTGAAGACTGAAGAAATGTTGTCAGACAATTTGATGCGTTGTCATAAAAAACGTAAGATAACAGCCGAAAGGAGTCAATTTTCGAGCTGAAATTTTTGCAAATTACCGCAGGTAAAATAAACACACACTCTTTCTTTCTCACTCTCTCGCTCTCAGACTGTCTCTGTCGCTCCGTTTCAATCACTTCTGTGTTGGCAGCTCGAGCTCATGCCTCCGGTTGCTATCTAAATAATCGGAGAGTCAAGCTTCGAGCTCGCATGTGCTCCGCAGGACTTCAAAGGACTTGGAGCTGAAAACACTTTGGTTTATTAGTTCGCCGCTGCCACTTGGCAGATATGTTATGTGTTGGCTTAGCTTTGGCTACGACTGCGACTGCGACTACGAGGGCTAACACCATTGACGTTTATTGAATCAAAAGCGTAAGCGTTTCGCCCCGCCCACTATTTCCTGCTTTCCATTTGCCAGTTGCCGTTGCCGTTGCCGTTGCCGTTGCCGTTGCATTGTTGCCACGCCCCAGAGAGCGCACACAAAACAAACAACAACGACAACAACAACAGCAAAAAACAGAGTGGAACAAAAAAACAAAAGAGATTTCCCCATGGATCGTGTTCAGCAAACTGCCGAGTTTTCGAAGCGTCCAACAACTTTCCCCCGCCCTCGTATGTGTGTCGCCACCCCTGGTTGCTGCCGCATCCCAAACAAGCAGCTCGTTGCTAGAGCGCAAACATTTCAAATCGCCGGGTCATGATTCAAGCACTCACTCAGCTGTATTTTATTGAATTAAGGCGGCTGCCGACTGCCGACTACAACAAATGCGACTCTTGGGGGCCGAGAGTGTGCATATGAATGCACTCATACACTCACACTCACACTCACACTCGGCAGTCAATAACTTCATAAATCAAAGCTCAGTCATTTTTCGAATTTGAACCCCGAAGAGAGAGTCTCAACTTCAGGTAAAAAACTGGTGCATTGTTGTAATTGCTGTTTTTTGTGTGCATTCCGCATAAAGTCATAAAGTTGGGCCAACAAACTTCACTTCACTTTTTACTCCACTCGCTTTATTAGCAGTCCATAACATCGACTTCATCGCCGCACAATCCATCTTAATGATATTCTCCAAATGTTGCCAGGAAGAGTTTAAACCTTTGATGAATCCAAGTGTCGCTAACGTTATTTTAGTCAGTTCCCAAAGGTATCTATTTGCATGAGTTTCGATTTTCTTATCTTTAGTACTTTACATTTTATTCTAATCATACTTTGAAGAACCACACATTTTGTGCAACACAGAAATTACATGAATTAATGTAAAAAAATAACTAAATAAAGTAAGAGGAGCTGAAAGTAGCCAAATTAATTGCTACATTTAAGTAAGTTCAATTGAAGCTTCCATCAATAATTGTATTGTAATAAATGTATGTATTTTAAGAGCCTATTTAAGTCTATTAGATACTTGAATGAAGTAAATAGTATTTATTACTATTAAATAAATATTTTGATATTCGTTAATCTAATGAACTGCATTGCAGTTTGCGTCTTTAATAAAAGAAATATTATTAATATGAAACAATAAAATTACTTATTTAAAGTTACAAATATTTTATTATACCAACAAATTGTATTAGATACTTTACTGAAATATAAGTTAGTATGAGACTTGAAATACCCTAAGTTTCTATTCACATTTTAATGAGAATAATACAATTTTGTTAACTACCGAGCAATTTTGAGCCCTGAAATAAAATAAATATAGATAAGCAGAGATCTTCTAATATAATGACGGCTTAAGGTCATTTTCAAATCGAACAAATAAATATTAAAAAAAAACTAAAATATTGAATACGTGCTTTCGCTTTAATTTGTAAATTGAATAAGTTAAAATTAAAAAACACCAAATATGGCTTTCGATTATTATGAATTTCGATATTGTACATTATATTTTAATATATGAACACATTATATGGAAACTGGGAAAGAAAGTTGCGAGGTTTCTAAGAATATAAATAATAATAGTATTAAATACCTGCAAAGTCAGTTTTGGTTATAATTATTAATAATACAAATTTAAAAATATAAAAATCAATAAAATATTTGCATTTCATTATTTTATTTGAGCAAGCAGTTGAGAACTTCAAAAATAGTATTTAAATAAATAAATATTGAACACTTTGCATAAAGTCTTCCAATAATTACAGGGTAGCATTCGTTCGAGTCTCATTGACAGTTGAAGAGCAGCCGCGAGACATTTCGGGACGCTTCATTAGTGATTGCACTGTCTGCTCATTGAGGCGAAATGTCTGGCTCGGGTTTTGAGCAAAGCTTTTTTAATGCTGATACTTTTCTCGCAATTGCTGTTTCTGCATTGTATTTAATGGTGATAGCAGAGCAGTTGCAAATAATCAACTGGGTTAGCGAAATTGCGTTACGTATGCATTCTCCCCTATAAATTGCCTCACACACTTGCTTCCCTGCCACATGCAACACGGTGCCTAATTAGTGTGTTACACACACCAAACAGCAAACAACAAACAAAAAAGAGAAAAATTGAAATGAAAAAAAAAAAGGTGGAAAAAAACAAAAGAACGCTGGAGAAAAAATGTTGAGAAACAGGCGGCGCCTGCAAGTATGCAGCAAGTTTTTTACATTAAAACAGCTTAAAAAAGGACGAAACAAAACGGGAGCAAGAAATGAAATCGGAGAAAAGGCAGGTAATAAAACCAAATAAGAAAGCTACAGCCGAGATCACTCGACTCTGAGATACCCGCTAAAGCACTCTCGACTAGTGCTCGACTACGAGACACCCTCTTTCTTTTACAGAACTAGAACTAGAACTTTTTTTTTACGAATGAAAATATCTTTTGTTCTGATAGTCAGAATTGTGATTATCCAAATTACAAGGTATGTTAAAGCAAAATTGATTCATCAAATTACAATTCATTGAACTAAGAACTTCTCAACGAATATGTGGCTTGCTATAGATTTCTCTATATAGTGGGCGATGGGGCGTGGCATCATAAATTTAAAATAGACTGGATTTGCGCCATAAATGCAGGAAACTAATTACCAAATTTCAGGTCTCTAGCTATTATAGTTACTGAGATTCAGGTGATTATAGAGACGGACAGACAGACAGCCGGACAAATTCATCTCTAGCGTTGACACTAACAAAAATATATGCACTTTATGGGATCGGAGTTGCCTCCTTCTGCCAGTTACACACACATTTGCAGTTGCCACCAACTTAAATTACCCTTTCACACGATGGGTAGCGGGTATGAAAAAAAAGAAAAAGCGAAAACTCATTGAAAAACCTGCAAAACGGAACATTTTCCCCCTTGGCGTACAGAGCGATCAACAAACTTTTCTCCAACTTGTTTTTACTCGCACACAACAAATTGTTCAATGTTGTTCGTGTTCTTGCTCACATCATTGTTGTTGTTGTTGTTGTTGTTGTTGTTGTTGTTGTTGTTGTTGTTGTTGTTGTTGTTCTATAGCTTCAATTTATTTGCACGTTGTATATTTTTTTGTATTTACACGCCCGCTTTGACTTATTTGCGAAGCAATAAATGCCACCTTCGTCTAGACTTTGGTTTCGCCAGCATTTCCATCGACTCCGAGAAAAATCAAAAACAAGAGCTGAGACTGAGACTGAGGCTGAGAAGAAGGCGAAGCGAACAACAAAGTTGTTGTTTCGCTTGTGGGCGAACTTATGCCGCAGGCCAACTTCAAACCTCCAAAAAAAGAAAAACGAAAAAAACTGGCAGCAAGAAATGAAATTTGCGGCACACCAAACAACCATTTGAAGCTACAAAGACTGAGGGGCAGAGGGGCAGAGGGCAGAGGGGAGTGCGAGAATTGTTGTTGCAACAGATCCTGGCAACATGATAAGGCGTCTTGGCTCAGTTGTGTTTACAGTTTGCAATTGGCCAAGTTTCATGTTGCGCCCAACAGCTCAATTCGACAATAATTGGCAATTAGTGAACTCTGACACACCGATTCACAGTTCACAGTTCACAATTCAATTCAATTCAATTCAATTCTAGTCCAGTCGACACGCACTTTCCATCCACATCAAGAACAACAACAGCAAATGTGACATTGATGTTGACAGCTTCCTCTCACAGACACAGACACCTTAAGGTCGTATATTTACATACTTACCTTTTATTTTAATATTTCATTAATTTCATTTTCACAAATAAACCAAAATAAATATATTTAACAAGTTTCCGAATCAAATGAAAACCGAACATAATTATATGTATATCCAATAAGTAATAAATTATTTTCATAATTTTTATTTTTAATTTAATTTATTTATTTTTCTAACTATACTATAAAAATCGAACAAAATTACTATTCAGTTAGGAATAAATTATGTTCCAAATTAATTAATTAAATTTGTATTTTTTAATTGCAATTTAAAGTCTTCCATTGATGTTGACAACTTCCTCACAGACACCTTACGGTCGTATATTTACATACTTACCTTTTATTTTAATATTTCATTAATTTCATTTTCACAAATAAACCAAAATAAATATATTTAACAAGTTTCCGAATCAAATGAAAACCGAACATAATTATATGTATATCCAATAAGTAATAAATTATTTTCATAATTTTTATTTTTAATTTAATTTATTTATTTTTCTAACTATACTATAAAAATCGAACAAAATTACTATTCAGTTAGGAATAAATTATGTTCCAAATTAATTAATTAAATTTTTATTTTTTAATTGCAATTTAAAGCCTTCCATTGATGTTGACAGCTTTCTCTCACAGACACAGACACCTTTAGCTCGTATATTTACATACTTACCTTTTATTTCAATATTTCATTAATTTCATTTTCACAAATAATTTGGTTGTTAACGAAATTAAATTAATTTAATCTGTTCTCCAATATTTATTTACTTAACTATGTTACAAAATCGAACAAAAATAGTATTCAATAAGGAATAAATAATTTCCTTAAATACTTTTTTTTATTTTATTTTTTTTTATTGCAATTAAAAATCTGTCAGTATTAAAATATTATTATTATATTATTATATATTATTATTATTATTAATCAAATTTTCAATTAAATTTTCTGAATTTAAAACCCACAGTTTAATTTCAAATTATTCTTAATAAATTTGATTTGCTTATTTTTTAATTCGTCTAATAATTAAAAAAAAATAAGTTGCTTTAATAAAAATGTTTCCCAAATAAAATCAAATGTCTGTATATAAAAGTTAATATTTTTTAATTTACCAACTATGCATAAAATTAAGTTACTAAAATAATAAATAAATAGAATAAAATATTTATTAACTTTGAAATGTATTTTTATCTCAACTTGTCCCAATTGAAAATAAATGTTTATCATAATAAGTATTTTAAAAAACTGCGTATAAAAATATCAGTTGTTAAATGTTTTCTAAATTTTCCATGTTAAACACAATTAAAGTGTCGCAATTACTCTATTTTTAAAAAACACTTTTTTTTTAGTTTTATCTATCTATCTATCTTTTGGATGCAAAACAATTTACAGAATATCACTTATTTTGTTTGTTCATTTGTGAAGCATGCAATTAAAATGTGCGAGAATAACAATTGTAAATATTAAACAAATGCAATAGCAATTATTAAAGAGATATCCTTGAATTGAGGGGCTGCAATGCGATTTTGCACAAAGTTCATTGCGAGCAAAGCGAAATGGAAAGATTTCAATCAATTATTGCCGCAATCTCAATAAATCAAATTCGTTATGCTGACTGACGGACTGAAGGACTGCCCGAGTATTTGGGCAATCAATGTAAAAGCCAAATCATAAGCTGAATGAATGCCAAGGAGGAGCGAAAGATTTCTCTTTTCGGGAGGAAGGAAAAAAAAACGTTACCCACTTTTTTAGCTGCAAATGCGAGCATGACTTGATATTTTAATAACCGATGATGGCTTAACAGACTTTTTGTTCGAGTTGTGCTGTCAACGCGGTGGAGTTGCATGTAAGCAGCGATTTTAAAGGATTAAAGTTCGTCAACAGTTGAACAGGATATACATATGCCTATATGCCGAACGGAGCTCGCCTCGGGCGATCGGCAATCGCTACAAAATGACAATCGACAATTGAATTGAATTGAAAATATTCGCATAGTTTTTGTTGATTATTGCATTACGCATACGCCGCGTTGCACATCACTTAATTGCTGCATAATAAATGTTAAGCTCGCATTGTTCTCGCAACTGCCTCTGGCATTTACAACAATCTCTCCCTCTCACATCGCCATTGCTGCGTTAATTAAACGGCATTTGTATGATGTTACATATGCTGCATACTCGATAAGCAACATTTCCAACCTCCAACCCCCTCGCAGTTCGAGTCGATGTTGTAGAATTTCCAAAACTGGCCCCATTGATTGCCATCATTTGACGTACACAGGTAAGCAATTCAATATCTATAGTATGTATGTAATTGTCTGATATTGTGGATATATTTACATTCATTATGTGTATCTGCTATGCATAAGCCCTCACTGATTAATCTCTCTCGAAACCTTCAGATACATCGCATAACGTATCAAAATTAGTCATACAATATGCAGCTTATGCACAATGCACAATGCACAATGCACAATAATTGCATCGCATTCGCATCTAAGCCTTATTATTGACTTCACTTCAAGTCGCCTCCAACTAAGCTGTTCGGATTCAATTATTGCTTAAATTCTACATCATTTAGCTGTAAACATATTTCATGCAATTTAAGTGCGATGCACTTAAATGTATTTATTTTTGTTGTATGTAGTTGGTTTTTCACTGCATGTAGTTTTATTGCATTTATACATAAATATAGTACAACAAGAAAATATTATCCCTGGCAGGATTCGAACCCACGCTCTAAGGCTTCCAAACACAAAGTTAAGTTATGTGTTGTGTTCTTAGCATCACTTAAATATTTTTAGATTTTCAAAAAATTAAATTAGTTTTATTGTTATTCAAACTTGTTTTTGCATTTATACATAAATACAGCAAACAAAAATTATCCCTGGCAGGATTCGAACCCACGCTCTAATAGTGGAGTAAGGCTTCCAAAGTTAAGTTATGTGTTGTGTTCTTAGCATTACTTAAACATTTTTATATTTTCAAAAAATTAAATTAGTTTTATTGTTATTCAAACTTGTTTTTGCATTTATACATAAATACAGCAAACAAAAATTATCCCTGGCAGGATTCGAACCCACGCTCTATAAGTGGAGCAAGGCTTCCAAAGTTAAGTTATGTGTTGTGTTCTTAGCATTACTTAAACATTTTTAGATTTTCAAAAAAATAATTTAGTTTTATTATTATTCAAACTTGTTTTTGCATTTATACATAAATACAGCAAACAAAAATTATCCCTGGCAGGATTCGAACCCACGCTCTAAGGCTTTCAAACACAAAGTTAAGTTATGTGTTGTGTTCTTAGCATCACTTAAATATTTTTAGATTTTCAAAAAATTAAATTAGTTTTATTGTTATTCAAACTTGTTTTTGCATTTATACATAAATACAGCAAACAAAAATTATCCCTGGCAGGATTCGAACCCACGCTCTAATAGTGGAGCAAGGCTTCCAAAGTTAAGTTATGTGTTGTGTTCTTAGCATTACTTAAACATTTTTAGATTTTCAAAAAAATAATTTAGTTTTATTATTATTCAAACTTGTTTTTGCATTTATACATAAATACAGCAAACAAAAATTATCCCTGGCAGGATTCGAACCCACGCTCTATAAGTGGAGCAAGGCTTCCAAAGTTAAGTTATGTGTTGTGTTCTTAGCATCACTTAAACATTTTTAGATTTTCAAAAAATTAAATTAGTTTTATTGTTGATCAAACTTGTTTTCTTTGCATTTATACATAAATACAGCAAACAAAAATTATCCCTGGCAGGATTCGAACCCACGCTCTATAAGTGAAGCAAGGCTTCCAAACACAAAGTTAAACATATTTATATTTTCAAAAATTAATGAATACATATTTAAGATGCAATTCTGTAATGAAAATAGATCGAAAGAATATATTAAATATGGAGCTCTAAAGCTAATAGTTTGTGCGTTTAATGGCTGAACCACTCCTGAACCGCCAAACCACATCAAACTGGGGTCGGCAAACAGGAATCGCAACTGCAAACATATCGAATGCCAAATGCAGTTGGCCCACACATTAAATGCTGGCCGTAAAGTGCAAATAGTTGGCGCCATAGCTGAAAGTGGTTTGCAGCTCTCTAATCGAATCAGAATCTTGACTGCCACTGTAAAAATATAGTATGCAAAAACTCGGCATAAACATGTTGTTTCCATGGAATACATTTTGCTAAACTAAAAGCGTAGGCCAGATATTAATCAGGGAACCTTGACTACGGCTTTTACACTGTGCGATAACTTAAGTTGAGAAAAACTAAACTTAATAACTTAAACATTGTGTTGTGAAATAATTATTTAAGCAAGAACTACACATTTGAAAAACTCTTTATATGACATTTTTATAATATTCGGCATATAATTGACAAATTAACTTGATTGGCATGAGAATAATTTTTGTTAAAATGTGGAGTTATAATATGGTTTCTTAATTTAGAAACAACTTTTAAATACAAACTTTGTGTAAAGATTTTATTGAAATTTGATTTAAAATGGTTGTTATAAAAGGCCAATTTTATTTGTTGTTTAGATTTTCGTTTTTACCATATTAGTTAATCCTCTTAATCCTTTTTTATTTATGTTTTTATACTTTAACTTCAATTTAATAATAAAAATTCGATTCTGCATTCGATTCTCTTGCCATATTGATTGCAGCTGGTCAGATTTAGTCACATTCTCTTTCTCTGTCCCTTTACGTCTTTATCTTATTCTCATTTAATGCTCTTGTTGCTATTGCAGCTTTTTGTGCAACAAATTAACGTAATAATCTTCACCGGTCGAATGCAACGACGTCCTGGCTTCCGATGACGATGATGACGATGAAGACAATGATGAGGCTGAGGTTTAAGAACAAGAGGAGAAAGACAAGCAGAACGAAAAGGGAGCAGAAAAGGGAGAGCGAGCACAAACAGGAGGCAGTCTTCTTCTTCTTCTTGGAGTCGCATTTTATTTATATTAACAACGCTTTTGTTGCTTCGCCTGGCTTCGCTTCAGCTTTGGCTTTAGTTTTGCCGCTTTCCTTCGCCTCCACCTCTCTTTCCCTCTTTCCCTCTCTGCTCCTCTTTCTTCTTCCTTGTTTCTCCATCTCGCTCGTTGTGTGCAGTTTCATTGCCATTTAAAATGAAATCGCTGAATTTTTTGCCAATTTTCTAAACAACAATGAACAGTCAAGTGTTTCTATACCCTGCAGTCGTTGAATTGGAAAAAAGGTCATACCAAATGCCATACTAGAAATCTTTATAGAAAACTTTTGTTTTTTTTTTAATTTCTCTACATTTTCGGCGCTAACATTATAATTCATAAATTTAAAGCTAACAAATAAATGAATGTATACAAATATTAAGTAAAAGAGAACTATCGTATCACGTATACGTATAATATAACGTATACGATATATGATCTGTTAAAAATGAGTTCCACAATTTTTTGTTGCTCAATTTTAATTTAAAAACATATCATGTTTAATATTAAAGAATACATATAAATAAAAAATAGTTTCCCAGAAAATCTGCACTATTTTTATAATATTAATTGCGGCTTTGAAAACAAAATAAATTTAAAAAAATACCAACATATATATTAAAGAATACATAGAAATAAAAAATAGTGTTAAAAATGTGTTAAGGTTGCACATTTTTAAAAACACTTTAAGTTTGAATTTATTTCACAATTTTTCTTTATTTAAATCAAAAATTAAATGTTAAAAACTGTGTTCAAATATTTATATTTTGTTTGTCCAATTTTAATGAGCTGAATAACAAAACAAATTGAATATTCAAGAATTCATAGAAATAAGAAATAGTTGCCTAGAAAATCTGCATTATTTTTACAATACTTTGCAGTTTTAAAACCCAAATAACTTTCAATAAAAAATTCATCTGAGAATCGCAATTAAAACTACAGTTGTAGGGTTAATGAAATGAATAAAAATGGAACATCCTTCATAATTTATAAGTCTCTAAATACGAGGCAAGTGGGCCTCGGACCCCTCAGCAAATTGGTATTAAGAGCTATGCGAGAATGTCAAGGATGCTGGGCTGGGGATGCTTCAGAGCTGGCCACAGGCTCCTCTAGACGAGCACCCTCAGCCAAGAGGGCGACTCTATTAGCTAGCTGCTGTCTGTCTCGCTCTCCCTTGCACTCGCTCGTCGTTGTGTCGCTTGCATTATTTTGCTTGTTAAGCAGTTGGCGGCGAGAGCTTTGACTGCCGATGAGTGCAAAACAACACCGAAATACTCGACAACAACAAACGTAATGCCTTGATTTTCAATTGCACAACAACAACAAAGACAGCGAGAGAAAGAGAGAACAAGCAACAAACGCACAACAAACAATAAAAGCCACGACGGTTTGCTAGCCATGAATGACTGTAAACTCTCCTTCTCTCTCTCTCCCGCCCCTAGCCGCCTCTCTTACATCCCATTGAACGGCACATCCAAATCAATTCAAGTGCGGAAACTGCTGCAGTTGTACAGTTGAACGGCCAACCAGAAAGAACCAGAAATAACCCATTCCCTCTCGCTCTCCCGCACTCTCTCCACATTCGTTCTGCACTCTCCGCTGCGCCTTTGTAATTGTTGTTGGTTGTTGTGCTGCTTATTGTTGTTGCTGCTCTGTTGGGCTTGCCGAATGCTTGATGCCCCATTAGATGAACCTTTTGATAAGTCACAGTCACAGCCACAGCCACAGCCACCGCCGCAGCTGCGATAAGCGCTCAACGAGCACCGCAAAAGGAATTTCTTCTCCTCTCTCTCTCGTCTATTTTTCTACACCTTTTTTCATGTATTTTCTTTAATTCGACTGCCATTTCAATACAAAGCCAAAGACACCGAGTGGCATGTGAGAGAGCCAGAGAGCGAGAGAGAGAGAGTGAGAGCGGAGCAGCGACTAAAGTGAGCACGTTTCCAATCAGCATGACCCACTAAAGGGTTTGAGTGTGCATGTGTGCATGTGTTCATATGTGTGTGCGTGTGCGTGTGCGTGTATGATGCGATTGTGCGGTCAAGTTAATAGGCGCAAATATATTGGACTGCATTGTTCGGCAAAATGAAATCACCGCAAATTCGACAACTTTTGACTGCATGAAAAAATGTTGAGAGCGGAGCAGTGTTGGCAGTTTAGCGTATTTCAGGCTAGATCTAGCATATTTTTAAGCAATAAATGCATTTGAGACACAATCGAAATATTTCGTAAAACAAAATATTGGAGCATGTTTTTTTCAGATGAAATTTTTGAGGACAAAAATATGAAAGTCCTTTTGAAAAATTAAAAAAAAAAAAGAGCACACAAATTATGAAACAAATTTAGCATATTTGCAAATTGAATAGAATAATACATACAATCTAGCATACTTTAATTCTCAGCAAAAAACCGCAGAAACCTGATGATTTAGTTGGATCTAATATTTATTATTGGATTAAAGTTTGTTTTTTAGCAATCTAGGTTATGCATGTGGGAAACAAAATGATGAGAAAAACATTTAGATTAAAATAATGTGAGCAATTATTGAGATCAGTTATTAATTATATTTTATTTAATTGAAAAGAACATCTCAACATTTTGTTTTATTTGTGAATTTGTGAAAAGAATTCCCTAACATTAAATTTATTTTACTCAATTTCTGTTCAGGCTAAGCTGAAAAGGACAAAAGAATAGCAAATAAAATAAAAGCCACAAATTGAATATTTATGAAATTTATGAAATTTATGAAATTTATGAAATTTGCCATTTCGTCAATTTCAAAAAGACCAAAAAATGACAAAAGAGCGTTTGCCAGACAAAAGACAAATAGAAAATTCATTTGCAAATAACTTTCGGTAAAATAAATAAAAATTATCAACGAAAGTATTTGATAAAAATTAACTGCAGCAATTTCGACAATTCAAAAACCGTAAAAGCGTAATAAAATAGCGAATTAATTGTCAAACCATTTCCACATCACTTTTTCAGCTCATAACATTTAAATACGCATTTTCCTTCGCAAGATTGTAAATACGAAAAATACTTTTTGCTGGCGAAATCATTTCAAAAAACACGCCAACAACAAAAACACAGTTCAGACAGCCAAAGGACGGCGGGGAGGGGACGAAGGCCACCAGTTGCCATCGATGGTCACAACTGATTAGAGTCTAATAAGTATGCGTGGGGCGTGACCAAAGGTCCTTTGTTAATGGGTCTCCAAAGGGCCTCACACACACACACACACACACACACACACACTCACAGAGAGTGCGGGAGAGAAAGAGAAGGCGTGTGTGAGTGCGAGTGAGACGCACACTCAGGTGCCGCTGGGGCCATAAAAAGAGCACAGCACGAATTCAAATTGAAGGCCAACAACCGAATCTTAATAACAATAAAACCAGTTCAAAAGTTACGCATACAGCAACAGCAACAGCAACTGAAACTTACAAGTATGAGGGAAAGAGTCAAGGACAGACTTTAAGATACCCGTTCCCCTTTTTCCTGGAACGCAAGACAAACACATTAAAGTGGGGCAAATTTTCTGAATTTCTTTCAGCTCTTAAAATGTGTTTCCTTTGACAAATTAACTGATTGTAAAACAATGTTTTAATTTCAAACCTGAAAAATTACACTTTTATTGTTTGAATATTTTATTTCTTTTCCATGACCAGAATAAGTTTGTTAAACAAATTTTCAGATTTCCAACTTAAAGGTTTCTCGTTGAATTTTAAAATATTTGATTAAATTCTAAAAATGTATTTTTTCTTTAAAATATAACTATGTTCAATACAAAAAAGCACTTTATAATTAATCAATAAATGATAATAATAATCATAATAATATTAAATCAACTGAGGTTCTGATTAATTGTAAAACAATTCACTTATTACAAATATTGAAATTTATTTTTCGACATGGGTTTTCTATTATCATAATATATAATATAATAATTTCTTCATTTTATGTATTAATTGTATTGATTGTTAACAAAAAAAATAACGTATTTTATTTTCTTTTTTATGGAAACACAATTTTTAGCAACTAGGCTAGTCACTAGCTTATCACGCCACCACTGCCGGGTATATCAACAGACAAGTTGCCCCACACGCTGTGTGGCAGCTTTGACAACTACACACATCAATCCCTTTTCGCCCACTTCCCTTTCTTTGTGCTCGCTTTCACATCGATTCCTTTTGTATTTTGTTTTGCAGGCATTTTTCTTCTTTTTTTTTGTTTGCACACACTTTGATTTTGATGTATTTATTTGCGCCTCGTCGCCCCACGCCATCTGCACTAAAGGATCTCTGAGATAAATTAAATTTAAACTGATAATAAAAAAAATTACGAGCCAATAAATGTGGCCATTGGTGTCAAAAGGAGCATAGATCGCAATGCGAGGGAAAGGCGAGCGAGAAGGGGAAACAAACCCTTGCAGTGCAAATAAATAATAACAAAGGAGAGCGCGCACACACAACAACAAGGAGCCAGCGACAAAGCCGGCAAAATGTCCTGGACGCAAAGGCGGCAAGTGCATTGCCAGATAAACAGGACAAACGACGAAGCAGCGACAAGGTCACAGCACACATAAAAACACACAAGGACATTCCCTGTTTGGTGGAGCAGATTCCAACTGCTTACTTGATACTTATCCGGCTGTCCTTCCGCTCTCTGCTTGAGTGCAGACAGATATTACGTATACGCAACGCAACGCAACGCAACGCAATAAGTAAACGTATTCGTATTATTTGTTTAACGTGCCCGCAATAACAAAGCTAAAGGGATTACGGACTGCCGTCGAGCATTGTCCTGCTCCACATCGTATGCTAAGTCTACGACAACAACAGCAACTGTCTATTGACTTTTATTCCGGAGAATCATCAGAGATTCTCGGAATAATTCACTTTCGAGTGCTCTCGCAATCATCAATTTAATTTCCTTTTTTTTTAGCGTTTCTAAAACGATTTCACAAGCGATATAAGCTCATTTTTATTTTGCAAGATATTTATAAAAGTCTACAAATTTATTCATTATTTTCTTGTTTGAATTCATTATAATTATCAATGCTCAAAATTACGCGCATTTTCTATCACTCGCATTCTCTCTAGCTTCCAGTTTATATTCGTCATGTTTTTAAGAAAAATTCTAAAAAAAATTATTTATTATTTTATTGATATATTTATTAAAGAAATTGTTGTTTAAGTTTATTATAATTATAACGAGCATTTTCTTTACTGCATTTTATTTTGGTTTAGAGCTGTTGATTTTTGTAATGTTTTTAAAGTCGTTTCACAAACGATAGAAGCTCATTTTTATTTTCCAAAATTATTATAAAAGTCTAAAACTTTATTTATTATTTTCTTTATATTTATTAGAGAAATTTTTGATTGAATTTATTATAATGTGAAGAATTACGAGAATTTTCGTTTTTTCAATCACTCTCATTCTCTCGTGTTTCCAGTTGACTTTTGTAATGTTTTTAATCTTGAAAAAATCTCTATTATAGTTTTCAAATTTAAATAATTACATTTTTACTTCCATTTACAGCTTTTTCGGCAATGTAATAGAGTAATTTAATTCCTTTACTAAAATTAATATAAAGCCATTTTTTCCAAATATTAATTTACCAAAAGTAGAGCATTGTGGGAGAACTTTCGCTTTTTCCATATCGATTTGCATTTCATTGAGCATGCATTTTATCAATTCATTAATTACGAAATTACAAAATGAATGTTATAGAAACTGCCGGCTATTTAAAAGTTTTAAATGATTCCCAACGGCGGTGAAACAATGTAATCAAAAGCATTGCCGCTTAATTGAAAGCTGATATAGAATTTAAAAAATATCGCCAAATTATTTCCCTTTTTTTAGCGCAACTAATTTGAACAGCAATGGCATTGAATAAAAATATATATGTATATATATAAATGCAGATATATATATTTGTACAATATGTCTGGATGTGTGTTATTAACCTTGCTCGACCTGTTTGGGCTTTCATTTAAATATTCTTCTTACGCACAATGCACACGGCTTTGTAATGGAATTCGTTTATCAAATACGGTCTTATCTTTAACTACACACACTCACAGACACACACACAGACAGAGGCAATCAACAGACGCGCCCAAAAACTATGTTAAATGATTTCCACAAATAAAAATACACATCAGAATGCTCAGAAAGCAACAACGCAAGAAAAGATGGAATGTAATTGCAACAAATGAATATATGAGATATCTGTGTAATGTACCGTTGGGGGGGGGCAGCATTGTGGGCGTGGCAACGCCTGAGCGACTCCGAAATGCAGTGCACAAAACAAGCAACAGTCGAAAGAAATTCAAATGAGAAAAAGGAAGAGAAAGAAATGCTGATAAACCAAGGGCCAGACAAACACGAGCGACGCACAAAGCAGCAACAACAACATCCAGTGGGCAAGCAACAGTCGAGTGTGATCGACGCTGAGATATCCTATAATTTAATTGTTGATTTTTTGATATGAAAGCCAAAAGTCTTAGTCTCAATTTTAGTTATTGCTTACTATTATAAATAAAATAATTATTTAGAGCGCACACAATTATTAGTTTGAATTGTTCAAGTCCCTAATTTTTACTTCTCGTTTGAAAGGTTCATCACTAAACATTAATCTTTTCTTTTGCGCTTTATTTTTCATATAATAATTGTTTAATTTAAAATTAAATAGCCAAAATGTGGAAAGTTAAAACTTGATTTGAAAAGAGCATTTTATATATATTATTTTGGTTATTTTGCGCTTTATTGTTTATACGATTTATAATTGTAGTTTTTATTTACAATATATAATATATAAAAAAATTAGCCAGCAAAAATTCGGAGAAGAAAAACCTTGATTTGAAAAGAGAATTTTAATTTCACTTATAATTTCGGCAGTATTGTATAAAAATTTCAACACCGCAAAATTCTTTAGGCATTTGTGGCTCATCAAAAATATATATATTTCATGGAACAATAAAAATGTTGTATTTATAATAACAAATAAATTGCTTGTCCCATAAATCCGCATACCCTATTGCCCGAAGGCTGCAGGGTATGAAATGAGCAAGCGTAAGTTGATGATGGCTCGCTGTTGCCAGCCAGGCCAACTGCTCTGCGACCCCAGAAAAACTCCCGCCCCTCACTTCCTCCTCCATTCCTAACCCCCCTCCGTTCTGCTCTCTGCCCTCTTGCTGGCTTCGCAGTCATTTCAGTTTTGCCGGCTGCTGCTGCTGCTTCATAAATTCAAATTTGATTTTCATGTTGATTATGATGCGAGGCGCAGATGATGATGGAAATGAAGATGGCAATGCAGAATGGCAATGGCAAATGGCAGACGAGGCTCAGCTTCAGCTTCAGCTTCAGTCTCTCCTCCCATTCTTCCATCTCCTTCTCCATCTCCTTCTCCTTCTTCTTACTGCTTCGCCTGCTCGCTGAGACACCGATTACAGCCATGGCTGGCAAAGCTTCAGGCGCTGGGCTCAAAAGAAAACTGCCGCTGATTATTGCCGCATATCTCCCTCTCTCTTCCCCTCTCTCTCTCTGTCTTGCTCACGCATTTTTTCAGTGATTTTAGAGGCTTCTCTGCCCCACATTGTTTACGTTTTGTTTGCCGCTTTCTTCGCTTTATGAGTTTAATGAAAGTCACACCATTGAACAACTACTCATACTACGAGTACTCGAACTCGCACTCGCACTCACACTCGCTGTGAATACTACTCACCGTGCAAGCTGTCTGGCGATTGACGTTTTTGTCTGATTACGCATACGCCACGTGGCCTCCGTGGAAATTTGTAACTGTCGTGTAATAAATAAATTAAACGACAGCATAAATCAATTTCGTTATTAGCATCAGCTCAACGCATTATGCAAAAGTTTAAGATGCTTATAATCGATTTATTTGCGTTTCATTAAATATAAGCAATGCTATTGAACTCTGTCTCTCTTCCCTCTCTCTTTCCTCCCTCAACTCTGTTTGGCTGCGAATAAATTAAGTTAAGCAGAATTTCAATAGCATTACTCCTATTTTGGCTTTAAATTTATTGCGCAAGATGAAGATTACAACACAATTTATGCATTGCTTAAGGAGCTTAACAAATATTTTGCAAGCATTTAATATTTAGTCCAAATTAATTTGTTAGTCTGTTTTTGTGTTAGTTATTGACTAGCTCTTTAATTTATTTTAATCAAGTTATTTTGTGATTTTTATTCAGACAATTGTTCTGAATTATTTCACAAGT
This sequence comes from Drosophila ustulata, assembly GCA_035047365.1. NCBI lineage: Eukaryota > Metazoa > Arthropoda > Insecta > Diptera > Drosophilidae > Drosophila > Drosophila ustulata. The sequence goes on from JAWNPT010000080.1 coordinate 12,621,473, forward strand.
TTATTTTCTGAATATATATTTTATATAGATTTTTTATTTACTAGCACTTCGAGCTAAAGCTTATAAATTGGGATGCTACTTATATATATTATATTAAATTTAATTTAATATAAAAATTGTCAAAGTCAATTTAATATTTTGCTTATTTCTGTAATTACGTTATTCATTAAATAAAATTTTTGTATGTCCACTTTTATAATATTATGTAATATTTATTTGAATTTCTTGATTTAAGATGTCAATAATTTGGCTTGAAAATTAACCATATTTTAGATTTTAATTTTTTTTTTTGCAGTTAAATGTGAATAATTAGATTTTAATTTCGGTATTTTTAAACGCAGTAATATATTTATATTACAATAATAATGTTTTTTTGCTAGAAACTATTACAATTTATTTAGTTCATATTCTTTACCTTCCCTCTAATTAATGTACTTTATTTTACAAGCTGTTATTCTGAATATGGCAAACATGTTTTTTGTTCGGATTTCTTAAAATTTCCATAAGATTGCAAGACATCAGGATTTATCAGGAATCTGTTGCAGCATGTTGTTGCTCGTTAAAATTGCTGAAGCTGTTGCTTGCAACAACAATGCTTCTTAATCAATATTGTTGCACAAGAATTAAAGTTATTTCGGCAGCGCCGTTGCAAAGAAACTTTCTGTGTGTTTTCCGCAGTCCGAAGCTGACTTTTTCGTTGTTTGGTCTGCATATTTATGTTGTTAACAATAACGTAAAGTTTTGCATTAAAATGCAATCTTTTGATGGGGCGTGGCACAATCGAGTATCGAGTATCGGTTGCACGGCGGCACGTCTTTGCGGGGCAAACAATTGTCGTTCTGTGGCAAGCGAGTGAAATGCATTCATAAACTCAACTGATTTTATTGCGACAAGGGAGAAGGGCTACAGCATGCCACATGCCACATGCCACATGCCACACGCCGCATGCCACATTCGCTGCAATTCACTGCAATTCGTTGCGATTCGCTTCGATTTGCCGGCGTTGTCAACTCGGGGCAAATATTCGTTAGCCCGGTTAATGTCCAAAGTGGCGACAGTCAACCAGCTACCCAATTCTCTCTCTCCCTCTCTCTCTCTCTCTCTCTCTCTCTCTCTCTCTCTCCCTGTCTGTCTGACTATTGCACTTGACCGAAAGACACTGCAAACCGAACCGTTGACGACGCCAATGCACTTTTATGGCCCAAGCATCCAAATGGCTGGCGACATATGGACGCGCAACAATATCAAGCCGACGACGAGGCGAGTGGGCAAGCGGAGGGGGAGGAGGGAGTCAGAGGGGGAAAGGGAGAGAGGGGGAGGCAGAGCGCTGCTTTGGGACGCCATTTGGTCTAAGAGCCTGGCGCCTTAACTGCTCGACTTCTCTGTCTCTCTCTTTTACTGCCTGTCTTCTACACGCTTTATCGTTTGCTCTTTTCTTCTGTCAGTTCTTTTCTCTCACTCTTTCTCCTTCACTATTCATTTTTTTTAAATTGTTTATATACATTTTGCATACTTTCCTAACTCCCTTTTCTCACCGCACTTCTTCGCTGTCTGCTTTGCATTTTGTTTTTTGGCTTCTCTCATTCGGCTTCTCTCGTTATCCTTCTTGCTCTTTATTTCCTATTCTCTACCTTGTCTCTCGATCTTTCGCGTCTACTTTTATTCTTTTCTTTGTCATTTTCGCCTCTTCTTTTTCTCATTCCCTGCCCTTTTAGTTTTCTTCATTTCCTTTGCCCTAAATCCTATCTTATATGCTCTTCTTGTTTTTCTTATTTTCTCTATCTATCTCTATCTCTTCATTTTTTCTTTCCCTTATTCCTCTTCTCTTTTTCTCGTTTCCTGCTCTCTGTTTTACACCCTTTCTTTCTTTTCAATACTCTCTACTTTTTAACTTCCACTCATTATTTTTTCTTTCCAGATCTCACTCTCCCCTTATATTTAATTATATCTCACTAGCTATATGTAACTTAATATTTTATTTACCAATTATTTTCATCTCCATCTCATTATTTGCTTCTTCTTCCACTTTTTTCTCTCTCTTGTTCTCATTCTCCTTTCATTTTGTCTCTTTTCTTATTTTACAAACATCTCTCACTTTTCAATCTGTCTTTCTCTCTCCCATTCTTTCTCCTTCTCTTGCCCTCCCCCCATTCGCTCAATTACTTTGTGTAATTGTGGATTGCAGGCGACAGCGATAGCTATCATATGCAAGTAAACAGCACTCGCCATTTTACGCTGCCAGCTGATTTGCACGTGGCAAACAGGTGGCAACAACTGCCTGCCCCTGCCCCTCGTCTAGCATCGAGTGCAGCCGTCTCGCCAAAAAGTAAAAAAAATGAGAGAAGGCAAACAACAACAACAACATCAACGGCAACAGCAGCTTCAACCATCGCAAGCCGCACAAATTGCTGTAGGTTGCGAGGGGTGGTGGGGGGGAAGGGGCATGCAGCATGTGGCAGCCACGTCGTTGTGACTTTCGCTGCCAACTGCCAGCTGCCAGTGACCGTTGTCGTTTGGGCTTGTTATTGAAATTTGTCGAGCGTATGCTGTCGATTGGGTGTCAGACAACAGCAAACAGGCAAGTAAGCGAGCTGCCCTCGAGTCTGCTCGACTGCGAGATACCTCATTTCCATACAGAATTTAATTATTGAAATTTCGAAATTGTATGCAACCAAATTTCACTTGGGAGAAACTATTCAAAATGTGTTTATTATAATGGATGTTCAAAATCTAGTATTCTTTTTTTTTCTTCATTGTTGGGAAGCGAAAGTCGTTAAACTATAGAAAGTATTTGTTGTGTAAAAGTATATAGTGTAGTTGTATAGTATATACAATCTATTAATTTGTTTAATTAATAATTGCAATTTAATTTAAATATAATAGACGTTAGAAATTATTTGTGACAGCGCTATAATTTATAAGCATCAGCTTGTAGCCCTGAGATAAATTGTATTTAACTAAACTAAACTAAACTTCTTCTGCGAAAATCATTTTACAATATTGTCACCTATAATATCTGATTTAAAGGATATTATGAGCTCAGCTTAAAATGATATGCAATTCAGGATACTTCTTAAATTTCTAGTTATAGATTTACGATCAACATTTTTAAATTTTAAAAATTAAATATTATTATTAAATATTAAATAATATTAAATAATATAAGTGAAGTTAAATTTTAATTATTTCATCACTTTATTACATTCATCACATTTTAATTAAGTAAATATAATAAATAAAACAAAACTGTAAGAACTGATTCTAAACTACATAAATAATTAAAAATAAATTATCAAGCCGTGGAAATATGTTGGTTTTCGTTTTAATTATAGCAAACTTGTAAAATAAATGATAAATAAATTACAATATCAAAACTATATAGAAGCCAGCAACTTATACGATCCCTTCCCAGCAGCTGTTGCTAGAGTAGAAACAAGTTGCAGCAACAACATCAACAGCTTCGGCAGCCGGCGCCATTAAGTATGCAACAAATTGGGGCACACAACACTCAGTGGCCAACGCGTGGCAAGCTGCTGCTGCTTTATTACCAATCGTAGTGCGTATTCCAATTTGCCGCCTCGTCGCAATCAAAGTTCTCAGTTCTCAGTTCACAGTAGGCAGTTATCTGCCCTCAGTTCTCAGTTCTCAGTGGGCAGTTCTCGATCTCAATTGCATGCGGACAACAAATGATAACAGCGAACGCTTCATGCGGAATGTAATAACCAACTGTAGTGCAATGACGACCAAGTTTCACTGTCCTCGAAAAAGTCCCATTCCGCTTAAAGATGATTTCCAACATTATATCTTTGAACCTTACCTTTGATAAAGAACGAGAATTTCAATCTGCTATTTCTTCTGACATTTTGTATTCCTATGTTATTTTTCTAACAATGAAATTCAACTTTTCTGCAGTTTTAAATATATTTTAATAGCAATAATTTATATAAAATATAATTTATTTACCCATCTTTTTAACCAATCTTCAGCATATTATTTTTATTTGCTTCTTTAAATTGTTAACTTTATTTACAGGCTGCTTCATTAATGAAGTAAACATGTAATTTTTCTTCTATGCAATCTAACATTTAATTTAAATTCATCCTGTCTACATAAGAAATTTAAGATCTGTTTCTATCGTTATATTTTTATACATTAATTACTTTGATTCCAAATTAAATTAAATTTGACAACTCTAAATTATCATTATTTACTCTTTATTTTATTCATCCCTTCTTTAATTGCATTTTCAATTTCATTTAATTGTGCTTTATACAAAAAGTAAAGTTTGTTTTACGCTTCTATTAATTTAAATATAATATAAAACTTAAGTTTAATGCCTTCTAGCTTAATTTTGGCAGCTGCCTTATGCATCATATTTGCCTGGTAAGGCTCGTAATTTGCACTTATTTCGCACTCCATTTGCTGGGCCATAATTCGAGCTAACCTCACAAGTGCTATACATAACCTCGATGGCTAAACTATCTGCTAATGCGGCTGCTTTAACACCACCCAGCACAACGTCCTCATCCATGTGTGTTGCCCAACTGATTTGAGTTTTATGCACACACGCAACATAAACTAACCTCACAATAACTTAACCTCAAAAGCGAGGAAAAAATAAAGAGAGCGAGAAGAAGGGCGGGGGCGGGGCGGGGCGAAAAAAAGGCGAGCAAATGCAATTTAAGCTGAATATCTTTATGAGCAAATCGTCTAAGAAGCAAACACACACACACACACACGCACCAACACTCGCACACTTGTCCATATGCATCTCTAGACATTTGGCTGCTGCTGCTGCTTCTTCTTCTACTTCTGAATATGCCCAAAGAGCGTAAAAGATGTTCTTCTATTCTAACCTAAAAACAAAATGTGCGTTGCTCGCAGCTGTTGCTCTCTAGTGCGTCACTTGAACGCAGTGAAGAGAAGACCCTAAGAGCGGCAGAGCGGGAGAGCAGCAGCAGTTAAGAGAGGGGAGGGGGGAAGCGGTAGCTGTGTTTAGATTGCTCGCACCAACACACACACACTCGCAAACACACGCACACCTACATTACGCTCACACGTACATCAAAATGCGAAGCAGCCGCCGCTGCTGCCGCAAAAGGCTACAAAATTCAATTTACTATGCGCGCTTTATGACCGACTGCTGTTCACCTCCCCTCCCACCCCACTCCCACTCCTTCTCCACTGTCCGCTCACCTTCCCCTCCCCTCATTTCCAGCTCACCACAATCCCAGTCAGGCGCAACGAATCAGACTTTATGGCTGTGAGCCATCGTCTGCCCATTTTGCCTGCTGATTTCCATGCATGGCACACACACAAGCACACACACACCTCGCACACACACACACGCACATACGCACACTTACAGTGTAAGTGAGCTACTCTACTTGACTGTGGAATACCTGCTAACAATATTTAAGACACTAAAATACTGAGAAAGAAAATCATATTTTTAAACGGCACAAAATAGTTATTAAATATTTTTAAGGAACTTAAAAAAATATGTAGTTTAAAACGAATTATATAATAGTTTCCCCATTCAACAAATTTTCATTTGATTGTCATTCACAAATAAGTGACATTAAAAAAAACATATAGTATGTATAAGAAACAATAGGTAATAAATATTAAATAATATATAAAAATACAAATAATAATTTATTTTAACAAATTATATAAAAGTTGCTTGATATAATAATATGATAAATAAAATAATATGATAAATAAAAATATTAAGACATAAATGAATTTGAAACATGAGAACAAATTGGTTTTTAAGGCACAACATTAATTATATAAATATATGAAATAGTTTCTTGAATATGTATTTAGATTAAATTTTACTTGCAATAAACAATTCGAGTTCACAGCTAGAAATGTTGTTTATTTTTTTATTTGATTTTGATGCATTTTTGTAACTCCTAGGAACGACAGTTATATTGTCAACAAATTTAATGTTTTTAAGAAATAGGAGTTTAAATGAACGGACAGACGAACGAACAATCTAACAATAACGTCTTGAAGTTGTAGCCGCCATTCTCGGCCTGTCAATTATCACTTGTCGTTTATTTATCATACTCTGCTGAACCACAAGGGCCGGGTATAAGAACAACACACTACGTTGAGGCATTCTTACAGTCGTAGAGCGAAGAGAGAAGAAGTCATTACAAGTGCTTGCTTATTAAGTTCCATGGCTCATTAGGCGCTGACAATAAACGCTGTCAAAACACCAGCAGAGCCAACAACAACAACAACAACAGTCGAGTGGAGGAGCGAAGAAGGGAGAGACGAAGACGGCGAAGAAGGCAGAAGAGGAGACGCTGCTGAGACGCTCTGCTCTGCTCTGCTCTGCTTAGCTCCCCGCGGTGGCGGCAACCCAAATGAGCGAAGCGAAGCAACAAGACAAGCTGCCTAATCCAGGGCCGCATTATCTAATTGTCAGTCTTAACAGATGATTACTGTACTAATTTCTCTCGCATAACCTGCGTCCGTGCAGCCAGGAGGCATTGCGCCCCTCGCTGTGGGCGCTGCTTGCCACAACACAGTACGTGCGTGCCACATTGAGCAGATGCGTGTATTTGTGTGCATTTGTGTGTGTGCGCGCTTGGCTGGCAAACAGACTAAGCCGCCGCTTCAACCATTGGCAATCAGCGGAATTGTAAAACCGTAAACAACATGACCAGGACGAAGCGGACGGACTAACGGACTAACGGACTAACGGACTAACAGACTGACGGACAGCTGGAGGGAGCGAGATATACAAAATGGTTAGACGAGTGACATACAAATGTAGAGACGGACAGACGGACAGGCGGACAGACGGACGATTTGGGCTGGCAGCCAGAGGAGCAATCGAAGCCGCCGTCGCCACAATCGAAATCGCAAATGTTTGCAGTGTGCGTGCGTATGTGTGTGTGTGTGTGTGTGTGTGTGTGGTATGAAAATGATGTGGAAATTGGGAAACTGGGAATAGTTCGCTGTTGGATCTGTGGTCATAGCAAATCGACGACGCCAGCGGACGTTCGACAAAATATTTGTCTGTCTCTAGCTATTGTCCGTCCATCTACGTGTGTGTGTGTGTGAGTGTGTGTGTGTGTGTGTGTTTGATTTAGCTGATAGAGCAGCCGGGCAGCGTCTTATCGAGCATGTGCAACACTTTCCTTTCGCTGCCTTGGCCTTTGCTTTCCCTAATCCTTTTCTCGGTTTTTAGTTTCGTAATTTATTTAATTACTTCACTTCTTGCTCTTTTGCTTCTCACCCTCTTCGCCTTGCTGCAATCTGCTTTTTGGAATTTTGCCCACTTTGCGAGCGACAACTAATCGGCTGCATTATTATACGCTACGTATACGTGATTTTTACCGTTTCTTAATCTTTCGTTCTTTCTGTGTTTAACGCTTTCCTTAGTTGTCCCTTAATTGTTGCTTTGGTCACACTGTATTACATATAATACTAACTTTTTTTTTGCATGTGCTTTTCTTATGCGTATACGTGATTTTTACTATTTCTTAATCTTTCACTCATTCTGTGTTCGTTTGTAGCTTATTGCTTTCTCAAGTTGTCTGTTAATTGTTGCTTTGGTCACACTGCACTATATTTATTCTTAAAAAAATTCTAGCGTTTGAGGTTTTCTTATGCGTTGCGTATACGTGATTTTTATTGTTTCTTAATCTGCTTTGGGTTTTGTGGTACTGCATTTTTTTTATCCTTCTTTATTTTTTGCAGTTATTATATGTGATTCTTATACTTCTTAATCTTCCCTTTTTTATTTTGTTTTCTTTGAAGTTGATTGCAACAATTGTGCTGCTTTAATCGCACTAAATTTTATTTATTCCCTAAAGATGAATAGCTTAAAGCTACAACTTTTTTAAATTTGCGTGTTTTTTTATTGTATAAGTTATTTTTGCATTTCATTTAAACTTTTGGACTTGCATTTTTTTTAAGTTTCTGGAACTTAAGCTAATAAACTAAATTTGTTAAAAAATTTCAGTTTGAATCACTGCCGTATTTAATCATATTTTATAAATGTCTCCGTTATCTAAAATTAGAAACTTGCAACGGGATCGCTGCAGGAATTTGAGCTCCTTTTTCGAATCAAAATTCTCGCTTGCTCTTCAATTAGTTGCCTAGCTGCACTCTTGACGTCTCTCTCTCTCTCTCTCTCTCTCTCTCTCTCGCTGACTTATTGCACTAATATGAATGCCATGACTTTTTTCTCTTACGCTTTTCTGTCAATTCTCTCTCGCTGTCCTTCTCGCTCGCACACTTAAGTCTCATTTCATTAACTTTATCTTCTTACACTAATTTAACCTTTCAACTATGGCTTTGCGTCTTCCTCTCTCTGTCTGCCACTTGCCTTTGTTGCTCTTAAATACCTTCCACTTTTCCCGCTCTTCCCAATGCGGCGGCTTGTCGTCATCTAAAACCAAATCCCCAGCGTGCCTCCCTCTCGGCACTCTCCCGCTCTCTGGCGGCTGCCAGCATTCAATCCCCCTTCGAGAATCACCAATTAAGCTCTGTTTAAAGCACAATTAAGACCCACCCGGCGGCAGGCATCAAGCTCATCATCATCAATGCAATTATTGACTACAAATCTGGACGCAGCGCCAAATCCGACAGCAACAACAACAACAACAACAACAGTCAGCACAGAAAGAAAAAAGCAACGACAACAACAGTGAGAGCAATGAGAGCGCAAATAACAATAACAGCAACAACAGCAGCAGTGACAGCAATGCACGAAGAGGAAGCGCAAAACAAAAACACTGAACAACAACAAAACCAACGGGCGGTCAGACAAGGCAGCTGCTGAGAGAGCGAACGAATGGAAGTGGAAGTGGAATAGGGAGAGATCGCCTGCCCTCTCTATGTGTGTGCGTGTGTGTGAGAGCACAGTGGGAGCATGCTGAGGGGGCGTGGGGAATGGCAAGTGAAAAATTGGCCACTGATTAAATTCAACACGTTGTGGGATTAACTAACTTGTATTTTATTTGCGGCCAAATTGTGTTGTTAACTTGCCCGCACACTCACACTCACACTGACACACACACACACACACACACACAGTGGCACAGTGGCACAGCAATTACGTTATCCCCCAGAAAGCCCTCGAGGCATTCAGACAGAACACTTCGCGACTCCCTCTCTCGCTCTCTCGTTCTAACACTCGACTGTCAGGCAGGCAGCGCGCGGACAGCGCAATTTTTTTCAATTTTCCCTTTAGGGCTAGTCAACATTCGCCCCTCCTCCCCCGCCCCCTGCACTCCATGAAGTCCCTTGCCGCCGCTGTTGCGTCATTAGCGACAAAATAAAAAATATAAGAAAAAAGCAGTAAAAAAAAAATGCTAAGAAGCAAAAAACACTTGAAGTGGCGGGAGGGAGTGGAAGAGAGGAGAGAGAGAGAGAGAGCGGCACTCGGACAGCTGACGCCGGCGGCTGAAAATCGTTTTTGTTTTGCAAGTTTTGCTCTCAAAAGCTCAACTCCACCAGCGTAGCGGCAGGGATCGGGGAGGGAAAGCAAGCGAAAGGGGGGGAGAGTGAGGGAGCAACTTCAGCTCATAGCAATGAGGCATTGGCCGTGTTTTACCGCCAAAACGAAGCGCACATCACTTGAGGCGACTTTCTGCACTCATTTCGCACGTTCCACGCAAACTACTTCTGCCTTCCTCCTTCCCTCCTCTCTTTTTCGCCGTCTTTCTTTCGCTTTTTGTTGGCCTGGCAACACTGCTCAAAGCTTTGCTGTCATGTGAACTAACTCAAATAAATATCCAAAAAAAAAGAAGAATGCTCGACTGTGAAATACCCGCTGCTCATTTTGCTACACATGTATTTTTTTTGTATCTTTTTTTTTATTTACCATCTGATACTTTTTGTACCATTATACCGAGTACTTTTGAGATTGAGATGTTTATACAGACGGACAGACGGACAATATCGTCTCGACTGATATTTATTATCTGCTGCAACATTCGTTTCCAATTACCACGAACCTATAATACCCTTCTACGCTATGGGTAGTGGGTATACAAATATATAAGGAGCAAGAAACCTCGCTTTATGCTATGTATAATTTACTTGCAACTTCCTTCTCCGTTTCTTCTCCTTCTTCTGCACATTCACATTGTCTCTTGTTATCCTTAATAGTTACACAATTCTTATTTTCGCACATCTTTAGCATTTTTATTTCTTAGTTTTTTAGTTGACAGCTTTTGTCACTCGTTTTCCACTTTGGCATTGCTTTTTGTCTTCTTGTAGTTTTCTGCATATTTCTGTTTGCTTACCTCCATTTCTTGTGCTTCTTTCCTCTACGAGTATTTTCAAGTTTTCTGGTTTTTCCTAAATTTGTTGTTGTTTTTTTATAAATTGTTTTCATTGTCTACTTTTTCATTGGTTTCTTATCTTGAAGTAGTAAAGTATTTCTCTCCTACATCTTTTACTCTCTCTCTCTCTCTCTCTCTCTCTCTCTTTGTTTGCTTATCTATGTGTATCATTAGCATTTACTTTGCTTTAGTTTATTTTGTTGTCCTCCAGATTTCATTTACTCTGAAACTTGTTTCCCTATTATTTCGAATTGCTTTTGGTTTTTTTAAGCTTTCCTTCGCTTTAAGTCATAACATCGTTTTTAATACGAAATATCGCATTTCGTAAATTGCAATTCAATTATTAAATATATATTTTATTTGTTGTGCTTTAGAATCACAAAAATAATATTTTTTAATTAATGTTGCAATTTATTTGAATATTTATTTCTTTATGGACTTTTAGTTTATTGTACATTTATGTATTTTTATTTCATTTTGAACAAATGTCTCTCGCTCTATCTTCATCTCAATTTTATAACTCAAGTTGCAATAAATTTGAATTTAATGTCATTTATGCAATATTTACTTCTTTTTAATTTTGTGTAATAACATTTTATTTCATTAAGCTCTCCCTCTTTTTCTCATTCGCTCCATTTTTGTCTACCTATATTCTTCTATCTCTACTGTATGCAGCTGCTCTCTCTCTCACTCGGTTTTCATTATCTCCATTTATCTCGCTGATCCTAGGTAACTCCCTGCAAATGTTTGTTCTACGCCACACTTGTCTGTTTCTCCTATCCACTTCCTTTCTCTCTCCCAGCCACCCTTCGCTCCGCCTCCCTTTGTGCCATATTCTTTAACGTTTGCTTTGTCGGCTGGCTTTAGGGGACAACCAGGACAATCAGTGTGAGGCAGACAAAAGGGACGCACATTGCAACACAGGGACAGAAGCAGCGACTGCGACTCTGCTGCCAAGGCAGCGAGGGCGGGTGGAGCGAGGGAGGCGGACGGACAGCCAGGGCTGAATTAGAGGCATCCGCCGTACACGAAAATACAGTTAGCTTTAAGCATTTCCCGTATTTTACTGTCATGGCGCAAGGGTGTTTATATATGTATGTGACTCTATGCATGTGTGTGTGTGTGTGTGTGTGTGAGTGGGCGGGGGGCGGGAGGCGAGGGGACTGGGGACGGCCGGTGCTTTGGGGTTTTCGACTTAGTCGTTGTAAATTACTTGATTCGTTGTTGGAATTTAATTAACATTTTGCTAAGTTTTACTTTAGACTTTTAGTGGCTCTTTATGTGTCTGTATGTGTGTGTGTGTGTATGTGTGAAACACAAGATGTCTGTCTGACTGCACTCTTCTATCTCGCTCTCGCTCTCGCCATGTCTATGCCTATGCCTCGCTCTCATAACCTCTTTCGCTCCCTCTCTTGCTTTCTCTCCCCAGGCTTAGTGAGGCTATGTTTACACGCTCCACTTTGCATGTGTTGGTAAACACACACACACACATTTAGCGAGTGCGAGTGCGAAAGGGACAGAGAAAGGCATATAAAATACAGAACGATCCATTGAGCAATGTGAATTTTAAAGTGCAGATAATTGCGCGTGTAGACAGAATGTTTTTTCGACTATTTATGTGGTTCCCATGCGAAGCAACTCAGCTCCTGCAGCAACTAGAGATGGCATCGTGTCGAGCACGATTAATGCACTCACGATTGAAACATTAGCGATTTAGGAATTAAGGAATTTTGATGATTTTTGGGAGTGCAAAATAATATGCTTAAATCATTTTCATAAAACTATCAGACTTTATAAAATAAAAAAATATATATTATTGTGATTATAATTGTAGATATTAAGTTTATATGAAAAAATATGTTAAGTAAATAATTCATTAGTTATTATTTTAGAGATTATATTACAAAATTATAATTTGCTTGCACCAAAAGACGCAGTAGTGAAAAGTTCGTTTGCATGGATACATACAAAATATATAAATACAAAAATATAAATGAAATCAATTAAATGGCATAATATTATTTAGTAAAAAACGAAAATATTTTAAATAAATCAATAAATGAAATACTGTTGTCTTAATGAAAAACTAATCCATTTTTGATACTTTAGATATACCAAAGATAAATTAAGAAATAAAAATGTATAAACCTAAACGTATATTTTCAGATCAAATATTAAAAACTTTGGTAGAAGCAGAACATCACAAAAAATATGTTTCTTCATCACAAATTGCAATACATTTAATTCAAAAATATTTAATGCTTCTATTTTCACATTCGAGCAGATTCGTGTCACGTGAAGGGATCAACACTAATTGCAAGACACACACACACACACGCAGACACATACAAGCAAATACACTTACACTTGCACACAAATGGTGTGCCACAAACAAAACCAAGAGAAATAAAACTTAAATACATTAAAATATACGATTATCTGGAAAGTATTTTCCGCATTCCGACCCAAATAGCCAACTTGTAGATTTAGTAACCAGTTCAATTTAACTCAATTTTACTAATCTACACTCCAAGTGTGCGTGTGTGTGTGTTCTTGTGTGTTAGACAAACATAGAAAACAGATAAATGTGAATTGTTGCTTATGCTATGGATGAACTACAAATTTGCCTTTCAGTCGTCTGCTTGTTGGTTTACAATTACATGAGCTCACTTGTTATTCATCTATTATAGCATTATACATACATAGTACATACAGCTCGTATACAGAATGTTGCCACACATGCCCCAGCTGGGGCAGCAAGTTCAACATGGGCAACGACAACAGCAATGGCAAAAAATAATCATTTACATAAATAATCATACCAGATGTCCGAAAGTAAAATCAACATCAATAAACTGCACAGCTCAAAAAACAAAGAGCAATGTTCAATGTGCTTGACAACCTTGAATGAAATATAATTCATGAACTCTACTCAACAAACCACAAATTCATCATGCCCAAAGAAGTATGCTATACTTTTTAATATCCCCGAACAACAAGTATTTTAAGTAATCTGCTAATATGCTTTAAGCTGTCTAATCTGAAAGATCTGAGACTAATTACTTAAGTGCTTGTTGAAGCTCTATAAATTGAGATTAGCTCCGAAAACTGCAATTGAGAAAAACACATATTTAACAGACTTTTCTCATCATTTATTTCATTGCCAAAATACTTATGTGCAAAGTATAAATTAATGAAAATACATTCAGAATACAAATGTGAAATTGATACTCCATTCCACATATTTATTTATTTTATAGGATTACAAAAAAAATACTCGAAATGAACTTTGACCGCCAGTCAAAAATCGTGAGTCGAGCTTAATGCACACAAAATGAAATTAAATTTAAATTCGAATTGCATTTAAAAGCAGAGAAAAAATTGTAACCCAAAACCAATCAAAGAGAGCGAGAGCTAATAGCTTACTGCCAGCATAAATATTAAAGGTGAGGGAAGCCTTGCAAAAGAAACCAAAGAGAGAGAGAGAGAGAGAGAGAGCTGGAGGAGAGAGAGAAATATTGTTATGCATGCAACTGCAACTGACAGCACTGTAAAATGAAATCGAGCTTGATATGAAATGCACAATATGATAGTGTATGGTATCAATTAAATTGCATATCAGTTTAAATATTTATGGAGACAAAATTGAGATAATATTGCTTAAATCTAACTAATGCCCAGAGCATCGAATTGAATTTCATAAAAACAGCGTCCGTTGACAAAATGTGTCGCAACCAAAAATAATCATAATAAAAACAACACAACTAACGCAACCAGTTTCAACAACAGTTGCAAACAAAAGAAGAGGAAATATTTATTTCTATTACAAGATTTCAACAAATAAGTAAGCTGAATTGTATAGAGAAATAATTTAAATAGAAATTTGAACAAAAATTTGGTATTGATAACTAAATTTATAATAGCATTGCGTATGTGTAATATATGACAAATAACTCTTTAGTCTAAAAATAATATCAAAATAATATTATTCCCAACTATTTAATAGGCTTTAATATTTCACACGAATTTTAAGTTAAATTTGAATTATTACAACTAAAAATTAACAATTTTAATTGAAAAAAAAAGGTTGAAATATATGAGAAATAAATATAAATAATTGTATTCAGCACTAATTTCCAGTTAGCTTTAAAATTGCGTATACGCCACATTACATCTGAAACTACAAATAAGCTTTTACTTTATTCTTTTTGAAATGAGCAAAAATTAATACAAATTAAAAAAGACTATTCAAAATATTACTGACAATTGAATTACTTAGAGCAACTTAAATTGCGTATACGTAATATATAAAAATAAACTTTGTTCCTAACGAGTTCACTTGCTAATATTACGATTCATTTCTCACATCGAAATAAAACACAATTATGAATATATGTATTTATATAGTATTCAGCACTAATAAAATTGCGTATACGTCACATTGACTCTGCAATTAAACATTCGTTGTTTCTTTATTCTTATCTAAATCAACAAAAATTAACTCAAATTAAACAGTTCGTAATTTAAAAAAAAAAAACAATTTGAATACATGTTTTTAAAAATATTACGTATACGCAATATATGAAACAAAACTTTGTTGCTAACGAAATAAATATGAAATATCACCAGTAATATTATGATATATTTCTATAAGAGAAATATTTATTCTGCATTCAACACTAATTTCCTGCTGGCTAAAATATTGCGTATACGCCACATTGAACCATGCAACTGTAAATTCGTGGCTTTTTCATTTGGAAATCAGAGAGAAATGGCACAAAGTCAAACCAAAAGAGCTGTGTCAATAACTTTGCTTAACAATTTCTTGGAACGAATAGTGTGCTCATTATGGGTATGTATTTTGGGGGCAACTTCATGATGACGCAATCAATCATGAGAGCGGATGTCCCTTTTCGGAACTGTTTAGTTCCGTCTGATGGATTCCTGGGCATGCAATAACTTTTAATAACTTGCGAATATCTGAAATTGTTGTCACATTTACTTTCAATATAAAAAAGGGTCATGCCACGGATGGGATGGGATGGGATGGGATGGGATGGGAATGGGAATGGAGCAAGGACGAGTCCAAAGGCAGTCGAGAGTCAATCAAAGTTCAACTATCGACTAGTCAAACACACGCACATTGGAGCGGTCCAGCTTCAATATTGTATATGTGCTTGCACTCAAAGCGGATGCTCGGTCAACAGCGGAACTTGCAACAGTTGCAGCTTGCAGCGGCAAGTCAACAAGTTTGCCAAGTGCCTGGGCCAAAGTACAGTCAACAACTCGGCCAAAGTGCCGCTCGGTTAGACGTTCGACGTTCGACTTGCTTCGACTTAATGACGTTGATAAAGCGATCCAGCGAATGGGAATCTGAATGCGATTGTGAATCCTTGAACAAATTCCTCTCTCCCTCCCTCTTGCTTTGCCGCTAAAATCATAAATATTTACATTGTATGCTAAAAACACGACAATGCTGCCAAATAACCCGCTAAACTTAGCGCCCTCTCACTCTCTCGCTTCCTTATCACAATGTAAGCTTAAACAATTTCATTTGCCAACACACACACTCACACACACGTACACACTCACACACACACACACACATAACGCTACATTAATTGATAATTGTTTTGTGCTCAAAAGAAATTAAACAACAGCAGCAACAGCGGCATTCGTTTCGCTTTTTCCTGCTGCTCGCCTTCTCTCTCCCGCTCTCCCGCTCTCGCGCTCTCCTTCTCTCCCATTCTGCCATTTCTAACTCTCCGCACTTTTCGCTCTCCACGCCCCATTACGCTCATTGCGTTGGTATTGTGTTCGCCGTACATGTGTTTGTCTCTGTGTGCGTGTGGAAGCCATAGGTTTTGTCTGTCATTTAGCTCTACAAGCTTGCTCCTTAGTTGATACCACGCTTAAATACCCTAACTGCCAATGGTATGCTGCAAATTTCACTGCATCTGTTACTTGATTTGTAAAATACTTATTTTTTTTAAATATAATATATACGAATTTTTAAATTATATGCATTCACATTTAGCACTCATTTTAAATGCAAACCAAATATTGTATATCTATAAACAAAATTTAAAAAATGTATTTTTTCATTTATCCGTTAAAACAAATCATTTCGCATTAATTAAATTTATTTCTTATGAGAATTAAAAACAAAATAAAGCAAACAAAAATATTATAATAACTTCGCATAAGAAAATTCGCTGTTGAATGTGCCATTATTTTATTCGTTTTGAAGCATTAATTTGGAAATTAATCTGTTTGCTGTGCAAACAAAAGGACTCGCGGCTTATTTGCGCATTTACAGGGTATTTGTCTTGTTGTGCGTTTAGTTTACTTTATCAAACACATATGTGTTGCTGTGTGTGTGTGTGTGTGTGTGTGTTTTGTGTTTTTGCTTTTTCATTAACTTTTTGTGCTCGCTGCTTGTTCTGGACATGTTGGGGAAACTGAGGCAGCTACCGACCGCCTGCCACGCCCCTTTTTACCGCACTACGTCACTGTTTTGGCCGCCAAACATTCAGCAACTTAATTGAACGATTAGTTTTTGTACGTGTTGCCACGCCCCCTCCCCCAGTCGCCCCCACCGCCTATCGTTGACGCCCATTTCAGTTGTCTGTGTTTTGGCCACTATTTAATTTTATCTGCTTTGCTTTTATTTTCGTTTCGTTTCGTTTTTATCGCAGTCACAAACTATGTACAACAATTTGACCAGCCATCCCCCTTCCCCCTTCGCCTTCCCCTTCCCACTGTCAAGTTTCTTTTTGTATTTTCGCCTTTTCGACTCGTTCGCTGACAACAACACAAAGCAATGGAAAAAGTCAAATGCCAAAGCACTAAAAAGTCAAAAGGCCACAACAACAACAACAACAACAAGTATTAGTTGTTGTACTAGTAGTTGTAATGACAACAAACTTCAGCAGCGTGGGAGGGGAGGAGGAGGGTGCAAAGTTAAAAGCGCACAATAAATAAATAAAACAAAGCAAACGCATGAAATGATACACTGAGAGGAGGCAGCGGCAGCGGTAGCGGCAGCGTATTTGCTCTTGCTAATGTGTGTGCTCCTTCGCTCTCCCACTCTCTCTCTCTCTCTGTTCGTTCGCACACACCCACACACAATGAGCTTCGTGTTGTGTGACAGCAAACGAAGATGATGATGGCGATGCGGTAACAAAAATAATGTAGGAAGAGCATTAGTTAGAAAGAGGTGGAGCATTTGATGCTCACCCACACACACACACACACAAACAAACAGTCGCATTTGTAATTTGAAGCAACACTCGACGACGACTGGCGACATTATGCCTTGAGGCGGTAACACCCAACAGCTTCAACTGTTGATAATGATGATGAAGATGCCGTTGACACGCTCTCGCCTCGCTCTCCTGCGAACAGTGAGCGAAAAGCAGGGACGGTAATCATTAAAAGTTATAAAATAAAAAAAAAAAATAATTTTGATTGCGTGAGGTTCATTATTTTGTTACGAAAATAATGATTATTGTATTTATAAATAACCAACAAACATTATTTATTAAACAAAAAATAAAAATATTATTATTAGTAAAATTAATTATATACATACATATGTATATAATATAGCTTAAATAATTGTAACTTCGTAAATCATGATGATTTTGCATAATATAAACTTCTAGTTCTCACTCTCAAACAGCTACTACTAGATAATCATTATTTGTGGTCCCTGCTCAAAACAGATCGAGCCCAAAAATAAGCGAGCGTGCAATTGTATTGGATCATGGTACAATAAATGAAGGTAGGTCACGCCAACACCTACCATTGAAGCGGAAAGATAATAAAGGACATAACGCTACCTCATAGTGTGGAACCATGGCGGAAATTGAGCGAGTGCATTGCAATGGTGTGATTAATAAATAGAGCGCACGCCAACAACAAATATGAAGCGTGCAAATATATTAACGCACACAGGAAATGTAATTACGCGCATACTAAAAAAATAAAGGTAAATTAAATACGAAGTACTAAAAAAATAAATAATGCAAAATGATACAGCGAGTGCTAAAAAAATAAATAAAGAACAACTGAAATAAAAAGAAAATATTGCTGCAAGCACATGGGGAGCATGATCTGTTTTATTACTCTCTTTACTCGCGCTGAAGAGCGCAGGTTGCGTCTACTTATGGCTGCCACTGTGACGTCGTCGCTTACGCACACACGCACAGGACTCTGACTCTGACAGAAGAGAAACGGCAGCGCTATCGTTGTGTTAATGTCAATGCTGCGTGTCTTGCCTGCCTTTCTCTCTATCTGTATATGTGTGTGTGTATAAACACACGCGGTAATTAATTTTATTTAATTTTCGACGACAATAAAAGCGACAACAACAAGAGTCAAGGAGCAGGCAGAAATTGACATTAAGAACTATGCGAACGGTGGCTGGGGATGCCATGAAGATGGTGGAATGGGGGAATGGGAATGAAGAAGAAGAAGTCGCACAGGAAAAAACAAGTTAACAAAACGTCAACAATAAAAAGAAAGCCGGCCAAATGGCAGACGCGGCCAACGGTAACGGCGAAGACAATGCAAAAAAAAAATAAATAAAAACCGAAAAAAGCAAATGAATGAACAAGCGGCAAGTGCTCGACTGTGCGATACCCGGCATCGATTTTTAGAGCATGCATACGCAACGAATAAATACTATTATTATAATTTATTTATTTTGATTTTGATTTTAATTAATCAATTAAGGTAATTTTATTGTTATTATAATTATTTATATTATTTTTATCATTACCATAATTATTATTTTAGTTTATTAATATTAGCTAAATAAAAGTTGCAAAAGCGACCCAAATTACCCTTCTATGCTGTGACTACCGGGCAGCAAAAAAGCATAAGAAAGAAATGTCCAGTGGCAAAGCGTGAACCAAGGGGAGGCAGGGGAGGAGGAGGACATGGACACATAATTATCAAGCACATCAGCGTCAACGGCAGCCGCAGCCGCAGACGACGGGAGCATTGATAATCAGCAAAGCGCGTCAAAGGGGCGAGAGGGACAGAGGCAGAGAGACAGAGAGGGCAGCTGAAAATTGCCAGGACATGGCACAAGAGCGAAGAGTGCGCAAGGAAGAGGTGCAAAAGGAAAGAAGCGTGCGTGTGACAGAGCGAGAGGGAGGAGGACCAGAGGGGAAGGAGGAGAGTAGAAAGCGAAATTGTCGAAACGAAACGAAGTAGGAAAACAAGTTTAACTTAATTGTCAACATTGTGATAGGCAACAACAACAACAACACCAACTATGCGGAAACGAAACAGACAGTAGTAAAAACAAAAAAAAATAAAATGCGGAAGAGAGCATAAAAATAACGTTACTAATGATGCAGCACGCAATGCGAGTGGCATGTACAACAACACTTTGCATCCATCCCCCCCTCTCGTCGTCCCATAAATAGTTAAAGATTAAGTTAAAGTCAAGTTGACAGCTTTAAATGCGTGCGCTCAGCTCCAAAGGTGCAGAGCAAATGGAGGCACTGCAGCTTAACCCTTTTTGTTGCCCAGCTAAATCCAATTTCATGCCACGCACACACACACACACAGAGGCCAGAGGCGCCCTCTAGTGGAAAAAATAAAACAAAACAAATAACTTGCGTTTTCACACCGCTCCCCTTTGAAACCGCGCTCGCGCCACTAATGAGACTCTCCAAACAACAGGCAGCTTCAGCTCCCCTTCGCCTCCCCCGCGGAGTCCCTAGACAACAACAGCATGCCAGCATGTTTTTTCTGCCCGAAAAATTCAACAAGCAGCTAGCATCTAGCAGCCAGCAGCCAGCAGCAGCAATAAAATTTAAAAGCGTGATTATTTCTAGGGGCACAGCTAATTATGATTTGCTTTAAACAAAAGCTAATTACAACTAATTTGGCGCTAAAAGCAAAGGCAAGCATATTTCAGGCAAATGGCTGATTAAGAAAAATGCGCTGGTATTTTCCCCCTTTTTTTGTTCTTAAAACAAAACATAAAAGATCGCTGTCGTTTGAACTAAGTTTTTGAAAAGAAACACAAACAAACGGTAACTCTGCTAAAAGTCTGTTAAGTTAACATGCTGTTAATACGGACTTTACGCGAGTTATCGATAGTTTATATACTGCTGCTGTTAATGCTGCTTATCGCTGGCAGTATATTTTACAAAGATAACAGATCGCTGTCGTTTAAAATGAGTTTTTGAAACAAACACAAAACGAACTGCTGAAAGTCTGTCAAGTTAACATGCTGTTAATGCGGAATTTATGCAAGTTATCGATAGTATATATACTGCTATTGCTGTTAGTATATATTTAGCATACTTGTGTGGATTTCTTAGCACATTTTCGTTGTTGCTGTTGCCTTCTCCGGACTTTCAACAAATAATAATTTCTGCGGGAGAATTATAAATCACACTAACAATGGGTGATGTGGACAAATGGATTGAGATTGTGAAGGAGTGCAAATACCTGCCCGAAAATGAATTGAAGACACTCTGTGATATGGTCTGCGACATTCTGCTCGAGGAGACAAACATTCAACCCGTCAGCACGCCCGTCACAGTTTGCGGCGACATCCACGGCCAGGTAAGTTACGCCTGTCTGGTCACACTCTGGTCACTCCTGCTTTACAAAGCCCTTGTTTCCGTTCCATGCAGTTCTATGACCTGGAACAGTTGTTTCGGACCGGGGGGCAAGTGCCCGACACCAATTACATATTCATGGGCGATTTCGTGGATCGCGGCTACTACAGCCTGGAGACATTCACTCGCCTGCTCACGCTCAAGGCGCGGTACCCGAGCCGCATCACGCTGCTGCGCGGCAACCACGAAACGCGCCAGATCACCAAGGTCTACGGCTTCTTCGACGAGTGCTTCAGCAAGTACGGCAACGCCAACGGCTGGAAATACTGCTGCAAAGTCTTCGACCTGCTCACCATAGCGGCGGTAAGTGGCAAGTCTACAATGAACGTGGAGACTTTTTGGATGTTTTGAGTGGAGACACAGTCCCAGTTGTCATAAACACAGCACGTAGTAGTAAACACAGCTGACGCTAAACACAACTCATGCCATATACGCATTCTTAGGCTAAACACAACTATGGTAAACAGACAGAACAAAAACAACTAACGTTAAACACAACTTCTTACATTAAGCTCACATTACACTAAACACAACTCATGCTAAACACGCCTTCTTACGCTAAACACAACATGTGAAGTTAAACACGTCTCTTTGTACTCAACACAACTCCCTACGCTAAACACATCTATTTATGCTACACACACCTTCCGATAAACACAACTGCTTACGCTTAACACATCTTCAAAGCTCTGCGCACATCTTTCACAATCACATCCAATTATCTAAACAACAACAACAGCTACACACGCCCCCTTTTTGTAATGCCAAACACTTGTTGCGTTTACTAAAACTATCGATAACACGCTCTGCAGATCATCGACGAGGAAGTGCTCTGCGTACACGGCGGCTTAAGCCCGGAGATTATCACGCTCGATCAAATACGCACAATCGAACGCAACGGCGAAATACCCTATAAAGGCGCCTTCTGTGATCTCGTTTGGTCCGATCCCGAGGACATGGAATACTGGCAAGTCCACAACAAAATACAAATATCAATGTCGATAATTGCAATCAAGATAATTGCCAAGATTGGGATTATATATAAATTTCATAATTTTAGTCAAGCGTTAAATGCTATAGAAAAGCAACTGCGTTTTTTAAGCTAAATTCAATTCGTTTTAAAATTTTGCACTTTAATGCATTTAACAGTGTTTTGAAAAGCATTGCATAATTTTTGAGGCATACATTTTTTTTTTATATACATACATATTTAGTTTATCGGTTTAACAAAAATATAGTTAGATGGATTATTTTCTTACGTAACTCATTGGAACAGCAAAAATATTGTATGAACGATTATGAACGCAATTATCGACATTATTATAATATTACTAAAAATGTATTTAATATTTTAATGTTCCAAAAATTGTGTTTTTTAGGGGCCAGAGTCCGCGCGGAGCCGGCTGGTTGTTCGGCCACAATGTGACCAAGGACTTCATGAGCATCAACAACCTGGACCTGATATGTCGAGCACATCAGCTGGTCAACGAGGGCATCAAATACATGTTCGAGGGCAAACTGGTCACGGTTTGGTCGGCGCCCAACTATTGTTATCGGTGCGGCAATGTGGCGGCCATATTGAGCTTCGATACGGCGCAGGAGCGTCAGACAAAGATATTCCTGGCTGTGCCCGATTCGGAGCGCGTCATCCCCAAACAGAATACGACGCCTTATTTCTTGTAAACTGTCGAAACGAATGAAACGCCACCGCAATTGAACAAGATATATACCAAAACAGAGCTAGCATTCAATTCAATTCAACTCAATCCATCAGTCAGTCAGTCAGTCAATCAAATTGCCGTTCCAGCCGCCAATCGCAGCGCAACACACACACACACGTATTGTATCAAATATGCTCAAACAAGAAGACAGAAAACCAATCCTTGTATTTAGTTCCCGACCTCTTGTACAAAGAAAAAGGTCGCTGGCTCTTTCTCTTCAGCATTTCTTTCTTTCTACTACCTTTTGATGTTGTATTATTATTTAAATTCATAATTGTTTACTTTTATACAAAAGTTATCAAATTTAATGTGCTGCATTAAGCTAAACAATGAAAAAAAGAGAAACTGATTAAAACGAAAGACATCATAGATAATTCCGTGTTTTCTTCTCGTCGTTTTGTGTTCATATTTAATTCTATATCCAATGAATAATGCAATCAAACAATTTCTCCAATATTCCATCGTTCCATCAATCTGTATTCCGTGGCATTTCAAAAAGTTGTTAATGGACAAGTCAATATATGTACATATAGAAATTATATTAAATTAACTTGTTTAAAATAAGTTCAATTTAAATGTTTTGCTGACAAGAAACGAAAAACCTATTCGTACTGTAATAAAATTAAAAACAAAATTTATAAAAAAATATGGGAAACAACTAAAGAGTTATAAAGACTGCAGTCATTTATAATTTGCACGCTTAAACGAAATATTTAAAAATGTACAAAGAAAATAAACTTACCTTGCAACGCCTTCCTTAAATAATTTTGTTTTCAAATTGGTAGATTAATAACCATAAAAGGTTTTTCCAATAATTCAGTTTTGAACAAAAGTTTTATAAATTTATAACCATAAAGATGTCAATTCACAAAAGAAAATCCACTTTTAAAATTACTAACAAATCACAAAAAGCTGTCAAGAATTTTCAATAGTTGAGCTAACCTTCAGTTAAGGTTAAAATTACTTAATTGAAACAATAAACAATAGTTGCGAAATGCTTTCTTGCTGATAAACTCAAATGATTCACAAAGTGCCTCCGAATTCAAATGTCTGCTGTCTCGCTCCCACCGCATAGCGCTGTCTCTTTCGTATACACATTGTATTGCTAACAATAAAAACTTCGCACTGACTGTTTACATTAATTTATTTAACAAGTTCTCGTAGTTTGTTGGTTTTTTGTATTTCTGTTTTTTTATTTTCCTTTTTTTTTGTGTGTTGTTCAGTTGTTAATCAATCAAGAAATGCGCAATAAACAATCGACTAAATTTCATATTATCTAGCAAATATATAATTATTATAATTTTTCTTGATTAGTTGCAACAACAAATTGCAAAACAACAAAATGAAAAAAAAAAACAAAATATGTATATTAATTATAATAATAATAGTTAAGAATGCTGTAAAAGCAACAACAACAAAAGCCCTGCTTTTTTTTGTTTTGAGTTTAGCTGCAAAAATTTGAATACAACAAGAAAATAATTGAAACATGCTTGGATAAAAAAAATTTGGCAAAACGAAAACAAAAAAAACAATAGTTGTAATTGTGATTGTAAAATTTGAATTGCTTTTAGTTTGGTTGCAACGAGAGCGGGCGGCAAAAAGCGAGTTTTGTTGTTGTCTGGTGACTGATGTTGTCGTTGTCGTCTGGGAGAAGGAGTTGTTGCTGTTGTTCTGTGTGTTTTTAAAGCTTGGAACTTCGGGGAGTTGTTTCGCTGCATCCTTGGCCAACAACCTATTGCGGCGCTATATAGTTGTGCTCAAAGATGTCCAGCTCGTTCTGTATGTAGTTGGCCTTGTTGCGCAGCAGCTTCAGCTGCTTCTGATTCGCCTCCAGCACATTCAGCTGCGACTCCAGCGTCTTCAGCTCCTCGTTCATGTCGGTGGTGGCCGTGTCAACCGTGCGGCACAAGCGCGCAAAGGTGCTCGACAATTCCCTGCAAGCGAGAAACTCAATTAGCCAACTGGACTCGCATTATTTTTAAACGAATTATGATCGAATAGTTTATAGTTAATGTAAAAGGAACCAAAATGAGGTGGGAGCGAGGGTATAAGGTCTGAGTGTCTGAGTTTTTTATTGGGACTCTTCTAGCTGATCCAGATAGATTGCGAGCTTCTCCTGGTTCACGTTCCTACTTCTTCGGAGCAGTCACTGAGGAGGTTTTGGAGACTCTCTAACTGCTTTTCGTTTCCGCAACTACAACAGAGATATGGTTGCTTCTTGCTTTGGACACCTCGCAGTTTCAGTTGCCGACACAATTATGTGTCCTACTATCCAGAGGAGTATGAAGAAATGTCATCTCCTGAGTGGACTTCCGATGCTGTGCCTTCTTTCGTCGTCGCAGGCTTGAATTGCATCCACATCCAGTATTGCTTTAAGCGGTGCCAAAGGTTGTGTAGATGGAGGTCAAGAATTACTTGAATCCATTAGTGTGGAACGTATATCGCTCGACTGAGAGATAATACCAGTTCCCTAACTGACGCAGCTGAATAAAGTATTGGCATTTAGTTGGCTGGCACTTACTGCTGCACCTGATGGCTGCAATTGGCCGACGTCAGATCCACAATCATCTTGAGCTTCTTGGTGGCGTGACGCACATACTGACCCTTGAAGGTGCGCTCCTTGGCCGAATTGGTCCACGAGAGACGCTCGTACAGATAGATGCAGCCGTAGAGGGCTCCGATGCCGACGAGGACGCGCCATCCGATCGTTTTCAGCATCTGCAAGTGTTTGGTATTCAGTTGATAGCGATAAATTAGCACCTGCTGGGCCAGCAGCAGCGTGATGAGATCGCCAAACAACGGCACAACAATGCTACAACGCTACTTACAACGCCCGCGACAACCAGGCCGCCAACGGTGCCCTGCGATCCGATCGAGGACATCGCAAATCTTGATATAATCGACAGCTGCTCCGGCGTAATGCCGCCGACAACGCCCGGCGTGGGCAGCAGACAGACGGGAGTCGTCTCCACCGGCGTGCTGACCGGCGTAACCACAGTGTGCTGCAAGCAAATCAAAGAGAATTTAGCCAAAGTTGTGGTATGGTTTAACTGGGCAACTTACCCCAATACTGCTCTGGCGATTGATCAGCGCGGGCGTTTGCTTTTTGCTGCGCTCGCGCACCTTGCCGGTGAAGCGCTGAATCATCGCCGTGATGCCCCAGCTAAACTTGAACTCGAGATCCTCCTGGAAGTCGGCGCACAGATTCTGGCAATTCAGCGAGTAGAGCATCTCGAAGGGCTGCGTTCGCACCACCATCTTGCTGCTGTTCGTGACGAGCTGTTCGTTGGGCACCAGCGCGTGCATGCGATCCGTCATCTCCGTCTGCGCGGACTCCACATTCATGGCCAGGGCCATCGAGAGACGGGCGCGCAGATTGCTGCCCAGGCCGCTCTCGACGTGGGCATTCAATTCCTTCTTGTAGATGTTGAGCACGAGGCGCTCGGGATGGAAGGGCATGTTGAACTCATCGATGAGGACGCCCAGGCGCCAGATCTCCTCGTTGAGTGCCTTGGACACCTTCTCCTCCACCTCCTCGACCATGTTGTGTATCTTCATTTTCATTTCACGGGTGACCTGCATCATTTGCGTTTCGGTGCCTTGGATGCGTTCCGTTAGCAAGTTCTTTTGATCCTGCTTCAGGTTGCGAAAGATCGTGATGCGCTCGTAGATGTTGTCCAGCATGGAGCGCATGTCGCCCGAAACGCTCTTGCCGCGCGAGCTGTGCTGCTGGAACTTGGTTTTGACGGCACTCTGCGAGATGCACTCCTCGAACTTGCGCTCAAAGTCCTGGAACTCAAAGTAGCGGATCTGAAAGCCTTCGGCAATGGCGCCCAGGTGCGGCGGATTCCCTTTCGACTCCTCGATGCGCGCCTGCAGCGTCTCGCGAGCGGACACGAAGAACACACGCTCCGCCGCCTCCTTCTCGTTGCTCACCTTCAGCTCCTTGGTGAGGAAATCGATGCAGCGCTCCGTGTGCTGTGACTTCACCTGTTGGACAGTGCGGTGGATGATCGGAGATGGAAGGAAGGCAGCCCAAAAATGGGGTTCAATTATTAATATTGCTGTCGAAATTGCATTTTAGGTTTTTTTTTTTAACAGCTTCATTCGCATGCAAATGTCTTTTCATGTTTGAATTTAACTTTTTCAGTTTAAATATTTTATCCCTACTTCAGTTTTGAAATTTATATTGGATATATAATAGTTAAATTTTTACATTTTATATTTTTTAAAAAATAATTCTAAATATTGCATTTTTCTAGTTTTGTATTCAGCTGTTTCATTTTATGAATATGAATATTTAATATTTGAGCTTTTAAGTTTTGAATGCATTCGATTTAATTTTTATATTCCTTATTGGCATTTTTATATTCCAAGTAATTACATTTCTGTAAGTCTTCAGTTTTTAAGTGTCTTATTAATATTTTAATTAAATTTTTGAGTATGAAATTCAATTGTTTGTTTATAAATTTAATATTTGAATTTTTCAATAAATTTATAAGTATTTAATTTCAATAAAGTATAATATCAAATTATTCAAATATTCAGATTTTAAAAAAATTGAAATTATTAGCTTTCTATTTTTATATATTGACTTTTTGACTATTGAATTTTGAGATCAAGACATTTGGATGCTGAATGTGTGGAAAGCGTTTAGCTTGGGAGGCTTTTAGGGGACCAGAGGCAAATGAAAACAAAACACAGGCAACGAAGCGCATTTGAGTGTGAAGAGCTTGTCGGGATCTGGGTTTGGATGACATTACCTTAGCCAGCTCCTGGCGTTGTAGTTTTTGGTTTAATTAAGTTTGTTTTTGTTTTTTTTTGTAAGAGAGGTTGGGGTATTTAAACGAAATTAATGGAAATATACAAAAACAACAACATTTACAAAAAGGCTTACAGAAAAATTGAGAGACAGAGATCGAGAGATATACGAAAACTGGACGTTTGATAGATCTTACCGATTCCTGGAACTCGGGCTCATTGGCCGAGGCATCCCAGCGATTGTTCAATATGAAGATATTCGGTTTCGATAGCTTCTGCGAGACAGTGTGAAAGAATTGCTTCTCGGCACGCGTCATCGTCGATTCGGCATTCAGGACGAGCACAAAAACATCGGCATTGAGGCAATGATTGTCAATCCAATCATCCAGATTGGCGGAGACATCAACGCCCGGCGAGTCCACGAAGACAACATCGTCGCGCAGCAAACTGCAGCGTTCGCGTGGCCAAAAGATGCGCACCAAGCTGCTCTCGCAGAGCTTCTCCTGGCACAAAGCATTCGCCAGCTGTTTGATGTTCTACAGAACACAAAAAGACTTTAGTACAAGGCATCAAAATGATAATAACTTTACGGTACTCACCACCACGTTGAGCTTCTCGTCGGAGCCTTCTTTCATGAGATACGCTTCGCCGCCATCGCTGCCCTCCACCTGGCAGAAGCAATTTGTTGTGTGCCCAATGCCGCTGGGCAGAATCTTCTCGCGCAACATGGCATTGATCACCGAGCTCTTGCCGTTGGAGGTGCGTCCAAAGAAGGCGACCTTCATGTGATCCCGCTGCAGTACCTCGCGAATGGCGGCCACCTTAAATACATAGCTCTCGAACAGTTCCCGCTCCGCTTTGTCCACGATTTCGGCATCCGCATGCAGCGCTAAAATTATATATTTTATTTTTAAATTTCATTTGAATGTAGCAGCAATTTCGTCCCTACAGAAATCGATTTGCCATACAAGCTAAAGCTTAAGAGTGACTAATTTATTTTTGAACTGCATAGTAACTCTTATTTTGCGATAAATTAATTGTGAAATAGTTGTTAAATTACAATTTTCATTCAAAAGTTACATCATAAATCCTATCTGTACATTATTTATGGGATACAAAACTTAACTTTTTTTGTTATTTGCAATTTGTCTTATAATAAGGAAATTTCATGGATATATTTTCTGGTTGCTGGATTATCTATCCAGAAGATAGAGAATATGTAATCTTTTCAGTCTTCAAAATTTATACTCCAACTATCTTAAATCGCGCATTAAAATTGGTATGAAAAGGAAAAGTTCTTTTGCTTGCTTTTTAGTGAATTTGAGAAAGTGTTTAGGACAACTTACCGTTGATGAAAGTTGTGGTCTCAAGGACATATTCCTCGATTTCGCCATATATGTCGTTGATCTTCTTCTTGGCGCGCACGAATATCTGCAGCGGCGATTTATCGTTTGTTTGATACATGCGATTGTCCGACATCATCGGATTGAAGTTGGCCGACGTCGAGGACGCCGATGTTTGCAGCGAGAGATTGAGACGCGAATCGTCCACGGTATCGGTGGCCGTTGAGTTTTTGTCGTCGTTATTGGGGCCCGTTTGGCCGGTCACCAGTGAAATGGTGCGATTCAGATAGGCCGCCATTTATGTTTATTTTGTTTTTCGGTTTTGGTTTATTGTTTTTGTGTGTGCGAGGAAGAGAGAGAGAATTTTGATACAAAACAAAAGGTATGTAGCCTAGATGAAGGAATCCCCTCTCTTGCCACCGCTGCCACCGCCGCCAACTTTGTGGCTCAATACGCGTGCAACACAACAACGAAAATACTTGAATTGAAATAAAAACTTTTATATTTCAAAATAACTGATAACGATAAAAGAGGAGAAGTGCACGTGTGTTATCGTTATCGTTATCGGCCGCTGCTTACTGATCTCTTCTCTGCTCGCCTCAAATTTGCACTGAATTTTTACGTTTTTTTTTTTGTTTTATTTTATTTTTGAGGGGGGGAGGTTAAAGTACTCAAAAAGCAATGGCACAAAACTGAAAAGAAAATGTTAAAAAAGTAAACGTAACGAAATATGACATCAAAGGCAAAGAACTAAATAATAATACAAATATATACATAGACGAAATTGCTCACACACACACACTAACACCGATGCTGCTGCAACGGCGCAGTTTATTTATGTTTGTGTATCCGTACAATTGTGTGTGCGTGTGCACGTTTGTGTGTGTGTGTGTGTTTGCAATCGTAATCAACGAAAAAGAAAAAAAGAAATTATATACTGATAAGTTTTGAGCAGGTCCCAAGTTGTTTTGATTGTGGAACTGCGGAGCTGAGTAAACCTGGCCAGCAACTAACCTGATTTGTGCTTTCGCTCATCGTATGTTTATGTTGTTTCCGGCGAACGCGAATCCCAAAAACACACGCAGTCGTTGTCTTCGTTTTGATGCTTAAATCACATTCCTATTGTCCACTTCCACATGTACTGTGCTCGGTGATTTGTTTTCTCGCTTGGCGCTGCACAAATACCGTTGATTTTGCCTATAATTAATCTATAAATGATGTAACGCGGTGCACACAAATCCGCTCCAACACAATCAGCGTGACCGCAAGTTCGATTTTTCAAAATATACTTTCTTTGGTGTTGCGGTATTTTGTCAGCCACATGCAACTGGTCACTCGCAGCCATATCGATTTGTTATCGTTAGTGGAGGCACGTCGATAACTCGCTTTTCAACTACGTAAGCTCTGCGTAGCTTTTGTTTGGCGCCATCTTTCAAATTGCAAAAACATTAACCCAACTGACTGACAACACTGAGAAATAAAAGCATTTTCTTTGTGTGTTTTGTATATTATTGTTCTGTTTTTTTATTACGTTTTTTTAGAGGTTTTTCATTCCACTTGTTTGTATTGGTATTGGTATTTTTCGTTATTATATTTACTGGTTTGCAATAAATTACATAAGATAACAATATGTTTCCATTGTTTAAAGTAAAAATAAAAGAAAAAACTATATAGTTAGGGGTAAATTAAAAGTAAAATGTTATCAAGTTAGGTGTGTGTTTTTAGATATTAGGCGGGGTCCTTGAGTGGTTTCGTCGGGTAATTTGGTAAGTCGAGTCAATGTATCAAAAATAATAAAAAACAAAAAAAAACGCCTCAAACACAATTATTGGCTTAAAGTGTAGTTAAGTCACAAACTAAATCCAAACTATAAATTGTTTAGGAAGGAAACACAAAAAGTGAAACAGAAAAATAATAATAATAAGGGGAAATGAAAAAAAAAAAAACAAATGTTCAAATCGTTGGAAAAATGCTGAACATAACAGTACATAGTATCAGAGGAGAAGAATGCGGACTAGCGACAGACCTTGTGTTTCTGTCGTTGTCCATCAATATATAACTTAATCTGGTATAAATAGCGCTTATACAAATAATTAAGTGATTTTTTGTTTTTCCCTTTGTTGTTTGCTATTGCTGTTCCATTTCTTTTGTTATTATCATTCATAATTTAGCTATACTACTAAATATAAATTTGTTGTCTTATTTCCAACTTATTGTTTTGCTGTTGCAGTTTTTATTTTGTTTTTTTGCTTGTGATTTCGTATTTGGTTGTTCTCTGCTCTCGCTCTCTCTTTCTCTCTCTCGTTCGACTCGAAACGATGCGTCTTCTTCTCCTTCCTTCCTAAACTTTCTCACTCTCTTGCGCTCTCATCCAACCATACATCCATCCATCCAATTTGATAATGACTCATTGCATGGCCGATTCCTCGTCTCGTGTGTTGAATATTAGATGCTACTTTCGCTACCAAATTTTTCGCTGCTTCTCGTGTTATTGTTGTTGTTGATTTTCTAATATAATAATTTGTAGTTGTTGTTTCTTTTGCTTTTCCTACATTTGCTGAACTTGCCACGCCTCTGCATCGCTGCATTTGTTGTTTGTGTTTGCGGTAAATGATGAAATGCAGACGACTCCAATTCAATCCAACTCCAATCCAACGTCCAACGTCCCAACCATCCACACACACACGATGCGATCTTCTTAAGCTTACTTCTTCTTCGTCATGTTGACGAGCATGTCGGTGGAGAAGGACTTGGGACGCTCGATGGGCAGGCCCAAAGCACGATCCCACACAAGGGAGGCGAGAACGCCGAGAGCACGGGAAACGCCGAACAAGACAGTGTAGTAGTTCATCTCCTTCATGCCGTAGTATTGCAGCAGGACACCGGAGTGAGCATCTACATTGGGCCAGGGGTTCTTGACCTTGCCGGTCTCAGTTAGAATTGGGGGCACCACCTTGTAGATCTTCGACACCAACTGGAAGAGCTCGTCTTCGGGCAGATGCTTGAGGGCAAACTCACGTTGGCAGGTATAACGAGGATCGGTCTTGCGCAGCACAGCGTGTCCATAGCCAGGCACAACCTGCAAAGCACCAAAGGAAGAAGACATATTAGCAATGACTCAAATTGCTTTGTGTTTTGCTTCGTTATGTTTAGCCAAGACACAAACCAAAGCACATACTGTAGCTGTGCTTAACAAAGATATGAACCAAAAGCTACGCCATAAATAGTTTACGCACCTGTCCGGACTTGAGCGTCTTCCAGATGTAATCCTTGAGCTGTTCCTCAGATGGATTGTTGCCAGCCTCACGCTGCAATTTGCGCAGCCAGACGAGCACCTCCTGGTTGGCCAGACCGTGCAGTGGGCCAGCCAAACCGTTCATGCCGGCGGCAAACGACAGATACGGATCACTGAGAGCCGAACCGACCAGATGCACAGTGTGAGCAGAGACATTGCCGCCCTCGTGATCACTGTGAATGGTCAGATAGAGACGCATCAGTTCGGTGAATTCGGGACTGTCATAGCCCAGCATCTTCACAAAGTTGGCGGACCAATCCAAGCTCGAGTCAATCGAACGGGAGCCCTTGCCGCCACGGTACGTGTTGCAGTAGATGGTGGCCGCAACCACTGGCAGTTTGGCAATCAGATCCATGCTGTCCTCATACACGTATTCCCAGTACTTGGACTTGTGCACACCCTCCGAATAGGCTTTGGCGTATTTGCTGTCATGGTTGAGAGCGGTGACGGCGGCAGCCAGCTGCGACATTGGATGCAATGTGGTTGGCATGTTGTTCAGCATTGTGACCACATGCTGGGGCAGGGCAGCACGATCGGCCCACTCCTGCGACAGCTGTTGCACCTGAGCCTTGGTGGGCACTTCGCCGGTCAACAGCAGCCAGAAGAGACCCTCAGGGAGGGGCTCGGTGCCACCGTTGGCAGCGGGCAACACCTTCTGGCATTCGGGAATGGACAGGCCACGGAAACGGATGCCCTCATCGGCGTCCAGCACAGAGGTCTCGGTCACCAGGGCCTTGATGCCGCGCATGCCACCGTACATCATGTCGATGGTAGTCTCGCCCATTTTTGTGGCGCCAAACTCCTTGCGGAAGGCCTTGACGCGCTCCTGCTCCTTGGGAATCTTGGCGGAGAGCACATCGCGCAGACTGGCGCCATCCGAAGACAGTTGGCGCACATAGTTCACCAGCGGCACCTTCTGCAAAGCAACAGGAAAGAGAAGAATTGATTAATTTAATTTTTATTTCAATAGATTTAATGTTTTCATTAATGATGTTAGATATTCTGTACTACAACGATACAATGCAAATTTTAATTCGAGTATAAAAAAATGCTATTTTTTAGAAGTGAAAACAAGTTTCTAATTAACTATATTTATTTGTATTCTTAATTTTGTTCTAGAAATCCCCATATACATACAAAAATTCCCCTACATAGCAGGATGCATAATTTGAATACAGTGAAAGTTGCGCTCTCATATCGTTATCGATATCGATTACATAAACAGCTAAGTTCAGGATATTGCGCTCCCAAACATTGTCATCGATTATGACAACAGCTGAGCTGAGGACAATCGGCTGTCATTGAGCTGCACTTCAAACAGCAATTAAGCGTAAAATTACGCTCAATTCACAGGCTGTCGATAAGAACGCAACACACTCAGACACACACACACACACACACACACGTGCAAAAAAAGAGCGCCAGACACACACCACATATGACTGAGACTGATAAGGCAACGCCGCCCGTTTCTTGCATTGACAGAGCAGAGCAGCCTCTTCCGTCTCGCTCGCACTCTTCAGTGAGTCAGCGCCGATCAGACATTAACCCAGGCGGCCCGTGTGTACACACTGCACTTGTTGTTGCATCATTTCTGTTCCTTCCCCTAAATAGCACGCGCAAAACAGAAACAAAAAAAAGTATATAGAAGAGCTAAACGACAACGCGCCATACGCAAAAGTTCAACGCAAAATTTGACCGTTCTCTAGTAAGAAGCAGCAGCGTCAGCAGCAAAAACCGGTTGAGACTAGTTTTTTATTTTTTTTTATGATCAGATCGTCGTCGTAGTCGACGTCGACGTCGTTGTCCCATAATGAGACACGCTTAAATCGACGTTGGGAAAATTTCAAAGCACTTTTTATTGTTGCTGTTGCTACGCGTGGCGTTTTTTTTATTTTTATTTTATTGTATGTGTTCGCTAGACGAAACCGAACGAAATGGAAATGAAAACGGAATCCGAGCTTAAAGTACAATTTTGCCATTTGATTGACAGACGGCGCAGTTCGCAGTTCCAATTTGCTGTCTTGGCCATACCCTGTGCATGCATTACGAAGCTGACGGCTATGAGTGGCATGATAAGCAGCTCTCTAATGCATGCACTGGGCAAGAAATCGAGAGATGCACTCAATTGAATTATTTCGAATACTTGCAGGGTATGCGCAAGTCAGTCAGCTGGTTTTTTTGCTGCGGCTAGTGGGTCAGGCAAATTCAATTAACCATGTGAACTTGTGGCGCGGCGCCGCCAAGCGACGGCAAATAGAATTGCATGCCAGCTTATATTGTTGCTGTTGCTGTCTGAGATGCTTTGCCACACACACACACACACACATTCGCACACACACACACTAACAAACCGGTTTTACTCAACCGGCCCCAAAAAAACAAAAAGAATGCGGTTTCATTGATAAAACGAACATCATAATTTTGCGCGTACGCGCATCGCATCGCATCGATTATCGATTGTGAGCAGTTGGCTTATTTTAGGCTAGATTTAGCCTAATTTGAAAATGGAATAGCTTATAAAATTCGCAAAAAACTAAGTCATAAATCAGGCGTACATTTAAATTCAAAGCAACAAATGTATTTGTGACATAATTGAAATATTTTCATCAACAAAATTTGGGTTTTTTTTTATGAAAATTATTAAAAAACTGCAAAACCACAACACGACAAATATTGAAGTGAGCAAGTGAGAAAATTATGAAATCAATGATTTGTTAACAAATTAATTAAAATAACAAATTCAATACTTTTGTTTTTCGACATACTTTTCATATTTAGCTTATTCTAGCTTTTTTTGCTGAGAATCTAGCTTATGCCAACACTGATTGTGAGAGCAGCTGACGTCACACACACTGTAACGGAAGGTATGCAAATTGATTGCTAATATCATAAAGACATAAATCGTAATCAAGCAGAGACGCCACAACAATGTTGCAGCAATCAGAAGTTGCGCTAGACCATCGAGTTGTAACTCGATATCGATCTCATAGTTTGTGTGTTTTGTTATGACAAAAGCTCATTGACATGGCTACAATGCAATCGGAGACACTTTGTGTATCAAACGGTCGTTTTGTCGGGTGCCATTAAACCGCAACGTGCGACAGAGACAGCGCCAGTGACGTCGACAGCGACGGCGACATCGATGCCTTTAAGCGGTTCGCGGTTCTCTTTGCTGCTGCTGCTAATTGAGCTGTCGTCGTTTGACACGCGTTGCGTATTGTTGTTGTTGTTGTTGCTGTTGTCGCGATTAACGATGCGCCACTCGAGTGCAAGTGGGAGAGGGAGAGAGTGTGGGAGCGGGACAATGCTTGCATAACAATAGCCAAACAGTTGAGGAACTGTTGTTGCTGCTCTGTCTCATTCATTATCTTATCGCACGTTCTTATAAATAAAACTACACTTAATATTTGCGTATGCATGTTGTTGTTTCAAAAAAAGTCATGAACATAATCAGATTAATTTCACGGGCGACACAGACAGCGAAGGAGAAGAAGGGAGAGGGAGAGGAAGAGAGGGCAGTTGAACAGCTGATAAGCTTGAAGCAGTGTTGTCCCATTGAAATTTGAAGGTCCCCGCAATGGTCTCACGCGCGACCAACTTATCGCCACTTATCACCGACAATATACTATATACACACATCTAGTATATAGTATATATAGCAACATATAATTTATGATCGAGGAAATCGTAGTCGCGTGTTGGGTTTTTAAGCATAGCGAGATTAGCGTCGCATTCGATCTTTTCTAAATTACATTACATAAGCATCGTCAGACATTGTCTGTGGCTCTCTCTCTCTCTCTCGCTGTTTCTATCCAATAACAATTCCATATATCTGTACAATATGAACTCTCTAACATAAAGCTCACAGCTTCACCTCGAAATAATCTCCGCGAGTTTTGGCATCAAGGTGAACGACAGTTGCAATTTTATTGCTTCAACAAGTGTCTCAAGCATTCCACTTATCGGTCAATAGAGAGAGAGGACAGAGAACAGCACTTGATCCGTAGTAACGCTTTATAATTGTGCCTCATCAAGGTCTTGCTTGCGTGACTATTTCAATTGTTCCGTCTCCATCTATTAGTATTATTATTATTTTTGTTAGACGTAATTGTTAAATACGACGTTTAACGGACAATTGCATTCTCGCAATATCATTTCGAAGCATTTCATAAATTTTAATTTTGATTAATTCTCTGGGTTTTTACTCGCCAGATAAAAACGGATTAATTAAATTTGCTGCTTGCCTTTTTATCGCAGCGTCGAGTAAAATTAAAAACTAAATACAAATACGCGCTCCAAAAGTAAATACGTAAAATGACGTAACCTCCTCTCCTCCCGGTTAGCTCAGATCGTTAATTACATATGCGCGCTAATCAGCAAATAATAAAAAAAAACTCTGATGTCGAAGTCTGTTTCGCGTCTCCGTTCTCTTTTAGTGTTCTCAGTATTCTGACTCAGAACGATTCCCATATTCCACCAGCATGAAGCGGGGGAAATCACAACGGACGGGACGACGACGGTTCAATGAAACAGTGTCAAGTGTTTCCGTCAATTTGTTAGCCAATGTTAACAATAATCCGGCTGATCTCGATCGCAGTCAAGCGCAGTTTTCAAGCTCATTAACTTGGCGAAAACTCTTTTTTTGTTGCAACTGCATCTTAATCATCAATCAGTTAGTTAGTGGCATTAATCACAGCATTTGTCGCTGCTCTCAATCACCATCAATCGCATCAATCAAGTTATATATCTGAATTATTTTTGTTGTGTCTACAATCATCACTCAATTGTATGCGCATCAATCATTTCAGCTTTTCGCTCACATTTCTAAGCTAATTAGCCTCGTATTTTTCTTTGCAACTTTTGTTTGTTTTGCATTCTAGGCCGTTGTTGTCTTCATTAGCAAGGCAAAATCGCTATGTAAATATTTGAACTGCGTGTGTTAGGGGATCATAAATATTGTGGGACTTGGGTATTGCTGGTTTATCGATAACCCCCCTAATTAAATTAACACTTTTCGCTCGGGTGAATTGAATTTCGGGGGAAAGAGCAGCAGGTGGGCAAATTCTATTTTCGATTTCGATTTGTCCATTTTTCTATTTCCTTTTCTTGTCTCGCTATCAGCGCTGCGTTCGTTCATTCGTTCGATCTCGATCATGTGCCCCCACACAAATTTGTCATGCTTATCAGTTAAGCCCCCGCTATATTTATAAAGTAACGAATCGGCGCACTTGCGTCAAAATGTAAATGTTGCTATACCTTCAATTGAGAGTGTAGCATTTGCAGTTCAGATGTCTAGATGAGTGAAGATGCCTCAAATGTTGCTTGATTGCATCACATGATCACTGAAAATCTTGCAGCAACGATTTGCGGCGCTTATCACCGACTTTATCTCGCATTTTTAAAGTTTCCATGACGCCATTAATTCCTTCGCCAGGTGTCGTTATCTAGCATTACCGAGCATAAACCTGCGGAATTTTGAAACCCACCCTAATAATAGTCTGCCAAGAGGGGGCGAAATATGTGTGTGCATATAAAAAATATCAAAAATTTGTAGCTACTACTTGAGAGATTGGCACGAGCGCCACTCGAAATATGAATGATTAGAGGCGACCCATAAATTAAATGCCAATAATGCAATACGTGGCCGTCACCATTGAGTTAACAACCACATAATGCTTACAAGGCACAAACGATAATTGACAAAAACAAAAAAAAAGAAAATTCAAAATTCGATAACAAAATGAGACGCTTACAAGGCACAAATCGATAACAGCAAGCAATTGTAATCGCACCGAGAAGAGATGAGCAGCTTACAAGGCTCAATCGATAATTGCCAAAAATGCTAATCGCAATCGCATCGCGATGAAATGAGATGAGCAGCAAGCACTCTGCGAGTTATGCAATCGGTTGATCAGCTGTTTTCACACAGTCGCTCTCTTTCACCCACATACAATGCAGAGCATTAAACAGTTTTGCCAAAAGGGCAGCAGACGACGACGACACGCTTCACAAACTTTTACGTAAGCGTTGGTCACGTATCGTGACGTATTAGCGGCTGGGCGATAAAAAATTTCGCGTGTTTGTTATTAAGTCGGTCGAACACACACGTCAAAAGGCTTTGCGTTGTTTCTATATTTACTATATTTAGTTGGCATTTCAAATACAAACACACACACACACACACATACGCATTGCACTCGAGACCGGAAGAGAATGCAAAATACAAATTACAAATAATAAATCAAATCAAGCCCTTTTAATCAGGACTGCAAATAATGATTATCTCGTTATTTTTAAACAGAACAAATCTTTAACTGTTTTGAGTGGGAACTAGATATATCATTCTTCTTCTTTGTTCTATACAAATCCTCATATTTATAATTAATATTTCGCAGATCGTAGAATACAATTCATGAAATAATGATTTTGTATTTTTGGGCGTTGTTATTGTGACTATTATTATTACCTCTAGAGACTATACAACAACAACATTAATTTAGTTGTGTTGTAGCTAATTTTACTAATAATAATAATAATGATTATTGGTCAAGATACAAATCCAATAATCATAATTTTATTTAACGAATTTATAAATTTATAAAAATTTAAAGTAATTATAATGATTACATTCCCCGCTTTTTATCAAATTTGCACTCTTACGTTATTTATAGCAAAGAGCAAATGAGAGAGCGAGACAGAGAGAGAGAGAGCAATCACTGAAGGACGTTTTGCTGCTGTTGCGGTTGCTGCGCGTTTTGGCGCCATGCCAAATGTACCACAACAACAACAAGAACATTAAGCATTGAGTATGCATAACACTTTCAAACAGACAAAATAGATTATTTAACTTTATACTATTACGCATCGCAAATTTGTTTGCGTCACATTTACTCACTCTCCCTCTCTCTCTCGCTTCGCTCACTTTGCGCGCGCTCTCTTTGATGCCGCTTCAAAAGGAGGCTCGTCCTGTAAGCCGCCAACGTACGTGTGTGTGTATGTGTGTGTCTATTGATTTTTCGATGCAAAGTTTGCAGTTACATAACAATACACACATGCTAAGTATGTGTGTGTGTGTACGTGGCGTTTTCTTAACTACATTGTGGGGCGGGGAGTGGGGGGCGGGTGGGCGATGCTTTAAGGTCATTCGACGGACAACAGCACACAAAAGATGCAACAACACTTTTGGCAGCAGCAACAACAACACGTGACGCGAAAGAGCGAGCGAGCGAGGGAGAGCCGCTGTATTTTTACCTGTCTGCGCGCTCTCTCACAATGCGCGCTCTCTTAGGCGAGCGAGAGCGAGAGAGCGCGGCAGCAGTTTTGTTGTTGTAAGATTACAAGAATAAGGCCGCGTGGTAACAACAGCAACAACAACGGCAACTAAATCGAAATCAAACGAAGATATTTATGCAAATGGCATTTTGAAGTGAAGCTGCAGTTCATTAAACTTAACGTCGAAAGCCAAAAAAAAAAACAGAAAAAGGAAAACGAGAGATTTTTATTTATAAAGCAAAAGATTTGCGCTTCGCTATTTTGGCCAAAGTGAAAAATGTTGTGACGCCCGATTATGTAATCTACGTCCGGAAAATTAGCACAAAGCGTAAATGATACCAAAAAAGATACAATTCAAATATGTATATATGTGTGTGTATGTATTTGTGCAGCAGGATTTAAGAGCGAGCGAAACAACAAAAAATTAATTCATCACTTTGCAAGCACATGGCTGAATTTTTTTCTCTTTTCTTTTTTTTTTGGCGTGACGTTGCCCTTGCTAACACAAATACACGCACACACCACACACACATACACACGAGAGCGAACTAAAGTGCGTGCGTGTGTGTATGTGTGTTGGCAAGCCACGCTTTGCTTTTGCCTGCGGATCCTTTTGTAATAACAACAACAACAACTACACTTTTCGAGCGCTATTTAATTTATTGCTAGGGAAACTCACCTGTGCTTCGGCAATTTTACGTGCAGAAATGCGATAGAGGGACATGATTTATGTTAATTTCGCAGCAACGGTCGCCAAAAATAAATGTTGAGATTTGCAACACACTTCGAAACACACGTAAAAACACACACAGAAAAAAATTGCTTTCCCCCAAAGTGATTTTTTGGAAATGTTCTTTTTCTTGTGGCGTTCTTTTTTCTGCGTTTGGCGAGCGAAAAATATTTCCTACTCTCTCCCTTCTTTTACGGCAGCTGCGCGGCAACTGAAACTGAATGTTAAAATATTATTCGAATTCGAATGGTTTTGTTGGTGGTTTGGCATTCAATTTGTGCCCACCACCGGACCGATTGTTGCGGCTCATTTATCGATAGTTCTCGACAGAGCGATAAGATCAAAAACACACAACTAAACAGCTAACAGCTATTTAAGTGTCACGATCAGTTGACACAAAAATTAATTCATTTTAATTATAATTGTTGTGCAACATATATATAATAATAATAATATCTATAATGTATAATAAAATATAATATGCGCATGATCGATAACGTGGAAATTGCCAAAAGCAAATATACTGCTACCCCCGTTGCAAACAGCTGATCATATGAACAGCTGTTTATACTTTTTGCCGCTCTTTTGCCAGCTTTAAAAAAATTTTCTTTACAATTAACTGGAGAATAACAAATTCAAGTAAATTTTTCACATTTGACTAACCTGCGCCACATTTGCAATGTCATCGTTTGGTTCCTTTTCTAGCGGCTCTGTGATTGCACTTGTCGTATTTAAATCTTTGATTAAACTATCGTAGAATGGCGATGCCTTGAAATTGTTGTGCTGGCTCATAAACACTGTACGCACATGTGCGTTTGTCAGCACTTTGTGCAAAATAGTCATATTTTTGTGGTAAATATATAATATTACTACGACCACGACACAAAATTGAAAAAAAGGAACAAGATTTCCAATGTTGGCTAATTTTTTTTTTGTCAGCTGTTAAGGCTGCCAGATATTGTAAATACTTGTCAGCGAGACTATTAGTATTTTAGTATTTTAGAAGTGGTAACTATAAAATTGTATTTTTTTTTAATAAATTATCATTTTTCGATTATATTTTTGCACAAAAATTAGTTTGCTTTGCAAAAGTGTTAAAGCAAACACACAATTTATTATTTAAAGTTGACGCTTGTTTTTGGTATTTTGGTAGTTGGCCGACTGTGGTCACACTGCGCGCTGTGTGTTATGCAAAAGGCGTCGTGAATTTTTTGACTGGCAATTTCCTTAATTTTCTCTAAATTATCAAAGCGTAAGTTGTGATATTCGGTGGTTACAAGTTAACTTTAAACATTTCTCTGTCCTGCAGCAGCCAATATGGCGACGGCCGTGCCGCATGTGCCCCCCAAACAGGATCTTCCACCGCCCGGTGGCTACAAGAAAATTCCCTTTGCTCGCGTACCACCAAAAAGCTATTTCACAGGTAAATCAACGTCATTAATAACTGCAAATAGTATTTAACCATTGTGTTTGAAGGCTTCTCCATGATTGGCACTTATTTGGCGGCCACCATTGGCGGTCTGGCCATCTATTATTTGACAGCCAAGAAGGTGAAACGCGACGAGATCGAAATGCGTTCGGCTGAAAATGTGATTTTCCCACTGTTGATTGCGGAACGTGATCGCGAATTTCTGCGCCAATTGCGTCGTAATCGCGACGAGGAGGCTGAGCTCATGAAGAACGTGCCCGGCTGGGAGGTAAATTTAATCAGTTTACTTGCCAAAATTGCAATTCAAATATTTGACGATATTTTCTAGGTGGGCACCTGGTATGGTGAGCCCGTGTTCAAGACGCTGCCCGAGGACACGCTGGTCACACCGATCTTCAAGGAGTTCTATGCGCACACCGATTGGTCGTCGACCGCCAAGCGCGTGAACCTGAAGCTCTGGTCATAAGCGAAAGCGAATGCTGCGAACCGCTGCGAATTAGTTAATCAACAAAACCTATTTTTTTTTGTTTACATAGCATTGCCTAAGCGCTCATTGAAATTGTTTCAATCGAGATAAAAAGAAAAACAAAAAAAAAACCAACTTTGTTTATGCCCCTGGTAACATCTTTCTATCTTTTTACAGATGCTTGGCAACGCCAGCATCGATTTCGTTGCCAGTACCAACGCAGCAGAAACTGCATAAATTGAACTTCGCTGCTGCTGGGAATTAATTAGCGATAAATACAAAAATAGCACAGTAAAGTTTTATTTAACTAATGCCTTTCTTTCAACTATATTATATTATTTTGCATAAGTGCTTCACAACTATGGCTGGCAACAGCCTTAATGGGTTGGCAACACCAGTCTCCGTCGCAAGGATCGCTTTTAGCGTTGCCACTTGTGGAAAATTGTAACAGTTAGTTTCCCACGCATTTTTGGCGCTAAAGAAAAGTTTTGGTGTTGAGTGAAAAGTGCGCAGGAAATTCGATTTAAATGCAAGATAATTAATGTTTTTTGTTGTTTTTGTTTAGTGTTCTTTTTATTGAATTCAATCAACATCAATGCACGCATTTGGGTAGCATTGTTGGTATCTTAAAGTGGTGTTTAAAGTTTAGCGGCTATTTATCATATAACTGTGTTTTTTGTTTCGTTCGTTTTTATATTGGTAAATGTAAGTATTCAACATACATTGAAATTAAAAGTACAGTTCACTATACATTAGAGACTCCGCAGACTGCGTTCCTTATTTTCCCTTAATTTTTCTTCGTGTTTTACATTAGATTTTGTTTGGTTTTCGTTTTGTTGTTGTTGTTTGTTTGTGTGTGTGTGTTGTTGTCTCGTGCGAATTGCGATAACAAATTCTTAAAGTTAATGTTTACATATTAAAAA
This sequence comes from Drosophila ustulata, assembly GCA_035047365.1. Lineage (NCBI taxonomy): Eukaryota > Metazoa > Arthropoda > Insecta > Diptera > Drosophilidae > Drosophila > Drosophila ustulata. The sequence continues at coordinate 12,664,381 of JAWNPT010000080.1, forward strand.
AAAAGTAATTAAATTGATTGGTTTATTTCTCTGCTGCATTCGTCGGCATTATTAGCTCTGCGATGCTGCTTCTTCTCTTCATTTCTCTTTTCCATTCCCCTTCGTAGGCAGCGGCGCTTGTTTTGGGTAGCCGAATAGCGTTACTTGAGTTCCACAATGCATTTGACTTGCTTTGCTTAGGTTACACAACGCATTTTGAGTTCCACCAGCAGTTTGTCTAGACTCTATACAAATGCAGCTTGCCATTAAATTGCAGAAACCTCGCATTTCTTGGTTTTCACATAAGTTCCACAAGTGTCGCCGCCTTGCATTGCTTAGCTTCCACAAGTCCCGCTGCCTCGCTTAGCTTTCACAATGTATCTTGAGTTCCACAAACGTTGCTGTGTGTGTTAAGTTCCACAATTTAAAAGGTTCTTCATTGCGTTTTGTTTGGTGTGAAATGAAAATTGTTTTCGTTTAGTTTGTTGTTTTCTTAACAGTTCTAACAGCTAGTGAATTTAGCTAAAAAACAAGGGCGTGTGTGTGTGTTGGGCGTTGAGAGGGGGGCGTGACAGCCTCTAGGGCTGCTGTTGGTAAAGCTGCTCCCCCAACGCCTCTTCCTCCAGCTGCTCGTCCAGCTCCAGCTCCTCCTGCTTGATAACAACGTAACGCATTGACGGCGACCTCGCTTCCGCTTCCACTTCCAACTGCTCCTCCTCCTTCTCCCGTTTCGTCTCCTTCTCCTTGCCCCTCCTGCCACGTCGCCGCCAAGTGTCATCACGTTGCTGCCAATTCTACTTCATGTCGCGACGCCGCTTGATGCTGCCATCGCAGGTGGGCAGATGGCGCTGCAGGAAGCCCTCGAAGACGAACTTGCGACCGCAACGCTCGCAGCTGAACTCGCGCTTCTCCTCCACCTGCTGCTTGTGCTGACGCAGTGCCTCCGCATTCGAGTATTTGTCGCGACACGCATCGCACGCATAGCGACGCTTCACCTGTCCCACATCGAAGACGACGGTGAAGTTCTCAGCACAAAACGAGCACGTGAACTCCTTGACCACCACCTTCTTGCCGCCGTGTTGGGCGGCCAGCGCTTCCGCCTCCGCCTCCAGCTTGTCCTGGTGCTTGTGCGAATCCATGTGGGCATTGTACTTGGACTCGTCCACAAACTTGCGATAGCAGCGCGTGCAGCGAAACGGCTGCTCGCCGTTGTGACGCATCATGTGCTCCTTGAGGTAGGCGACCGAATTGAAGATCTTGCTGCACACCTTGCACTTGCGATCCTCCGCCGAGACTTCGTTGCGCTGCCGCAGACAGGCGCGCATGTGGAGCTTGAGGGAGCCGGCGGCGCTGTAGCAATTGCCGCAGTTGGGGCAGTAGAAGGTTTTGTTGCGCGACGATTGCGAATCGGAGTCGGGACTGTGATCGATGGTGCCCTCGAACACAATTGACCCCAGCTCATCGTCCTCGTCCTCATCATCCTCATCTACAGCGACGCCCACAATGTTGTTGTCATCGTCCTCCTCGTCGCCCTCATCGTCGTCGTCGTCCTCCAGTTCGTCGTGCTCCAGTTCGTCCACATCGTCGTGATGATGGTGCTCGTCAACCTGCCCCATGTTGGGCACAATGTGCAGAATGGTGTGTGTGCCGTCGCCCTGCTCAATGGTTTCCACCTCCTCCACGGTGCTGTTCTCCACCAGCTGCTGCAGTGTGACCGCATGGCCGTGCTCATCGATGATCACCTCCTGGGCATTGCCGACCACGTCGTCGTCGTCCACATCCTCGTCGCCCACGTCGTCCACAACATCGTCAACATCGTCCACATCATCCACATCGTCCACATCGTCCACGTTGGCCGCATATGCATAACTGTATTGTGTGGTGCCGGCTTCATTTTCCGCCTCCTCCTCGACCTCGTGTTGTTGTTGTTGCTGTTGCTGTTGTTGTTGTTGTTGTTGCAGCACAATTTCGTCTTTGCTGCTCGCTGTTGTGTATTTTATGCGCTTCGCATTCATCTTGCCCACCAAAAAAATACACCAATTTTTTTTTGTTCTGTCTGTTTCTCTTTTTTCGGCGTGGCGTCGCTTTGTCGTCAACAACAACAACAATAACAAATTAGAAATGATTTGCTGCAACAGACGCAAATGTTTTGTTAATTGAGCTCGTCTTGCATTTGGCGCGTTGCAATTTTGTTCAATTTTTCTTACAATAGTCAACACTCTTTTTTGCCGTCGTCTTTCTTGCCACCAAGTTTAATTCTTTCACTTCTCACTCACAATCTCACAATTTTCGTCGATTGTGGCAACATCGTCTAGCAATGGTCACACTGGCTGCGCACACACACATCGCAATGGCTGTACGCATATTTTTTTTTTTAGTATATTTCGCCATCACGTGAAGTTGGCTGCATTACAAAATGGCCCACCGACGTCACGTTTACGACGCAATTACGTCACTTCTATTCAAGTAACACACCAAATGTCGCATTTGCTGACATGTTTTATTATTATTTTTTTTATTAAATTCAAAATTTGCAGCTGCTGCAAATGGCAATTGTCTGATTGCTGCTGCGACGGGGTGGCAGCGCTGCCGACTGGCGGCCGTTCGACGCGCCACAACGGTTGTGCAGCTGCTGAGCTGACTGCGCGCGCACTTTGAAATGCAGCACGTTAGTTTTATATTCGATTCGATTTGTTGACATGTGGGGGCTGTTATATAGCCGCTTTTGGTTTCTCAACACATTTTTGTCACGTTGCCAAGCAATTTGGTTGGAAAATGTATTATCGGCTTTTAAGCCAAATTCGTGTGCACTTATAAAATGCATTAATTATAGTATATATGCTTACAGCTATTTTTAAGTAATGCCATTTCAATTCATATATACATATGTACATATATAACAACAACACTGTTGCCACACACACAATTTCTTGTCTGACATTTGCAAATATTACTGCATTTGCATTTGGTTGTCCTAAATCATGGCACATCTGCTTTCTACATAACATACTATAGTAGATGCATTTTTGTGTGTGCTGTATTTATTCAGCTCAGTCTGTTTTACATTAATTAACAGGCGGCATTTTTTCACTCCTCGACCTTGAACCACTTGCAAGACGATCGTTGCGAATATGTCTGTATATAGTAAATACAACATGCACACATATGTAGATATGTCGGCTTTCAGTCAAAACTTGAATACATTTCCACTAACGTTCGCACATTGTTGCAGTCGAGTCATTGCACGGCCTGGAAAAGTTTCTGGTATTTGAATGCTCTGCAATTATCATGAAAAGTTGTGATGAAAATCGCGACGGAAATTTTTCAACATTTCATTTAAATGAAATCGTGAAAATAGTTTTGTTTTTTTTTCAATTTCAATTTAAATGTAAATACATATGTACTTAATTTTGTACATTGAATAAAATTAAACAATATCTTAGAGTTGTTTAATATTTTCCAATTTCTTTTTAAATATAGATAAATAATTTTATACATATATTGAGTTACATAAAATGATATTAAATTATTCACTGACTTTGTAGTACTTTACTTTTTATATTTTTTTTTGGTTGCTCGGTCAATAAGTAAAGAAAAGTAATGATGAGTTTAAAGCCATTTATTTTGAAAATATACATTTTATTACATTTTTTTTTATGCACTTTTAATTTTTTACAGAACATTTTTTAGGTTTCGGTCATTTTTTATTTTTTGAATCTCAATTAAAATAAAGCATAGTATTTTGTAGTTTTGTATTCATTTCAATTAAAGTCAATAATTATTATATTGAAATCCAGAAAATTTTTATTTATATTATATTTTTATTACAATAATTTATACATTAAATTTTGTGGATTTAATTCCTCTAATTTTGGTGACCAATCATAATATTTTTAGTTAGGACGTCATAAAAGATAGGGTATCTTGCAGTCTCGTTTGCCAGAAACTTCTGGAAAGACCTTGCTTATCGCATTTCAATTTGAGATTGTTAGAACAACATGCAAATTGCCTGCGTGTACGTGAACAAATTCGATCTGTTTACAGGGTATCCCTTCGACAGTCCTCCAAGGCCCTGAGTTAAGGGCCACACACAGCTGTCGAGAAGATCACGCGTCATCAGAAAGTTGATTGCACATTAGAAATGTGATGAGACAGCGCCGATGACGTGAGAGGGAAGTGCAATAAGCTGAATTCACATACTACATATAGCATCTGTAGATATGGCGAATTGCGCATTTGCCCAAAGAGAACAGACAAAAAGATAATGCCGTTAAGTGGTGGCGGACCTGTAAATACTATAAACTATATAATGAATACGCTTGACCAAGTCTCGAATGCTTTGGAAATTTTTCATAAACGTTGCAGTCACGTTTTGCGAATGCAAATGATTAATCCAAACAGACTCTCGATTAATAGACATATTTGTATAGGTAAATACATATTTATATATATCTATACATATATGTATTTGTATAGTTATACTATATGTGTGATGTTGCGGTAGGGCCAACTTGTTTGTTATCTGTCGCAGCCGATTGCATCAGAGGTGTTCGACGTTAGTTTGAAAGGGATAGTTGCGATTGTGGATTGCATTATTTGCACTTATCATCCACTTGAATTCGGATTGTGAGTAATTTTGTGTGGAAATCATGATGCAGTTGGCTTGCATTATGAGTAATTGTTGTGGGTTGTGAAATACGCGGTTGGCATTTGAATTATTCTATATGAATTCGATTTATTTATTTATTGTGCTTTACTTCCTTCAAAATTAGTTTTCATTGAAGCTTCAGACGTTTTTTTTAAATAGAGCCTTTTAACTGAAATATTTTAGGCAGGAATACGTTTTCAGTTATTTATTATATACATAATACATAAAATTTGTTATTCCAAGGAAAAGTAGGAAACAAAAACCTTGATCTGATATTTCTACATGAATTATGCACATTTGGTCTGATAATATTTATCTACATCTCTATTTTAGTATTAGATTTATATTTATTCTACAACGGAACGCAATTTGCATTTGCTTTGAGTTTGTTGAAATAAAGAATATTTCAAATTTCATGAATGCATTTTATGTACATATGTAGGTTTTATATAACATTTCGGTTTAGAGTGATTAACAATATTTTACTAATTTTTTCTTTGAAATATTTAAACCCTTTACTTTTTATGGGGAATGACTTTAAAAAGACAAGATTTTACGATCGCTACAAATTAAAACAAAGAGTGACTTTAATTCGACACAAAATGTACCTAATAAATTTGTATAGTAAAACTTTTAATCGCTGCAGTTCAAATTATTAAATTCGGTTAAATCACTGTCTGTTTCACCCTCTCTCTCTCACTCGTGCTGCTGTGCGTTCAATACGTGCCCAAATGTCACATTTCATATCGAATTGCAGCACAGCACGGAAAATAAAAAACGAAATACATTCAAAGAAAAAATGGTTTGGTTCTTTCAGCCAAACATGTCTGTGGAAAGTTTTATGATTCGCCAATTTTGTTGTCTATTTTTTGAGTAATACATGCATGTGTGTGTATGTGTGTGTGTGTGTTTCGCTGTAGCTATTTGGGTTGTGTTTGCTGGGCTCGGCATAATTAGCAGGGCGTTGCCAGACAAACAACTTTCGTTGAAATTTGCATTTGCATGTAACGATGCGGCTACTTGATGTTTGCTTCCCCTCCTTTCAACTGTTCTTCTGATCAACTCTTTCCACCATCTTCTTCTGCAATTTTGCTGCAGAAATTTCGCCATCTGTTGTAAATTTAATTCTTATCAATCAATAGGAAATAATTTGATGTAATTCAATTCGAAGCATTTTTTCGAGTGGAATTTTCCATGCAATATTTCGTATAATTGTCGACAGCAAAAATTCAGTTACAGTTTTTTCCATTGTCTTTAACCCTTCAACGGTCGCCAAAAATCGCCCCAAACGAAATTCAGTTGCATTTTATTGATTGTCTCGCTCTAATTATTACGTTCAAGAATCGGCTAATTGCTGACCAACGAGCTTTAGCTGCTCATAATATCAAAAGCAGCAATAAAAAATGAAAATTCGCGGAGCAAATCGACCCCCGGGGGCTTGCATGGGTTTAATTGCACTCTCGATGCTGCCTGTGATTTTATTTTCGTTCTGCTTGCGTTATTGGCATGCGAGCGAGAACGGGAGGGAGAGTGACAAAGAGAGAGAGAGAGCAGCAGATGCAAGGCGGCAATTTCAATGAATTTCACGTTTTGTTCGTTTTTTTTTACTTTGTATTATTTTAATTGAGTTCTCCACTTAAAGCTAGGCACAAAAAAATGTATGAGAAAAAGCTGCATTTAAATAAATTGCTATAATAAACATAAAGCTGTTTGTTGCTGCCCTCAGAATTTTGATAACCAAAAAATTACAAATAAAACTGGTTCCAAGTTACAAGTTCCAAGCGGAGTTCCACTGGTTCCCCGTTCCGAGTCTTCTTCGATTAACCTGCGCTGCTTGTGCGATTATCGACCACAACTGTTTCAATGCTCTGCTCGCCAGTTCCTGTTCCCACTGCCGCTGTTCCATGTGTTCCATTTCCATTCTGTTGCGGCTCAATGGGCGGCAGACCGACGAGTTTTTCGCTCTCGCGCCACAACCAGTCGGCGGTCTCCATGTTGCGCGCCCAGGGCACCAGCGGAAACTGCATGCTGTCCGAATAGTAGTTCCCCGAGGAGCCCTCCAGCGACGGATCGAGGGCGAGACGCAGCGACGTCTGCGCTCCGGCACGCGGCGACTTCATGAAGTACAGTCCCAGCATCTGGATGCTGCTCTTCACCCACGTGGGTCCCTCGAAGTGCCGATTCAGCTCGGTGCGCACAACGCCCGGATGGCAGCAGTTGACCGTCACGCCCGTATGCTGGAGCAGCTTGGACAGCTTGCGGGTGAACAGAATGTTGGCCAGCTTGGACTGGCTGTAGGCGCCAATGAATTTGCCATAGTTGCGTTCGCTCATCAGATCCTCCCGGTTGATGCGACCAAACAAATGGGCCGCCGAACTGACGACCACAATGCGACTGGGCGCCGCTTGCTTGAGCCGATCGAGCAGCAGATTGGTGAGCAGAAAGTGACCCAGATGATTGACGCCGAACTGTTGCTCGTAGCCATCGGCGGTTAGGGAGCGAGGACAGGCCATGATGCCGGCATTGTTGATCAGGAGATCGAGACGCGTCTCCTCGGTCTTGAAGCGAGCGACGAAGTTGCGCACGGACTCGAGGGAGCCCAAGTCGAGGGTGCGGTTGAAGAGCTGTTGGTTCTGGGTGCGATCGATGATCTCGATGCGAGCTGCCTCGCAGCGTGCGGGATCCCGACAGGCCATGTAGATCTTGGCACCCCGTCGCGCCAGCTCGAGCACCGTCTCCTTGCCGATGCCCGTGTTGCAGCCGGTCACAATGACGACCTTGCCATCGATGCGGTTCTTCTTGCGGTACACCGGGCCCTGGATGAACTTGCGCAGCAGCCACATCACGCAAAAGACACACAGTCCGATTAGCAGGATCAGCACCAGCCACGCCCAGATGCCACGGAAGCAGAGAGCCTTCTCGGCCGCCTCGGCGGTTGGGTCAAATGCTGTGGGCGTCGTCGTTGATGTCGTGGGCGTAACAGCCTCCGACATAGCTACTTAAAAGTATCGATTTGTGTAGTTGTTTTAGTCGATAACTCTACGGGACACTGCGATCGGGGGAAATGCGAAAAGGCCTGTGAATGAAACGAAATTGATTATGCATAAGTATGGATGTTTTAGGGGGAAGTCGAGTAGGTTTCTTAATTGATAATACGGAAAGTGAATACTTTTACTAAGCAAATCATTAATAATCGATAATTGCTATTGACAGTTGTAATCGATAACTATGATCGATAATGCTGCGCTTGCTTTCCATTCGCATAAATGGTTGTGGTTTTACACTTGGCCCTCGAAATTTTGTCCTTTTCTCCATTTAACACTTTAGTAATCAATTACTTTTGCCTTTCGCGATTTTATCTGAGTAATTTTGTGAAGTTCAGAAGAGTTTTTGAAAAATTCAATTTATTTAATATTTATAAAAAAAATACGTTTAGCTTAAGTTGATACAATTTGAAGGGATTATTTGATCTTTATTTTTTTTTTTTGTTATATTGGATCATTATGTTTAGATGAAGAATACAAAGAATACAATGAATCAATGAAGAAGTACACATTATTTCAAAACTTTTCATACATATATTCACTTACTTATTCACTTAATGAAAACAATGATTAATGTTGTAATAGATAATAACATTAAAGTGTCAAGCTGATTTAAGTAAGCACAACTTGTTCGTAATTGTTGATTGGTTCGTTTAATTACAGCTATCGTTGTAATCGATAACACACATTTATTTAGCAAATTAATAATGTTGTTATGATCGATAACATAAAAATGTCCAGATAGTCATGCATTTATAGAGCATAACTTGCCAGTAATTATTTCAATTGTTTGCTGAATAGAGTAAAGAGCTGTTGCCAGTTTTTCGATTAATAAACAATTTACTAGGAAGTGATTAAAGTTGATGTTATCGATAACATTAAAGTGTTCAGCTAGTTATGAGTTCATATAGCATAACATGATTATTAATTAAGTACATATTTCAATGATATTCTGAATAAAGTAAAGTACTTTTGTCAGTTTTTCATTCAGTTCTCAGTGCATTTTGTTTCTCATGCTCAACTTTCGATCACTTTGGAGATGCGCTCTCGACATCTCGTTATCGAAAACATGGAATGCGTGCACCGCACTTTCCAGCATTCTGTCAACTTTCCAAAAATAAAAAAAATAGTCTTTCCACACTTGACGTGTTTGTGTTGGATTTACTTGCCAAATGCGTTTAAATATTTCAAGTCTTTTCACCGCTGTCCGCGGCTCTCTTCCCCTCTCGCTCTCACTTGTTGTTGGTTACACTTCCTCACGCGTTAATTTCACACGTTAAACGCAAAGAAAAAAAAAAAACGACGACAACTTGACGAATCTTTAAGCCGGCTATCGCTGTCTCGCTCTCTCTCGGTCGCTCGCGATTATCTGCGTTTTGTGATCTGTGGCAGGCTGTTTGTGTTTTGTATTTTGTGTCTGCCTCTGATATTGTTGTTCACTGTTCGCGCGATCTTAACCAACTGAAACTAACTGTGGCTCCCGAATGCTCCACCTGAGCCGCTAACACGTCCAAAATAACCTGAATACCAATTGCTATTGTTGTTGTTGCTGTTGTTGTTGTTGCTGTTGTAATGTGGCGTCGTTGCCGCTTGGCGTCTGTTATTAACATAACTTTATGCATGTGCATGGCCTCGACGTCGACGTCGCAGTCGCAGTCGCTGTCGCCTTTGCTTGACACACATACACATATAGACTCACACACACACACACACACACGCATTTACCATATGAAGCTGCCCGCCTGTTATTCCCATTTAAGTCGCCGCCTCTGCCGCTGTCGGCTTTAATTTCTTTTCTTTTTTGCTTCTTCTTCTCTCGAACTTTGTTGTTGTCGACTTTCACTTTAACGTGCTTTTTTTCTCGCTTCGCTGCCGCAGTCGCTGCCGCTGCCATTGGATAATTCAACTTGCATTTTGTTTTCTTCTCGCTCTTCTGTTTGTTTTGCTTGTTGTTGACGCCGCTCTCCATTCCTCCATTCCCCCCTCCCCTACTCTCTCTATCTATCTTTCTCTCCCTCTCTTGCTGCAAAGTTTTTGGGAACAAACTTCAAGAGTTTCGCATTTCTGTCCCTTTTATTGTTGTTGTTGTTGGCGGGACATTTTTAAGGGAATTTTCGTTGCTGTCGAAAGTCAAGAACTTTTTATTTTGGCTATTCCGCTTGGATTTCAACTTCAAGTTTTCGCCCAGCACTTCAAAGTAAAGAAAAGTAAAAAAAAACGTCTGCTACAGTTTTTAAATATTTGGAAACAGTTAGGCTGCAGATTGGCTGCAGAAATATTCATGAGCTCTAGGGACTTTTTTTGTTGGGATTGCATCTCAAAAGTTTGTAATACGAGAAGCTGCAAAAAAACTTTGTGAAAACAAGAAAACGAAAAATCGGATTTGACAAATTTAGCTGAGAAATAATGCTTGAATTTAATTTAAGTAACTTTAACAGTCATTATTGAGCAATTAATGAGTTCATTTGGCATTAAAGCTTAGTTGTAAATATACAAGTACTACCGAAAGGCTCCAGAATTTAATAGAAACAAAAAGTAAAAATAGAATTAAAACTGACCAGACAAAATGTATAAGAACAAAATGTTTTCACACATGTATGTACAGAAGGCTCCAGAATTTAATAGAAAGAAATAAGAATATAAATTAGTTGTTAAAATTAGGTACTACCGCAAGGCTCCAGAATTGAATAGAAACAATTAGGTGCTACCGAAAGGCTCCAGAAATGAATAGAACAAAATTAATATTAAAAATACAATTCAAGCAGAGAATCTAGAATTAAATAGACAAATATTACTATCTTAATAAAAAAAAAATTCAAATGCATTTCCATTTAAATAGAAACTATAGAAAATAATATTTTCTTCATACAAAATACATTTAAGGTGTTAAAAAAACCTATTTTATAAGAAACTTGGAATTGAAGCAGTGCAACAAGTTTTCAAATCTTTAATAATAAGTAAATGCTACAATTGTCGATTGTCCAAAGTCCTCAATTGGAACTGAACATGAGGAAATCACCAGGATGAGTCTCTCGTTCCATTAGGACCATTTATCATCGCTTGCCCCCAATTAGTCCCCGGCTATTCAGCGATGACGACAGTCTTAATTGACTCGTCATCACGTGCTGTGGCTTCAAATGGCGACGGCTCGATGTGCGGCAGTCCCACCAGCCTCTCGCTCTCCCGCCACAGCCAATTGGCCGTCTTCTTGTCACGTGCCCACGGCACCAGCGGAAACCGCATGCTGTCCGCATAGTAATCCCCCGAGCGACCCTCCAGCGCCGGATCGAGTGCGAGACGCAGCGAAGTCTGGGCTCCGGCTCGCACCGATTTGACAAAGTACAACGAGACGATGCTGAGCAGGGCGAGGAACCAGCGAGGCGCCTGGAAGTGACGATTCAGTTCGGTGCGCACCAAACCCGGATGCAGACAGTTGACGGTAACCCCCGAGCCCTCGAGCAGCGTGGACAGCTTGCGTGTGAACAGCACGTTGGCCAGCTTGGACTGCGTGTAGGCGCCCAGGAGTTTTCGGTAGTTGCGTTCGCTCATCAGATCATCGCGGTCGATGCGCCCGAAAAGATGAGCCACCGAACTGACGACCACAATGCGACTGGGCGCAGCTTGTTTCAGATGATCGAGTAGCAGATTGGTGAGCAGAAAGTGACCCAGATGATTGACGCCGAACTGTTGCTCGTAGCCATCGGCGGTTAGGGAGCGAGGACAGGCCATGATGCCGGCATTGTTGATCAGGAGATCGAGACGCGTCTCCTCGGTCTTGAAGCGAGCGACGAAGTTGCGCACGGACTCGAGGGAGCCCAAGTCGAGGGTGCGGTTGAAGAGCTGTTGGTTCTGGGTGCGATCGATGATCTCGATGCGAGCTGCCTCGCAGCGTGCGGGATCCCGACAGGCCATGTAGATCTTGGCACCCCGTCGCGCCAGCTCGAGCACCGTCTCCTTGCCGATGCCCGTGTTGCAGCCGGTCACAATGACGACCTTGCCATCGATGCGGTTCTTCTTGCGGTACACCGGGCCCTGGATGAACTTGCGCAGCAGCCACAACACCAACACAACGAGCAGTGCAATCAAGAATAACGGCACGATTGTCGCCCAAATGCCCCGAAGACAGAATGACTTTTTGTTGGGTTTATCGATTAAATCGGTTGTAGTCGTTGTTGACTCCATTTCCAATTTTCAACATAGTTGCTTTGCATTTGGCGCCCAACGTGTGACAGGACGTTGATGACTTCCGCTTTAGCTCCGACTACTTGGGCATCCGTGTTTTCTTTGCTTTTATATCGCCTGATTTGCACTGACTCAAAAACGACATTTTAATGAGCCGAAATTATGTCGAAAAGTGTCGCAGCTGTGAAGGATTTCACAATTAGGGGAATTTGGGAGTGTGGCGTGCCTCGGAATTCTAATTTAATAAACAACTTAAGATTGGAAAGCAAACTTATTTATGTAAATTATATAGAAAGATTCCGGGAGGAGAGATGCTTTCGAGCGTTGTAAATACTTTGTATCTACAGATTTAAGCTAGTTTTGGCCTTGAGTCCACTTTGTTGCAAATAAATGAAAATAAAAGGATGTCAAGAACAATAGGGAAATCCGTTGAAATACAAAATCAATAAAGCCGTAATAATCCGTGAAACGCGCGACCGCAGTTGAATGTCCTTGACACAGGCAGGCGAAGGACCGCAGTACAGGGACAGGGACAGAGACTAAGACTAAGATAGGGAGAACAGCAGGAGGGCTCGTGTCAGCTTTGCGCCGAGAAGTTCGACGCTGTCTGTCGCCATTGTGGCTGACGTGAGTTTTGGCATGTAAACGACATGTCTCCAGCTTCTGTGCTCAGAGAGCATCCAGCCCTAAAGAGAGCGAGAGACAAGAGAGAACGAGCGAGAGTTGCGCGTGAGGGAAACTTTGACTAGGTCAGGATAACTAAGGCGTGTTCGTGAGCTGCGTGTTGTTGTTAAATCGATGAGACTGTCAGGAGGCAACAACCCCCTTTGTAGCCAACTCATAACCAGTCGCATATTCCCCCCCACTTCAGCGCCTTCAGAACTCATGCTCAGCCCATTGTTTTTTTGTATTTTGTGGCGCAAGGCGAGTTTTGGGAATTTTCCATAGCATGATTTGATTTTGATGACGCTTTCAACGACGTCCGCTGCTGTTGCTGTTGCACCTTGGGCCGCATTGGCAGTTGTTGACCCCAAAACGTTGGGAATCGTTAAGTGCTTGGCTATCGACCAAACAGGCGATTAAGTAATTAGCATTGCAGTGAATCTTAATAAGTTGCAATAAATTACAAAATAACACATTTCTGCCAGTCTCAATATCGGTTCAGTTAGCAGTAAAAGCTCGGGTTATTGATCAAGTACGCCAACTATTCTCAATTTGTGCTAACTTAGCTGATCTTCGTAATGACATTAATCTCTTTAGTCTATAGAACAGTTTTTGCACATTTTATCTGTATTTATAGACTAAATCTTATTTCTTAATTTAAATAAATGAATTGCGAAATTATCGTTTATTTTCATTTCATTTTATAAAAATACACAATGACATTTATTTTGTAATTTGATTATTTATACCAATTTTAAGAAAAAAAGTAAGAGTTAATGTAAAAAGTAAGTGAAATTTAAACAATTCTATTATTAAGATAAAACTATTTAAAACAAAAATAAAAGTTCTAGTCTTACTTTGAAATTAGGTGTGAAATTTAATGATTATTTCACAGTTTTGTAATGTAGATACAAAAACAAGAATTGAAAATGACCTGTTGTAAAATTTCATCATCATCATAGCCATTTTTGTTGGTTCAACTTTTTCATAAAACTATTACATCTCATGATGTAATACTTTGTTTTGAAAACTTCTAACCATTAACTAATTATTGATCAGATAATTCAGCTGTATTTTATTTTTTTTTTTTTTAATTTTGCATTTCATTATTTATTGCTATGTCGAATTTATATTTTATTTTATTTTCAATAAAACAAGTTTTTATTTGTTTGCTTTCAGAATGAAGACGTTCTTCTCAAATTATAAATAGGTGAGTAGTTATTATATTTGACAACTAGACAACTGAATACTGCATTTGTTCCACTGTGCCTTCCACTGGCTCCTACGCTAATGTATTGTTTTGAGTAAAGTTCTTTACTGCATATTCCTTTTGTCCTAGATGTTTGCAATGCACTTAAGACTGTTTATCGAGAGTCTGTTGGCGTTGCACGATAATTTGCTAATGGGCCCGGGATCCCAAGGGAAGCATTATTCGATGTTGTTGTTGTTTAATCCTTTATGCTCATAATCCGCTTTACACCGGTCGACGACTCGATCCCGCTCCCACACTTCTCTTTACATTCATTTGCCCCCCTCTGTACATTAAGCAAATTTGTTTGCTCTCTTTTTTTTTATTCGTTGCGCTGCGTTGACGGCATTTGTGACGTCAATGTAAATTAGCGGGCGTAGGAATGCTCAACACACATACACAGTCGGCCAAAAACTATGTTGGCATTTTGTTGTTCTCTTATTTTGGCAGCTGGTGCCGCTTCACCTTGATCTTTGGCCAATCGCTGTAAACAACAATAAAAGCTGACGCCAACTTTCAAGTGAAATGCTTGTTAATAAAACCATTTTCATGTCTCTAATTTGTCTTCAAGTAGATCACAAATGTCCACTCTCTTTGCAAGGTACAAATACAACTGTGCTCACACTCTTAACAGCAAGCATTTGTAAGAGAGAGGCGAAGGGAAGAGAGAAAGCGCGAGTTGGAGCTTACACTGCAAGAGCGGAGCGGGGGCCGCAGATGTCAGTGGCCGGTGAGCATCTGTGTGTGTGTGTGTGTGAGTGAGTGCGAAGTGCAATTTTGTTGCTTTGTTATTGTGGCCAAATCGAACGGGATAAATCGAGAAATTGTTCATGAATTCATAATTGATGCGAGAATTGAACGCGGCACGCGCAACACATTCATGCTGAATAGAGGGAGCGAGAGAGAGAATGCTATCGATGACTGTTCTTCAAGTTGTTGTTGTTGTCGTTGTTGTCTATTTCCAATGAAAACCTGTTGCCATTGTTGTTGCCTCGCATAAACATCAAAAACACAACAAACGCTGCGGTCATAAATTAGCAAATAGAATTGAAGCAACAACCACAACAATTTTTAACCCGTGTCAAGGCCAAGCCAATTTGTGAGTGTGCGAGCGAGCGAGATAGCGCGAAGTGCCAAAGAATAATGAAAAGAGACAATGGTGGGGGAGGAGTGGGGTAAAAGGGCAAGTCAATTGTGCAATGTTCGCTCTCTCTCTCTCTCTCTCGCTCTCTTTCGTGACAGCTGCAACGGATCTTTTGGAGGTGATGAGCGCAAAAAAATCTACAAATGAAAATTAAACAAACTCATTAGGTTAAAGTTATTATTTAACAAATCAGCGAATCATTTAAATATTTATCGTTTTTTTTTTATTCATTGCATTTTAGTGGCAAGTTGTGCATCTTTTTTAAAGCATATATTTTGTTGGTCTGAATTTCAAAATATGCTCAATTTATGGCTGTAAGCTATTTGTACATATGCTGGATCTAGTCTAAAACAAGCTAGTCTGGCAACACTGCAGCACACACACACACACACACACACAGATGATGTAACATGTTGTTGTAGCGAATGCATTGCAGATTGCATTAGATTCGATTCGATTTGGCAGCGTTCGATGGCGCATGAAAAGTGCGACTCAATTTCACTCGAATCACTCTGTGGGCGTTTGAGTCACCCTGTGACTTCCATAACTTTTGCATCGATCGGTTCGATTTGTCACTATTATCAAAATTTGAAATTTGCATTTGATCTACAAACATACATTTATAAAATATATGTCTGTGAGTCACAAGCTCTAGCGAAGCATGCAACTCGTCAATTTCAATTGATTTGCTAACGCTGAACTCAGAACACAGAACGCACAACGCTTTCCATCAATCATTCAATTTGTAGAACACGCCCGCTGTAAATCAAAGAACTTTTCATAACAGCCCCACTATGGAGACTATGTGTAGTCGGGTATATTCATTAAGTGGCAGTCGAAAAATTACTCAGTTTGCAGATGGCGCAAACAGTTTGTTCGGCCCATTCTTTTCAGTGTATTATGGATTTTTCGTTATTTAAAATTAAATTTTTTGGAAGTTGAAAATTTGAATTTTTGGTAAAGAGACATTTTAAAACTTCAGAAAGCGTTAATTAGTTTAGTAACTGTTGAAATGTTGAATTTTGCAGTAGTTTTAAGTAATTTCAATAATTTTGTTTTATTTTATCTCAATGATTAATTATCATTTATATTTATATTATATTATATTTCTAAATAATCTCAAACTTCACAATACAATACAATACTTCACAACTAAAGACCACTTTAATCAATTTTTACCATAATTATGCAATTTATTTTGTTCCGAATAAAACTAATATCTGTCAGCTATATCTTGTACCTAACTGAAGACCAAATTGTTCCACATTCTACTAAGAATAGTTATTGGAATTTGTCTTAAAACAATGGTTGGCGGGTATTTCGTAGTCGAGCACGCAACGACTGCAGCTTTCTTGCCTTTTTGACATGGCATATATCCATCTAACTAGCGTATCTAGTATTTGGCATATCTGCCGATCGATGAGCAACTGCGTAGCAGCAGTTTATTGTCATGTGAAGTTGAAAACATGCCTCGCAGAAACCGCCTCAAACTGGTTCTGGGGAGAGTCCATGACGAAAGATAAGAATCCCATTTGGAGATAATAATCGGCGCAAAATATTTGCAACTATCATTGAAAGCATCTGTCGCTATCTGAATCGTTTGTTATGAAAATTGCACCTTGCACTTGTTGTGACTAATTGAAGCCAACGACGAAGAAGAATTCTACAAACTGTATATAGAATGTATATAGTGGAAAGTCAGCAGGAAACGCGCAAAGTCCGATAATCGGTTTTGTCTCTTCATTGCTCTCGTCTATTTTTAACACTCAGATTCATTTTATGACAATTTTCTGCATTCTTTTTTCGGGCATTATTCTGCTTGTCTCGATTTTATTTTCTTTTGGCACACTTAATCGAAATTGAATGGCGACTGTCGATTGCGTCCGGAAACCGTTGTCGAAATCGGGAGTATTCATTAGGAAGATATATTCTTTACTTGTATTTTATTACATAGTAAATACCTGACAACTTTATCGAATTGACCATTTGTAGAATTGTAGCATTCGTTTTTCACGACATAATTATGAATTTCTAAATATTTGAAGCACCTTTGCTCGGTTTTCCACTTATAGCCTCAACAGCAACTAACTGACTAATCCCAACCGAACTAATCTCATCGTATCAGCTTAAGAAACATTAAGTAAGCAAAGCTCTGATTCCATTTAATCTCAAGAGCTTAAGCTTTTCTGAGTGGCACGATGGGGTCAAAAGCTATCAGCTATAAGTCATATTAAAACTGGAATAAAATCCCTCATGCCTCAACCGATTTATTTGTTTACATTTTGTTAACCTATAATTAAGATTATATTACTTAGATATTTATATAGTATTTTTGAGATATTTTATTTCTTAAAAATATATTTGTTCATTGAAAGATCTAAATATGGTGATCGAAAATGTTGATTTTAAAAATTACTATTTAACAAGCCAACGAAAATGATGATGAAATATTGAAAAGAATTAAAGAGCAAAGTTCTAGTTTATGGGCTTCGCCTAAAGGCTTAAGTTGTTAGGCTACACTTTATACCCTGGAAAATAATTGAAAATTGCATTTA
Organism: Drosophila ustulata; assembly: GCA_035047365.1. Lineage (NCBI taxonomy): Eukaryota > Metazoa > Arthropoda > Insecta > Diptera > Drosophilidae > Drosophila > Drosophila ustulata. The sequence continues at coordinate 12,681,845 of JAWNPT010000080.1, forward strand.
ATTTTAAATAAATAAGTCATAAACTTCACTTGGTCTATATTTTCTACATTATTATATTGATACTTGTACGCTATATGTTTCTGCATTATATTTTTTCCTAATAAATTACAATAATATTGCGCTAGATCAATAATATTTCGAAAATGATAGTTAAATAATAAGCTACTCATTCTATATTTTCCATGAAATAAACCAAGGTTTGTTTTGTAAATTTAAAGTATTTCGAAATTTTGAAAGTCATATACAAAAATAGCAGGTATTTTTCTTTTGTTTTTGTTAGCAAGTTCTTTGAGATTTTGAGAAAGATTAAGGTATTTTATTTATTATTTATTTACTTAATATTATAAAAATGTTTTTTTTTTTTTTTAATATATAGTTGAATAATAATAATAAAATATATATAACTAAATAAATAATATATAATATTATTTTAAACCGCAAATACTAAGATTTTGAAAATGATGCGGAAATGTTTAGAACGCAAAACTGAAGCAAATTCAAATTGAAAACTGATAGCGTGAGTCGTTCATGCCCCGCCAGACCCGTCCGCACTTTACAGAGTACCGCGTGCATGTCGAAGGCATTTGTTGCGCTCTTTCGCAGTTTCGCCGTTGTCATTGCTATTGATTTTCGTGCCGCGCGCTGCTTTTCGCTTTTCCGCATACCACCGCCCACTCAAGGGGGAGGGGTGTGGGGGCGTGGCAAGCGAGGTGGGCGGCAGGTGAAATGCTTTCCTTTCGCTGTCGTGTTTATTTTTTGTGTTGGGTTGGCGCCCAACGCAATTTTCTGCGCATTTGGCACGCGATGCAGTCGGATTATAAAACCCCAGATTCCCAGACTTCCTCCTCCCCTCAGCCCCTTCTTTAGCTTTACTGTTACAAGAAAACTGCACATTGTTTTCGGTATTTCACATATATAATTTGTTTTTTTTTGTTTAATAGGTTTCTTTTCTCTCATTTGTTGTCGTGTGTTTTTTGTTTTATAACTAATCACTAACGAAAAAAAAGTAAAATAATATTTATGACAATAATAATAATAATAAAAATTAAAAGGTACAAATGTATTTTACAAATTTAGTTTAAGATCTTTATAAAACGTGTATATATAATATAATATATATTGCATATACATATATTCAATCAAGTCGGTTGTCAGCTCTTTTTGTGGTTGTTGTTCGTCTATATAGTCGATATAGTACTATATAGATGTCCGATATACAATATATATTGTCATTAAATTGCGCTTAAATTTACGTTCGTCAAATTCTTTTTTTTTTGTTTTTCTTTATTTTTAGTTTTAGTGTCTTTTGCTACTATTTTTGTGTGTTTCTATCGTTTATTTTTATTTGTTTTATTTATTCTTCAATGCAATTGGCAGTTGCAAATTTGTCTCAATTTTTAGTTTTGTTTTTTTGGTTCTGCTTTTTTTATGGTTTCTCGATGTGTCTCTGTGTGTGTGTTTGTGTGTGTGTGTGTGTGTGTGTGTGTGTGTGTGTGTGTGTGTGTGTGTGTGTGTGTGTGTGTGGAAGCCTTTTTTAGTGTATGTAAAAAGTACAATACATGTATAAATATATTCTTGTATATATATTGTTAACTAACACAATATTTATATATAGTTGCATTAAAACTGTTAGAATTTACATCAAACACATACAGTATACATTAAATAATAATAATTATAATAACAAAAAAAACGAAAAACATTTCGCAAACAGCTGTTTTCAGCTCATTTCAGCATTCTTACACATAGGGTCCGCTAGATGTCGCTCTTCGCTCGCTGCGCTGCGCTTTCGCGCTGCTCGTGTCGCTGCCCGCCTGGGCACAAGTGCTGCCGCTGCCGCTGCCACTGCGCTGCTCCGCTTGCCTTCCAGCTGCGGTCATTCCATTTCCATTAGCGCTTCCTGCACTGCGCTGCCCTGCGCTCTGCCTAGCCGGGCGATGAGCTGGTGCGTCGCAGCCGCAGCTTGAGGCGATTCAGGCTGCTGCCGCTGCTGCAGCGACGTCGGCAGCGACGCATGGCATAGGGACTGCTGGCCGTCAGCTGCTCGGCGCTGCCGCCATTAAAGTCCAGCTCTGCGGGTGCAGCGATGTCGACGTCGATGGCGGCAGCGCCGGCGAATGCGCGACAGCAGCGACGCAGGCGTCGACTTAAACGGCTGACGACGCTGCGCGAACGCTGCCACTCCATGTTGTTGTTGTTGTTGGTCTGGCTGTTGTTGTTGTTGCCGTGACTGTTGTTGTTGTTGTTGGTATAGTTGTAGTTGCTGTTGTTGTTGCTGGCGCTGCTGCTGCTGTTGTTTGTTGTTGTTGTTGTTGTTGTGTGCGTGACGTGTTCTCATGATCGCTTGCCGTTATCCTTGCGAAAGGACTTGCGCAGCTTGTCGACCAGCCGCAAATGGAATTTCGTGTAATCGTTGCTGCTCTGCTGCTGCTGCGCTGACGCTGACTGCGCTGCTGCCGCTTGCGCTGCCGCTTGTCGCTCCAACGCCGACGCCGTCTGTGTGCGGCTCGGCGGACTGGAACGCGTGGGCGACGCCATCATCATCATCGCTGTCGACGTCGCCGTCGCCTGCATCTGCAGCGTGCTGCGCGACGCGTTGCGCGTGAAGCCGCGCGAACTGTGGCAGCGCTGCATCTGCATGCGATGGCCGCCGCTGCCGCTGCCGAGTTGTCCGTGCGACGGCGACGTCGCAAAACTTTCCGATTTGCATTCCGACACCTTGCGACGTCGCTGCTGCTGCAGCGTTGCTGCTGACGCTGGCGTTGCCAGAGCGCTGTTTGCAGCGCCGTTGCCGCCGCTGCTGCTCGCATTGGAGCATTCGGATGTTTTGCGTGAGCGGGAACGCGTATCCTTGTAGATATCGTAATTGTTTTTCATCACCGGCATCATGAAAGCCATTTTAGCGCTTTTCACTTTTTAAAATTGCGCGCCACAAAAAACAAAACAAAAAAATTTCAAAAACGCTTTTTTTTTTTTTTATGTTTCTCGATGTTTCTGCGATGTTGCAGTTTTTAGCCGCTACGTGTCGCCGCGCTTGTCTCACTCACACACACACAGCGAAATGTGCATTCAACAAGAACAAAAAAAAACACGACGAATAAAACTGAGATTACAAATGTTCTTTTTTTTCTTTTATTGTTTGCGCACTGCACGTCTTGTCGCTGCAACTGCTGAATGGTATTTGAATTTGTGATTTGAACGCGAAGCGTTCGTTGCTTGCCGCACACAAAGAGAGAGAATCTTTCTCTCTCTGCCGCTCTCGCTGCCACGTGACGTCACCAAATTACACTGCGTGTGTTTCGGAGAGTGGCCGCAAGAGAGCGCTACAACTGTGTGTGAGTGTGTGTGTGTGTGTGTGCGGCTGAAGTTAACGATATTGATAATCAATAAAAAGAACTTTTGTAAATTTAAGCAAATTGTTGGCTACACAAATGCAAATTAATAAAACGAAATTAAATTACAAGCAAATAGACATGTACGCAATACGTAATGATCGTAACGTGTAAAGTTCATACATGTATGTATTTATGTTTGTTTTTTTGTATGTGTGTTGCGAATACCTGGAAGTGCAAGACTGGCGGCAATTTGATGCACTTTGACTGTGCGGCTTCACACAAAGTAAATAACTGTGCCAAGCCAATAAGCGCAAAGAGCGCGTGAGAGAGCGAGACGAGAACGAGGCTGTGGAGGGCGCAAGAAGAGCGAGAGAGTGCGATGAGAGCGCGCCTGCGCGTTGTTGAGCTGGTCAGTTGTAGTTTACGAATTACGTTTACGTTTACGTTTACACGCTGCATTGTTTACGATACTCTGTGTGTCACGATAACGAGTGCATTTTTCGGTCAGCGTATTCAAGGTCATTTATCGATTTCGTTTTACGTAGTATTCTCTGTAATCATGACAAATTGACAACGTTGCGGCCAGATTGAGACGCCAATTCGCTTGTCATAGTCAAATGCAAACAGTTTAGTTGTAAGACCACCCCTCAAATGCAGGTCTATAGATAAAAAATATAGGCGAAGCTTATCAGCTGTGCTGTGGCCGACTTGCCAGCCGTGAATACCCTGTATTTGACTGCAGTCCACAGAGAGGTGGCTGAGCTAAGCGAAAGTATTTCGATGTCTACAAGCAAATGAGAAAGCTATCGTCCAGTCTTGACTGTTATAGACCCGCTAGAATACAATTTCGATAAATTAACTATATTTAATATGTGTTTACTGTTTTAAAAGAAAAAAGTATGTAATCATCATTTAGGTTTTTTAAATAAATAAGAGAGCTTTTGTCGAGTTTTGACGGTCTCTTATGACCGCTCGAATACATTTCCGATAATTAACTTTATCTTAATTTCATTTGAGAGAAAATTCGAGTACTCTTTTGTCCAAAGTGTACAATAAAAAACTTTAAATATTTTTGTTATTGCGAAAGCAATTCGATAAAACATAAAAAAGCTATAGTCATGTTTTGATCCTTCACTTTATTGTCTAATTGGTCGAACTTTATTGAATTTGTAATTTTTGGTCTAGTCAAAACAATATAAAAAAAATGCATTAATCGATTTCAACAGTAATAAAATTCAATTAAATCAACAAAAATGTACTCTGGGTCTATAGGGTATAGGGTATTTGCCAGTCGACTTCATTTTCCCGCCCTGTTCAAGTAAACCAACTGTGGAATTTTGTTTTTGTTTAAATATGTTTTGTCACTTTAATGAATAATTTTCAATTAATGTTTTTTGTTTTTCGATTTGCGTTTTTCTCTTGCAACTGATTTTCGGTTTGTTCACATAAATAGTTTCTATATGAAATTTATTTAAATAATGAAAGTGCAATATACGTTTCGATATCGATTTTGTTTGCATTTCTTTTGCTTTTTTGTTTGTATATATGAATGTTGAAAGTTTTGTAACAATTGAAGTCATTTTTTTCTTTTGCTTAATAAATTTTAAACGTTTTCTTTTGGTTTTCATTTGTGTCTGGTATTTTAAATGCATTTTCAACAACAGTTTTCTTTGCTCTTCTTGTTCTTCGATCATTGTGTTTCATGTTCATCAGCGTTTTTTGTGTTCTTTGCTTTCTTTTTGAGTTCTCTCGTTAGTTTCGTGTAGGTAATACAATAAATAGTCTCACAAAAAAATAATATATAATATATGTTGTATACTATATATATATTTTTTCCATTTTCATTTTCATTTTAAATTTAAATTTTTTTTATTCTATAAGTATGTAGAAATATTTGAAGCATTTATAATGGTATATGCCGACAAAAAAAGAAGAGTCAAAAATCGAAAGGAATCTATTCATATATAACATATATGGATGTATGTATATATATAAATCTTTAAAGATATACCATATATTGTATATAATATGCTTTGATCAGTTGACATTCCGATTTAATTGCAATTTTTAAACTCGAAATTCGGGCTGCATCTGATTCTTTAAATTATTGTACAAATTTGTAACATTTTGCATTTGATGTTTATCATTATTAATACTATTATTTAATTCATTAATTCTTTTTGGTTTAGGTCAAGTGCATTTTGTGCTTGTCCGCTTAGGTCTTTTGCAGGGCAGGAACTACTTAAAAAAAAATGCATTCACTCATTCACATTCATTCACACGCATTCACGCTCGATTTCTTGTCATAAGATTTAATACAAATACATTGTATTTATTTATTGATGAATTTTCAGTGCCGAAACTGTTTAGTTTTGTTTAGCCTGTTATTGCGTTTTGAAGCACATTTTAAATGTTCTTTTCTATAATATTATTATTCTTATTATTTTTGTGTACTTTTTTTTTGTATAATTTACCTAATGTTTAATTTATCATTTTCATAGTATTTGTTTTTGTTTTTGTTCTTTCCATTAAATGAATGTCCGTTGCGCTAATATCAATCAATTTGGTATTTAAATACTAGCTAAAGTGTGTTTCCTCCTCGTGTCCATTATTCTTTATCAATATTATTTTATTGCTTCCTTAAATCTACATAGATTAAGCTATGACATTTACTATCTCGAGCGAATTAATTTCTTGTTACTTGTATTTATGTTTTTGTTATTGAATTCGTGATATATGTCTACGCATAAACGCTGGGGGTTAACCATTTTTTTTTCTACCTGCCGCTTGTGGATTGTGCTCAAGGAAAACTCGTTTCAATTTTGCTAGATGAGGCCCCATCAACTCAAAACCATAACAAACAATAAGAATTTGAAGAAATTGTCTACATCGGCTAGCCGAAGTTCAGATACGCTTGCAATAAAGTAATTGTTGTATTATTAGTCAATACTAAATTGTATTTTATTACGATTAGTTTCTAAGAACAATAATATAGCGATTCGATTTGATTTCGATAAATGCCAAGTCTGCCAAAGTTCAGCTATTTATCGTGCTATTTAGCTGAGTTTGGCTAAAAAGACAACTAGACGGACAAACTTTAATATATGATTAAGAAATGTTTCTTAGGACATAAATAAAGCGATTCGCTTCGATTTTAATATATGTTTTCATGTACTGCTTAAAGCAACAAGTCTGCCAAATTTCAGCTGTATATCGTGCTATTTAGCTGATTTCACTTGGCTAGAAACGGCTAAAAAGACAACTAGACGGACAAACTTTAATATATATTTAATAATATACTTGTATCAATCTAACCCAAATGCAAGAGTATCAACGAACATAATTCTGGCAGTATTTTTGGCTATATATATAAGTAAGTTCATTAAGTTGTTTTTAGGTAATACGAAAAGCATTAAGTAGGTGTTTAACTAAGGCTAGCTCTGATTTTTGTTGGTGGGCGGGTTATACAGATACAAGATGCTAGCAAGGTTACCAGTTTTCAGTCTTCAGACTTGTCATTAAGTACGAGTATTTATAGTAGTGTTATTATTGTTATATCATGTGTTTTTTTTGTTTCTGGGATAGTGCCGCACCCACCGAAGATTCCCAATTAATTAAGGTATACATTGTAGGTATATGTATGTACTTTATGTTATAGGTATAGGTGTAAGTATATTTACGATACTGAGCTATATGGGATAACAATTACTACGATAATACAATACAGCGACTTAACAGTTATGCTCCGATCTCTACGATCAGTTGCAGTTACAGTTACAAAGAAAGGGGATAGAGAGAGAGAGAGAGACAACAGTTAGAGACAACATAATCCATCATGCTATATAGATCTATAACATTTAAGAGATCACATTCAACTGTTTTTTTGTTCGCCTCGAAAAGCAGAGTTGCACTTGGGTTAACCATTGTAAGTCATGGGTCTAAGGTCTAGGTTCTAGACGAGGGTTTCTTATCATCTTATACACTTATCTGTTTCCTATGTATATATGCTTCGCTATACTCGTATTTCATTTTAGCTAATAGAATTTTCTTCGATCGTTCGCGGTTTGCTTGCCGACACTTTGCTTATAACAACCGCACTGCTTGAGGTACATTTATTAAGGATAGCGATCAGGAGTTAGCATCCCGATCGACTTGTAGAGTGAGAATTTATTGGTTAGCTACCCTGAAGATGCACATAGTTTAGGTCTTAGTTTACGAAAAAAAACATCTCACATCCACACCACACCAACACACACACACACACACGCACATTTCGCTTACTTTCTATCGGGGAATTTGCGATTTCTGGAACTCTGTCCGGCATCACGACGGGGAAATTCTTCTACCTGCAATGCGAAACAATGGTTAAGATCGACAGAGCAATTCGTAAAATGAGAGATATGGTAGCGAGAAAGAAAGATAAGAAGGTAGTGGAATAAATTTTGCAAGTTGGGAATGTGATTTCAAGAAAACACGATAAAATTCTGGAAAACATTTTCAAAGGAAAAAAAAAACAAACTGTGTTGATGATAAAAATACGAATATTGTATTACAGATAGATATTGAAGAAAGAATTTGGAAAATGAAACAAAAGATATGCAAAATAGGGAAATTATATAATTAAATATAATTATACATTATCATCTTGAAAAAAGGATAGGGATTGTCCCTATATTACAATATTAAAAAGGAAGTGTGATAAATACATTTTTTTTTATAAAAATAAAATTTGTAATAAATGTTACATTAAAAATGGGAAAATGCTTTCAATAAGATATTGAATTAAGGATATGCAAAATATGGAAATTAGACAATGCAGATGTTGGAGATACGAAAATGAGGAAACAATTGTTTTTTTGAATACAACAGGAAATTTGAACGAAAAGTTTTGAAAATAGATTGAAGAATCTGAGTTTGATAAAATTGATACAATATACAAAAGGAATATTACATGAAAAATATTTAAAATCCGATATTTTTAGTAACAAACAAATTGAAAATGTGATAGAAATGTGATATAATAACTGCAAGTTTGAATAGGCTAAATGAAAGATGAAGAATCTGAATCTTAAGAAAATAGAAAAAATAAAGGAAGAGTCATATGGAAATGTGCTAGATGGTAAAATAAAAAAGCAGACAAGAAAATAATAAATACTACAAATATGAATGGGATAAAAGAAAGATGAATAATCTGACTTTAAATTTAAGTGGGGAAGAAAAAAGTTGAAGAACTTGCTTTAAAAATATAGATAAATAATTGAAAGAGTCACATGGAAACGTGGTAGATGATGAAGTAAATGAAATAATAAATACTAAAAGAAAGGTAAAGAATCCGATTTATAAAAATAGAATAATAATTGAATGAGTCATATAGCAAACGTGCTAGATGATAATATAAATGGAATAATAAATATTACAAGTTTGAAGAATCTGATTTATAAAAATAGAATAATAATTGGAAGAGTCATATAGGAAAAGTGCTAGATTCAAATATAAATGAAGAAAGCTGATGAAGACTGTGGGATACACTCACCCTGGCAGCCTTGTTGCTGTGACGCGGCGGCGGCAGCGGTTCGTCCGAGTAGATTCTGCGAGGGGGAGAATTCTCGTTAGAGATTAGGAGATGCGGAGGATTGAATGGGGGATTTACCTGGAGTCGGGCTGCGTCTCGGGCTCCAGCAGCGGCAGCATGTCCTCGCCCTGCTGCAGCAGCTCCACGTCGCCGGAGGCCAGGGAATCGCTGCCCGTTCCGGTTCCGGTTCCGGTTCCCGTGCCCGTCCCGGTTCCCGTGCTGGTGTCCTTGTCGCGCTCGGACACGGAGGAGTCGACGCGTTCCGCCTCGTGGCACTCGCACTGGCAATCCTCCGGCTTCACATAGTTGTAGTGCAGCTTATCCCCGCCAGCAGCTGCAGCCACGTCCTGTCGGGGCTGCTGATGGTGATGGTGATGGTGATGGTGGCCGTGGGTGTGACTGTGATGGCTGCGATGCGAGCTGGCGCAGGCCGAGGCGGAGGAGGCCGCCGCCGAGGAGGCGCTGGTGATGGCCGTTGTGGTTGTGGTTATTGTCTCCTTGGGCAGCGTCGTGATCCGCTTGGCCGGCTTCCGCTTCTCCGGTATGTTCTCGAAGTCGATCCAGTGGCCGGAGAGCTTGCGCTGCGTGGACGCCTTCGGCTTGGGCTCCTCCAGGCTCGCAGACGGCGTCTGCGGCGTCGTGGCGGCCAACAACTGTTTGCTCGAGTCCTTGCGCTCCAGATTGTTGTTCGCCCTCAAGCCCTCCTCGGCGAACTCGAACCACGACTTGCCGCTGGCATTGGAGATGCGACGCGGCGACTTGCTGCTCTGTCCCGCCTTGTCCTTGATCGCCGCCGAGTCCTTGCGCGGCAAGCTGATGCGCAGCTTCTCGCCCCGCACCGGACCGCCGCCGCCGCCACCGGCAACCAGGTCGAGTTCGTGGGTCGCATGCGGCGACTCCTGGGGCGTCATGATCCCAGTGCAATACTCCTCGAGGTGCGAGGGATTCAGCGGCGTTGTGGAGCGCGGCCGGTCGACGGGACACGTCTTCAGCTCCATGTTGGCGCGCTCCTTCATCGGTATCAGCGGCACGCCCTGCGCCCGCTCCTCCGGCAGCGTGGTCGGCACGTACGGCAGCTCGTCGTCGAAGGACTCCTGCGACACCAGGCCCGTGCTCTCGTGCTCCTCGATCAGGCAGACGTTCCTCGGAAAGTGATGCCGCTTCGCCTCGGCGCCCACGGGCACCGCCGTCGCCACCGACGAGCTGCCCGCCATGTCCGAGTCGCGTTCGCTCTCCGACGACTCGATGGGCTCGTGCTCGTCCGTCGAATGCCGATCGCCCGCCCGCATCGAAGGCGGCGGCGGCGGCGACAGCGACTCGTCCAGTTCCAGTTCCAGTTCCATTTCCACCTCGAGTTCCATTTCAACGACAGCCTCTTCTTGGGTCGCTGGCCTCGTCGGCAGGGCTTCTTCGCTCGCCGGCGGCGTCGTGGGCGTCTGCTCCCGGCTGCTGGCTGCGATTGCTGCGGATCGAGGGGGAGCATTAGTAGGGGCGATTTTTTGAGGAGGCTCTACTTAAATTAAACTATCACTGAAGTTGCCCCGAAAAGGTTTATTCTGCTTAAATAATTAAAGGACAACTATCGATAAATACTATATATCATATCGATACAAAATACCCTAACATCATAATCGTAGATTATAAGGCAACGAATTTGGCATCGTTTACGCTTACCTACTATTTATGTGCGCAATACTTAATTCTTCTTTACCGTCTAAATGCGACGTTTTCGACTGAGTTATCGATACTTTAACATACTATCGCAATGAACATTTATTCGTTTTCCAACAAGACGATCAAAACTGAATAACTAAATTGGAACATGTCCATTTAGACACTTTCTTTATTTAATTCACAATTTGTCTTCACTCTGGTTACTGAATACTATCGTTAGACAATCGCTCTTTTTTGTGATCAATTATCAGAACTTAATTTCTTCTTCTGAAGTGCTGAATACTATCGTTCGACTATCGATACGAATAATTATTCGTTCGCCAACAAAATGAATGAATTATTGTTTTAAATGTTGTATCTGAACTGAATAACTAAATTCTGCAATATTAATTAAGAGGCTCCTTCCAAATTTCTCTTCACGCTGATTACTTAATACTATCGTTAGACTATCGAAATTAACATTTCTTCATCTACCAACATAATTAATTGTTATGCATTTCTTTTATAAACTGATTCTAAATTCGCCACTTTTAATTAAGTGGCTTTAGTTGATTTCAGATTTCTCTTCACGCTGATTGCTTATTACTATCTTTAGACTATCGAAATGAACTTTTTCTTCATCTACCAACATAATTAATTGTTACGCATTTCCTTTCTAAACTGATTATAAATTCGGCACTTTTAATTAAGTGGCTTTAGGTGATATCAGATTTCTCTTCACGCTGATTACTTAATACTATCGTTAGACTATCGAAAGCATATTTAGTCGTCTACGAATAAAACTAATGAGTCTAAACTGAACAACTAAATGGGACTCTGCATTTTATCTATCGTTGGACTATCTGCATTTTATCTATCGTTGGACTATCGCTATACACTTTGCAGTCCCTGTCCTTCCCTCTCGTTACTTACGCTTCACTTCCGGCACACTCTGTCGCTTGGGCTTGCGTGGCACGGTGCCGTGTCCCAGCGGCTGTTGTGCTTGGGGCTGTACCTGGGAGGAGGCAGCGGGAGGCTGCACATTCTCGTGATAGTTTTTGCGCACATCGAAGCTCTCGAGGTAGCGCGAGTGTCGCACATCGGCCGCCTGCTGGGTCGACTCCTCCTCCGAGTTCGAGCACGACTTCTGCTTGTTGCGCCGCACCACAACCGCGGCCAGCGGCTGCTCCTCCTCGGAGCTGGAGCGCGCCGTCGTCGTCGTCGTCGTCGTCGTCGTCGCTGCTGTGGCAGCCAAATCGGAGCGCCTGATGACGGTGCCCTGGCGCTGCAGCAGACCGCTGGTGTCGCTGGCGGCGTCGGAGGCCGTCGAGGTGGCCGCCGAGTCGGGCAGCTGCTGCACCTGCTCCGACAGCTGGCTGGACTGGCTTTCCGTCTTCGAGATGCTGAACTGGGTGCTGAACAGCTGCTCCTGGCTGCCCGAGCCCAGCCGGGTGGCGAACAGCAGACGCCGCCGCTCCTTGGCCGCCGCGTCCTCCAGCGGCGCGTCGTTGACCGTCGCCACCGTCTGCACCAGGCGCGGCTCGCCGGCGCTCTGCGTGCTGTCCACCGACGGCAGCCGCTGCAGCTGCTCGCCGCCGCAGCTCTCCGCCAAGTTGGCGGCCCGTGCGCCGATCGTCGACTGCAGCGTCTCCTCCTCCAGCGCATGGATCGCGTCCAGGTCGTGCAGCTGGCGCGGCGGCGGCGCCGGCACCGCCTTCCGCTGTGCCACCGGGCGCAGGGCCGCCGCCGCTGCCGCCAGCTGGCTGGCGGTGATCGGAGCGCCGGCGCCCGCCGGCGCCACAGCCGGCGGAGGCGCCACAGCCGCAGGCTGGCGACTGTGCACTGCGGGAGCTGGCGGCGGCATCAGGGGAGGCGGCGAAGGCGCCGCCAGCTGCTGGATGCCCTGGAGCAGGGTGCGCGCCTCGCGCTCCTCGGGCGGCGTGTGCAGCGGGATGTGGATGACGCCCTCGACGGGCTCGTCGTAGTAGCGCAGCCGTGAGTTCGGTCGCGAGTTGGAACGCGAGCTGGGGGCGTGGCAGCGACTGCTGCCGGGAGCGGGCGGCGGCGGCGGCGGCGCCTCGGTGGCGCCCTCAATGGGCGAGGAGCTCTTCGATCCGGCGCTGCTGCCGCGTTTGCCCGGCTTGAAAATCGCCAGCACCGATTTCTGTTTGCTGGGCGTCACATTCTGGGAGCCGCCGCCGCCGCCGCCGCCGCCTCCACTTGAGGCATGCCCCAAGGCGGTGGAGGGTCGCTCTTTGCTCTTGCTGCGCGATCGCGACGTGTCGCGCGGCGAGTCCGGCGAATCCTTGCCGCCCAGCCGGAACAGCGAGCTGAACGAGCTCTTCCGCGAGACGCCGACGCCGACGCCGACGATGGCGGCGGGCGACGGCGAACGACTCGTCAGGCGGAGCGCGTGACGCGCCGGCTTCGGACTCGCCGATGGCGTCAAGCGATGCAGTTGCTCCTCATCGCCACCGCCACCGCCACCGCCACCTTGACTGAGACTGAGCGAGGCGGGCGGCGGCTTGCTGCCCTTGGAGTAGACGGGCGTCAGTTGGTTGGGCGCCTCGACGACACGCTCGTTGGCCGCGATGCCCTTGTCGCTGTACATGTGATCGGGACGCAGATTGATGCGGATGTATTCGGTGCCGCTGGGCGTCTTGCCGATCACCATCTGCCCGGGACTCTTGGTGCTGCGTCGCTGGCCGCCCATCGTGGCCTTCGGCTGCGACTGCGGAGCGACGTTCGTGCGACAGCGTTCGCCGTTGGCCAGCGTTGTGGGCGGCTTCGTTTTGCGTGCAGCCTTCGGCTGCATCTGGATGCCTTCGGCGAGCACCGCCTGGGTGGGATCCTGATGCTTGGTGCGCGCCAGCAGCAGCTGCTCCACGGCCAGCGTTGCCTCGCCCAGGCTCTGCGCCGAGCTCGGTGCGGTGGACGCGTTGCTGGCGGCGCCGCTCAAGACGCCGTCGCTGCCCGCCTCGAGGGGCTTGGGGCCGCAGAATGACGTCTCCAGGAGCATGCGATGCGGCGAGGGGGAGCGCGAGACGCACGAGACGGCGGAGAGGCGACTCACCGCCGAACCCTGGCTGCCCACGCTCGAGATGCGGCTGGTGCGGCCCGAGATGCAGAGCAAGGCTGCCACCTCGGAGCTGGCCGAGTCCTTGCGCTGGTGCTGCTGCAGGTAGCTCTGGTGGTCGTCAAACTTGAAGATGTGCGGCGAGCTGCGCTTCGTCGTCTGAAAAGGCAGCGAACGTTTCGCATTAGCAGCACAGTTTGTGGTACAGTCGAGTGTCGCCGACTGCGAGTTACCCGGCAGGCATTCGAGTTCGAACCAACAACTAGGGGAGACCCTCTCAAATTCAGAGGGAAATTGCCAATCTTGCATTTCAATTGAACTGCATTCTTGAATTTGAATATCTATCAAGAACTTTTGTTTAGATTGAGTTTTCTTCAGATTGAAATCTTTCAAAATGCAATCCAGAGAAGAGACTGCAACTCTTAAAAATATTCTGATTTTCCTATTTTTTAAACTTGGTTGCAAATAAGCTTTAAATGAATTTACAGATTACGAAAATCCTTATCTCAAGAATTATTTATGGACTTTAGTGAAAAATTATTTTCTTTACTTTGACATCATGGCTGATGTTAACGAAGACGTTTTGTTTATAGTTTGAAGAATTTTGGTTCAAGAACAACATTTATTTCAGTTTTTGGAGTAAAATCTCAGGGCTAGAACTTATCCTGCAGATTCCATTTCGTGTTTACTTTACAAAGATGATTTTAGCACAAAATCAAGATGAAATATACTTGAAATTTATTTTTCAGTTTGCAGTTTTTGTTTGAAGAATATATTTAAAAGAACTTAAAATGCAGAAATTCGTTCATTTTATTCTTATCAATTTGCAGCCTTCAACTGCTTAGGAATAAAAAGAAGAATTTCGAGCTCTGATATCAGTTAAAAAATATAATTGGTCGGACATAATAATATCTATCAAGTGGTTTATTTTGCAGCCATATGAATATGCTCTCTTAGCGCTGCAGTTGCCGGGTGTAATGAGAATAGCAATAGTCATCGCGATGCGAACTCGAAATTGACGATTGTCGATTGTCACTCGAGGCGTTCAAGAGGACAGCGAAGCTCGACGCGACCGCTTGTCAAAACCAGAGCAGAGAGAGAGTGAGGGAGATAGAAGAGAGAGAGAGAGAGAGAGAGAGGGACGGAGGAGAGCAGAACAAGTGGGAGAATCTCGGGTATTCATTCAATCTCGTGTCAATTGCAGAGCCTCCTCCACAGCTGGTGCCTCTCTTGCGGCTGTCAATCAACGAGGTCAGTCCGAGTCTATGAGATTGTGCATTGTGGATTAGAACGAGACAGGCAGAGAGAGAGAGAGAGGAGGAAAACATGCAGTCGAACTTGAATTACGAGTATTGCTACAAGTGCTGAAGAGGGGCTGGGAACTGGGCTCGCTTTTTGGGCTTTGCAGGAAATATTTCAATGCATGCGAAATGTGATAAAAAAAACCAGAGAGAGAGAAAAAATGAATTAATTAGCAAGCGTGGTTACTATTTAGACCATTCGTATTCGTATTCGCTTGAGTGACAAATGCAATTTCAAATTTGTCGAGAGTCCTGCAGAATGTCATTAACATCCTGGCAGGCGCAGCTGCTGCGGCATTTGTGCATTTAATTCAATTACATAATATAGTATATGCCTGACAATCTGAACTAAGCCGACTTGATTTTAAATTAACAAAGTGTGAAACTAGCTTCTCTTCAATCATAAGCATAAATATATTTTTGTAAAAATTTAAAATTTGATTTTATTACAATTACAAATTTCGAATATATGGAAGATATCATCTCCTATTTATAATTTGAAAACAATTAAAAAAAGTAAATTTAAGATGATAAAATAACTCTTATTTGATTAAAGAAAAAACAAATTAGAAACGACAATAACATGCAATTATTAAAAAAAGAGGCTTGGTCTGTCTTAAAAATTAATTTCAATTCAAAAATTATTGCACAAAATTTGTACTTAAATCATGAAATAAAAATTGTGGAAAATTTATAAAAAGTCAATATCGATTTTTTTTTAAATGAAAATTGCAAATTTATAATTGTTTCACAAGTTTTTATTTAGATGAAAGTAAAAGTTGAAAACGATTGCACAAATACAACTCTTGTACATCTCTATTTGATATCGCTAAATTTAAGGCGATATGAAACGCTGTGATATAAACTAGAGCTGCATACAGGTCAGAAGAATATTGGCAATTAATTTGGTGGCTCTGCCAAGATCGCACTATGAAATCGAGACGATTCACAGTGCGGACAGACAGAAAGACACACAGTTAAAAGTGCCAGTATTGAGGGCAGCACATTGATTATCGTATTAGTCAGCGTTCAATTGTGCAATTAGACGGTGGCAACCCTGTTTCAATCATGGCCACAGCTAATGTGACTCGAGTGCAGCGTCGTGTTGTCAATTCAATTATGGGGCGCAAACTCGTATACGGTTTTCTCTCTGTGAGCGATATTTCCGCTAACTAAGTTTGCTGATTAAAAGCCTCGCCACCTTGCCACCTTGTTGCGAGTTGCGAGTTGTTTATGCAACTTCTCGATGCTGTCGTTGTTTAATGGCGAATAGAAAAGTTGTCAAGGCGCAGCAACTTTTGCCAGCAGTTTTCATTAAAAAGTTGCTTTTTTTTTTTTTGGTTCTTGGTTGTTGGTTGTTTTAGCGCGTGCAGCGTTGCCACCTTGTTGCTATTTCAATTAATAAAGTCCCAGTCTCAATTGGTGGCTAAACTTTTTGCTTGCGCGCAACTTGAGTTTTAACTACAATATACATGTATATATATATATATATGGGTGGCGGAAATGAAGTGTAGCGGTAATAAAAATGTTGCATACTTTTCTGCTGACAGACTTTCTTTTTTGTCAGCACTGCGATATCTTTTAAGAGTCTGACGGCAAATACCCTGTAAAAACTGTTTTTCTGCCATTGTGCATTTAAATTAATTGCTTGAATTCATTGAGTATACTAAATACTGTATAGAATTTTAAAGTGAACCTGAATGTCCTTTTTGTAACTTTAATCAATCTATCAGTCACTAAATTATTTATAGGCGTATTCTTCATTTAATAAATTAAGAAAAAAAGACAAGACCATCAATTCGTAAACAAATAATGTAAATAACAACAAAATATTTTGTAGCTTTTTCTTAATTTTGCATTTCATTTGTTTGCTTTCAATTATTAAATTAAAATTATTAATGAATTTTATTAGTTTTTTGTGATATTTTAAAATTGCCATTGTTATTATAATATAAAATATTTTATATTTATATACATTATTTATTCACTACCACATTTTATGGATTATTTGTTTTCTTACTTTTTCAATGAATTTTTGTATAGATATGGTTTATTTGGTACACTTTAACTATTCAGTGACATTTTACAGGGCAGCTGCTAGTCGAGCTGCCACTTGGCTGCCTGTTGCTGTCGCCGCCTGTTGTCACTGCACTTGTCAGCTGGCGTTGGAAAGTTTGTCCCTCTGCAATATTTTCTGTATTATTTACGCTGCACTCGCGTCAATCGCCATCGCCAGGTGAACTGCAGGTGAACTGAAGGTAAACCAACAGTCGCCAGTCGGCAGTCAACCAACGTCGTTTATGTCGCGACTTCCGTTTGTCGTTTGCCGCTTGCCACCTGCCCCATGCCACATGCCACATGCCACCTGCCCCTTGCCACTCGACTCTGTGATGTTGCATTTCCTGCCACGCAATCTTAAATTATTAATGCAACTTTGTTGCTGTGGCAACGTTTTGCCTGCTGCGCTCTCAATTTCCGCACTGCCATTTTTTATACACTATGCAAAACTATTAAACAACATTGTTATTTTGTTGTATGAGAAACTAGTCAAACAAAGAAAACGAAATCACAGCAGCCACAGAAAATGGCATTTGACATTTTGGTTTTCATACGAACAACTTTTTTGATCGACTCGCTCAAAGGCAGGCAATTAATTCTACAAAAAAAAATAAAGTGTATTTGCAATTCGTAATCGCCGAGTTTCTCATAACTTCCTGACGGACGTCTTCAACTCGGGGCTTCGCTTCCTGTGCTTTGCTGCTCTTGACGGCTGCGGTTTCTGTGTGTGCCACGGTTATTAACTGTCTCTCGAATTGACTTGACAACAACAACAAGGATCAAGGTAACGTAAAACAACAACTTTGGGTTCGCGCTTTGAATAATCATCATCGCCATCATCATCTTCATCATGATGTTGATGAAATCAATGTTGATTTTGGCTTAGCGTTTCTTTTGCTTTCTCAAGTTGAGTTGCGAGTATTGTTTTAAATGGATAATCGAAAGAGTTGCTTGCGGGCTTTATTTTAAACTTATCGAATGGGTTGAACTAAATTATTTGGTCTCAATTGCACGATGGAAATACGAGTCTTGTCTTTAATTGATTATATATACATTACAATCAGCTTTAGGTTTTAATGCATGTTTTTTAACAGTATTTTATCTTTATAAACAGTTATTTCTAGTTAGTTTTCTCTCTTATCTTCTGTGAATTCAAATCGAAGAGCATTGATATTTAAAATTTGGAAAATTCACCTCATTGTATTGCTTGTAATGAGCAAAATAATGTATTTACAAATTAAAAACGGATAACCAACAAATATTGTATTATACACACACAATCTCTTTTTTTTCCTTCTAAAATGATAATTAAAAACAGTTTCAGGTTATTTGGAATATTGAACTCCATTAAACTTATTAGAAGAACGCAATTATGAAGCTTAAATGAAGTGTTTTCCTGAGAATATTAACATTTCCGTGAAATTCGGCAAATTTAAATTTCTCGTCCTTCTTAAAGATTTAACTATAAAAAGTGATTATAAGCATTCCATTTCTAAGACTAAAGTTTTTACTCTCGAAAAGTTCATGGCTGATTCCGTATAATTTTGGAAAACCACTAAAAAAATACATTTTAAAGAAAGCGATTTCTAAGTTAGAGTGAAATTATTTTCTTCGTCAAATTTGGGAACTTGGTATTCACAATTTTAAGACTAACTTAAGTTGTTTTCTTTGAAAATATAAAGAATTTAGGAACTTGGAATTTTTAAGGATAACTTAAGTTGTGTCCTTTGAAAACGTCGTAGATAATTCTGTGAAATTGGAGAACTGGGAATTTCTCATCGCTATTACAATTTTGAAGCCTAACTTAAGTCTTAGATAATTCCATATAATTGTAATTTGCTCGAAATTCTCAAACATGACAGAACCTATAACGAAAAAAGCTATTTCGAAACTCGAATTAAGTCCGTTTCTTCGAAAATGTCGTAGACAATTCGCAATTATGTCTTGGGAAATTGGAACTGCTGTCGTAACAAGAAGCACACAAATAATGATGCCGGAAATTAGCTAATGCTCCAAAATGTTCAACGACAAACGAGAAACTGGAAAAAAAAGGTGAATTTTCTAGCGGGGGGCGGGCGACTGAGGGGAACTGAGGAGTGGTGAGTTCTTCGCCTAAGCTTACCTCACTCACCTGCTGCTGCTGCTGCTGCTGCTGTTGTTGTTGTTGTTGCTGTTGGTGGAGGCGCTCCTGCTCCTCTTTCTTTTGCTCGGGATCCATGAAATAGAGCTCCTCGGTGGAGCTGCGTAGCTCGAGGGCGCCCTCTTCGCGAAAACCGAGACCAATGGTTTCCTGTAGGGTGCCAGTGCCGACCTTCATAGCATTAGTTAGTTTTTTTTTTTTTTTTATTTGTACCACCAAATCAACACACACACATGCATACACAAGCACACGAGCACACACAGGCAAACACACACACGCACATACACAGAGAATTTGATAGCAATAATTTGTGGGAGGGGGGGGGGGAAATGTGACATGAAGTTTTCAAGGCAGGAAAGGTTAATTGGGCGGCATGAGGGCGGAGAGGGGAGAGAGGGCGAGGTAAAGCGTGCAAGGAAGAAGTTGAAGAAGCAGTCGAAAAGCAAAAACAAACAAAATCAAGAGAAATCAACAGCCAATTTTGTGGTGCATTGCGTTGTGTGTGTATAAGTGTGTGTGAGAGTCGAGTACGTGTGTGTGCGAGTGTGTGTGTGTGTGCGGAGTGTAGATGTATTGGTGTGCACACGTTGCGAGAGTGGAGCGTAAGACAGAGAACGAGAGCGAGAGAGAGAGAGAGACAATAAGAGTTACAGTTAAGAGAGTGAGTTCGAGAAACGGAAGGGGGAGAGAGAGTTTTGTAAGTTAGACACGTAAAGAGAGAAATAAAATTCGAAAAGAAAAGAATGGAAAAGGAAGAAGAAGAAGAACAAAGTACAAATAATTAGCACACAAATTGATTCATATTAATTTATTTAATTTATAAAATAATTACGTATACGTTTTAAACTAGCTTTCGGTTAGTCTCGTTTTACATATAGAAAAAGAAACAAAAAATGGAATGGTTTCTCTTTTGTTGTAAAATGTTTTGTTGTTGATAATTATGGGCGTGTGTTGTTAATGTTGCAGTTGTTGTTGTTGTTTTTGCTGTTGTTGTTGCTGCTGCTGCTCCGGCAACGTTTTCTTGCTCTAGAAGCCAAGCGAACTACCATAAACACAAAGCCGTCTACAGATCATTCCCCCATCCCTTCCCCTTCTTTGTTGCTGCGCCTCTTCTTCTTACCTGCTCGAAGACATTCTCCGGACTGCTCTCTCGGCTCTCGTCCTCCTCGTGGTGCGACGAACTCGACGCTCGGCTCAACTCGATGCGCGGCGTCGACGGCGTCGTCAGCGTTGCGGTGCCGCGATAGCTGCCGCTGCCGCTGCCGCCCGTCCCACCCCCAAGGGAGGGCGGCAACGGTTGCCCGCCCTCGTTGCTGCTGACCAGCGTCGTTGTTACCGTTGTCGTGGCCGTCTTCAATGGCGGCGGTCGCTGCTTGGCCACAATTGTCGTCGCGTTCGCCGAACAGGTGGCCGAGGATGCCGTCGACGTCGACGACGACGACGACGAGCTGTTGCCGTTGCCGTTGCCATTGCCGGCTCCCGATCCCGCTAAGCTTGGACCGCTCGTCGTTGTTGTCTGTTTGCGCAGCGTTTGCTCCATCATCTGCAACCATCGATAAAGTCATTAACAAGCGAGATCAGCTCAAAATAATATGTTCCCTTAGAATAGAATTTACAAAAATAACTATAGTCTGATTTCGAAAAATTTAGTTATGATCGGACTACAATTTTATTGGCAAAAATCAAATGCAGCTGACCATGTATGGTATATTATAGTTTATTTTGAACGTAATATTATATACCACACCAAATATACTCTTCGGTATATTTTTGTAATATACTTGTATAAGAGTATTGCATTCTTTCCAAAGGATATCGGGTATATTACAGTCCAGTCCTCTTGATTGTAGCTTTCATAACTGTTTTATAACAGAAGCTTTTTAGCAACAATCATTTTACTTGTATTTTTTTGCACTGTAGGTATAAAAGCAAGATTTGAATGTAAATTATCTACAAACTTGCAAAAATTATTTGCATGACATTATTTTGAAACCTTAACGAAATATTGTGGTTTTCAATTTATTACAATAATGTTGATGTATTTCTATTTTTTGTATGTTTTTTTTTTAATTTTTAGTAGAAACATGCAATGTGATAAGATTCCCACATTGCTTGAAATACAATAACAACATTTATATTGTACTGTTTTTGATTTAATTTACTGTACGTTTTACCCATAAATTAAATAAACGTTGAGACAAGTTTACTCAGTTTAATTTCGTAAGAAGCATACGAAATTCGTAGTATTAAATAAGCTTCAGCTTGTAGCACTGGCAAGAATAGAAATTAATAAGTAAGTAAACATTTAGCCATCGAAAGGTCAAAGTTTAGTTGACTGTGGCAAGCCACAAAATGTTTGTATTTTCCACAAAAACAAAAAAACAAACAACAAAATACACGTCCGCCTGTCTGCTTGTTTAAGCATCCTAATCTCACTGGCTGTCAAAGCTAATGCTGTACAATTTGTTGACAAGCTTTCAGCTGGCTGTACGCAAGGTTTGCTTTAGAATTTTGCCACGTTCTCCACACACACATACACACACACATCAAGTGAAAAACTTATATATTTAATTAGCAGTCAGTTTAGCAATAAACCTAATCCGTCTGCCCGTCTGTCTGCCTGCAAAAACATTTGTAACTCAGGGACTTTATAAGTTAGCGATTTCAAATTTTGAGTCAATAATTTGGCATTGCTTAAACTCAATAATAATTTGTCAAATTCTTTTATTTGTACATAACAAGTAATCTAAAAATTGATTTTGTTTCGAGTATGATTTTCGATATTTTGTATTATTTTTAGAGTACGACACTGTTATGCAGATTATGTAATCTTTCAATTTAATGAGTTAAATTTAGTAATTTGTATTTCTACAAAATAAATGTCAAGTTTTTTTTTTTTCATTATTGTAAAATGGTGAAAAAGTTATTGTCAGTATTGTTGACAAGTGTTTGGCTGGCGAGCAGGCTCGCTTTGACAACACGAGCGAGCTGCTGCGGCACTGTGGCAGCTGCCAGTCGCAAATTGGAGCAGCCCTCGCGGCATTACCACTGCCCTCCTGGGAGGCCGCCCCCACGTCATTTGTGCTGCTCCCCAAGAGAGAGGGAGAGCGAGAGAGAACATTTAACTTTGTATCCTTTATGGTTTGCCATAGCATGTGATTTTAATTAAAATCCAGTTGCCTTTTTTTCTTATTGTTTCCCACCTGATTTCCGTTCTCACACACACCAGGTGCAGGCTGGTTGCTTGGCAACATGGCAAGGGGTGCGGAGAGGGAGGCAGCTTTCTGTCGCCCCAAAATGTATGCAATTGGATAATTGAAAACTATATTAATGCTGCAGGGTTACTGAACCAAAATCGACAATTTCTTAAAAAAAAAATAAGGCAACACTGTGTTCGATATGACGTAAAACAACATGTGGTGTGGCTCCCGGGCTCCAAGGATAACGAAATTGTCATTGTACAAGACCATGACCAGGTTAGCACAAAGTTGATACAGTTCCACTTTATTTGAACGAACCACAGGGACATCAACTTGTACAACTTTTTCAAAGCACACGCACACACAGCGACACAGAGAGACAGTCTGCCCTCCCTATAACGACACAGTTTCCTCATCGAGGCAACATTATTAATTTTTGCCAGAGAGCAGCAAACTTTACGTTTGGTGAGCAACAAACTTTCTTCGTGCGATCTAATATTGTTAGTCAAGAGTGCTGTTGTGTTTTACATTGTATATTTAATTATATGCATTGTGATTTTGAGTCCATTGTATATATTTTACTTTGATTAGAACGAGTTCAGAGCGCCGCTTCATTTATTATTAAAACGCTCATGAGTTCTTACAGCTTTCGCATTTTTATTCATTTTCATTTGAATTTACGACTTTATTTGCCAGCAGTAAATTTTCATTTTTCAATGCTGCTTTTTCCACAATTTTATTTGAATTCATTTTTGGAAAGCATACAAAAATTTGAGATGATGAAAATGATGGAAACTTAATGAATTAATATTACACAATTTGAGCTAAAATTGTGTATTTTATTCTCTTGTCATGTCAAATTGATAACCATTAGTTTAAATACAAATTTATTTTGTATTTATCGAACTGAAACAAACATATTGCGAATTTATTGAAAAAATATATTGTTTGACATAATGTTGCTATTATTTTTGATATGTTGGCATCCATAAATTGATTCGAATTTGGGATATTTACGCATAAATTATTTAATTTAAAACAATAACACGCACGTTATCTCTCGAATCTGTTTATAAATAATTTCTAATCAGTATTATCTCTGTTTAGCAATGGCGCTTTAACATTTTGTTCCATAAAATATTTATGTTCACATAAAATCCTTTTGCGCTGTGCTGCCATTAAGGCAAACAAATTTCGAATTTATTTGATATTCCTCACTGGGAATATTTCATATGGCTCTTAGTGCAATTGCTTTTGCCTTCTCTTGAAATTAATGTACTTCTTTTAGCGCAAATTTTCATTTTCATTTTCATTTACCGTTGCCGTTGCCGTTGCTTTTGGTCAGCATTATACGCTAACAGCCTTTCAAGAGCCAATTGTATTTGATTGTGCGTTTCATTGCATTTACTCTTAGCGTAGTTGGCTTTTGTTTGGCGTCTTCTGCTGCATATTATTTGCAATTACGCTTTAAGTGACCATGGAGGACGTGCCTCGCATCGCCAGTAAACATCTAATTCCCTGAAAAGTCGATGAGTGTTGGAAACTTGGAACTTGAATGCAAAATGTCAATGCAATTATCCAATTGCAAGCTCAGACAAGCGCTGCTGTTGCATGCCACAATCTATGCCACACACTCACGCATAGTTTAGTGGAGCAACAACCGGGCACGTTCAACATCTCACTCTCTGCCCTCTGCCCTCTGCCCCGCATCAAATGCGCTCAAGGAAAAGTCCTTACACACATAGACATGCTGGGTATGCGCTGATTGACACATGGCGTTGCGTCGTCTAAATGCAAAAATTGCAAACACGAAAAGCATGCGTTTATTGTCCTTGAGATTGCTAAGCCACACACACACACACACACACACACACACACACACACACGCGTGTGGCACTCACGCGCAAATGAAATTAATTTAAAGCCGCAGCTGAAAAGTATGCAACGCTTTTCACGTGCTAGCGCTAACTCCCTCTCTGGCGCCCTCGCTCAGTCAGAAATTAATTTAAAGTCGCAGCTCAAAAGTATGCAACGCTTTTCACGTGCTAGCGCCAACGCTCTCGCTCTCTGTCGCTCTCGCTCTGGCTGCCAACAGAATACCGCATTCACAGCGCATACATAAAAATTGTAATTATTTGGAAATAAACAAGTAACCGGCATACATAGAATTGTTGTGGTTCGAGGTATTTTTTTTTTATATTGTGTGTGTTGGTGTACAGAAAACGAACAAGAAAAGCTGAGCTGAGAAAACCCCCCTGCCCCAAAAATGTGCCCGAAAAGGCAAATGGCAGCTGAAATTCGCTTTGGGCTTGCATACTTTTAGGTGCTGCGCTTTAAGTTAGCTTTTGCCTCTGTCTTTGCTCTGGGCCACTCAGTAGTTGGTCTGAAGTCTTATGAAATTAATCATAATTATGCATACAATTTGAATAAAAGCCGCATACACACACACACACACACACACGCGTACTCACACATATGTATATGTATTTATAATTATATATGTATGTACGGCTGTGTGTATGCGGAGCATGCTGAGAGCTGCTGCTGCTGCTGCTGCCGTTAGGCCTCTGGCTGACAGCGTGCTGCTGTTTCTGTTTATTGTTAATGTTGTATTCCTTCACACACACACACACACACACACACACACACACATTACTACTCACCGTGTGCCAAAAGTTCGCTTCAATCTCTCTCTCTCACGCTCCCGTGCTCGCTCGCTCTCGCTTGTTATATCTTTGTCGCCCACTTTGTCCTTATTAATTTTGGTATTTTCTCTCGTTTTTTTTTTGGTTTTTATTTTATTTTATTTTTGTAACTTTTCACCAACAAAAAAACATACATAAATAACAACAACAACCGAAAAAAAAATGAATGACAACTACGACGGCGACGACGACGCTGGCAACGACGCTGCGCGGACGCGCAAAGTCAAACTACAATTTCAGCTTATGTTTCAGCCTGAAGCTACTGCTTCTGCTTCTCCTTGCTCTCCACTACTACTGCCAACAGACAGTATTTTCAGTATGTCTCTTTCGGTATTTTTTGTATTCGTCGATTGCTTTCGTTTCCGTTCGATACCGTTAGACTGCACGCACGCAGCGCCAGCGTCGTACTGGCTGCCCAAAAGTTTGCTGCTGATTGTGATTGTGTGCTGCAGGAGGCAGAAGTGTGGGCAAGGCGAAGTGACGGCGAAGCTTTCAAGCTGTCAAAAGCTTTTCAGCTGCCGTCGCCTGCTCTCAGCTGGCGAAAGCTTTCGACACGCACACACACACACACACTCACAGCTCTGCACACACAAGTAGAGCCAACAACAACAACATCAGCATTGCGTTGGGTGCGTTTAGAAACTTTTATTGCCGAGTGCATGCATAAATAATGTGAGCTTTTAATGCCGAGCATACTCAACTAAATAATTAATTTTCTTTCATAGTTATGCAATAAAAATAGTGCAGGCACCCCTGGCCGCAACTATGCTGAACGATCTGTGGCGCTTTTCTACACAGCGAGATTGTTTGCTACGATTTTTGTTCAAATATGTAAATTTTGTAATTAATTATTTATTTAATTGTTCAATACAACAAATAGTCAGTTTGAATTGCGATGCGAAATAATTTCTATTTGAACATTCGTTGCGTATACGTCACAATTTTGACAACAAACAATGGACACGATGATTAGTCTTGAATGATTTTTAGCAAAAACATATAAATCGTAAAAAAAGAATACTTGTTAGTTTTATTTTTGCACATAAACTAAAACTCACTTTCTAATTAGACTCGCTGGTCTCATATTGTGCTGTTTAGTTTGATAACATGATTCAATAGATTTTCATGCATAAGTAATTATAGTTTAAAGATTGGTTTAAATTGCAGCATTGATTATTTTATTTTTATAGTTTTTATATTCAACACTGAGATTATTATTTATGCATTATTACTGCTATGGCAATGACTTCTAGTGAAATAATTGCGCAATTTACCATTTTGAGGCATTTAAATCTTTTTAATTTTTATTTTTTGGTCTGGTGGCAGTTTATACTTCTGTTTGAATGGTAAATTAAAATCATTATAATATACTATTTAGTCGAATCTGTTTTACAAATTCAATCAACCTAAAATGATTGATCAAAACTAGCAAATTTCGTTGACTGTACATTGGTTTCTATTCTACTGTCGAGCACTGTGCCAAGCTCGTCTTGCTCTCCCCTTGCGCTCGCCATCCCCTCGCTATCTCTCTCTAGCGTGTTCGCTTGCTCTCTCTTCCTCTCCCGCCCCTTCCCAGTGCCCAAGTGCTGCTGATGCTTTTGCATGCTTCATTCCATTTTGTTGACTGTATTTATTCAGTTCCGCCCTCCGCCCTCAACACTCAGGCACAAACACACGCTCACACACCCCCAACGCACACACACACACACACACACTCACGCACACACTCACGCACGCTTTCCAATTGCTGTTCCCATTGTGGAACGACATTATTTGGAGCACTTTCCTCCACTTCACATTTGATTTGATGTGTGTCAAAATATTTTCACAATCCTGAATGCCAAACTGTGACTGCGACTGCGATTCTGACCCCGCCCCGCTGACCACCGCAGAGAGGAGAGAAAGGAGAGAGAGAGTTTCGCTATTGCTGCCGATTCTTCTTCTCCTTATCTCGATGTTGTTGCTGTTGTTTTTGCTGGGCATCGTTTAAGCTTCGTTTTGTTTATTAGCCCGAAAGCGTTTTGTTCGCCTGCCTTTTAAGTGGCCATTTGCATGTTGCTGCCTTCGACCACAAGACACGCTCTCTCTCTCTCTCTCTCTCGCTGTCTGTCTGTCTCTTTCTCCCACACACACACAAAGCTTTTGCCGGCATTTTGCTTATGTTTGACTTAATTAATTTTTAGGCTCAGATCGTAAATAATATATAAGCACTATGCACACAGAGATACAGATACTTGCCTTTGCCCTTCCTCCTCCTCCTCCTCCTCCTCCTCCTTCTTGATGTGCTGCAGTTGTTGCTGTTGCTGGTGCTGTGGTATTGTCCTCAAATGACTTTTCGAACGATGCAATTGGCGCTGGGCCAAGTCGCTTCTGTCGCCGGGCATCCATCCTGTTTCAGGCCACACAACTAGGACTCACGCACACATTCACACCATCACACACACAGACACAGACAGAGACACAGACTCATAAGCACACATGAGCACAATGTGGACGTTGTTCAGCTGAAAGATACACAGAGAGAAAATTGTCAATCGAACTTGCGTACTTTCAATTTCAATAACAGATTTCATAATGAATTCTCGCAGCAATGATAATTTTGTACAAGTTCTAAAAAAAACATACAAAATTCGATAACAAATATGAAATTTCAGAAAAAAATGTAAATTTTTAAATCAAATACATAACAATGACAATTCAAATGCACTTTAAAAAAGTAAATAATTCACGCAGCTATATTCAAATTTAATAAGTCCTTAAAAATACAAATAAATAATGAATGAATCTAAAAAAAAAGAAAGAAAATTATAATGCCAATTCAAATTCATTTCAAGGAATTTTAATTACACATTTCGTAAAGATTCACGCATCAATAGTCAAATTTAATAAGTTCTTAAAACGCAAATAATTAAATAACGAATATGAAACAATTTAAAAAAAAATACAATTAAAATATGAAATTCACTTTTAGAAATGAATGCAGCTTAAATTTCAGTTACCGAAAGTATTCACAAAGCAATAGTTAAATAGCAATAATTCTCTGATTCAATGATCTTAAAATTAAGTTAATAACAGATAGCTGGTCATAAATCCATTTAGATGCCTAATCGAATATTTGAATCGAAGTGCTTTGATATTTTCTCTGAGTGTAGCGAAGGGAGAGGAACACATTAAATGGCTATTGGCATGCTTCCTTTTCTTGCCTTTTCATAATTGCCGCCGGCAACAACAGCAACAACAATTATAGCAACTACAGCAACTGGCACAACAACAACAACAACAATCCTGCATATCCTGCCATCAATCAACGAGGGAATAAGATTGAAATAAAAATATACATGAAACTAAAAAACAGAAATAATTTAGTCTGTTTGCAATGACAACAAATTATTGGCGTAATAACCGTAGACAGCAAATGGCCCCAGACATTCATTTCGTGCCTGCAGTTCGTTGAACTGCCTTATAAAAATGATATAATAATAAAAATGAAAATAAAAACAAGCAACCACAACTAAAAGTACTCGAAAGCAGCACAGTCCTTTGAGTGAGTGCTTTGTCTGGTTGTGAATCAATATTTGCGCACAAACACTTTTAAATCAATTTCATTTATGTTAAGTGCCGACTTATTTCCATCAGCACTCAACTAATTGCGCATTTTAAATTCACACTTTACACTATTATTATGTTCGAATTGAAGCAATGAAAATAATGTAAAACACGTTCCATGAAAATGCCAGGTGACATCAGGTAGCAAGTACTTTCTTGGACAGTAATTACAAAAGTCGTTTGCAATTTAATTTGATGGACAACGTTTTAAAATGCAACAGACACAAACTGAGATTTTTCATTTAATTATTTGATAAGTTTATTGCTTTACAGTTGAGACAACTTTAACTTGCAAACTTGTCTTTAAATGACAGTTTTTTGGAGCAATTTTCAGCCAAGTTGCCATGTGAGAAAAGTGAATTTAAAACTAAGAACAGACTGCTTAACGAACTTTATATTTCATTATTTATTCATAAACAGATAGCTAAGACTGCATAATAAGTAGGGATACGAATGGCTATTTTATATTTTAAATTTAGAAAATTGAGAAATCAAAAAAAACAATACATTTTAATTAATTTGTATACAAATTGTAAATGGGGTTTGGTCCACATATTATTTGTATTCATTGTGTTGTTAGGGTACGCTGAGAACTACTGTTTCTACACTTAATCAAAAAAAAAATAAATAAATAAATAAATAATTTGTATAGAAACTACAGTGAACTATGGGAACTCACAAATCTCAAATATACATATAGCATAGTTTGTCTTTATTTTCTTTTTGAATTCTATCTATTTATACCCGCTACCCATAGGGTAGAAGGGTATTATGACTTAGTGCCAACAGGAAATGTATGTAACAGGCAGAAGGAGGCACCTCCGACCCCATAAAGTATATATATTCTTGATCAGCATCAAGAGCCGAGACGATATAGCCATGTCCGTCTGTCCGTCTGTCTGTCTGTATGAACACCTGGATCTTAGAGACTATAAGACATAGAGACACCAAATTTGGCAAAAAGGTTCCTTCATACCCTACGTAGATCAAGTTTATTTCAAAAGTTGGATGCCACGCCCCCTTCGCCCACAATAAGCATTAATCTAGAAAAAGTCAAGTTTTTTTTTATGTAAATTCCGTATAACTCCAAAAGTTCTTCGTGTAATGATGTGTAACTTGGTAACCCATCTGCGCTTGACACTTTTAATATACCCTGTAATTTTGGTAAAAATCGGATAAGTAGAACAAAAGTTATTCGTTAAATTATTTATCAAAATTGTTGTGCCCAATGCATATGGACGTTTTAAGTGTGTGATTGACCTAGAGATATCAAATTTGGTGACAGTATTCGTGTAGGTCTTACGCAGATCAAGTTTGGTTTAGATTTTTGCCATGCCCCTTTCCGCCCCCAAAATCTGTAAAAGCCGTAATAATAAACCTAGAGCATTGAATTTTGGTATGCATAATAATATATATATATATATATATATATACATATATTCTCAATGATTCGTGTGAATTTGGTTGAGATCGACTTGAAAACAAGGAAGTTATTAAAGAATCAATTTTATATGAAAAATTCACTTGCAGATGCTCGCGCTTTGTTTGTTTAGTTGACAGTGTGACCATGTCGGTATGCTATGGATTTTTATACACGCTATTTTCAAATATATACAAAAAAAAACAAGTTTCAGTATATTTGGTATATTTTTTGTTAAAATATCATTTAAGTTTTTTGTTTTCTCTAGAAATGGGTTGCGGGTATCATACGGTCGAGCACTCTCGACTGTAGCTTTCTTACTGGTTTTTTATTGATTACTTTTAAAATCCAGTTTTAAAATCCACAATATTAAACTTTCCAATTATTTGTATTTACATATCTTAATTTTTGTGTACTCGAAAAATGATGGATGCTATTTTTTATAGAAACTCTGTGTAACAAACTTAAAGACTTTCTGTTTCTCGCACAATCAATCGAACGTATCGATCAATGCGATTGCCTTGAATGTTTGTTTGATTTAACGCCCAACGTAACTGGGTTTTGTGTCCATCATAATAACGTATCTTTTGTTATTTAACCTACTTGCAGCAGAGTGAGGCATTGACTGACTGACTGACTGACTGACTGACTGATTGGTTGGCAGAGCTGTGCAAATGACTCTGCCAAAAACTTAGTTCATCGTTAGGATGTGCACAAAAAAAAAAAAGAGAGCAGAATTCTGTCAGTCAATGCTCGTTTGAATGAACTAAGCAAACAAGTCTGCTTTGGGGACGACCTTTATTCAGCTTTATGCTGTGACAGTTAAATGACTTTATCGACTTGCATTGAATACTATTTACCAACATCAGACGCATCAGAACAGTGCAAAACTAAAAGCTATCGTTTACACAACTTTTATGGACTGCCGTGAAAGTTGGAGAATATTAACTTTGCCCCAGAAATTGTTGATTTCAATTATTGAATTTGTTTGTACATGTTGAATTCATAATTTATTCCTTTTTCACTATATTTTATATTCGAATTTAATCATCGCGACAGGCGACTAAATGAATAAAATAAAATAATTTGTAATAATACAAATATTTAAAGCTAGATTCAGTATTTCTTATACTATTTTTGTCTTGTCCTTTTGCCATACAACCCTGCTGCAGTCGTCGTGTGCTTACAGGGTATAAGAAGTGCAGCTGGAAATTGGATTCGAATTCGGTTGACATATTCGTAAACGAAATGCATGCTTCGCAAAGCAGGCAAGCAACGGTTAATAAACACACACACACACACACACACATAGATATAAAACACACACACACACACACGCACACAGTCGCACATCTGATTATTGCAGTTGACTGCAATAACGCTGGGAAAATCCAACTTTTTTACGAATTTTTTGCTGCTTTGATTGTTGTTGCAGCGCAACTTCAATATGAGTAAAAGCTTTTGCCACACACACACACACACACACACACACACATACATTTTTTTTGTATGTGTGGTTGTTGGCATGTTTCGCATTGATTGCCTACTTTTTGGGGCAGCAATGGATAATTGTGAATGGAAGCATATTGAATATGAGTATGACGCATTGAGTGCGATTCGCGCACTCGTGAATATTGCAGTGAAATCATTCGAATCGAAAATCCTGTTCGAAGGACCAAAAAAATATGATTTCAATACAATTATGTCAGTATCCAAGTGTCTCGTATTTACGAATATTTGCATCAAATGTAAAAAAACATTTATTTTCATATTTGTAAATTAATTTAATTCGCTACAGAATGCAATCATTCGAAAAATACTGCTCGAAGGACTACAACAAATATTGAATTACAATTATGTCAGTTACGAATATTTACGTCAAATTTATTTATTTGTATATATTTATTTTGTTGTGTAATTGAATTTAACTGGCTACAGAATGAAATCATTCTAAAAATGTCTCGAATTTACAATCGCTTAATATTTTTATTTGATATTTAATGAATTGATTTTGAATTGTAATGATTGAAGTCAAAGTTTCTTACTATCGAAAGTCCTGAGCATTTAGAATTCAGAATTAGCTGCAGTATATTATATATAAGAGAAGCATGATTGAATAATGATTATATTATAACTATTTAAATGCAATAGATAAGATGACGCGCAAATTGTGTAGCAATAGTTGAAACAATAGATTTATGAGGTCAAGACCCGATGGAAAAGGTATTCGTCCTCCCATAATTTTGTGTATTTATGTGTACCTGGTGATCTTCCTCTTTCCACCACAACTTACGATATTTCGGTTCCTCTGATTGACATTTGGTTAGCTCGCTTTGATTTCCCATATTAAATCGACGAGGCAACAAAATAATCGCAGCTCCAACCTTGATTTATACATAGCTACTTATATGACAATGCCAAACAAATAACTCCGGCGCAAGTATTCAATACTGAGTGAGTGTGAGTGTATGTGAGTGTGGATGAGTGTATTTATAGAGGTGTTTGGCATTGGTTTGGCAATTTAGCCTTACCGAGGGGCGCCTTTGCTAGCCATTTGGCTCGCTTTCACAACCACAAACACAAATACACCCACACTCACACTCATACTCATTCAGTCATTCACTCACTCGCGTAGCCACAGCATAACAAACACACAGCTTTCACCTAGCACGCCAATGTTGATGTAGTTTACTGATAAACTTGTCAGCTATGCTCGCTCGCTCGCTGCTGCCTCGTAATAAACTCGGAAACACTCACACCCAGATTACGTCCATACCTGGTCGGGTGAGTGAGTGTGAGTGTGAGTGTGAGTGTTTGTGTGAGTGTGAGTGTTTGTGGGCTGCTAAATTTATGGCGCGTTACGCCAGTTTACAGAACGTGCAGAGCGTACTAAAATTGGCAATGAATACACTCATGAATAAACTAATGAATACCGACTGTTAATACTGCAATAAGAATACGCATAACAATGAACCAGCTGCAAATGCACTTTTACACCTTGCGGCTTTGAATACGTTGAATACACAAGTGAATAACGGAAGCTTGGAACTTTGGTCAAATGAATAGTGTGAATACACTCCAAATAGTTTAAAGTTTTCTTAAACTGTAAGACATATGAATGCGTTTTGCTACCCATGAGATTTGAATCAATTAAAGTGAATGCAATCACGCACTTTAGTGCGTGTGCCCGTGAATACACTCACGAGTGTACTCGTATGCGCAAATCTCCGCACTCTTAAGCAGCTTTTAAGATAAGCGCCCCAAATGAATGAATACCCGCGAATATCCCGGGAAAGTAGGCAAAACTTTTAGCCGCATCGCGTCGTCGTGCCACTTGCCGCATGCCACTTGCCACTTGCCACTTGCCGCATAAGTTTCGTTAAGCGGTGACAGTTGCTTTAAACCTCTTAGCGGCGTTTAAATAATGCGGACATGCGCAGCCTCCTCCGCCCGCCTGCTGTCCGCAATCTCGCGACCGCATTGAAAATCGATAACAGGCTCCGACAAGACAAGAACGAGGGATACTTGGGACAGCTCAGCTCAGCTCAGCTCAGTCATCGTAAGCGCACAAAAACGGCTGGCAGCTCAAGGAAGTTGCGACCCTGCTCTGAGCCTACACTCCCTTGCCAGACCCTTCTCAAATGCTGTCCGACTCAACACTATCCTATCCCACTTAACTACCCTCTACAGCACTACCGAGGAGCCTTCTCTTACTCTTACGGTTGCGCTGCCTTATCCTACACTATTCACATCACAACTCGACCGTAGCCTAGTTCTAGCCTCTAACTCAACGCTATCCCAAACGCGCTACTGAGTCCCAAATAAGCGAACCCTCCACAGCACTACCGTGGAGCCTTCTTTTACTCTTACGCTTACGCTGCCTTATCCTACACTATTTACATGAGAACTCTACTGTAGCCTAGTTCTACTCTCTAACTCAACGCTATCCCAAACGCGCTACTGAGTCCCAAATAAGCGAACCCTCCACAGCACTACCGTGGAGCCTTCTCCAACTCTTACGCTTACGCTGCCTTATCCTACACTATTTACATGACAACTCTACTGTAGCCTAGTCTACCCCACATTATGCTACACTCTAGCGAGCACGCAGCAACCCAACCCTACCCCTCCAAACAACCCTCCACTTTAACAACCCCACCCGCCAGCGCTGTTCAACGAACATAACTTTCTAGTGCGCCAAAAACTATCCCAAAAATAAAAAGGACCTTTAGCAACATTGGCCCCAATGACATTGGCAAAACGCGGCAGGCAGCGGCAGATTGGGGCAAGTCGTCTTCCACAGGAGTGGGGTTTATGGTGCGACGTCGCCGTTGTGCCCAATTGCTTTTGCGTTGTTGTTGTTGTTGTTGTTGTTGTTGTTGTTGTTTGTGGGCCAAAGTGAAAGGCGACTCAGTAAACTCGCGAGTCGCGTGGCAGCAGTCAGCAGTCAGCAACAATTTCATTGACCTCATAAATTGCCCCACTCGCAACTACCCGACGCCGCCGACGCCAAAATGGCAGCCACAAAACATGCGGCCTTTTAACGTTTTAGCCTCCCACAGCAACACAGCGAAGGAAACAAATGGGTGAATATTAATAGCTGCTTGAGGCGGTATGACCAGAAGGTGGTACGGTCAGAAGGTTTAGCCTGAAGGTACAACCTACAACCCAAGCACAACAAAAGCACAACGAGTAACAGAAACACACGAAAATGGTCGACGGTCAGTGGGCGGCACCAGCGAAAGTCCAAGGCGAAGGCAAAGTCGTTGTCGTTGTCGTTGTCGTTGTCGTTGTCAGTTAGTCGTAAAGTCGGTTACTGGACGACGACCTTCTGAAATGCCAAATGAATAAGTCAAATGGCCGAAGCGGAAACAGAAATATTAACGGCATATTCTCGCATTCTCATATGCATAAATGCACTTTACCCAAATTCTGCCTAACTTTATTGCCCCGCATTTTGTTTTTGGCATTGACAGCAAACGATCGATAACTAAACAACAAACAATTTAGTGCGACTTTTAATTCCGAATATTAACTGAAAACGAGTTATTTGTCAATTTTAGCTTAAAAACATACCAATCTGATATAATTCCAGTTTCATTAGATTCAAAGTTAAATTTCAGTTTCGTTTGATTTATGATTTAATTATTAATTAAATTCTCATATAATTTATATATCGAAATGATGAGCAAATATAAGAGTTATTCTTCTGAATTTTTAGGTGTTTTTTTGAACTGGTTCAGATTGTAAAATAGTTCAAAAGGACGTGTCCTATTCAGAACCGGCTCAGAAAAGTTAATTAAAAAGCTACTTCAGTTAATTTAATATTAGATATTGTTTGTAGTAAATATCATATCCGGTATTATAAGCTCCACAAACCGGTTCAAGCGGTTCAGAGTAGCAATTCAGGCCAATTATTGATCAATTACCATCTAAATGCCGCTCTGAATGGCATTCGCGTAAAGTATGTGGAGTAATGACACCTCAGCTAAATGGTAACATTTCGATATCAGATCCTTTCATTTCCAATCATATAATAAGTATCAAGAGCAACATTCTCCTCCTCTTTCTCTCTCCCACTCCCACTCCCACTCCCACTCGCTCTGTCTCTGTCTCATTGTCAAATGCAGGGCATTGTGTGCAACCTATGCTAAAAAAAAGTCAGTGAGCGGAGCTCGAAGCCAAGTGGGGCAGAGATGTGTGGGTAAAAGGCAGAAAGGCAGACAGAAAGCAGAATGAATGAATAAGAGAAGCAGCAGCAAGAGCAACAGCAAAAGCAAAACAAGTACGGAGGCAGCAGTCGGGTGTGCTCGACAGTGCGATACGCGTTAGGCGTGTTTAAAATTAAATAAATACAAATTACCAAAAAAATAGAAATTAAAAGCGATTTGGACGCTTTTCAATGTTTGATTCAAATTAAGTTCTTTTTGTCGATTTGTTCTAATTTCTGTTCTATTTTTGAAAAACTCTAAAAACAACATTATTAGTCTTGAATTTAGATTATTTAGCTCACAAATAATAAAAATATATATTATTTATTTTTTGGACCGCAGTAAGATTAAATATAGTAACAAAAGGCTATTAAATTATTTTTGCTCTTTCGACGCTGTGTTGAGCATTTTACGTTGCTACTATTTAGATTTTTTGGATGGTTTTTATTACATACATTTAAACAATAAATATTTCCGCTAGTCAAAGTTAAAAAAATAAAAAATGTTTGTACTCTCGTTTTGAGCTAAGCATACCCTCTGAGCACTATGTGACTAGGGTATACAAAATGCTTGTCTTTGCTTTCTTTTTTTTTTTGTTGCCCCGTTGCCTTTGATCGCCAGTTTTTGATAAGCGGCACTGGTTGCAGCCCCGTAAATCAGTCTGTGACTGTGCGAGTGTGTGTGTGTGTGTGTGTGTGTGGGAGTATCTCTTCCATGATGTGTATTGGTGTGTGTGTGTGTGTTTCGTTGGCTGGTCGACCGGGCAATTTAGGCCAAACTTGTGGGCAGGTGCTCAGGCGTTGCTCTGTTGTTGCCGCTTTGCAGAGGCGGAAGGCGCACCAAAGATGCTAACTGTAACTCGCTCTCTCTTTCCCTCTCTCACCTTGTCTTGCTTAAATGCGATTACATTTTTACTGCATACTTTGAGGCGGCCACATTTCAGAGAGAGGAGGAGGAGCAGCAAGAAATTAGCATGGAGCAACAAAAGGCAAACAGTGCGAACGAACTGAACAATGACTAATACTCTCGAATACTCTGAGGTTGACCCCGCTTCGAGGCGTCTTTTGGGGGTAGTTGGAGCCGACAGTTATAACGGTGTAATAGTGCAATGGCGTGCAGACGAACGCCAGTTTTCGTTGTAGGTGTTGTAATGTTGTAAGTAATGGCACAGAGACAGAGAGAGGAAGAGAGAGGAATAGAGCAGAGAGAGAGACGCGGGTTATTCAGTGCATTTACTAATAGGAGGACAGTCAACATCTCTCGCTCTTTAAACTACTTACATACGTATACATGTCTGTGTGTGTGGTAAGAAAACTGTTGACAATGACAACATCATTGGTTGGCTCGCAAAAATAAGCTCTAAAATCGCATATAAAACAAGCGACAACAACTGCTCTGATGTCATTGCATGTCTCGTAAAGTTTCCGAGCTTTTCTCGGAACGTATTCAAACAGAAAGTTTTTTATCTCCGCTGCCGGCGAGAGGAGACATTGAAAAGCGGTTACAAAAATAAATGAAACAGTTTTGCTTAAATCGCCAGTTTTGTGTGTGTCTCTAAAAAGTAACTGAGTCATTGGGCGACAGCAACTTTTTGTCTGTGGGCTTCAAACCTGCTCAGCGAGTATCTATTTAAAATGTTCTCATCCACATTTCACATTCAATTACAATGCATAATTACGATAATGGCTTCAAACTAATTGTGCCAAATGGGAAACCAATTTATTGGAAAATTTCCCCCTGATTTTGGACCATTGAAACTAGATAACTAGCGATTTCTCCGTTTTTTGTAGCACTTAGCCTGTTTCTTAATTTAAAAAAAACTATTTCTGTTTTCGCAGTGATTTTGCGTGATAGCAGAATGCAAATTTGAAATATACCAAAAAATCAAATTTCTGTATATTTGTTTGGTATTTTTTTGTTCAAATATCATTTAAGTTTTTTGTTTTCTCTCGAAATCGAAATCATTACACAAAGAACTTTTAGATAATTCGCGATT
Organism: Drosophila ustulata; assembly: GCA_035047365.1. Lineage (NCBI taxonomy): Eukaryota > Metazoa > Arthropoda > Insecta > Diptera > Drosophilidae > Drosophila > Drosophila ustulata. The sequence goes on from JAWNPT010000080.1 coordinate 12,719,618, forward strand.
AACATAAAAAAACGTGACCTGTTAGAGATTTATGTATATTGTGGGCGAAGGGAACTAATCGAAGAAGATTTTTCTTTTAAATACCATAATTAGCGCCATCTCAAAATGTTAATAATAAATAATGGAATATTACAACGAAATGCAACAATAGTTAATTTAATTTTCTTCAGATATATTATTATTCAAATAGGTTTACTGCTACCTTTTGGCAGTTTGACAAGGTATACATTAAAAATTAATTTTAAATAATACATATGTACATATACATACAAATATATGTTTTTTTTTATTTGGTGAATAATCCGTAATAAAAATCGAATAAACTGACACATTAAGCAACAATTAATTAATTTAAATCCGTAGGGCGGATATTATGCAGGTGACATGTAATTACACCTAAAATCCTACTCAGGTATCACCTTTAATTTGGTAAGCTTTGAGGGAGGGGAAATATGTAATTGAGAACATATTAATAAAACAGCAACTACACACACACACACACACATACATTATTGATGTCACAGGACGAAGAGGGCGCCTAGTAACAGTGTCTGCTGCTAGTTTACTTACATAATGACAAACACTCGCTACTAAAACCATGCCGATAAACAACAACAGTTACATACGAATATTCATCATAAATCAGCAGCCGTTTAATACACGCACACACACACTCACATGCATGCATGCATACATGCATACATACTTACCAGAGCCCTGCAGGGCAGCTGTCGGTTTTGTTGCATACTTCTTTGGGCAATGGCACTTGTAAACAAAAAACACAACAACAAGAAGCACCCGAAAAAAAAGGAACACAAAAAAACTAAAATGACAGCACAAACAAATTGTTTGAATTGGCGCGCAGCAGAAACAACAACAAGTAGAATGAGATGCAGAACTAGATCGCAATGCGAGTTCGCTACGCTTCGTCTCGTTTCGCTTCGCTTCGCTTCGTTTCGACTCGAGTCGTTTCGGTTTCGGTTCCGTTTCGTTTCGGAAATCGCAATTCGTATGTGCCGTTAACCGTTCACGGCGCCTGCCAAACGCCAACTGAACTTATCACTCAAGCGACACACGACGCTGCGCCGAGCAGCGCTGCCAGCGCCAAAGCTGCGCCGAAACTATTGTGTAAGTGTTTGAGTGTATTTGTGTGCGTGAGTAAGCACTACAACAACAGATACATACATACACATACACTGCTATTGTTGACTGCACATTTTGCTCGTTTCCTTCTGAGTTGTGGACGAAGCCAGCTGCATGTTAATGACGACGCGACGTCGCTGCATCCGATTGTTGTGGTAAATGCAAAAATTGATCAATTTGGGCGTCGTGTCTGGTCAAGGGGCGGGGTCACAGGGTAGCATGGTCTGCACTCCCTAAATTATGTTACACCCACACCCACACACACACACGTACACGTACACGTTTGCTACGCCTTAATTGTGTTAGACACGCTGCCTGTCAAAATACTGCAACCGTCTCGCTCGCACTCGTGAGGCTATGTAGCGTAGCTGCAACTGAAATCCCCTTTAAACTCAGTTCTGGCAATTGCAGCTCATCTGGAAGTTATCTAATTGAATGTACACGGCATATTGCCGCTTCACGCATTTCTCGCACAAGCTTATCAGCATTACCTGTGCATGCCCTGTAATCACTGCAAGGCTCTGATGACACAGCTACGCATGTGTGTGTGTGTGTGTGTGCGTATGCATGTGTGTCTAAGCAGCAGCAGCAATTGAAGCCAGGCGGCTTGCTTGGATCATGAAGCTCTCACTGCAGGCGACAACTGTTTGCAGTTTTGGTATTGCCCTTCGCATACCCTGTACAGTTTGCTTACATCTTTTATTTGTGTTATAAACTTAAAACTAATACATATGGAAGTATTGTTAGCAATGACCAACTTATGTTTTATTATTATTATGTATTATAATACTCATAACACAATGCACTAACTTAAGCTTGTACGGAGGAATGAATATTACAAAAATATGTTAGATACAATACGAAAATGAATATATAAATGTGTATAAGCTGCTATGGCTGCGACGATATTCATTGATACTTTCTCTAATATCGTTGCAAAGGATGCACTGCTACAGGAGAAACTATTTAAAAATTGTATGTAGGAAATGTTTGTAAGAGCTTCATAAAATACAACACAATTATTTTTTTCTTGCCGGGAAAATTTCAACTTTTAGTAATTTATTTATTCATTTTGTATATTTACAGATTTTGCACACATTACCCAACGACAAATCGCACTTATTTTTGGTAAGTTTTATTTTATTTAATTATTTTATTTATTTTGACTTTAAAACAAACGGTTTTCGAAAAATAATAACAACTTTTTCGAATTATTAGGGGTATCGAATTCGATTAATCAATTGGAAACTGTTTTCAATAATCAGTTGTGGCAAATTTTGTAATTAAATGCATAACAAGTTTTGGCTTTAATGCAGCTTACAATTTATGAAACAAGAATGTTTTCAGTCAGCGATTTCAAAATAAGCGAATTAAATCAAAGCGAAATTTTAACGAAAGTGATTGTAATCATTAAATGCACTCATTTTTTGATTTCAATCATTTATTTAAGAAGAAATTATAAGATAATCTTACTTTTACTATGATTAGTAACTTATACGGCAGCCAATAAGCAGGTTTGAACACAATGGATGTTCTGTTCATATAAAATTAGAATATAGATCAGTTGGAAGCGTGTTTATTAAACTGAAATTGCTTTGAATCTGCACTAGTGCTTCAAACAATATGCCCGCTTCTGCACTGTGTGCAGGGTATAAATGCAGCATTATCTAGCGCAGCTTTCGGGGCCAGCAGCGCACGCAAATCCGAGCAGAGTCCAGTCCACAGTCCAGTGCATGGCTAAACGCCTCAGTGCTTCACTTTGAATGTGTGTGTGTGTGTGTGTGAGTGTGAGTGTGTGTGTGCATGAGTGAACGCATCAGAGAGTGTGTGTGTGTATAAGTGTGTGCTAGCCACCGAAAAACCAAGCAGAGTTGCCACATAATTCGATTACCAAGCAATTGCATGCAGTGCACGTCTCTTATAGGATAAAAGAATGGCGTGTGAGCGAGAGGGAGAGGAGAGAAGACGTGGGGCGCTTAGCTATTGTTGTTTTGGGTTTGACGGGGAGTGGCACTCACCACTGATGGATGGATGACGGAATGCTTCGCTGCAGCGTTAAACGGTATGAAGCAACACACACACACACACACGCACACTGCACGTCGCTTGTTTGCATACATAGCGAGCGAGCGAGCGAGGTGGAAATACATACATACATAGGCAGGCAGGAAAAGTATCGTTTATTGGAACGCTGCTCTCATGACTGACGGATAGATATGAGACGAGCAACTGCTTTTTAAAGAGCTGCACTTTAATGTGTCATACACACACACACACACACACACACTCGCTCTCTCTCTCTCTTCCTACGATGGTTCGCCCATTGAAGAGTGCTGAAGCAGAGGGACAAATGGACGCGGCGACATCTCGATATGCGCATTATGCTTTCAAGTGCTTTTTGCTGCTGCTCCACTTACACACACATACACACACACTCGCACACACACACACACACACACACAACAATTGAATGTGTGTCAGGTTAGCAATGCGACAATGCAGCCACAAAAGCTGAATTCGAGTTTAGACTGCAGCCGACCGATAAACCATAAATACATATATTATATACATATGTATGTATGTACATCTCCATTTGTACAGTTAACCTTAAACTACTCGCAAAAAAATTGAATTTTTATTTAAATTACTTTTGCAGCTCTGCAACTTTGATTAATTTTGTTGTTCTTTTTGTTATCCTCCAGAGCAACTTAAGAATGCCCTTCGATAAGTTTATAGAGCAAGCTTAGGGAAACTTCAAGCATTTTGATCAAACATCACAGTATTTTGCATATTTCACACTCTTTTTAGCAAATTCGCTTCCAATTTATTTACATATCGATTTGTAGTTTAACCTCCAACTACTAGTAACAACTAATTTTATTGCATCTTGAGAATGTTATTCAATAAATTTATAGATAGACTTTACGAAACTTTAAGCATTTTAAACACCACAATAAAATATATTAGCATTCTTTTTATCAAATTATATTCAAATTTATTCACATTTCAATTTTGAATTTAAGAAAAAGTTGCATTTCAATAACTTTACAACTCGATTAATTTTATTTGTTGAGTTTTAAATTCCTAAACTAATCTTAGATTAAGATCCAATTTATACACGTTTCAAATGAAATTTTTAATTTAAGTGTTTTTTTTTATAAATTTATCTAGATCAACTAAAGAAATAAGTTCGATAAAGCTAAGATATCAATCCCTAGAGAAGCTTTAGAAAACTCGTTTGCATTTATATCATTTATTTGTATTTTATTTATCAACTAAATGTATTTTTATTTGATATATATTGAAAATTGTGCAAAGCATCTTGTGAAATTGTAAGTTTTGTCTTGTTAATCACAATATGTTTAATGAACTTATCTTAAATAGTGAAATAACCATCTTTATACCAAAAAAACAAACAATAATTACAGTTCAAAAAAAAGATTGTTTTCATGAGTTAAAGTTTGAGCACAGTTTGAGCGGCACTGGAGAGCAACAGTTGCAATTTGCAATTTGCAGTTTGCAGTTTTGGATTCGCAGTTGGAGAGTCGTGTGTTGGCTGATGCAATTTGCATTCGAGATGAGAAATGAAAAATGAAAAACCAATATTTACAATAACCAAGCCCGACTGGGGAATTGCCCAGCCACAAGCAGAAATAATAATAGTAGTATATGTATGTAGATAGGAAAAATAAGTACAAAGTATCAACTAAAGCTAGCGGTAAAGTTAATCAATTTCCAGCGTCTTGAGGCTCTGCGTCGGAGTCTTTTTGCTGCTGCACTTGTTGAGGCGCCAGTTGCCGGCATCCATCAGATACTCGCTGAGCAAGAGAACAGATTTTTCAGTTGAGCTATGTGTGTGTGTGTGTTTTGAACTCACCGCTGCTGTTGCAACAACTGCACCCAGTGCTGCTTGAGGTCGGACATTTTGCCAGCCTGGCCGCCGTATTCGTGGGGCATCATGGAGCGCGGAAAGTGCTTGTAGGGTGTGTCGGCGTCGGGCAAGTGGAAGTGAATCAGCTTGAAGACCTCGCTCTTGATGAACGGCTTCACCACGGTCAGCACCTTGTCCAGATATGACGGACAGTTCAGCACATGGATCTCCCTCAGCCGCACCGGATGCGCCTCCTGCACGAACTTCATGTAAACTCGCAGCGAGCTCAGCGCCGTCTTCGTCAGATGCCGCAGCGTATACCCGGCCATATCGAAGATGGGGATCTCCCCGTCCGACAGACGGCAGTCCGTCTCCGTGGCGAAGCGACAGTCGGCCACCATGAAGAACATCTTGATGCTGGCCGTGAAGTTGAACTGCAAAAAAGAATATGTATTTCACACATCTTCATGAATGACGATATATGTTAATATGACCATGAAACTATTTTAAAACATAGTTTAGATTTGATCAAATTTACGACTTTATAAACGTTTAGATTTTATAATAGTATAGAGCTATAGATTTTATAATTGGTTTGGCTTTATAATAGTTTCAACTTTATAATGCTTGAGACTTTAGTTTAGATTTCAGAATCGTATAGACTTTATAATAGTTTAGAATTTGCTACTGATTCGAATTTATAATTGCTTAAATTTTATAATAGTTTGGATTTTATAATGGTTTAGACTATGCAATTGGCACGACATTATATTAACCTAAAATCTATAATAGTTTATGCTTTGCAACAGCTTCGACTTTATAAAAGTTTAGTTTAAATAATTGTTTGGTTTTGTTAACAGACTAAAATATTATAATATTTTACACTAGTTTAGTTTTATAAAGCTTAGACTGTTCAATTATTAATACTTTATTATAATTTGAGTTTTTTGGTACATTTTTATATCTTTTGTCAATTTCATGTAATCAATGTAGACCACTTTTTTTGCTTTGCACTCCACAGATAAGTTTAAATTTAATTGCAACTTTTAGTTTATTATTTCCATTGTAAAAGGTAAATCAGCTAATTAAGAAAATAAAATAATTGCTTTGCCTTTGTTTATTAGCTGTCAAATTAGACGTTTGAAAAATTTGCAGATATTTTGATTGGTCTTTTTTACATGATTGCATTCAAATTGTTGCAGTTCAAGTAATGCTAACATGCAATTACGGTTCGCAATTTCAATTTGCAAGTTGCAAATAATCGCAACAAATTGCATTGCGTTGTTATTGCTGGTAAAACAATCTGGCGCTGACAACTTGTTAATGCGGTGCTGCCAGACTTACGGCGAAATTTCATTTAAATACAGTCTGTAGTCCGTTACAAATGGTTAACAAATTATTAAGCACAAAAAATGACTTGACAATTACTGCAATTTGGTGGGATTTGTTTCGGGGAACTCACTTTGTCGGCATCGAAGTCGATGAGGCGGTAAAATAGCAGCTTGTTGTTCTCCGGCGTCAGGCCGGGCAGCGGCACCAGATCACTGCGAGAGAGCGAGAGAGACGGAAAACCGGTTGTTGTTGAACTGTAAAATGGAAAATGGAAAATGCGAAATGCGCCCAATGCCACTTACGCGACTTGCAACAACTGCTGCGAACTGGCGTCCATGGGATCACGATCAATGAAGATCTGGGCGTGCTTGTTGCGCTGCGCGTAGTTCAGCTCCAGCAGACGCTGTGCGGCAGCCAAGTCGCCGCGCGTCGTGTGCAGAAAACGACGCAACAATGTGGACGCTGGCAGGAGACGAGGAGGCACCAACGTCAGAGGAGTGGGGAGAGAAGCAGAGAGGAGAGAAGCAGAAAGGAGCAATTTAGTATTGTGGTTAATGTGGGCAGACTGTGCGCCAGTTATGCAACCTCAACAGACCTGCAGCCCGACAATGCAACATACAACACAAAATTGCAACTCGTGCACTGAGAGAAACAATCTAGACATATGTACATTCGAAATTAAATATGTTTACTATCATTTCATATTTACAACCTTATTGATACCTAAAATCTACCTGAAATCTGTCCATCAAATAAAAACTTCATTAAATCTAGTACAACACATTTGGAAAGATAATAATTTAGTGTTAGCCTTAGCCATATTCTCCATCTCCCTGATAGAAAAGCTAAACTATATGTAATAGCAGTTCTCTCTGGAAAACTGATATTTCCGTTGTGTTAAATATTAATCAGAACATTTACAAATTGTCAAAAATGTATATTCTATTTATTTATCTATAGTTGATCATTTTTATTTTTTATTTATTTTGTTTTTTCCAATTTTGATATATTTTCTATTTACATTATGTTTTTTGATATTTCTTATTAATATTTTTATTAAATGAAATATATCGTATATACCATTTAAAATTGATTATATCTAGTTAACCCTTTATTATTGATATTTGTTACTATATTTATTCACCATTTACATATTTTTGCTTGGCCATTTCTTTTTTATTTCTATACATTTTATGAATATTGCCAATCAATAAATATTTTATTTTTTAATCTCGATATTTGTATTCGATAAGTATCCAATTGATTTTTTCGGCTCGAACTAAGCTAGTAATTTTTCTCTCTGTGCGAATAACTCCAACTGACAACCACACTCACACTCAGAGTCGAACTCACATTCCTGGTCGTGCACAGTTCAACCGCTGTTGCGGCAACTAATCCCAGCTAATCAAATGATTTTCCTTTATGTCTCTATAATAAGCCAAAGCTAAGTAGTTAAATTGTGGCTGGGAATGTTCCATTCTGTTGTTTTTTGCGATAATCGCCCAACCTTTTGTCTGACCGCCGTCTTGGCCAAAGTCTATCGAGTTTTATATATGGTGGCTGATATCATCGACTTGATCTTAGAACACACAATTTGACCCAACAATTAAAACATTTGTGAATGTTTGGGTTTCAAAACAAAAACATTACACAATTGCCGACTAGTGTTTTGCTGTTCATGCTAATTTCCTACAGCATTTTTGTTTATCTGAGATCTTGTTATGCATATATAATCATAGTTTTAGCCACAGCTCCAATTCGCAATACGGTTTTGTTTGGTATTCCATGAAAATAAATCAGATTTGTGGAGTTCAGTTCATTTATTTAGTTATTTAGTTTAAAGACGCAACACTGAATATTGCTCATTTTAAATAACCTTTACACTCTGATGCTCAAATGTAAACAATCTATAATGCAAGCTTTTTTTCTCATTGGGCATATTGTGAAGTGTATTCGACTTTTTGAACAAATTTAAATCTTTTGTTAAAAGCCTACTAATTACCTCAATTAGGATGATCTATATAATTGATCACTTTCTTTGCAAGCTGAACCTTTTTTTGTTTATTGACAAAATAAACATTGAATTCCATTATTTTTGCTTACATAATGATTATTTATTTTCATTAGCATGCACTTTGAAGTACAAATGCACAATATCGGTTAAGTGAGCTATAAAGATTGATTTACGATGCGGATCGAAGTGCAACTTAAACTTTATGTGATTATATATTTTACGAGAGTTGAGTGTTGCAAACAAATCTATAAAATGGTGTGAATAACAGTTGGGAATTTCAATAAGAAAAACAACCTGTAGTCTGCCCTCTAGAAACTCTATATATTTTATTGCAAAAATACTAAATTCCGGCAATAGTTATCTATGAATTTATTTAATTACTACATTTTAGCTTATATAGGAAATACAGAAATTTATTTCATCACTAAGTTTCTAGCTTCGACAAATTCTGAGGATGCTAAGCTGACATTATATAAGATTTTATTTTTCTCTTAAGTTCCTAGCTTATATTCGAAGTTCTTAAGAGCTTCGAAATTCCGAACATGATCTATGCAATTATTTCTCTATCTCTCTTATTATCTCTCTACTAAATTCTTAGTTCATTATCTTTAGAATTTCTGGAGATGATCTATATATATAAACATATATTAAACTGTCATGTTATATGAATTCACTTCCCAAATTCATAGCCCAGAAATTCTGGAGATGATCTATGAATTTATTTCCTCACTTAATTTTAGTTTATATAAAGACATTAAGCTGAAGATCGCAATCTTAATGTCTGACTTGAACTTGAAGTTAATGATTTGAGTTAACAGCCAAGTCCAAGCTTCAATCTTGTGCTTTGCACTTCCGCCACTTTTAATTAGAACCTTTTGGGGATACCTCAGTGCCCCAGTTCCCCAGTTCCCCAGTGCCTCAGAGCCCCCCTCCGAAGATGTTGTTGCTGTGGGGTACATACAAATGTTGTGGGGCAGCTGCGGCTGCGCTTTGATCAGCTTCTCAAACTCGATCAGGCGCTGGGCCAGCAGCAGCTGTTGTTCCTCATCCTTTTTGGTGTGCACCATCTTCTACAACACAAAACAATAACAAAAACAAACACAAACACAAAAATAGAGCAAGTGGAAAAGAGACCGACGATGGCGAGAGCGAGAGCTTTTGAGCGAGACAATGTAAAAAGCCCGTCCGTACGACGCTAATTCGCGACTGCAACTGATTTGTGTGTGAAGTTTCTCTAGACTCTAGACGCTGCGCTGCTGCTTTTCGCTGCTCGCAAAAAACAAAAACAAACTTGAGCTCACTTCCCCTCTCTCTCTTCCCGCTCCCTTCTCTCGCCATTATCTCGCTACTTAAAGTTGTATTTATGTATGCGTGTGTGTGAGCTGCAGCTCTGAGTTTTTGACTCAAGGCATTGCACTCGCTGTGCGAACTCTCAAGCTCAGGCCCAGCTGTCTTGTTGTCTCCCTCTCGCTGCGTGCTCCTTCCGCCTCTCCTGCGCTCCTCGGCGCTCTTGCTGTCCCGCTCTCGCTGGGCTCAATGGGCCGCGGCCGACGGCTTGGCTTTATATGCTGCGCTTGTCCAACTTTGTTTTTTTTTTCATTTTGTTTTTGGCCGCTGTGCTATTTACGTAACCCATTTGCAATTGTTTCCAAGTGCTGGAGGTCGCAGCGTTTCTGCATGTGTGTGTGTGTGTTCTATAGTGCGTGCACGTGGTCGTAAACGTATACGTATACGTTACAGGAGCTTGTGTGTGTGTCCGGCAACCGAATTCGACTTCTAGTCGATTGTTTCACCTCTGCACGTTTAACATACCCTACAAAAGCAGTTCACTGTAAAGCAGGTATATTGCAAATATTTTTATAAGCAGCTTGTAAACAAAAACTATTTCTCATAATTTCATAATATTATATTGCAAATTAGATTTCAATTAGTATCAATTATATTTCTTATTGAAATATATTTCTTTTAATCATTTCATATTTTTATTTTGAAAATTAGTAAGAAGGCAAACAATAATTTTAAATATATTACTATAGAAATAAAATCACAATATTTCACTATGTTAGACTTTTCAAATATCTTTAGATTACTATAATTTGTATTTTAATAAAAATATAATAAATACTAATTTTTATTTATATTGAATGCAAATCCAGATTGTTGGGAAGTCGAATTAATATTTGTAAATGCATTTTGCATTCTGGTATTCACGGTATTCACAGGGTATTCGCATTCCATGATTTTTGCTTGTACTTGAGGTTTTTGTGGTTTTCGGCATTTTTATCGCGACATTGGCAAACAATTTTCGTACGCGCTCCACTTGCTATGCCCGACGTCGCCTCCCCCCTCTCCCCAGCCACTCCCCCCCTCTGGCCATCGCCCACTGTCCAGCTGCTTGTCCACGGCTTTGACGTTCGTTCGCTGTGTTTTACGTGTTTCGCAAGTTAAGCCAAGCTATATAACATAACAACAACAACAACTGCTACTATTGCTAGTAAGAGGAAGAGAAGTAAACGAAACATACAACAACTGGAATTAAAACAATACCGTCAAAAAGAAGAAGACAACGAAATCGAAGCATATTCAAAGCAGAAACCGAAAGCGAGTCGAAGAAGCGACGCGACGCGACGCGACGAAACGTCAAAAGAAAGCAGCAGAAAACAGAACGCGTAATAAAAACAAAAGGCCACAACACACACAAGAAATGTAGACAACAACAATAAAAAGGGGGGCAAAAAGCCGAAGAGTCGGCTTTATTATACTCGAGGCATTCCCATACATATTATTTAGCGTACTCGTATATTAAATGCAACCATAAAATTGGCACACGCAGCAACCAAAACTACAGCCACAAAAGACCCCGCACATGACACCAGCCAAGACAAGTCAAGTTGTTACTCGATTGGAAACTGTTTAGCCTTGCTCAACAATTTGAAACTTGAGAAAATCTACTCTGCAATTACCAAAAAGCATTCGCACACACACACACACACACACACGCATTCTGTTGGCCCCAAATTCTAATGCCAAGTAAAACAAGAAATCCAAAACAAGTTATTAAGAACCTCCAGCAAAAGTCAAGAATATTTCAATTGCAAATGTTAAACAAAGAAGCCCCATTAATTAAAATATTTAGCAAAAATATTTGTTCACAATATATTCTTGTTAAATTCAGCAAGCAGGTTTTTTGCTATATTTTATTTACAACCTATCTAAATGAAGATTGCGATACAATTTGTTGATTGGCGCATAGCAAACAAATGCCAGCGTCATTTTCATTTTTTTTTTTTATTTATTTTCTATTCATTTTATGCTACAGAGAAGAAACAAGATGTAATATGTCTTTGTTGATTGTGCAAGCTTTGCAACATTTTTGCGGCACGATGCAGTCAGCAAAATGCAACTTAATTGAACTGTTGTTGGTTGCACCAATCACCACAATCCAAATTGACCACGCAAGCTAGCACAATGCTGATGACATTGTGGTTTTGTTGCCACAATGCAAAGGTTAAAATCCACTCAACAATTTGCCAGCCTGATTTGAATTTAAATTTCCGTTGGACTACCTTTCGAATACAAAAGTGTTTCGTGTACCAATCAATCATTGAATTTGAATTTGGCGCGCTTTAATGAATTTTTGAACAGCGAGCGTGTCGTAGCAGGCAGCTTTGTGGGGAGTGCGCACAGCTGAGTGTCAGTGTGGCGCTGCCGCTGCTCAACACTGTAGAGAGCGGGCCGCACGCAAACTGTCACCAAACTGTCAAGTACGCGCCATGTTTTTGCTCACGCACGCATTGCAGTAGAAAGAAGAAGCACGTGCTAGCCGAAATAATCAGTCAAAGAAAGCAAACAAATTGCATTTTGTGTTGCAAACACGCACGCACACACACGGACGCGGCAACAAACACACACAAGCACGCAGCAGACAGCAGCTGGCCAACACACGCAGTGTACAAATTGTGGGAGCCGTGAAAGCCGCAACTAAAAAACGCCAACAAAAAAACAAAACGGTAATAATAAAGCCGAAAAGGCCAAGCGAACAACAACAACATAAATAACAAAAAGTGAAGAAGAAGCAGCAGCGCACGCCGCGCTACAATAACACACACACACACACACACACACAGACACGCACACGCTGAGGGTGAAAAAAAAAATTGCAGCGCAGACTCACACTCGCACGCACACACACACATGCATAGTAGCGAGTGGGCAATCCCCGCCCCGCGCCCCGCCCCTCACCACCCCCTTGGGGTCGTCGAGTGATTGCCATTTAACCAACAAAACCGCGTGGTCTTGTTTTTTTTGAAAATTGCACTTTGCCAGTGTTGTGATCTGATCCAATTGCACATTTGCCTCCACTTTCCAGCACTGTAATTGACCCCGTGCATCATCATGGTGCCCATCGGAGCCGTGCACACGGGACATCCCGGCGTGGTGCATCAACAGCAGCAGCAGCAACAGCAGCAGCAACAACAGCAGCAGCAACAGCAGCAGCAGCAGCAACAACAGCAGCTGCCACAGGCGATGCCAACGCCGCCCAGCGGTCCAAACACGCTGACGCCCAGCTCGGCATCGTCGACCTCGTCGAACACAGCGTCGTCCAACAAGAGCTCGATGTCCGTCAAGCCCAACTACACGCTCAAGTTCACGCTCGCCGGCCACACCAAAGCCGTCTCAGCGGTCAAGTTCAGTCCCAACGGCGAATGGTTGGCCAGCTCCTGTAAGCCGCTTTCTTTCTCTCTCTCTTTCGTTTGATAACTAATCAGTATCTCTGTATTCTCTTTCTAGCTGCTGACAAACTGATAAAGATCTGGGGCGCCTATGATGGCAAGTTCGAGAAAACCATATCGGGCCACAAGCTGGGCATCAGCGATGTCGCCTGGTCATCGGATTCGCGTCTTCTGGTCAGCGGCAGCGACGACAAAACCCTCAAGGTGTGGGAGCTGAGCACGGGCAAGAGCCTGAAGACGCTGAAGGGGCACAGCAACTATGTGTTTTGCTGCAATTTCAATCCGCAATCCAATCTGATTGTCTCCGGTAGTTTCGATGAGAGCGTACGCATTTGGGATGTGCGCACCGGCAAATGCCTGAAGACGCTGCCCGCCCACTCGGATCCGGTGTCGGCGGTGCATTTCAATCGCGACGGTTCGCTGATTGTCAGCAGCAGCTATGATGGACTGTGTCGAATCTGGGACACGGCTAGCGGACAGTGCTTGAAGACGCTGATCGATGATGACAATCCGCCCGTTAGCTTTGTCAAGTTCTCGCCAAACGGCAAATACATTTTGGCCGCCACGCTCGACAATACGCTCAAGCTGTGGGACTACTCCAAGGGCAAATGCCTCAAGACTTACACGGGCCACAAGAATGAGAAGTATTGCATATTTGCCAATTTCTCGGTCACGGGCGGCAAGGTACGTTCATCTTTTACAGTGTATTTTTCTTCGTTATGTCAGGACACAAACCGTAGCTTGTACTACGCAGACACGAGCCCAATTCAATACTTATTTCGTTCTCTGACTTGCAGTGGATCGTCAGCGGCAGCGAGGACAATATGGTCTACATTTGGAATCTACAGAGCAAGGAAGTTGTACAAAAGCTGCAGGGACACACGGACACAGTGCTCTGCACCGCCTGCCATCCCACGGAAAACATCATCGCCTCTGCTGCGCTCGAGAATGACAAGACCATAAAGCTGTGGAAGTCGGATACATAGAGAGCTGCTGCTGGTCGCCATCAAACCAACAACCAACAAAACAAACAAACACATCAACAACAAGCCCCTCCCCCAAAGCCTCCCATACACCATCTCCAATCTCCCAGCCATCATCCTCCTCTCTCCCATCATACAAATCACACACACATATACATTTCTTTGATAATCTTACTTTAAAATTACCAACTACTTTTAAAACAAACTTTTTTTTTTGTCTTTAAATGGTTAAACAAAAAGAAACTAATCTTAAAGAACAACAAAAAACAACAACAACACAATTGTTCAGAAACAAACATTCGAAGAAAGAATTGCAAGAAACTCCGCAAAAGAGTTTCTGCTGCATTATAATTTAAAATATTTATTAGCTAAATGTATTGGCCACTAAACAAAATAAAACCTAAAAAAAATCCTTCAATTTTTATATATTTTGATCACATTCAAAACAACTTAAGCATAAGCGACACACACACACACACATACTACATAAAAAACATAAAAATTTGAGCAACCAGCGTGCAAGAAAATGTAAATTTAAAATAAATGAAAAAAAAACAACATAATTTGTTTGGTTCAATTGACGAGTTAGTTAATTGCTAATTTATTTAATTTTATTGTAAGTTTTTCTGTCCATACAATGTGTCCGGCTGCAAAATTAGCTCTTAGATACATTTATCAATTAATACAATTGTAAAAACGCTTTGTACGTATTTCAAACTGCGCGGCAAGCCCAGTGTTGGTAAATGCTCGTGCCCAATATGTCGCCGAGTGCATTGCTCCAAGTGTGACCATTAATGCTACAATTTATTATTATTTGTTGTTAAGCCGCATAGCACATACGTCTGATGTGTTATTTGACTAAAAAATATGGCAAGCGAAAAAACCAATTCAAAAATTGATGTTTTTAAAAGACATTTCTTAAAAATACTAAAATACCAACTTTTGGCATTGTGCGTACAAATGTAGCAGCCCCAAAAGGGTTTATTTGCAAATGGAAATGTTGGTCACACTCAATCGTTAATAAATTATTTGGAAGTGCATTCCATTTTGGCAATTCAATCGAATTTTTATCCCGTATTTTGTGTTGTGTTTTCCCCACATAAATAAATCAATATGGTAAGTTGGCTGCAATTTGCAATTGCAATTGGTTTATAACATGTGTGTGTGTTGAATGCGCAAAATGCAGTGGTAATTAACATGTTTTTTCGTGTTTTTGTTATTGCAGGCAGCTTACACCGAGGATCAGTTGGCTGGTGAGTGTTGTGTGCGTGTGAGTGTGTGTGTGAGTGAGTGGGTGTTGGTTTGGTAGCGGGTAAGAAGAGTTCAGAGAGTGCCAACTCAACAACAACAACAACAACTGTCAAATCGTCGGCCTACAAAGCAACAACAAGAACACCACAAGCAAGCATTTATTTGTGTATACGTGTGTCAACCATTTGCATGTTCTCTTTGTGTAGGAATGCCAGTATGTCTGCGTGTGTGTGTGTGCGTGAGTAATGTGCAAATGTGTTGATGTGCTGGCATGCGTGAGAGTATGCGTATGTGTGTGTGTGTGTTACACATCTTCGTATGCGGCGCATGAATCATTGATAAAATAAAAACGCGATGAAACGCGACAACAACGAAAGCAGCCATACAATGAATATGACTCACTCGGCGAACGACCGCGAGAAATGAAAGCTAAACTGTTTGTTTTCAAGGAGATGCGAATCAACTTGCAACAGGCAACTTGCAACTTGCCACAGGACTCGCGATGCGGCACTCAACACGCTTGCTCGGCTCGGCGGCAACTGCCTCAAAACAGCAGCCCAAAAAATGCATTTCGGCATTCGGCATTTTCGAATTTTGGCATTGTCAAGTTGCCGCTTTGGCTTCGCCTTTTAAGGCCGCCTTTTGTGGGTCAAATGCAACAACAACAACAACGACCGCAAGCCACGCCCCTTCGTCGCCGCCCCCGGTCGATCTTTACGCAATCGCTGAATTTCTGCCAACTTTAGAGCTGTGATAACTTAATCAAGAACTATTCAATCGCTTGTCGCCGATAAGCAGATGTTGTTGTTGTTGTTGCTCTTGTTGTTGTTACCCTCGCTGTTGCTGTTGTTGTTGTAGTTGTTGCTGCAGTGACGTCAGCTGACCGCATTGAACGTATTGATTCAGCTGCACGTACAAAAAACGCACAACGTCGTCGGCTCGACACTCGATTGCCTAAAATGGGCAAAATGCTGTTGTTATGTTTCTGCCACACCCGGCACCCAAAGCGCACGCCGGCTATTTCAGCTCAGTGCAAAATATGCAACAGCCAGCAAATAAATGAACAGCAGAATGTCGTTAAATGCAAGCTGTTAAGCTGCCACAACAATCAGAATACACCTTTTTTCGGATTTCATAAGTTAAAATTAAATTCAAAATGATTTTTTTTTTTTTTTTGCTTATACAATATACACTTTACAATATATACTTTTGTCTCTCGTCTGTCCATTGCTTTAAGTTCATCTCTCTCAAAAACTATAAGTTCTAGAGCCATCGAACTTATTAAATCGCTGATTATTGTTGCGCACAGCTGTAGTTTGTTTTAAAATTATTCTGTTTCAACTTTAGTAATCGATAAAATAAAAGAAACAAATTTAGATATTGTGGTTTTAAAGTTCAACAACTGAATTTAAAAATACAAATTAATTGTGGTTGCTTAAAGATCGAAATGCACATTATTTAAGCAAGATATGTTATGAATTGCATATATCATGTCCTTATAAGATTTTCAAGAAATTTATTTATTTAACTACGCCAACGTGAAATGAAAATCATAAGTAATCATGAACTTTCATTTTATTTAGTTTTCCTGAGAAACAATAAATCTAAAGTTTCATAAGTCAATTAATCATATCTTTTCAAAATGAAATTATATTCATTAGCTTGTCATTTTAATAACTTACATTAATTACACTTTTTCTGGAAATGTTGTTCACAAAATATGACTAGCGGGTATTTTGTCGTCGTTCACACTCGATTGTAGCTTTGGCCACTTTGGTTTTTAATGCCATTTTTGGGCTGTTGCAAGCGCGCGTGATAACAACAGACAGCAACAGTTGCTGCTGTGGCATGCTGTGCAATCTGTTGAAGCCAAGTTAAAGTCTCAGTAGCTGGCAAACAGTTCAAGCACATCGATCAGTTCATCATGTATTATTATACGGCCCACGTCAAGCCCACATTCACCACGCTGGAAGGTTGTCCAGCCACCACCCACAACCCCCAGCAAAATTACTAATTGCATTTTACCCGCTCGATTTGTGTTGCAGAATTCCAGGAGGCTTTCAATCTGTTCGACAACCGCGGCGATGGCAAGATCCAGCTCAGCCAGGTGGGCGAATGTTTGCGTGCTCTGGGCCAGAATCCCACCGAGTCGGACGTGAAGAAGTGCACACATCAGCTGAAGCCCGACGAACGCATCTCGTTCGAGGTCTTTCTGCCCATATATCAGGCCATATCGAAGGCTCGTTCCGGCGACACAGCCGACGATTTCATTGAGGGATTGCGTCACTTCGATAAGGATGCCAGCGGCTACATTTCGTCCGCTGAGCTTCGCCATCTGTTGACCACGCTGGGCGAGAAGTTGACCGACGAGGAGGTGGAACAGCTGTTGGCCAACATGGAGGATCAGCAGGGCAACATCAACTACGAGGAGTTTGTGCGCATGGTGATGAGCGGTTAAACCGAAATGCCCCCAAATCCAACTGCAACAAAAATATCAACAACAACAACAATAATAACAACATCAACAATAAGAATGCCATGCTAGCTAGCCGTTCATTCCGCCAACTCCAATTCCAAGATTCCACTTTATTTAAGTACAACAATTTGTCCTTTTTACCCCAATCAACATAAAATGGGTTTGTCTCTGAGCCACAAATTAGATGCATTTCGTGGGATGCGTGCGGCTTAATGGGCAAATAGCATATATAATTCCATCTAAAGACACCAACAGTATGAACACCTTTTAGCGCGACTAACACACACACACACACACACATACACATACAAACACACAATAATTAACAGGGTATTTTGTCGAAATCCCGAGTCGCGTGGTTAACTTTGCGTATTATTCTAAAAGCGAAGAAAATGAATGAAAATTGTATCGAGTTTCGGATTGAAAAGAAAGAATATAACAACTTTTGTATACTCCAACCTTACACCATACATTATACATTACAAGCAAAAACATACCTAGAAAATGGGACTCCAACGTCACCAAAAAGTATTTCGAAATTAATGTTTTGATATATGTGCGAGTGTATCGAGCGTATAATGGAACTTTAATATTAATGCGCATTTTGAAGTTTTTACATGTTTTTTTTTTTAAATAATTTAATAATTGTATTTAATGAATAAAACAAATGAAAGTAGATCTTTTTACAAAAGAAACGTACTTAAAAAGTTATTAAAAACAAATGAAACCCAAAATCGAGCTGTGTTTTTCTTTATTGCGCGGGTAACAGACTTTCGTTTTGAACTTGAGCGCGCAACGTGTGCGCGATTGTCATAGCAGTCAGCTTCATGACGCATACGTATTAATCGATAAGTTAATGTGCAGATTATCGAAATGTGTAAAACAAACTAATAAATAAATAAGCATTAAATTAAATGTAATTTCTTGTATTTAAATATATGTAAATAAATCATTTTAATAGTTGCCTTGTCAATATTATTATATTTTGCCGTGCCAAATGTGCGCTTTTCGGGTTGCGCGCTGTTGGTCACACTGCTCAGGTCAGCGCATACAAATAAACAAAAGCAAAAATGCAGCATTTAATTTAAGCTTTAAGCCACAGTTACAGTGCTAAACTGCATTCCCTAATTAGTTGCAATTGAGTTGCGCTTCTCTTCCGCTCTGCCTCTCTCCCGTTTGTTTGTCATGTCGAAAGCAGCAGCAGGAACCGTGGCCATATTGCCTGGCGGCAGCGGAGGCGTCGAGCCGAGTTCGCCCGTTCAGAAGGTGTGGAAGCCCGAACGTAAGTAATCAGTGAGATTATGTAGTGACTAAATGATTAATGGTGCTGGGTGTCAGTGTATAAGATACAATTGGACGCACCTGCGCCGCATCCGATGCGCTGCCAGCGCACGCACAGCACAGCCGAAGCGCTCGAGGACAACAATCAGGCGGTCCGCTTGTATGGCAGCGAATACCACGGCATCATGGGACATCTGGAGGCCGAGCAGCTGCTCTCGAATGCCAGCGACGGTAGCTATCTGGTGCGCCGCAGCCCCAAGACGGACGGCTATCACACGTTGAGCGTGCGCTTCAATAAACGCACCAAGCACTACAAGGTCTTCTTCAAGGCGGGTCACGGCCACTATTTGCGGGAGCAGGACAAACACTACGAGACGGTGCACGAGATGGTGGCCGATGGACTCATCAACTTCCACATGCAGCTGCACGCCAGCCCCATCATACAGCAGATCAATCAGCAAACCAAAAACTGCTACCAGCAGAGTCCCTACATGACTTTGAATCGTCGCAAGCTGCGCGCGCTCTCCAATGAGCTGGGCGGCAAGGCAGCCCCTGCAGCTGTTGCTGTGGATGATTGCGACGCCAGCGTGACGCTGGAGACACTGGTGGTCAGCAGTCAGCAGCCACAGGCGCCGCAACAACACCAACAGCATCAACATCAGCAGCAGCTGCCGCAGACTGTGGATCCCATGCCGCTGATCTATGAGAAGCCGCACAACTTCAAGGTGCACACGTTCAAGGGGCTGAACTGGTGCGAGTTCTGCGCGAACTTCCTGTGGGGCTTCACCGCGCAGGGCGTCAAGTGCGAGGCGTGCGGCTTCATGGCGCACAACAAATGCTCGGAGCTGGTGCCGCCCAAGTGTGTGCCGGACCTGAAGTGCATACGCGGCGTCTTTGGCACGGATCTGACCACCATGGTGCAGCTGCATCAGTGCCACATTCCCTTCGTGGTGCGGCGCTGTGTCGAGGAGGTCGAGGCTCGGGGCATGCTGCAGGAGGGCATCTATCGCGTCTCGGGCTTTGCCGATGAAATCGATGCCCTGAAGCTGGCGCTGGATCGCGATGGTGACAAAACGGACATGTCCGAGGCCAGCTACGGCAACGTCAACGTTATCGCGGGCACCTTGAAGCTCTATTTGCGTCTGCTGCCGGTGCCGCTGATCACCTTCCAGGCGTATCCCAGTTTTATGACCGCAGGTCGTGAGTAGCCGACTTTTGCTTGCTGCAAGTCGTATAACATGATTTCTTTGTCTCTCTTGTGCTTGCAGGCAACGCCAAGCAGACGGAACAGCTGCAGCTGATGGCGGAGGCGGCGCGTCGCTTGCCGCCAGCTCATTACAGCTGTCTGCAGTACACGCTGCAGCATCTCAAGCGGTGAGTCATCCACGCCATTTATTTTAATACCGAGCGAAAGTAGTGAACAAGTCAAATTTGTTGGATGTCAATTATAATGAATTAATTCATTCATTTTTTGTATCATAGTATCAAGTATAAATTACTACATCTGTCTTAGGACTTCGGTATATCTTAAAACTACCCTTTCAGCCTATATTTGAGTGGATATTTTTATTCACTCTCGAGTTTTATTTGAGCGCAAATAATTGACATCATAAATTATTACTTTTTATTTTAATTTTGAACACATTGAACACCAAAGCATAAGCATTCTATGATTTTTTTATACCCGCTACCCATAGGGTAAAAGGGTATTATAACTTAGTGCCAACAGAAAATGTATGTAACAGGCAGAAGGAGGCATCTCCGACCCCACAAAGTATATATATTCTTGATCAGTGTCAACAGCCGAGACGATATAGCCATGTCCGTCTGTCCGTCTGTCCGTCTGTATGAACACCTGGATCTCAGAGACTATAAAAGCTAGAGCTACCAAATTTGGGGACAGTACTCCTATAGGTCCTACGCAGGTCAAGTTTATTTCAAAAGTTGGATGCCACGCCCCTTTCCGCCCCCAAAAGTCTGTAAAAGCCGTAATAATAGACCTAGAGCATTGAATTTTAATATGCATAATAATATTTATATTCTCAATGATTCCTGTGAATTTGGTTGAGATCGAATGAAAAACAAGGAAGTTATTAAAGAATCAATTTTCTATGCAAAATTCACTTGCAGCTGCCCGCGCTTTGTTTGTTTAGTTGACAGTGTGACCAAAACGGTGTTGTGATTTTTACCCGCTATTTTCAAATATATACAAAAAACTAATTTTAGTATATTTGGTATATTTTTTGTTAATATATCATTTAAATTTTTTGTTTTCTCTCGAAATGGGTTGCGGGTATCATACGGTCGAGCACTCTCGACTGTAGCTTTCTTACTTGTTTAAATATAGATTATTTATTTATTTGAAATAGTTAAAACTAGTACATAAGTTACTTAGGTTACTTAGGCGTACAGCTAGTATTAGAGTTTATAGAATATATTAAATAAATAGAAGAAAAGAGCAAATATGTAGATATTGATATTTACAAAGAATAGAGTTTACTTACATATGTATATCTAATCTGTAAATTGTATAATTTGCATTTTGATAGTGTTGCCTCCCATTACGCCGTTAACAAGATGAACGAGCACAATCTGGCGACTGTGTTTGCGCCCACGCTGATTGCCACGCCCCAGCACATGACGAATCTCACGGAGGAGATCTTTATGCTCTCCTCGCTGATCACGCACTGCGAGACGATCTTCGCGGGCACCGGCAGCTCCTCGAACTCCCCTTCGTAAAACGCAGCCGTCGTCGGTCGTCGAAAACATTTACCAGTGAGCGAGATGGCAATCTATAGCTGACTCGCTCCCTCTCGCTGTAGCTGTCTCTCTCTATTTTATACTGTCTGCACTTCTCGCGTTCTAATTCGTTAGGCACTCAAGGCAATCCTTAATTAGTTTACATTTTAGCCAAGCATTTATTTATTTATTGTGAAAGAAACGAAAACATTTTGTCCGCATCCTTGATGCACTCACCAAAAATCTAGCTCTAAGTTTTTATATTGCAATCACATTTATATTTGTATTTATTACATATTTTTAATCGAATTATTATTGCTATTGCATTGTGAATGTCGTCGCGCCTTTCTTCCCACAAAGTACAGACCAAAAGACGTCGTTGCTGTATTTTTATTTTCGGATCGCCTTTATTTTGTTAAGTACTTTAGATTGTGAATCAAAACTGTAAAATTAGTAGCATTGAATGTTGTAAGATTAACGTACGAATTTACATAGAAACTTTTTGGAAAGATTTTGTACATTTCAATTAGAATATACAAGAAATGAAATTACATTAAATTAAGCAATTTATTTGTAACCGAAATTACTTTTGGCCAAGGGCAGCTGTAATATTTGCATATCAATGGAGACATTTTCAACATTTTCCTTTAGGACGAATCGGAACTTTGGAGTAACTGGGTAAGTTTTTGCCATCTAGTAACTTTGGTATCCACTGTCTATTTGATTTATTATATTCAGTTCCAAAATTTTGAAGTCAACTTAAAGGCACATTTTGCTTTTGTTCTTGCAGTAGCGATTGAAGATGAGTAGCGCCGTCAACGCGAATTTGATGCCGAAGCCCGTGCAGAAGCCGAGGCAGAGACTGGTTCGGAGGTTGGTTCGGAAGCCGCTGCAGAATTCGGAGCAAATGGTAGTGCAGAAACCATCACAGAAGCTGGTGCAGAACGAATCGAAATGCGAGCAGCCGGAAGAAGAGAAACAGAAACAGAAACAGACGGCGCTCAAGGAGCAGCCGCATCAGGGCGACAGCCAGCTGGTAAACAGTTTCTGGACGTGCGACGAGCTAATGGAATGCCTGCCCCAGGTGCGGCAGCTGCGTCAGATCTTCGATCTGTTCGTGCGGCTGAGCGGCTGCAATTCCATCGATGTGCTGAAGGTGCCCGAATGCCTGCATGCGATGGGATTGCGTTCTGGCGACGCCACTCTGAGGGCTTCCCTGGGCGAGCGTTTGCAGCACTTTCCGCTGGACAAGCCGCCGACGCGGGTCAGCTTCGAGCTGGTCCTGATGCTGTACAGCGAGCTGGCCGATGAGGTGCCCACGGCATCGGTGATGGTCAACGGCATCCGGTCATGCGATGGCCAGAGCACGGGAGTGTTGCCGCTTGCCAAGATACGACGCATGCTCACCTCGCTGGGGCGACGACTGACGACCGAGTCGAAGATCTGTGAGCAGCTCGAGGCGCTGAAGGACGACAAGGGCAATGTGAACTATGTGCTGCTGATGGAGACAATGTTCGCGGCCGACATGCAGGCCGTCCACAAGCTGAGGGAGGTGCGACTCTATCTGGATGCTGTCGGCAAGAACGCCAGCCACATGGACATGCACAAGCGGGACGAGTTCATTGCGACGCTGCGTCACTTGGACCCCAATTGCAGCGGTTACATTGCCGCCGATCAACTGATTCAGCTCCTCAATGCGAACGGAGATCGCTTCACAATCGCCGAACTTGCCACACTGACTCGCGGCATGACCAACTGCAAGAAGCAGGTTGACTATCGCCTCTTCCTGCGCCTAATTATGAATGAATAGTTACAGGCAGATTCAACATTGTAGTAGTTAAGTTTGGGATCATGTTCAAAGCAACTCAAAATGTATTATTATACACATTCTAGAAGTTTTTACGCCGTTCCCTCTGCAACATGATCCTTGCCACAAGATAAGCTTTATTTGTTACGGTTGGGTCCCAAATTAAAAAATCTATTCTATAGAATGTACAGTATCGTATTAAGTTTAAAAGGTTCGCAAAAATAAAGACGTCTTCAAATCAAAAGAATCTGGTTATATTATTGTAAAGCAAGCGATTGCTTTATATGGTGGGCAACAGTTGGCGTGTCGCAACGATGCTTTTGTATCTTTAAGATACTTTTGAATCTCTGAGAAACTTTTGTATCTTGCAAAGTTGCAAATTTTTGCGGTTTTTCTTTAAAAAACATATCGCAAATTTCTACAAGGGGGGAACATGCAAAATTTGCAAAAAAATGAAAAATACTTCGTATCTCCGCCATTTGAAGGACTATCGGGATGTCCTTTAGCATGCATATAGTAATGGATACATAATAAAAAAATTTGAAATCAAAAGGACGAATATCCTTTTGCGAACAAAGTTAGAAGGACTTTTTTGCTTAGAGAAAATATGCTCTATCTCGGCCATATCCTTGCTGATCCTTACGAGTCCTGTGTCAATCGGCTCGTCTCAACAAGGACTATCAGCTGGCCAAAGGACATTCTGATAGTCCTTTTCGTTCTCGAGATATTCAGGATTTTGTCATTTTGTAACGATTTCTTAAAAATTTTTCGTCCCTAGGAAAAAAATTTTACAAGTCCAAAAATCCAAAAACTTTGCATACTTTGGGGGGCAGAATTAATTTTGTCGCAAATTTAAAATGTGAATATTTCTGAAACCACAAGGATAATTGGGATGTCCTTTGGGCGGTCGATAGCCCGGATGCTCATCTATAATCAGTATAAAAACGGCTAACGAATCTCATTTAATTAAGTCAAGA
The DNA here is from genome assembly GCA_035047365.1 of Drosophila ustulata. Classification (NCBI taxonomy): domain Eukaryota; kingdom Metazoa; phylum Arthropoda; class Insecta; order Diptera; family Drosophilidae; genus Drosophila; species Drosophila ustulata. Next base: position 12,744,225 of record JAWNPT010000080.1, read on the forward strand.
AAACAAAAATAAAATTTGAAAATCAGTCCAGAAATTTCTACAAGGGGGAGGCATGGAAAATTTGCAAAAAATTGAAAAATCCTTCGTAACTTCGTCATTTGAAGGACTATTGCGATGTCCTTTGGCATGCATTTAGTAATGGATACATAGTGAACGAATTTGAAATCAAAAGGACGAATATCCTTTTGCGAACAAAGTTAGAAGGACTTTTTTGTTTAAAGAAAATAAGCTCTATCTCGGCCATATCCTTGCTGATCCTTACGAGTCCTGTGTCAATCGACTCGTCTCAACAAGGGCTATCAGCTGGCCAAAGGACATTTTGATAGTCCTTTTTGTTCTCGAGTTATTCAGGATTTTGTTATTTTGTAAGGATGTCTTAAACTTTTTTTGACTCTCGGACAAAAATTTTACAAGTGCAAAATTGTGCGGCCTAAAAGTATGCAGCATGTTTTTAAAGGTATGCAAAACTTTTCGCTGGAAAAAATACTAAATACTGGAAAAAATACCGATAACCTTTTGATTGTCACCTATCGATAACCTGCTGATTTGAATAAAAACAACTTGCATTTTAGTTTTCATGTTTTTTTATTTATTTTGGTGGGTTTTTTGCATATCTTGGATTCGTTCCATTGGTTCTTACGGCGTAATGTGCTAAACTCGTTGGTGGGCTGCACGGCTCGCAGCTTGTGTCCTTCGCTATCACATGATTTGTACTCGAAAAGTTTATGCTTCTTGGGCGAACGTTGCGCCCAGTGTTGCATATCTTGTCCCTGCAGTATTGATGCCCCGCTGACAGCAACTGCAGCCAAAGAGGCGTCTGTAATCGGGCCTGCATCCTCCAGTTGTCGTCGCTTGATCTTTGGCTTCTTTGTGGGCAGCTTCTCTTCCAGGCTCTCAAGTTGAATAAAGCAATTGGCGCCCAGAAGCAGAGGCACATTGTTGGGGATCGGTGGGATTTCTTCCTCCGCAGGCATTGGTTGCGACTCCGGCTCAACGAATTCTGTTTGGCTCTCGATAATGGCCCTGAGTTTCTTCCAGATGTGTGTCTGCATGTGTTCGGTGATCTGCAGATCGCTGCCACCAGCGCTTTGCTGCTCGTCCAGAAAGCGCTCGCTCTTCGCCGGCACTTCGTGAGGAGCGGCAACAGTTGCAGGCAACGCAGAAAACACGTGCTTTGTTGTTGCCGGCTGCTGCTGCTGCTGGAACATCTCATTGTTGAGCAGCGTGTGGTCGGCGGCCTCCAGAAACTGACGCATTTGTGCCGCAGCCTCTTCGTCCGAATCGGAGTCGGAATCCGCTATTTCTTTTTGAATTTTGCGAGTGGCCGCAGACATGTCGACGCTGTGACAAACCAAAACAAACTGATAGCAGCTGACGATATATCGGAGTTATCGAACAATCGCAATCAGCGCTGTGTAAAGTGCTGCCCATAGCCCACAGTTGACGGCGACGGGCAGCACTGTTTGGTGGCGGCAAATTCAAACCGCCAAATTGCGTGAAATGTTATAAATAGTATTTATTTAAAAACAAAAAAAAGAAAATAAAGAAAAGCAATTTACGTGACAGAGCTGCAGAGGCCGCAGTTGCTGACGGGGCACATCCTCATCTCGACGTCCTCGCCCACACGCACCACAGCGGACATGCCGTTCTCGGAGTGCGGCGAGATGTGACAATGGAACATCCAGTAGCCCGGACTATTCGAGGTGAACTGAATGATGGTGTAGCCGAAGGCGGGCACCTGCACCGAGTCCTTCAGCGGCGCACCGCGGCCACGCCTGGCGAGCGGCGTCCGCCTGTCAATCTCTTCGATTTGTCCGATGCGCTGCTCGCCCAGCACGCCCATGCCGACCACCCTGAAAGTGTAACCATGCAGATGGATGGGATGCGCTGTGTTCGACTTGCTGGACACCACAAACTCCACGGGCTTGTTGGCCGGCACCTGGATGACATTGGAGCACTGGCAGTGCCGCGTCTTGCAGTTGAAGCCCAGCGACGCCTGCTGCGAGCTGTTGCAGAAGAGTTGGCCGATGCCCAGATTGCGGGTCTGCAGAAACGACAGCTTGGGCATGCTGAACGTGATGTCGTCCATCTGGAAGCGGAAGCCCTCGCCGCGCAGCTCCCAGGCATTCATGCTGGTGTAGTAGGTAACGGCGGGCGTCAACGCCGGCTCGATGTGCCGTGCATTGAGGCTGACCAGCGAGATGCTCTGCTCGGCGTCGTCGCCCAGCTCGTTGAGCACGATGCCCGGCGCATCGTAGGCATAGCTGAGCGTGTGCGTGTCGAGGGCGTGTGTGTCCGCGTCCTGGTAGTGCAGCACGGCCTCCTGATGCAGCTGGTTGCGGGCACAGAAGCTGTAGCCCTTGACGCGCAGCCAGTAGTTGGCCACCGGCTGGTTGGCGTGCAGCACAAAGTCGAAGCGTTCGGCGGCGTGCAGCATGATCCTCTGGACGGCGACGGGTTCGATGTCGTTGCCATCGCTGGCGATCACCACCAGGTCGTGATTGTCGACGCTCAGGCTCACCGGGCAGTTGGAGACGCCGTTGAAGATGACCCGGAAGCGATAGCGACCGCCCCGAATGACGCCAAAGTGCGCGTAGAGCGTCGGCTTCGCCTTGCTGTCCTTCTTCATGTTGCGGCCCCGCCCGTTGATCAGTATGTTCTCCGCCACGCTCTCGTCAAAGTTGTGCACCCAGTCCTGTATCATGATCACGTGCTCCGACCTGTCGAAGTCGTAGAGCTGCGCATGCGGATTGAGCTTGGCCGGCTGGCGCACAATCAGCGGCCCGGCCAGCCCGAAGGCGCGCTGGTGCTCGGTGTGGCTGTGCCACCAGTTGGTGCCCGCGTGGTCCACCTCGAAGCGGTAGCGGAACGCCTGGCCGGGCTCGATGGGATACTGGGTGACGTGCGGCACGCCGTCCATGTGCGGCGTCGAGCGCTGGTGGATGCCGTGCCAGTGGATCGTCGTCGTCTCGTGCATGCTGTTGATGACGTCCGCCACGATCGTGTCGCCGTAGCACACCTCGATCGACTGGCCCGGCAGCTGCCCGTTCGCCACCATGATGGGCGACTCCAAGCCATCCGCATACTTGCAGTCGTCGGTGAGGCGCGGCTCCAGCTCGGCCAGCTTCAGCGCGTCGATGTACTCGCGTCCGTTGAGCTTGAAGCGGTACTTGGACTGCAGGTAGCGCTTGCAGGTCTCCGACATGGTGTCGTCGTAGTGCACCACCATGTAGTAGTAGCAGGTCATCGGCTGCTGCTCGAGGCAGTCGCGCTTGCAGGGATGCCGCAGGTCCTTGTCCGCGTAGCGCCACTGCGACGACTCGCTGGAGCTGCTCGAGAGCTGCGGGTACAGCTGGCTGATGCTCTCGTACTTGCTCACAATCCGCTTGCCGTGCGCATCTGCAAAGGGTGGAGAACATGATTAGCAAATGGCAGCAAGTTGGCAGGCCGCAGGCGGCGACGAGTGGACAGCACACCTTGAATGCCGTCGATCTGCACAATAATCAGACTGCCAATCAACAGAAAACTCGACTTCACTAGGCTAATATGCATATTTTGGAAAACTCCTTGACTCGTGGAAGGAGGAAGGCCAAAATCAAACTGTTGTCAAATTTCCGCTGTCGGTTACCTTTTTGTGTGAAATCTAGTTACGAGAAATTCGAGAAAATTGCCTAGAATTCGCTTGTTCGCATTCGCTGCTTGGCCTTGTCGAACACGTCGTAATGGTTAATTGAAGATTGTTCGCAATCAATCGACTTCGAGATACACTGACGATAGAATAAACAAAATTCTAATTTGCAATCGCAGCGCTGCTTCTTTGAGTCTGTCTTCATTCTGTCTGATTCATTCATCAGTTAGTTAGGGGAATTATTTGCCTCTTTTATTTTGCTTTCCTTTTGGCATTTCGCCTTGGCCCATAAATGCCATTGTTGACGTAGCAACGAATGAGTTTTTTTTCATCACTTTCGAAGCAAATGAGTTGCATAATTTGAACAGCATAATTGTTTAGCCTACAAACAAACAACAAAAATAATGACGATTAGTTTTGTATTTTTCCAAATTAAATGCTTATCTTTCTGCAATTATTGAAACGGCTGCAAAAATTCTCGGGGCGATTTTTTGTATGTTCGCTGTGTTGTTGCTGTGCTTTTAAATTTGAATTTGAACGACCAGTGTTGCACAACGCCGCAGCACAAACGGCTTGCAGTGCTGCCAATGCTGCTGAAGATGAGTTGATCTTGTTTAATGCTCATTTCTTTCGCACACTTTGCTCCCACTTCACTTTCCCTCCACCCAACAGCAGTTTTTGTTTATATTGCAGCTTTATCTATTGATAAGCGCCGCAGCAGCAACAACAACAAGCATAACTTCTTCGCTGGGTGGCTAATCAAAATGCTCGATGTGCTCGCACTTTGTGTGAGTGTGTGTGTGTGTGTACTAAGATTGCAGGTGTATGTGTGTGTGTGTGCAAACCAAGCCTAATAAGAACATTGTACTGAATTAGAATTTCGATTTCATTTATTTTTATCACATCGCCGCAGTTGCGTTTGTTTTGTTTTTTGTTGTTGTTGTTTATGAGTGGCTGCTCTAGGCGGGGCCTGCGGTCCAACGAGATTGTCGATTATGCAAAGAGCGACAAGTAAAAAAAAGAAATAGCAAAGGAAAAAAGAAAACAAAAACAAGTACGTCGCAGCAGTGCAACAAAACATTGGCACACACTGAAAGATAGCTGCAAATACATAGCGGTAAAAATACACATAAAAACAAGTTTGAACGGCGTCGTCGACTTTGGCAGCTTGCGGCGTGTCATGAGCTTCATTAGGCATTTCATACTGCAGTCGAGCAGACGCCGTCCACCAGCAGCAGCAGCTCCTTGTCTTCAACGCCACCCACTCAACAACAACAACAACAACATCAACGCATTTAGCACAGCAGCAGCAACAACAATAACAGCGAGAGCCGTTACTAGCAAAGGTAAGAAGGGTGGCAACGCTGCAGTCAAGTGTTGCCAACATTGGCTTATTTCACAATAACAATTATTTTTGCGTACGCACCATGACAGGAGGAGTAAGCAGCACAGCAGATAGCGCATCGACAATGGACACTTCAGTGCATTCGGCGGGCATTGCCGAGGTCCATGATGTGCCCATGGAGGTGATCAAGCGACCCATTCCCTCCGTGCTCGACGAGCAGAAAGTCCAATCGCTGATGGACACCATCAAGGTGCTTTTTTGATTTCACTTTTTTCCCATCCACTCTCTCCCAATTAATTTATCGCTTGCATTCGATCGACAGGCGGAGACGGGGGCGCAGCAGGACGTGCCGCCGGTTGACATCTTGTGGATAACGGGCATCAACGGCGGCAATTATTACTTCAGCTTCGGAGGCTGCCATCGCTTCGAGGCGCACAAGCGCTTGAATCGCCCGACCATAAAGGCGAAACTAGTCCGATCCACTTTGGGCGATCTCTATCACTACATGGGCTCCAGTGCGCCCACCCAGTTGCTTTAGTAGCCTCTTTTGTTTTTAACACCGTTTTGTGCAATTGTTATGACCTTTTTTATAAATACATACATTTCGTTTTCCAATCATTTCTTTTGCTGGAGTGCAGGCAGTGTTGTAAGCTGCGCTTGCCTTATCGATTATCGATCAGTCATCAGAACGCATTAATTTAAATAGTTCCTGTCTCGTCAACACAATTAAGTTCAGTCCAGAAATAAGTTCTTATTACATTTTTGTTGTTGTTATCTTTTGTATGTAAACAAGAGTTTCGTTGAACACATTCTGCTTGCTGCGGCTGCAAAACAGTGTTGCGACACTAACCAAAGAACACATAGATGTGTCAAATGGCGAAAAAAGTGATTTCACTTGAAACAGCATTATTAGCACCCCAAGCGAATACAACAACCGCTGAGTGCACGGCTGATTTCGAATTTCGAACATCAGAAGCAGTGCACAGCGAACAGCATCGAATTTACTTCAGTCGCGGATCGACTGCGGAACGATGAGCACGGGTGTATTTCGTTGCGCTGTGCTATCGTTTCTATGTATGCGTGTGTGTATGTACACGTTGACGCATATGAGTATGCGTGTGCATATGAAGTTTTGCAACTGCGCGACAAGCGGCTAGCGCAAGTCGTTTTTGTTCTTCCGAGACGAAAGTCTTGAGAACGAAGATGACTTTTATTGCTCGTGTCATACTAGCTTGCCACTTAGCGAAATTTTTACAAGGATTGCGTTGGCTCTGATGGTAGAGTGTTGCTCTGATTTGCATTTGATTGCGAGTACGATCCCCGGGAAAGTTGCCATTATTATTATTATTATTACAATTAATTGTTTTTTATATACTATTTTATAAATTTTGTTAGATTATTTGAGCAGTAGTTTTTCTTTTAAATTAAATCTTAACCAATTTTAATTATGATGTGATTAAAAAGTTTAGATTTTGAAATATCTAATAGTTAATTGTGTTTCAAAATAATATTTTTTAATTCAATTTAATTTGATAGTGTCTTAACTGTTAGTAGCATAAATTTTAATAAATGTTTATTAACAATACTTTTCAGGAACTTTAAAATCAGAGCAACACTCTACCATCAGAGCCAACGCAATCCTTGTAAAAATTTCGCTAAGTGGCAAGCTAGTATGACACGAGCAATAAAAGTCATCTTCGTTCTCAAGACTTTCGTCTCGGAAGAACAAAAACGACTTGCGCTAGCCGCTTGTCGCGCAGTTGCAAAACTTCATATGCACACGCATACTCATATGCGTCAACGTGTACATACACACACGCATACATAGAAACGATAGCACAGCGCAACGAAATACACCCGTGCTCATCGTTCCGCAGTCGATCCGCGACTGAAGTAAATTCGATGCTGTTCGCTGTGCACTGCTTCTGATGTTCGAAATTCGAAATCAGCCGTGCACTCAGCGGTTGTTGTATTCGCTTGGGGTGCTAATAATGCTGTTTCAAGTGAAATCACTTTTTTCGCCATTTGACACATCTATGTGTTCTTTGGTTAGTGGTTGCGAGCTACAAATATTTATCGAGATTGTGCTTCCATAAATAGTGCATAGATGGCGCCAGTGTGTCAATTTCAAGCCATTTAGATTCGAAAGATCTTAAAGTGAATGATTGTGAGTTTACTAAAGAAAGTACGAGTTGCAGGCATCTCGTATGCGTACAATATAGAAAATACTTAATTAAGCCATCTGTTTTACCAAAGAAAGGGCGACCGCTCGCGCAGAATCCGCAGACCGTAGCGCTGCCATTCGCGCTGCGTGATCCAGAGTTCGCGCGCGCTCTCCAGCACGGACATGATGGCGGCGCCCTTCCACGCGACCATGCCCACATCCATGCCCTTGGTGAAGACGTTCACCTCGACGCCGGGCGGCACCTGCTGGCTGATGCGCTGCTCCAGCCAGGCGGCAAGGCCGCGCAGCTTGGCGCTGCTGCCGACCAAAAGAATGGCGCCGAACATCTTGCGTCGCGTCTCGTAGCTGAGGCAGCGTCCCACCGCCCGGATGACAGCCTGATCCAGCGGCACCACCTGCCCACTGGCCGTGTAGAACCACGAGTTGCTGCACTTCGTCTGCTGCTGCTGGTGCTGCTGCAGCTGCTGCTGCGAGTTGCTGTTGCTGCTGACCGTGTTGTCGTCCTGGTCGACCACAATCAGCAGCTCGTCCTCGTCGTTCTGGTTGGCAGTGTGGCTGTGGCTGTGGTTGTGGCTGGGAGGGTGCAGCAACGGCTGCTGTCCGCTCTTGAGTGATGTGCCGAGCAGGGCGCCGTTGCGTCGTCCCGTCTCCTTGAGGTACTCGGCGTCGAAGCAATCCTCGCAGTCGTATTGCTGCTGCGCCGTCTGCTGCGTGTGCACGGCGCGCGTCCTGCCCGTGATGTTGAGCAGCTCGGTGTGGAAGAGGGCTAGGGGCGCCATGATCACCTCGTCGCCCAGCTGCAGCGTATAACGTAGCCACTGGCCGCGCTCGCTGCGCAGCGTGAACTGCTGCTCCTGGGCGCCGCAGACGTTCGCGTGCAGGTGGCAGAAGCGCTGCTTCAGCTCGTCCAGCAGCTGGGCGTCCGCATAGCTGCGCTCCACGCTGCACTCGCGATACGGGAAGCCGCACTTGCGCAGCAGCATCAGCAGCACCTGGTCGATGTCGCCGCCCCCGTAGTCGAGGCGGACGCGCGCGTCCAGCTGCGAGATGCCGTCCTCGATGCAGGCGATGGAGGTCTTCTGGGCGCCGATGTCCACCACGCAGCCGTAGCCGAGGCCGGCGCCGTACGTGGCCGCCACGCTGTCCTGGACGAGGAAGCAGCGCTGGAAGCCGAGTCGCTGCAGCAGCAGCGTCATCATCTCGCGCAGATGCCGCCGCACGTAGACGTCGTTCACCACCAGCACGGCGCTGTGCGTGGCCAGCTCGCGCCGCCCAATACCCAGCCGCTGCTCCAAGGCGTGCGTCCAGATGCGCTCCAGATGCGACAACGTCGCCTGCAGCGATCCTCCCTTGCCCTCATGCACGTTCAGTTCACCCCGCTGCAGCGGGAAGTGGATGTCGTAGTGGCGAGCCTGCTCTCCAGTCAAGCGCAGTATCTGCTCGTCGTAGAGCACCTCGTCAGCGTCGCTGTCCTCTTCCTCATCCTCCTCGCTGGGCGTCACCTGCTCGGCGACGCTGCTGCGATTGAAGTGCGCCAGCTGCTGAGGCGGCGTTGCCACGCGCAGCCGGTTCTGCTCGTCCACGATGCAGTGCTGCAGCATTCGGGACACCGCCAGCCGCTGCTCCTCGAACTCCGTCTGCAGCTTGGCCGCATTCAAGGCGTCCAGTTTCGGCAGCAAGCCGTCGTGATGCGGCTCATCGTCATCGCTGTTCAGTCTGTAGGCCACCGCATGCAATAGCGTCAGCGGATTGAGGTCTGCCGCGCGTCCAATGCGCAGCTGCTGCGATCCCGGGTGTATTATAATGATCTTAAGCGCCTCCAAAGGTTGTTGTTGCTGCTGCTGCTGTTGTTGATGATTGAGCGGTTGGCTGTGGGAGACGCGGCCGCTGCTCGTGCTGCTCGCTCGCGAACGCCTGCGAGCAAAGTCGCTGTTAGTGCCATTCATTCGTCACTCTGCTGGCTACTCACTGCATTGCCACATGTAAGCGAAAACGTTTAATTAGTTTTGCCGGCTTTCAATATAACTCGAGTTCACTTTAGCGCTGCACCAACTACAGCGTCCATCACTAGCATGGTATCGATTGAGCACCCATCTATCGATATATCGCAAGCCAATGTTTATTTATTTAAATATGGAGCTGACTTCATAATAATAAAATTATAATAATAAATATATTAGTTGTGTGACTTATAATTTACATTGACCATAACAACATTACTATGCACTAATTATTAAGGTATTTGCTTGCAACTGTTGTGATATTTTTGTGATAATTGCGATGGTCTCACTATTTGGTATTTATATTTGAATAGCTGCCTGCGTGCACAAGTCAACGCATAAATAAAAGCAAAAGCTGTATAAATCAATTGCGTTTTTATTTTATTCTATAAAGATGCATGTACTTACCTTCTCAAACGGGCAGTATTTAATTGTCAGTGTGACCGCTTTGACTAATTTGATGTTGCACACATTAAAAGCGAATGCTGGTCACACACTCAAAAAACGAATCACCCTGTGGAGAAGGAACGTGGAGCAATTCTTTGTTGTTAAATTCTATTAATCAGAAGCTCATTGTGAAATTCCAAAATCGTTGCTACACTAGTTTGTAGTGTAAACAAAAAATATGTCGCATTTCACATGCATCAACTGCGATGCCCGCTTCGCGAGTGCCGAGGTGCAGCGCGAACACTACAAGACCGACTGGCATCGCTACAACCTGAAGAGGCGCGTGGCGCAGTTGCCGCCAGTGGCTGCGGAGGAGTTCCAGCAGCGCGTGCTGAGCGCCCGCAGTGCGACAGAGACGGCGATGGAGGAGCAGCAGATGAGCGTCTACTGCAGCGCCTGCCGCAAGCAATTCAGCAGCCAGAAGGCGCACGACAATCACTTGAACAGCAAGAAGCACAAGGAAGCCGTTGCTACTTCCTCTGCCTCCTCCTCGTCTGCTTCTTCGTTGTGCGTGAAAAGCAGAGTCGAGCCACGCCCACATCCTGCACTGGCGGCAGCGGCGGCTGGCAAGGGTCGCCTGGCGTTCGCAGAGCGCGCCATGCAAGTCGATGACATCGACGATGATGATGACGACGCCGAGTTCGAGGATATCGAAGAGGAAGAGGTGAGTGACAATTGAGCTGACTGCCATGACACTCGCTCACTGCCCACGCATCGCTTCTCTTAGGTCGATTCCGATGAATGGGACAAGATCGCGGAGAATCCGCTGAGCGAGCGCGATTGCTTGTTCTGCTCGGAGCAGAGCGAGGATCTGGTGGCGAACCTCAAGCACATGTCCGTAGCGCATTCGTTCTTCGTGCCCGACGCCGAGTACTGCATCGACATCGAGGGCCTGATCTACTATCTGGGCGAGAAAGTGGCCAACTACTTCATCTGCCTGTGGTGCAACGATCGCGGCAAGACCTTCTACTCCCTGGACGCGGTGCGCAAGCACATGCTCGACAAGGGTCACTGCCAGATGCTGCACGAAGGCGTCGCGCTCGCCGAGTACGCCGATTACTACGACTACAGCAGCAGCTACCCCGATAACGTGAGTGCAACAGGCATCGATAGCACACACTATCGCTTACTAATCGCCCTCTCTCTGTCTCTTTCACTTGCGTGCGCAGCAAGCGGGCATGGACATCGACGCTGAGGTTGTGCCCGAGCTGCTAGATGGCGACGAGTACCAGCTGGTGCTGCCCTCTGGCGCCGTGATCGGGCACCGCTCGCTGCTGCGCTACTACAAGCAGCGACTGCATCCCGAGCGCGCGCTCGTGCCGAAGAAATCGGACCGCAGGCTGCATCGGGTGCTCAGCGAGTATCGGGCGCTCGGCTGGACGCATACGCAGCAGCAGGCGGCGGCGCGCAAGGCGAAGGACATCCACCTGATGAAGCGCGTGCAGTCCAAGTGGCAGATGCAACTGGGCACCAAGGCGAACAAGCTGCAGAAGCACTATCGTGCCCAGGTGCTGATCTGAGTCACGCGTGACACGCACAGTGAAACTTGGCGTTTTTGTTTCTCGCTTAAATTAAGCAATTTGTTTTCTTCACTTCACTTTAAACTGGAAATAAAATTAATTAAATATAACATTAAATAAAATGTACATTTGAATTTTGTTCTCGCTTAAATTAAGCAATTTGTTTTCTTCATTTCACTTTAAATAAAATTACATAATTTAAATTAAAAATTAAATAAAACGTACTTTTGATTTAGTGGTAAGTAAGAGTAGAGCGTTAATAATATTAACTTACGGCATAAATTTACGTCATTAAAACTAGGTAAAAAAAAAAAAAACTCAATGAGCGATGCGGGGCGAGTGCAAGTGCGAGCGAGACGGCAGCATGCTGAATGTGACTTAAATAAACCGATGCGAATGCGCGTGTGTGTGTGTGTGTGGGTGAATTTTTGCTAGTGTGTGTGTGTGTGTGCAATAAATAGCAGAGCGAGACACACACACACAGGGACGCATGCGTGTGTGTGTGTGTGTGTACACAAATAAGGGGGGGAAACAAAATAAGATAATGGATTTTATGCAGGCAGGTAACGCTAATGTTAATGTTAACGCTAATGTTAATGTTAATGTATAACTACAGGATTCTGTTGCTGAACACATACGCCGACCATGGGCGACGACGCGGCCGCGTCGCTGCCGGGCGCTACCGCCGTGCCTGCGGGCAGCGCTGCTGGCGACGATCCGGAGCCGGATGTCGACGCCGAGACGGGCGCCAGCTGCGGTTGCGGATGGTACAAGAGGGCCGCGTAGGAGGCGGGGCCGGAGCCGGCAGAGGCGCTGATCACACTCGAGTCCGTCATCATGAGGTGCGACGCCGCTGCCGACATGCTGCCGTAGTGATGCATGAGGTCGAGCGGCAGCGACGCCGGCGCATAGCTATGATGCTGTTGATGGGCGGCGGGCGGTGGCAGCGACGGCGGCAGCAGCAGCGGCGGAGGCGGCGGCGGCGCTGCTCCATTATGCTTGATGCTGCTAAAGTTAGGGTGGGCGCCGCTGCCAATGACGCCGACGCCGCTGCTGCGCATGCGCCCAAACGGCTGCTGGTGACCGAGACGCAGCGCAGCCGCTGCCATGGCCGCTGCCGAGGCTGGCGGCAGCGGCGGCGGCGGCATCTGCTGCTGCTGCTGCGGCGGATCGCAGTCCATCGCATGCGGATAACTGTTGTTCATGTAAATGTTACGCCGGCTGTTGTTGTTGTTGCTGATGTTGTGATTTAAGCTATTCAGACTGTTATTGTTGTTGTTGTGGTGAATGAGGCCGCTGCTCGCTGCTACTGCTGTCGCTGATGGCAGCGCAGACTGCAGACTGAGCGCCGAAAAGTTCATCGCATTCGCCGACGTTGTCGTTGTGTTGTTGTTGTTGATGATGTTGTTGTTGTTGTGATGCTGCAGCAAAATACCTGCAAAATGTAAACGCAAAACTGTTAAACTCTGGATAACAGTGGCTGCCAATAACAGCGCTGTTAAACGTTGCTTGCTTAACAGCGCCATGTTGGGTGTCTCCCTCGAACTGCAATTCTTATTTCTTTTTGTTTTTTGTTGATTATATCATAAATTTTTATTGAAGGGTTTTTCTCTTTTTTTTTGTTTTGGTAATTTTTTGCTTTAGTTTTTTTTTTAGTTTTCGTTTTTTTTTTTCAGTTTGAATTGTTTTTCTTGGTTTTTAACTTATTAATTAGTAATCGTTTTTTATTTTGTTTGTTCAATTATTTCGTACTTATTAAACTCAAACCATCAGCTTTTCATGTTTTGTTTATATTTATATAAATGCCACATATGCGTGAGAGTGTATGCATGTGTGTGTGTGTGTGTGTGTGAATTGGTATTTTGTCTTTGTTATCGTTATCGTTATCGTCACATTGCTGAACCACTAAATGCATTTCATTTCGTTTCAAAACCAGTTTGCCGCTTTCTTCACTGCTTCCCTTGTTTTTGTTGTTCCTCGATCTTATTCTTCTTCTTTGCAATACGGTTTTGTTTTTTTTAAGTTTTCGTTTTCGTCGCCTGTGAAACGCCATCTTGTTTTCGGCGCTCTCGCGCTGTTACAGAGAGAAGCGTTGCATATGCTGAGGCGCCGATGTCTTCGCTTTGTTTCTCTTCGTTCTTCGTGTTTGGCTTTGTTTCACTTTCAATTCGTTTTTTGTCGCTTCGTTTTCGTTAATTTTTGCTGAGTTTTTGCTTTTGTTTGCTAAATATGAATTTTTCTTCTTGCTTGTTTTTGGTATTCGCCTAAATCTAAAATGCTTCTTTTAGTTTTCCTTTTTTCGCTTTTATTTAATGCAATATTTTGTCTGAATGTTTGTGTGTGTGTTTGTATGTATGTATGTGTTTGTGTGTGTGTGATGAACTCAAATTTGCAACACGCGTTTGCTTTAAATATATTACATAACTTTAGCAAGTTGTATTAATTGTATTTGTTGTTTGTTAAATTCTTGAATCGTTTACTCGGTCTACCGCTAAATTGTTGAATTACTTTTCTTATATACACATGCACATACACATACATATGCATATTCTCATCGTTCGTTCGTTCGTTTGTCTGTGTGTGTGTGTCCTAATAAATTAATTGATTTCTTGTTCTTCTCGATTCGATATCGCGCATGTTTGTATGTATGTGAGTGTGTGTGTGTGTCTGTGCTTGTATTTGTTAAATGCTTAAGTTTTCATTTAGTACTGATTTAAGTGGTTTTGCTTTTTTATCGATCTCTCGCTTCTAAATGCTAAACTTTTTTCTTTTGCTTTTTCGTTTTCTTCAATTATTTATTTCGTTTGCTGATTTTTGTTTTTGTTTTTTTTTTTTTGTCACTTAGGTTTATATATATACTTGTTTGTTTATTTTCATTAATTTTTGCTATTTTTACATGCCTAAAACTATGATTTGTGTTTAGATTTTGTTTTATTTTTTTGGTATTTTTGCATATTTATCTCGCTCGCTTTCGATTCGCATTTCACGTCGTTTCGATAAAAACTTGCTGTTAAGCTGTTAACGTGCTGCTAGTTAACAGCTCTGTTACTTAACATTGCTTTTACCATACAAATTAAGCACAAATTGTCTTGTTCGTTATAGAGCCTTTCTTCTTCTTGATCCTTTTGAATTCTTTTTACGTATGCGATGAATGTGAATGTGTGTGTGCGTGAGTGGGAAGAGACAAATCACGTAAATATGTACATATGTATGTGTTACTCTGGGCGTTATGTACGAACTCTCTCTCTGTGTCGCTGAATGTGCGTGTGAGTGCGGGATGTGCGTGTGTGTGCAAATTAAATTTGGGAGAGTCTGTTATGGTCTGGGGGGGGGGGGGGCAAGGAATATCACAAAAAGCGGCGTCTGAACTCACACAGCTGCTTGCCACAGATGAATCGATTAATTACACACAACACCGATGAACTGAACAATCGATTGGCAACATTTAGCGAGAATTTAAAACAAGTTTGGATAGTTCGACCAAATCGATAAGTTTCGATGTTTGATATTTGAGAAGCGATAAATAATTTAATTCAGTTTTGGATTGATAAATTTCGATAGTTGGGATGATTCGACACATATTGATAATTGGGATAAATCGATCAATTAACATATATAAATCGATCATCGATAAAAAAAACTTTCTTGATCGATGTCAATATTGTTATCGCTATTATCGGACAGACAGAGAGATGAGAGAGATAACGATGATTGCTGATCAAGTGTTGTTGGTGAGCGTGTGTTAGTGTGTGTGTGTGTGTGTAAACAACCAAAAGAGTAGGCGAGACAACTATACAAACACGAATGTCTGACAGGGGAAGAGAGCGGGAGAGAGATGGGAATGGTGTGTGTGTGTGTGTGTGTGTGTAAAATACAGTTATCTTCGTGGATATTCCATTCATAAGGAGAACACAATTTCTCTCTCTCGGTTTTTCTGCTGTGCTGTACTGTGGCTGTTATCGTAATCGTTATCGTAATCGTATTCGCTACCGTTAGACTTACTTTATATTTATGTATATCGATTTATATGTGAGTGTGAATGTGAAATACATACACACATTTGTATGGCAGTCATTTAGAAAGTGGTTTAAGGATTTCTCTTGCTTACACTTATAACAGTTTTTCTCATTTTCTTTTTACTTTTCTTTTTGTCGATTTTTCGAGTTTTTTTTTGTTTTATTTTGTTTGTTTAATCTATAAGTTGCTTAATTGTACAATACTATGGCCCTAATTGCTTACAATTAAATGCTTAGCCTTTAGCGTCATTTCAATTAACAGAAAAGAATGTGAAAAACATACAATAAAACAAATGTTAACAAAAAGTCCCAAAAATAAATTAGAAATGTATTAAACATTTGCTGCTAACATTCGATTGTATATCTCAACTTTACTTTATATTTTACTTTAACTGCTAAGTGCAAAAAAATAACTTATTTTTTCGTGTTGGTTTTTTTCTTTATATATATCTTTATATACGATGCATGTATAATTAGAAAAAAAAAAGATCAAACGCGCCACACTGAGATTAGGAAAACAATTGTGATGGGTGGCTGGAGCCTCTGGCTATTTACATTCACAGCGAGCGATAACATACTGGCCCCTAACAGCGTCTGTTAATGTTAACGCCAGCTGCTGTTATCCGTCCGCTGTTTGCTCCTCCGTCTGCTTCTCAATTCGCCATTGTCTTTGCCGCTGTAGTTGAAGAAGCTGTTGCTGTTGCACTCGCACTCGTTGCCGCGGCTGGTCATCGGCGCTCATCTGTTATCGTTATCGGTAGTTGCATTTATTTATTTTTTTGATTGTACGCACGCATGTTATTTGTTTTAATTTCATTTTTTGTTTAACAAGATAAAAAAAAAGAGAGAACATACGATTTAAGCGTAAATTAGTGCTTACGTTTAGTCCTTGCAAATTGAAGCATTTGCCTTTTATTGTTTCAAGAGTAGCAAAAATGTAAACAACAAAAAATAGCTAGGTTTGACAACACAGTGTTTTTGGTTTTGTTTTTGTTTTTAGAGAGGAAAACTACCGCTAAGCAAACGAACTAAACACACCTACAATAATAACTTATGCTTATTGTAATTAATAATTTAATTAATATTTATATATATAATGTGCAAATTAATTAATGAATATTCTCATTGAAATCATAAACATAATTTAATAATAATACTTGTACAATTTTCAGTTTTATTTGTTTCTTCATTTAATTTTTAATACAAAATGTTCAGCAAAATAATAAGAATTTATTTGTTCAATCTTTATGTTTTTATATATCTTTTTTATTTTCAATCCAATTCGGTTTTATTCACGCACACGCACACACAAACATTTTATTGTTGTAAATCATGCAAATAATTGTTTTTTTATGGGGGGAGGAATCATTTTGATTTGGCTTTCGATTTGTGATATCTGGGCAAAAGTTTCTGTCTTGATCGAAAATAAAGAAAAACGTCCATGGATCGATCCACAATATTCTCGTATAGCATATGCACTAAGAATTACAATTAGTTGTCACACATACATACAAGCACATAAAACAAATCGAAATCGAATTGAAATTGCAATGAAAATTAAATGTGGTTGTCGCAATGCTACAGTAAGGAAAAACAGCATAAAAATTCTACATACTAAAATCGACTGAAAATCTACTAGATCTACTAAATATACTAGAAAAAATCTACTAGCAAAAAGAGCGGCTGAGAGAGAAGAGAGCGCAATAGTGATGTGAATATTCTCGGTATATATCGCTTGTTTAAAGCCGCAATTAATAACAATAATCGTAGTCAAATTAGGCACTTCTCTGGCTATTGCTTTGTTAGCTAGCATTTAATTCGTAATTACGAACAGTGATAAATAAATTCAATTAAAAAACATAAAATAAATGAGGTAAGCTAAGAAATTAGCTTCTATCGCGCCAAATTCACATCACTAGCAGCATCGCCTCTCTCAACTCACCGCCAGTTACAGGAACAATGAGAACGCGAGCGTTTGGCTGTCACTCACCTAGACACTGTGGATCCAAGGCGGCGCCGCTGCCGCTGCTCGACATTAGCTGCTGCTGCTGCTGTTGTTGCTGTCCTGCCGTTGTGGTGGCTGCGCTGCTGGCTGCCAAGGCTGCGCTGGAGGAGACGACGCTGCTACTGCTGCTGCTGCTGGCGCCAAGACCGCCGCCGCCGCCACCGAGCACAGCACTCGACGAGGAGCCGCCACTAGCGCTTGCTCCGCCTCCGCCGCCTCCTCCTCCACCGCCCCCTGCAGATCCAGAGCCTCCTCCGCCACTGCCAGCACCTGCACCGCCTCCGCCACCGCCGGCCGAGGAGCCGCTGCCGCCGGCTCCGGCATTGGCCGCATTGGCGCCCGCTCCGCTCGTGTTTGTCGCCTCGTCCGTGGTGCGCTTGAAGAAATTGTGCTGCAAGGCGTAGTACGGCGTGACTCGGGTCTTTGGATCAAAGTCGAGCATGCGCAATATCAGATCCTTGAACTTCAGATAGTCGGCCACCGAATGTCCCGGCTCGTCGAGGCGCCGCCCGGCCGGACCGCCCGTCTCCACGCCGAGGATGTCGTGGAGCTTGCGGGAACCGGGCGGCTTGTATTTGCGACCGTTGAGCGTTTTCTTTAGCACATAGGAGCCGTCGGTGACGATCTTGTCGAAGAACTTGCGCGTCTTGTGCGCCTGATCCAGCAGATATTTGGGCGGCATGCCGAGCACCTCGACAATCTTGTTCATCTGATCGAACTCGTTGCAGCCCGAGAACAGCGGCTCCCCAGTGTGCATCTCGACGAGGATGCAGCCCAGCGACCACATGTCGATCGCCAGGTCGTACTGAATGCCCAGCAGGACTTCGGGGGAGCGATAGAAGCGTGACTGGATGTATTGATAGATCTGTGAAGCAAAAAGATTCGTTATTCGTGCTGATCGACTGATTGATTGTTTGATTAGGAATTCGAGACGGTGAATGAGAGAAGGGCATGATCTCAAAGTTTATTTGTTTAGAGAAACTTAACCACAAACAACTTCTGCGCTTGCTGATTGACGAGTTCTCAGCATCTGCATTCAATCAATTGATTCAATCTATCAAAAAAAATGCAACGTCTTCATTGAATACAACCAAATGCTAATTGATGCTACATTCTGATTGATTGATTGATGAGGCATTAGGGTATAGACTGAGGGGGGAAACTTACGCGCTGGCCCAATTGACACGAGCTGCCAAAGTCAACGATTTTGATGGCCGATCGCTTGGGATTGCAGAGCAATATGTTCTCGGGCTTCAGATCACAGTGTATTATGTTCAGTTCGGGGGTGCTCAGGAACAGAAGAGCCGTGCACAGTTGCTGCGCAAATTTGCGCGTGAGGTTCAGCGAGACGCCACGAAAATTTGTGTTCCTTAGCAGATCGTACAGATTATACGACAGCAGCTCGAAGACGAGGCACAGATGATTGCGCCACATGAAATGACGCTTGAGCTTGACTGCAAAATAGATCGTAGCATTAATACATATGTATATTTAGCAAAATGGTAAATCGAATTGAAACTCACCGATATAATATTTGTTTTCAGCATCCGCACGATTCATCATCTCGAGCAGCTTGACTTCGATTTGTGCCTGATTTAGGAACGGTTTCTTATTCTTAATTATCTTGATTGCCACCTGGCATTGCTCCTCATGATCGTAGGCCTTGACCACCTGACCAAAGCTGCCCTTGCCTAAAATCACAATTCATATTCAAATATATGTACTTGCATTAATCGATGGTAATCGATAGTTGACTTACCAATCAATGAATCAATCTCGTAGCGATCCAAAAACTTTTCGCCATTCTTGATTATATAATCGTGATTATCATCATCATAGCCGTCGTTATATAATTTGCGCTCCTTTTTATTCGACGAGTCATCGTCGCCTTGTGTCTGCTGAGCACGACGCTTTTTCTTCGCATAGTAAACCTTGTGGAGTAATTGAGAAATGTTCGTTTCGTTTAAATTCGTGTTTGAGCCCATAGTGTTTGGAAAATCGACTAAATATACTTGCAACACACACATAATTGACAACAAAGGCGCGGCATTCATTTAAAATTATTTCGAAATCAGCGCCTATCGATAGTTCGATAACAATGCCCGCGCACTGTTAACTAACAGTCGATACACAAAATGGCTGACTCACTGTTAACAGAGCTGTTGTCCATTAAATTCGCACTGTTATTGTTGCATTTATGCATTACACTCACAATTACAATTACATGTATTTACATACAAAGGCGTGTGATTGTGTGTGTGTGTAGTCAATGGCTTTGTGCTTGTCGCTGTGTATGCTATACTAATTAATTGTTTTCCTGCCGATCATCTTTGTTCTACACACACACACACACACACACACACACTAACACCTGAGCACGCTGCCCTTGTCTCGCCCTGCCATCCTACCCCTACCCCGCCCGTCTGCTGGCCAACAACCTGCTCATTGATTTGGCGAAAAATTTGATATGCAGCTGGCTGGGCAGCAAAAAAAGTTGTTGCTAACGCCGCTTGCGACCGTCGGTGCGAAAGAGCGCGCTGCGCTGCATATGCGCCCAGACAGGGACAGCAACAGCGAGACAGAGAGAGAGAGAGAGCGGCGCTTTGCAGCCGACGCAACAACGACAACAACGCGTTGGTGTAAAATCCAATAAGAGAGCGAGTTTCAACAACGCCTAAAAGCAGGCTGCAAAACTCTCGCTCTCGCTCTCTCTATCTGCTTGGCTTTGCCCATTTTTGGGGGCTGCTGAGAGAGCACGAAAATGGGTGTATGCCGGCGTTTGAACTGCCGCTGCTGCCAGTGTCAGTAGCGACTGCGACGCCGACTGTTGCCTGGCAATGACGTATTTCAGCAGCGTCGACGTCACAGTTAATCGACATGCTGATGATAAAATGTGCGCACTCTTACTCTCCCTCTCTTGCGCAAAAGTGTAGCATACAATGCGGCGACGACGACGACGACACTGCGTTGCCTGCATATGCGCTGATAAGTCAACACACACACATACATACATACATATGTACTCTAATACTGTTACACCAACAATGCACTATGGGGAAAATGACCCCTTTATCTGGCATTTATTATTGTGAGTGAACTAAAAGAGATTTTTCACTGCGGTTTTTTTTATTATGTTGTTATAGACCATAAGAAACTATTTTAGAAAAATGGGCGTGGCAACGCCTCTTCCGCCCAAAAAATTGGAGAAAAATCAAATTTTACGTGCATTTTTAGATTTAAACTTTCCAAATTTAGTCATCTATACGAACTTACGTTGCAAATAGAAGTTTTGCCACGCCCCCTTCCGCCCCAAAACTATGAAAAACACACGATCTCTTTATCTGTGTATGCCTGGTTATAATTCGCCTGTTTAGTACTTCCATCGAATCCATAACTGGCGATGAGCTCTGCAGATAAAAAATCTGTGTGCTGATTCGCCAATACACCTTGGATAACATCTTCTTGAAGCTTCACAATCCGAGATGCCGTGTGTTCCAAAAAGTCTTGCAGAGACACCTTGGCTACAGTCTCTGATACATAAATGTTGACTGGTCTGCATTGCTTGTTTTGGTTGGCACACTTTTATAAATTAGGTAAATATCCACATTTATCTTACAAATGTCATCTCGGAGCGCACAATACTGTTCTTTGGTGAACCGTTCATCTAAAATTAACGCCTATGCTTCATCTTTGGACGCACTTACATTTATTACATTTGCTATTACATTTTATCCAATTATAATGTAAACTATTTCAAAATTTGTGGCATTTCAATTGTAAAATGGTATCATCAACATTGTTAGACGCATGCAGCTCAAAATAATTTTGAATTGCCTTCTCTCGTTCGTGTCGGCCCCTCTCGCTGTTCCACACAGCCAACAAATCGGCGTTGGAAAAAGTGAGGTTACTTAACAAAAATGCAAATTGCGTCGAAAGAGGGAAAAAGAGGACAATAAGGCCAATACCTCTGAGCTCAGAATTGACAAAGCTACAACGAACAATTGGACGAACAGAAGAACAATTCGTAACTCTATTACATAATCGTCTCCAAAGTTGAAATTTGTTATTAAAATTCCAACATTAGAAGCCCTTATAAAACGACAAAATATTAGTATACACACGGACAATTTGAACGATTAATTACATTAAACACACAGTGCAAACCTGCCAAATCATGGTTCATGACTTGATTTTCTTCTAATTGTAATGCCATCATTGCATATTGAAAAAGAAAATCAATGCAAAAATTCACAAAACTTGGCGCACGTGCTTTTAATTCCAACAGCTGACTTTACAGCTGTTATGCTAACAGGAAACTGTTAAATTTAACATTTTGAGTATGAGGCATAACAGTCTGATGTTTTCATAATGCGTTAACAGCAAATTCGTGTTAATTCGAAAACTTTTAAAAATCATGCAAATGCCAGATAAAGTGGTCATTTTCCCCATAGTGCAATGTAACAAGTAAAATTGCTGCTCTCTCTTTCTCTCTCTTGTGCAACAATTTGTTGGGCAATTAACCGCTGATGTTGTTAATGATGGTTGTTATTAGCAGCGTGCCAAGGTGTGACCATCATCATCGACATCACAAACACGCTTCGGCTTGAAACTTTCACTATAACCCCAATAGCCGGTGCACATTGTTGTTTTGTATTTGCATTATTGTACATTGAATGTATATATTTCTCTGCCGCAACTTACAATCTGTTCGATTTGCTTGTTTTGTAGTTCTTTTAACAACAGCAGCAGTCGAACAACAAGTGCAAAACAATAACAATTTCGATTACTTGCATTTGGAAAGAGAGAAAGCGCCGAAGAGAGAGCAACAAGCGTAGCTTTGATCAAGCCAAGCCAGCAAGCAGTAAGAGAAGCCCACACAAAACAGTAAGAGCGCAGCACAAACGAAAAGAGCACGCCGGTTTGCCAAAGACGAAGAGAGCGGTGGCGTGTAAAGTGCGTTTTTTAATTGCGATTATTTCCCGACTCGATTTAGGAGCCAACTAGGAACACTTGGCAGCTGCAGCTGCATTTGTGGCCGTCAACAAGAAGGCGCGACGACGCTGCCAAGTTGAAGAGAGCGCGGCGGGGTGAAGAATAGAAAGGCAAGGCAAGGCAAGGCACCAGTGTTACCAAATCTTCGGTAAGTAACCGTAGCAAAAAGCTAAAAATAGCTCGAAATGTTGATGGTAGCTAAAAATAGTGAAACGATATTTTTATTAATTCACTCAATTATTTTTGCGAAGTAAACGGTATTTTGTTCGTCTGTACAAAAGCAGACGTTGAAAATTTACTCTCGGCAGTCTTTGCATGTGCGTAAGGCTCGCCAAGTTTAGCATTAATGCTGGATTTGTCAGTAATATTTGCTAAAGCATTACCCATCATCGGCTGCATCTAAACATTTTAACTTTACCTTCGCGACCGAATATGTTATAAATTCGATTCAATTGATTTCAAAGTAAAAAACGAGAGAAAGTTAATTCTCTTTTGGCTTATCGATTCAAGTTGAAAACCTATTGCAAATTATTGAAATGTGGCATCGTTTTAAAAACGATAAAATTACGCAAATATTGCATGGAAGCTATAAAAGCTATAATTGCAGCTAGCCGTTAGTGCACAACTTATTCGGTTTTTAAAAACGACAGATCTTGTGGAAAACAGCAAAATTGGCAGCGCTGCAGCAAGGCACGCGTCACGCGTCGTTGAAGAGCTGCCAACTAACAAGAGAGACAAAGAGAGCGGGAAAGAGAACTTACCTCGTTGATGTGCTTGTAGGTCTTTATCAGATCAACGCTGAGCTTGCGCAGTGGCGCCAGGGCCGGATCACGAAAGTGTGAGGGAATGCGAGCTTGCATGGCGCGCACCTCCGACGAAGACGAAGGACTAGAGTGCTGTTCAACAGAGAGAGAGAGAGAGAGAGAAATGGATGTGATTAACAGAATGATTGATTGACGGATTGATTCGTTTATGGCTTACATGGTGCATGACATCACGATGCGTGGCAGGCAGATCCTCTTCGACCACAAAGCGGCCGTAAAGCGGCGCATGGCGCTGTCTGCCGCCGCTCCCGCTGCCCTGCGATGTCTCCACGGCGCCCGCACTGGAACCATATCCAGCGGATACTGCAAAGAGGCAAACAAACAAAGAAAGAGAGAAAGAGATTGGTAAATATTTTTGATGTTGCTTCTTTGGTTCATTGACCGCGCGAGTCGTGATGACAAATGATTCTGCTTCTGCTTCTGTTTTCCTAGGTTGCACCTGACGCGATGTCGCATGTCGCGCACCTGCGGCCAAAAACCTAAAAGCTGCCGCCGCCGTCGTCCCAAAATTACGATGCGCCGTCTAAATTTATCACTAGACGGTCGTGTGTCGGAGGGAGGGAAGAGGGGGCAATTATTACACAATATGCAGGCAGCAGGCAGCAGACTGACAGAAAGAGACAGCAACAGCTTTGGCGAGTACTTGACAAGCTCCTTCTCTGCCTCCGTCTCGTCTCTCTTTCTCTGTGTTTGCTGTGCGTCGAAAATAGCACAAAGGGTGGCAGAGAGAGAGCGGGGGGCGGTCGGAAGGGGCAGCAAGGAGGCAGCTGGCGAAACTGATATTGCATTTCGCAATTTCGCGCTGACAACAGGTTGAAGAAGAAGCAGACTGAAGAATCGACATGGCAACAAATAGATTCATTGCTATACGGTCTAGACTGGGCAACCTTTCTCCCCATTCTCTGTCGCTCTCTCCATTGCATTTTACAATTCTTCATTCCGCTTTCGGATGCAGCTTCTACTTAATCCCAAAGCTTTACTTGAAAGCTTATACTCAAATTATATCTTTGCTTTGAAGCTCTCGCATTTTCATTTAAAGATCTGTTCAATTTCGTTGTTTAATATTGAATAAGTTCTTAGAAAGATGAATTTTAGTATAAAATATAGCCGATTATGTTGCATTTTCATATAGCTATTTTCTTTTAGCTTTTCATTTGAACTTCCAATTGTTGTTTTTTTTATTTTATATAGCTTGCATTTTTGGAGTTTTCAATTATACATACGCAACATATTTCTAGCTTTCAACATGTTTTCACAAATTAAACAATTCGAATTTGTATTATTTATATTGGATTTATATTATTTAGTTGTCAGCTCCGTCTGTCTGTCCGTCCATCGTTATCTCAGAGTCTTTAAGAGCTAGAACTATCAAATTTACTGACAATGTTCCAATGTCGATAATTCAGTTTAAAAAATATGGAATTATTTACAATGTGCAATTACATTGCAGCTCAAAACAATTTTTGGAGTTGAATTTGGAATTCAAAGACGTATTTTGTGATATCACCGATTTCTTTCTGTAGGCTTACAATTGTCGTAATTATATTGCAGTTGTTGTTGTTGTTGTTGTTGTTTGATCGACGTCGCTGGCTTGAAAGAAGCTTGGCTGGCAATGCCATCGAAATTCTTGACCGTGTGCTGACATCCGATCTGGGCCAAATAGTGCGGCTGTTGCAGCTGCAGCTGATAGTGCGTTGTTGTTGCTGTTGTTGGGTTGCAAGTGGCATTGTTGCCACTCCAGTTGCGTGCAGCTGGAGTTGGAGCAGCTGCCAAGGCGATTGTTTGAGGTGTCGCCTCATCGTGATGCCCGTTAATTGACTGCCAGTAAAGCACAGCGGTCGCTGTAGCCGACATTTCACGGAACGCAATGGAATGGAACTAAAAAAAATACCGGAACTTTTCGATTGTCGCTATTTTTAAAAATATACGCGCTTCCTTTGTTTCTGTTCAGTTAATTTTTACTTTGCGTATGTTTTTTGTCATTGTTCATTCTCCTTTTTTATTGCACTTCTGCTATATAGATATACGATATATGTATATATATTTATCGGGGCGACAACTCGTTGACTACTCGCGCGATCTGCGTCGCGTGAAATTTCAACGCAAACTGCGTCAACAATTTTTTGTAGCTTCTGGCCCCAAAGTCGTCAAGCGATCAGCAGCCAAATCCGACGTTTGTTTTATTTATACGCATCGCATCGCATCGCTCTGTGTCCACGTTCATTTTTATCGTTGTTGCTGCCACGCTCTTCCTCTTCTTGTTGTCGTCGTCGTCGTCGTTGCATTTCTTCTTCCGCTGCCAAATCGAACGCAAAGCGGTAAATGGCACACTCTGAACTCAACGTACACATAAATCGTGTTGAGCTTTTGCATAAAGCTCAAGAGCCGTTTACTCGAATAGCCTCGATGTCAATGAAAATTGCCAAATGCCTTTAAGCTTTACCTTTAAGCAAAGCAGAGCTTTACAGCTTTCTAAAAATAAGTAATTTCATCCACAAGAAAATACAAACAATGTGCTTTCAAACTGTTAAATTAATAAGCTTTCGACTTTATTGAGCTTTCAAACCAAGCCTTAGCGATAAGCTTTTAAGTTCAATGACTCTTTACTGTGATGTTAAGCTTAAAAAAGAGCTCAATCTAAATTACTTTCTTTTCGCTTTCCTAGCTTTTAATCGATGTCTAGTTTATCAAGAAAAATATATTAAAAACAAAAAGTTAAATTACAAAAAAATAAATTCGACTTAACTGTGCTTTAACGAAACAAGCTTTTCAAGCATTACAAGTTAAAAAATCAGTTGACTTCCAAGAATTGTAATAGGTTTGTTGAGAATTAAAAAAACAGATTTGTTAGACGGTCTTGCTCAACCACCTTCTGTTTCTTCCCGCAGCTGTTTTTGGCCAAACTAATTGGCATTTCCGAATATTTCTTCTATCGACAGTTTCTTGTTGTTTGATTTTACAGCTGCTGGATAAGAATTTCGTGGGCATTCAAGTTCAAGATAAGCGAATTCCAATGCAATCGCAAATAGCAATGTAGACCAAACGTGAGATTGACGCTCGCTTCCCACAGCTACCATTCATATTGCACCTGCACCCAGAGATGCGTAATCATGAGGTTGTAAAACACATTGGAGGCAGCTATAAGGTAATATTTCATAATTTCCCATTTAAAATGCAATATGATATGCACTCTTATTTTGTACTGTTAATGCACTTGAATAATTTGCGCATATTTTCATTTTTATTCTAGACAAGGATTCGAAAGCTCAGTATTGAAAAAGCTACTGACTGCATTCCCTAAGTGTAGTCAATGCAACTGCTTCAAAAAACGTACGTAATATATTGATTATGGTTCCTTTATTACAAACAAGACAATAAAATGTGTAAATTGATATTTTTTCAAAAGTGAACAGGTCTAAAATAATCAAGAGTACTTCGTATCTTTAGAATGAAAAGACTAACTAACACTTTTGCTGGTCTTCGTTGCCGGGTAGTTGCTAGTCGCTTACGCCCCATCTTTGAGCAACAGTTGTTGCCACAAGGAAGTCTACGGCAAAAAGCGCAGATGAAATGCGAAATTAATTTAATTTTAATTACATTCCCCCAAATAATGTCGACCAAAAGTAAGCGGGGACTAACGGGGCTCGTTTCTACGTTCACTTAAACCCCCCAATAACAAACAGACAGAATGACGAATGAACGGACTACGAGCATATACACATACATACATATATTTGGAGAGCCAAGTGGTCGACGTATTGCACCAGTTAACATTTATTAATAAATCAACGTTGATCTCTTGCGAATTTGGAGCTAAACTAAAGCTCCCTCTCTCTTTCCCTTTCTATTTTTCACTCTCACTCGCGATAACAACCAAACAATTTCTGCTCTATTTATAGCCAAAGCTCTTGTATCCGATCAGTTGTTGCTGCTTTCTTCATTTCGGAAGCTAAAGAGGGTTAATCGAGTGCTTTCCCTTCAATTGCATTCAAACAGAAAAGCGATATTAATTTTTACTACAAATTAGATTACAAATTAAGAGCTTTTTGCAATAAATTGCATTAAACTCATTGAATTATACTTTTTGGGGAAGTGGAGAACATTGGTTCGATCCCTAACAGGGAATTATTTTTTTGATTTAACAATTAAGAATAATATTGATCAAAGGTTATTAAATAAACAAATTATAAGATCAACTATCGCTTCCGATAGGCAAATGCCTTTGTATATTTAATAATAATACAATTATTCTTATCGTTTAAGTTGCAATGCTTGTCTTTCTCATAACTTTATCGAGCAACCCTCGTCAACTCTGCTTGTTGTCGTCGTCAGCCCAAAAATAGTTTCCACGACATTTTCGCCGCAGAAAAATGTGCAGCGCAGAGAAGGAAGACAGGAAGGGGAAAGCGAGCGAAGGAGGAGAACGATGAGGAGGGGGAGGAGGAGGAGAGTGTGCAATATTGCGATGCTGAATGCGAATGCGGCAAACTAAAGAATGTTATCATTAAACTGGATTACGAGTGCGCCACATGTTGCCCACATCCGGCTCCCTCCTCCCTCCCCCTTCCCTCTTCCCCGACCCCTCTGCAAGTGACTCACATGAATGACCCATGAATGATTGCAATTGTTGTCGCCGCAGTTCATAATTTACAAACACTTGACAAACGCCTTCTTTCTCCTCACCCCTCCTTCTCTCTCTCACTCTCGCCCCTCATCATCCTGCATGTGATATCGCCGCATTCGTGGAATCGATGCACTAAACAACAACAACAACTACGAAAACAAACGATGCGCGTAATGATGTCGCTTTAGTCACGACTTGGCTCCACCCAAAGCAAAAAAAATGCCAAAACACCGTGCGAAAGGTGCGAGAAATGTGATAAGAGGACGCAACGAGCGAGACAGCAACAGGTGCAGCCACGCAACAGCTGACTGCTACGACACTCAGTACTCAGCGAAGAATGCAGAAATTGCATACAAAATATACAAGAGAAAGCAAGTAAATAAAAGAAACATTGGCAATGTTTACTCCTAATTATATATTTTATGCATTCCAGTAGAAAACGCCCTGAAATCCTTAAAGTCCTTTAAATAGCATATACAAAATTAACATTATTTAAAATAGTTTCTTTATTCTGCACTCAATAAGTAGCAACCAACTGTTCTGCTGATTATTAAGGACATGCTGTTTCATTGGAATTGCAAACAAGAGTTATGCCAGAGAGCCTAAAAAGTGTTTCCATTTATAAATGCTTGTTTTGTGCTTTTCAATTTATTTATATACTTGATTTACATACTAGCTGATTGCTACGAAACTGTTCAAAAGTTTTCGCTACCTGAATGTTATGGGTGAACATGTTACTTACATTTCTGTTTGTTCTTATCCATAACGGCGCCGCTATTCGTATCCTCCAATCTATACATGTGGCTGCTGTTGTTGTTGGTTTAATGTTTAATGATGAAGAGTTATTAAGTTTAGTATATTGTACCTATTGATAGGTACATATATGTATATCTGTTATATGTTTATATATATGTATATAGCTATACTTTTATATATATTGCGTTTAATTTGATCATAAATGGTAAATGTTTAATTACTTGTTTGTTTATGTTTTTTTTGTTGATTTGGTAATGCAATTTTATAAATTACAAATAAAACTAACGATGTTGCAGCAGTTTATTGGATTCTTGTTGTCGTTGTTAATTTGGTTAATTTTATCTTGTTTGTTTTGTTCGTGTTAGATATTTATTTTATTTTTGTTTTTTGGGTTTCTTCTCGATTTATCAAATACTTTTTTTTTGCTTAACCGCTTGTCGCATTTATATCGTATAATGTATTTTAATTCTTCCTCGATCGCCGTTTCTTTGTTTTGTTTTGTTTAAAGTAATGAACACACTTTTTAAGTCTTTTGTTGGATTCTTGCTTTGAATGTTGTGTATGTCTATGTTATGTTGCTGTTACTGTTACTGCTATGTTATGTTATTGCTGCTGTCAATCCGTTTCTGTTGCTGTTATTGTTGTTACACGCACTGGATAAATTTCGACATGACGTTGCGCATTTCATGGAATCACACACACACAATCTCACTCTTACGCACACACGCTGCTTAATATCTGTAGAGCATTGCAGCGAACGCAATGCAAATCCATTACACACACACTCTCTCTGCGTGTGTGTGTGTGTGTGTGTGTGTACGCGGGCGTCCGAAACGAAAACAAAAACACAACACACAACACTTTCTTCTCTTGCTCTCTCACACACACTCTCTCGAGATGTGAGCCTCGCGAGAGAGAGAGGAAAAGAGACAAACGAAATGAAGCAGCTGCCCCAAAAAAAGGTACTTTTACAATTTCCCCTTAAGTTATTATTGTGGCCGTTGGCTTTTTGCTGCTGCTGCTGATATTGTTGTTGTTTCTGATGATCCTTTGGCTGTTATTGTTGTTAATACAAAGTACTGTTGTGCACATTGTGCATGGGAACCAACATTTCACGAGACGAAGCAAAACGAATTAACCAAAAACACACAAATTATATTTATTATTAACGTTGAACACAGTTGTTGTTGATGGATTTTCCAGTTATTGTTGTTGTTGTTTTGGTTTTTTACACTTTTATGTTGCTTGTGTCGCCGTCGAGAGCTGCAAAGAGAAACAGAATAAAGAAAAGCTTAGTTGGGCATTTTATAAACAATACACAAACACACACGCAGAGTGGCATGCAAAGTGCAATAATTCAATAACATTTTGCACGGCGCAAAAGAAACCAAATAAAGGAAAAACACGCGCTGCTCACACACACACACACACACGCATGCTACACAGACACTTGTTTGCTCTCTCGCGCTCTCTTTGAACTCTCTCAGCAGGTGAACGAACGACACGCGACGCATGTGTTCGTCTGCGTGTCTGTGTGTGTGTGTGTGCGCGTTCTAACACAGCTCTGAGCTGCACGCGCACACACATACATACACACACGCTTAGTCAATGCCACAGACAGACAGAGAGAGAGAGAGAGAGCCCGACTCAAAGCTATACAGCTGTTAAGCGCCCTCTGTTGTTGTTGCCAGGCAAGCAGTATTTTAATTAGATGTGTTTGCTGTGTGTGCGCAAATGTTTTAATGAGTTGAACTCAACTCACTTGGCCTCACTTACACACACACACACACGCTTTGCTGTTGTTGTTGTGGTGAAAGTGGCCGCTGTTAAATGCTGTTTGACATACTATTTCTTTTTCTTTTTACTTTTGGCATTTGTTTTCGCTTTGTCCGTTGCCATGCAAATGTGCGTCAGCGTTGCCACACTGTTGCAATTCTGAAGAAAAACAATATTACTCACACATTCACACACACACGTACAATTTACATTGCAATTTAAAAAACACAAAAAAAGAAAAAACCTGTTCTCCAAGCAAGCCATGAATGATTCTTTCAGTTTCTGATTCACACGCTGAGAAACAAAAAAGAGAGGGCAAAAAACATTTGGCGGATGCGTCACGACGACATTCAAATGGCAACTGAACAACAATAACTACAACAACAACACACAGTGATCCATCAAAATCACAACAATTGTTGTTGTTGTTGGTGCTGCTGCTTATCAATTACACGAGTTTTGCTTGTGACCGTCGATGATCGTGTGACGTCACAAACTCGCTGTCGCAGCAATCAGCTTCTGTCTGCAAGCATAGCTTGTGCGTGTGTCTGTGTGTATTTTTAGTCGGCGCAGCAACAACTTTTGCATGCATCATAATTTATTTTTGGTTGGTCGATTCTCAACAAATTCAAACAGCGTCGTCGCCCCCCACGCACAGCAGCAGAATCCCACACAACCACACAGCAAACGAAAACGACGCCAATTAAATTTCACGCGCAGCTGGCAACTCTCTGCATTATTTTGTATTTCGGTGGGTGGTCGTCGTCGCTATCCTCTCTTCTCTTCTCTTCCGACTCCCCTGCCACAACTGGCTAACGGCATTAGTTTAAGAGCAATAGTAAAACTTAACGATCCAGCAACGATCGTCGTTTGACGTCAGCGCGTGCTCTTCTGCTTTCGCTCTCTTTCTCTATCCTCTGCTCTCTTTGCAACTCACGCATTGCTCTAGCCAAAGAAGAAGAAGCGCGCGTCATGCGTGACCCAAATAGTTGTTGTTGCTCTCTTTAAATGCTCATTTGACTTTAGTTTTGCTGGATTCAATTCGCACACACACAAGCAAACGTCTTGGTACGCAACATGTGGGCGACAACAACAAGACGAAGAAGAAGCAACAAACTAAATTTCGCTTATTGAATATTATGCATGCTGCTCTCCCTCTGCTGATGTGCGTGTCTGCGTATTGGTGTGTTCCCATTTCTTTTCGGTATTTTTGGCTACTAAAAATACTTTGTAGGCGTTTTCGTTTGCGCTGATTAGCCACAAATAAAAAAAAACGTTTTTTTGCGCTTTTGAAAGCATTTTTCTTGCGCAAGTGAAGCGAGCGAGCGACAGCGGACGGAGGGGGGAGCGAGACGGCAGTTGCTTTCTTTTTGTCTCTTGCTTGCGCTTAAGTGCGTAACGGCAACAAAGCCAATACAAATACAGACAGAGACATAGGCGGAGACAGAGACACACACACAGCAACAGGATTCACATGCTCGCTCTCTTTCTCAATTCTCATGCTTGTCGCTGTTGTTGTTGTTTGGTTCAAAGTTCAATGACCGATTTCGCCGCAACGAATTCGGCGCAAGCTTTGTTTGCTGCTCTGTTCCGCTCTTGTTGTTGTTTCGGGCTGTTCTTTTTAGTTGCTAAACACACACAAGGTCAACGCAATAAAAAACAAAAAGTCGTTATAGCACCAAAATATAATTAGCATTAATTGCTGCTCTGGCCACATTATTGTACTATAGCATTTAATTCCTAGCCATAATTATAATACATACATAAATGAATAAGAATTTATATAACTTGCATGCAATATGACATATTAAATAATATATGCAGATTAAATAAACAATACAAATTTGGAGGCAGTTATTAATATAAAGCTGCTATCGTTAATCGATAAATGCGTTTCATCGAAATTCGACAGTCACTAGTTAAAACAACAAAGCTTTGCCGCCATATTGAAGACAAACGCACACACACACACACACACAGAAGACAGCACACGCACACATGCGTGTGTGTTCATCACTAACGACGTCGCTTGGCTTTGACACTGGCATTGAAATTGCCGATCATGCAAACAATAGCAGCAACGACAGAGCAGCGACAGCGACGTCGACGCCAAGTGCAGTTTTGAAGAATAAATTCCAATTAGATATTTGCGACTCTCTTTCCTCCAATTGCGACTTTGTCAGAAGAATGTTGTTTATATTATTGTTATTATTTCGCTTTATTCCCCACACACACACATATGCAATCGACTGCGCTCTCATTCTCTTCTCTCTCGCTCGCTCTCCTTGCGCTGATTAGAATGAATAGCACAACAAAAGAAATTACGTTTCTTTTTTTCTTCGCAATACTTTCATCTCCTCTTCACATCCCACGACAATGACGTGACACTTTTCACACACACACACACACACACACATGTGAATTATTTAAAGCGCAGTTTTGGTCGCTGCCACCCACCGACGTCGACTGCGGCAGCGGCAGCACGTGTAAAGTGTGGAACGCTGCTTCTCTGTCCGTCAACTTTGTTTTCAACGCTTTTCGTCTGATTGAGCGGCGTCAAATGTCCCTTTCCACCTCCCCGCCTTCCCCTCTTCCCCCACGGCACTCACGTGTCTCTGTTTATCGTTGTTGTTGTTGTTTATTTTGATTTGGCAGCGTCGCCATCGCATCGCGGTTTTGTTGCTGCGCAATAAAAATAAAAAAGGCCCCCATACATTTAAAACGCATTTAACTAATCTGCGCTTTTATTGTCTTTATTGTCAGGTGCAAAATCTCCCCTCTCCCTCTCACAAGCACACTTTCCCTCAGTCGCATTTAACAGTCAATTAAGCTGCTGTTAATTAACAGCGTCTAGACGCTGTTAACTGCAGCACAGCAAAAGGATGCAAAGCCAAAGTTATCGATAACACACGAAGCAAGGAATAAATGTGTTAAACAATTAAATTGTATATTTTAAATTGAATACTCAGAAATCAATACTAATCTATCTCTTTGAGTTCTCATAATTAAGAATAAAACGAATTTTGTATTTATATCATAAACATCAAGAATTAGAGGCATGATCGAACTTTTAAAAAATATTTGAAATTATATTAAAAAAAAACACTTCAAGTGTTATAATACAAAAGTAATCTACTAAAGTTAAAATATATACAAAAGAAGTGAGCACTTCAATCTTCGTATTTTGTTTGCTCGATCGAAGCACCTGGGAACCAAATTTCCGAAAATAGAGCAAAATGAACTCGATGTGGTGGGCGGTGCTGATCGGAGGGCTGTTGTTGCTGGCACGATCGCGATCGCTTCCCCAGTTTGTGGAGCAGGAGGAGGAGCCCGCAGACGAGACTTGCTGGGAGGACAACGACAACGACGACAACGAAGCTACAACAATGACACCGACGTCAGCGCAATGCGACTTGGCGGCGCAGGAGGCGACGACGGCCGCCAGTGGCGGGAGGCAAACCAAGATGCAGCTGGCCGACAAGGCGATGCAGGCTTCCAGGGCAGTGCGAGCGGTGCTCGCCTGCAAACGCGCCCTCGTCGACAAGCTGCAAGCCGAGCTGCATGCGGCCAAAGCCCTCAGCTCGGACATGCGCGCTACGATTCAACGGGGCGAGGAGCACCTGCAGAAAGTCGAGCTGAACCTCAGGTCTTCGGCTGCGCAGCTGAAGCGACTGGACGAGGTGCAGCAGCAGCTGCGGCACAACCTCTGCACCGATGTCGCCGCCCTGGACGACGTGGCCCAAGCGGACTTCAGGGGCAAGCGGCAGATGCTCGAGGCTGCCAAGGAGCGCAGCGATCGGCTGCAGTCGCGGCTCGACTCCGTGCGTCGCGATTACGAGCAGTTGAAGCTGGCCGCCTATCAAGCGTCCCGCGCCGCCCTCGAGGCCCGCCAGAAGGCCGCCGCCTCCTCAGCTGGTCGCAGCTATCACAGTCTGCCGAGGCGACGACGACAGCAGGGCAACACAGCCCAGTACTAAATGTGCTCTCGGTTCTCCTATTCTCATTTTCATCTATATCTATACATCATGTATCAATTTGTATCTTTTATACAATTATTAGTAATATTGTAGCATTTAGTAATATTTATCTATATTTAATCAAATTTCAATTTTCAGTTAAAGCTTGTAGTCGCTAAACCATTTTAAGATAGCCATCAATGAAAGTTAGATCCCGATTCATAGCAATAATCTAAAGTTTATATTCATTTGAAATCTGCTGAAATTTGCAATTCTAAATTCCAAACTTGCGGGTGCTTTAAATTTGATAGAAGCAACATATGCACAATAACAGCTGAATTTGATTAATATTGCTTAAAAATTAGCCAGCAAATAAAATGTACAATTAACAATTTAGAGTCGCTAATTTCAAGCTAGAAGATATTCATGTTATACTAATGTAGATTAATTTTATTTGATGTTGACTCTCGTTTCAATCTACATATCAGTATAATATATATAAAGTTCTTTGATTGTACTATGGATTCTTAGCCCAGACCATCTTTGTATCATGCAGTAAGAAATATGTATGCATTTTAAAATATTTTGAAACGGCCCGGAATTGTGGGTTCAATTCCAGCCAGGGACATAGAAGAGTATTTTAACTAATTGTAAGGAGACATCTCCTCGCCGCATAAAGTATATATGTATGAATACTCTAGATCAGTGTCAAAAGACGATATATCCATGTCCGTCTGTATGAACACCTATGTAAGTCTCAGTGATAAATCCAACTATATTCACAAAAAATCCCTTTTATGTATATTTGTTAGTACATTTTTGTGTTGAAATTAGTGTTTTGTAATCTCTCGAAATGGATAGCGAATATCGAACACACTCGACTGTAGCTTTCTTAGTTAGCAAGTGAAACAATTTTACAAGTGTTTCAAATTTGTTGATGGCAGAAAATATATAAATTTGACAAAGTGAAAGCTGGGAAATAAATGCATCTGTCACGCGCTATAATTAATATTTATTTTATCGAAAATACACTACTTCAAAGGTATTTACTTTTAGTTACTAGAAATGTGGTAAATTTATAGATGCTCTCCCATATTTCTTTATTCCAATGAACAAACTATTCTAGCACAAACTTAATTGCCTGTTTGTTGTCTGCTTATTTTAATAAGCTACAACACTTGAACTTGATATGAAACAATGTCAGCAAATGTCTCTCTCCCTCTGTTTCTGTCTCTCTCTCTCACTCGTCGCGATCTTTAGAATTGCTTGCATTGGAAATGTGGCACTTTGTTGTTGCATGCTTGTTTTTGCCGTGATTGTTTATGTTTTTTGCTGCGTTGTAATACATATTCAAGTTTGGTCTAATGTTATTGTTTTGTGTATATGGAAAAGTATCGTTTGCGTTATTCTGGCAAAATGCGTGAGCGTATTTCTGATGAAAAACGGTCAGTGAGTCGGTGAACCAGTCAGCCTGCAATATCAACAAATAACAAATAACGAGGCGAAATAAACAAACCGCAATGCAATGCAAGGGCAAACAAAGTGCACAAAAAGCACGAATGGCTCACGACTCACGTGTCACGAGTTAAAGGGCAGAGGCAATGACCCAAGTGAAGGGAACGAGAGCGCAGCTCGGATCGGTTGGTTCAATGTGACCAATTGCCAAACAGCTGGCGCCCTCTACTGTCCAGCTGTTGACTAACTGCAGTCAGCCAAGGACCTTAGCAGAGAGAGCTAGGGAGAGAGCGAGAGGCAGCTATTATGATTATTGCTCTGCCGCCGGCACAAAACGTTGTTTGCAGCGAGAGCGAACGCGCACTTGTAACTATTGAGTGCTCTCTCTCTCGTTCTCTCGCTCAATGCCAGCAAACGAAACGTTGTTGCTGTTTTTGTTGTAATTAAAGTGCAGCGTGCAAAAGCGTTGCTGAGGCTCTTAAACAATTATAAGTTATAATTTGAATTAGCGTGCGTATAACCCAGCCGCAACAACTGTGAAAGCAAATACAAATACAAATAAAAGCAGCGCTCGCTCTTTGTGCAGACAACGCGTCGTCGTCGCTAGAGGGCGACTGTCAGCCGAGAGAGGGCGGCAGCGAAGAGAGTGAGAGAGCGCCAGCCAGCCTGCCTGGCTGTGTTGTAGCTGTAGCTGTACACGGCCGTCTACCTTATGTGTACGTGTACGTATATGTGTGTGTGCGTATGTTTTGCTGTTTCAACTTCAATGACGCTGCTGCAGCGCTGCTGCTGCTGCCTTGGCGTCAATGGCTTTTTTTTTAATTCTTGTTTGCCTTTTGCCAGCATTGAGAGCGAGTGAGACAGCAAAAAAAATACCACATGCCTTTCCAATCAGACAGAATGAGAACGAGAGAGGGAGAGGAAAAATGCCGGCAAGCAATGCCCAATATGTTTGTTGGACCAGCAACCGACGGCGCTGCCACCGTGTGAGCGAAAAATGTAACACGGTGGCAACGCCGACAGCAGAGGCGGCATCGCCGCTTCAACCTAACCAAACAAATTTGATGCTGCACACACACACACTTATGCGTTCATATATGTACAAAGGCAAAACTTACAATTTGATTGCTGATTGTTGTTGTTGTTGTCAATGTTGTTGACACTTTTGTTGCTGTTGCAGCTGCTGTTTAGTCGCTGTTGCTTTATCATTTGTTGTTGTTGTTGTTGCTGTGGGCAATAATATTATAACATGTTTCACCGCTGCCGCTGCTCTCACACACACACACGCATGCAGACAGATGTATGTATTTGTTGTTGTTGTTGGCTGGCAGGCAGGCAGGCAGAGGGAGCGAGGGAGAGAGCGAGTGAGAGCGAAACTTTAGCGCACACAATACAATACAAAAAAAAAAGAGAAAAAAAAATGCTGTCGCACACACACACAGGAAAGGCGACGGCGACGCTGCTGCGGCCAACAAAAGAGCGGCGAAGACGAGACGAAGGCGGAGAGCAGAGCAAAAAAAAGGAAAAAAAAAAAACGATAAATGATATTCGTTAATTTCTTTTTTAACTCTTTTTATCCAGTAAAATTCAGTTAACAGAAAAAAAAACAAGTGGAGAGAAAATACCGCAACACAATAACAAAAAATAATGCACACACACACACACACGACGACAGCCGATAACGAGAACGGGCGACGACGTCGTCTATAATATTTTCACCAACCTTTTTACTGCTGCAGCGCGTTTGAAACCATGCGCAAGAAAAAACGACGGGTAGCAGAGGGGAAAAAACGAAACACACACAAAATGAGCGTTGTTAGTTAAGAAGCGAGCTGCATTATGATATTTGCGCACTGCTTGTTATTGTTGTATTGATCACACACATTATGATAATAATAATAAATGTAACGGGCGACGAGAAAACCACGAAAAACCAACGACAACGACGACGGCAACGACGACGGGACAACGACGAAAAACGCGCGCGCTCACAACTGACGTCTGAACGGATCAAAGAGCAAAACGAAAATGAAGAGAGATGCAAAATACCAAAATACCAGCAGCGTACAAAATACATACAAAATACTGCAATCGTTTTCAGTGTTGATAACACTTGCACACACTCACAGTGTTGGAAAGCGATGTACACACTCACACATACAACAGACATGCTTTTTAGTGCATTTTTTTAATACGAATTGCAGTCGCTTGTTTTGATTTGATTATTTCACAGAAACACTTATACTTATGCCCCTCCAATTGACATTACTTTGCGTCAACTTAAACTCGACGTCAGTCTGCTCGTTTCATTCTATAAGCATTGCACCTTCGATTTGCGTTATTCAAAAAAAAAATTACAAGCTGTCTGACAACACTGAACACACACCCGCACAACTTATCCGCCGATAGATTCGGCTAAACAAATGTTAACAGTGTCTATGTTTTTCACCGATTTGCGTTTGGAAATAAATTAGATTTTTTCTTTTATTTATAAGTGCAGCCAGTGAACACACAGGATTGGCAATTGCCAATATTTGTTTACCAGTACTGGGCGACTGTGTGACCACAGGTAAGACTGCGCTTATATACCGAATATAACACTTGCCCAATACTGAGTTGGTCGCACTTTCTTTCAGGTAGGGCGCCTCTTTTCAAAAAAGGCGTTGCTACAATCCCATTTAATTTTATTTTATTTTTTTACCAATAATTCAATTAGAATAATTTTGTTAAAGTGCAAAAAAGAAACGACTTTTTAACGACTACAATTGGAATGGAATTAAGATTGTCTGTACTTTTATTAGTGGTTACACCAACTGGGCAGCAACCATCAATGCAGTTCAACTATCGCATGCGATAGATGGGTTGTCAAGCATATATGACACAAAGTAGATAATTAATTTGCATTACATTGCTCAACGCATAATAGAGTATAGAAGTGACAAGTTTAATTTAGAAAGTAATGCTTTACTTGCACTGCACACATACATATCAAGGCGCTTGCAGTGAGTGGCGGCGCGCCGATAGACAGCTAGACGGCTATCGATAACGCTAACGATGCACTGTGTATTCAAACCGGTTCATTGGCCGCCCCAATCGGGTCTCCGATAACAACAGCCAGCGACGTGTACTTTAGATAATTGTTGTTTGAAGCCTCCTTAATTGGCCGCTCCGTGATGAAAGGCGTCATTAATTGTGCGTAACTCAACAAGATGTCAACGGCACAGCAGCAACTGGACTTCATTGAGCGTCATCTCGTCTACGACATCTCCAAATACTTTGGCAAAGATGCCGCTCTGATCGCGCATCGCGTTCAAAGCTCCACCGGGCTCGATGGCTTCATGTCCGCCGTCTACACCGTCGAGCTGGACCTGAAGATCGCCGCTGGCCGGGACAGGCAGGAGCTCGTCCTGGTCAAGTTCATGAAGGGCGAGAAAGAGTTCCGTGAGTCCAGCAAGGCCTTCACTCAGTTCGCCAACGAGATCTTCCTCTACGCCGAGATCCTTCCCGCCTACGAGCAGCTGTTGCGCAGCAGCCACCTCAACACCACGCTCGTGGAGGAGTTTGTACCGCGCGTCTATCGCGCCCAGTTCGGCAAAATTGAAGGTGAGTTGCACTTGCGCTCAATACCCGGCCATCACAGCTTAGGAAGGGGTGTATTTAGTGGCCAAATAGAATGCAACAACTTCCAGATACACATATATACATTTATATATTTATAAAAATATGTTTTTCTA
Source organism: Drosophila ustulata (assembly GCA_035047365.1). Taxonomy (NCBI): domain Eukaryota; kingdom Metazoa; phylum Arthropoda; class Insecta; order Diptera; family Drosophilidae; genus Drosophila; species Drosophila ustulata. The sequence continues at coordinate 12,783,488 of JAWNPT010000080.1, forward strand.
TTGAAATCCAGATATCAGATTGATTTTAAAATTCCAATTCTAACTGCATATTTTAAATCATATTTAAATCGGTGACAACTTCCCTGCTAATTGAACTGTGCTCTTTCAATAAGCGATCGTGTAATAAACTTAATTGGTAGCGGGTATTTTCCAGTCTGTCACTCTTTAAATTGCTACTTGATCGAGGTTGCCTAAGCGATCGTGTAATAAAAATGTTGTGGATCAGCTAAATTATTACGTATTTCGTAGCGGGTATTTCACAGTCGGCCCCAATTCCCGATTACTTGAATTGGTATCGATCGTGGCATGATCCCTCCTAGCAGCTATTTGATATTTGCTTCTCTTTTGCAGGCCTGGGCGAGGAGCACGAGTCGGTGCTGGCGCTGCAGCACCTGAAGCCGGCCGGGTATGCGCTGGGACCGCGTCTGACGCTGCGCACCGATCAGCTGGAGGCAATGTTCGCCGTGCTGGGCCCGTATCACGCCCTGGGCTATGCCACACGCATCCTGCAGCCGCAGGTGCACGAGCGACTGCGAGCCGGCCTCATTGCGCTGCCGTTTGTGTGTGCGCCGGGCGAGCCCAATCTGTTCGAGGTGCTCTATCGTGTGGCCTTCGATCGCTTCTATGGCTTCTACGATCGCTGTCGCGAGCAGTTGCTGCAGGGCGACACAAAGCTGGCTGAGAAGCTGGAGCAGCTGCGCTCCAGATACTTTAAGCAGCCGACTGCACTGATGGAACACGTTCGCAGCGTGTCCTGCGATCCAGCGCAACCCGATAGCTATTTTTGCACCTTTCTGCACGGCGATTTCAATCGCAATAATGTGATGTTCCGTGAGAATGCCGAGGGCCGGGTGGACAGCGTCAGGATGATTGATTTCCAAGAGTTGCGCTTCAGCACCACGGCCATCGATCTGAGCTTTGCGCTGTACATGAACACGCCGCCCGAGGAGCGAGCAACGATCTTTCCACGGCTGCTGCAACTCTATCACAGCAAGATGCACGAGACCCTGGAGCTGGTGCTGCAGCGCAACAAGGACTCGTTCAGCGAGCAGCAGCTGGAGCAGCTGCTCAACGATTACAGGTCTGAATTGGAGTCGGCGTAAAACCTTCTCGTGAAATCATTGCTAATCATGTTAATTTGCTTTGCAGCTTTGAGCGTTTTGAGGCGCATTTCAAGCGCTATGCCGTATACGGGCTGATGATCTGCTTGCACTTCTTGCCGTGGCTGCAGGGCAGCGAGGAGGATTGCGATCGTCTCTCCAAGCTGTTCGAGACGGACATGCATGGCGCTGCCTTCCATCAGCTGTCCCTCGAAATTGCCGGCGACGAGGCCAATCATTGCATCTTTGCCATGGTGCGTCACGCCTTCGAGCAGGGCTATCTCGATTGGATTTAATCTGATCTAATCTAATCCCGTGTGCCGTGTGCCGTGCGCCGGATGTGCTCGATTGCCTTATTTTTGTCTCGTGGACACCAGCAACCCAAAAAAATTGTGATCAATCTAATTATTCGTATAAACAAACAAGCCGGCACAATATATTGCAATACGTACATATATAGTATAATCATCATGTCATCCAAATGAAATGTAATTTCAGATATATTCTTTATACACATACATATCTAATGCCGCTGTAATCTGTGGCGCATTTCTAAACGAATTAGAAAATTGTTGTTTTATTTTGCGCAATTGAAAACCATTTCACCTGCAGCGCGAATCGCAAATACCCTAATCGTACTATATATATTTTTTTTGTTTTAAAAAATATATACTTTTTTTAAATTGAAGATGATGCCAATATTGCACTTCAGAGCCCATACTTCAAAGCAGCTTCATTGAGCTAAATCTTTTAATACTGCAGTTTAACTTCAGCTTATTTACTGTAGACTTACATATACAATTAGTACGATTAATGTATTTTAATTGCTTTGTCGACTTTCCTGAACTTGAACATCGTTCTTTTAAAGCTGTTCTTAAGATAAATCTTTTCTTTCTAAAGGAAAAGTATTCTATTAATTTGCTGGCAAAATGCGGGTCATTAATTGACATTTTGGTTAAGGAAATAATTATGGAGCTTACGTGCCGAGTAGTCAGGGACAGCAGAGCAGTTTCCTTATCCAAGCCCATGTGACAAGTGGACTCACGGCAGGGTTACGCCCGTCACGCAGCAGGGCCAGGTAGGGCAAGGGTAGAGCGTTATCTAGAGTTGATTTGAAGTCGGCAGTTGGGAGTTGTAGTTAAAGTTGAAGTTGAAGTGGAAGTGGAAGTGGAAGTCGAGGGAGGGCAGCAGCTTGACCTTGATTCACATTTCGTGAATGCGTATGACGCTAAACATTTGTTGTTTTTGGTGACATGTGGCCACAGAAAGTCGCAGCAGTGTTTGCACAACTGTTGGCCCAACAAAAGCGACAACGTCGATGGCTATATAAAGGGGCGTGGATGGCAGCTTAGAGGTTTAGAGTGCAAACATGCGTCAGACACCGTTGGCATTGATGCTACTGCTATTGACGGTGCTCAGCGTCAGAGCGGCGGCGAAACGGGAAGCGGAGCAGGAACAGCAACTGAGCTATGCGTCGGCGGGCAGCGAGGATATCTATTTTCAGCCGAACAGCATCGAGGAGCAGCTAGATGAATACGAAGGAGATGATGATGATGACGATGAGGATGAGGATGGTGATGAGGATGGTGATGAGGAGGCGCCGTCTCAGGACAACATCGAGGGCATTGGCGAGACCGGCGTCAGCTGCGAATACAGCTGTCCACGCTACTATCGTCCGGTTTGTGTGCGTCGCAACGGAGAGCTGATCACCTATGCCACGCCCTGCGAGTACCACAATCAGCTGCGATGCGCCAATGTGGCAAGCAGAGAAACAGCTGCCGCAGCGCCCAGCTTCCAGTTGATGTACAACACAGCGTGCCGAGATTGAAGTTTCATCGACAGTTTAGATACATTCACATTTACATATAGGGTTGCGGGATCTTAAATATAGCAAAGATTTAATCATGTGGCATGTAACAAATATTCATCAGCCAATAAACTGTCTAATTCTAAGTGTAAATTCGGGAAATACTGTGTGTTTTGTGTACAACTCCAATCACTAACATAGTTTACATATGGGGTTGCTGGTCTTAAATATAGTATGCACATTTAATCATCGAATGGATTTTATCAAAAAGTGATTACATTTCAATTTGCACAGTATTTACGAATAGTTCAACAACGATTCATAGTTTCAATCATAATTAATCAAATTAATTTCGCGTTACTCTCAACAGCATTTTCTTATTGATGTTGAGCTGTCGGATAAAGTAAGTCGGGATCCAAACACGTTTTGCGTCGTTTCGCAATGCGCTGCAAAATGGGAATCTGCTGCTGAGTTGGAGCTGCTGTTGGAGATGCTGTTGGAGGTGCTGTTGGAGGTGCTGGTTGTGGCGTCGATGTGAACGACGTCAGCCAGTTCATGATGGCGGGACGCGGCTGCGCCAGTGGCGACCCAGCAGCAACGAGCAACTGCTGCTGCTGCAGATCGTTGGGATTCAGGGTCTTGCGACGCTGCAAAATGCGTGGCGGGCCGCCTGAGCTTGAAGGTGTCGCCAACTGGAGCGTGGCGGTCACATTGCGACTCTGCAGCTGACTGAAGAGCACTCGCGGTATCGGCGGCTGTTCGGCTTTGCGCAACAGCTCGTGGTACAGCTGAAACATTGTGCGCTCGTGGTTGAAGCGCGTCTTGCGCAAACTGCTCTTGCTGATGATGAGGCCGTTCTGGAATTGATACAGCACCTGCAGCAGGAACTTCTTGAGCTCGCCATACGGATGCAAATGCCGGAAGTTCGTCACTTGGTCGCGATGGCACGAATAGCCGTGCTGTATGTACTCCTCGAAGCCGCTGTTCAGAGATTCGGGGCACAGGTGGCAGCTGCGGAAGCGCTTGCAATGATCGAGCATGTGACGCAGCGTTTCCATCTCATCCACCGAGGCGAACATGCAGAACGAACAGTGATAAATGATCTTGTTCTTGACGAGGCGGAAGCAAAAGGTTTCCGGCGACTGCGAGTGCTCGACGCGTCCATGTTGCGCCATAGCCACATTCGTTGGCATCAGCACGCGACACAAGTTGCACTGATAGTACTCGCTGGGGCTGCCGCCTGTGCTGCCCAATTTGAGCATCACATCCAGCTCGTCGTCCGTCAGATTCTTCAGATCGTTGGCCAGATGCCCCTCGGCCGCCATATGCAGCACCAGCTCCGCCCAGTTCTTGTACGTCTGGTCGCAGTAGCCGCATTCGCGCATCTGCCGCACATCGCAGGCCACCAGCGCACGCTGCTGATGCACGTTGGGCAAATGATCCTCCAGCAGCGCCTTGGCGTTGCCCTTGAAGCCGTAGCACACCGGACAGCACAGTTGCGTCTGCACACAGAAGTAGAAGGGCTGCTCGCGATGCTTGGTCGCCCAGTGCTGCGACTTCAGTTCGTCGATGCTGGCGCAGATCTCGGTGCAATGCGAGCACGCAAACTGGTACAGCATCTGCGGAGAACAGAGAGAAGAGATGGACAACGATTAGATATATGCAATTTTCACAAGTGGTAAGAGCTGGGAGGCTGTCAATTTTACACAACACTATTCAAGAATTTCTATCGTCCTAAATTTCAACATTCATTATTTTGATTTTATTTCTAAGTTACGCTAATTATGTTTCTTTACTGACCGAACTATCGACGCTTGGTCCAGACGGTAAGAGCGAGAAGGCTGTCATTTTTACACCACACTATTCAAGAATTTCTATCATGCTTAATTTCTACATTCATTATTTTGATTTTATTTCTAAGTTACGCTAATTATGTTTCTTTACTGACCGAACTATCGACGCTTGGTCCAGACGGTAAGAGCGAGGAGGCTGTCATTTTTAAACAACACAATTCAAGAATTTCCACAATGCTAATTAATTCTAATTATTATAATTATTATTTCTCATTACTGACTAAACTATCGACGCTTAGTTCAGACGGTAAGAGCTGGGAGGTTGTTACACAACACAGTTAAAACATTTTTCCTCGTGCTTCATAGCTTCTCTCTAAATGTAACTATTTAACTCGAAATTACGAATAACAAAATGAAATTATATTTTAAACATATCCTATGCGATTGTTTTTCTTTTTGTTGGTTCATCTTTTTTTTTCATTTACAATCTGTCTTACAATGTTATACATTATATATAGATATCGACATACAGATAATACGTGTTGTTGGGAGTACTCTTGAGATGAACAGGTTTCTTTAAGTCAAATTGTAATGTAGAAAAGTGAAAACATACCTGAGCGGAGGCAGCGTTATTCGCTTCTTCATCCTCTTCATCCGACGACAATTCGATGGGTTCGAATGTCTGGATCGCCAAAGCATGGTTAGTGGGTGGGACATCCTCAGGCGGGGCCGTAGAACCCTTGGGAAGAAATGGCTTGGCCAGCTTCCAAAAGTCGGAGTCGAGCATCTCGGTGGCGAGGCGCTCATACTGCTGGATGGCGAGACCCGATTTACCGGGATGTTGTTTCATGATGTGATTGATGACGTTGCGCTCCGTCGCGTTGCCAAAGTCGCAGTGAGGGCACTTGTATTGGAAGCGATTGCGATGCTCCTGATCACAGTGACGCGACATCTTTTGGTGGCTGTTGGTCGCCTCGTGGCAAATGTTGCAAATAAAGCCCAGCGCCTGACGCGTCTTGCACTTGACGCGCAGATAGCATTGCATCGGCTGGATGCATTTGCCCTCGTGCAGCCGACGAGTGTGATAGATCAGGCTGATGGGATCCTTGTTGCCGAACTCGCAATACGAACAGCAATACTGATGCATGCGCTGATGCGCCACCTCCATGTGTCCAATCATTTGACGCTCGGTCGCAAGCACCACATGGCACAAATTGCAGAGCCATTCGTCGGTCAAAGTGGCAAGCGGAGGCTCTTTAAATGTGGACAGAAAATGGAGAGATGATTTAATTTCATGATTCAGTTAAAAAAAAATAAAACAGTAAAAATAATACAAATCAGCTGCAGTCTGCCGCTAGCTATTTAAAAGTTCAATCGGATTTCATACAAATTTTAATCAGTGACTTAATATAGTTGCTGTTCGAATTTTGACGATTTGTTACAAAAACTGAGAGTTCAGTCGGTCAGTGAATGAGGCACGACAACGAATTTTTTATTTACACATATAGGACGAAATTCTCGGATGATTATATTTCTTAAAGTACATCGGAAACGTTGAATAATTGATTCGGATTGTTCGTACCCAAGACATGTTGTTAGCATATTTTTCGGTATACTTTGTACCAATTATATTTCTACTGTATTTAATATTCTTTGTAGAGATCAAGACTGTAGATGGTAATCATTTTGGATTTGAAGAGAACTCACCTGGCTTGAACCAGCGCACCTCGGTGATGTTGCGCATTGAGGTTCTGTCGCGTCTGTGAATAATCAGATCGACATCCTGCTGGGTTCCATGCTTTTCGTTGATATGCCGATCGACAACCGATCGCCTGGCCGCAAACAAACTGCACGCACCGCACTGATAGACGTGTCGCTTGTGTTGCGCCAAATGCTCGAATAGCTTCTCCATCAACAGGGATCGCTCCTCGATGTGACAGTGCGGACACTTGAAGACGTCCTTGCAGCTGTGCTGGGTGCTCAGATGATGGCGCAACGCCAGTTCGGTGTCCAGTTGCTTGCCGCAGTCGGGCACGCCGCACTTGAAGCGCACCGCCTTGGGCACATAGGGCAGCCGCGGCGAAATCGCAAGCCTTCTGCCCGGTACCATCTCTTTGGCCGGCACAATGGTCAACTCCTCGTCACCGGCTGCTGTCTGAGCCAGCACAGTTGTTGGTGGCGCCTCGATGGTGGTGATGAGCTCCTGTTGGGCTGGTGGCGTTGCAGCTGCGACGGCGGCTTCATCGACGGGATACGCCAAGCGTATCGCTTGCTCGCGATGCTGCAGCAAGTGCGCGTACATCGCCTTGGGATCCGACATGACGCATTTGCATTCGCCACACATCAACTGCGATGTGCGATCCACCCTGGCCAGCAGATGCAGCTCGCTGGGTCGGTAGATCCATTTGTTGGTGCGCCGCACGCGCAGTTCTTCGATCAGACGTCCCAGGAAGTCCTTCATTTGCTTCTGGCCAAACGGTTGTTCCATGGCGCTAACCCAACACTTGGGCATATCGACTGCAGCGCATGCGGCGGTCAGTTCGAGGAACTGTTGCTGGCAATTGAGTTTCTGGAACTCGGCTTCGTGCAGGCTGCGCATGTGCTGCAGCATTAGACGTGGATTCACAGTCGTCTCCAGGCAAATGCTGCAGAAGTATTTGTGCCGTTGATGCATCTGCTGCAGATGCAAGCGCAGCCCCCCCGGGTTCTCGTACGTCTGACTGCAGAACTTGCAGATCAAGGGGCCCGGATTCAAGTTGCTGCTCTTGTGGTAGCGCACATGGTTGACGAACGCCTCCTCGGTCAGATTGACGTTGCATCCCCTAAAGGGGCACGCATACAGCTTGTCATCTGGGCGAGAAATACGCAAGAAATGTCAATTGGGATTTAGCACTGATGATCTTCCCCCTTAATTATCGTTAAAGACTGGAGCAGTGACTTCTGGCCGCGAGGTCTTAATTAAGAACCCTTGGGTCTCAAGAATTAATCAACGTAATAAACTCGGACTATTTCATATATATACTAGCTGACCCGGCCACGCGTTGCTGTGGCTAAGGTTTTTTTTTTTTTTTTTTTTAATCTATTTTTTTTAATTTAAACTATCCTATCTCTCAAGTTAGATCGAACTGCACATGATGTGCGAATTTTAATATAATCGGTTAAGTGGTTTAGGAGTCCATTGAGGACAAACATTGTGACACGAGATTTATATATATTAAGAAGATAAGATTAAGATAGATTATTGAGTAATAATTTGGTCTAATTTCGTTTTTGAATTTACTGCCCTGGAAGTCCCGAGTTTGAGAACAATGAAGAACTCTTAGGAGAAATGTTTTTCGGATTTTAAAGTTCGGAACCACAGAAATTTTAGTAAAGCATAAACTTGCAATCAGTATTTTTGTTTTTGTTCAGGGTTAAAGGCAGGTTCCTAATCCTAAGTCCAGAATTTCGAGGTTCAAGTCTATGACAAAGTTAATGTGAAACACAATCTGCGCCGAATTTACGAATAATAGCTTAATTCCACCGTATTTTTCAGGGTGGTAAGTTACTAGGACTACTTCCACAGAGAACCCTTCATTTTGTATCTCCCCAGCACTCGCTGTAAAAATAACTGACTGACTTACCGTTGCAGCCGGTGTCCTTGAGCAGCTCGTTAAATACTAAACAGATTTGCATCGTATCGCTGCTGTCCTGATCTCCAGCATTTGTCGCTGGAATCGTGCTCGCGGTTGCTGTCGCTGCTGCGGTTGTGCCCAATGGAGCAGTGCGATTCTGGAGCACATCGCGTATCCGTTGACTCAGCGCCGCCGAGGTGGCCAGACTGGGTTCCTGCAGCTCGTCGCGACTGGCCAAGCCGTGCTCGATGACGCCGTGCAGCACGTACGCGTTGACATCGCTGCCCACATGGCTGCAGTAGGCGCACTGCAGATAATCCTTCGGCCCAAAGCTGAAGCTGTGGAACTTCATGTGCTCGCGGATGCACATCACGGTGTGGGCGCAGTAGTTGCAATTGGGCGCCATGCAACGGAAACGATCCGCAATTAGCGGTCTGCGCGGTGGCAGCTGCGGACTTTCGGCCCTCGGTTCGATGGCGATATTAATGACCGCCGGTATGGGACCCTCAAAGTTCTGCGTTAGGCTCTGCGTAATCACAAACTCACTGTTGCTGGCCTCTGGCAGCGGCACCGTTTCGCCCGTGATGATCGGCGAGCTGTTGGCTGCATTGGCCAGACTAACCACCTGTTGGATTTGCAGTCCGCACTCCGTATTGTATTTGACGACGGCGGCCGTTAATGTTGATGTTGCTGTCGTTGGTGGTGGTGGTGGTGGTGCTGCTGCTGCTGCTGCTGCTATTGCTGTTGGCGCCGTTTTGGCGCACAGAAACTCACCGACACCGGCGGCGTTCAACTCCTGTTGCTGCTGGCTTGGCGGACGCGGCGCTGCGGCCAGCAAATCCCGCAGCATGGTGTTCTCATTGGTGATCTGCACGTTTTCCGCCTCGCTGGTCTCGGTTTCGGTTTCGGTCTCTGGTATCAGGCGATCGCCGGTAAAGCGACGCACACGCAGCTTCGGCAGCGCAGGCTCTGGTTCGGGTTCGGGTTCAGGTTCAGGTTCGGGTTCTGGCTCCGTCTGTGGCTCTGGCTTCGGTTCTGCCTCCGGTTGTGGTTGTGGCTCCGGCTCTTGAATTGGCTCCGGTTCTTGTTCTGGCTCCTGCAGCGGCGGCAGTTTGGGCGCATTATCTGGATCCATGTGCACCGAGACCATGTGGCGCAGTTCCTCGCGCAAGCTCCGCTCTTCGGGCACATCCTTGACCGGCTGCTTGCAGCCGTAGCAGCTGCCGTTCCACAGCGCCGTCGGATGATCGCGTGTAAAGTGATTCTCCAGCCCCTCCAGCTCGTTGGAGAACAGGAACGAGCAGTTCGGATAGCGGCAGTAGTAGGCGGGCCTCAGTATCGGAGTGCCGCGCAAACGATACGCCACATTCTGCACGGTAATCAGATACAAATTGGGCGCTAGCTTCGGACGCGCGGGCGTCGCGCAGCTCGGTTCAACTATTTTGGGTGCCGGCGGCAATTCGACAATGACAACGTCACTTGACGCATCCACATCGGCATCGGCATCGGCATCCCCATCCACATCCACATCCGCATCCACGTCGGGTGTTTCGCCTTCGACCGAAACATGGCCGGGTGAGTTGAGGTGCTTGCCGCGCACGTTGCCGGAACTGCCGCTGCTCGAGGTGGAGGAGCGACTGCCGCGACTCTTGAGCTTGCTGCACATCTGATTGAATTTGCGGAACAGCGATCGATTGCCGCTGCCGTTGCTGCCGCACGAATTCTTATGCTTCGGTGCCTCCTCCGCTTCTGCTGCTACCTCCTGCTCCTCCGGGTGTGCTGCTACCTCCTGCTCCTGCTGCGGTTCTGGGTCTATTTGCTGCTCTGGCTGTTGCTCGGCCTCTGGCTGCGATTCATTCACTTGGTCAGGTACCACCTGCTCCTCTATCGGTACTACCCTCTGCGGTAGTACCTCTTGCGGTACCTCCTCAGCTACGCTCGGTTCTTTTTCCGCAGCGCTCTCCTCAGCTGGCAGCGGAGTCGCTGCAATAGCTATAGATACCTCCAGTTTTGGCGTTGATACGCCATCATCCTCCATCTCCAAGTCGACCTCCAACGCGTCAAGCGGTAACGCTCTCGGTTCTAGACGCCGCATCATTTCTTCGGCCTGCTCCAGCTTGCACTCATTGATCACCAGCAGCTGCTCCTCGTCCGGCCGCGTTGGCGGCATGCCTAGACCATCAGCGACTGTCCCAATGGCTTCATTAGCTGCAGCGAGCTGCGGCCTGATGCTCGCTTGCTCTATGGGCTCAGGTTTGGCCAATTGCTCGGTCAACTTGGCCTTGGCCTTGGCCTTGGTCTTGGTCTTGGTCTTTTTATTTTGCTGCAGCTTCTTGGGCTGATCGGTCTTGGGACGCGCCAGCAAACGCTTGGCCGCCGCCTTTGAACGCGCAATGGGCGCATCATCAATGCTGAAGACGGTCAGCTTTTGATTCAGATCCATCGCCGTGGGCTCCAACACATCGTGATGTCGCTGCAAATGGCGGCGCAGATTATCGACGCTCAGCTGGCAAAAGTTGCAGATCCGACAGATGTGCAACACAACCGGCGAAGTGCTGCGGAAGGTCGAGAGCACAATCAAACGCGCTTCGCGCCCACATTTCGCCACATGCGCGGTGGCTTCTTGTTGCCGGGTACGCGGACTCTTGCAGTGCGAGCACTGATAATTGAATTCGCCCGTGTGACGCGCATAATGCTCCACCCAACTTTGCCTCGTGATCTCGAGCGGCTTCTGGCAAAAGCGGCACACATGATTGTACTTGGGCGTGGTGCCGATATCAATGCGATAGGTGGGACGCGACGACAGCTCGCCGTCGCGCAGTTCGTCCAGCACATTGGGCGGCAAACGGGCGCCATAGAATTCGTCGTGATACTGAATGTAGTGCGACATGGGAAAACGCATGTTCCGCGCACAAATCACACAGCTCTTGACGGCCAATGACTGCGAATGCCACTCGGGATTCACGTTCTTCACCAGACACGTCGCCGGCGCTGAACTCGGACCCGCAGCTGCGGTCGCGGCATCATCTGCTGCCGCTGCCGCCGCCAGCATGCGCTCCAGTTGCGCACAACGCGCCACACGAACGCGACACTTTTGCGATTGGCGCACAAACGCAGCGTGCTTCGCTTGGAACGCGGAACGATTGAAACCCCGACCGGCAGCATAATGATGTCCGCGTCGTGCCACATTGCGTATATAGGGCGCAAACTCGGCGTTGGTGCTGTTGCTAATGCTGGCGCTGCTGTTGCTGGTGCTGCGCTTGCGACGACGTCCTGTGGCACGCAGCACATCGTCGGCATAATGCATCTGGGCAATGTCATCGTTCAGCTTTTCCAGCTCACTGCGTTTCGCCTTCTTTTTGGGCGGTGGCGGCGCCAGCGGCAGCGGCAGCGGCAGCTGCTCATCCTCAGGCTTTGCTTGGCTCTTTTCTGGCTGTGCTGCGGCTGGCGGCAATTCTGATGCTTCCTTGCGTGGTCTGCCCCGCTTGCGTTTGGGCGAGTCCGCAATTGTGCTGGGCGTCTTGGAAGTGCCTGGTTTGCCGCGGTTCGACTGCACCTTGAACACATTGCGACTGAGCTGCGTCTCGTTGAGCGTCAGCTCGTTGAGACGCGAACGCCGCTTGCCGGCCAGAATATTCTGCGTGGAGATGCTGCAATTGTCGCTGGTCTTCTCAAACATAATGGCCAAATTGCGATTGAAGCGCCGCGAGGTCTGCGGCTGCTGTTTAGCCGTCGCCTCCGACTCGACCGCAGCGTTGGCCTTGAGCTGTTGTTCCTGCAGTTCTTGCTCGCGCTTGTGATCGACCAGATCCTCATAGTTGAGGCTGCCGCCACCGAACAGCTCCAGCTTATCCACGAGCGGTTTGCTCGCCGTCGGCATCATCGACTTGCGGCGTTTCAAGATCCGCTTCAGATCGGGCGACCCTTTCAGTGGCGACTCGCCAGAGTTTATGGCATCGTGCGGTATCACAACCATGGCATGCGCATTCGCTCCCAACACCACCTTGAGCTTCGGCACCTTGGGCTGCTGCTCTTCGGGCTTTGTCGCTGCTTGCTCCTGCTTGGAGCCGGACTCCACTTCGACTACAGTTGTTTCGGTCTCCGTGGACTCCTGCACAGCCACTTCTTCCTGTGGCTTGTCGTCCTCAGTCTGCAATTTTCGGCGCTTGTTTTTGGTGTGACTGCGTTTTGGAGTCGTTTGCTGCGAATCTTCCGATTCGACTTCCGAATGCGCTTCGCTGTTCTCCGCCAAGCTGGGCGGCTCATTCTCCACATTGTCTGTATTGTTGTCCTTCTTCTTGGCATCCTTGTCTTCTTTTGGCTTCGCCTTGTCCGTCGAAGCGCTCTTATCCTTTTTGCTCGCAGTCTGCTTGGTCTTGTCCGTCGTTTCGGTCTTCTGCGACTTTTCGCAGCTCTTTTCGTCCCTCTGCTTTTCGGTTTTGTCCTTTTTGGAGCCAGCATCATTTTTGGCCGCATTATCCTCGGCTGTTTTCGTTGCCTTTTCCGCTTTCTTCGACTTGTCCTTTTGCTCTGCTTTAGCGCTCGTATGCACTTCTTTTTCCACTTTATCCGTTTCAGGGGTATCAAACCGTACTGATTTTATCACTTTACCGTGTCCCTTACGCACTTTGTCCCCACTCGGCAATTTATTCGAATTGCCAGGGCTTTGCTGTCCAGCATCCAACAACTCTGGCCCCTTATCCTTCTGAGCTCTTACCTCTGGTGTCTCCAACACTTTTTCCGCCACACTCCCCGTTGTCGTTTTCGTTGTTGTCGTTGTCGACGTTGCCGTTGCCGTTGACTTTTTGGGTATCTTGAAAACGAGTTTCTTGTTGGCGGTGCCCGTCAACTCGACATTGCGATACGAGGTATCGAGCTGCACTTTGTCGCTCTCAACGCACGCTGCAGTTGTTGTCGCTGCTGCAATCGGCGTTTCCGGCTTCTCGGCCTCCTGCAACTTGCGTTTCTTCTCCGCAGCGGCAGCCGCAGCCGCCGTCGCCTCCAGCTGACGTTGCTTCTCGGCGGCCGCCTCCTGCTGACGTTGCAGCTCCTGCTGCTTGGCCTTGGCTGCCAAATGCTCGCGATAAGTGCGCGCCACGGGCGGCGGCTTTGACGAACCCGGATACTGTCCCGGAGCACCGCCTCCCACACTCACAGTGCGATTGAAGTTGGGCCGACCGTTGTTGTAGTTAAAGTTTTTAAAGTTCCAGCTGGGATTATTATTGTTATTGTTGCCCACGTTGCCATTGTGACTGCCGGGAGCATTAGGATTCGGATTGTTGTATCCATTGTAGCTCTGCTTGTGGGCTGCCTGCCAGCCACTTGGGGCAGCTCCAACACGTCTCTCTGCGCCCTGTGGCGAATACTGCGACGGTCCTGGTCCTGGTTGCTTGTTGCCTGTATTCCCATTGCTCTGCCCCCATTTGGCGCAGCGTGGATCACGTGAATCGCCGGCCACGTAGCGTCGCGCATTGGCCGCCGCCGCCTCTGGTGACACATTGTTGAAGCCTGGATGGTAATCGTTACCAGCGGGCGGTGACATCAGATTCAGACTCGCTGGGCGATTCAAATTGCCATTGGGCATATTTAAGTTTACATTATTATTGTTATTATTGTTGTTGTTGTTTATGGGAATGGTTTGCATAGAAGGCGTCAGCATTGGCAACGGCCACTCCGCATGCGTTGGCAGTGGCAACAGATTCGGCTTAGGCGGAATTGGGCTACTGTTCAGATAGCTGCCATTGCGACCGCGCGGATCATTGCTGTTGGATGCCATGGGCACGCTGGCAATGCTTGGACACGGCGTGGAGGCGGGCGGTGAGGCAAGAGATGTTTGCTCGCTGCTCGACGTGCCGCGCAATGCTGCCAGCTTCTTGCGCGCCTCCTCCAAGGCGACCTCGGACGTTGATGGCGCACCTTCTGGTGCCGGCGGATTCGATTTGCGTTGCACTTCTGCTGCCGCTGCAGCTGGCGGCTTGGCGCGCCGCTCGAACACCGACGACTTGGAGCTGCAGGATGCTACATCAGGATTTATGGGCGACTGTGTATGGCGTGGAGAGCGACGCACATAATCCTTCCGTCGGCTGCCTATCGACGAGTCGATGTCGCCCAAGCGGCTCGCCAAATCCAAGTTGCCGTCAGTTGTTGGCGGTCTGGGAGGGTTGCTGCGACGCTCAAAGTCGGGCCTAATTGACGTCGTTGCTGGCGGTGCGGGCGGATTTGCAATACGTTCAGTAGTCTCTGCGGGTTTAGCAACTCTTGCTGCTGCTGCTGCTGCTGCTGCTGCGGGAACGGGAGCGGGCGGATTGACCCGACGCTCTGCAGACGCATTCGTCGATGTTGGCTTTGTGGCTGCCACGGGAGCAGCGGGATTAGAAAAACGCTTCTTGGGTGCATCTGGTGCAGCAACTGTTGGCTTCTTTGGCGCCTCTGGCAATTTGCGTTTTGGCGCAACTCGCTTCTGCTCTGGCGCATTATTGGCTCCAGTGGCTGCTTTGGAAGTGTCGGGCTGGTCGCCATCGATGACAATCACATCCGCGGAATTCAGCATCTGTAACAGGTTAATAATAAGATGTTGCTTTATCGCTGCTTTCGACTACTTACGGGTCCATATTTTAATGTGAGCTTCTTAATCACAGCCTCCATTTTGATTAGCTTGCTTTCGTTGAAGCGTGTCAAAAACATTGCCGGCGACATGCTAAGAAGAAAGAGGTTAATAATATTTTAAAAATTACATCTTTAACCGCCAACCACCGGGGCTTCATAACACTTACTCGGTCTCCAGGAGCTCGGCGAGCATGTTCAGTTTCCTCCACTGATCGTCGGCCATGTTGCTCTTGAACGACGACACCAAGGCGCGCACAAAGGGCGCACAATCGCGCAGCTCCTGCACCTTGGCCAGAATATAGCTCGACTCCCCATTCACCTCGGTAATATCATCCACCGCCGATTCGCTCATTTTGACTTCTGTTGCTGATTACACCTTTTTTGGTCACATGCAAACAAATACAACAAAAGGCAATTTATCAATAACAGCGAGCAAAAATATTTTTTTTTGTGACAAAAAAGTTATTCAACAAATTTTCATCGAGTTATTTTCTTCTTCTTTATCTACTTTGACTTTTTAGGCTTTCTTTTACTTCTCTCCCATTTCCCCCTATTTTACATCAAACTTGATTCGTTTAATTCAGCATGGAGGAGTTTGGGAGAGTCCAGTCACACTGTTTTATTTTTAGTCATTAACCTTGTCGAATACGTCAAAATTTCAAATTTCGAGTTTTTAACGGCTATTAGATGTCGATTTTTTTTAAAGAAAATGGATCTCAGAGATGAAATTTGAACAAGATGATACTAAAGGGTCCGTACACTGTCGGATTAACTGCAAATTATTTATCAACCAAATTAAAATGTCGTAAAATTAACCATTTTTGTTGGTGAAACACTAACTAATGAACCCAGAAAGAAAGTGCTTAAGATAGTCAAAGCTGTAGCCATCTCACATTAGTGATTCAAATATTTTTTGAACAATTATTTTGATTTGAAAAAGGCGGCCTTAAGATGGCTACCGCGTTTACTCAAGGTGCAAAATAATGACGATTGTGTGATCCCTCAATAGAGGCTGAAATTGAGGAAAATTAGCTTCAATTTGGATCCACATCAAGCGATTCCGTGGAAAAAATTTGTTTCAAATTTTTTTTAAAAGTTTAGCAAACATCACATATTCAGGAAAAATGTGCCAGAATTTCTAATTTTAGGATTTCCTATCCTTATTGACAATGCTTGATAATGTGAGTGAAAGTGAATTAGTCAAACAATTTCATCTCAATCATTTCAATATAAAAAGCTCGATCCAAGATGACTGCCATGTTTGCATATTGCTCTAAAAGGATATTATGTTTAGCACTAATATATTTTCATGTCAAAAAAGTAGGTTTTTTTTGTGAGGCCGATGGGTTATCAACTCACCCTAGTGGCTTTCTCTTATTTTTCTTTCTGCTTTACAAACGGATTTCTCTATTCACTTGTTGATTTTTTTTTGTTCTTTTGCATTGCGTGAAAATTTGTTCAATTTCCCATATTTGGCTTTCTTTGCATTATGAAATCGGTTTCCAAATCTGCAATTTTTTTTGTTTGCTCTTACCCCAAATTAAGCGTTAATTTGTAATTTCGCTGTAACTGTTTAATAATAACTTTAATATATTTGTTTAATTTTATATTCATTCTAATACTTATTTGGCTTTTACTGACAAGCTAGTAGCACTAAACAAAGAACACATAGATGTATCAAATTGCCAAAAAAGTGATTTCACTTGAAACAGCATTATTAACACCCCAAGCGAATACAACAACCGCTGACTGCACGGCTGATTTCGATTTTCGAACATCAGAAGCACTGCACAGCGAACAGCATCGAATTTACTTCAGTCGTGGATCGACTGCGGAACGATGAGCACGGGTGTATTTCATTGCGCTGTGCTATCGTTTCTATGTATGCGTGTGTGTATGTACACGTTGGCGCATATGAGTATGCGTATGCGTGTGAAGTGTGGCAACTGCGCGGCCAGTGGCTAGCGCAAGTCGTTTTTGTTCTTCCGAGACGAAAGTCTTGAGAACGAAGATGACTTTTGTTGCTCGTGTCATACAAGCTTGCCACTAAGCGAACTTTTTACAGGGATTGCCTTGGCTCTGATGGTAGAGTGTTGGTCTGATGTTCGATGCTGTTCGCTGTGCAGTGCTTCTGATGTTCGAAAATCGAAATCAGCCGTGCAGTCAGCGGTTGTTGCATTCGCTTGGGGTGCTAATAATGCTGTTTCAAGTGAAATCACTTTTTTGGCAATTTGACACATCTATGTGTTCTTTGGTTAGTGCTAGCAGTCTATGATAGTGGACACAAGAATTAGAGAAAACTTCCGATAATTCCAAATTTTCCTTGAAATCAAATGTCAATTACTTCTTAACTATCATAATACTATCGATTTGCCCGTCAAGTGCAGCAATATAAGCTCGATTGTTTAAGCCCAGGGACATCGCAAAGCACGCGCTCATCTCTAGAACTGCATAGTACGAACATGAGATGCTAAGCAATTTAAAAAGGCCAAGCTTGCGTCTGTGTGCGTGTGTGTGATACGTTTGAGATGATTGCCAGGCAACACAACAACAACGCCTCAGCCAGACGAATTACACACACACACGCAATTATAACTGTGTTTGGTGGACATTCAATAAAAAAAACGAGAGAAACATAAAAGAAAAAACTCCACACACCGTTTCCTTGTAGTCAGATTGCGACCGTCGCGCGCCGGTCTTATTTATATTTGCACAAACACAACATTTACTTAAATAACTTCGTTTTCCTTGTATCACACTAAAAAAAAAAGAATAAAACAAACACAATACGCGAAAACATAAAAAAAAGCGTTTAAGTTGAAACAGCACGTATAACGCAACTCGCGCTCAACAAAATTCGACGCGCTGTTCCTTCGTTGCCGGAATTCGAATGACAATTGAACTAAAACGAGCAAATGTGCGAAATAGAGGAGTCGCGGCGTTGCCAGACTGTTGCAATTTGTCGTTTCTTTTGTGTATAACTATTGAGAATGCGCCGTCAGAGTGCAAAGCATAATTGCAAATATTTTTTTTGCAAACGCAAACAGTTTGCTGCATTAATAAGCTGACAATTAATTTAATAACAAATACGAGTGAATGGCAAACAAGGTGGCAACGCGCCGCTGCTCAACAACAGCTGCGCTGCTCTCGAATTCGCCGTATTTCGTTTTGTTCTTTGTTGACGCTGTTGCTGCTGGCGCCGCTGTGCGATTGTGTGTGTTCCCGCGCTTGCGTAAGTGTGTGTGCGTAGAGTTCTCAGGGTGACAATTGTGCTTGCTGCCTTCCCACTGCAGATCTCTTTAACGCGCACATTCGCAACAACAACAAGAACAACAGCAGCAGGATGGCCAGCCAATACGTAAATATTGTTCGACCACATTCATATTTCAGCTCTTGATGGTCCCGCACATGTGAAACACACACACACACACGCAAATATCCATGTGATGGTCATCTGGGTTTACCCAAGGTGAGAATATTGCAAGTATTTACTTTTGATATGTTTTTGTGAATTGCATTATTTTATGTACATGTGTATGTACATACATACGTATTGTCCGCAATCTCTGCTTTAAAGTTATAACTATGAATACATACACACATAACATAGGCTTATTGACGATTGCTCTATTTGTTTTCACAAATGTATAAAAAATGAGAAAACAAGTAAGAAAAAAAACTACAGAGAGGGCTCGATTGTGTAAAGAATACCAAAAAGTATATTATGTCTGCGAATATAATTTTAAATAATGGGGTCGGAGATGCCTCCTTCCGCCTGTTACATACATTTTCTGTTGGCACTAAGTTACAATATCTTTCTGCCCTATGGCGTAGTATCTGATATTTTATTCTTTGAAAACCCTAATGTTAATGGATTCTTGACTGCGTTACTAATAAGTAATTTAATAAACACAACAAAAAAAAATGTTTTTTATCATAATTTATGCTCTGGAATACAAAATATTTAAAAAAGGTAAATTTGTTTGTTTGTTTTAGAAAATATAAATATTCGTATTCGAAGAAGAATGATAAATTGTCGAGTCGATTTTTTTTTTAATGGATGAAATGCATTCGTAAAACAAGTTGATCAATTTATTTTTCCACTAATCTGGTTCTAAAATAATCGCTATTTATAAATCAGTCCCGCATGTGCGACGGCTGATAGCTGCATTGCTTATAGAGTGCAGCTGCAATAAACAAAGTCATACGTCATTTGAACCGGATATAGTTCCCCATATCTCATTATATCGCACATTTTTGTGGTTTTATAATAGTTGTGGAAACTACAAATATAAAACCGATTATAACTTAGTTTCTTCGAGAATAACAGCTGACTTAACTAAGCCAGCATTGAAGGTATGTTATGTTTGAAAAAATTAACGCTTATCAATTTCATCCATGGCCTACCCAAAGCAGGGATTGAAGTTCCTTAAACGATACAAACTTTTTTTTTGTATTAATCGACTAGCATTTAACTCCATAGGATCAATAAAAATTTTGAAGACTCCGTCCATTTAGATTCAGTTAAAAATTCCTTAGCTCTATATTGGCACTTCTAGCTATATAACAGCTAGGGTAGCAATAACAATTACACCCAATGCTGCACTATGAAGAAATATGAATTTTTACCTTCAATATTCACAGTGCTGCTGTTGCAATAGCTGTCAAGAATTTTTTTAGTGGAGTAACCCTTAAAATTATGTCTAAGGGAAAGCAATCGACTATTCAGGAGAAGGAGACAATTTTAGCTTAAATACATTGTAATGAATTATCAGTGCGTAAACTTTCAACTAAAAATCGTGATACTAGAGAAATAAGAAAAAAGGAACGGGAATGCAAAAAATGCACCACTGCACGTGAAGATTGTCCTATTACTACTTAACTTGGGGATGGAAACAAATGAGTAAGCTGCACCGAAGATAAGGAAAAGGATGATTGTGAATGGTTAAGACTATTCTCAGATAAGTCCAAATTTAATCTCATTGGATCGGATGGCTTCGGCATGATACGTCGCAGAAAGGGCGAACGCTTTTCAGAAGATTGCTATGCTCCAACTATAAAGTCATTCCCGGATCTACGGTAATAGAAATACCTTATTTAATTAATTTTAACTGTTTTCTATTTAAAGATAGTTTGAAGGACCAATTGGCCAGGAAACAGCCCCGACCTCAACCCAATTGAAAAGTCTGGGCCCAAATGAGCGTAAAAATAGGAAAGCGAATGCACAAAAATTGGTAGAGCTACGAAATATTGTAGAAAAAGTATGGTTAGAACACATAGTATATGAATGTTTGAAGACTTAATTAAAATTGTTAAATTAATATATAGAAATTATAATATACATATATATATATATTAAGATATATAAAAGATCTCAACAAACATTCATAAGATCGTAAATATTTAGAGTGCGGTTTTTTTTTGTAACACTGGATGTACAAAACTTGGTGCACTTGGTGGATTATCTTATATGAGTTTTTGTTACGATTAACATTTACTGGCATATTTGTAAATGTATGTTTATTGGAATTAGTTAATTTCCTTTAACGTTGCAAATCAGTGTCCAAGCACATCTATGCAGGTGAATTATCTTATATGAGTTTTTGTTACGATTAACATTTACTGGCATATTTGTAAATGTATGTTTATTGGAATTAGTTAATTTCCTTTAACGTTGCAAATCAGTGTCCAAGCACATCTATGCAGGTGAACGCATGCGCACCCCGCAATATAGAGGTAGATTGTCGAAAAACTTTGTCGCCTTAAAGCTGCTCGGAGTCATGTGATCTATTGAATTGTTTCCATTGGTGCAAATTTAGATCGAAACTTCGATGTATGTAGATCTTTCAATGCGCTAAGTCGATGTTGTGTTAAACATCGGATATAAACTTCGATGCATCGATGATGCCTAATATTCAGTTGTAACGTAATTTAATTAAAAATTTTGTTAAATTTGTTTTTTTTTTTAAAGTAAGTTTTTATATGCTCGATGTATCTATTTTTTTTTTACATCATTAATTCCTTCTTTAAAGTTTATTATCCCATCGTTACGAGTATGTCAGGAATTATTCTGAATGTTCATATTGTGTTTCCCAAAATCTTCGTATTTTTGATTTTATATCTCTTGGCTCATATAGACTGAGGGAGGGATTATGATCTTGACGTGCTATGATGATCAAACATAAAATAACTTTTGGACCGTCTCGTTCATTTTTCATATATCCCAGCTCTTCTCAACAAATTGTGCTTTTAATTGAGTATTTTCTTTAATAGAATGTTTATGGAATTAAAAAAATTTTTTTTTTCCTAGTTTCCTCATATTCCAAACAAGAATGGGCATTACTGTTATTTTTATATTCTTTTGTAGATCTCCAGTTTTCGGCTCTTTTTTATATTTTTCGTTTCAATTTCAATTATTCAATTATTGCCAATTTTTCAGTTTTTTTATTATGAATTATATTTTTATTTAACCATCTCTTTGGCAGATTTATATCAAAGGGTTCAAAGGAAATCTCAATAGGTAATCAACTCCATGGCTGTGGTTTTTTTAATGGAATGTTTAATTTCGTTCATCATTTCGAATTGCAGTCAAAATATCGTAAGCTTTTTGCAGTCTTTCCAAAGTGCTGTACTCATTAAGCCCATCGATAAAGGAAAAACCGAATAACTTCGGCGTGCGTCGTCACCATCGTCATTGCGAGCTACGATCAAATACTTTTTGCTACTTACTAGTCACGTTCTCCTTCAGTGTCTCCTTCTCTCCACCCTTCGTTCGTTGTATCGCGCACTTAAGAAACTCGAAACGGAATTACTACGAAAGAAAATCGAAAACGAATACACACTCAAATAGACGCGCACGCAAACACACCACTTCGCTAGGGTTATATTAGTAAAATACACAAACAAAATATGTATACATTTATATTGGAGATCACACTTCCAACATTTTGGCGTCCAAAAAATGGCATACTTTAAAAACATTTATTTTGTATAAGCTTACCTGGGCACTGTTCGTTTTTCTTTTCTCTCGCATTAACGAAGTGCACAGTTTTGAAATCGAAGCTCGAATGATGGAAAAATGACAATGGACATTGCTCTCCATGGTAACCGAAGCTTATTCACAGATAAGGTTGCACGCGCTGTCGCTAAATATGACGTCCCAGTAGCGCTTGCAATGAATGTGTATAACACATTTCAATGGCGCAACCTTCTAGCTGCAGATCCATAGCGAGAGACGAAACAGACGACAACAAACTCATGAACGCTCTCACAAACAGAAAGATGTATAGTACGGCCATCAGATAACATTGAATTCGCCGCAAATGGCTTTTGCTTATTTTGTTTTCATTTATTCGTTTTCTGCCTCCTCCTATTGCTGGTGCTGCCTTTGCGTTCAATCGTCGATCAGTCGTCGATTGCGACTTCAGCAGGCAGAAACCGTTCGTTGTCGTTGCGTCAGACATGGCAGTGAGTGAATGGGCGACAAAGAGACAAGCAGAGGCAATATGGCATATTTATTCGATTCGAGCTTTCCCTAATTCAAAAATGCTGAATATGATTTTTTATGAATTCTTGTGAATGTTAATATTAATTGGACACCAACATTTTCCATTTTCTCTACAGATTCAACAATGGGAAAACAAAAATATTTACAATCAATTGCGCTAATTGACAACAATTTTAGGCATCTAACGAGATGGACTTGAACCAAGACTACACTCATAAAAATCAGCATTTATTAAGCATCGTCTGGAATATTATAATGGAAGTATCACTACGTCTGTAATGGAAAGCTTGGTCAGAAATATGAACTCCTTTCTATACAAAAAGCTCTTTGTATTTATTGATTGACTTAATTGACTGGAACTAGCAACGCGCAAGCTCAAGTGAAAAATCAATAATATTACAGTTTTTACTCATCATATACACATATGGTCGCGGTAATAGGCGCAACATTTTTTTTTTAAACAACTTATTTTTCATTTATTTTTAATTATTAATTACCAAGAAAAAACTAAAAAGGTTTCAAAACATATTGTATTCATAGTTAAAATATAAAAAGATTGGCTTCGAAAGCATAGAAATAAAAAATAAATGGAATTACGTCTCTGAAAACTTCAATTTCGGTTGGCAATCAAAATAGGTGTACCCATTTAACTTAGTTAATAATATTAATTTTTAGCTATTTTTGGCCATCTTTGGTATTAAATTCATTATATCGCAGCTAATACCCGGAATATCCGCCATTATTTTGCAAAACTTTAGTCATTCTGGAAAGCATATACGATTATAATTTCGTGCACTTATTTATTGTATTTTTTTTTATATTTTCCCAAAGTTAGGTTTTATTGTAGCAAACGGTTTTCCCGACTCTCTTTTAAGCTCTCTTTCTAGGTTCTCAATGGGATTGAGGTCGGGGGATTGACTTGGCCACTTGAAAGGGTCCATCTATTTCTCTTAAAACCAATCCTTTACCACTCTTTATGGGTGTTTTGGGCCGTTATCCTGCTGGAACTTCCATATCAGTGGCATGTTATCCTCGGCATATGGTAGCATTACCGTCTCCAATAAATCTTTTTAGACAAATCTGCCCATATTGCCATCAATCTGATGTATCGGACCAACACCTGCACATGAAAAGCAGCCCCATAACATGAGGCCACCACCTCCATGCTTTAGAGTTTTTTGGGTGGGCCTTATATGAAATTCTTTGCCTTTAGGGCGACGAACATTCCTAAAGGCATCATTCCCAAGCAAATTGGTCTTTGTTTCGTCGCTCCACAGTATATTACGCCATTTGTTCTAACCCTCTAGGGCGCAGCAGATTTTACGATCCAATGTAAATTTTTTCCTCATCTGTAAATTTGCAGATCGAAGCATAGGAACCTTACGAGCTATTCTTTCTGGTAGAGTTGCAGTTTGTAAACGACTTCTGAGAGTTCGTGAAGACATAACATTATAAATGTCATTAGCAATTGACCTGAAAGACATGAACGGGTCACGTTTTACCAGTAAAAAGATGTAATCTTCAGTAAATTATGATGTTTTTCGGGAACATGGCTGAGTTCTTAAGCCTCTTTCAGGCTTTATTGCATTTGTGACAAAGTTTTTTTTGAACGTCTCATGACCTCAGCAATTTATTTAAAGGTTTTACCCTCATTTCAAAGACTTCGAACGACCCATCTAATGTACATTTATTTATAAATAATCTCACAAATAGTTGCATTTTATAAATAATCTCACAAATAGTTGCATTTCCTTTATACCTTACCTTCTGCAAACAAATATTTGTCTTAAATTTTCACAACTCAAAGTTATTCTAAATGCACCTATTTGGATGGCAGCCTGAATTTGTAGTATCAGCAGAAGAGCGCTTTGCAATATTACTCAACTTCAAAATAATATCATGAAATCACGAAATTCAGTTCTTAACAGTAGTATAAAAAGATATAAAAAGAGCAGTTTACTTATTTTTGTATCAATAAATGACAGTGTTCACACCTATTGTCGCGACCATATGTGTACATTTAAAAAGATCAATTGTAAGTGGGTCATGTATGATTACTAGTTTTTATTTGGAGTTCTTGATTAATGAATTGAATTGAAATGGTCACAACTTTCATAATAGACTTCGTCACAGCACCAAAAATTAGATTTTTCAAAATATATAGCTTTTGGATCGAATGTTATATTTGTCCCATGCATCCCATGCAAATCCCATAAGGAAAAACTGAACATATTTCCACATGTGTAAAATATGTGAAAATATCGGCCAACGTTTTCCAATAATGTATCGAGGTGAAACGAAAACTGAAAACTCCACACATCACAATAAGCGCGCCAAAGTTTGAATAATATGTGGGAACATTTTGTTGTCTACTTCATCCAATAATTCAAAATTTATTACCGCCTTTGATATGTTTGATTAACCGATAATTAACCGCCGAAGTGATCATATAATCAGCTGATTCACGGGGAAGCGGAGCTTTTCGTATGCCATTGCATAGCGGCTCGAGTATATTCACAGCGTTAATCGTGACAAGTCGTCGTCATCAAGCGCAATTTCTTTCAGCTCCAGCCGCTTTCTCTATTGTAAAAAATATTACAATTTACTCCTTACGCAAATACTGTTTCATTTTCCAAGAAATAGCCTTTTCATGTTTTTATATTCGTTCCAGTAAAATGGCGCATAATAGTAGTAGGATAATATTCATGTAACATCCATATTATCGATCACTTTTGATATCGAAAATATCGAACCGATTTTTGTTGTATATTTGTGTATGAGTACAAATTATTTCATTTACTTCCATTCATTTGTAAATTTTTATTTGGTCCAATTTGTCGTCAAATTTCATTTCATTATTTTAGGTTTCATTTATATGTATATACATACATGCGGATGGTGAAGGCTCCAATGAAGTCAATTTCTTTATTATCAATTTAAAAATTCCAAAATATTGATTAGGCTAAGTATTAATATAATCCCAACACTACACTGGTAAGCAAACGTTCGATAAAACACTATCCTTCCGTTTCCGACTCTGACGGTCAAAGTCAGGAAAGGTTTTAGGCTTTAGTTTCTTTTTAAATTAATTTCTTAATTTAATAAATATAATTTCATTATTTACTTTTGCTTGTTCCTGAACATCGATATCACCAAAAACACGAGAAAGATCGATATCGATACATATCGCCAGAACAAGATCCATTCTTGCTTTTATTTATAATTAAAATACATGATCAAAATTATTATGCAATACAAAACAATTGCGTTTTACGTAATTATTTTTGCTGTAAGCCTTAACGTGAATTCTTAATGATTAGTTTTAAAACTTAAAGATGGCGAACTTGCGAGAAAATGCTTTAGCAGCACAAAGAAAAATGCACACACAGACACACATACACAGCACGCTCACACACGCATGTAAAATCAGCGACGCAGCAAAGAGAATGGAAATCGAAAAATAACAAAATATCAAATACCGCTTCACATTTGCTATACATACACACATAGTATGTACATAGAGAATTCTTAAATAAATAAAATACACAATTGCATGTTGGACTCACCATTACGGGAACAGCACTGACTTTATGTATGTACATTTGTCGGCTCACCGTTATTTTAGCAGTTTTGTTAGTGTTAGCGTTGTTGTTGTTGCTGCCTCTGCTGACTCAGCGTATTTCGCGATACTCACTCTTCGAAAGTTGAAGCTCGAATGACAAAAATCGTCGAGCGAAACGTGGCTCTCCCCCCATACTCGGCGTGTTTTCGCCGCAACCAGAAGCGCTCTCTTCAAGAGAGCGAAAGAGAAAACGGGTATGCAATTGTGACGTCACAGCGAGCGTAGACCGATAATAATATCAGTAAGCAAAAACATCAAGAGGAAAACTATTTATTAAGAGCAAATGTAAAATGCGTAAAATAATTGTTAAATTCTGCCCATTATCAGTGGCGTAAATAAGACATGACAAGAAAAACACCAGCCAACATTTACACACGCACATTCGTTGGTGGAATTCGCCGCATCGCGGCGTCGGTCTGAATTCGCCGCAAGCAGCGTTTTTTGCGTATTGTGTTTACTCCTGTTATTCTCGCTTCTTCCTTGTCGCTAATTAATTGCGTTTAGTTGTCGTTTGCGCTTTGCTCGTAGAAGTACAGTTGTGCTCTATCCGTGTAATGTGTGTGTAAATTTCTCTTCCTCTTTGATCTTTGCGTCCATTTTTGGCGCTTCGCAGAACTTCGATGATTTCACATAAGCGTTGGAAGATTCGCCTTTTTCAGGCTAGATGTAGCATATTTGAAAATGAAGTAGCTTATAAAATTTACTAATAGCTTATAGCAATAAATCTAGCATTTTTGTACATGTATACCAACAAGTCTATTTGTGTAGACTTAGTTTATGAAAAAAATGCACAACCCAAAAAAATATTTAAGTGTTAAAAAAAAAAGGTGATATAATAATATGAAATAGATAAACATTCATTTGGAAACTTAGTGATTTTGTATTTTCATTTCTGTGGCTATTTTAACTATTTTTTTATTCAATTTAATTTTTTTAGAGTATGTTTTGTTAAATTTGACTTTAGCTTTTTTTATCGAGAATGTCATGTTTTATTTTTGCAACGAAACGAGAAGCGATAAGCTCAGTGCATTTGTATATTTACTCACTCGAAGTTTATTTTGTTCACCCATCTAGATCTCAGATACCAAATAATTTATAAAAGTGCTATTAAAATTGGCGATAATACTTTGCAATTCGTACCCTACGTCATCTGAACTTTAGAATTAAGAAAACAATTTATTATTCGTGGAATATTTTACAAATTTGTTTGGATCTTATCGAATTAAGTACAAATGGGAGTAAGGAGAGTGGACACATATACGAACTAAATACATATATGGATATATGCAATAAGTATACAGAATGTATATCGGTTATATAGGCAGAAATCTGATAATTATAACAGCAAAAATGTAAATAATGGAGAAATTTAATTCAAACTTTGGAAATAATCCAGACAACTTAATATCAATACTAAGTTGTGAATAAAATCACGTTCAATGATTACTACTTTCAGGTAAATATAAGAATTATTTGCATTTTCTTATTTCTAAGAGTTACCTTATTAAATTAAATTTGTTTTCAATTAAATCAGACATTTTCTGCAGCAAATAACCGAAATGCACTGTATACGATATACGATATATGGTAAGGTACAATTGGGAGAGTCTGTGTACTTGGTAATTAGCTTGTACGTTTGACTCTGGCTTAATACTAGACAATTTTTACAAAAATAATAAAGATCAATTACTATATTACATGCGATGTAAAAAAAAAAAAATAGAATACAATACATACATTACGATTTAATGTGTCTATAATATCTAGACAGATATCGGTATCGATATGCAGCAGAAAGCACTTGTCGACGCAGGGGGAGAGATTTGTGTTGTCTAATACTACATTGAGGGGGAGTCTACAGTCTGCTGCTCTCGGCGGCGCCATTGTGACGAGCTGGCGAGGACTTATCGTAGCCATTGTTCGACATCTGCAGATGCTGAGGCTGCAGCTGGGCAGGTCGACCATTCGAGGGCATCGTTTCGTCCACGCTGAACACCGAGTTGTCGTGACCGTGCATGGGGCGGGCATTGAGCACAGCATCGCCGCCATGTGCCTTGTGCTGTGACTGCTGCTCGACTGCTGCAACCTCCTCGGACTTGGGTTTGCCCTCCAGCAGGAAGCAGGTGATTAGGAAGAGAATTGAGCCTGTGGGAAAACAAGTGGATTAGTTGTGATCTAGCTGTCGAATGGAATGTGAACTTACTGATGCCGTAGAAGCCGGAGTAGAAGATCATGATGGAGCCGCGGTAGCCGAGAATTTTGGCAACGGGATCCACAAGAATGGGCAGATTGCCGCCAATGTTGTTCATCACAAACAGGAAGACACCGATGGTCGAGGAGCGGACACGCAGCGGCACAATTTCCACCACAATGGCAAACACAATGCCGAACCACATTTCGGCAAAGAAGTAGCTCAATCCCAGCGTAATCATGGCCCACAACGGATCAAAGTACACGGAACCAAAGGCGGGCAACGTGGCAATCAATTGACTCAGCGCCAAAACAAAAGCACGCGATCTAATGCCCATTTTGGCGACAATTTTATCGGACACAATGCCGCCCACAACGACACCGACGCTGCCAATGCCAATGGTGACGGCAAACAGCCACCAGCCGAGATCCACATCGGGGAAATAGGTGTTGTAGTAGAGATCCGCATTGTAGGCAAACGTCATGCCACCACAGTGACGAATGGAGGCGGCAATCATGAGCATGATCATCGCAGGACTTTTGATCACCTGCCACAAGGTGACCGGTTTACCGCTGGCTGTTGTGCGATCTCCCTCGCCGATGGCCTTGCGTTCCGGCTCCTTGAGAGTCGAGCCCGTCAGAGCAGCGACAAGGACCGTCAGAATGCCGGCACCCAGATAACACACACGCCAGCCGAGATTGAAGAAGTTGAGCTTGGTAATGTAGCGACCGACGGGGAAGGCAATGCCATAGCCGCCATAGATGCCCCAGTTGAAGATGGCCATGACCAGGGCACGCTTGCTCTCCGGAAAGATGTCGGACATGATGCCGGTGGCGAGGGGATTGCATCCGGACTCACCGGCAGCCATCACCATGCGCAACAGCACCAGATGCCAATACTGCTTGACGGTGCCCTGCAGAAAGATGGCAATGCCAAAGATCACCGTGCACACCGTCAGCATCTTGACGCGATTGTATTTGTCCGCCGCAAAGCCCATGAACACGCCCGCTATGGTGAAGACCAATATGAAGGTGGGACCGGCCAGGATCTGATAATCGATGCCCAACCCGTTGTAATTCCATTCACAGTAGCCGGTGCCATTCAGACCGAGCGCATAGCAACTCGTCTCGTTCTTGACGTCGCCGCATTGTGTGGTCAGCTCGTGGCGACTGAACATGCTGTTGTTCTGCTGACAGCCATGGTCGCCATAGTCCAGCTCAATGGCCGTCTGCTTGGAGGTGACGCCGATCAGATAATGGCCCAGCTCGCCCAGGATGTAGCCGATGGTGAGAATGGCCAGCACGTAGGCATTGTAGAAGCCGCTCAGTCTCTCCAGCACCGGGATCATTGTGACTGCTGCAATGAGGTGGAAAAAAATGAGAAAGGAAGCGCTTGAGTAACATTTCATGGAGGAGGAAGAACACGAAAATTAATATATCTCAATTACAGGTAAGATAAGATAAGAGGGATCTGAAATTAAACTATACATTTATTGCAATAGACATGCCGCAGTGGAAATGCATTTTATTGAGCTTTCTAATGGAAGTAAATTAGAAGGCGAAGGATGTTACCTTCTTGTCTTATCATCACTCGAATGGTGCAATTCTTTTTCGACTTGAAAAAGATAAAACAACAAATACCGAACAAAGCTGAATTTCTTTTAATAGTAAGTGAGTGCATAAAAAGATAACTTTTTCGTTGTAGTTGCAGGAGATCATAACAGCCGAAGACCTTACAACATTGTAAGAGATTACTTGGAACATATAAATAAAATATTATTTTATATTTGGCAAATGAAGTTCCTATCAGATCGTTGGAATAGAAAAGCGGAAGTGAAAACAAGGTTGCTTCCTAAAGCTTCCCAGCTAGAGCAAAGTAAAGTATTATGTAATCAGGCCTCTCTCTGTCTGCGAGTGAAAAGAGCTGAGCATCGATTGGGCGATTGTGAGTTCACCCTGCCTGCTCTGTATAGAGAGCAAACAATGCCCCCCATTTGTAATCAGAGCTCAACACATGCCTCCAGGTACTCGACGTATGATAATCAAGCATCGCGACATAACGACAAACAATCAAGAGACGTCTAATTAATGAGCCCCACTTGTCACCTTGTCTCCTTGTCTCATTCCCTTTCGCTGTCTTGCCGCACAAGGCAATCAAATTTAATTGATCCAAAAAAGATGCGAATCGTGACTGGAATCAGTTTCAATCGAGCCATAATTCTTGACTTGAATGAAAGTGAAGGCGTTTCCCGCACACGCTGCGTATACGCGATCTAGGCAAAGCTTTGTGCTTTCAGCGTCGTCACGAACCGCAGAAGCACACGTAAGCTCTATCGATCGAAGCTCGGTGCAGAGTAGCGGAAAGTCGGCTTCAGTTACGCATTCCAA
This sequence comes from Drosophila ustulata, assembly GCA_035047365.1. NCBI lineage: Eukaryota > Metazoa > Arthropoda > Insecta > Diptera > Drosophilidae > Drosophila > Drosophila ustulata. The sequence goes on from JAWNPT010000080.1 coordinate 12,814,115, forward strand.
TGTTGGAGAATGATGTGAAAGGCGTTTGTTGCACTTTTGATACAATTACGATTACGATTACGCATGCGAATATTAATATGAATATGAATATGAGTGTTTTGAGTCAGCCCAAGGCAATTAACGGGCGGAGTCGTTAAGCTAAGCATTCGAGCATTTTGATTTATGCGTTGAATGGCCAGCGAAACGGAAGTATCTCAATCTTAATCCCAAGACTAGACAGAACACAACACTCAAAAGCTACGCAAATATTTGAACAACTCCAGCTCGATTCATGGCTGCTTGACCACGTGTGAAGAAACCAGAAGAAACCGCAAGCAAACCAACTAATTAGCCTGTGGCTGTGAAATTAAAGTTGAGCTTCCTCGACTGCCGGACACTTTAACTTTTAACATTAAACTTAACCACAAGCGAAAGAACTGAGAGAATTCAATTAAATGAGAGTGAATTAAAGTAAAAGATACGAATAAAGATTCCAATAAAATGGCGAAATAAAGAATAAAGCAAGTATGCTAAGCTTTTAGTTACATAGCCAATCTCTAGCTGGGTTGCTATGCGACAAAGAAAACAATTTGCAAAAGGGTAAGCTCGACTAAAACATACTCAACTAAACTTAAATCATATTAAATTAACAAATAAATAACAAAAGGTATTCTGGATCATAAAATATGGATAATTAATTCAACTTTGAGCTTTTTGAATCGCTATGAATGAAGTTGTATGTATGATTTAATTGAACAATTCTAGAAGATCGGTTTGTATTAATAGCTGCCCACCCAAGTTCTTGAAAAGTCTAAATGTCAAAAGATGTTATCGGCCATTATACCCGGCATGAGATTACGTTTCAAATGGGTGTACAAGGTGCAGAAATACGCCCCGCAAAGAGATGTCTAATGACTATACAGCTGGCTAAATCAATTTTTGGCAAAGTGCCATTAAGACAACTTCAACGCAGACTGACAACTAAATGTTCCCAGATAAATTTTGGACGTTGAGCTGGAGGCGGCTATGAGAATTTCTCATTGTTGTTGTTGTGGTGTTTAATCAATCAAATTTCAAGTTAATTTCATTGCTGTGTTGCTTGCTTATTCTGTACTCTGCATACGAGATACAAAATTACTTGGGAGCAGATACAGCCACACAGCCACAACAGATACTTGCGCGTATCCGTATCTTTTACATACGCGCCAAGGTCTCTCGTTGCTCACCGCTCGTTGTCGAGACAGGAACGGAACGGAACGGAACGCAACGCAACGCAACGCAAAAGTTTAGCACAATGAACTGTCAAGGCTAACGTGCGATACAAAGATACAAAAATGTATCTGCTGCGTCTATCGATCGGATATGGCTAGCTGCTAAACAAAAAGCCTAAGAATGCGGATGCTGGACAATAACTACAGTACACAAAACATTCTAACCACAACCAGCCAGCCAGTCAGTCAGTCATTCATTCAGTCACTCAGCTAATCCCCTGAGCTTCCGAAATGGGAGTTTCGACCACAATTGAATTTTTGACTTTTAGTTGGCCATTAAACGCTTATGGCAACGCGTGCTGACACGTTTTATGCGCCATTTGGCCAAGATCTAATGGCTTACACGCAGAACCATCATAACCATCACAATAAACGAACAATGTAAAATGTACTACGCTTGTATTATTAGCCTTGATGCGCGGCTTAATTCATAACTGGAAATATCGAAATACCTGTTCCGAAGTTCCGAGCCAAACTCGAGCTCATTAATACGCAAAGCTCTTCACGCGCAATCTAAATCACATGATTCTCCCCCTCCCAAAGTCTTTAAATTGCAACCATTTGAACCATATCTTAACTAGTTCATCGGCGATGACGATGCGATGTCTTAAATGGCAAACAAAGCATGTATCTTCAAAAACAAATGTAGATTCAAGTGATTCCCCCAACTGAATGCATTGTGGCTGTAATCAGTTTCCCTTAAAATCTTAAAATTAAGTTCAAGTACTTCTAAATATTTTAATTAAGATCTAGGATCTGTACTCTTGTATTATTATCATTATGATTCACTCAACTTTTGTGGAAAATATTTGTTTTAAGATCTAGGATCTGTACTCTTATATTATTAATATAAATTGTTCTTCATAAATTAAAATAATATTTAAAATGTTCTAAATTGTTTTCCAATTAACAGTGATTTGAAATGTGGAATGTTTAAATTGATTTTAATAATGTGTTCAACATGAAGTATAAAGTTAAAAACAAAGTCTTTCCATTTTGAAGTTGAATTTAGAGTGTATAATGTCTGCAATGGTCAATAAATTTTGTTGGATTGTAGCTACAACTTATATTGCCAGAGCCAAAGCGTTCGGCAGTCAGTCAACTGTCAGGTTGCCACATGCGTTGCGTATTTCAATTTCAATTTCTATTTGCAGTTCAATGTCAAGGCTGAGACTGAGGCTGAAGCTGAGTGGCAACGGTACTCGCCACCAACTTGCCCAGTCTCCAAACCGGACTCTGTCGAAGACGTGACTCGACTTGACTCGGCTTGATGTCGAGCAGCGAGTCGCTTTCTTTGGCAAGGTCACCCGACTCGACTCGTTGTTGCCAGGTTGCATTTGAAATGCATTGAGGCGATTAATTTTGCGAAGCGTCTCCCAAAGCTCGCGCTAATTTTAATGTCTTTTTAATGCTACATGTCGGCGAACAATGCAATTCAAATTCAAATTCAAATTGAAATTGAAATTGAAATTGCAATTGGAGTTGCAGCAATTGAAATTGCAATTGCTTTACGGTCGCGATTCAATAAGAATTTGCATTTAATTAGCCAATGCAATTAATAAGGCGTTCTTTTTTATTGTTCCGATGTTTACCCTGCCACTAATAACTGTTACTTAAATGAGCGTATCATAACTTTACATAACCACATGCGGTTCTCCTTTTCAACTTGTTGCTGTTTAAGGTCTACAGTCAATTACAATAATATCATTTACGATCGCTTCCCTTAAAGTAGAGCCTTGATGTATGGCTTACGTGCAGTTTATGCCGACCTCTATATATTCTGCATTCTTCATGTTGATCGACTGGCAGCTACCCTCGTTAGCCTCACTCAAAGTTGGGGTATTCTCTCGTCACGTAATCGGTTTCGAGTACAGTTGAGTCCGTCTAAAGAGAATGCTTTCCACCTTGACTTTCTGTCTAATTTTGTTCTTTTTAGGTTCAAATATAATTGTTGTATTCCCGTATTTGGTATAGGGTATCTGCTGGCCAATCAACGCGGTTTGGAGTGTCCCGTGAGTAACCAGCGAGTTGATAGCGACAAGTTCACAGATAATTTGTCTTTGTCATTGGCTCTGTGCTTAGACGACATTCTCCACGAGTGTGCAACCCACACACAGGTTGTGGCACTTGCTGCACTTGCCACATGCAATGCCACCACAGCAACAATTGCTGTAATAAGTGCTCAAGTCATGCACACAACACTCGCTGAGGCTGCGGCAGCGACTGGACAGCACACTCGCCCATGTTCGTGACAAGATTGGACCAAGTACACACACTTATAGACAGACCTCTGTCCAAGTAGAGATGGGAAAACCATCGATATTAGTTAGAAAAATCGCGCTAATGAGTTTTGGGTGAAGAAACACAAAAAAAAAATGGTTTTATTTTCTTACGAAAACTTAAAATAATCCGTATCAACACTAATCAGCATTGACAGTATTGAAAATCGGATAACATACTCGATACTCGATAGTATTGATGTTTTTGCATCACTATGTCCAACGCTTGACTGATCACAGTTCCAATCGCATTCACATTTGCAATCGCAATCACGAAACGTGACCAAGCAATGTGCTGCCTACGCCTCAGCGTCAGCCTGAGCCTGAGCATACCCCATTGGGCCACACACACTGACTCAGGGGTATTAGCTAGTTATAGTTGTGTGTTATAGCGTTCTACGATTTGGCATTCACTGCGAGTGCACTTCCCAACTGAGCTGGCAACACAGCATAGGTCAAGCCCGCAATTAGCTTGTCGCAACCCAAGAAACTATCGCAACTCAATGGACTCGCAAAACTGGTACAGCAGAAAGTCGCCAAGGAGGCCGGATATTCTTATATGTTTACTCTGCTATCAATTCAAATATTACGGATATGTGCAGGAAAAGAGTAAGAGACACAAGATACTTCCTACGACTATAACCAAAAAAAAAAAAAAAAAAAAAAAAAAAAAAAAAAAATGGCTTCTTTGCTTGGTTTATAGCCTATTTGTTGGACTCTTCGCTGGGCCATTTAATGGTGGCAACAATGTATTTATGATTAAAATTCGCTGATCACTTCACTTCTTCTGAGGCCATTAAGCGAGATACGGCCGTAGCACTAAAAAATCGCAGTCTCCACTTCCTTCGGGTCTTATGATCATCTGTAGTCAATGAACCGCAGCGTTGACTCGCGGTTTATTTGGCTGAGTCACCTGAGTTCGATCGATTGCCCATTTCCTACCGCAATCGAGTGGTCGAGTAGACGATTTACATCTACATTAGCATTGTGTTGTGCTGGGGTAATTGGGCTCTTCAAGTGTGCTTGCCACGTAAGCGCTTAATGAGTGTCGCTCAAGCATGCCCATAACGCCATGCCACGCCCCCGCCCGCCTTACCGCCTAGAAATATTAACTAACTTGGCTAAAAATGCGGTTTAACATTGATTCAACCGCTAACTGACTGACTGTCTGTCTGTCCGTCCGTCCGTCCGTCTGACTGTCCGTTTCTCTCGCTGTCGCTGTCGCATTGTAACCGCAGTCAAGGTTAACCGGCGGCTGCTTTGCTTTGGCCATTGTCTTCGGGGTGGAGTCGCCGCCAACGGCGGGGGGAGGACGGCGGAGGGAGGGAAGGCAATGCGACACCGTTGCATGCAAATGGCAAATGGCAAAATGAATTCATTAGCTGCTGCCAGGTGGCGCTTTTTTTTATCAATGCAACCCAGTTGCGCATGGCGAGAACGCGAGAAGATTCCTTGCATAAATCTTGCAAAGCGACAGACCGAAACCGTCGCAACAAACAGGTGTCCAACTGCAACTGCTAACTTGGCTAATAGCCACCATCAATTAGCAGCCACTTAACGCCTCCCACATACACACAGATCCCCTCACAATCTCTCCCCTCTGCTTGTCTAATTCGAGGCGAGACTCGAATCTCGCGTGCAGCAATCGCTGTCGCTGTCGGCTCAAGAATTATGGCTCAATCAATCATTAACATCTCTTTCTCTCTCTCACAGTGTCAAATGACTGATTGACTGACTGATTGCTTTTGCTAAATCAGTTTACAGCATCGCTCACTTGTTTACGCTTCACAAAAAATTGCTAATTGCTGATGGCTGATGGCTGATTGACGGGTTGACTGGCTTTTGATTGCAAACACCGATTGACTGAGCAATCAGTCAGACAGTTTGACTGACCGTCGTTTTATCTACAGACAGACGGCTTGATTGAACTGATTAACTCAGTACTATAATTGCTTAGCTATTTTACTAATAGAATAAATGATTGATTGAAGCGTAATAAGATTAGATTAACTTCATGATTAAAATGATACTAATATATTAAATAACTTAGACGCATGATACTGATTGATGCCATGATTGGCTTAATGCTTTACTAACTGCAAGCACACTTACCAACCGATTGATTGATTTATAAACTTAAACATTGACTGGACTAAAGGAAAACCTATTTATTGAATGCCCAAGCGATTAAACGACTACTAATTGTCAGCTGTTCGTTTGACTGACGGATTATCAAATATTTCAACTAAATGGGCAACAAATTTAGTTGTAAGAACGCGAGCAATGCCGCACATTATTACAGGCATCAAGAAATGCTCGATATTGTGGCGGCATTTGTAACACGATAATTGGGGGTGTGACTGAGGTGACGCCCCACAGATTGATTTGAGGCCAGAGCAAATAGAGCCATCAAATGATCTGAACTGATCTCAATCGGTTTATCAATCACCATCGCCATCGCAAACTCAGCTTAGGCTACTGTAGAGTGTGGAGTGTTGAGCATGGTCAGTTACAGCCTCTGGACGTTGTTGCGAAATCAAACCGGAAAATAACCCAATGTGTCATTAAGTTGAATCTAAACTGGAATCTCTGAGTCTCAATCTGAATATAAAACTGGGGCGGGGGCAGCTGGTGAGCTCTGAGCTGTGCCCGATCGATAAATTAACAAATTAAATTGTTAATCAGACAAGATGAAAACAATATTCAAATTTTGGTTAATCCCCGACGGCAGGAAACGTTTAGCGTAACAAAACACATACAAAATCACACTTTGAGCTCGACTCATAGAACTTTGATAAGCTGATTATTCAAAGTGATCAATAAATTGGTGTTAATAAAACGAAATATGTTTTAAGCTTATATAGTATTTAGCTGATATTGTCAATAATAATTAAAATTGAAATAAATTCCATCACAAATTCTTTGCTTGAGGAATTTGATAAAGATTTCCTCTCGTTTTCGGTATCAATTTCTTCGGAGAAATGTGATCTCTTCAAATAAAAGAAAGCTACAAAAAAAGGCAAAAGTATGTTTGCTAGCACTCTTCGATACCAATAGAAAACTGTATATTCTACATATTTTGTCACTTTGATGATCTTGTCGCATTAAAGTTGAGTGTGAAATTTGCAAGTGATCTCATCATCAAGAAGGCAAAACGCATTCTTCAATAATCGTATTTACATCTAATAAGTATAAAAAAGCATCTGCTGATCTTTATCAGTGCAATGAACTTGTCGAATTTTCACACCCTAAACTCACAAATATTGTATACAGACTGATTAGCTAATGATCATTCCAAGCTGATCGTTAAAAGCTTGATGATGCTCAAGACCAGAGGCAAAATCTTAAATTGAAATGACTGTAAACTGGAAACTAGAAATGGAAATTGTTGGAACTGCGTTTTCTAGAGTCTCGAGCTCGATTGTCGTGCACACGTGGCAACCCTAAATATGCAAAACAAGTTCGATTACTTGGTAACAACGTTGAGACAACTACAGAGGCAGAGATAGAGATAGAAAGAGAGCGAGTGGGAAATATATCTGTATTTGACTTATAGGGCAGTTAATTGTTTAAATGCTTGACATTTGCATAAATTTATAGTTAGAATGCGAGAAGCTCACTTAGAAAAACCAGCGAGGGAAGTTGGAGGAAATGGGAAAAGTGGATAATGATCAAAGAAGCAGCTCAAAAGTTGCTCAGTCATTGTGGCATCGATCGTGGCAATCGTAAACGTATCGCGAATCACAGCTGGCGATGATTCGATCGTTGATTACAGATACATTTAATATAGTATACATATATACAAATATATACATCTGTCTGTGTGTATAATAATTGTTGATAACCCGAATCACGGGTAATTACCTCGACTGCGCATGTGCCACAAATTCAAATCAAGGCGGACGACAAAAATAAAACAAGAAAGATCAGCTAAGCAAATAAGTATTTGTAAGCTGCCGACGCCCAAATGCGCTGCAACTAAAATTCTAGATTTTATTGAATTTTCATACTTGTAGCGAACTGCATAATAAACAACAAAAATGCAGAGTATCTATATATATTTAAAGTGCCCAACAATTGGAAGAATGTCTGAGACACTGATTATCTGATTGGCTGCAAATAGTTGAGAATTGTAATAACTTTGACCAAACTAATTGAATTCTGCAAATAACAATTGTAAACTATTTGAAAAGTGCCTTCAACTTGAAGCAATTCCAATCTAGCATTGAAAATATCTCAAGATATTCTTTAAAGTCAGACAAAGAGAAGCTGACGCCCTGTAAGTGTAAGTGTATAAGAAGGAATCAAGACATCGAACGACTTGGAAACAAATCAGACAACGAGAGAAAAAACAAAGTATTAATTATATTTAATTATTAGATAATTGCTCAGAGTTTTAAAGTGAACAGCTGTAGCCAGCTGTGTGCCTTTGGTGACCGGGTCAATAAATTAGCGATAAATACCATGATCGTCGTATAGATACGAGATACGAGCTACGAGCTACGAGAATAATAGCCAAAGTGGGAGAGAGGGCAATAGAATAGAAGTCTAAGTCTAATTGCTCTCGCATAATTACTTAGAAGTGAGTCGCAGTCGCCAGTGGCAAATAATTATGACACCTGTGCCAGTGAGGAGAGTGTTCGGAAACAATTAGACGCGATTCTTTAATTAATGGACTCCAACTCTCAAATGAGAAAGTAAAAGGCAACAATTGCTACTGCACTTGCAATCGCAAAATATGACCAGTCACTTGTCACACTTAATTAACAATCTCCATCTCCATCTCCATCTCCATCGCCATCGCATCATCCTTTCAATCAGAGTTGACAATTATCGCTGACTGATCAACGCCATTCAATCAGAGCGACATTCTCAACTGGAGAATGCATTCAATATGAGTGTGTGTCTTTAATTTTGTGCGATATGCAGAACGCAACCTTTGATTGATTTTGTTCTCGTCAACTTGTCGACTTGTTGTTCTAGTTTTTAATCAATTCCCTTCTTCTCTTCCGTGACGACTATGTCACATTCTTATCTGTCATTTACCACTCAGCATTCAACATTTAATAGTCAACATTTGCCATTTAGGATTTAACCATTCCATCGATACCAAACACAAATTGATCACAAATGAAAATTAACTGCACATTTCTCCCTCTGCTCCCTTTTAATTTGTATCTAAGGAAATTCACCTGAGAACATTCACTTTACATGCAGCTTTAAAGCCATTAATCATTAATCTTCATTAACTACTCGAAGCTCTTACACAATTAGCAACTGCTCTTCATGCGATCGATAGCTTTATCGATAGTCGCCATTAGCTGCTTCAGACAATGATTTCACAGATCACATCTATTATACAAAAAATTAACAATATCAATATAAATTATGAATCAAATGTTAATCGAATGCGATGCCATGCCATGCCATGCGATCGATGTAATAAATGTAAAACAAAAAATATATTCGAATTCCTAATGCATTACAATTTCAATAATGCTCGTGACAGGTGATCAGCATCCGAGACTGAGGCACAACCCACTTGCTCGCTTGCCCACCTGTCCAGCTGAGTTGTGTTGTGTGGGATGAAGCTGAGATCAATGCGGTTATATAACATATTTGTTCATATCTTTGGCATCGTTCTGAAAACTGATTCTAATCGAGACAGTTTTCCAGGGTATTTCCCCAGCCTATCTCTGCCTCTCTCTCTCTCTCTTTCTCAGTTGGCGCAATCGCTTTTGGCTTCTTCCGCTGATAAGGTCCATGCCAGACCCATGAAATTCGACAACTATTTGTTTGGGGGGCGTGTCACAGTCGATATCGCCAGACAGACAGAGCTTTATGGGCATCGCTGCCATCTCGATTGCCATTAGCAATTTGTGTGTACAAGTTTTGTTGTCGCCGCAAATATTGAACAGCAAATACAACAAATTAAGTTAAGTAACCTGTGAAGTGCCTCTTCTCTTCGACTCACAATGAAAATCGCAACCGAAACGTATCGATATCGATATTCTTCAAAATCTCTTGCTTGATCTCTGGACTTTCAAGATCGAATTAAGAGATAATGTTGGACAGCGAGTTAGAGACAGTCAGACAACAGATCCCAATTGATATTAAACAAATTCAACGCTTTCCAAATAAATAAATCGTTTTTGAAATTTAAATACCAATTTAAAAATAATAATTATCTTATTTACTTTTATTTTTGATTTTCTGATTTATACTCATGGTAAAACAAATACTATGTTTTGGAACTATACATGTTTCTTTTTTTTTTAACACTAATTGTAAAAGTTTAATTTTACTCTTTTTTTCATTTTTAAATCAAATGAAATAGAATCATTATTTCTTTGATTTCAATTAATTTATATTTTACATTTAATTTTGTTTTCTGTCGTAGTAGAAAAGAATAAGCTATTTGTTTTCAAGCGTTTCTTACACAAAAAAAACTATTTATCAAATCGTTTCCTGAACTAATGCTGAAATATTAATTTATTCACTCATTTATATTCTTCATAAAATTATTATAAGACAGATTGTAAATAAAAAGGAGATAAAAAAATGTATCTAATTGCAACACATTGAATTGATATTGATCCAATAAATTTCAAATTGCGGCACAAAGAATATGCGTATTATTATTAATTATTTACTTTATTTCTTTAAATTAATTGATCCTTTGATAATGCATAAATTGACCGACATCGACGACATTGAACTGGATCAATTGGAATACCAATTGGAATTCTAATGGGAATTATCACGAAGTCTGGGGTAAAAACACTTACACTTTGTTCTTGCCGGATGAGGAACTAGAACGCTGGAATGCTGGAACGCTGGAGCAGTGCAATGGAAGCTTCGCTTGTCGCGCGTGGATCGCGAGTCGCGTGTCGCTTGAATAGCTGACAAACTCTTAGTAATTGCGTTCAATCAATTGGGGATAATTGATGTGAATTGAACGCGAAGAAAAACGCGCGCGATTGCAGCCAAAAAAAATACAAAAAAAAAACAAAAACGTGAAAAGAATGAAGCAAAACTTCGTTATGCTTCTTCTTCCAATTGCACGTCAAGTTCGATAACGATTACGATTTTAAGTTACACTTTGACTTGGATTTAGTTCTTAGTGTTGAACTTCCACCTCTCGCTGCTTGGGACACAACCAATTGGCTGCGTTTTGCGAACAGAACTAAAACGCGGCTTCGATCGGCAACGTTTTTAAAAAGGAAATTTGCCCAAACCCAGCGTCAACGTCTCTGTCGCTGCCGCCGTCGACGTCGACGTCGCAGTCGTCGCTGGGGCTAACAATAAAAATTTGCAAAAGCCGAAACCGAAAGCGCGACCCGAAGAGCGCAAGCTTCGCCCGACGCTTGCTCGCTTCGCTCTCTCATGCTTACCCGATATGCTGTTCATTGTTGTGGTTCGTTTATGGCGGGCGCGTCGCGACATCCGTTAATTGCATGACATGCAAAAACAAATTATGCGCCTAGAATGCCAAAAATAGTTGCTTCCTCTCGCTCCCCATCAAAGGATGCGCCGTTAGCACCGCAGGTGGTCAACAACAATAACGAAAAGAGAGAAACAAGATGGCGACACTTCAACTGAACGCAAAACATGGTGAACATGGTCAACGCTCCGTTGCAGCTCCGAATTGCAGCTGCAACTGCTCCTCACTTGTGTAAGGATCAATGTAACACATTAATAACTCCCGATAGAGCATTCAACTAAAAATAAATATATAATAACTCAACTTAATGCTGACTCTCAAATACGCTGCTCAACTGAACGGTAAACTGCGAGTACTGAATAAAGTGTGACCACATATGTATTTGTGTTCATAAACAAAAGGAAAGGATGTTATAGCAACTAGACTTCGACAGTCATCAAATAATGATCGAATAGAGAAGCGAATAATAGCTTAACCTAACCTTAAAAGCGCTGCTCAACTTATCGGTAAACTGTGAGTATTGAAAAGAAACACATTTAACATTTTAGAGCCATAAGGAAACGGTGTCATAGCAAATAGGCTGCGACAGTCAGCAAATAATGGTCAAAAACAGGTTAAAATTAAAGTTTAAAAGAGACTGCAACTCTCATCGAAAATTAATTTCATAAAAAGCTGAAATTCTAAATAGTTTATCAATATTTTATATATAGAGTTTAATAGCCCAGTTCGATCGATTTATAGCAGCCTGTCCCTTAAGCACACTCCCATCGAATAATAAATAATGTTATTTGAAAACAAAATTTGCATTCTAAATAGTTTCTTAATATTTTATATAGAGTTTTATAGCACAGTTCGATCATCCATCTCATATACACGTTTACAAGGCAGCGTTTACTCAACTGGACAGATAAGAGCGGGCAAACACCCAAAATAAAAACAAATGAAAAATATTAAAAATACAAATACACAATAAGATGATATCAAAAAGATCAGAGCAATAAAGGCATGTGATGCTATATATATGTATATATATACACATTTAGTTGTATTGCATTAATTTCGTCTGAAATGATGATTCGAACTTTTCTCGCACTCTTTGCTGTCTGCCGTTTATCATTTTCATAGCGCACGCTGTTCGTTTTGTAAACAAAAATTGCTAATTTGAATATACGATTCATAGTCCAGTCTCCGCTCAGAAGACGGTGAAGAGCAGAGTAAAAAAAACCAAACCAGTTGAGATTGAGGTAAAAAAAAACCACGCAACATTGTCGATTGCCGATTGTCGTCATCTGGTCGTAGTTCCCCCAAAATGATTAGCTTGATAATCAACATAACAGCGTCAGCTTCATGATCATCATGATCATGATTGTGGAGTCTTCTTCATGGGAGCTTCGTAAGTGCTTGTTTCTTCTGCTCCTCAAGTTGATTCTCTGCTCGACTTTCGGCACAGTCGTTAAAAATAACAAGCTACCTCTAGTTATAACTGCGAATATCTCAACACACCGCACTTCGTACACTCTCAACTGTGCGATCATAAATATAGCTGAGCTGGGAGCAAAGAATTCTTCTTATTATTGCTGTCCAGCATAAGTTTGCAGACGAAACTTTCCCGAAGTCCCTAAAAATTTCCCCTAAAGAACATAGGTCGCTGCTGGAAGACAGTCTTCGTAAGACCCGACCTGTTGGGGGCATTCAATAAAATCCAGTTTTTTTTTGTATGGGGGATTTTTGCAGTTGCAAGGAGACGAAGCTTGGGGCAAGTTGTGCGTGCCTTAAATTGGCGTATCCCTGACCAAGACTGAAGACTGAAGACTGACTCACACACGCTGTAACCTGACAGCAGTCTACGAAACATGAAGACTGTTTGTTGTAAAGAAACCAGTTTTTTAGTGGAAACCGAGGGGTTTTTTGTCTGTACGATTCGTTGTTATGGTTGTGGATTCCGCAGGTGTTGGCATTGTCTTTCGCGTAGTTCTCTCTTGTACAGAGAACTTAAGCCAGTTCCATGTGACGTCAGCGCTCTATGCACTATGATGTTTCGAAGAGGCGTGGCAGGTACGAAGCAGAGCAACACCAGAGAGCTGGGCAACGACGTAGCGCCGTGGGTGGTTGGTTCTGGTCGAAAAAGTTTTGCTTGAACGACTCCCACCAAGGCGAAACCTTGTGTTCTATACCCTGCAGAGAAATACGCAAGCGATTAGAAGACTATCTGCTGAATTGTTTCTATGATAGATCGATCCTAACTATGCGAACTCGATTCTCCGCTGAGCTAGACCGCTGCAATTTTGGCAACTCAACTGTAAGTAATGAAATGCTTTGAAAATTCTCATCACTTATATTATTCATTATAAAATAATTTATAGGAAGCAATGTACTCTCAATTTAAAAGTTCAACAGTTTTATAAAAAACGGTTACCTATTTGTGGCGACTTTTAGATACATTTTCCGTTCAATATTATTCTTTGCATTCATACAGTAGAGACTCACAAATTGGAAATCTCAGCAAGTAATTGGAGTAAATCTTTATGATTTGTTGCATAGAGTTTCGTTTTCATTTATTGTTATAAGAAATTAAATTTTTCAGAAATTATAATTACCCTAAAAGCCAATTGATTCTAATTTGCGAGCGTTTACTGTATACAATTAATATAGTTTAAAAATGTGAATGTGTTTTTTCTACTAAACTATACAATAGATTAAATTTAGTTAAAAGCATTTCAATTGATTAATGAACAATTAAATTAAAGGTCTCTAATTCCTTATATAGGTTATCTGTTCAGTTAGCTGTAGGTTAGCTGGGGTTTTATGACTTCTGACCTTTCTGGCGCTTTGTCGAGTGTCGTTAAGTTAACCAGGCTAATTGCAAGGCGGTATCGAAACACCTGCAACTAGCCGTGACTCACAAATCGTTAATATATATAAGTATATATGCATATATATTTATTTGCGATTTGTTTGAATCACAGCAGAAGACTACTAAAAATATCAGCAGACTCAGCCGAGCTTTAATCATGATATAACAACTGATGTTGATTTCTTTTTTTCCATTTGCGACAAGTTTTAACACCTTTCGGAATTTGATTCCATTGCCCTCACGTTGCACCGTCAAACATTTTAATTAACGCGTGTCAGTGACTAAACTGCAAAAACACAAAAGCACAAAAATATCAAATCAGGTTCATCCAGGAAAGTGACAGTTCATCAAACGCACAGCGAGCAGACGTTTTGAAATGCCGATGACGATGCCGATTGAGCTTCCTGTTATCGATTGGCACGCCGTCGATTGCAGCGCCGAAATAGCTCAGTTGGGAGAGCGTTAGACTGAAGATCTAAAGGTCCCCGGTTCAATCCCGGGTTTCGGCAGCTTTTCACTTTTTTTAATAATTGCATATAAAAAGTCTACGTATTTTCTTGGTTTTTATTTATATATAGTTTAAATTAATTAAAAAAAAAAACATTGCTTTTAACACACAATTTGTTTATTAGGCGGATTCCTAAGGCTACATTTATGATCTTATCCCTATAAATTTGTGGCATATGTTTTTATTGCTTTTCGGTTGGCGAGATTAAACTACACACAAAAAAAGTAAACTGACAAAAGCAGTCAGCTTTTTACAGGCGGCAACGCGCTGTAGCTGCCAGCTTTTCCTCATGTCTTGGTGTAAACGTTATTTACATAAAACAAAAAAAATTAAGGTATATTTATTGTTGTTCTCCTTTTTTCAAATAGTTTTCGCTTGAGCTGAGTATTTTTACAAAATAGTTGTACACATATGACGATGGAAAAAAAAACAAAAAATTCAAATTAAAAGCTAACTAATAAGCTAAGTACAAATAATGCATTTGTGTATGAATCGAGCTTTTTTTTGTTTGTATGTACAAAGAGTAACAAATGAAATATCGGTTGGTTGTCTGTCCCTTTCTGTCTTACGTGTAAATACAGTATGCATGTAAATCAACAGTGTAAATAACAGCCAGCTAACATGGCCATGATGTTAAGCAATCTCTCTCTCTCACTCTCGCACGCGAACTCGCACTCTATGCGATTTTCACATCGGCCACTGCCGTCGCTGGCTTTAACAGTATGAACTTGGCATTGGCCGCCGTCGGTGTGATGGTCACCGTGCTGGGCGCAATTGCATTCATGGCGGCCGTCTGATTGGTGGCTGCCAGCGACGAGGCCGGCAGAATAGTCGTCACTCCATTCTCGTGCTGAATCGTGTTTGCACTGTTAAACATTGCACGCATTTTATTGCAGTTTTGTTGAGATCCTGTTGTTGCTCCATTAACAGCTGCCGCTGCCGAAGCTGTTATCTTTAACAGCTGCGGCGGCGGCGGCGTCTGCACAAAGCGCGCTGTAAACTCGTTGCCGGTCAGCACCAGATTCTGGGACTGGCCGCTCAAGGGCAGCCCGTTGGCCAGTATTAAACGCTGTATGCCGCCGGCTGAGCGCTGCTGCTGCAGCTGTTGCTTCTTCTCCAGCTGCACTTCGTCCTGCTGTGAGAAAAAATACGATTAGATTTGAAATTAGTGCCAACGCAGCGAGCTTTTGTCTACTCACCGTTGGCGGACTAACGGATTTGCGCTCCAACACATGCTCATCGAATCCCGAGTCGGAGCTGTTATCATTAAATTTGGTGGCCACCGATGACGACGTCGAGCAGTTCGATGACGACGACAGCGACGACGGCGAAGCGGCGCCCACAGCTGTTGTTGTTATGTTGCTGGTGTGCAGGAGGCCACCAGATGGCGCCACCGCAACACCAACAGCTGGCTTCAGCATCAGCGTGGAATGTTGCTGTACATTTGTTATTATCGGTGTGGTTGTCGGTGGCATTGCCTCAGTCTTGGTCAATGGAATTGGACTTATTCTATGGATGTCGCCCTGTGGAAATGACTCCGATTGTCGCATAAAGAACAAATGATGCTTCTTCAACGCCGGCGTTGCAATCGGCTGCGGCTGCAGCTGCTGCTTCAGTTCTGCCACCTGCCGCTGCTGCTGTTGTTGCTGCTGCTGTCCACGTCTGCGATGCTTCTCGCACGGCTTGTAAAGTTCGGGATCGATAATGTAGCAAGCGCTCCCCAGCGAGAGGCTCTGGAAGACGGTGCCGCAGCAGACGTCGAGACGCAGCAGATCGTGCTCCTCGAAGAACGGCACATTGTCGACGGCGCGTCGATTCTTGCGCGGCTGCAGCATGCGACGTCGCTTGCTGCCCGTCAAACGCAAGCGCTGTTGCTGAGTGCCAACAGTTGGCGTTGTTGAAGGCGAGCAGGCAGTGGCCAAAGCAGCGGCTGCGGTGCGTTTGCGTGTCTGATATGGCGTTGTGACAGCCACTGTTATGGTTGTTGCTGTTGTTGCCACATGTTGCAGCTCGTCGTCGTTGCTCTCGTTCGAGTCGCTGGGCTGCTCCTCCTTACAAAGCAGCTGCTGCTGCAGTTGCTGCTCCCGGTCCATAGATGGCGCTGACGGCACTGCCGCTGTTATTTTCCCCTTGCGATTCTTCTTAAAGATCTTGGCAAACTTTTCAGGCAACGAGCTGCTGTTGCTGCTTCCCACACCGCCTCCCCCGGCGGCTGCTTCACTTTCATTGTCGCGCTTCTTCTGCTTGGCCAAGGATTTGGTGCCGGGACCAGCGCGTGCATCAACCACCTGTGCAAGACAAAGACAAAAAACAGACATAAGTAAGCTTCACACACTAGCGACATCTCGCTTCTACTCACATGGCCCCAATGGCGCTTGCTGCCCACGGGCAGCCGCTTGTAGCGTTTGACGAGCAGGACGCAAGCATTGCAGATTTCTCCGTTGCGCGGCTCGTGCAGATTGAAGCACTGCATCGACTCCTTCTCGTATTTGCGGGACGCGGTGAAGCGGGAACTGCTCGACTTGGCCCGGCAGATGCAGCAGCCATCTGTTGAGCGGTAGACGCGTGGTTTATGGAAATTGAACATGTTTCGAGTTTAATTGAATATTTCTTAGTGTTATTGTTTTTTGTATTCTCTTTGCAGATACGTCACTGTTTTTTGTTTTGTTGTAAATGTTTGTGCTTTTTTATTGTCTATTTTGTTGTGTTTTTGTCACTGGTTTGCTATTTGTTTGTAGCTCTTGTTTTTGTGCTGAGCTCGTGCATCATCCATCGTCTAAGGCTCAACAAAGTTTTCGGCTGCATTTGTCTGTAGTTTGGCTGCAAATAAACGAAAATTCAAATTAGAAACGGCGCGCAAAACATATGTTGACAGCAGTGTTGGTAAACTAGCCAATCTAGTTGGCAGCGAGGTGGCAACGTCGCCACATTCAGCAATGTAATTCCCTGCACTCAATTAAATGTAAAAATATGTGTATACAAGTATTTATTATGCAAACACGAAGCATTGCCCTTTCACGTTCACGCTAAGCAAATAAACAAAAGCAGATCAGCAAAGGCAACGACAGCTGACTACAATAAAACAAAAACAAAAAAGCTGTTGGCAATGCGGCGTCGTCGCAGTGTTGCCAACTTGCATTCGGTTTTTGTTCCTTGCTTTTTGTCGACACAAAAGTCATAAATATTTTGCTTTTATCTCTTATCAAAAGTTTTGCAAGTTGTCCCAAGCGTGTGTGTGCATGTGTGTATAATACACAAAATGTTAATTGAGTGCTAAAAGCAGCTGACTGCAAGACACACACATAAATTTGCAATGGCAGCTGTCTCACTCACACACACACGCACTGTGCGCTGATCTCGCTTACGCGCTTTACGCCAACCATAAACAAAGCGCAGTGCGAAACATGCATGTGTGTGTGCGCATTGCACTCGCAAAACAGAGACAGCAACAACAATAACACTCACACACACACACACATACAGCCACAGTGACGTGACTTTCAAGCAGCGCAACTCGCACTGCTGCTTTGCTCCCAGGTGCGTTGTCGCTGTTCAAAATGCTTTTTATTTTATACGTACATACATATGTATATGTATTTTTGGGGACACTGCGTATTGTCTGTGTGTGTTGGGAAACGTTTTGAAATGAGTGCAATTCAAGGAGGTGGGAGGAGTGTGACCAGACGACGACGCAGACTTGACCAGCTTCTCTTCTTCTAGTTGGCGTCTGTGTATTTGTGTGGTGAAAATGCGCCTCTGCTGCGTAAACAGGTTTCACACTTTTGTCGATATATTTTTCACATATCGCCGGACGCCGCCGATAACAACAACAACAATTACTATGCTGCTTGCTGCTGTTGTTGTGTTTGGCTGCAGCTGCCCACGCCACGCACACACATACACACACACACAGCGTATTATGATCTTGGCAAATTTTCTATTTAACAATTTTGACATTTTGTCGCATTGCATTTTATCAATATATCTTGTTACCTTAACAAACACAATGCACTTTAGTTAAAAGTTTAATTCAAGCAATCACTGCAGTACATATATTTATTTATTTTCTTTTAATATTTATTTCACTACTTTATTAAATATGTTAAAACGGAGAGCTCAATAACTAAACGCGTCTGCACGCAAGCAACACAAAGGCAAACTGACGAAAAAATACACAAATAAAACCGCTGCGACAACGCTTCGTATCTGTTTCAAGAGTATGCGTGTTCGTGTGTATGTGAGTGCAGCAGCAGCAGCTGAGCTAAGTGCAAACCCCAAACTCGCTTTGATGCGTATGCGTGTGTTTGTGTACGTGAGAATGCGCGCAGCAAAAGTAACAGCGAAAAAAAATTCCGGTTGTGAAAAAGTACACACACACACACACACACACATAGATAGTGTGTGTGAGCGAGAAAGAGAACAACATTTTGCATAACATTTGTCGGCAGCACGGCGTTGCCACACCACATAACAAAAAAGATGCAAACATTTGAATCAAAAGGAACAGAATACAAAATGACGCGACGCTCTAGCAATATTTGCAGTTTTGTTATTGTTTACAAACAGCAAGAACTGCTGATAAAGAGAACTGATAAGCTACACATTGAACGCGCATTTCAAAATAAGCGCAATACACACATACACATATATAAAATGTATGTATTTATAGATTCCCCAAACACACCCCCCCCCCCCCCCCTCCTCACACACAACATAACATTTCAAGAGGGGCGCCCAAAAGTGTAATACGTGACAACGGCGACGTAACATAGAAAAGCATAATACACATACACATACACACACATGCACGGCGATACATATGTTTTGGCAAATATGGCAATGCTAGAGTGCGCCAGCAGTGTGGCAACGCTAAGCAGCGCAACCAGCTGGCCGCCGCTGCTCCAGCCGTTTACCAACACTGCCCACCCACCCACAGAATGCAACAAATTGGTGGTGTTGTTGTTGTTTTGTTTACACAGCGGCGAAAGTGGCCAAACAGCAGCAAGCAACAGACCAAAATCTCGGCGTAACTGTGTGTGCGCTACGTGCCGCGAGCAGCATTTCCAAAAACTACAAAAACCTAAAAAAAATCTAGGTCACATGCACTCGTTTAATGCCGTCGCGCAGTCGCTGCTGCCGTTTTGCTTGTGTTTACAAGAGATGCGCTTAACAAGCAGGCAAATTTATGTTGTTTGTGTGTGAGTGCGAATTTGGCTTCCTACTTCTGCACACCAATCAAAACAAAGACTGTACTTGTTAGGGGGAGGGGCTGCACACCAGCGCCATCTATTAATAGAGTTGTGCGTCAAAGAAGTTTGTTTATTGTCACACACACACACACGACACACAGGCAGACACGATGACCTTGTTTTTGTTTCGGCACGCATAAAAATCAACTTTCTGCGTACACACACACACACACACACAAACAGGGGCATGCATGAAAGTGAAAGACAACAAAATGCCTCTGTCTTATTGGAATTCTCATAAGAATGTGAAAACGGAAAAAATCAGAGCTAGGAGAGCGTTAAACAGGTTGTCGCTGCGTAATACGCCAAACAACGACTAAACATAACACAACTCTAAAATAGAAAGTAAAAATGCAACTTTGTTTTGGGCATTTTTGTTGGCTTGAATAAACACACACACACGCACGCATGTCTTACAGCGCAGCCTATGCGAGAGCGCACCAAAAATGGAAGTAGGTTGCGGCTCTCTCACTCACCTCGGTATGTGTGCTCTAAGAGAGTGACAAACGAAGACGTATCGTAGTGAGTGAGCGGGAGAGCAATAGCGGTTAGCTCGTTTCAGCGCATTGCCTGTTAAGTAATAGACTTTGTGTGTGTGTGTGTGTAAGCGGCAACCGCCATCTGCGATGCAGTTGTATATGTGTGCGTGTGCAGAGAAAGCGCGCGCAAACAGATTCACTAATTAAAAGAAGCAAAAAATATATAACAGCGGTAACGCACACACACACACATACAGCGTGTGTGTGTATTTCCGCACATATGGCGCTGTGGGTGTGTGTGTGTGTGAACGAGGTTAAGTTGCCGCCATTGAAAGAGTTCATTGTTGCTTTTTGGTTTTTGCGGCCGACGAAACGTTTGATTAACAAAACGAAGGTCAACAGCAACAACAAACTTTATATACGCACATATGTTGAATACGTATGTGTCAATGTGTGTGCGGTTTCACCTTCGTTTTGCATCCATTTTGTTTGCTGCACACAAACACACATGCATATTGTTTGTTCTAAGCATTGTTTAATGCTTCTTCTTACCTTTTACGATCACTTGTTTGTGTTGTTTTTGTTATGTCCTTCACTTTTAACGCACTCACTTAGCATTTAATAACACTCACTTCTGTCTTTTCTAAATTGATTGATAAACTTTTCGCTTGCTTCGCTGCTCGCGTCGTTCGTGGTTCTTTTTTGCATAAATAAAAAAACCGCTGTCTTGGATACAGTGTGACCGCAGCGGGATATCGAAGTAAGCCCATTTGGGCATAAACAGCATGATTTTTTATTTTCGCCAAATGATCTTTTGTAATATTTATGTATATTTATTTTTTTAATTATGTTCACATTTGAATTTGTGATATTCTCCCATGCGTAAAATATTTGAAAAATGGCCCAACATTTGTCGGTATATTTTCTCAGTCCCGAGGTGAAACCCTTCCCCGCACTTCAATGTTTGAATAATGTTTCAAATGTGTGGGTAAATTTTTTTATCTACTTTTCGATCCGGTTATTCAAACTTTACTGTCGCCTTTGCCATCCTATCTATTCTAAATATTTATTTGCATGCGGTCTATTTTGTAAATTAGCCGCCAAAGTTTGTTTACATGCAATCTGCTGACATATGTGAATGTGGCCACACTCAAAATTAATCGTTTGCCATTTAATAGCATTAATTGCAGTGGATAGTCCAAAATGGCACCTTTAAAATGTAAAAAAACGTAGTGGCTGTAGAGGAAGGCAAGTTTTTGTAATATTTTCGCTTCTATCCATTCAATAGTTGTAGTATTTGCGGGTTTTGGGTTTTCAGCATGAATAGTATATTTACCAAGAAAACGGTATATTTGGCGAAATCAGTTGGTATATTTGAAGATAAGAGATTTGGTCAGCTGCTCGTTACGCAAGTTGTGCGATCAACAGGTTTTTGTGTGCAAATTAGATTCCATTACCATTTCCTTTGATCTTTACACGTTGACTGCTCGTGATCGTAATCAATAATAGTCCAGCAAGATGTCCGCCAACCTGTTGCTCGCCACCAGCCGCCAGCTCTGCGCCCAGGCTCGTCGCTACAGCTCAAAGATCAACGATGTCGTCGTTGTGTCCGCCGCCCGCACCCCGATCGGCAGCTTCCAGAGCCAATTGGCGCCGCTGTCGGCCACGCAGCTGGGCGCGACCGCCATCGAGGCGGCCATCGAGCGTGCCGGCATCGCCAAGAGCGACGTCAACGAGGTGATCATGGGCAATGTGGTCTCTGCCGGCCTGGGACAAGCGCCCGCCCGCCAAGCTGCGATCTTCGCTGGGCTGCCGACCAACGTATGCTGCACAACTGTGAACAAGGTGTGCTCGTCGGGCATGAAGGCGGTGATGCTGGGCGCCCAGTCGCTGATGCTCGGCCAGGCCGAGGTTGTCGTCGCCGGCGGCATGGAATCCATGTCGAATGTACCTTATTATATGAAGCGCGGTGCCACGCCTTATGGTGGTGTTAATCTCACGGATGGTATTGTCTGGGATGGCCTGTGGGATGTGTACAACAAGTTTCACATGGGCAACTGTGCCGAGAATACGGCCAAGAAGATGCAGATCAGTCGCAAGGATCAGGATGAATTCGCCATCGAATCGTACAAGCGATCGGCCAAAGCCTGGAGCGAGAACAAATTCGATGCGGAAATTGCGCCAGTGAAAATCCAGTTGAAGCGCAAGCCCGAACAAGTGATTGCCAAGGATGAGGAATTCACACGCGTCAATTTCGATAAGTTTGGACAGCTGGCGACGGTTTTCCAGCGTGAAAACGGCACCGTGACCGCCGGCAATGCGTCCACGTTGAACGATGGCGGTGCCGCTGTTGTGCTGATGACCGCGGAGGCGGCACAGCGTGCTGGACTGAAGCCGCTGGCTCGCATTGTTTCGTTCCAGGATGCGGAAACGGATCCCATTGATTTCCCAATTGCGCCGGCGTTGGCGGTGCCCAAGCTGCTGGAGCGCGCCGGCGTCCGCAAGGAGGATGTGGCCATGTGGGAGATCAACGAGGCCTTCTCCCTGGTCGTCCTCGCGAACGTGCGCAAAATGGACGTGGATCCCGCCAAGGTGAATGTCCATGGCGGCGCCGTCTCTTTGGGACATCCCATTGGCATGTCGGGTGCTCGCCTCATTACGCATCTGACGCATGCTTTGAAGGCTGGCGAGCTAGGCTGTGCCTCCATTTGCAACGGCGGCGGCGGCGCCTCCTCCATTCTGCTGCAGAAACTGTAAGGCACTGAAACAATTGGAAGCGAAAGATTTGAATTTGAATTTGAACTTTGAACCAGAATTGCATTTAATCCATGTACTCGATAAAAAATCCTCTTTGTCATCGATATCAACACAATAGTCAAGCCTTGTCTCGGCTCAAGTGTTTTTTTTTTTTTTAGCATTTAATTCAATATCTTGTGATTTGTATAATAAAATTATGAAGCATTCGAAAAATACCGAAATTTAAACTAATTTGCTGGAAATTGAAAAATTCGCAATGCTTAACGGGGATCCTGTGAAAGTGGGATGCTGGCGCCATCTGTGGGGCTTTTGTGTATTGCCAGCGCCGGCGTCAAATAGACAAAGAACTTACTTATGAACCGGTATTTTAACAGCATTTAAGAAATATTTGATGATTTGTATAATAAAATTATAAAGGATTCGAAAAATACGCAAATTCAAAAGCATTGCTCAAGTAATTTATATTGAGAAATTCGCAATGCTCGAGGTTGATCCTGTGAAAGTGCATTTGTAAGCTGGCGCCATCTGTGGGCAACATAAGCAAAATGCATTGGCCAACTTATAAATTGCAGTTACCTTTCAACCAGTATTCAGAGAGCATTAAATGGAATATCTTGTTTTTTGTAAATTATAAAGCATTCGAAAAATATCTTGTGATTTGCATAATCGGTTGTGAGTTGCATAACAGCATTCCGCAACAAAGTTCGCAAAAAAGACATCGATCGCGTCAAAGTCCAAGATGCATGCATCGCATAGCAAAGCAGTGCACAAGCAGTTCAACTTGGGAAGCAGTTCACTTTGAGCCAGGATTGCATTGCAGCCAGTCGATAACAGCGATTATCGATATTGATCAGTTTATTTTGGTAGCCAAGCATTTATGAAAAAATAGGCTAATTGAACCTACGCCAGGCGAGCTCGGCGACAAAGACGCACGTGGCGAGCGCATAGCAAACGCCGGCGATGATGTAGATGGCCCACAAATCCGGCTGGCGCAGTCGCCGCTCCGCCAGCAGGAAACTGCTGCGAAAGTAGCGTTCGCTGCCCAGCTGGGCGGCCCAATAGTTGATCAATCCCACCGACTGGATGGACATGACCAGCTCGTCGAGCTGCGGCAGCAGATGCGAGTCCCGCTGCACGAAGATGGCCAGCTGCTGGTCCAGCACGTGCTGGGGCAGCACATAGAAGGCGCCGGCCTTCTGCGTCTGCTCCGTCACATGGAGCAGCGTCTGCCTTGAAACCAGACCGAAGATGATGCGTTGATGCAGCTGCTCCTGCTGCAGCTGCTGCATGTGCTCGATGACATCGCGTTCCAGCTCGCTGGCAATGATGATGGTGGGCAGGCGACTGAACAGCGACTGCAGACTGATCACTTCACGCACATCCAGCGCCGTGATGCGATTCATCACAGCCGTGTAGCTGTCGCCGCTCAAATCCTGCAGCGTGCGCGGCAAGCGCTGATGCAGATGCTGGCGCAACAGATGATAGAACAACGCCGAGTACATGGCGCGCATCAGGAGCGTGAAAGTCAGCCAATTCACGTAGAGCATTTGCTGCGACAGACGCGTCGTTGTCGCCCCAATGGGCTGGCCACAGGCGACGGCCAGGATGGAGAGCAGTATGGTAGCGCAGTCGGTGCGCTGGCGACTGCAGAGCAGCACGGCGGCGACGCACAGGAAGCTGAGGAGCACGCAGCACCAGGTGAGCGTGGCAAACGGAAACCGCAGTATATCAAAGCTATTTAAATTGTAGGCACTGAACAGCAGGCAGCATTCCAGACGGCTCGAGTAGTGCGGAAAGACGGCGGACAGATTGCTGGCGTGCCGCATCCGCTTCCGCATGTAGCCGATGGCGAGGTGAGCGCGTTGCTGCTGCAGCTGCCAGGAGAAAAGGGAGATTAACCAAAAGCAAACCGTACAGTTTCTGTGACTCACCAGCTGCAACGCTTGCTGCTCCGTCCAGAGCGGCGGCTGCTGCTCAAGCAGACGTACGCTAAAGTTCATGCGCTTGGCCAGCAGCTGCAGGAGACGCTGCTCCAGCTGCAGAAAGGGCAGCACCGGCCGCATCAGCACCAGCAACGGACACTGCTGCAGATTGCGCAGCTTGGCGGGGAAATAGTTGGGCTGCTGCCAGGCGACGCCCTCGAAGCGATTGATCTGCCGCTCCACCACGGTGCTGCAGTGCATCGGCTCGTAGGGGAAATAAGTGTGCACGATGACCTCGCCACGCGCACTCTGCGTCATCACGTTGCAGTTGAGCAGCTGATGCTGCCAGCAGTACTCGAAGATGCCTTGCATATCCGCCGGTATCTGCGCATCGCGTTGCTGCAAGAAGATGAAGTAATACTTGCTGGCGTCGTGTTGCGTTGCATACGTATGCAGCTCAATGTCGCTGCGGAAGAACAAGCAGATGAGCATGAATTGTGAGCGAGAAAGAGACTTGGAACTTACAGCAGCGCCTGCAGCGAGTCGACGAGCAGCAGATTGTGAAGCCGCTGGCCGGCCAAACGTTGTGGCTGGCTGTGATTGTGATGGATCAGCTGGAGTATCATTGTGTCGACGCTCTCGTATAGCAGCTGCATGATGTTCCGATAGAAGTTCATGGGACTGGGACGCCGGCACGAGATGATGAGCATAAATGAGGGCGCGATGCGTTGATAGAACTCCTCGATGAACACCCGCAGCGAGCTGGCCACAAACCGATTGATGCTCATCGCTTGCGTCTGGGCGCCGTGATAATGCATCGATTCAAACTGCAGCAGGCTGCTGATGTTCATGTTGCTGAAAGAGCGCTGTGGAAAAAATCAACTGGTCGTTGGCTGAACTGCAACTCAACTATATTTATTGACCGTATCGACATCACATTTGCTGACCTAATATCCAGCTCCCTCATTAGCCCATTTCTCCAATCCATCTCTGTGTGTACTCATTAATGTCTAATTGGTGGCCAAAAAGTCAACAAACAAAATATAGCTACGTCAGTCACACAGCGATATAATCAATACTTCAGTTGAGTTTTCTATATCAGCGACAATAGACGTGCTGCTCTATATATATAGAATGCTAATAATAGTTTAACTTTACATGGTTATTCTTCTGGACCTTCAATATAGTTCACCTCTGTTAACAGGCAAGTTTTTAGTTTTTAGCAAATTAAACAAAATAATTGCATGGCGGGAATTTTAAACGTAAATGTAATCGATAATTCCAGTGATGCCACTTTTTGTTCATTTGGGTGGCACGATCAATAGAGTTGCCAGTTTGTTTAACACAGTACTATTGATATTCGCTATCACTTTTGCCAAAAAAATGAATAGGAATGGCGTTTATGCAAAAGTTGACAATAGCAATTAAGCATAAATCAGTCATTTAAATGTGAATAAATATGAGATGTAAAATGCTTTTTAAAGTAGCGCTATTTTTCGAGTGTGACCAAACTATTGCCACATGATACAGATTTGGTTTATTACGCAAGAAAATGTAGCACATATTGAAGCTGCCGCTGCGGTCACACTGGCGAACACATATCTAACAGACGGCAGGCAAACAAAAAAAAACGCTAAAGTTTCGGACAAATCAAAACGGCGGTGAACAAGCGCGGACCGCAACAGTGAAAGAGAGAGAGGCACCGAGCAAACAATAGTCAAAATTAGTCAATTGTTTAAATACATCGCGATTACAACGTGTTCTTGTAAGTTCGCAACGTTAACTCGGAAGACGGAAAAGAAGAAGCAATATTTCAACCCTCCGCGTCGCGTCGCCTCGCGTTGCGTTACCTACAACAACAAGAAGAACAAGAACAATTGTTTGTGTGGTGATGCAGTGCAGTATATGAAATCAAAATTAACCGTTTTTAGAGTGTTTTGCGCGTAAAAAGAAGCGATTACAAAATTCCAAACACGTCTGCAACAACAACAATCCACATCAATAACAAATGCAACGCCAAGTAAGTGCATTTAACTGTAGACAGTTAAGCGACAGTTGGAAATTCAGTTAAATACGTTTTCCGCTATTTTCTACTAGCTGTACATTGTGCGCGAGCGAGAGAGAGAGAGGGAGAGAGAGCGTGCCCTGCCTGCATGAATGCATTGCATGTGTATGTGTGCGTGTGTGTGCTTGTATGCAGCTGGCCTTTTGCTCTCCATCATATCTCTCTCCCTGTCTAACGGTGCGTGCGTTTCTAGCAGCGTAGAGTTGTCTGCGTGTGTGTGTGTGTGTGTGTCGGTGCACAATAAGAAGAAACAGACAACAAAACGCAATTACTGCAAATTACTAAATTAAATATTTAGTCATCGGCAACAATGACAAAATGCCAGCCGCCGCTTTATCTATTGCTGCTTCACTTTTGTTTTTTGGAATCATGCAAATGTCCTTGACATTATTTCGATTTCCGATATGCTTCTGCTTCGCGGGGGAGGGGGAGAGGTCACGCTTATGTGTGTGTGTGTGTCTATCGATTACTCGCTGCTCCTGTTGGCCTCTTGCTCTCTCGCGTGCTTCGCTCTATTCTCTTTACGCTCTGCCCTTTAAAAGGGTTCTTTTCTACGCTCACATTTGCTGTTTGTTATTGTTGTTGACATTCTCTTGATGCGCTGCTCTTTAAAAGGGTTCGTTTCCACACTCATTGTTATTGTTGTTGCTGGTGCTGGTGCGTGTCTTTATCATTGTTTCCCACACATCAAAACTATGCTGCTGATAAGGCGCTAACCACAACTTCTTCCTCTAGAATGAGGTGTGCGGTTAACGCCTTCCGATTTCATCCCCAGACATAATCTACATACACATTATGTTTGTATGTACATATTTATTTATAGTCCCCGTCAAAGTTCAAGTGCAACGTCGTCTATCGCTGTGGGAGCCACATGGCAACTTGGCAGCTGGTTGCTTGCTTGCCTCACTTTCCTCTGGCTGCTGCTGGCTCCACTTGGGAGCATTATCTCAGTGCCTATAAATGTCGAGCGGCGACTTTTCTTGACCTTCGCTTCGCCTCGAAATTGAGCAGCAAACAGAACAGAAACAGTACAGAACAGAGCACATATCATTTCCATTGTTCAACAAGTCCTTTTCCCCCCTTTGCTCAGTGAGGCAACGCTAGAGATACATTTCAAAAGCAGCTTCAATTTTGTATACAAATAGCATTAATCTCTCTCCTCTCTCAATAAATCTCCAGGCATTGACAACTAATTAAGAAATTCATATTTTCTTTAAAGTTGACAAATCTTTGCAATGCTATAGATACATTTCAGAAAAACTTCAGCTTCAGATACTTTGCATTCTTGTCTACAAATACTAATAATATCTGCAGCCATTGACAAGTAATTACAAAAAATGCATATTTTCTCTAGCTTTGGCTAAATAATAATTTATTAATTGCATGTTAGTCTTACAAAAATAGAATCATTTTATAGAAAATTAAAAAATTTCAATCTGACGCCTCCAACTAATAACTTTTTTGATTATCCCAGAGATGAAAGAAAATTCCAAAATGTCTTTAGTTTGTATATATTTTTAATGTATTTAGTATTAAGTATGTAGTATTTATTTTTCCCGTCTGTGTAAATTTGCCCAAATGTCGAATAAATTGAATTTCTGGTAGGCTCAGTGGTTAATGTTTTGATTACAGCAATCAGTAATGTGTTTATATTTTCACAAAATGTCAACCCACATATTTGTATGATTAGTTCTGAGTTTTCAAGTTAAATTACAATTTTTAAAAGTAAATCGAAAACGTTGAATTGAAATGGGTTTCCAATGAAAGAAATTGCCAAATTTGTGCGTAACTATGATTTATATTGGCTACTCCGATGCGGGCTTTGCGATTGCCGTGTTTGCTTTTTATTTGTTATTATTAATTTGAAATTTGTTGAGCACTCGAAAATGATGTGAGCTTTTCCCATGGCTTTGGTGATGTAACCTGTGCTTCCAGCGAAGGCGAGCCGCAAGTGTTGTTGTGTTGTTGTGTTGGTCTGTGACCCCAACGTGCAACAAGAACTCCACGCTCCACGTTCCACACTTGTTGCTTATCGAGCTGGGGCGCGACATGTTCAAACATGCAAGCGGGGGAAATTGAGAATTGACTCATTTTGCCCGCATTTGTTTGCCCAGCGATAAGGCCGAGTGAGGGACTTAGGAGCAGACTTATCAGCACTACTTTGGTCTGAACACAGCAACAAATTACCTGCCTAATGACTGACCGAATGACTGTCTGACTGACTGAATGACTGACTGACTGAATGAATGATTCCGGCTACCTGTGCGTCCGAATCTGAGGCGAAGTCGAAGTTCAAGTCGCAGTCAGAAATTCAGTCATTCGTCAGTGCGTCGTCGAGTTGGTTGTCAGTTATTAATATCGCATCATATATATATATATATAGTTTTATATTTTCTATGTTTTCAAATCGAACGAGAAGAACTCGCAGTGTGTGTGTTAGCCAGGTTAGTATCAATGGCCCAGCGAACGCGGAAGTGTCTCGAGTCGCTGCGTTCACTGCATTTCATGCTCTGCAAAACTCGCTTCCTTATAGCCCACAACGAGAAGAGCAGCAGTTAACGCCCAGTTAACTAATTGCCACAAATCACGCCAAAGCAGCTATTGTCCGTCTATTGACTCGAGCAGCAGCCGCGTGCCAAGCGACTGCATACACACAGACATAGACATAGACATAGACACATAGAAAGCAGTCTAGAAGCCCTAAGTCATTAGCCAAGTCAACATCTGAGCATCTTCTCAGTATGCGAGTCGCATTCCACGCGAATAACATTCGAACAACATGACAGGCGATACAAGACGGACTTATAGATATGGCTATAGCACTCATATAGAGAGAGAGAGAGAGAGACTGTGTGTGTGTGTGTGTGATTGATACGCCCACCAGACATTAGAGAGGGGCCAACTGATTAGCCATGCAGCCACATGTAAGCGACAAACACCCTTCCTTCCGTCTCCCTCTATCTCTGCTTAGAGTGTGTCTCACACTTTTTGGCCATAACTTCTAAGCCTAGCGAACAAGTTGACTGTTTGGACCATGTGGCAGCAGACGTTGATTAATGAGCTGGCTTGCAAACTGTCGACGAAAATAAATTACAATTTTATTCAAATTCGAATAGGCATCAAAAGAACACGATCAGCTGCTGTTGACCAGCCAGCGAGTTACCCTGTAAATTTGAAACAAAACAAATTCGATTTTTATTACATCAAATGTGGAATGTATTTATTTCTTTATAATAGTTAACTACAATCAAACTTAAGATCAACTTATTTCTACAGCGCTGCTAAGATCTTAAGTTTATTCTTCTAGTTAATTTCCACGTGTTTCACAGAAAATCTGAAGATCAGTTGAAATTTTCAGCGAGTAAAATTCTATGAAAAATTATGGATGCAAACTTTTGAACCATTTTGTCGTTGTTTGTTTACGATTTTCAAATTTTAAAGATTTTTTAATTTTGACAATTTTAAATTAAAAGGACGTTAATTTTCTAAGAACAACTACAACTAAGTTGCGTGTCATGCCCCATTCGGCGAACTTTGCGGGGTATGCGAGCGCACAATCTACAGAACAAGCAAAGTACAAGTACAAAAAAAAAAAAAACCATTTAAATCGATTAAAATTAACTCATTCCCTTTCTTTCTCTCTCCCCCCTCGTTCTTTCTCTTTACAGCAAGTTTATCGCCCATATATTTCGTAGAAGAAGAGATAAAGCAACAACATACATATTATATATATTTTGTATTTGAACGTTCCTTAACAAAACATATACACACACATTTGGTATTTCGTCGATCATCAACAGCAAGATCTAACGACTTTATTGTTTTGTGTTTTGTTATTTTGTCTGTGTGTGTATGTGTGTGTAAACCAAAGAGTTTGGAGTTGAGTTCCTGTTTCAACTGATCGGGAGCCGGATCGTAACGACGATAATATAACAATAACCGTAAATACAACACAGAACACAGAAGAGCGTTGAAAATGTTTAGTCCGGAGTACGAGAAGCGCATACTGAAGCATTACAGTCCCGAGGCAAGGAATCTATTCGGCAACATTGAATCATCGACGACGCCAACATCGCTGGATCGCTTCATACCCTGCAGGTGAGTGAACTCGACACTTGACACCCCGCAGGTCCCCAAAGTCCCCCATCTCCCATCCGTTATTTGTGCTACGTCATCTTCATCCGCTTTCAAACGTGGGCAACAACAAACAAACAAACAGTTCTGCGCTGTGTGTTGTCTACAACATTTGCCGCCTGGTTACGCCTCGTTTAGTTAACGGAACCGCAATTTCCTGCCCACTCCCCGACTCTATCTCATTCG
Organism: Drosophila ustulata; assembly: GCA_035047365.1. NCBI lineage: Eukaryota > Metazoa > Arthropoda > Insecta > Diptera > Drosophilidae > Drosophila > Drosophila ustulata. The sequence continues at coordinate 12,845,242 of JAWNPT010000080.1, forward strand.
AAGAAAACCAGTTGCCTAGGCCGCTTGTTTTTCATACTCGTATCTTGTATCTCTCTAATTACAGCTTTTGCCTCGCAAGCCATTTGCGCACCTTTCACTTAACTCCTCATTTTGTTGTCGTCGCTCGATGTTGTCTTATTCTCGCCTAGACCAACCACACAAATCTCTCGGTACTTCCGCAAGTAGTTCACTCAAAATACCCCCTAGTTGGAGCCACACTTCATTCGATTAGCTTTCAATTGCTCTAGAAATAATCGTGGCTAAAAATAGTCGGACACATGTTTCATTGATTCGAGTGGCAAAGTCACCTCCTGGATTGCATGCAATTAACGATTTATTTGAGATTCGATTAGCCACAAAAACACAACTACAGTTGCAGCATTTTTCGGGGGGCAAAAAATTCTACTGGAGAAGCTCATTCGATTTAAAATTGCAATGAACAATTAGTTGCCTACAACACAATATTAGTATTAATGCAATATTTTTGTATGGAAAGTTTTCTGATAATAACAAATATTGTAATGGAAGTTCAGCATCAGGGTTCGAAGCCATCGGATTTTAAATATACTTTTTGTTTAGTATTTCAGTATTAGATATTGTGTTGTGCTAGCTGAAATTAAATTGTTCCATATATAGTACATATATAAAGTCGGTGCAAATTTCAGTTGCCTGTTGACGTGCCACAAAGTCAGCATACTCATTTTTGGCCATTGATTGACAAGTGTGGCAAGTATCTTTTTGTTGCTGCCTCCGATTGAATTGTCATTGCACCTCCCTCAGAAGTGACTCCTGCAGCTGTGCAGTTGTGCTTACCTTGTGCATATGATTTATTGCAGGTGGAAGTAGGTGATAAGCCGTAATCGAATGGGCTGGATTGGAGGTTGGGGGTTGGGGGTTGGAGGAAGGAAGCATGCGTTGCATGCATAAACAGTTGTCGTGCACAATGCACAATCTAAGCTCTGGGTAATCACGTTTGTGTTGTGTTTCTGGGGAGGAATTCTCTCACACTTGGCCAAATTTCAATGGCGAATTTGCCAATTTGCCAAGTTAGCAAACATATGCGAATTTTGTATTTTTTTGCGCGCATTTGACATTCAATATTTTGCACGTTGCACACGTTTTTTATGTTTTATGAGCAAAAATAATAACAATTGGCCGTCTTTAATGTTTGCATTACGTGGCGGCTACCAAGGTATCCGCGAAGGGGGATTGTAAGCAGACACGAAGGGTGTTAAGAGTCATTTTGAGGTCCCCTCGCGCCAGCCAGACAGACAGACACATCGCACAATTGAATTTGAACGCGTTTGCATAAATTTATTTTGCAGTTGCTCCCCCTGCCGCCTTCTCCTTCCTCTTTTTTTTTGCTATTGTTGATTGTGTATAAATAATTTATATTTGGCAAAAGTTTTCGCCATGCTTTGTGCTGGGCTTGCAAAAAAGAAAAAAAAAAAAAGCGAGTCCGAAGTATCGAAGCGACGGACGGAGAGGCGACCGTTTTGATTTACATTAATTGCAATTTTTTCAAATATATTCACATTTAATCGCATTTGGTTTGCATTTGGTTTGCAGGGCGAACAACAATTGGCAGACGAGCTTCGCGTCCATCAACAAGTCCAATGATAACTCGCCACAGACGAGCAAAAAGCAAAGGGACTGCGGCGAAACGGCACGCGATAGCTTGGCCTATTCGTGCCTCCTCAAGAACGAGCTGCTCGGCTCCTCCATCGACGACGTGAAGACGGCCGGCGAGGAGCGCAACGAGAACTCCTACACGCCGGCGGCGAAGCGCAGCCTCTTCAAATACCAATCACCCACCAAGCAGGTGAGTTTCGCACAACGCACACAGCGAGTGTCTGTCTGGATTCGTCTTCCAAGTGCCAGCCAGCCAGCCAGCCAGCCACCAATTGACAGAGCTACATATTTCTCCCTCTGTGTTGCACTAATTGAATTTGCAGTCTGTGAACTAATTGAGCCGCCTTTGTAAGAATGCGCGTCGTCGCCGTTAGATCGGCGAATCGGCGAGTTGACGAGTTGAATGCACTTCTCGCAGTCTCTAGCGGGCAGCAGGTCATGGACTCGACCGGACGGACCCTGGGAATGCTCTTGCACCAACTACTTGCTCCCCATTTCTCACCTATGCGACCCTCGTTCGTGTCCACATCTATCGTGCCATCCATCCATCCATCCATCCATCAGTGTCGTGTCATAAACATATGCAAACAAGTGTATTTCATCTGCTGTGAGCGATTTATCTTGTTATTGTGCTACTTGTCGATAGACCCTTTTTAACTACGGTCCTCTGCAATGATTTGAAGCCAAACATAATTAATAGTTTTTCCATCCATGTGTTGTTCAGGCAGGCACATTCATTCAAAACTTAATACAGTTTATTATCGAATACAATTTGTCGATAGACTCTTTAAACTGTCCTCTGTGCTTGAAGCCTTTAGAGCGGCTTAAACGGCAACGATTTGCCAAGTTGATTAGAAGCCATACATAATTAATAGGTTTTCCATCCAAGTACCATACAATGATTAAACATAAGCAAAATAGGATTGAGTTCGAGTATTAAAGTATAATGTAAATACTTTCACGCTGTAATTTATATTTACATTGAACTGCAAATTGAAGTCTTTCTCAGAGAGTTGTGGGAGATGAGCTGGAAGATATCCGCGGCGGGTCTTCAAGGTAGGAGAGTCTCTAGTCTCTAGATAGAATAATGTGGGTAAGCAAAAGTAGAGTTGAAACGCAGCTGATGGGTATTATCTGTCAAACAACACGCATCTGATTAATAATGATAATGATAGGAATCATTACATCTAATAACATCATTACATTCTAAATTTTTGATATATAAATAGTTTCAATATCTCACATTTATTCATTTAATTGCACACATTTGTTGTACATGCCAAGCTCGCCAATTTACATTATTTAGATGCGATCTAATTATCCACATTTTTTGTTGTTTCGCATACCCAACCAAGTGCCTATTATTATCGGCAGTATCTACAGCTATTAAGCATTCCATTATGTGTGTTAGTTAATTGTGGACAGAGCTTCTTCGAACTGTGTCCACTTGGCAACGTATCTGTGGGCATCTAAACGAATCTATCTCATTCAAGGTGTGCACATATTTGTATCTCAGGCTGCCTGCCAAATATGTATCTAATGCACATATTTGTCCCACTGTCTGTCCATTTATCTGTGGCAACCGGTTTCGAGAAAACTCTGACCGTGGCAAGAAGAGGGTGAAAAGTGTTGCCCGCTTCTCTATTGCTTCTATTGCTTCCTCTCACGCTTCGTCTTTGATGATGCCTAGAGACCGGATCGGTTCAACTCGATTTGGGGTTAACACACTTTGATTTGTCTGTCGTTGTTGGTTCAGCCGGTTCTTGTTGCTCTTTTCATTGTTTCTTGGACTCTCATGTCTGTTTGCACCTTCACAACATTTATTCGGTTTTTCAATTTCAATTTATTGCCATTGCTCGATGTTTTCTATTCAACTGTTGCCACTTGCCACTTGCCACTTGTCAAGTGGCCGCTGAAGAGGCAAGTGTTTTTTTTCTTTTCGATTTCTCGGGCCGCCTTTGGCATTTGTATTTGGTTTGGTAGAAACGTCAATGGCGATCGTCATCATTTGAGCTGACATATTTGCGCGCTTATCAGATTTATGTTTTGCTTCAATTGCTCCAACGACGGCGACACGTCTCCATCTTCATCGCCCTCTGTCCATTGTCCGCCGTCCGCCGTCCGCTTTGCTTTGACTAATTTCTGACAGTTGACACGTTGCCAACAACAACACGCGGCTCGCCGAGTGCCAAGTGAGCAGCAACAAGAACAAAAGTCGGTACAAATAATGAGAATATAAATATGAATTCGACGTCGACTTGGATTTAAGGCTGCGCTGCGTGACACGATGCTGCTGCCCATCACGAATAAAACTACGAAGCAGAGCTTCGATATTCACAATATTAATATCGGTATTCATTCAAATTGATTGCAGTCAAGATATTAAATATATTGATATTCATTTGATATGATTGCAGTCAAATACATATTTATCATATATGTATATCAAAAATATTAATATAGATATTTGATAAATATTAATATTGATTGTATACAAGTCATATTTATCAGTTTAAGATATTCAAAATATTAGTCTCGATATTCATTCAAATTGATTGCAGTCAATCGATATTCATCGGTTTAAGCTATTAAAGATATTGATATTCATTTCATATGATTCCAGTCAAATATCAGTTTAAGATATCAAAAATATTAATATTGATATTCGTTAAATATGCAAGAAAAATATTAATATTGATATTCATATTTTTCAGTTTAAGATATTATTAATATTCATTTCTATCTATTAATATCTATTAATTTAATATGATTGCAGTCAAGAAATATTTAACTGCTTAAGATATTAATGTTGATAATCAAGAAATATTTATCAGAGTGCTGCTATATATTTTCGAACGAAAATATATTTTTTTGAAGTTCACTTCACGAAAATCTCGAGTCAAGCGAGACATGGATTTAGTATCAGCTGGCGACTTACGTTAATAGTTTCCAGAAAAAATACGAACAAATATGTAGCGTACAAATTTCAAATTTATTCAACATTTTCAAATTCTATTTAAAATGCTGTAAAGTTACAAAAAAAAAAAACTGTCAAACTGAGAAAAAAACTATCGTATTAAATAAAAGCGAAACATCGATATTTTGAAATCGGATAAGAACGAAGTTTTTTGAGCGTTTGTTGCAAGAGGAAAAGTAACTAATTTGAAAGCGTCTCATTTCGAGGCTGCTTGTATTAAGCTTTCTTTCTGGAATTCAAAATAATCGCAAGCCAATTCGACTTGCGATCATCTCTAGAGAGAGCGAAATTGTTTGTGGAGCTCGCGTCGCCCGTTTGCCCAACTACTTCAGTGGTCTAAAACGACACTTGAGTCAATAAGCGCACGCAATGAATAACCAGACCTCAGACCTCTTCTCGGATCCCACAGATCTCGAGGGGGAAGGGGTTTGGGCACTTGTTTGTGGCCGCGGGCGAGTTTAGAGCTCAAGCGCTCCATTAATGTGCCATTCTGGCCATATTCTCGGCTATTTTGTTGTTGTTGTCTGTACTCGCATTTGGCTATTTGGGCTTTTGATTAATGGGCTCAGATTGTCTTGGGGAGCGTGTTCTGTGGAAGTTGCTGCTTGCTGCTTGCTGCTTGCTACCTATGAAATTGTCGCCTCAATCAGCGGCCATTCATCTACATCACGCCCACACAATTAACACACACACACACCCAACAACAACTGCCACACCAAAATCTAAGCACATTTTTTGACTCATTGTGTCGGGCTTTTGGGCCTGGTCATAACAAAGCAGCAACCAGACGAACACAAATCACAAATAATAAATATAATTCAATTATGTGCGGTCGCTGCCATAAATAATAGCCAATCCATCTGTCTCTCGATCCACACACACACACACACACACACACACACACACACACACACACACACAGTAGCTCCCATTCGGGCCCAAAACTGCCAATCTGTCAGTCGCGCTATATATATATTGGTTCTGTGGCATAAACTGAAATAATTGCCCAATTCGCAACCAGCAATAATCAGCTGAAGATCTATCACAAATGATGTTCCATTGCTTTTCACCTAAAGCATTGGGAAAACCTTGTTAACTTTTTAACAAGCTGCCTGCTGTTCTAATAAAAAAGCCAATTGACAGCTCAAAAAACTATTAAGCAGTTGACTTTTGGAACAGTTTGGATATTCAAGGATCTGTTACTGAAAATCATTTGTGAATAATTGAATTTCTATAATGCAAAAATTAGACCTGTTTCTTTTAAAGAGACATGAAATAATATATTTAAAGATGATTATCATTATTTTCTTTGCTCAAAACTAATGAAAAATTACTTAAAATGATCATCATTGTGGGACTTAAAATCAATATTGATACAAGATTGTTCTGAAGAAATATAGTTAAATAATACATATGATTCTAACGATAGTTGAATATTCTTGATGACATGTAAAATTAAATGTTGATAGTAATATTTAATCAGTTTTTGAAATAATTGTGAAATACATTCGTAAATGACTCACAAGAAGAGTCGTTAATTACTTGGCTTAATAATTCGGTACTAGTCGGGTTGAAAAGCGGAGTTTCAAATTTATTGGCGCACTTTAAAGATTTATGAATCGCAAATGAATTTGGCCGGGCTATATGCATTTGAGATTGAGGTGCTCTTAAGTGAGTCAGCTGCATGGAAGCATGAATGATCAATGAGTAGGCTTTCTCTCTTGCACTCTCGCACTCTCGCACTCTTAATGGTATTTCTCACACTCTCTACAAATTTGTGTCTAGTCTTTAATCATGGCCACAAAAACAAAAAAGCAGCAGAGAAGTCGTTTCGCTTTCATAGTCCCAACGAGCACCTGTTAAAGAATTATAGAAAGAGAAAAATATGAAATACAATGGGGCCTTCTTTGCGTCTGACTTTGGGTTGTCTTGTTGTTTATTGTATTATTTTTATTGTTATTGATATTAATTTATGCAGCAGACTTGCGGCATTAGCATGGCATTAACGCGAACTCTAAGCCACTTGACCGGTTGGCCATTTAACCACCATTTGGCCACTAGTTCAGTGATTCAGTGATTAACTAAACAGCGAGCAAAGAGCTTCGTCGCGACAGGTTAAAAAAAAACACTCATACACTCAGAATGCGATATCCATATCCCATTCGCATGCTCATTCGCTTTCCCATTATCGTGATCATTAACATTCTGTCCCCTCCTCCTCCTCCTCCTCCTCCTCCGTTTGTTTGCTGCTGCTTCTCTTGTTTATTTAATTTATAAGCTGTCTTCTGAAGCTCCGCCCCCCCAAGGAATAATATCAACAATAAAATGCTTGATAACAACAAATGCCGGCCGGCAACTTGGCCAATGACTTTGCCCATTTCTTTGCCAAACTCTGCGTGATTTGTGATTTGTGATTTGTGGAGCGCAAACAGCTTTTCTTCTCTCGCCAATCAAGTGGGGTCGCCATTATGTTGGCGAGACAAACGTCAAGATGACTGTACTTGCAAAAACTATCGATAACTCGGTGAGAAAGGCAGTTTTTCAAATGATAGTCACAGCTCTACAGCAATTTGTAAAGAGAAACGCCTTATTTGAAGCTCTATATTCATCGAAAGCATATTTTGATAGTTGGTTATCGAATGCTTGCCTGTTCGATAGTTGTTGCATACTATCGATAGCTTTGACGTCGCTGCTTGTTCCAAGGAATTGTGAAGATGGGCAAGAAGTTGATTATTTTTGGACATAAAGACAAGCAGAGGGCAAAGGGTAAAACAACAATGACAACTGACTGATGACAGTTTTTGAAATGACATCGCTCGACATAACATAGCAACAACGAGAGCCAAAAGATCACACAGATTTAATCGAAAGACAACGCGAATTTCTGTGTTTCGCTGCGAATCTCAACCTGGTTTCTTGTGATGCGAGTCTCTCGCTCGCTCGCTCTCTCTCTCTCTCTCTCTCTCTCTCGATAAGTTGTGCGTGGAGTTGTTTGTTGAATTGAATTTCTAATAGGCATAGAGAAACAGAAACACACAAACACACGTGGTTGGCATCCGCACTTGGCATCGAAAAGCATTTAAATTTAATGGCAGTTGCTTGTACGCTTTATGGGCCCCATAACTGACCGAGCACAGAGCTCAGAGAGCTCAGAGCTTGGGCTATTTAACTGCCTGTGCCACATGTGACGGTATTCCCAGAAAGCCAGAAAACGGAGCCAACTCAACTCGTGTTGGAGTCGAGCCATTAAATTGCTGCCAAGTGCAAAGTGAGCCATAGAACCACACACAGACAGCACCGAACCTCTTTGCTAAACATAATCCTCAGCGACTGCGACTGCGACACGCAATTCGAGAGACTTGTTCTTAACGTTCTCGGCTATTTCCCAGCACTTCTCTCCACTCTGGACTCTCAATTTCGGTGGGCTTGTTAATTGAATTAAATTTTAATTTGCCAGCGGAATTAAGCGTCAAGTGGGTTGACCCAGACCCTCTCTGAGACCTCTCCGCCCTCGCCCCTTCCAAAATACTCATATCCATATCGCAGGCAATCTTATCTCGAGCAAACATAAGCAGCAGAAATACATAAAATACAAATGCGAACTGCGATCAGCGCTTGTCTTTGGGGCTTGGGGTTGTTGCCTGTTCTCGTCTGTTTGTCGGGATGTTTGCCCGCTGAATCAGAATCGAATACGAAAATGGGGTGTGGACAGTCCCCATTCCCCATTCCCCATTCCACAGACCCCAACAACGCGACACACTGACCAAACCAAACCAAGCCAAACGGATGACAAATCGCAGCCAACTTGCAAGTGGCAAACGATTTGTCAGCTAGCCACATTAAGTAGCTTAACAGCCGTTGCAGCGCATTGCGTGCGTGCTCATAAACACAACTATAATTATTCGTCCAGCTTTCATATCGAAGTATATAGTATAGTATATATGTATATACTTTACCACTTCAAGTAAAATCGAATCGAAACATGTGTTTGTTAACTGATGGTACTAGGATTGTTTTAGATATATCTAGAAAACTAATTATTAAATTAAGTAACTACTGACCTTTTTACAAATAGATGTATGTATACTAATGTTGGGTTCTAACTAGATATATATCTATATAGTGATCTATAGATTGCTGAATGCTCAGAAGATCTATTTATACATTTAACATACTACAGTTCTTGTTATATTTATGTAGTGATCGTAGTGATCAATAGTTTGCTGCATGCACAGAAGATCTATCTGTATGTCAATCAATATTTTGTGATCTGATTAATAGATTATTGATACTAAAAATCTGTATAGTATTCAATAGATTGCTGTATCGACATCCATTTCGCATCTAAATTACCTATTACACAACTGTATCTATTTAATGTTCAATGGATCTGTGGGCCTCAAAGTATCTATGAGTTTTTCAAGAGATTGTAGTATCTACACATATGTATATGAAATATTAGATAGGTATCTAAAAATATTTATTTCGCAGATATTGTATCTACAAATATGGGAATTAATAGATTGTATGTAGATACAACCAATTGGACTGCTGTATCTAGTTATTGTCCAATCTTTGGCTATTTACCGAAAGTATCTTTGTGTTGGAGTGACCATCGTTAGTTGTATCTATTGCATTAACATCTTCACGCTGACTTCAGCCGAAGGTCTCACATTTTGCATGGGAATTGTGTAGTTTGTGTCTGCGATTTGGCACGCACAGAGACGGACGGACGGACAGACGGACGGATGGCTGTAGTGTGTGCGGATGCCACGCATGCGTAATTGTTCATTGCGTAATGCAGGCAAGGGGCAGGCGGAAGGTGGGCGGGCGCATACGCTTAACACACTTCTGTTTTACGCATTTTCTCTGTGCCTCGTTGCTTGGGCGGCGGAAGCGGAGGCGGAGGCGGAGGCTAACACGGCCGTCGTTTTTGGCACCGTGGCGTTAATTGCCGCCTCAAGTAGGCAGCGGCGGCGCGCAAACAAAGCCAAAGAATCGCTCGCACTCTCGGATGGACACTTGGCTGGGTTGCTGTTAAACAGAGCAAACCAATTGATAAACATTCTGATTCATGTGTTCTTGCTTGCAGGACTACAATGGGGAATGCCCGTACTCGCTGTCGCCGGTGAGCGCCAAGAGCCAGAAGCTGCTGCGATCGCCGCGCAAGGCGACGCGCAAGATATCGCGAATACCGTTCAAGGTGCTCGATGCGCCCGAGCTGCAGGACGACTTCTATCTCAATCTGGTCGATTGGTCGTCCCAAAATGTGCTCGCCGTCGGCCTCGGCAGTTGTGTGTATCTCTGGAGCGCGTGCACCAGCCAGGTGAGTGTGGCAATTAACTGCAACAAACTGCTGTAACTAAACTAATCGAGTTGCTTTACAGGTCACCCGCTTGTGCGATCTCAGTCCCGATTCGAACACTGTGACGTCCGTGTCATGGAACGAGCGCGGCAACACGGTGGCCGTGGGCACACACCACGGCTACGTCACCGTCTGGGATGTGGCAGCCAACAAGCAGGTGAGCATAAAACAACATTAACATTACACAGCGATTCTTTTCATTCATGAATGGTTGCAGTTAAACGCGATTCAATTCAAAACAAAAACAGTTTCATATATGAATGCAAAATGTTGCAGTTTAACGCAATTTAAATCTAGCAGCATTTTCGTAGTATGCATTTATCGATACGTATTAATTTTGTTATTTCTCTTTCTTTCTGCGCAGATCAACAAGCTCAATGGGCATTCGGCACGCGTGGGCGCCTTGGCCTGGAACAGCGACATATTGTCGAGTGGGTCGCGAGATCGCTGGATTATACAGCGCGACACACGGACGCCGCAGCTGCAGTCGGAGCGACGGTTGGCTGGCCATCGTCAGGAGGTCTGCGGCCTGAAGTGGTCGCCGGACAATCAGTATTTGGCCAGCGGTGGCAACGACAATCGCCTGTACGTGTGGAATCAGCACTCGGTGAATCCGGTGCAATCGTACACGGAGCATATGGCGGCTGTGAAAGCGATCGCCTGGTCGCCGCATCATCACGGTCTGCTGGCCAGCGGTGGCGGCACGGCGGATCGTTGCATACGCTTCTGGAACACGCTGACGGGGCAGCCGATGCAGTGCGTGGACACGGGATCGCAGGTCTGCAACTTGGCGTGGTCGAAGCACTCATCGGAGCTGGTCTCCACGCATGGCTACTCGCAGAATCAGATACTCGTCTGGAAGTATCCGTCGCTGACGCAGGTGGCCAAGCTGACCGGCCACTCGTATCGCGTCCTCTACTTGGCGCTCAGTCCGGACGGCGAGGCGATTGTGACGGGCGCTGGCGACGAGACGCTGCGCTTCTGGAATGTGTTCAGCAAGGCGCGCAGTCAGAAAGAGAACAAGTCTGTCCTAAATCTGTTTGCCAACATCAGGTAGACATCGGCTGGGTGAGGGAACACCAACCCATCAACTAACCAACCAACCAACCAGGCTTCTTTGACTGAGCGATGCGCCAAAGGCAAACTAACAACCAATCAATCAATGAATGAATCAACCTATAGCCCGGGGGCTTAAATCTATATGCACTCTCTCATCATCCATCTACATGTAATGTGTACGTGTTTCATTTAACAATATTTACTAAATTAATGTTAGCATTATCTAATACGAGTCCTAAGTTTTGGGCGGGGCGTAAAATTGATTTTGGTTTGCCAGCAGCAACAGCTGCAGCAGCAGCCAGATCGACGAAACATATAGCTAACATTTTTTAGTCACGCTCCCAACTCTGCAATAACCCAAAAATTTGTATATCTTTTAAGTAATGTAAAGTGATTATTTAGCAGATACTTTTATACTGCATTACATTTACCATAATCTAATGCTAGCTCTAATCCAAGAACCAGAACTGAAAACGGTTTAACTTAGTTATGTTTATTATCTATCACAATTTCATCGCATAAGCTTAACAAAAACACCATTTTTTCTTCTTTGTGTACTAAAAATAACTCAATTATTTTTTTGCTTAGCTCTTAAGGTCTTATTATTTGCAAATGCAATATATTTTTTTTGGTTTTTTTTTTTTTTGTATGTATACATACCAATATTTAATAAATTTATACAATTTCAAAGCTACTCGACTGTTTTAATTATTAATTTAATATTCTACCAGGTCATCAGAAGTGGGCAGAAAGTCACTTAAGTAAGCAGAGAGTTTTGTCTCTCGCTCTTGGGATTCAGGGAGGATCACCGCTCCATTTTTGTGTGCGGGATGAATCCGCTCGCTGCTCCATTATGTTCGCCTGGTATTTCAGGTTGATTGTCATTCAATGAATTCCACAAAATTAAAAAAAGGAATACAAAATTTTTCGAAAAAAATGTACAAGGGGTAGACATGGAAAATTGGCCAAAAATTCAAAAATCCTTCCTAACTTTGTCGTTTGAAGGACTATTGGCATGTCCTTTGGCATGTAGATAGTGCTTCTTACATAAAATACGATTTTGAAATCCAAAGGACGAATATCCTTAAAACACCGAAGTTACAAGGACTTTTTTGTTTAAAGAAAATAAGCTCTATCTCGGCCATATCCTTGTTGATCCTTATGAGTCCTGTGGCAATCAACTCGTCTTAACAAGGACTATCAGCTGGCCAAAGGACATTTCGATAGTCCTTTTCGTTCTCGAGTTATTCAGGATTTTCTCATTTTGCTACGATTTCTTCAATTTTTTTTCGCCCCAGCGACAAAAATTTTGCAAGTGCAAAATTTAAAAAATGTTGCATACTTTTGGGGATGAATAAAAAATTTAGTCAAAACCCAAATAGTGTAATAATGCAAAGATTTTGCATACTTTTGGGAAAACATTTGGAGCATCCTTCACATGGGTTTTTTGAATATGTTGCTAAATGTTTTATGTTCCCCCAGAAGAATTTTTTGCATTTAATACTTACCAAACTGAGGTCCTTTTATAATACTTACCTCGTCATTTAAAGTCTTTCATTTTAAGCAGCCAAATTAAAACAATGTTTTTTAAATACGTTTTTACGTTGTCTTTATTGTGTATCTTTTATCTGTGCATACAATACGAGTAAAAAAGGTATCCTAACAGATTACGTGCTATCAAACTACAGGCTAAACATTTATTCGTTTTCAATAATTTCAATTAAATTGTTCTACATAAAAAAACAAAAGCATATAAATTTATTGATAATAACTATGCTTATTTAGCTGGCTAATAATAAATACATCGCACTGAAGGCTTAGCGTAGACACGAACCCTGCACTTATAGCATCCACATCAGGGTTGCCAGCTGAGCTTAGTCGAGTTTTGTTGTTTTTGCAATAACGTTAGCAAACAAGTTAAAAAGCGCTCGCATGAAGCTTTTTGCTGTGTGTAAATGCAATTAACAGCGCTTCGAATTTTCGGCTTTTTGTTGGCAGGCATGCAGCAGCTTCCGATGGGCCCGACGAACACACACACACAAGCGCGCAGTCAGCTAGACAGCCGCCCCCGCTTGTGGCCCCCTCCCCGCCGTGCGCAGACAACAAACAAGCTTCTAGCCGCGTCTGCTTCTGCATGTCTGCATGTGTGTGCGTGTGTGTATCGCGACGGTTGCTTTTCAATTTGGCCAAGTCCAAGTTTAACAGCGCTTAGCGCGCCAGAATCAAGTTCAGTCGCGCCGCAAACGCGTTGCGGAAATGTTTTGTTGTGAGCATCGTCGGCAACAGCTGCAGAGAGGAAACGAAACGAAACGCACAACAACAACACTCCAATCACATATCCTGCCTGCTCTCGCGTAGTTCTGCTACGCGCCGCTAGAAGCGCTCCCAATACGCAAGGGAATTACGTTTAAACAACTCGCAGGTAACACGCCGCCGGGCAACGGTTAATTAACGTGTAACGGTTAATGTGCAAATACATATAAATACCCATATGTGTGTGTGTGTGTATTTTGTTCTTTTCTGCATTTGTTTTTTTTTTGTTTTATGTGAACCTGGCACGTGGTTATAGGCCATGTCCTTGCCGCTGCTTGCCACAGCTGCTGCGTTGCCTTTGAAGGTCATTACGCACGGGGACCGAAGGCCACACAACAACCGAATGAAATGGCAAGTGTTTGAGCTGAGGTGAAAGCAGCGCGAGAGCGACGGGGAGAGCACGAGTCGGTGTCAAACCAAATGTCAAGAGGTGTTTGTTGTTGTTGCGACAGCCTTGAACGGCAGGCGGGTGTGAATGCGACGGTTACTCTGACTCTCTCTGTCTGTGTGTGTGTGTGTGTGTGCGTGTGTGTGACCAATTGCGCTGCAGGAAAGAGGGAGAAATGAAAAAGGTTTCGTTCTCGGTCGCCAGGGAAATTGAAAGTGCAATTGGCAATTGAACATGTGTAACTGCGAGCCGATTATATGGTTAAATTCAAATAATAGACAATTAAACTAAAACGATGCGCACTGTGCAATTGAACTGATCACAATAAATTGCACTTAACAATGAAGGCAATTAAATGTGGGGGTGGAAGACATTCGAAAAAGTGCAACCCATAAATATTAGCAATACGCTTGCAGTCAAAAAGTGTAGCCCATAAAAGCAATGACCATCAAAACAATAAATCTTATCAAGCAAAGAGAATTTTACAGCAGAATGTTTTTTAGTTCAATGCTGTTATTATTCTGAATTGGCTCTTTAAGAAGCCAACATAATTGTGTTACATACAAAAAACACTCTATCCATACAATTACAATACCAGTATTAATAATTAAAATACGTCAAGAAAATAAAAAAGGAATTACCTTTTAATCCCCTCACGGATTTTCTGAAATCTTTCTCAGAACTGATACTGATAATTATTGAGAATAACATATTGAAAACGCATGAAATGAAACATAGATTAAAATTGCAAGACGTTTAAATTTAAATTCCATAACTATTGCTCAGCTCAACAAACAGATTGATTTCGATATTTTCATGTCTTAAGGTAAGGCGAAATGTCAGAGGTAATATGACAAGTCTATGATTCGAAAAGAGTTGCTGAAATAATCCTACAAGAATTGCACAAACTCGTAAAACACAAATAAAAACTATACAAAAAAATGCAAAAAACTTTACACAAAAAAAAAACATTTTAATAACTACTCAGAAGTTAGGCGGTCCCCTTGAACACAGAAGAACTCTTGTCATCGTGAACACTACAACAAATCAAATATTAAATATTTGAATGAACGATAAGCTTGGCCTCGAGTCTCCCCGAGTCTGACCTGCGCTGTTGACTGATTCTCGCACAATTCGCATGTGTTCACACCCGACATAACGAGGGGCGCACACCGAGAATCGGCGTTTGTTAAATCTGCATGACTTCTCGACAAGTTGTGAAATTTACCCAGTGATTAGCACAGCCAAGGGGAGAAGGCCGCGTCGTGCAAGACTGCGAGTTGACTTAGAGCCTCTTTGTATCCTCACTTCCGAATGTCGCTCACAATTAGCGCAGCAATGAAAGACTTTGACCTTATAATAGAAATAATTTTATAATAGTTTGCTTTGGTTGACAGCTTAGTATTCCTGCAATATTATACATACATATATTATTTAATTCACAATACAAAACATTACAATATTATAAGCAAACTATTATAAAAGTATAAAAAGCTTTATAATATACATTTACTGGCGATCTAGGACATGATTTCTTTTCAATCCTATTATCTTAGCTAAAATCAGTAAAGTTTATTGCTGAGCAGTCTTTTAATGCAAGTTTACTATATTCACGAGAGGCATTTTCAGATCTTTGAACAACGTATTAACAACGGATGCCAATCTTTCTATTTGGAGACCATATTATGGAGATTTTCTCGATTATATGACAATCTTTAGCTGCATACAGCACTCTGAAGCATTGTGAACAAATTTGATGGCATATTGCCTGAGACTTTAGGGTTAATACTGTCGGACAGACGGACAGACGGACAGTCAGACAGATGGACATAAGATGTCAACAGGTGCAATTTGGACTGTTGTCAGCTGGCGCAATTAAAAGTGTGACAATGTGCAGCATGCAGTGTAATTTGTTGCACTGTGCTCGGCATTTGTCTTCAGCTTCAGCTTCAGCTTCAGTGGATGAGATCGCGTCTTGGCCTTCGTCTCAGTGTCGCACCGTCACCGTCACCGTCGCCGTTCAATGACCGCCACTGTCAATGCCACAAAGCCGAGGCTCTGTCTTCGTTCCCGTTCCCGTTCCCATTCCAGTTCCCGACTCTCCCCAACTTAACTCTTAGGCCTGTCTTTCAACTTGACCCCATTTCGCGTGGATCGATTTCTGATTTTATTTCTGCTGAGCAAGGACCAATCCAGAAGGCCAGCTGTGAAGCTGGACTTGGACTTGAAATCGAAGTTGCAGTTTGAGTTGGAGTTGAAGCTAGATTAGGAGCTGAAAGCACGTAGGGCCTTTGTGTGGCCTTTGGCAAGGCGATTAAGATCGCTTGGCGAGACAAGCGGACGGACGGACGGACCGACGGACGGACGGTTTGTCGGCGCAATTACACGTCCGAAAGGTAACAACTTGGTAACTGCCTACAAATTGGACAGCAACATGTCATTGCCAAAGGGGCAGGCAGCGGCAGGGGAGGCAGCTTCTTGTTGCTGGCATTTTTAATTTATAATTTTTATGATGTTTTCCAGTTTGTGTTGTGTCTTGTCTTGTGTTTGTTTATATGTGCTGCGATGTGTGGCTCAGAATCTCGAGACACTCAAAATGCAAGGGGAGCAGCAATAACAATGTATCAAAAACAGCAGCAGCAGCAGCAGCAGCAGCAACCAGCGACAACAACGAACTTTAATAATAAATAAAAAAAAAAAACCTGTTACAATGCGCTTCGCACGGCCGAAGGCGAGTGAAGGGTAAGGCAGATGCAGAGCTAGGGACAGACGCTGGGGGCTGGAGCTGGGGCTGGGGAGACAGCAGGAGGGGCACAGCAGGAGAGGAGGGCTTCGAGACGGTTATTTTATACCCGCTACCCAAACAGCGGAAGGGTATAACTACTACTACTTTGCATTATTCCATATTTCATTTGCAATAATAATAATATTTTAGCCAAGTCCGTCTCAGAAACTATAAAGCTACTTTTGTAGTTTGTTTTCAAGAATTTTGACTCATTTAATTTAATCTTGGAGAATACGTAAATTTAATAATAATATTATTATAGCCAAGTTCGTCTTTTAGAGCCACCATGAAGATCATTCTGTTTTTAAGAATTTTTACTCATTTTATTTGCAATTTATATCTTGAAGAATACGTTAATTTTGTTGCGATCTTATAGCCAAGTCCGCCTCAGAAACTATGAAGCTACTTCTTTAGTTACCACGAAGATTATATTGCTTTCAAGAATTTTGACACTTTTTCGCTGTCCTCACAATTAAGAACTTAATTGATAGCCCGAATTTCAAGCTTGAATTTTAGTATCCATAATAAAAGTAATAAGAAACTTTAAAAGTGTACGAGAACAATATTTGTTTGTTAAAGTGGTTTTCGTCACTCTTTAAATTCTTTTCATAATATTAATTTATTGTAATACTTATTGCAGAGTTTGGAGAATATATGATGAGCATATATTTCATCTCTGAGTATTTTTAGTAATTTGAGCAGAAGAACAAAAGTTGTTATATTTTTGTATTCCTAGAACAATGGGATTGTGATATCTTAAAGTCATTTTTCTTTTGATTCCCCTGCTTATGTTATTTTGGCAGTATTTACACAACATTTTGCTTGGATAGAGTATTTGAACTTCGGCTAGCGTCTGAAGCTAGTTTCGCTTGTATGTTTTTAGTTCGGTTTGCTTTGCTTTGCTTGGTTTGGTTTGGTTTGGTTAAGGAGCAACAGTAGCTGCGTTTGCTTTGATTGATGATCCAAGCGACACGCCCACCCCAACGCCCCGCGACCTCAAACGACCCCTCGCCCTACCAGCCTCTCTCCCTGTCTCTGTCGCTATCTCTCTGTCCATCTTTATAGCAGTTAATTGCAAGCCGAACAAGTTTATTGAGGGCTAACAGTAGCTTAGAGTTGTTGCGGGCCATAAATGCGAGTTGCACGCGGATTAAACAGATTGGGGCATGACCCCAGCTGCAGCGATTGACTGACTGACTGATGGATTGACTGCAAAGCAGTACTACTCGTTGTACGGTCTGTATGCAGATCTCTTGACACTTTGGCGCCGCGGTCATTGTACTTGACGTAGTGCGAGCCAAAATCAAAGCCAAATAGCCAAAGCCTAATAATACAATCACAGTCACAATCACAATCGAAATCGATTCAAATGCTATTCGATTTTGTTTTCATTTTCGTTTTCGGTTTCGGTTTTAGTTTTGGTTTTGGTTTTTGTTTTCTTTCTGCAAACAATGTGAAGACAAAGCCATGTCTGTGGCTAGACAAGATCGAGCCGAGCCGAGCCGGCTTGATGCCTATTTATGCCATCAAATTAAAAAGCATTGACATTGAAAATTATGCGAACGCTCGGAGACGCAGCCGAGGCGAATGGAGATCGCCAGTCGGCAGTTCAACGGTCAGATCGCACAGAATATACAACATATATGAAACTATAACTATAAGTATATCACGATCGATTGCCACTGACAACTTGCGAATTAAGATTGATCGCTGCATTGTCTGTCTGTCTGTCTGTCTGTCTGTCTGTCTGTCTGCCTGTCTGTCAATCTACAATCGCCCACAACATCCGACATCCGACAAGCGACACTTGTTTAACAATCTGCGATCGCCGATTGTGGCTACAGCTCGACCTGCCCTCTATGTCAAGTTGTCGCTCGCTGAACACAATGCAACATGCTCGTAAATAATATATTTATAATGCTTATAATAAGCGGCTCTCGGAATGCCATCATTAATTATTTTCATTTGCGACATTTGTGGCGTAAAATGTACCAAGTTTACGCCTTGGCATTCAACAACAACTCCAAACAAACAAAAACGAGACTTCAACTGAAACGGAGCGAGAGAACAGTTTGTGAGTGAAGTGCTTCCAAAAAACTTGCACTTCAATGGCATTTCAGATGTTTGCCTGCTGAGAAGACAACGACAACAACGACAACGACAACAACAACACCGAAAAGCGATTCAAGTAAAAAATAAAAAATTGATTTGTGCCCATTCAATAAACAACAAAAATGCCAAAGTCGCTGTCATAACTAAAAATAACTGAAAAATAACTCTTCGAGTGGACGCCAAACTTGTTCGCACCCAAAATACTCTGAATTTGTATTGCCGTTAACTGGGGCTAAATTTCAATTTCGATCGCCAATACAATAACAGTTATTTTCCTCTCAAGGCCAAACAAATTGCGAAATGCGGCTGCAGTTGGCCGTGTTCTTGTTGGCCCAACTGCTTATTAAGTTCTTGCAATTGGGCGGGCAATTAAAATTCAAACGCTTTTCGTGCGATGGGCAGCACTGAACTCCCAGTCAACTGCAGGACAAAGTGCTGCCCATAATTAAAGTGAAATCTGAATGGTTATTGAATTAATTGCAATTCTTTGGTGTTTACAACTCTCGCCAAATGTTGCAGAGTCATGCAGTTACTACTTGCCCTTGAAAGAATTCGTGGTCTACGAAAATTAACGTGGCGTTTGTTTAGTTTATCAATTTCCAATTGGGAAACAAATAAAATCGCAATCCGCACACAGTGCTGCCACCTTATATTATTACAAAATGATTGTGTCGCTTGCGCAAGCGCGCCGTCTCGCTTGCTCTTGCAGCATGTGCGCCGCATTGGCGAAAGCGTAGAATTTTATTGCGGCAGTCGCAAGAAGAAGAGCGACAACAACTTGTGTTGCAAACAACTTGTTGATTTGTTGATGGCTGCTCGCCGAGGCAGAGTATGCCAACTAACTGTTTCGGATGATCAAACAAAACACCGTTTTGAGAGTCGAACGTTGCTATTGACATTTCGGGCTGTGGCTATTTGCCACCCGCGTTGTGGCTAATTCATGCCGTGGCGTGGCCGGGGAGGTGCGCCTCAGGTGAGGTTTAAACCTTCACTTCTTGCAGCAAGAGCTGATCCTTGGCAAATTGGTCAATCGAGCAGAATTGGTAACAAACTAATATTATAATAATAAACAATCGACGAACAATTGGCTGTATTAGTAACGAATTAATGCCCAATGAGGGCAAACACCGAGTTTCCTCCCCTTCCTCCTAAGACAGCAAAGTTCAGCTTAACCCTAGAAAGACTACGTTTGACATAGTTTCATATAATTGACAACTGCGCTTAGATTGTCAATACTTAAGATATTTCCATTAACACTTTTTGATAGCGCTACTTGAGTACTGTTAGTTGGGTAAAGCTAATTTCACTAAAAGCAGTAAAAATATGAATGTTGCTTGCTTACCTTTCTGGGGTTAACACAGTCGTAATTAGTTTCCGTTTTGTTGTAGTCTTCGTTGCTTGTGTTGTTGTTGCTATCAACGCCTCTGCCTTTTATTTTGCAAATCGTTGTGTTACTTCTTCGCATTGACTTTGTTTTGATCGTCACTTACAGTGGCGCCAGTTTGTCGCGTCGCGTTGCGCCGCCGCTGCGCATCTGCGCATTAGGTTTCACGCACTTTTCGCCGACCTCCAGCCCAGTGTGCCAACTGCTGTCGCAGAGGTCAAATGCTCGCCACAGAAATGCTAAAATCGAAGATGCGGGTGACGATGACGACGTCAACGACGCGATGCTATTCAGCTGCTAATTAACTGTGCGCTGCGGTGACGCTGTGCTAATGATGGCCCACATTTGGTGCGTCAGTCCTTCAAAAGAGCTCGCATCCAGTGCTGCCAATAGTTTGAAATATTTACAACGGTTCAAAAACATCCGGCAGTATTGCTCACAATATGATGGACAAAAACAATATATGTAGATTTGAATCAGTGCAAAATATAGCTAAATTTGGCGAATTTATGAAAAAGCGCTGATTTCGCATCAATACTCACTCTCTCTCGCTCTCGCTCTCTCGCCCGCAGTGAAGGCCTCTCTCTCTCCCCTCTGTGTCTCTTGTTTGACTATGGCGCTCAAGACGCTGCTGCTGACGCTGCTGCTCAGCCAGACGCTGCCGCCGAGCATTGGCTCCGCGGTGCTCATTTCCGACATGACCATGACCATGATGGTGGAGCTGTCGTCGCGTCATCCCTTCTGCAAAATGCACACGGACCGGTGAGGACGCAACCACGAATCCTTGAGTCTTTCCCGGATAACAATCTCCTTTCAGGGGCGACATTCAACGCATGCTGCTGCAATCGGATCCGCGTCGCATTCGCCAGGTGCCGCGCGAGTCCGTCGTGGAGCTGGAGGAGGTGTGTCGCCGCCAGGGCTCCTACGGGCACGAGTTTCGGGGCGGACTCGGCTTCATTTATCCGGGCACCAAGTGGTGCGGTCCCGGCACCTCGGCGACCAACTACGATGATCTGGGGCCGCATGTGCGCGAGGATCGCTGTTGTCGGGAGCACGACATGTGTCCGGATGTGCTCAATGTGGGCGACTGTAGGCGTGGCCTGTGCAATCGCGGCACCTTCACGCGCTCGCACTGCGACTGCGACGCACGCTTCCGACGTTGTCTGCAGGCGGCCAACACGGAGACGGCCAACACGCTGGGCGCCATCTTTTACAATGTGGTGCAGGTGACGTGCTTCCAGGAGCGCAGCCCGTGCTCGGCCCACCAGAGGTTCGAGGACTACTTTTATGGCAGCAATCAATGTCCGGCCGAATATCGGCAGGCGGATCTCTATGTGCCACCGCATGCCGACAATCTCATTGCCAAGATACTCACGCATGCTCCCCAGGGTCGTTCGCTGCTCCCTGCTCCCGTCGCGCCAACGCTCAAGCACAACGCTCGACGCTTTGGCGTCAAGCTGGCCAGCGTTGGCCTGGCGGCAGTCAACATACTGCGCGAGGTCGTCAACCGTCCGCGCCTCATCTGGGACAGTCTGCACGCGC
This sequence comes from Drosophila ustulata, assembly GCA_035047365.1. Classification (NCBI taxonomy): domain Eukaryota; kingdom Metazoa; phylum Arthropoda; class Insecta; order Diptera; family Drosophilidae; genus Drosophila; species Drosophila ustulata. The sequence goes on from JAWNPT010000080.1 coordinate 12,866,799, forward strand.
CTGTCAGCCATGAATTGCCGCCAGGTCGACCAGGTCGTGGTCCTGGTCCGGGTCCCGGTTCCGGGTATTATTACCCGCGACCCAGCTACGACTATGACTATGGCTGGAGCTGATTGGCCGCGGCGGAGGAGTGGCTAGAGCAGACTGTGGCCCGTTCAGTATTCTCATCTCACTTAGTCATCTTGTTAGTCATTAGAATTGTGTGTTCCCAAAGCATGCGCATGTTTCGATCATAAGATTTGTTTTTTTTTTTTGTTTTGTTTATTCTGTGTTCATCTGTTCAATAAATCTAAGTCAACTGTCACCTGAAGCCGTCATCTTTTCTCTCGCAGAGCGGGCTACAATCAAACGGAGCAGGAGGCCATATGTGCCCAGTGGCAATATCAGCCGTCGGAGAAATATGTGCCCAGCCAGCCGCGCACGTCGTAGACCGACGATGACGATAATGACGACGACCTGGAACTGATCAAGTGACCCTACCTGGCAACGAATACAAATCTACAATCTATTATCACTTTAGCAATTTACTATATATATAGTATTTTATCTCTGAGCATCCTCCACAGCCCGCATCCCAGTGCCAACGAAAATCGATCATGATCATGATCAACATGGCACATATATTTTTCATAAGCAACAACAAAAGTTAGAAAATAAGTAAAGCAAAGTAAACATATACATACAGGCATATATATTTACCGAGATATGAGAGCGAATCGAATAAAATATCAAGCAAAACAGTGACGCAAAAGCGTCGTTATTTTTAAATACCACCAGTAAATAAACCCATTCAAAAAATAACTCCCTCTAAATATGCTGCATTAGTTTGCGTGTGCGACTTACGTTCCACATAATACACTGTGGAACGTAAGCATAAGCAGGGCACAGTCGCCACCAAACTGTAACAGTGTTGCTAAAACTGGAATAGTTTTAGAGCCACGCTCGATTGTTGTTTAAAAGTTATTGACTCATTCAACAAACTTGTTGTTGTATTTAAGTAGAGTATCCGTACAGTTCAAAAGTAGTGAACTCAAAAGAATTATGAACTCACCAGTTAAATGTTACGGCAAATCCCAATATTTGTAGGCGCAGGAAGAAAGCCTTGGGAGAGTGATACGATGGCTTCAAGAACTGCTCTTTTCACAAGAAGAATCTGTAGGTCCCGATGTTGTGTGGACCCTCGAACATACTAGGAACAGTTTGTCAGTTTGCCATGTAACCAAATTGAGGCAATGCAGTGTGTAAATAGGAAGGCATTTCGCTTCGATTGCCGTGATGTGGATTCAAGTGGATCCCTAGGTACAAGTGGAAGGTGACGTTTTCGATGGTGTCAACATCAAAAGGCAGATCTGCTCAGGGAGAAGGTCACGGATGCTGGCGTGTCATTGGTGTATGGAGAGTACAGGAAAGGACCAAGCACACTTCCAGGGCTGGCCGGGATCAATTCTTTAATGACACCTTCTTGGGTAGCTTTATTTGATGCTCACTTGGGCACGCCAGGTCAGCAGTATATGGAATAAGGAGTAGCGCAGCATTCGAAGAAAACTGTCCTGTAAAACTGCAAATCTCATGTGGAAATGGAGCTGCAAATAGATTTTTAATATTGGAGCGCAGACTTACATGCCAAACTCTGTCAAATTCGAGGACATCAAGTCGTTGAGATGGAGAATGCGTTTAGTCAATCCACGGAGCTGCTTCTGTTTTGTCGAAGCCCAAGTGGTGATTTGGTAACGTGTTTCTCAGACGGTTGGCAATAAGGCTTAACAAACTGCCAAATTGACTTGCATTTTTGCACTCTTTCTTTAATTCTAGCATTTTGTTGGTTTAACACATTGAAATTACAAAATTTGTCATTTGATGTTCTTCTACATGTGTCTGTCTGTGTGTGTGTGTGTGTCTGTGTTATATAATTGTGTATCTGACTGTGTGTGTGTATGAAGTGTGGCATGTGGTATAAAGTATGTATTCAATTATTGGACAAACTATAAAACTTAAAACTCAACTAAAGCGCAGACAGTCGACTGCTGTTGCTGTGGCTTCATCTGTGGATTGGGATTAGGCACGCAGGGCGACAAACTGCTGGAACACCTCCAATATGTGTGTGTCCAGGTCGGAGGTGAAGAGCAGCGTCTCCAAAGTGCTGCTGTATTTTTGCACCTGCTCGTGATGCTGTGGAGAGGCAAGAGGTCAGTCATTCAGTCAGTCATGGATAAAATAAGACTAGATTTCAGACTTACCATGAGGAAAACCTGTTGAAGGCGACCAATTGTCCAGCGATACCAATCGGTGTCCGGATCACGGCCATCGGTGTCGGAGCGCAGCAGATGCTCGGACAGTATCATGATGAAGCGCTGGAAGACAATGAGAAACAGTCGCTTCTGGTTCACATTGGCTGCCTCCAGTTTCTCCTCCATGCGTTCCACAACCTGCCAAGAAGCGATTCAAGTGATTAAAGCAAAGTTGGGCAAGACTTGGGAGCCGTTGTTACGTTACCTCCTCGGACGGCTTGTCCGCATGTGTGATGGGCTTCTTGCGCTTGTGCGGCGTATCGTCGTCTGTATCGCTGGACGACGAGTCCGCCTTGGACAGCTTCTCCTTGGCGTCGCTCAGCTCGGTGTCTGGCGAAAGAGAGTCAAGAGTGGATTAGTTTAGTACCTAACTGGAGTATAAACTTGCGACTTACTTAGCTTGATGACATGCTTGTTCATCTTCTTGATTGTCAAATGCAGAATCTCCCAGAGGTACATTTTGGTGAATTCACCAGTCATCTCCTTGGAGAATATCCAGGTGGCCACCGCCGAACAGTCGACCACCTGCAGCTTGAGCAGCTTGTCGATCAGCACCACCATCATCTGTTGATGGGACGACCACAGCTCGTAGATGTTGTGCAGTATATAGATCTGCGCCTCCTCCGTCTCGGCGAGGGCACGGAACACCACATGGAACTTTGAGATGGCCGCAAAGCTGTGCGAAAACGATTTCGAGCCCAGATTGAGCAGCGTCTGCACAAAGACATCGATTTTCAAGGCGTTGAAACTGCCGTCGGACATCTCCTCGCCGCTGTAGCCGCTGCTCGGTATGTCCTTCAGTATGTTGACCACCTCCTCGGGTGTGCACTTCTGTCGGATGGCCACAACCAGCTGATGTGCCACCGCAGTGCCAGGCAGATTGGCTGCAAAGCGAGACAATAAAGTTGAATGTAACTGCAGAAATTGCGCGACTTCTTTGACACTTTCGCTTGTGCCAAATCCAAATCTAAATCCAAATGCTACAATTGCATTGCGTTTTGTGAGCCGCCGCGTGGAACCGAGCGGCAATTGCCGCAACCTGATGCGTTACTAATGATGTCTTCCAACTCTTTTGCGGCCATTACATGCAATTTATTGGCACTTGACGCGATTATGTCAATGAAATGCGCGCAGGTGACAAATTAAAGCAGGCGAAAGGGAATGCGGAACTGCTGCAACGCGACCCACTTGCCACTGTTGCCACAACAAAGACCACATTGTTGTGGTCCGCACGCTGCGGCGTGTCAAGATCAACAGCGGCTAAAGTTCACACCGAGCGACGGACGCCATGGGAATCACCAGAGAGCTCGGCTCAATGACTCGTGTCACGTCACCTTAGCATTAATTGAACGGCAACAACAACAACACTCGACTAGCGCGTACCCTCCGAACTGTGACCTTCTCTCTCCAGCTTCACAATTGCAGCTTTTACAGGGTATAAGCCACTTATTAGCATTTGCTTTGTCACGCATCTTTGAGTCGCGCCCCGCAGCAAATTGAGCATGTCCAAGGCACAGTCTAAAGATCAGGCCGCTGCTCCACGCGAATGGGGCGTGTCTAGCTTGTCCAGCTGCTTTAACGTTTACGAATGACGCACAAAAGGCAAACAGGGAAAACATTCTAAGCTCACAAGAGAGCAAGGGAAGAACTGACTTAAGTTGATATTGATTCAAGGTAGTTGCGTCTTCAGTACGATTTAACTTTGCTGTTTAAAATCGATTAATTATTATTTACTATATGTTGATCAAGAGAATCGGCATACTATAAAACATATATATTATATTTTATACAAGACAAAATTACAACGATTTTTGGGTTTTATGGAATGAAGTCAAACATCGAATGGTTTTGAACTGAAATTTTGACTTTTGAAAAGTAAAGTTCTTCAGTCTCTCTTAGTTAACTTGCAAGTAGACAAATTAATCGTTTTAAGTTAAATTTTCTTTTTTTTTTATTTATTTTCTCTCCCGACATTGGTTATTTTCATAATTAATTACTCGTAAAATAAGTTGAAATAGCTAATTAAATTGTTCGTCTGCCAAAAATGTCTGGTATTATAAAAAACAACATAAGATCTTTCCTTTACCTTTCCACTGTCACTTTCTACATGTCTTTTTCTGCTAATCCCGCATCTCGGATCTCGCATCTCAAATGCGGCGTCTGCTGCAGAGCAGCTCACGCTCAATGACATGACCTGCGCTTTAATCGCTGGCCTGATCTTTACCCCCAAAAAGCAGAAAAACAGAACCTGAACAAGGTGAAACGCTGCTGGCAATGCAAGAACGACAATCAGATGGGCAATCGAACAAGGGCAGGGCATAGTGGAGGAGCGAGGGGCAGACGCTGCGGGGTGGAAGGTGGAAGGTGGCGTCTTCGTCTGCGAGGGGCCACTATTGAACTTCAGCGAAGCGAACCGCGTATCTAGATCTAGTGTAGGGAATCTCATGTGGAGCTGCGCCAAAAGTTGCCAACCGAAAAACGAAAACAAGTTGAGATAGTATTAGACTCGAGTCGAGTCAACTGTTTGGTACCCGGTAACAATACTTTTGGTATTGTAGTAAAACAATCATTATCACTCTTGAAACAACTATCAAACATAATTGAAAGAAAAACTTCTGTATTATACAAATTAAATTGAATTGAATAAAAATAGCTTAAATTGTGAGCTATAAATATAATTAGTAACCCAAAAAAAATAACTATCAGAATTGTAATCTCTCTTCGCGACAATTCTTAACCTTAAACTGTATTGTAATAATTATACATTTAATTTAGATTTTGTATAATAAAATGACAACTTCTACAACCACCAGGAGAATTGTTTCCAGACTTAACTCTGATAGTCTCGGAGATCTAGTTGTGCAAACAGGCGGACAGACAGACGGACGGACGGATAAAAAAAATAACTATCAGAATTGTAATCTCTCTTCGCGACAATTCTTAACCTTAAACTGTATTGTAATAATTATACATTTAATTTAGATGTTGTATAATAAAATGAGAACTTCAAAAACCAACAGGAGAATTGTCTCCAGACTTAACTCTGATAGTCTCGGAGATCTAGTTGTGCAAACAGGCGGACAGACAGACAGACGGATTAAATTCAAGTCTAATAGCTGCTTTGTAATACCCTTTTAGTAGCCGTTTTATCGGGTATAACTAGCACTCGTTGCCAGCCGCTGGGCGGTAGAAGTTTGGTGAGGAGGCGTGGTCGGTTGGGGGCTCTTAAACATCCGCAAGTGTTGCATAAATGCGCGTTTGCTGCCAGCTGCTCCCGTTTGCCCCGCAGCCTGCCACAAAATGCGGCGTCTTGCGAAATTAACGCTGCTGGCGATGCGTCGCTTGGCTGCTCCAATGAAAGCAGCAGCAGCAGCAACTGCAGCTACCTGTTGGGCTGACTGTTTCTCTATCCGTCCGTCCGTCTGTCTGTCTGTCTGTCCGCTTGGGTGGGTGTCTCTGCGCCCTCGAAGCTGCTGTCTGCTTGTTATTAGCGTCGCGCACGTCGTGGACGCGTTTCAGTCGAGTTTACGCGCGCGCGCAGCACGAACGTCACACGCGCCTTGCCACAAAACATTCGTCTAACATTCAGTTGGCATCAACGTTCTTTTTTCTTCTTTTTTTTTGTTTGTGAAAATGCGAAAATTGTGCTACCTCGGCTTAGTCAGCGTTCTGCTGGCATTCGCAGTAAGTGCAGCAGCTGCTTCTCCTGTGTGATTTGTACAAAATGCTAAACGACGAGACGCCATAAAATATATTCTTGCGGATCATCTACACTATCATGTTTTCACAGTTTTTTTAACTGTCCGTCCGTCTGTCTGTTCGAGCAGAAGCTAATAAATTTAGCAAGCCTACTGTAGGTTCGTGTCTTCGATAAGCACTGGGTGAGATACGTGCTATGGTTTGTGTCGTATTGTTTAATGAGTTAGAGACCAGGATTAAACCTTAATTGCAAATGAGTGAAATATAAATATAAATACAAGTATATATTTATATTTAATATAAGGTGCAGCAGGTGTTGGGGATTGTGGGCGCTGGGCGCGATGTGGTGCTGACGCCCAAGCAGGCGCTGCAGCTGAACGGCAAGCGTCTCTACTACGAGGAGCAGCAGCAGCCAGGAGGGGCTGACAGATCCTGGGAGCATACGCTCAAGCATGTCACCTACGTGACGCTCTTCACGGACGCCGCGCTCGGCGCTGCCGCCGGCAATCTCAGGTGGGTGTGCTGCAAAAAATCCGCCGGATTATTTGCTACATTTAAAACTCTTCTGCGGCAGCCAGCTGCACGATTATCACGACTTTCTGCAGACGCCGTATGTGACAGCTGCTGGCGGCCATTCTCCTTCGCCATCGATGCGCTTCGGCGATATCGTCACACTGGCCAGCGGGCGTCTGGAGCAGCTGTCGAACAACGGCAGCTATCGCTTCGTGGAGGGCGCCACCGATGCCCGAGATCACGAGGGGCAGACGCGTGCTGTGTGGCGAGTGCAGCGCATTCGGCATCGCGATGGCGACTCCCCAGATCCCAGACTGCCGCACCGCTATCACTACGAGATGAAGTACAGCGTGTCGCCGGTGGCCAGGGCTGCCAGTCTGGGCTGGCCAAGCAGCCAGAGCTATATCCAGAAGGAGGCCGACTATCCGCAGAGCTTTGGCCGCGTTGCCTACGAGGAGAAGCGCGATCAGGCGTTCGCCCAACGTCGCCAGGATCGCCAGCCGCAAGCGACTTTCGTGCGTGGCATCTTCCAGCCGCCGCCGCCGCCGCCAGTGTCCACTCTCAACATCGGTGAGTATTTGAAGGGCGTTGCCGAGCCAGCGAAGAGTTCGCCAAAGGTCGAACTGTTTCCGGGCCTCTTCAACTTGGGCCTGCGTCCCAATTACATTCCCGCGACCACGTTCCGTCCGAGCTACCCGATCAAGTTCGGTGCGCAGCTGGAGCGTTTTCCGCTGCCCAACGAGCTGAGCGGCTCGGCCGGCGATGCTGGTGGCATAGCAGCCGTTCCTCCCGGTGTTCCTCCTGCTCCTGCTCCCGTCACCCATCACTTCCATCATCATTTCTACATGGCAACCGGGCATGGCAACACTCAACCGGAGCTGGGCTATCGTCCACCGTTGAGCACGCCATCACCAGCGACTTCAGCGCTTCCCCATATCGGGGAGCTGCATCATCATCGAGGAGAAGTGCAGTTCCCCACGAATCATGCATCGAGCTCTGGCGAATCCCTGGAGACGGATGAGGATCTGCATCACAGCCAGGATCAGCATGCGCTGCGCTCGCCCCACGTCTACACAGGTGAGAACTTCCTAGCCCCAAAAAGTGTTAGTTTGAAGAGTAGCAAAATAATAAAGAAATTTCAATTGCCTTATGCCTTATAAAATACAGAGCGATGCATTTTACAATAATAAATACAAATAACAACAGTATTTTGTAATTAATTTGTTAGCAACCAAACATAACTAGTAGGTCAAGAATATAGGGAGAAGAGGTTTATGTTTAATAATACTAAATTGACGGGGATTTCGCGCTTAATCTCTTTGCATGTGATCGAGATCAGTGTACGATCAAGGGTCAAAGTATCAGTCATCGAAGCTGACGACGCCGCTGCTCATTTACGCTGGCCACGATGCCGAGACAGACGCCGAGTCAGAGTCGCAGCCAGAGGCTGGGGACGATCACAAGGCATTTGTGCACAGCGAACCGCTGGAGGAAACCGTTTATCGCTACTCCGAGCCGGATCCCTTGTATGTGCACCAGAATCCGGTGGATGTGCTGCAGCTGGAGACGCCGCAACAGCACACAGCAAGCGAACAACACGACCACCACGATAGTAATAGCAACAACGACGACGACGACGAGGAGGAGCCAGAGGATCAGCAGCTGGAGCATGTGGCAGGTGGAGAGCAGCGACCGGCGGGCAGTCAAAAGCAGTCGAAGCTGGCAACGACACCAGCGCCCAGCACAACGACAACGACAACGACAGAGGCAACAGTGTCCTCGTCGACATCGACAGCGAAGCCGCCGACAGCTGCAACGCCGAGCAAGGCGAGCTTTGTGTCCAGCTCGACGAGCTTCACGCCATTGCGCGCCTTGAGTCGCTATCGCACCACGCCACGCATCACGGCCGGCAGATCGACGACGAGCACAACGACGTCCACGAAGCCGCCAGCGTTTGGCAAGTGGAAGCAGCGACGCAAGGAGAACGCCACCAGCGGCGGACTGGACAGCAAGCCCAAGAGCAGTCTGCGTCACGAGTCCAAAGTGGTCTTTATACCCACAACACCACCAACAACATCGACGACGACAATTCCGTCTGCTGTCAGCACAGAGTCATCAACATCATCAACAACAACGACAACATCATCAACAACAACAACAACTGCAGCGCCAGTGCGAGAAGTGATCGAGGTGCTCACGCAGAAGTCGGTGAGCAAATCCGTGAGCATCAAGGTGGGCAAAAACGGCGAGGAGATACCCATCATTGTGGACGACGACGAGAACGAAGTGAAGGGCAGCTAAGTGCAGAGGAGCAAACGAACATTAAACTTTAAACGTCACAGCTTCACTCAACTCACAATAAGACAATTCTATTGATCACTTTGTCCATAAATTCTCTTACAGAATAGAACCAACATGGACGCTGTTAATATTTAAGCTGATATTTGAATACATTTGTAAGTCAATCCGTTTGAGCTTTTGTGGCAAAATAATATAAAATATTATAAACTTCCTCCCCTTCAGTCTTTCTGATTTAATTTAAGTGTGCTTCAAAACTGGAGCTAATCAATTTCTAGCCTAGACTGATGCACTTATTTGCAATGTGCAATTAAAACAAAACTATTTGTTGGGTTTATTTGGACTGAGAACGAATGCGAACAAACATTGAATAGTCCCAACAATTGAACACTATTTATTCTGTGCTTATAAATGGTTCAACAGAAGTTGAGCGTTTATCTAACATTTGTAATGAAAACAGAATCGATCAGAGAATAGTTGTGATTGCCTAAACGTATTTCATGCTAGACAAACAAATAATCCGAAATGTGCAATACGTTGAAGCTCAACGATTTAGAGCAAATAAACAGCTTCTAGCGATTCGCATACTTTGAAGACAATCATCTGCGATGTGCATTGAAACGTTAATGCAATTATGCATATTTAAAAATATCTGATTGGTTTTGAGAAATAGCCAGAACAATGAAAAAGTAAAAGCAAAAGCTTTTTTAAAAAAGAACAGAATTAATATGCAAATTGTCAACAATTTAAGCTTTAAACAAATTGGCAACATTGTTAACCATCAATAGAACAAAATCTAACGGAGGAGCAACAAGAACATGGAGCTGTTCGACATAACGTTGAGCCACCAAGAAGCATACGTTTTTTGCCACATGGGAGACAGGTCGTTGATATTGAATGGGAACTGAGAAACTCACCTGCGTCCTCATTGGCGTACTTGTAGTTAGGCACAGGCGTGACCGGAATTAGCTTGGCATATGTGGTCGGCATCATTTCAGTGATGCGCTGATGGTACGAAAGTCTGCAAGAATATAGAACATACATATGTATTGTGGTCGTTGTGGCTGTGCTGTGCTGCACACTCTGTGCTTACCGCAGACACTTCTGCAACACCTCCTGTATGAACTTGGGACGCGGGTGCTCGGCGTCGAGCAGCAGACAACTGTCCCACTCGTCCCACGACCAGGTGAACTTGAAGTTGCTCAGATGGTAGCTGAACCAGTTGACGAAGCGATCAAAGCACGACGTGTTCATCGAATCGATGCGCATAAACAATATCTCTGTGGCCTGGGCCAAGACCTGCGGCAGTGTGCCCGGCTGCAGCTTGCACAGCTCGATCAGAATGGAGCCGTAGCAGATGTCCAGATAGCGAGGCGTCGGCATGTGAAACAGCTCGGCGAAGATCACCTCCACAATGCAGTATTCCAGCGGGATTTTGTGCTTGAACGGGAAGTTGAGCAACTGCGCGGCGCAATCCTTCCGCTCGTGATGGTGCGTCTCGATGATGTGATGCAGATGCTCCTCGATCAGGAAGCGCTCAATCGAGTGCGCGCCCGGCAAGTTGGGACCGTCGGGACAATCGGTGTAATCGAACATGCGATAGACGACCCACGGCATGGGATACTCGAAGGCGTCGTGGTGCGGCGGCGGCGTAATCTGCGGCAAGTTGTGCTGCAGTGCCTCGCACAGTATCGAGTCAAACACCAGATAGGGTCGTGGTATGTGCTTCTCGGCCCAGTTGTCCTGGCGCAGCTTGCGTATTTGGGCCCACAGACAGTCGAGGTATTCCTCCTGGGGATGCGGGGCATCCGAGGACCAGACGCGCAGCGCATTATGATGCTTCTTGGAGCGCTTGTTCAGATAGACCTCGATGCGCAGCAGCAGCGATTCGAGTGCCGATTCCTTCTTCTCGTAGAGATCGCGACCCACCCAAGGCAGCGTGGAGAGGACGGCAAAGACGAACCAGTCCCGTCGCACCTGCGGCACCGTGTCCTCGTTGGACACATCGATCATGGTGTCGAGCAGCTGCAGCAGACTGGTGGCCGAGATCACATGACAGTTCACGAGGTCGGCGAGGAAACGCAACGAATAGCGGGCGGCATCCCAGCGGCACAGCTTCAGCGACTCCTTGAACGTCTTCACCATGTGATCGACAAACTCGCCGCCGAACTTGTAGTTCTTGGCATTCAGCAGACCCACCAGCGTGGTGTAAACGGTGCATTTCTCGGGCATTCGCACCGCACAGTCGGAGAGGATGCGCAGGATCTTCAGCCGGAACGTGCCCAGATCGGCCTCCAGCACCGAGACGAGACCCTCGAGATTCGATTCCACCGACGATGTGCTGCGCTCCCCCACCCGCAATATCAGCGACTCCAAGCGATCCTCGATCTCCTGATTCTCCGAGACGCGACGACGTTTGTTCCGTCGATGATCTGCAAGCGTATATTTTTATTTTTAATTTGAATTACATTTAACGTGTGTTATACGCACCATAGCTCTCGTCCTCTGTATCGTGGGCACGTCGACGACTCATCTTCAAATATATTAACTATCAACAATGCTTATTGGCAATACTTAAAAAAAAACTTTGCGGCGTTTTCTTCTTTCGCGTTTTCGTTTTGGCAACCGGCACAATGAAAGTTGCGCTCCCTGTGTAAATGTTGAGTTGGCCACGGAAACTTGTTGCGTGCCAACTGCAAGCCACGAAATGTACGTCAAATCAAACAAATTGCACGTTGCAAATGTGCAAAATCAAATTGAAACGTAAAAAAGAAACTATTTTCAACATGAGTACGCCGCAGAGTGACCAACTTCACAGCTGCAATTCCACAAAGTGACCAGCACTATTCAACACAGAGCTGTCCATCTGACGAAAAATCAACTTTTTGGTATTTTTAAAACTAAACAAAAAGTAAAGATATTTATTAGTGTAAAAACACTGTGTATTATAATTAATAAATCAATTGGCATACAATTTGGACCGAGCTGGCAACAAATTTGAGCTGTCAACTTGCCGCAAAAAATACCTGAACTCCTGCCCTTTTTGGTATTTTTTTTATTTTATTTCACTTTATTATTATTTAGTGTGAAAATCGAGTGTTAATTAATTAATTGCGCAATTAACGCTAATTTGAAATAAAAACTTACACATACAAAATGTGAGCGTATGTAGTGCGTAATGCAGTTATCGATAGATGCGCCACCAGCGAAATGTAATTAATCGACAAAAGCAGAGTCAAATCGATATTTGCTATCGAAGTGAATTTGCCTTTGGACTATTTTTTTTTTTGTTAGATTTTTGCACGCAAAAAGGCAACTCGGTTTTTGCCACACACCACTTGAATGAAACGCAATTGAAGCGACCAGCGTGTGTGCGAGTGTGTGCGTGCGTGTGCGTGTGTCTGTGCTGCCACCATGGATCAGTTCTCGCACGATTTGACCCTCGCCCTGGAGGAAACTTCCCTGATGGACAGAGCGTGCGGCGTTGGAAGGTGGGGCTCGCGTCGCCGAACGCGATCGACTGGCAATTTGCGTAAGTATCTACATACATATCTACATATATATATGTATAGCTTGCCTTTTGCAGCCTGTGCGCCGCAGCCCACGGAGGATTCGTCCAGCAGCCCCACGGACGCATTGAACGCACACGGACATCACCAGCATCCCAGTGGGAATGCGGGCGTGGACAAGGTCATGCTGCACGCCAGCGACTCGGACGAGAAGCCGGAGGCAATGCTGCCGCTTCGTCTGCCAGCCAAATGCCCCAACGTTCGCCTGGGCATCGGTGCCCTCGAGTCGGACTCGCTCAATGAGACGAACTTCAGTCCAGCACGGTGAGTAGCGTCCTCCCCCTCACTAAGAAGCAGCAGATGATGATTGACGACTTTCGCAGCTTCTACAAGCCGAACTCGCGGCGGAAACGCAAGATAAAGCGCATGTCGATGGAGTTCGAGTTCAGCAAGGACTGCAACGTGATGATTGCGTCGCCGCACAGCTTTCACGACTCCTCGCCGCTGCAGCCGGGAATGCTGGCAGCTGCAACAGCTGCAACAGGCGGCAGCGTGGCCGGCGGCAACTTGACGGGCACCGTGCGCAAGCGGTTGCTGAAGACGGATTGCAGCAGTCGCCTAAATTCGCTGTTTTGCGGCAAGCGCAAGCGATCGAATCGGGATCGCTACAACGAGCAGGAGGCGGCGGGCATCGTGGTTGGCGGCTCCTCGAGCAAGCTGCACTCGTCGAGCATGCCGCGCTACACGCACATGGAGGAGTATCAGCGGATGCGGCCGCGCAGCTATTCGTCCACATCGAAGCCGCACAGCGATCGCCTGCTGCCGCTCAACAAGGGGCTCCTCTCGAAGATCAATCGCATTGCGCAGTCGCAGACGCCGACACAATCGCAATCGCAACAAACACAAAAGACTGAGACTGAGCTCGTGACGCACGCAGACGAGCAGCAGCTGGAGCTGCGCGTGGAGACGGCTGCGTCGGAGTTGCTTGTGCCTGTCAGCGACATTGAGTCGCTGCTCAATCTGCCCAGCAGCATAACGCTGGAGCACGCCGGCATCGGCGGCGACTATCATGCGCATCGCAAGAAGTCATCGTCGTCGCACCATCATCATCATCATCATCACCATCACCATCATCGGCGTCGCCGCTTCTGCCAGACGACCACGGCGCATGCGCCGCACGATGTACAGTCGATGGACTGCAGCGAACTCTACGATTTCCTCAGCTCCAGTTCGCTGAGCTCCTCGTCCGACGACAGCGAGGACAGCCATCGCTTGCACGACACGGATCGCGAGGGCGACGACGAGCTGACCGACTGGCCGGGCAACGAGTTTGGACACGGCGTCGGCAAATACGATCCCAAGCGCAAGCTGACAAAGAAATCCCTGTTGCCCCAAATACGCTCGGACGACACGATCGGTGAGGATGACACGCTCATGTCGGGCACGGAGGCAACAGCGGCGTCGACGGCGGCTGCTGCCACATGCTGCGACAGCGCTGGCATCTCACTGTCGCCGCCCACGCAGCCGCAGGAGGCGCTGTCCCGCTTCCAGTCCGCGGCCAGTTCGCAGCCGATCGAGATTTGTGGCGGCGGCGCCAATCGCAGCGTCGGCTTCAACATCTGCCTGGACATGGAGAGCACGTCGTGCAACGGGCTGCCGGCGGTGCGCCAGATCGAGAGCGAAATGTCCGGCGAGACATCGAATCCATTCCTCTCCTCGTCGCCGCCTCTGCAGCTGCAGGAGGTGCGCGAAATACGCGCCGGCTGCCGTCGCATCAACGGCGATCGTCCCGGGTTCAGCATCAAGCTGAGCGTCAACGAGCGACTCGCACGCTTCCTGCAGGATCCGCGTCAGACGCAGATCCGTCTGCCGGACATCGAGCTCTACGAGCAGGACAGCCTCATCAATCTGTCCACGCTCTACTCCCTCAGCATGGTCGTCGAGAACGGCTGCACGGTGCTCACGAAAACGAGGTGAGTTCAAGTTGCAAGTTGCAAATTTTTGTTGCAATTCAAATTCGAGTTTCTCTTTCTCTTGTGTGTGGCAGGAATACAACGCAAGCGATCAACGTTGATCCGCAGCGCAATCTGCAGCAGCGCCCGGATCTCATCGGTGACTTCAAGCGACGCTGCTACAGCGGCAGTGGCGACAATGATGCAACAGCTGCAACAACTGCGGCAGCAACTGTTGCTGACGAGCAGCAGCTGCTGCCGAACAAATGAAAAGTGCGATTTTCTGATGCAATTATCAGCCAATTAAACAGATGGAGGATTACTGCAAGATTGCTTCTTCTCTCTCCTCCATTCCGATTGGCGTCATCTCGGGTTGAACTGTGCAACTGTTTTTTAGCGTATTTATGTTAAGCTGCTTTTACTGCGTTTGTATAATGAGTTTCGTATCGTATCGTATTGTATATAGTATCTGCTATATATTCACTCTATCTCCCATAACCGCACTATATATATACTGTATTGTATCTGGATTGGGAAACAGTCCACTATCTATATCCGAATGCTTTTTTGTTGCTGTTTTTTGACGAGGCAACGCGAAAGAGAGAGAGCGAAAGCTTGGACTCAAAACGAATTCGATAGAGATAGATGGATGACAAAGCGGCAATGATGTTAAATCGTCTGCCTTGTGGCTCTTGTCCCACTGTACAAATGTTATTATTATTTTTTTTGGCATTTGTCGAATGTCGAATGCAGAATGCAGAGTGGAAAGATGTGAATGTGAGTGCACCTAATTATAATAATTGTTTTATATTAAACCTAACATAAATATACATAACTGGTGTAATTATGATTATATTCTCGCGAGGGTTCTCACGTCGCACCTTGACTTTAAGTAACATTTTGATATTAAAATATACACTGGGCTTACACACTATATATTCATGTACTCTAGGAGTGCCTTCTATTTGTGTTTTGTTCAGAATTTACAGCGGAGTTAACCAAGGGATTTCTGCATACATTTTAATTATCAATTAACTTTGAATAGCTTCCCGTTTTAAGTTCTCTCCGTTAAACATAAATGGGATTTTGAATTGTTATAAGCAGTTTATATAAAATACAAATGTATAGAAACCTGATAGCATCAAAATTAATTATGTTTTTTTTTACATTTATTTTACTCCATATTATTTAAAAAAGTAAATGAGACGTCATTCTAAAAAAACAATTGTACATTTATTTAAGCTTATAGTTTTTATATTGTGTAATGTCGATAATTTTCTAACGCATCTTTTACACAAAAAAAAAATAAAACCTGAAATTATCACCAACAAATTTAAACTATTTTTGATTTGTTTACATATTAATTTCTATATTTGATTCGTATTTTATATGAACAACTTGTAGTTCAGACTATGCTTTTTTTAACTGCAAATATTTTTTAGCATTTCCAATAAGTATTTTACTCTAATTTTAGAAGAGCAGTAAAGGATATCTTGATGTAGAACAATATAGAACCAATTTACTATAGTTTTAGAGAATCAATTAAGGAAGACTCTAGATAGACCATACAAAAAAGTGCTATAATTTTGTAAAGTTAGAAAGGATGTTTTCAAAATGAAAATTAAATTAGAAATATTTGCAGCTGGATCAGCCTGCAATTATTTTGTAGCATTTCCGATGTGTATTTTATACTGAAAGGAAATTCATTTTATTCTTTTCTAATTTTAGCAGAGCAGTAAAGGGAATCCTAATGTAGAATATAGAGATAGTACAAATGCTCAATATTCTACTTTAGAGGACCAGTTAAGGAAGTCGGGATAGCAGAATTATACAAATGACTATAATTTCTGAAAGTTATCAGGAATGTTTTCGAAATGATTTTGCATAAATTGAACCGGGAAATACTTACCACCGGATCGAAGAGGTTAGTCATCGATTTGTGCTTTTGGGGCGTCTCTGCACGGGCAATGGGCAACCGATAGAGCGCGCTATTCGAAGTGCCGTTCGTGTTGGGGTCACGCCGCGGAGTGAGGCGCATGCGCAGAGATGCGGCACCTGGCGGCGACGGCGAGGAGCTGCCACACTGGGTTGCCAACTGATGCGATGCGATGCGAAATATGCGTGCTTTTTGGCAACCCTCGACAACAAATGCAGAGAGCGTTCACCCGCTCTCGCGTTCTCTCGCTCGCTCGCACGCCCGCCCGCTTGGGGGTCACAGGCACAGAAGCCAGAAGAAGCCAGAAGCGCGTTTGGTCGGTCTGCCAGTTATAGCGTTATAGCGTGGCGTAGCAGCGTCGACTCCGACTCCGTCTCCGCCAAAGAGACCCGTTGTGGACGCCATTTCCACTGCTCGACTGCAACTGCGGATACAAAAACTCATATTCAAATCGAAATCGAAATCGCATCACTTCAAAATTGCAGCAACAAATTCAACGAAATTCAACTAACGGTAATTTATGACACACGTAACCTGCAAGTGTGTGCGTGCAAGTCCTCGTGTGCGTGTGAGTGCGCGTGCAAGTGTGTGTGTGTGTGTGATTGGCTGCGATTACTCCACACGTGAGCAGAGAGAGAGCGAGAGCGAGAGAGCGCCGCTTGCTTATTGATTTTTCTATGCAGCACACACGCACGCACGTAGCGCAACTGCATTTGTGTGTGTGTGTGTGTGTTTGTGTGAGCTAATCTCTTATCAGAGGCGAGTGTAGAAATTTGCAAACGTTGTTTTCGTTTTCGTTCTCGTTCTCGGTCTCGATTCCCGTCTGTCGTCGCATTGCAGCAATGGAGGAGCGTGCTCAGCCGCAGCGTCGTCTCTAGGGGCGGCGTCTTCCCATCACTGTCTGTGTGTGCGTGCGTGTGTTGGTGTCCACTGCATGCGCCGGGAGCATGTGCAGCCATAGACGAAGCAGCAGCAGACGAAGTAGACGAAGCAGCGCTTGAGTCGCAACATGAGCGCGTGCGAAGCGGCGTCCGCTGAGGACGCGGCGCCGACATCGCCGGCTAAGGAGACGGCGGCCGCCACGACGGAGGAGCAGCAGCAGCGGCCGCCGGCTGGATCCGAGAGCAAGGAGGCGCTGCTGGCGAATGGCCACAACAAGGAGCAGGCCACGGAGTCGCCAGCTAAGACGGAGATGCAGACCCAGACGCAGACAGAGGCGGAGCAGCAACAAGCGCTGCTCGCGAGCACTCGCAGTGTCCTGGATGCAGTCGCGGTGGCGGCGCCCTCGATTGATGCTCTCGTTAGCTGCAAGGAGGTGCTGCTGGCCCAGAAGCTGTTCGCCAGCGGGGGCACGGGGCCGAAGGAGCTGCTCAAGCTGAAGGAGCCGATGCGCGTCGGCTTCTATGACATTGAGCGGACGATTGGCAAGGGCAACTTTGCGGTGGTGAAGCTGGCCAGGCATCGCATCACCAAGAACGAGGTGGCCATCAAGATCATAGACAAGTCGCAGCTGGATCACACCAATCTGCAGAAGGTCTATCGCGAGGTCGAGATCATGAAGAAGCTCAAGCATCCCCACATCATCAAGTTGTATCAGGTGAGTCGCTGTCCCATCCTCGCAAGCGCTCCAGCTGCAACGTCTGCTCTTCATCGTTGCAGGTGATGGAAACCAAGAACATGATCTACATCGTCTCGGAGTACGCCAGTCAGGGCGAGATATTCGGTGAGTGCTCGTCCGCTATCCTAAACCCCTTTTAGACAAGTCCGCGATGCGATCTCATCCATAACTTGACAAGCCTTCTTCTATTTCTAGTCCTATTCTTTGTCCCCCCTAAGTCGCTCCTGTTTCACGACTAGTCTTATTGCTTGCCTAGCCCCAACGAAATCTTGGTCTAATTCCTCGTCTAGCCTCAGCAAGTCCTAGTCTTAATCTTCTTCCTCAACTAGTCTCAGGAAACTGTAGTCGTAAGAATTCCATTAGTAGAAACCAGTATCCGATTAGTCACATAATATTATTTGACCTAATCAGAAGTGGTACCCTATTAGTCGTAGAAGTTTCTAGTTTCATTTCTTTCGTAGTTAACAAAATTTAAAGAAAAGCTCAAGGAAATCTTGGTCTCATTCCTCGTCTAGCCTAAGGAAATTATAGCCATAAGAAATCAATTAGCCTACACCAGTTATTTCTAGTAAAGGGAATCCTAGTCCTAAGGATATCTTGGACTTGTTGCTTCCTAGTCTCATTTCACATTTAGGCAGTTCTAGTCTTCTACCTAGACAACCCTATTCTTATTCATATATCTATTCCGCCATCGATCCTAACACCCTAGTCTCATTCCTCATAAAGGAAGTCCTCGTCTTAGTTATCGCCTAGTCTCATTCCTAACAAAAGAAAGCGTGTGTCATTCCTTTCGACTAAGAAATTCATATGCTGGTCTAATTACCTGTCGTTAATCCCCGACTGCTTGTGTGCTCCCCAGATTACATTGCCAAGTATGGACGCATGTCGGAGTCGGCGGCTCGCTTCAAGTTCTGGCAGATCATCTCGGCGGTGGAGTATTGCCACAAGAAGGGCATTGTGCACCGCGATCTGAAGGCCGAGAATCTGCTGCTCGACTTCAGCATGAACATCAAGATTGCCGACTTTGGGTTCTCCAATCACTTCAAGCCCGGCGAGCTGCTCGCCACCTGGTGCGGTTCTCCGCCCTACGCTGCGCCCGAGGTGTTCGAGGGCAAGCAGTACACGGGACCGGAGATAGACATCTGGGTAAGTCGATCTCCCTCACTGTCTCTCTCTCTCTCGCTGCCTGGCTGGTGTAATCCTCCTATCCTCCGTTGACAGTCGCTGGGCGTGGTGCTCTATGTGCTGGTGTGCGGCGCGTTGCCGTTCGACGGATCGACGCTGCAGAGTCTGCGGGACCGGGTGCTGTCGGGTCGCTTCCGCATACCGTTCTTCATGAGCTCAGAGTGCGAGCATCTGATCCGGCGCATGCTGGTGCTGGAGCCGACGCGCCGCTACACCATCGAGCAGATCAAGCGGCACCGCTGGATGTGTCCCGAGCTGCTGGAGCATGCGCTGATCGCCAAGTACAACGGCAACATGGAGCGGCAGGCGGTGCTGGAGCCGAGCGAGGACATCCTGCGCATCATGTCCGAGTACGTGGGCATCGGGCCGGACAAGACGCGGGCCAGCCTCAAGAAGAACACCTACGACCATGTGGCGGCCATCTACCTGCTGCTGCAGGATCGCGTCTCGCACAAGAAGGAGCAGAGCAAGCCGGGCCTCATCTACAAGAGCAGCAAGCAATCGCTGCTGCTGCTGGACCAGTTGCCCACCCAGCAGCAGCAGCACCAGCAGCAACAGTTGCTCCAGCATCAGCAGCAACTGTTGCAGCAACAACAGCAACAGCAACAGCAACAACTTCAACAGCAGCAATCAAAGACAATATCCACCACGGTCCTGGCCAAGGAACCGATACACAAAAGACTTAGTCGCCACCAGACTGTTTTGATGAGTGAGCGCCCCACTGCCGATCCCTACTACGCGGTCAAGCAGCAATCCCATCCCCATCCCCACGCCCACGTCCATGCCCACGCTCTTCCCCATGCTCATCCGCATCACGGCTACGCTCGCTACATGAACGGCGACGATGCTGCTGCTCACGGTGGAGGGCTGGCGATGCCCGCCAGGTACACGCCGCTGCCCTCGGCGGGCAACAGCAGCTCCTCCCGGGTGAGTCACCACAGCCTGAGCTCGCCGCGCAGCCTGCAGCGTCCGGTGGGCATCTCGCTGAGCATCGACAGCAACTGCAGCGGCGGACAGCAGCTGCCGTCGCTGGCCAATCTGCGTTGCCGCGAGCTGCTGCTGAACGCCAGCCAGCAGCTGGAGCAGGGTGGACACCATCATCAGCAGCAGCATCATCATCAGCTGGCGTCGCCGCTGCCCAAGCAGCTGCATCAGACCATCAGCGAGTACATCATCAAGCAGAGCACCGAGGATTGCCGCCAGCTGCTGCAGCAGGTAAGCGCGCAGTCTCCTCACTATTCCATATACATGTATATTCCCGGAACTTTCCTGCAGTCCACTGCCATCGCCGAGACACCGACGACGACACCGACGATGACGACGACGGCGACCAACAAGAAGGAGGAGGAGCAGCTGCCAGCAGCTGAGCACGCCTCAACGCCCACTGCCGAGCACCACAGCAACAATAGCAACAAGACAATAAAGGCCATGTCCAGCTCGAGCAGCTTCGACTCCACCACGAATCTGAACCAGAGCTTTCGCTTCAAGATGTCCGCGGAGGCGAACCGCCTGTTCCAGACGCTGCAGGAAAGTCCGCTGCCCGTCGAGGTAGGAGCCAGTCCCTAAGCGAAATTAAATGATATTCTCTTACTCACCCCTGCCGCACTAGAAACCCAAGCGCAAGGGCCACGCCACCAGCAACGGGGATGCGGCCAAGTCCGGTGAGGAGGCCAAGCCCAATGGCGACGGGTAAGTCCGGTAAGGCCGGTGGACGAGTGCAGCCGCAAGTGTAACGCTTCTAGTTGCAGGCGGGAGCGCGAGCGCGAGAAGAAGACGTTTGAGAAGAAGGTACTGGCCCAGGGCAGCTCCAGCACCGACGAGGGCTGCGAGACGGATCAGGGGAACGAGGGCGCCGCCAAGGAGGGCTCGCAGTCCTCCACGGACCTGACCAGCGCCCAGGCGACCCGGACGCGCTCCTACGCGAGCAGCAGCAGCTCCAGCGGCGTCTTGGCCGGCAGCTACTCGAAGAGCCTCAGCCAGAACCTGAGCCGCGGCTCCTCGAAGAGCAACTGCAGCGCCTACGAGAGCTTGGACTTTGTGCTGCCCTCCGGCAGTCTGCCCTCCTGCATGAGCAACTCCATGCTGGCCACGCCCGCAGCCCCTCCGCCAGCCCCTGCCGCTGGCGCTCCCAGCGAGCATGCCTCGGAGCTGTCGCTCTACAGCAGCCACAACTCGTGCATCCAAATGCCCAGCCAGGGACACGGTCAGGGACACGGTCAGGGACAGGGACAGGGACAGGCACCGGGCAGCAACCAGTCGCCGGCGCCGCCGCCGCCGCCACCGCCCTTTGTGGACAAGCGTTCGCCGATCCACTTTCGGGAGGGTCGACGCGCCAGCGACGGCCTGGTGGCCCAGGGTCTGCTCAGCTCCAGTTCGCTGCTGGGCGCCAGTCGGGTCTACGGCAGCTATCGCTACGAGCAGGCGGCCAAGCGTCACGGCTGGCTCGAGATCCAGCAGCTGCAGCAGGAGGCCGCCATCTACGGCCACAATCATGGTCACGGTCATGGTCACGGTCATCCGCATGCCCACGGGCATCATCATCACCACGGCCAGCTGACGCTGGAGGAGCTCAGCCTGGCCAATTGTCAATTTCCACACGGTCAATTCTATGCGATGGCCGTGAAACCATCGCTGTCCTACGTGCCGCCGCCAGTGCCGCCCCAGGCGCTGCTCCTCGACGCCGCCCCGGGCGACCTCTTCGCCGGCCACGGCTGCTACGCGCCGCCGCCGCCGCCGCCCGGCGTCTATCAGCATCTGGCTGCCATGTCGCCCATGCAGAAGCCGCCTCTCCAACAGCAGCTGCTGCAGCATCGCCTGCTCCAGCAGAAGCGTCAGCTCTTCCAGAAGCAGTACGCGCTCGAGGCGCAGCTCGCCGGCCGCCATCACCAACAGCTGCAGCAGCAGCAGCAGCAGCAGCTGCACTACAATCATGGCCAGCCGCATCTGGCGTCGGAGCAGCATCTGGCCGAGGAGCTCTACGAGCTGGCGATGCTCGACCGTCCGCGCAGCGGACCGCCACGTCTGCAGCACTCGCTGACGATGCCGGGCGCGCATGCGTTCAGCCAGATGAACCTCAAGACGTCGTACATCAGCCAGCCGGCCGGCACTGAATCGCTGCCCAGTCCAGCAGCCGCAGGCGGAGCGCCAGCTGCAACCGATCCTGGATCTGGATCGGGAGCGGGAGCTGGCGTTGGAGCAGCGCCAACGCCGTCCACGACGCCGCCGGCGACACCGCCACAGTCGATGCATCCACATGGCCATCACCATCCGCATCCGCATCCGCATCCACATCATCACCATCATCACGGGCATGCTCATCACGGCCATCATCCGGGGCACGGTCATGTGGTGCTGGGCGAGACGACGACCACGTCCGAGTACCACGTGAGGGCGCAGACGACGACGACGACGACGCCGGTGCTGAGTCTGTTCCAGCCCAGCTGGCAGACGCTGGTGAAGCCGCTCAGCGAGAGTCCCATACTGGAGATATCGGAGCATTTGGAGTCCGTCTGATGAGGCAAAATCCATTTTTTTATTACGCTCGCAGTCGCAATCGCAATTAAAAACAAATTACAATTACAATTAAACGTAAACGTAAAATTGAATACAAATAATTTTATCCATATACATACTATACAAATATATATATATATATATATATAAATAACGCGATATATTTATCGATACACACACACACACACACACACACACACACAGACAGACACGTACACACGTACAGATTTATAGGCTTACATATATACTTACATATACATATATACCATATACATATATACCGTTAGCGATCCAAGAAAACGAACGATTTCTCGATATACCATAATAATACTGAATACTATACTGAATACTGGATACTGGATACTAGATACTGGATCATTTAGTTGTGTTATTAGCCTTAAGTAGTCCAAGTTTTCGTACGCATTAACAACACACTGGCATATACAATATGTATCTATTGATAATAATTATGTATTAAGTGCTCTCTACTCTGTATTTGTATCTGGTTCGAACTAGCAACGATTCTAAATTCACCACAAGCCATAACGGTAACGATAACGATAACGATTACGATATCAACGCAAAAACACTACATACATATATCAATTATTCGAAGCATTTATTGAAGGCATAGGGATATACACGATTCCTATTTCTATATAGTACATATTGCAGACATGCATTCACACACACACACACACACACGAGTATATAGCTTATATATATGTGTGTGTGTGCGTATGTATTCATATTCTGTTACAGATATGTATGTATTGGTACAATAATTAGCGGCAAGCAGCAAAAAAACAAAAATACAAAATAAAACATCGATTGTTCTTAAGCATGGAATTCAAATGTAAAATCCAGATATTAAACAAACAAAAAAAAAAAAACCAAAGTCATTTCATATACATATACTACTATAAAATGCATTTCGATCTATAGATTTATCAACCTAGCGGCTTATGGATTTCTTTAATGGCATCGGGAATGGCAGCGAACGATCGCATTAGTCGATCGGCAAAAACTATGGAGTACCCGTAATACAATGCAATCGATTCGATTCGATTTTACAAAATTGTTAAGCTATATCTTACCATCAGACAGAAAGGCGAGGAAAAAATCCATAAATTGGGCATTCTAATTGTTGCGATCCCAATATGAATATAGTAATATCGATTCGGGCACGTGAAAATGGGGATATGTATGTAGATGGAGATTGTGAGAGAATTATGCCGTTGTTGTGGTTTGTGGGATGGTGTCGATGTTGGGGACGGAACTCAAACTCTGTGCGCTCATGACTGATAGATCATGTTTTGGCAGCCCGATTCGACTCGAGATGCTTCTTCATGGCACGCTGCTGCTGCTGCTGCTGCTCCGTCTGATGGCATCGCAGGAGATTCCAGTAGGCGCGACGATACTCGGAACTCATCAGCACATAGATCAGGGGATTGATGCACGTGCTCAGGTAGATCAGCAGATAGCCCATGATGTTGAAGACGTGCACATTGTTGGCGCTCTTCCAGATCTTGGACACTGTGATCGGCAGATAACAGATGACGAACCACACGAATATCACCAGTATCATCTTCAGCAAGCGACGATCCTTGGCACTCATGCGACCCGGATAAATCGACGACGCATTCGACGTGTTCCCCATGGACACATAGTGCGATTTGCGGGGACTGAAGCGCGTGAACGAGGTGCGCAGCGAGGTGGTGATCGGGTTCTTTCTGCAAATGAGAGATCAAATATTAATCGATATATACATATGTGCAATTGAAGAAGTTAAAGATTAAGATATATGTATATATTGCTTTAATTGTATAAACAAGACACAGCATTATTGTCTTGGACTTCTATTAAATTGAATATTCAAAATAAATAAAGTAAATAAGTACATAGATATTTTAATAGATTGGTAAAATCTTCAAAATTATTTCTATCATGCGAATTTAGTTTCTAATATATCTGATCTTCAGTCATATACTATAATAGTACTATTATCTGCCAATCGAAAGAATGACAAATAATATACTGACCTCCTAGGGAGAATATTCAATTATTGGAGAAAGTATAAGATACAAAATTAAATTAATTTCAATTAATGGAATTCGGCAAATTAAAAATCGATCAAATCTGGTTTGCCATGTAATATGGGGAATGATTAATTATTTAAATTAATTTTTTTTTTATACAAATATTCTCAAAATATAACAAAGTTGATTAAGTTACTTTCTGATCATAGCTTTGCTCTCTAAATTTAAAATAATAATTCAAATAATAATAGAATAAACTAAGTTTGATAATGATTGAATGAATCAGCAAAAAAATTAAAATCTATTGCTTCTAAAATAATAATAATAATACGAGAAAAATCGAAGTTTGATTAATGATTAAATAAAGTGGCAAAATAATTAAAATCTATTGTTTTTAAAATAATAATGCAATTAATAATAATTGAAATTACATAATAATAATGGAAAGCAAGTTTCCATAGCTTTCCGATCTTTGATCCCTAATTCCCCAGACATCCCCCATGGGAAGGGGCTACTCACGAGTTTCTGGGCTGCTCGACGAGCGTCTGGGATCGACTGATGGCGTTGGTGTCGTTGAGGGCGGTGTCCGTCACCGTCGCAGCGGTCGGAGCTGTTGCTGCTGGTGCTGCTGCTGCTGCCGTGTTGTTGGAGGCGTCCTGCTGCAGGACGACGTTGGCGTCGATGGGCGGCTCCTTGCGGATGCTGTAGGAGATGGGGAAATTGTCGGAGGAGACGTTGTCGTCGATGAAGGCGAGACTCTCGTTGACCACGAAGGGACGCACGGTGTCCTGGATGCTGGAGTTCGTCTCCTGGCTGCTCTGCTCCTTCTCCTTGTCCTTCGCTTTATTCTTATCCTTGGCGCCGCTTTTCTTTTTATCCTTCTCCTTGTCGTTGTCGGGCGGCTTTTGGGCGACGATGGGCGGCGTTGTGGCAAACTCGGAGTTCTTGGCGCTCGCTCGAATGGCGGCCTGGCGGACGAGCAGGAAGATGCGGGCGTAGCAGATGACGATGCAGACGCAGGGCAGCAGGAAGGCGGTCATGAAGAGGAACTCCTTGGGCGATCGATCGTTCTTGTCGTGCAGGATCGAGCAGGAGCCGATGCTCGTGTCCAGGCCGAAGCGTCCCCAGATGCCGCGCCACGTCGGTATCATGATCGAGAACGTGATCAGCCAGGTGCTGGCCACCATGAGGGCGAGGTAGCGTCGCTGGTAGATGCTGCGTGACGAGCGTTCAATTAGCTGGGGATCGAAGCAGAGCGAGAGAGAGAGAGAGAGACTCACCGTGGATACTGTCGGGGATGGGCGATGATGATGTAGCGATTGATCGTGATCAGCGACACGGAGAGCAGCGAGACGGCCATGAGGCCGTAGCGCAGCAGGGGGAACAGCCGGCACAGCAGATCGCTGTGCGTCCAGGCGCGCTCCTTGAACGTGGACGTGGCCAGCGGCAGGTTGAAGCAGCCGAACAGCAGATCCGAGCACGACAGGTTGATGATGAAGATCGCCGTCGAGTTGCGCGTCTGCTTGCCCCGCGACAGCGCAATGATCGTCAGCAGATTGCCGGGCACTCCCACAATGATGAACACGATGCACGCGATCCATGCGAACGTCAGCAGCTCATCCGAGTAGCCCTCGAACAGCTGATTCTCCAGCTGCAGCTCCAGCTGATCGTCGTTGTCGCTGCCGGTCCTGTTGACGACGCCGCCCGCCGCCTTGCGGCCAGCCACGCCCAGAGGCGGCACGCTCAGCAGCTGCTGGAACTGCGCTTGCGCCTCTCTGTCCCCCAGCTGGAGTAACATGCTCCGCTCCGCTCCTCTCCTCCTCCCCGCTTCCCAAACAAACGTGGCTTCAAAACAGGCGCTGCGTGCTGCCAACTGCGGTGTTCGATGCGGTGTCTCTGTCCCTCTGTCTGTGTGCGTGTGTGTGTGTGCGTGTGTGCGTGTGTGCGTCTGTGTGTGCTTTAAGGAATGCGGCGTTTGCAACTATGACGCGCTCGTTCCTGCGCCGATTTTGTACTAAACTAAATTCTATACATCCACAACTAGCCCAAATAGCCCAAATCATCCAGCTAGAAACAACATCTAGCGCGAACACGCACACGCAAGGCATGCACGACTCGCAAATACCCAGTAAAAATATATAAAAAAAAAAAATTATTAAATACACAAATATTTCGTGGAATCCCAATCACTTAATTTGCAAAACTAATAAATTCGTACAGTTGAACATAATAATTGCAAAATATTTCCATATTTAAACGATCTATCAAATAACTGCACAACTAATAAATTGTAAAGTAAGAGCAAAAGTAAATAAATATCCCCAAGGTTTTGTTAACACTTTCATAATTTAATGCTCCATCAATTATTTTCTATTTTAAATTGGGATGAGGAAATTCAAATAATGAATTAAATGAAATACGTTAAGTTTTGTTTTGAACACATTTTAGAAACGAAAAACCTAGTTAAAAAAGCTCACAGCATCATAGCTGTAGAATACACTCAATATTTAAAAAACACACACATCTTATTTCGAGATTTTTCGGAGGAACTCTCGTCAACACATTTACTGAGTTCTTTGGGATCGGAAAAACTATATTTGAAATTTAGCAACTCTAGCTGCTGTGGTTGCTGAGATCATTGGGATCATAGTGCTGGGAAAAGTGATCGGAATAAATTAATACAACGCGTTGCAGGGTATTCAATATATGAAACGAAACGAAACGAAACGAAACTTTCGAAAAGGAAAACAACACAATTTTTATTGTATACAACAATTGACTTCATCATCGGGTAATTTGAAATGAGCAGACCGCTTTGTTTACATTGTTCTTATACATTGGCGCTGTTCTTTTTGTTGTTATTGTTTTTGGTATTGTTTCGTTTTTTGGAATTCTCAAATACAATACAATGTGCGAGCGGGCTGCGAGGGCTGCACGCTACACTTCTCTGCCAGCCCCATATCGAAATAATGCCCCAACTCGCCAAATACATACGCCCGCTGCCCTGAACCGAATTCAGGTCTCTCGCCATTTTCAAATCGAATATCTGAAACAAATCTGCTGCGAGCTGAAGAAGCCAATGATCATGCATGCACACATAGTACTGTATACTGTATAGGACGAGTAGTTTCTTCCGCCCGACTGGCGATAATATAAGCATGATATGGCCACAAAGCAACACAAACCAACAAAATTGGAGAGCATCAGATTTGTCGGATGAACTCGCTGAGTAGGCGCTACTAAAGCATAGCATGTGGAGGAGGCCACTCAGGGAGTACTCAGCCGTGTGCAGTGAAGAATTCTTCCAGCTAATTTACGACTTTCTTGCCACTACATCTACGTCGAGAAGAAGACGAAAGAATTTCGCCTAGGGCCGACTGTCCAAATACGTATAGTATATATCGCATAAATATTCATTTTAAGTGCTTATAGATTATGACAACAATACCATTCTCCTCGATCACAGATCAAGAAGATTCATTACAGCAAACCAAATACTGATTTATTTGATTTTTCTAAGATTATTTATAAATTATATATATGTATGTACATATATTCGTTGCGAATATTTAATACATTGAACTAAATACTGATTTGATTTTTCAGTCATTATTTTGTTATATTTATATACATATGTATATAATTTTTATTCTTGACAAATAAATGTAAAACATTCATTTATTTTTCAGACTGTATTTTATACATACATATGTATCTTTTATATTCGTTACGAATATTTAATACATCAAACTTAATACAGATTAATTTCATTTTTCAGACTCTATATACATATGTACATGTGTACATATATATGTATATATATTATTTGTTTGCTAATAAAATAAATGCAGAGATAAAAAATGAATTTGCATAAAAATAGGCGGACGCCTATAAATAAATACAGTTTGTGTTTATTAATGGGCAGCTTTGTTGTGTATTTGAATCTGAAGTTGCAATTGAAGCAACAAAGCAAACGTACACATACATATGTACATATGTATGTATGTACATACATACAACAAGCAGACATAGCAGAGAGTGAGAGAGGGAGATAGTGAGTGATAGATGGACGAGGGGGGCGTGTGGGGTGGGGGGTTCTGCTTAGCATGACCCACGTTCCAACTGGAAATGCCTATGAACTGGATGCCGTCATAGCAAATGGGTTCAATACGATTCGATGGGATGTGGATGGGGCTGCAATTGTGGTGCTCTTGTGTTATGAAATGGAAGACTTAATTAATTAACCAAGCAGCAACAAAAATATATGCTTATGTGTGTGTGTGTATTTATACATATGTAAATATAAAAGCGAACGCTAGCTGCGGGCAACGGACAACAGTTCATTGAGTAAAGAATGGAAATAGGAATGGAATGGGAATGGGCTGGGAAACGAAATGAGAGTGAGAGTAAGAGAGTCATAGCATCCGTGTGTGTGTGTGTGTGAAGAACTGTTTAGCAACAGCTTGGAAAACTGACCGCGACGCGTCGCCTTTGCAGCGAGTGTGCAATGCAACACACACACACACACACACGCATACACAGGCAAGCTCATTTCTATTTATTTGTATTTGTAATGCAGTTGGTATCGATGGCCGCGCTGACCACTGATCAAATGCACTCGATAACGGCGCGCAATGTTTAGAAAGCAAATGATATCATATGTATGTATATGAACTCGTATAGAGTTCTAAGTAAACACAGGCGAGAGCGGGACAGAGATAAAGAGCGAGACGTTATCAGTTCTGGCCCTTGGGGTACAGTAAACACCCATTAAAAGTGCGTCGAATGATGAATTTATTATAATTAGTAATTATGTATGATGAGCGTGTAAGAAGTGTGTAACTTGAATTTTTGAATCGACAATTTTACAATTGACAACTGTTTATATCGAAATTATGAATTTCAATATCGAAAAATCGATAGATCGATGCAAAAGCAAATATAATAAACAAACTGAAGCGATCTATTGACATTTTCTAAAAATCGATATAGAACAGTTTAAATAGAAAATTCCTATAAATATTGATAAATCGTTATTATGTCAAAACTAGAATATAATTAAGTAGGACGATGTATCAATATTGTAAATATATAACCAAAATTTCATTCAAGTGGTTTGTGTATCTGGGGAATGTGTTGTTGCACATATTGATGGTTTTTTTTTATAGATATAGTGATATTTCCATCGATCTATTGAGCGTTTAATGCTCACTAATCACAGAACAATTGATAACAACCTCAATGCCATCGGGATTATAATAAGTGACTTCAACAATTTCGTGGTCATTTTCTGGATTGTTGGGATCCGAATTTTCATCAGCCTTCTCTATAGTATCGTTGGCCGTCTTGAACCCATCAAACCCAACTAAAGAATTTGAATCTTTCATTTTTACGACACCAGAAGGCGAATTCGGAGTCTTTAATATTTCCGAGCTCGACGAACAATTCGAATCATTTGGATTGTTCACTTTCAAGGCACCAGGAGTCGGTATTAAATGCTTACGTTTTCGGTTTGGGGTCTTAAAAATTTCCGAGCTTGTCGAAGCTCGAGGATTGATCACTTCATTCTTACGCTTTAAATTGTGAACAGCTTTCAGTGATTTGTCGCTTTCTTCAAATTTTCTATATCGCTTGGCACATATTTTAGATTCGGAAAGATCAGGATCTTTGGAGCTGATTCTCTTCATCTCTTTCTTGTCGACGATTTTGCTGCACTCCGAGATGGGGAATGCGATCAAATCTTCACGGTCCCCTTGGCTTGATTGCGATTCTTTGTCATGCGCTGCCAAAGAACTGGCAACGTTCTCGCCTGTTTCGGTTACACGATCCGGTGCTTGATAAACCTTCATGATTCCATCAATGTAGTCGTCCATAGATTCCAAGTCGGAGCCTGTGAAATCCGGTCCAGTAGCTTGAATCCTGTTCCTCTGCTCGTCAACTGGCATTTCATCATATGAGAGATTAAAAACTGCCAAATACATTTGCAGAACCTGCTTCAATTGTTCTTCATCCATTACAACATTCGACTTTATAGTCTCAAGTTGCTCAAGTTCTGCAGAAGTTTTCTTATCGTCAGGTTGCAGGTCGACTGTAAAGTTTTATTTATTTGAATTTAAATATATTCTAAGTAAACTTGTTACAATAATACAAATTACATTTTTGTATTATAAGTAATGTAAATTATTATTATAATCGAATTTCACAGTCTCACCTGATGACCGATCTTCTGCAAGATTATGTGAAGCAGTGTCATCTTCCTGATCGGTTTCCGAAGACGGAGCAAAGGATTCATTGAAGTATAATTGGCGCGTTTGTAATGCATCTTCAGTTGGGATTTTATTTTTCTCTGTTTCCATAATGGAACTTTTAAAAAATGCGTTGCTAATCTTGAGCTTGGGTGATTTTAAAAGCGACTTTGAATTAATTTGATCTTCATTTGCATTTGATGTATTTTCAGCATCTTCTGCTTTTGGCTCTGTTCTGGAAGATTTGTTAGTTTGATTGGCGAATATTTTGCGATCGTTTAGGAGGTCCTCTTCTGTCTCATAGTCTTCAAGCGACAACAAGTTCGCATCTGGTTGTGTGTCTGCAACCGGATCATCGCTCAGTTTCATACCGCTCATAAAGTCATCGAGGCTGTCGATATCTAGCAACAATTGCTCTTGCCGACCGTCTATATCATTATCGGCTTTTTGATCCACCAACTTTTCGTCGGCTTTTGGCACAGAATTATCACTGTTAGCCGACTCATCGCTTGCAATGGACTTGAAAGAATCAGCATCCTTGTTATCCAGATGTCTAGTTTTGAAGGGGAAGGAATCGCGAGTTTCCACACAAACTTCTATTTGGAATTGATCAACATCAGATTTGAATTTGAATTGAATTTAATTTGAATTGTCTTAAGATTACCTGAAGCCTGTCGAACACCATCACCACTGCGCTTATCGATCCGTCTAGTCCAGTGCTCCACGATCAAGGAATACTGAAGGCCCTTGCCATAGGGCAGATCATTCCGGTCCTGGGGCAACCAATGCGGATCCTCCGGACAAGCCCCAATAAGCCTATCCAGAAATCTGTGAATGCTCTCCGCGTTATGCCGTTGCGTATTCCCGTTGTCGAGTGCTTCTCCAGCATTTGCCACAACCTGCCGTCCTCGAAGGAGACGCATTAGTTTCTGCCACATCGAGGGAATTGGGCCAAAGAAGCGAACGCAGATATAGTATAATGCCAGCAGCATAATGCAGGAGCACAAGAACATCACCAGGAACAATCTCCTCTTGGGTTGTTGTATCTCGCACATTCCATTATCCACATAAGCAACAAGGCGTCTATCTTCTGCAGCGACAAGTTTGGGTTGTTCGTCAACATCTGCGGAAATTATGAAGTTCCTCAATAAGATTGATGAGTTTAGCATTTTCGAGAAATACAATTAAATTCATCTGCTGCCTAAACTTGTTATTGTAGCTATGATTATTTTTGATAGCTTTAGCAAAGTAGCAAAGATATAGACATCGATAACTTCTTACTACCTTCGATATATTCTTCGCTTACCTTCGATATATTGATTGAGAGGCGGAAACTGATGGTCCTTCCACATATCGATGTAAAGGAACCAAACATCCTCCAAGACGTGACACTTAAGCGGCGCAAGCTTCGTAGCTGGAACTTCACTGGATTTGTCCTCTAGCATCGCATTTAATTGCTCCTCACATTGCTCCAACTGAACGTTGAGGGGAAATCCCAAAGCAGTTCCAACTTCCTCTTCAATGGCAGCCTCGATGGAGACGTTCGCAATCTGGGGTAATCCCCAGTTCAATTCCATGACACGCTCCTTGACATACGTGATTTGCATTCCAATTTGCTTAAAATCGTATTTGACATGGCCGGAATAGAAGAAGAGCCACAACATGCAGCTGGCAATTAATTGGGGCCACATATTTGAGTTTTTGATTTTACTTCGTTTTCCTTATTACTTTATTTTTATTTTTAGTTTGATTAATATTTGGGATTTCAAGAAATCAGCACGATGTGTCAGCGAGCAAGTTCACAGACTGACTGAACAAATGAAAATGCTATTCTAGGAAGTCTAGGAAGTTTGACCGATGCCTCATGGCCTACTACATACTATATAATACTAAAATCAAATAAGGACATTTGACAACTCTACGCATCTGACGTCTAATTGTCAAAATGCAAACTGTCAAAAAATCAGAGAACGACAGCAAAATAGATAAATGGATAATTCCATCAAATGTGTCAATTATGGTGCAACACTTAAATAACATAGATGGAAGTTCATCATATGGCATAAAATATTTCATTTCTATATTTAATATTTATTTATTCAACGTCTTCATTATCACTTCATCTAGATAATGAAGACGTTGAATAAACTAAATATTTTAGTAATTAAAATAGTAAAGTAGAAATTGCAATGAAATATTTCCAAGTAAAAGAAAATATAATTATTCAAAAGTTGTATGTCATTTAACGAAATTAATTTATTCCAATGTCGATTGTTCGCAGTCGAGTAAAATTCGTAAACAAAATAAAAGTAAATCAATCAAGTTCGTGTTTTATGCACATTTTTGGGCTTAATTATTCGCTAATTGCAGCAGTTCTCATGAATGCTTCGAGTGTCCACAGCGAATGAGTGTATGAGTATATGAATGAGTGTGTGATTCACTCGGCCCAGACTAGATGCATTCGATGATGGGAATGTGAATAACGGATTGCGACTCGCGTCTCGCGTCTCGCGCCCCGTTTATCTATCAATAAACAACACACACACACACACACACACACACACACGCACACACATGGAGAGAACCTAACGCGATCGCAAATCAGGCGCCCCCTCCCTCAGCCTGCTATCAACAAATACGTATTTAAGTACAATAACAATGACAGACACCAATGACAACTACAATGACAACGAGAGCGAAAGCGATTGATGACGGGCAGCAAGAGAGCAGAGCGCAGAGAGCGGAGAGCGCTCTCACTGTGCTGCGTGGGCTGCTTGGAGAGAGCGAGACACAGAGAGAGAGAGAGAGGGCGCGCGTGCGTTGATTGAAGAGCGCAGTGTTGTCAACAATTCTACGGGCAATATCATTTGCGACATCAGCAGCGACGCCGACGCCGACTGCAACCGCGACTGCGATGCTGGTAGCAAATGGAGCGACGCTGCGATAATGTGCAGTCGTTGAAGACAAACGCAAGCGCGAAGGCGACAAAACGCAATTTGTCCGTTACACATAATTTGCCTCTTGCCCGATTTTGTGCGACTCTCTGTCCGTGTGTGTGTGTGTGAGTGTTTTTTTTTCTGTTATGTTTTGATCGCGCTGACCCGCGTTGATAAGGCTTTGAACGCCGCACAAGTCGCTTGCAACACTTTTTTCTACCTGAGCCCGAAGACGAAGACGAAGTCTGCAAATGCTCGAATCCCAAGTGAATTAGTCATGATCGCGGTGCGCTGATCGACGACGAGTCACCCGACAGGCCCCCCTTTCACCTCCCCGCCCCACCCCCCTGCCCACCCTGCAACGCAGCCTCACTTCAGTCGCCGCGGAGTAATAATAACATGCATGAATAACACGAGAGAGAGAGCGAGCGACAGACACACCGAGAGAGTGAGAGAGAGAGAGAGCGGACACTCTCGTCTGTTTACATTTTGAAGCTCAGTCGAGTCGACTGGAGTTCACAGTTATTACTCATAGCATCCGAACGGCGAACGCGTTTTTTAACGTCTAACATTTGAACTGCAATTCGAAATACATACATAAGTATTATAGTTACATTCGCAATCGAAATCGAACCGCGATCGGAACAATCAGAACTACACTCTGATAAGCAGAACAGTTGTCGGTTCCATAGTTCCAGTCCAGCTGCCTGATCAGCGATCAGTCTGTGATCAGTGATTCGTGATTCTGAGTGTGTCGCAATCGCCATCGAAGCGTGTGTGTGTGTGTGTGTGTGTCTAATAACGATCGCATGTGCAGCACACACACAACCATACCGAAAGCAGGTACGCATAAGTTCCTCTACCACACTGATAAGATATCGTCTATAAGAAGCACAAGCTCAAACACACCCAATAACAACAAACAATCCAGAGATTGTGTGCGCCAGCGATCGACAGCCGTTGCACAGTGCGTATACGCAATTAGCGATCGCCAGCGAGAGCGACAGAGTTTCGATTGCTCAGCAGCACATTCCGATCTACTGCTCAGCATTGTGACATTATATAGATCTATATAAAAATTATATATTATATAGATCTATATAATTATCGTCTGGGATAATGGGAAAGCAAATAAGAGTAGAATAACAAAATTAGCAAATATGCAAATCTCGTTATTTAATACAAACTATGATCGCTAGCGTTTTCTGAAGTAAACTCAGCAATATTATTGGCTTTCTATAGTCAAATAATGCACATCATTAAAACCTAGCAATACTGGTCAATAAACAAAAAATTATTAAAATAATAAAACTAGCGAATAAATATTATATTAATATAAATGTTATATCCTATACAGTTATAACTTTCCTTAGTTAACTAATTCAAATCATTTAAATCCAGTGCTACTGAGAAATCAAAAATAAGATTCAAATAACAAAATTAGCAAATATATAAACTTATTTTAAAGAAAAATGATTTCTAGATCCCTATAAATCTCTAAGTTCAGCGATTTAGTAATATTTAGCTTTCTAGAATAAATAATCAGCAATCCCTTGATAATAATAATAATTACAGCAAAATGCTATGATGCGAAAACAACACATAAGATTAAAACAACAAAATTAGCTAGCAAATCTTATTTTTGCATAATAATAAATAGATTATATTTTGTTTGTTGCAGTTACCTAATGTTTTTAAAACATTAAAACGTAAATGCCTGGCATAATGGGAATTAAATAATCAGTTCAAACCGCAAAATGAACAACTAAATATTTTCGCAAATACTACAGTAACCTGATATTCTAAAATTTTAAGAATCCAGTCATCTGATAATAATATTTAGTTTTGCAGAGTAAACTGATCTTTTTGAATCATCAAATCGCAGCCAAGCAATAATCTTATTTGAATTACAAACAAGTCAAGTTTATAAACACAACGTGTTTTTTTTGTTTTGTTGTGCTTTCGAAAATAAATCTAATAATAAACTCTCGTGGAAGTTGAGATCATTTAAAAGTTACTCATATTTTCAAAATAACGAGTATCCCAATCGAGTTGAATATCATTATATATAATGATATTTTGAATTGTTACACAATTTGACGGGTTTCACAAGTGCCTTAGCAATTTGTAATAATGCAAATATACTCGTAGCAATATTACAACACTTACAACGTTATCAATTCAATTTGTTGATCAATGTTAGGCAATTATAAAGGCATTGTTATTTGAACTCACTTAATTGAATTTGGTTAGATCTGTATTGTTGAATAAACTTTAACATGACCAATTGAACTATAAACATCAATCCTGTTTAATATAAATACGATCTTATCATTTATTTTGCAAATAAATAATATTTATCGACCCTTCTATTTCAAACTGAACGGTCTTTAAGTTAATCTTTCAAGGAACTTAAACAACATTAAATAAGTTTATAATCTTTCAAGGAACTTACATGTTTTGTTTTCCTCAATCGAGCTGCCGCATTCCAAACTCTTGATGGTCCCAGCAAAGTTAGTGAGTTCTTCGAATGAAACTGGGCGTCAACTTCTGAGTAATAGAAATATAGACATATATCTAGAGTACATAAAATGTACTACATGATCGCCATATGTAGTCAGCATTCAAGTGTTCCGGCAAATGTCGTGTCATATTGGAAGCGACTCGAGAACACTCAATTAATTAAGGTTCGGCGTTGATCTTTGCACCCAGAGCCACAGCCAGAGATGGGTTCCAAGTTTTTCCATGTGTGCTGCTGGTGTGTGTGTCTGTGACCTCTTTAAATTATTTAATTGACACTAATTTGTGCTGTGTGTAGAGTCGCAAGGAACAGCAGCAGAAGCAGCAGCAGCAGCAGCCAATAGAGAAGCGAGCGCGAAACAAAAGAGAGGTCGAGAGACCCCCCGCCCAAATCGGGCGACACTTGGACGTCTTGGCTGTCTTGCAGATCTCGCCTCGATCTGCGACACTATTAGAGTTCACTTGCCAGTTGCCAGTTGACAGTCGATTGTCGCGTCTCGCTACTCGTTGCAAACTACTCGCTCCTCGCTCGGGACAAATCTTGAGGTACCACCCGTTCGCAGTTGACAATTGTTTCCACTTCTATGCTCGTCACTAGTTGTCAAGTTCTCGTTACTCGCTCGGGATAAAACAGGCACTAAGGTAAACACATCATAAGTTTCTACTCGCCACTCGATATAAGCAGGGAGATCGCTGCTCCGGCAGGAAGCTCTTGACCTTACCAGCAGTCGCTGTGTGTGCCTGCCTCAAGCATAAAACTGATGCGTCTTTCCTTCTTCACATTGTAGCATGAGTGACGACACCACAGCGGGCCCGAGCTATGGCGGCGATATGGATCCAACCGAGATTGCTGCCGTCGATGAAAGCGGGTAGGTTGTTTGCCCTCGACCCTATCAGTTGGTCGAGCTGAGCTGGGTAATTATAGATCAGCGCAGCGCCAGCTCAGTGCAGTGTGAAAGGTCTGATAAGAGATCGTTAATATTACGCGCACCATTTCAAGCGGCGACGATCAACATCAATGAGCGGACAGAGAGACTCACTCGGTCAGCGGAAGCGCTCAGCATGTTGATAGTGCGATCCAGTCCAGGCTAAAGGTCATCGAGGGCTGCTCACCAAAACACAGAAACAAAAATTATAATGAACAACGATCACTTATGGCTTGATCTTTTGTGCTTTGCAGCTTCTCGCAATCGCTGCTGACGTTCGCGGCGATCATGACCTTTCTGATCATGATCGTGGGCATCTGTGGCAACTTTCTGACCGTCGTAGCGCTGCTGAAGTGTCCCAAGGTGCGCAACGTGGCCGCCGCCTTCATCATTAGGTAAGCTCAGCCCCGCCCCTCCGATCATGATCCGTTCATTGTAGCGCATTTCCATCTATCTTGTTTAGCCTCTGCATCGCTGATCTGCTGTTCTGCGCCTTGGTGCTGCCCTTCCAGGGACTGCGTTTCGTGCAGGGCACCTGGCGGCATGGCGCGATCCTCTGTCGCCTCATCCCGTTCATCCAATACGGCAACATTGGCGTCTCGCTGCTCTGCATCGCCATGATCACGATCAATCGCTACGTGATGATCACCCACCACAGCTGCTACGCCCGGATCTACAAGCGCCACTGGATCGCCGTCATGATCGCCGCTTGCTGGCTGATCTCCTACGGCATGCAGCTGCCGACGCTGCTGGGCGCCTGGGGACGCTTCGGGTACGACGATCGCCTGCAGACCTGCTCGATCATGAGCGACGCCCATGGGCACAGCAGCAAGACGACGCTCTTCATCACCGCCTTCGTCATCCCCTGCCTGGTGATCATCGCCTGCTACGCCAAGATCTTCTGGGTGGTCCACAAGTCCGAACAGCGTCTGAAGCGCCACGCCAACAAACAGAACTCCATTCCCAACAATTTGCGTGCCGTCGCCGTCGCTGGAGCAACGGCCGACAGTCAGACTGTGACACCAACGCCAACCGCCACGGCGGCTGGAACTGCGGCTGGGACTCGCGTCTCCTCGGACAGCAGCAGCTACTCCACCGAGGTGCCGGAGGCGGGCGGCGGCAAGCAGCCAGCGATCCGGGTGAAGGATCAGCGCGAGGTGCGCGCCAAGCGCAACGAGTGGCGCATCACCAAAATGGTGCTGGCCATCTTCCTGTCGTTCGTCATCTGTTACCTGCCCATCACCATCGTGAAGGTGGCCGACAAGGACGTGGACCATCCCAGCTGGCACATCTTCAGCTACATCATGCTCTATCTGTCGGCGTGCATCAACCCCATCATCTATGTGATCATGAACAAGCAGTACCGCAAGGCCTACAAGACGGTCGTCCTCTGCCAGCCGGCGCGTCTCCTGCTGCCCTTCGGCAAGGCCCAAGGCGGGGCGGGAGGTGGAGCAGCGAGCAGTGCTGCAGGTAGGTAGCAATGAGAGCAGCGACACACGAAAGCATGCGAACTCCTAGAACTAAGTCACGGCCCCAATTCGTTTTAGAGAAATGGAAAGATACCGGATTGAGCAACAACCACAGCCGCACCATTGTCTCCCAGATGTCGGGCGGCGGAACGGGAGAGGCACAGGCGACCACGGCAGCATCGCCGGTCCAGACATCCGATTGCCTGCCCTGTGCAACGCCAAAGTCGACACAATCGCTGGAGCTAATGGCGAGGTGTCCGGATCTGATAAGCAGCAAATCGAATCTGCCGCCGTTGGTTACATCGCAGCCGCCGCCGCCGTCGGTCACCACGGCGGTCGCGGGCAGCCGCCAGCTGCCGCTCAAGAAGAACAATCACTCCTACATCAACAACGGCTTCAACAGCAACAGCAACGCGAGCCCGAGCAGCGCCATCTATCGGCCGGCAGCTGGCTCCACGGGCACCAGCAGCAGCAGCAACGCGAGCCCGAGCAGCGCCATCTATCGGCCAGCAGCTGGCTCAATGGGCAGCGTCTCGACGCCTATGCGCCGCATCACAATGGTCGGGGACGACATCATACTGGAGGAGGAGGAGCTGCCCGCCACGCCCAGTCCGACAGCGACGTCGCCACCAGAGAGTCCAGCGCCTCCACCGCCGCTGCCGCTGCCACAAGCTTGCAACGTGACAGCGCCGACAATTGTGACGACCAAAGTCACCAAATCGCCCATTTACATGAACGTCAACAGTCCGAAGCGAATGCAGTCTTATAGCAACCAGCCGCAAAACATTCCAGCCATGGACACTGCTGATGCCAGCAAAGTGCCGCAAGCCACAATGTTACCAAATCCAAAAGACTAACGAAATGCTTTAATTCCAAAATACATACAACAAACAACACACGCTGTAAAACTTGCTTCGCCGCGCCGATATTCAAGTGCATCGATACTTTTGATCGATAGCCAAGTCGATGCATTACATTAGCAAAGTGTTATCGAAGCAGCCAAGCAAATCGTACAGCAATTATATTTAGATACATACATATACATATATTCACACAATACTTTGTAATCGTAAACATAACTATTTATCGTTGCCCACACAATTAGTATTAACCAGTCGATAAAACATTGAAACGCCGCCAACAACAGTGCAGTTATCAGTCTGTGCTTAACAGAGTTGCACAATGTTATCAGTCTGTGTTTAACAGTGCGCTGTTAGCTGCCAAGCTTATCACGCTGTTAAGCTGGATGCTGGCTTTATCAGATAGCTTTTTCTATTTATATAAACATGCCATTTTTTTTTTTTTTCTTAAGATCTGATTGGACCTTGACCTCAATCGATAGCTAGTTGGTTTTTACATATGTACAATGTATGTTATACAAAGCATTCCACATTACTATATATGTACTCTTAAAATGTATTCTACAAATGCACTCTTAAGTAATCGAATATATATTGTAGTACTACAATAATAATCATACACAAATTGTTTACATATTAAGCATAAGCAGTGTCTGCGTTATCTGTCCAGCACCGAGAGTGACAGCGAGCGAGAGGCAGATATGGAGAGGTTTGCAGACGCCCAACGGTTCCAATCCAGCATATCGGAATCGAGCCGATTATTGGGTTATGCGCTTAAAATCGGGGCAACGATTTAGCAAATAAAGCGCTGCATTTGCTGACAAAAAATTGATGCTGATAAGCCCTGCACTGTGCTCATTATGGAACGAGTGCAATAGTTAAAACTAGTCGATCAGTGTCACGATGAGCAGCAACATCATCTGCCAAGTGCGATGTGGGATCTGCCTGGAGAACTACACGGCCACAGACATAATACTGGGCGGCAAATGTGGCCACCTTGTCCACGGCACTTGCCTCAACCAGTGGCAGAAGCAGTAAGTAGTGCCTACCATATAATCTTAATATTTTTATCACTATTTTCGAATTACAGTTCAAGGGAATGCCCAATTTGCCGCAAGCGCAACGACGATTATTTTCAAATCTATCTGGACTTTGACGCAGATCCTTCGGCAGGAAGTCGCAACCAACCCTCGAACAGCAGAAGGGAAGCCCAGCCGCCAGCTCCAAGTAGCCACAGCCACAATCGAAGCCAGGGCCAAAGCCAGCGAAGCTGCCACCGTCAAAGACACCATCGCAGTTGCCCAATTCATCGATTCAACGATAACGACGATGAGTTTGAACATCTGATAATGCAGCGAACGCTTTTCCAATCCGAAGTGGAATATTTGAACTTGCGCGTTCAGCATTTAACGACTAACTTTGCCACTATGTTCGATGACTCGGACTAGTTTCCAAAAACCCGTTGTTCGATTAAATTATTTCCACAATTGCAAATACTCAAAAAATAAAATGAGTTTCCACAAAATTGCAATCTGACGATGAGCATTACAACGAATCGTTGTTGGAGCCCGCATTGCATATGTGGAATTGAGTAATTAATGCCAATGCTTAATCGGTATAATTTTGATCAAATTAATTCTACCGAAATAACTCAAATTTGTCAATAGTTAATTTTGGTTTGGGGTAAAAAGTTATAAAAAGAGTATAAGCAGGAAGCGATTGATCTTATCTCGGAGCCTTTCGTAATTCCGAGAATAAGCTGATAATGCGGTGATACCACATAGAGGAAGTTAGAGCGGGGTGATATAATTTTGGACGATCGAGTCACTCGAGTGATTAAGTGTGACGAAATCAAATAATTGAAGAATTAGAAAACTGTTCAACGTCTACGTGCACAATAAAACGCAAGTTTGTTAGAGAGTTAGTGTTTTTTTTTTAAGTTGTATTGGTGACTTGGTCTGAATTGAATTTACAAAGAAACCAAAACATATTAAGTGATATATTACAATTATTTTTGTATATCTCGTAGTTTGGTCGCTTTAACGCTTGTAGGTACATACAGGCTACAGGCTGTGTAGATATTTTCTGTATATGTACATATGTGTGTATGTATATGTTTTAACATCTTACTGATAAGCCAATTGACTAATCGAGTACTACAAATGTTATCTCGAAGAGTAGTTGATCAACAAAGCAAAGCAAAAGGCGCAGTGTCGATGTCGATGATTTCTTCTGGGAATAGTTCAATTGGAATGTTAAACATAAAATGTTCAATGCACTTCAACAATTTTCGATGCTTCACAAAACTTTTGGTCAAATATGGCGCCAAAAAGCCGACTTCAGTGTGCCCGTATGTTCGCACAAAATACCAAATACTCAACTATCGATAGCCCATCGAGTGATAACACGACGGGTATTTCCCTTTTTCCAGTTTACATTCCGCGTGCTCTTTTCTTTTTTTTTCGGCGACCAACTGATGTGTCGTCAGTGTTGATGAGAACAATGAGTGAAAAAAGCGACGACAACAGCAGCATTATTTACAAAGTGCGTTGCAGCATCTGCATGGAGGATTATAAGACGCAAGATACAATTTATGGCGGCCAATGTGGACACTTGTTCCACAAGCAATGCCTGGAGCAATGGCAGGTGAGGTAAGCGATCGCAGACCTCTAGCTATCAGCAGATTTTCAATTACTCAACTCATCACTTATTCGTTCGTACAGGTCTAAGAAATGCCCCAATTGCCGCCAGACGATCCCCGTGTACTTTCGAGTCTACCTAGAAACTCCCGACGAAAAAAGCGAAAGTCAAACTCAGATCAAGTGTCAACATCAGCCAAAACAAATAAAACGGAGTCAAATCAGGCGTTTAGATGATGACGACGAAGAAGATGATGATCATGATGATTCCTTGGATGTGTTTGACGATAGTGACAATGAAGATGTTGATTTCGATGATGATGTTGATAATGAGGAGCATTATGATGACGATGATGATAGGGTTTGTAATGACGATAATGACGATAATGATGGTGATGAAGATGATAATGAGGATGATGATGATGATAATGAGGATGATGATGATGATTATGATGATGATGATGATGATGATGATGATGATGATGATGATGATGATGATGATGATGATGATGATGATGATGATGATGATGATGATGATGATGATGATGATGATGATGATGATGATGATGATGATGATGATGATGATGAGGATGAGGAGGAGGAGGAGGAGGAGGATGATGATGACGATGGTGATGATGCTGATAATAATGATAATAATGATGGTGTTGCCAATGTCGAGTATTATGCTAACGACTACGATGATGTTGGTGATGATAGTGACGAGTTTTATGATGATGATGATGATGGTTTTGACTATTATGATGATGATGACGACGATGACACCCTATAAATTTTTTCCATTTCCAAATAAAGTAGCGTAAACGCTAAACTTAAAATATTGTTATTTTTATAGATTCATATCAACGGATCAATCTGCTGACAATTGAGCTATCTTCTACCATTAGTCCATCGTCAGTGTCTGGCAAATAATAATGAGAATATCTCTGGATTGAGTGGTAAATTATTTAGCCCGTGAGTGTAATAATGGAATGTAGAGATATGCATTAATAAATTAAAGAGATTTCAAGTTTTTTGTCGCATTTGAAGCAGTTATATTTGTTCGCCGATTAATCGATTCGTTTTGCGCTATCGATATATCGAAGTCTGCAAATTTAGTATATTTTATTCGGTTTTCGGCATTTCGAGTGCAGTGTCGTTTTAAATTTGACAGCAAATCAATTAAACAAAAATAAATAATAATTTTGAAGTGAGACAAAGGAAAGGAAGAACCCTGGGATCGGTAAACGCAG
This sequence comes from Drosophila ustulata, assembly GCA_035047365.1. Taxonomy (NCBI): domain Eukaryota; kingdom Metazoa; phylum Arthropoda; class Insecta; order Diptera; family Drosophilidae; genus Drosophila; species Drosophila ustulata. Next base: position 12,910,194 of record JAWNPT010000080.1, read on the forward strand.
CCTTTTAAGTATTAATGAATACACACACACACACAAACACATACGTGCATGCAAATGTAAATAAACAAAGATGGAACGATTCCGGTGACAGCCGCTGATAAACAAACAATGCGTTCAATTATTCGCACAGCGTGTGGTATCGATAATATTTTTTGTTGTTTTCCAACTCAGATTTCAAGATATTTGATAGTTTCTATAGAGTGAAGATATAAATAAAGAATTATTATCAACGGTCACGATCGCTCGCTGCATGTGTGTTTGTACAAAGCTTTGGACAGTGCAGACGACGCTGATAAGCCCAAGCAGTTAAAGCTCATCAGTTGGAGGAGAAACAACAAACAGCACGATGAACAACAGCAGCGGCAGCGGAAGCGGCAGCGGCACCGCGAACAACAGCAGAAGAAGCAGCAACAACAGTGATATCGATAACAACGCAATCGATCGCAGCTGCAGCGGCAAAGTGAACTGCATCATTTGTATGGAGTTGTATCGATCGATTGACAACATCTGTGGCGGCTCCTGCGGTCATGTCTTCCACTGGAAGTGCCTGAAGCGCTGGAAGCAAAAGTGAGTGAGAATAATCTGGGCATCCAGGCGCCAACTGAACTGAACCCAATCCCCTCTTGTGCAGCTCGAATCAATGCCCAACTTGTCGCAGCTCAGCCGCCACCTTCTTTCCCATCTACTTGAATTTCGAGGACTTGGATCAGTCGGCCCAAAGCCCCGAAAGCCCAAGCCAAAGTCAGTCGATTGAATATGAGAACATGCTCTATGAGTCAGCGCTCTACCGGGACGAGATCAAGTATTTAAACGGCCTCATTCAGGCCCTAAGACTTAAGAGTAATACAGGCGGTTGCTCATCAAGCGACTCGGACTAAAACATGTGCCACACATTGGAGTAATTAAATGCATTAATATTTGTATACTCCCAAGCATTCATTTTAAACTGGCTATTTGCATGTAGTTAACAAATGAATACATATAATATAAAATAAATAAATAAATATACATATGTATATATATAACTAACATATATATGTTAGCATAGAAAATATTCGCTATTCTTATTTATTTGAATAATTCATATTTGGCGGGCATTTGTGCAATAACAATGTATCGATAACTAGTTGTATGTGAGTGCTGGCAAATTTAGTGCTTTTTTGTTGTTTGCACTGTAAACGCTGCAGTGTGTTTGAATTAGACGACAGATCATCCGTAGTTCGGTAAATAAAGCGAATTTGCAATTAAAAAGCGGCCGCCAACAATTTGTCAATCATCGATTCGTTGATCTGTGTGTGAGTGTGTGCATGTGCAACAATTAAATAAGGAATCGCCGCATCCATTTGGCGTGAAATCAAACAAGTGCGCATGCAGCAAGTAAGTTGCATTCTGCATTCTGCATTTTTAACATTTCTGTAACATTATTGTTTGTTTTTGCTTGTTACGTTGTACTATTGTACTATTTGCCATTTGTTATTATTGCCTTTGTGATTATTTGGGACGAGGCCGCAGCCGAAGCCGGAGAATTGGCGCTTTGTCCGTATGTAAGCGTGTCTGTGTGAGAGCGCTTGTATGTGTGTGCGTGAGTTTTGCATATTGTCTGGCTGGGTGCAAGTGTGTGTGTGCGTTTGCGTCTGCTGCGTTTGTGTGTGTGTGTGTGCGCGTACAACAACAATTATATTGCGACACAGACGCAGAGTTGCTTTGCGTGGTGAGAACTCTGTTTTTATTTGTTTGTTTGTTTGGTGGTGGCAAAACAGGGTTGTTGCACTGAAGAATATTGCCAGGCTAGCATATTCAATTTGTGCAAAAATATCACAAATCATTGCATTGTGTTTGTGCTTTTGTTTTTTGTGTTTTTGTGTGTGTTTACGGCGAGCGCTGCACAACACTGGTCGCGGCTCTGGTGAAACCGGGTGTGGTGAATTGAAGTTGCTCTGCTGCCGCTGCTGCTGCTGCTGTCGTCGTGGTGAACTTGCGCGTCTTTGTTGAGAAAAAAATGTCGACGCGAAAAGTATTTAATCATTAGTCAGAAAAGCCCGTCTACACTGCATTCATTCAGCTTGTTGTTTGTTTCTTTTTACTGCATGTTGTGGCGACAAATCGCAAGCAATTTGTAAGACAACAAAAGTTATGTAAATGCAGCGAGAATTTGAAGCGAAAACTCCAAAACTGCAGACGACGACGACGCCACAGTGGCGCTCCTGGCGACCGCAAACCGAAACACAGCAGTGGCGAAAGTCGCCACACAAACAAACACACACACACACACAGACACAGATACACACAAACATAGATACAGCTACAGCGAATAGCGAGGGAAAAGCGGAATGGACAATTGCGAGCAGGACGCGGGCTTCCGTCTGGGGCCGATCAAGGAGGAGGTGAAGCCGGACATCTCGCAGCTGAACGACAGCAACAACAGCAGCTTCTCGCCCAAGGCCGAGAGCCCCGTGCCCCCCTTCCTCCAGGCTATGAACATGGCCAACGTGCTGCCTCCAGCTGCTGGCGGCAACAACAATCCCATGGCAGCCGCCTCCCAGCAACAACAGCAGCAGCAGCAGCAGCAACAACAACAGCCACAACAATATCCGCCAAATCATCCGTTGAGCGGGTCGAAGCATCTGTGCTCGATCTGCGGAGATCGGGCGAGCGGCAAGCACTATGGCGTCTATAGCTGCGAGGGCTGCAAGGGCTTCTTCAAGCGCACCGTGCGCAAGGATCTCACATATGCGTGCCGCGAGAACCGCAACTGCATCATCGACAAGCGGCAGCGCAACCGCTGCCAATACTGTCGCTACCAGAAGTGCCTCTCGTGCGGCATGAAGCGTGAGGCCGTCCAGGAGGAGCGGCAGCGCGGGGCCCGCAGCTCTGCGGCACGCAACAGCAGCGGCAACAGCGGCGGCGGCGGCGGCAATGCAACGGGACTTGGCAGCGGAGCGGGCAACGGCGGCGGCGGCAGCAGCAATCTGGGCGGCAGCGGCAGCAATCTGGGCGGCAGCGGCAATCTGGGCGCCTCGGATGAGTTTATGGCCAACAATGTGTCCCGCGACTTCACCATCGAACGGCTGCTGGACGCGGAGCAGCGCGCGGAGACGCTGAGCGGCGACCAGGCGTTGTCCTTTCTGCGCGTCGGGCCCAACTCGACGGTGCAGCCGGATTACAAGGGCGCCGTCTCGGCTCTGTGCCAGGTGGTCAACAAGCAGCTCTACCAGATGGTGGAGTACGCCCGTCTGATGCCGCATTTCGCCCAGCTGCCGCTCGACGATCAGGTCATCCTGCTGAAGGCCGCCTGGAACGAGCTGCTGATCGCCAATGTGGCCTGGTGCAGCATTGTGTCGCTGGACGATTCGCTGGCCGGCCTGGTGGGGCATGGCGAGGGCGGCGCCTTCGAGCGTCGGTCGCCGGTCTCGCAGCCCCAGCAGCTGTTCCTCAACCAGAGTTTCTCATATCATCGCAACAGCGCCATCAAGGCGGGAGTGCATTCCATCTTCGATCGCATTCTGTCGGAGTTGAGTGTGAAGATGAAGCGCCTGAATCTGGATCGACGCGAACTGTCGTGCCTGAAGGCGATCATTCTCTACAATCCGGATATACGGGGCATCAAGAATCGGGCGGACATCGAGCTGTGCCGCGAGAAGGTTTACGCCTGCCTCGACGAGCATTGTCGCGTCGAGCATCCGGGAGACGACGGGCGATTTGCCCAGCTGCTGTTGCGTCTGCCGGCGTTGCGGTCGATCAGCCTCAAGTGCTTGGATCATTTGTTCTTCTTTCGCATCATCAGCGATCGGCCGCTGGAGGAGCTGTTCATCGAGCAGCTGGAGTCGCAACCGCCGCCAGGATTGACGTTGAAGCCGGAATGAGTTGAGGACGACGACGATGACATTGAAAATGATTATGCGGATGCGGATGCGGATACGGATGCGCTGCTGTCGTTGTCGATGTCACTGGAAATAGATATATAGAAGAAGGATCGATGATCGATTGGATCGGGATCGATTGATTGTGATTGAGTTTATGCGCATTTCTGCCCCGCCTCCCCCTCAAACCCCCCAAAACACTCCCTTTAATTTAATACGAGTTAATACTACATAAAATATGTAATTGTTTTTTTTTATACTAGAAAATGTTTTCTTAAGATGTTCCCCATACCAAGTATCGCTCTATCTCTATTTACGTTCGTCGCGGTGAACGATAAAACAACACACAAAAAACGAAAAACATCTTGAAAATGAAAACAAAACATAGTTATATATGTATGTAGAGCCGTAGCACCCACATACATACATATACGTATATGTCTATATACATACATATATATAGAGAGATATATAAACTAAATATGTAACAAGCATTGTAATTATTTCTTAAAATAATTGTACCCACAACAAGTTATAAAATACATGCAAATTTAATATATACATATATACATACTGTACGAATACGAATACGAATATATATAGTGTTATATAGCTGTAGCTTTCGATGTCCAAGTCGATGTTATTGTAGATATAATAGCCGAGAGTGTGTGCGTTATTTTTGCCTTGATTTGTCCTTGTGCAAAGATTGTCCTCAAAATGATTTGGATTTGAATATGGCTGCATTTTACAGTGGTCCCTCGCTAAGTTCGCCACGCTCAATCCACTCGGCGCCGCCGCAGCTTTGTCGATCTTGCCAAAGTCGCAACATTTGCACAATTTATGATTTATTTAAATTTAGATGTCATAACATATGCCAATTTTCCGCTTTTCATATTTCTTCTTTTTTTTTTGGCAACCGGAATGCAAATAAAAAGTATATGACTTTATTTCTAAAAATTACACCTTCTATAATTTGTTCGCGGACTTATCAAATTTCAATTAGTTTGAAAAACTGTCGAAATAATATTGCTGGCTATGTTTAGGAAGTCTAGGGATTGTAAAGATTGTAATTGTGTTAAAAAATAAGAATTAATATATGTTTTTTTTTTTTGTAAAATAAATAGAGAAAAAATATAATTTGTATAAAATGAAAATTGTGAAATATTTATTTAATTTCGATTTAATTATTAGATCAATTAGATCAAAAGTTGAAATATTCAAAAACTACAAATTGGAAATAAAATGAAACTGTTACTGGAGACAAATGGATTTGGATTTTCTTTTCGATTCGAAGCATTTATTGCGATATTCCCAAAAAGAAAATTGGAAATGGGAAATATTGCAATAAAGTTGCGTTTACTGTAATCGAAATTCGAAATTTGTGTTGCCCCCGAAATGAAAGAATGAAAGAACAAATCGGAACTGGTGGGAGGAAGAAACGTTGCTGTGGCTTCCTTAGAAAGTGTGTCTGCAAATATATACAAATAAGTGCGTGTGTGTGTGTGTGTGGCATTTCTTTCAATTTCAATTTTTATTAAATTTATGTATGTTTTGCGTCGAAATACATATTTTCAGAAATATGGTATTAACGCACAAAAGCGTTTAAAAATAGATATTGTTTTCGAAAAAAGAACAAGAATTGCCCGCTGACGACGCACATTATGGGACCAAAAATAAACGATTTCGACAAGCATTTTATTTTTTGGTTTTTTGCGACCACGTAATACTCTCCTCCACCGCCTCCGCCTCCTCCCTGCCGCCCACTCGCCGATCTTCAGCTGGAGGTTGAATCTAGCATTGGTTTCAGCCGCTGTCCTTTCAAAAAGCTCTTCGAATTGCGTTAGCGCTATAAAATATTTAATCAATTTCATAAATAATCTGTCTATATGCGTGATATATGTATTTACATATACATACATACATACATATACATATATCTATTCAAGTATGTTCGATATTGGGGCTAGTTTTTTGCACGGAAAAACCAAGTGGCATGCCAATAAAAATCATGTGCTCCCCGCCTCCGCCCCGCCCTCAGCATCGCCTCCTCCTCCTCCATGCTTTGTATGTGTTTTGGAAAAGAGTTTTCGAAGCGAAATTAACAATTTGCTATTTTCGTAGCTAAGCGGGGGCGTCAGATGCGACCCCGAACCGAACAGACGTGACAAACAGACAGACGGACGAACAGACGGAGAGACAGAGAGAGAGAGAGAGAGAGGCAAGCAGACGGACGAAGGAGCGGACAGATACGCATTGACCATCAGCAGCAGCCTCCTCAGCAGCAGCAGCAAACAACAAGTTGTTGTTCCACACGCACACACACACATGCATGCACATGCACAGCGACTGGCACGCATACAAGCACAGGGTGGCTCGTTTTGTTTCATTCGGCTGCAGCTGCAGATGCTTCGGTCGCGGCCGCTGTCGCTGCCTCTGCTGCTGCTTTGGTGTGCGTGCGTGCCGTTTAGGCTTGTTCGTTTTTTGCTGCTGTTGTTGCATTTCCAAAAGCTAACGGCTTTTCGCTAACAGCTTCTACCTGTTGTTGTGCTCTTTCTACATATCGATAATTATCGGGTCTCTCTTCACACACACACAGTCGCAGTTGCGCAGCATCACAACAACAATAACAACAACAACTGGCTGGCCGAATTCATGCTTTCTTCTTTGCCTTGCCACCCACTCCCACTCTATGCATGTGTGTGTGCGTGTCTGTATGTGTATGTGTGTGGGTGCGCGCTCGCTCGTGGGATCTTCGTGAGTGTGTGTATACGAAAAACGACGACGACGAGAGGCGATCGTGCATTTGCTCGTGTTGTTGTTGCTGTTGCTGCTGCACAGTTTTCTTCGACTGCTGCTGCTGCTGCTGCTGCGACGGCGACGACGACGGCACTTCTGGGTCGTCGCACACGTACGATATTCAGTTTTTGCTGGCGCGACATCAGTTTTGAGTTAGCTATCAACGCGAGCGGGTCTTTCTCTTTGCAAGCGACAAACGTAGATATTTCCTCCAATTGTATTCACACATATTGTTTTGTTGTTTTTGTTAATGTTGTTGCTGTTGTTGTTGTTGCTGTTGGTTCATCATTACTCTGACTTTTTTTTTACTATTTTTTTTTGCACATTTTTGGCATACAAAAACTCGAAAAAAACTAAAATTTTTTTTTTGTTGGTTGAAAAAAAAAAAAATAAAATAAAATAAAAAAAACGTACCTAAATATATAAAGATATATGTGTATATATCTACATATAGTATAACAATATATTGCTATATAAAAAAAGCTTTTTCAACGTACGAATCACGAATGTGTGTGTGTGTGTGTGTGTGTGTGTGTGTGCGAGCGAGTTGGATATATATACAGATATATATATGCAATATATATATATATATATATGTGTGTGTGCACATATATCCGAAAAACTACAAGTATGTATATGTATATTTATATATATATCAATTCGAAAATGGCAAAAAAAAAAAAATAGAAGAGACGAGACGAAAAAAAGTTATTGCTATATCTGTGCTAAATACTTTGAAACGGAACGAACCCAATTATACATATCTATAGCTTTATATATATACACATATATGTCTGTATATATAGCATATATAGCCCATATGCACATACATATGACATTCGAATTCTCAAACTCAAATTTAAACTCAAAACTGAATCTGAATCAATGTCTGAAAACTTACTCAACATATCGAACAGATATAACTAGGTGCGTGTGTGCCTGTGTGTGTGTGTGTGTGTGTGTGTGTGTGTGAACATTTTCAAAATTATTTCAAATATGTACTACATCCACAATCCAATCCAATCCAATCCAATTCCCGCCCCATCGCCCTCTTCCGCCTCGTCCCTCTGAAGAACACGGGGCACATGCGTTGACGTTGACGTTGACGCCGAAAATAAAACTTTTCAAAACACATACTATTTTTAAAACGATACCAATACGAAACGCAACGCAACGAACTGAAATGAAACGAAACGAAATGCTAACGAAATGGAAACGAAACGAAACCCATCGGAGAGCGAACGAGGCGCAAAGCGAAAAATGAAAATTTGAACAAAATAAATTAAGTAGCCAAATTATTGTGTGTTATACAACGTTTTCTTCTTCTTCTGCTCGCAATCATTTTACTTGATTTTTGCGCTATTTCTTTTGATTTTCATCTATGTCAATATATTGTATACAATTTTTTTCTCATTTTTTTTTTTGTTACCAATCTCAATTATTTATCGAAGATCGGAAATGCGCTGTAATTGTAAATAATGCAAGCGCTGGCAGAATTAATCGATCATCCAAATGTGCAGCCCACAACATCGATCGATCGATCGATCCAGTGTCGAGACCCCGATTCTATTTATCGTTCATTTTGATTTTTTTTTCCTTTCGTTTACATTTCCGTTTCCGTTTCGCTAAACTAAATATCTGGCTCGTCTTCATTCAACAACTCTTCCTCTCTCTCTCTCTCTTTTCTTTCGCTAATTGCAGATTAATTTTTAAGGATCATCTACGAACGAACTACCTAACCCTCCTACCGCCCCTGTTTCCCCTTATTGCCAAAACAAGAATTCAGTTGTTGTTGTTGTTGATCTTGATCCCTCCCGTCCATTCACGATCCATTTTCAAATTCGAAACCGAACCATTGATGAATTGATAAAGAATTAAGACTAAGATTAAAAAAGTTTCACACACACACACACGCACACGCACACACAAGCAGCAACTGCAACAGTTGATAACAAGAACGTAGAAACAAAAGAAAAGCGAATTATAAACGATATAATACAAAAACGTGTGCAACCCCCTCAATAATCGACAGCAGCGACAGCAACTGCACCACCAGCAACTGCACCTAACCAAACAGCCACAACATGATGATGGAGAACGGACTCTCCATGGAGTACGGAGATGGCTACATGGAGCAGGAGGAGGAATGGGAGCGCGAGGGATTGCTCGATCCGGCGTGGGAGAAGCAACAGAAGAAGGTGAGCTTGCCACCAACACCATTATCATGATTATTATTATTATTATTGAATAGTTATGGAGTACTTGAAGTATTTAGAGGGCTAAGGGGGCGCCTTATTGATTTGATCGATTGCCGTGCAGAGTTATCGATTATCCATGCAGAGCGAGAGCGCAAAGTCGAATTTAGCGAAAATAAAAAAAATAAAACATGCGATTTATATTTGTAGAATGTGTGGTACATATAGTTATAGCATTTAGATATGTATACATACATATATACATATATGTATATGTATGTATATATACGCGTGTATATGTTTCTTCGATTATGTTTCAATATTTGTGCGGCGCGGCAGCCGACGAAAAGCTCAGCGCGCATTTTAAAAATAGATTCGTTTCATGGTTCTTTTCTTAAATGTTTGAAATATGTTGAACAAAAATAAGTGTGTTTTTTTATTTGCTCTGCTTGTGGTTGTTGTTGTTGTTGTTGATGATGATGATGATGGTGGTGGCAGTGGTTGGCAGCAGAACTGTTGCCGTTGCCTTGGCATCAGGAATTCTTCGTGTCGTTCGACACACAATCATTTATCACTGGAAACCTCGATTCGTGTGTGTTTTGCGCTTTTTGCTTTTGCTTTTTGTCAATACACATGCTGAGGCCCCATCCATATCGCTATCCCACCCACAACCCCATAAAGCGAACGCCAAACAATCTGCCGAAGGTTAAACACAATGTTCTCCATTCAATTATGTTGTGCTCACCTCACCCCACCTCACCTCACTTGACTTCACCACACATCAGTGAGTGCCGTGTACTCACCTCCCACCTCACCCCACCTCGGCTCTCTTCAACGGCATTTGTCTTGTTCTGTTTTCAGCGGAAGCGGCTGCCGTTACCTTGCAACAACAATAACAAATAACACGCTGCCACTGTATAAATAGTTGTTCAATTGATAGATTGTTCAGATATGACTCAATGGCAGCAGCTTCCCAGCTGCAGCTCAGTTACCCGCTTCCCTCCCCCTCTGATAAGGCTTTCAGTTGGTGGATCTCTGTGCCAAATTGGCAACTGTTCTTTATACCCGCTCCACATCGCTTAGCAGGGTATTTCCACTTAGTCGGTCAGTCTGTCTTTGCGCCTGATAATATTTCTACAAGTTAAACTCAGTTCTTGTTTATTTTGGAATTTAAAATGTATTATATTTATATGAAATTCGTTACTCGACAAATCATTATGAAATCCTAAATAGTTAACAGATTTTTTAATCGAGAAATAATTATCTAGATAGTTTCCAGAGAATTTCATAGCAATCGTTCACAAATCATTATAAAATTGTAGTTAATCGAGATATAAATTATTCCAAAATTTCTAAACAATAGTATATTGAAATTGCCAGTAATGCAAATTGATAGCGGGTATATGACAGTCGTATATACTCCAAATATACATAGAGTACCAAATGCATGATAAAAGACCAAACAAACCCAAAAATAGTTGAATTGCTAATTTAATTACAACTTTTGATTATCGGCATTTAACTGTAATTGGTTTTTTCAACTGTTTTCTTTTGATGTTTGTTGATTGGCTTTTCTTCTGTTTTGTGGGCAAGTGATTCAACATTGTTTATTAGCTGGCCAGAGTGGCTGCCTCTTCTTCTTCTGGTGCTGCCACAGATATATTTATATATACATAATTCTAAAAATGGCTAAAAAGCATATATACGACATATGCATCACAAAAAAAAACAAAAATATATGTCGAATTTAGTGCAAGGTTGTGGTTTTGACACGCCGCTTAATGTGGCCAAGGGGCGGGGCAGGTGGAGGCGGGGGAGGCAATTTCGAATTATAAATAGCCAGGCAAAATATTATGAAGCACTGCAATGCGAAATGCACCTGCATATCTGAAATGCTCCTGGCCAGATACAGATACAGATACAAATTGTTGATCTCAAACAATTTTTGATTTTTGAGCTTGACACTCGCTGGCTGGGAGTGTGAGTGAGACGAGGAGAGGCGACGAGTACTCTTTTGCATCAACTAGTTGATCTATATATAAATTTCGTAATCGTAAATTACCGCACCACAGAATTTCGTCTCGTCATTATAAAAGACGCAGCAGCAGCAGCAGCAGTTGAAATAATGAAAGCAACAAATTGTTGTTGTTATTATGGTTGTTGTTGCTGTTGCTGTTTCATGTGTTTACATTGGCCAAAATGGAAGGCTGATGACTGTGTGAACAAGCGCGCTGCTTTGGCTCTGCTGCGGTGTGGTGGGCTGTGGTGTGGTGGGAGGTGGGCGGTGAAAGGTGTGGTGGGTTTTGGGGCAGCTGTGCAGGTGTGTGTGGGAGTAGGCTGTGATGATGACTCTCGCTCTCTCCTCACTCTCGATCTCTAGCTCACTGTGTGCTTGTGTGTGTGTGTGTGATTGTGATTGTGATTCAACAGCCAGCCTATGCGTCATCCACATTGCAGCATACATTGTGTGCGTGTGTGTGTGTGTGTGTGAGTGTGTGGCTCAGGTGTTAGGCATCTGCCAGCTGGCAGGATTGACATAGACAATGACTTAACCAAACGAAAACAAATGATATTTTTGTTGTATTTTTTGACAACTTGACTTGATGGCCACTTATCGATATTTGCTTATCGATGATTGCAAACTAATTTGCGCAAGCAGCTTCCTCTTCTCGCTTGCTCTCTTTCCTGTCTGTTGACTGTCTGTCTGCCGTCTGTGTGTGTGCCTGTGTGTGTGTGTGTGTGCGAATGAGTCCATGCTATAAGGCCGCCTCAAATTACATTCAGCTAAAAATGGTGTGTGCGAGAGCGAGGGCGCGAGTGCGCGTCGCCGAAGAGCTTTTCTGTTTCAGAGCGTGTGCTCAAAAAGCTCCCATCATCATCATCATCAGCGTCGTTGTCTTCGTCGTCTGCTTGTTATTTTTATTTGGGTTTTTGTTGTTTTTGGCGCGTGCGCAATTTGCGTCGTGTGAACCCGACGCTGACCGATGACCGATTGCTCAATTGTCAGAGAGAGATGATCGGAGATGCCTTAAGAGCAGCAGAATAACACAAAAAAAACCCGCTGCCTGATAACGGCTTCCACTGCAACTTTAAAAGAGGAAGAAACTCAAACGGGTTGACGGCGGAATGCGGCAGACACACATACATATACACAATTGTATCTCTGTGTATGTGTGTGTGTGTAGCTAACTAGCTAGCGGTAAGCGCCAACTCGACTCGTTTGGCAACGCAGCATTGAGACTGCACTGCAGCTTACCCGCTACCTCCCTCCCTCCCTCCTCCTGCTCCGCCGCCTACTTCGCCAGCGCCAGTTCTATGTGTGAGTGTTGTGCTCTCTTTCTACTGCACTGCTGGCCTAGTTGAACGTGTTATTGTTGTTGTTGGTGTGCAGAGGTAATCTGTCGCCCCGTTTTGATCGTCACACACACACACACACACACACACAGTTACAGCCAGACAGACTTAAGAGCGATTTGCATTAACAGTTGCATTTCTTGTTCTTTCGCTCTCTGCCACAATCTCAAGCCGCTTCGATTTGAAAAGTGTCCCATTGTCTCACGCACGCATCGTCGTCTAACTGTAACTGTAAGCAGCTAAATGGCCAATAAAGCAGCCAAAGCAGCCTCGACTTTGTTCCCATTTACTTCCAACATCATTTTCCCAGTTTAGCTTAGAGTGGCAAAGTGAAAGACAGACATAAAGAAAGATACATAAATATGTTGTTGGCAACCCTGCGACGTTCTCGTCTAGCGGTGCATCGTGCATTGTTATGCATTTATCGATAGTTGTGCTTTTATCGATACGCACATTTGTTTAACATCCGCTTTCCTTTTCACTGTTCGTTCGCTCGTTCGATGAATGAGCTTCACACACAAACACACACACATCAGCTGCCCAGCTGCATTTGGTGGGCGTGTGGGCGCGACAACAACAACAATAGTCAAACAATATACAAGTTGTAAATGTACAAGCACCAAAAACGCAGACAGCGAGCGACGGCAACTCCAAAATAATGAAGTGTGTGCAAAAAAAAACTGGTTTATTTATTGTTTGTACACACATGCATACATGAATACAACACACACATGCACATGCACATTGTCTTTTTCTTGTTTTCTCTTTGTTCTTTTGCTGTCTGTCCCCATTCGGTGAAAAATAACTGCAACTGTCAGCCGCAGTCGCAGTCGGTGTCGCAGCCACCGCCAACGTCGTCATTGTTGTTGTTTTTGTTGTTATCGCTGCAATTGTCGTCACAGCAGCAGCAGCAGCCTTGCCAGACCGGCAAAAGCGCTTGAAGCAGTCGATGTTGTTGTCTATGCTCCTTTTTTTGATCCTTCTGTCTCTCTTTCACATCTCCCCCTCAGCGATCGTGATCAATTTGCAATTTTAAATTGTCTATTATATTCTAGTTAAAATATTGTTCTGTTCCTATGGATATTTACTGTGATATGTGTGGTAATTTTATGTATTGTTATTTGTTACTTAGAATTAAATTTTATAGTCTTCAGGCTGGGAAATGTATTTATTTGCAACTTTTTCTCCAGCTCTTAAATTTCCATATAATGCAGTTTGCAAGTAAAATATATTTTTCTAAAATTGATGAAATCATTTTTAATTGTTGGGAGAAGGGTTTTCCTTGAATTTATTATTATTATTTTGTGAATTAAATTAAGAAAGTTGGAGATACAAGAGCTCTGGTATTTCCAGATACTTGTGAATATTTTTCTATACCTTTTTTGAAAGTTTCTTGAAATGAATCTGAAAATAGTTGAAATATAAATATAATAATTGTTATGTATTTTAGATTGCATATTTGGGGGTTCTATTATTTTTAAGAGATATTAGATATTGTGCTATAGGTTTTCTGAAAATTGTTGAAATATTTCTAATGTTGCGAAATCAATGTTTTCGTTCTGTATGTATTCTTTAGACATTTACCGCGTGGTGTAACAGTCATTTGCGTAAAGCCGGCACCGCCATCGACAACATCGAGGAGGACTTCCGCAATGGCCTCAAGTTGATGCTGCTGCTGGAGGTGATCTCTGGAGAGACGCTGCCCAAGCCCGATCGCGGCAAGATGCGTTTCCACAAAATCGCGAACGTGAACAAGGCGCTCGATTTCATAGCATCGAAGGGTGTGCACCTGGTGTCGATTGGCGCCGAGGAGATCGTCGATGGCAATCTCAAAATGACGCTGGGCATGATCTGGACGATCATCTTGCGTTTCGCCATTCAGGACATCTCCGTTGAGGAGATGACCGCCAAGGAGGGTCTGCTGTTGTGGTGCCAGCGCAAGACGGCGCCCTACAAGAACGTCAACGTACAGAACTTCCATCTGTCCTTCAAGGTAAGATATAATCGTCTAAGAATACAACAAATATCAAATCATCCGCTCTAATCTCGAATTCGTTGGCATTCAGGACGGTTTGGCCTTCTGTGCGCTCATCCATCGTCATCGCCCAGATCTGATCGACTATGCCAAGCTATCCAAAGACAATCCGTTGGAGAATCTGAACACTGCCTTCGATGTTGCTGAGAAATATCTTGATATTCCAAGGATGTTGGATCCAGATGGTATGTTTGGCGCGAGCCCCTTCGTTTTCTGTTCATTATCCACAATCGATTAAGCTCGTAGGCTAAGTGAGATGAGATGTTAAGGTTCAGCTTAGAGATTAGGATCAGTTAGTGCTATTAGTAATAATGATAATGCTTCAATTCTCTCTTACAACCACAACCGACAAATCAACCGCGCGCTGTCGATGACACAGATTTAATCAACACTCCAAAACCGGATGAACGTGCCATCATGACGTACGTCTCCTGCTACTATCACGCCTTCCAGGGAGCCCAACAGGTTGGAAATGTGACGCATGTACCCGAACCCACAAGACAATACACCTACGTCCCGAATAATTACAATGTGACTAAACTTCACATCTCGATACACATAAATATGATCTATATATTACTATATATATATTCCATTTCTCGTTCGCATATCGCATATCGCCTATATATGATGCAATATACTGCACTATACCTATTGCGGTTTGCAGTTTTTTTGTTTTTTTGCTTTTTTGCTTTTTGGAGGCAAAGCACAGACAAAAAATGCCGCCGCCAAAGAATGCGCTTCGTCTTCTTGTTTGTTCTCGATGTGTTAATGCCTCCAATAATACACGCTGATCTCCCGACGACAGTTATACTCAAGGAGTATTCTCTGCATACCTAATGCCAGCCAAGCGTTTTAACTAACCCACTTCCCCGATACTAATACGACGAGAGATCTGTCGCATTGCTATTGGTGAGCTGTCAAAAGCTCGCCTCGCACGATTCTCGCGCTCTCTCGCTCGCTCTTGCGCATGCTGCATCTGACCCATTTGCTCTCCGCTCTGCTCTCTCATGTTATGTTATCGATAACACCATATTAATGTATATGTATATTTTATTGTATTACTCTATGTACCGTTGTTATTAAGGCACCACCACGAGCTCAGAGCCTGCTTGCATCACTCGAAGCACTATTGTGCAAATACATATGTATATACTATGCTATACGATGTGAACGCGCTTTGAGCTCCAGCATCGAGTGCTTTAATCCCTAGGCATGCTTTAAGTTATGACTATTAAGTTACTAACTCGCTCAATATCAGATACAGATATAAAACCATAAAGTTTTAAAAAAGTTTCTAAAATCAGAAAATACTTAACATAAATTCAATTTTCAAAAACATAAATAAATAAATGCAATTTAATGTAAATAAAATGCGAAATGAATACAAGTAGAGTATTATATACACATATGATGAAAGATCGACTTAAATATTAATTATGGTATTTGCATATTGAGCGTTGATTAATTGCTAAAAGTTCATGTGTTCATGAGATGCTTGCCCGAAGACTAACCGATAAATAATTCAATTTTGTATGTTTGTTGCTTTTTTCTCTTTCTCTCTCTCTCTTTCTCTTTCGCCCTCGCTCTCGCTCGCTCGCTCGCTCGCTCTGCACCGCAATGTTCATCAACAACCAACAACTACAACTACAACTACAACTACAACAACAACAACAACAACAACAATACTCTGCTACCGCTCTCGCTACAACAACAAAACGATAACGATAATGCCACACCACGATCACGATCACGATCACCAAAAACACGAACCACACAACAACAAACAAACAAAACCACAAAACCATTCATCGATCATCGATTGCACGCGCAGACTTGCAGAATACTGCGCTGCCCGATGAGAGAGCTGTCATGACCTATGTATCATCGTACTATCACTGTTTCAGTGGCGCTCAAAAGGTCTGTTACACCCCCATCCATCCATCCATTCATCCATTCATCCGTCCCCATCTCAGACTTCCCCCATCATACCATACTCACTGCCCCAAATTCACACAAACACTCACACGCTACTCGCTACTCGCTACTCGCTACTCGTTACACTGTCGACGCGGTGCGCAAGGATACGCGAGGAGGAGGAAGCAACCATTGGCAACGATGCTTGGAAAACTGCTTGCCTGCTCGCCTGCTCACCTGCCTGGCTTCTCTTCAATTCAATTCAAATTCAAATTCAAATTAATATGCAATTTCAACTAATGCGACTCGTTCGTTTTGTGTTCCGTTCCGTTCCGTTCCATTCCCGTTACGTTCTTGTATTGCTCGTTCTCGTTCGTTCGTTCGTTCGTCTCGTTCTCGTTTTGCATTCCGAAAATTCTGAGTTTGGTTGTTTGCGTTCTTTGCGTGAATCCCAAAAACAAACACTCAGAGTAATTGGACTGGCGAGTCGCCCACGAGTCTTTATCTAACCACAATTATTCTACACGTTCACAATCATACAGGCGGAAACGGCAGCAAACCGTATTTGCAAGGTGCTCAAGGTCAACCAGGAGAATGAGCGTCTTATGGAGGAGTACGAACGTCTGGCCAGCGATGTAAGTACACATAAAAAGACTCGCTACTCGTCACTATAACCGCATTCGTTTTGTTTAGCTGCTGGAATGGATTCGCCGCACGATGCCGTGGCTGAACTCTCGCCAGGCGGACAACTCGCTGGCCGGAGTACAGAAGAAGCTGGAGGAGTACCGCACGTACCGCCGCAAGCACAAGCCACCACGTGTTGAGCAGAAGGCAAAACTCGAAACTAACTTTAACACGCTGCAGACGAAACTGCGCCTGTCCAACCGTCCAGCCTACTTGCCCACCGAGGGCAAGACAGTGTCTGACATCTCCAACTCGTGGAAGGGTCTCGAGCTCGCCGAGAAGGCCTTCGAGGAATGGCTGCTCGCCGAGACCATGCGCCTGGAGCGTCTCGAACATTTGGCCCAGAAGTTCAAGCATAAGGTGAGCACGATGAGCACTTCTAGTCGATCTCGCAGTCTCTATATCTGGTCTCCATGTGGTTTGCACTTAGGCCGATGCCCATGAGGACTGGACACGTGGCAAGGAGGAGATGCTGCAGTCCCAGGACTTCCGTCAATGCAAGCTCAACGAGCTGAAGGCCCTTAAGAAGAAACACGAAGCCTTTGAGTCTGATCTGGCCGCCCACCAAGATCGCGTCGAACAAATCGCCGCCATTGCCCAGGAGCTCAAGTAAGTTGACTTGCTCCTGCCCCCTCCCCCTACCCCACAATCGTCCCCTGCTCTCGCTCCGACTCGCTCCTCAAACTAATCCAATTGCCTTTCTCGGACGCTCTCTCTCGCTCGCTCGCTCGCTCGCTCGTTCTTCGCAAAGTGTGAGGTTAGGTTAAACGATCGTTAATCGCATCAGACTCTTTGCCACGATCACCTCGCAAATCTGCATTCCTCATTGATATGCACACAGTAATGTTTCAATGCTTATTGCCAGCATTATTTTCACGCATTTACTCATTTTGTTCACTGCCAGATCGTTGATCTTCTTCTCATCTTTACTGATTTCAATACTTGTTCCCAGCATTACTTGAATTGTTTTCCCTCATTTATTGCATTGCAGTTTCAGATCTATGATCTTCTAGATATTTTTGTTTATTTTAATTTGTATTTTAATTCAGTCCCAGATCGTTCTTTACTGATTCCAATGCTTGCTTCTAGCATTATTTGAATTGGTTCGCTCATGATCATTATTGATCTACTAAATCGTTTTAATTATTTTAATTTGTATCACAGATCCATCTTAACTGATTTTGATTTGAATTATTTTCCCGCATTCGATTCGTATAGCAGTTTAGTGATCACATTTGATTTCTGATCTACTTCTTCTCGTGCCATCCTCATCTCACGTTCATTGACAGCAAGAGCCATTCTCTAACTCTGACTTTCTCTCTCTCCCGATCCCGATCAGCACTCTGGAGTACCACGATTGTATGTCGGTGAACACACGTTGCCAACGCATCTGCGATCAGTGGGATCGTCTCGGTGCGTTGACCCAGCGTCGTCGCACCGCTTTGGATGAGGCCGAGCGCATTCTGGAGAAGATCGACATCTTGCATTTGGAGTTCGCG
Organism: Drosophila ustulata; assembly: GCA_035047365.1. Taxonomy (NCBI): domain Eukaryota; kingdom Metazoa; phylum Arthropoda; class Insecta; order Diptera; family Drosophilidae; genus Drosophila; species Drosophila ustulata. The sequence goes on from JAWNPT010000080.1 coordinate 12,928,534, forward strand.
AAGAGGGCGGCGCCATTCAACAACTGGTTGGACGGCACACGCGAGGATCTGGTGGACATGTTCATCGTGCACACCATGGAGGAGATCCAGGGCCTGATCCAGGCGCACGATCAATTCAAGGCGACCCTCGGCGAGGCCGACAAGGAGTTCAATCTGATTGTGAACCTGGTGCGCGAGGTCGAATCGATTGTGAAGCAACACCAGATTCCCGGTGGCCTCGAGAATCCCTACACCACGCTCACTGCCCACGACATGACACGCAAGTGGAGCGATGTGCGTCAACTGGTGCCGCAGCGCGACCAGACGCTGGCCAACGAGCTGCGCAAGCAGCAGAACAACGAGATGCTGCGTCGCCAGTTCGCCGAGAAGGCCAACACCGTGGGACCCTGGATCGAGCGTCAAATGGACGCGGTCACGGCCATCGGCATGGGACTGCAGGGATCGCTGGAGGACCAGCTGCACCGCCTCAAGGAGTACGAGCAGGCGGTGTATGCCTACAAGCCAAACATCGAGGAGCTGGAGAAGATCCACCAGGCCGTGCAGGAGTCGATGATCTTTGAGAATCGCTACACGAACTACACGATGGAAACGCTGCGTGTGGGCTGGGAGCAGCTGCTCACCTCGATCAATCGCAACATCAACGAGGTGGAGAACCAGATACTGACACGCGACTCCAAGGGCATCAGCCAGGAGCAGCTGAACGAGTTCCGTTCCAGCTTCAATCACTTCGACAAGAATCGCACCGGTCGCTTGACGCCCGAGGAGTTCAAGTCGTGCCTCGTCTCGCTCGGCTATTCGATTGGCAAGGATCGTCAGGGCGACATGGACTTCCAGCGCATTCTGGCTGTCGTCGATCCCAACAACACCGGCTACGTCCACTTCGATGCCTTCCTCGACTTCATGACCCGCGAGAGCACCGACACCGACACTGCCGAGCAGGTCATCGATTCCTTCCGAATCCTGGCCGCCGACAAGGTAAGTACAACCCCAAAAACGCCCAATTAATTGACTCAACCTAATCGAACGATCTCCGGTCCTTAGCCATATATATTGCCCGATGAGCTGCGCCGCGAATTGCCCCCAGATCAGGCCGAATATTGCATCCAGCGCATGCCACCATATAAGGGACCCAACGGCGTGCCCGGCGCCCTGGACTACATGTCGTTCAGCACAGCTCTCTATGGCGAGACCGATTTGTAAACACCGCCCACCTCCCCGCACATCCACGCCCCAACACCCCCATCCCCTACTCGAAGCTCTCCCGTGTGCCGCAGAGCAGAGAGATCATATAATAATTGATAAATTTTAATAATGATAATATTAATAAACATAGATTTATTATTATACTCAACACTCGTAAAGATATAACTTCAAGAAACATCAAGAACACAAAAACACAACAAACCAAGAACGTCATAATGAAAGATGCTAAAAACACACGATGAACAAACATATTATAATTTCGAGCGAATTATATATATATTGTATAACGCGATGCGATGTATGCCGATCGGGACATGCTACGTACAACAAACAACAAAAAACTAAAGAAAACAAAACAAAACAAAACATCTTCAAGCCGATTGTTAAACAGAAAACAAACAAATGCATATCGAATATCCAACAAACAAGAAACATAAAACAACAAACGTCTTTAAAACATTATTTTTTTTTTTTTGAAATTTTTGTTAATAAAACAAAGCAAAAAAAACCAACAACAACAACAAGAACAAACAAAGTAAAATACAAACAAAACAAGTGCGAAAAACGAAAAGCAACAAAATTCTAAAGAGCAATCAAAGAAGCATATTGTAATATGATCCCTGACACAACAGAGAGAAAACAGCAAAAGAAGGAGAGAGACAGAGAGAGCAGCTAGAAGAGAGAAGAACTAGAGGCACAACCAAACAGACAGAGATAGAGCGAGAGCGAGAGAGAGAGAGAGAGAAAGGTAGAACAGAACGCAGACGATACAGATTTCTTTTTGCGAAGAATCAATCAAGCAACAATAATATCTCCCCGGGGCGCAGAGATCACAAGAGAGAGACAGAGAAAGAAAGCGAGAGAGAGAGAGAGAGGAGGAGACACAGGCAGAGCTGGCTTAGCGAAGCAGAAAAGAGCAGATTCAAGAGATGATATGAGAAAACAGCCAATAAACTAAACTATTTATATACATATGTAGCTATTTATTCATCGAAATGAAATCAAACTACTCGTATACATATTTATTATTCATACTACATACATACATACATACAAACATATATATATTTATTTTATTTCCTAGAATTTCACATTTCAGCACTCGATACTAAAACATTACAAATTTAACATTAAACAAACCGAAAATACAAAACACAACAAAATCAAGAATCCTAATGATGATTTCTATCCATTTCATACACACAAACACACACACACACACACACACACACACACACACACACATACGAGAAAGTGAAATAAAACGATTATTTGGTGATATTGTGTTTTAATATACATCGCCAATTTCACTTGGAATCTTCTCTTGAAACGAATTTCACAACCAAAACGATTCCAGCTGGACTTTACGTAGCTTTTAATTAATCCTTCGCTTAACGGCCACAACTGGGACGCTCAAAAAATAAGCTGCTAAGCGAAAATACGTCGGCGAACATAATTTGCTCTGTGCTTTTCTCTATATTTCATTAAAAAATCAAAATATTTTGAAAAAACATGCTTTTCTATAATCACCAGACAAATATCTATCGATTGTCATTCAAACATTTAAAAATAGTTGCAAAAAAAAACTAAAAAATGTTTGCAAAAAATTTACAAGGGGGGAGCATGCAAAATTAGTTAAAAATTCAAAAATCCTTTGTAACTTCGTCATTTGAAGGACTATTGCAATGTCCTTTGGCATGTAGATAGCGCTTTTTACATAAAATACGATTGTGTAATTAAAAGGACGAATATCCTTAAAACACCGAAGTTACGAGGACTTTTTTGCTGAGAGAAAACATGCTCTATCTTGGCCGTATCCTTGCTGATCCTTATGAGTCCTGTGGCAATCAACTCGTCTTAACAAGGACTATCAGCTGGCCAAAGGATATTTCGATAGTCCTCTTAGTTTTCGAGATATTCCGAGTTTTCCCATTTTGTTGCGATTTCTTGCAGTTTTTCAGACTCCGACACAAAAAATTTTACAAGTCCAAAACCCAAAAAGTGTTGCATACTTTTGGGGCTTGAATTAATATGCAGGTCGAAATTTTAAATCGTGGAAATCTCGGAAACTAGAAGGACAATTTGAATGTCCTTTGGAGGGTAGTTAGTTGTCATGTCGACGTTCAAGAAAACCTATCGATCGACACTCAAAACATGCAAGAAAAGGAAAAAACAATAAAAAATCTTTCCAGAAAATCTACAAGGGGTAGGCATGGAAAATTGGGCAAAAATTAAAAAATTCTTCGTAACTTCGTCATTTGAAGGACTATTGCAATGTCCTTTGGCATGTATATAGCGCTTTTTACATAAAATACGATTATGAAATCAAAAGGACGAATATCCTTAAAACACAGAAGTTACGAGGACTTTTTTGCTGAGAGAAAACATTCTCTATCTTGGCCATATCCTTGCTGATCCTTATGAGTCCTGTGGCAATCAACTCGTCTCAACAAGGACTATCAGCTGGTCAAAGGACATTTTGATAGACCTTCTCGTTCTCGAGTTATCATGGTTTTTTACTTTTTAATGCGATTTCTTACGATTTACGAGTGTCGGGTTTTTTCCAAAATTTACTGCATACTTTTAGGGTGTCGCAGAAAAAAATTATTCTGTTGTTGCTTGCTGCTGATTTATGTTCGCCTGGTATTTCAGCTGCTGATTCAAAACTTTTTAGCTGTTCGCAACGCTAGAAAATCGCCGTTTGGGATTAAAAAATTGCTGACTATATGATGAGCAGCTGGAATAAATTTTATAATTCAGCCTCCCACAGCTGATCTTAATCGATATAAATAAAACCACTTTTGTAATTATAGTACTTATCATATATGGGGTTTATTTTGTATTTCATTGATTTTGTTTTTTTTTTTTTTTGTATGGTAACAAAAGGCTGGAGATCGCATCGAAATGGGATCTGATCCTTGCTTATGTGTTGTACAAGAACTGAAATTAATGCATAAATAAGTGTAGTTGGTAAATGGTATACAAGAGTTATTATTACGAGTACAATCACACGCACAGGACTCTCACACACACATGCACACAGTGACTCACACATGGACACGATGGGGGTTGGGGATGTCTGGGGGAGGCAGGCAAACCAGGGGTTCTTAAAGGCAAATGTGCATCAGTTAGTTCAGTTTCATATACTGCATATACTGGTATGTACATATAAATGGTAGGTCCCTAAGCCCCATTGGGGCAGCCAACATTTGGGGAGAGCATATATATCGATATATTTGCATTTTTGTCTGTCTGTCTGTGTGTGTTTGTGTGTGTGTGTGTGTGTATAGGTATATGTATGTATATAGCTAAATCTGGGTGTATATATATAAATATCTATTTGCTCGACGACAACCAAAAATATGCTCAACATTCATAATTTGATTTTCTGTTTACAAATACATTTTCAATGTTTAACAACAACAATTGAATTTATATGTATAAATATAACTATGCTTAATCAGCTAATTCACAATTAAATCTCTGCTTAAAATATATATATATGTATATATGTATGTGTGTGTGTGTGTATATATATATATATTTTTCGGTTTTTATTTTAAATTTTTTTTGTTTGTTTGTTTTTTGAAAGCTTTTTCATTTTGAGTGCCATTTGTGATTGATGATCGCACTGATGATCGATATTGTCGCATAGCGAAAAATGGGATTTTGCGAACGAAAAGAAACCGCTAAGAATCGAAATGAAAATGAAAATGGAAAATTCTTTGAACACTTCAAGTGCCTTTGATTTTTGTTGTGTGTTGTGTGTTTATGAATGCATTTTTGTTTCCTTTTTTGATTTATTAATTATTCCGTATTGTTGTTGTTGTTTGTTGTCTGTGTGTATATAAATATGTACAAATAATAGTGGCAAATAAAATATAAATTAGGTATTAATAATCGCAACATTTTTTCAATTTGTCGATCATTTTTAGCGCAACATATTTTCTTTTCGTTTCATTTCTTTTTAGAATTGTAGTCTTTGTGTAATTGTTAATTTAAAAAACAAAAAAAAAAGAATCTTAACGAGAATAACTATATCTAACTGTTGTTTGTGTGTGAGTGTGTGTGTGTGTGTGAGTGTATGAGGGTGTGTGTGTGTGTGACCAAGACAACGACATCGATTGGCAGTTGGGCACAAAGAAAAAAGCCTGCAGCTGCGAGGATCGTTCATGCAAAACCCTCGAATTTGTTTTGTGCTCTGGCCTCTCTTTCTATTTGTGGACAGCCGTCTCTGTCTGGTTGGTGCATTTAGGTGCTAGCAATTTGGTATACATATAATACACACGAATGCCCATATTGTTGTTGTTGTTGTTGTTATGATGTGCGGTAAAGTCGAATAAAAAAATATATATGCATATGTCGCTTACATATATATGCATCTGTATTTTCTCCTCTCGCCTATGCGAAGATGATTACTGTCTAAATGTGTGTGTGTGTGTGTGTGTGTGTGTGTGTGTGTGTGTGTGTGTTGTCTGTTTGCAGTATGTTAACTTTAAAGGCATACTTAACAATGATTCAATATAGAACACACCCCGAGCACTAATACTACAATGCCTATATGCTATATATCGTATATCATATCATATATTTATGTGTGTGTGTATAACTCTATATAGAAGTGTGTGTGTGTCCCCTCTAAATACGTATATATATATCTATAAGTGGATATATATGTATATATCTCTCTAACTCTAGGCCTACACAACACACCACGATTCTTTCCTTCTCGCCTGGCTGTCGCTGTCTCGCTTCATTCTATTTGTATAGTTTTCAACTCTAGCCGTATGTAAATGTTTCTTTTACTTTCCTTTCCTTTCCTCTTCTTTTAGTTTATGTTTGTCTATCAACTATTGTGGTTCCATTGGAGCCGCGACCCTTGTTATGGAATATGCGCTTGGCCCAACAAGCATTACTATATTACTCGGATTCCTGCTGCAACAGCAACACATTTCGCCAGCTGCTCTCATTCCTTTGATCCGCTCGGTCCTCCTCCTCCTCCTCCGCCGCTGCCTTTATGCTGCGGAATGACCGTCAGACTCTTGGGTATCTTGGACATGATGACGTTGTCGATGAGCTTCTGCTGCTGCTGCTGTTGTTGCTGCTGCTGGAGCGTAAATGTGATGCCACCCCCAATACTGACACCCAATCCACCTCCTCCTGTTGCTGTTGTTGCTGCTGCTCCTGCTGATGTTGCTGTTGTTGTCGCCGTTGTTGACTTGCTGCTGGCGAGGTGCGGCAACTTGTTGCTGGCGCCAGCTGCGCTGCTGCTGCTGTTGCTGCCGTTGCCATTCAGCAGAAACTGCGTGTGATTCGGATAGTTCTTCCACAGCCAGGACGTGTTGTTGTCCAAGCCAACGTTGCTGCCGCTGCTGCTGTTGTTGCCGCCCTTCGCTGCTGCTGCTGCCGCAGCCAAGGCATTCACCAGCATGGGCTGATAGTTGCTTGACTGCGTTGTTGTTGTCGTGGAGATGCTGCTGTTGCTGTTGTTGCTGCTGCTTGCCGTGGCATTCTGCTGCTGATTGCTGAACGGCGGCATTGGCTTCGGTGCGAGACGCGCCAAACGCAATCCGCCGCCGCCGCCGCTGCTGCCACCGCCACCGCCGCCGCCTCCGCTGGCGCTGCTGCCGCTGCCGGTTTGCATGTGTTGCAGTATTTCTTGCTTTTGCGCCAACATCTGCATCAAATCCTTGATTTGATTATTCTTTTGCTTGGACTCCCGCTTCATCTGCAGCACTTTCTGCGCGTGTTGCTGATCGAAGTGATCCCTGTCCTGCTGTGGCAGTAGCTGCTGCTGCTGCTGTTGTTGTTGCAGTTGCAGCTGTTGCAGCTGCTGCTGCTGCTGCTGCTGCTGTTGTTGCTGGGGCTGCGACTGCGACTGCAACTGGGTTTGAGCCACAATGCCGGAGGAGGACTTTGACTTGGCGTTGGCCTTCAGCATCTGGTCGCGCATCAGCTTCTCGCGCCGCAGAATGCACATGCGATTGTAGTCGATGATGGAGATGAGGTATGGCTTGCCGCCGGACTGCACCTGCACCTGGGCGGGCAGACGGCGGCCGTCGGCGGTCTGGAACAGCGTCGGCGACTTGTTCGGCACCTTGTGCTGCTCCTTCAGCGGTATCAGTGTCGGCTTCCAGCTCTTGCTGTCGTGTCGCTCCTGCGGCGACAGCGAGTCCGGCAGCATGATCACACTGGGCGTCGCATTCGCAGCGCTGCCGCCGCCTCCGCCGCCTGTGCGCGGCAATTGCAGCCGCTTGCCGGCGAGAGCGGGCAGCGCGGCAATGGCTGCCGCAACAGTTGTTGCCGTTGCCGTTGTGGTTGTTGCGGCGCCACTCGTGCGTCGTCGCTGCAGACTGATGAGCTCGGGCGGCGAGCTCAGCAACTGTGCCACATTTGTGATCATCGATGTCGCCGGCTTGGCACCGGCCTGCAACACTGCCGCAGCGGCAGCCAGCGGCTTTTGTTGCTGCTGCTGGTGCTGCTGCTGTTGATGATGTTGTTGTTGCTGCAGCGTGAGCAGCGACACCGACTGCTGCTCGAGGTGGCTGCGCGCCAGCTGATTGGCCATGTCCAGCAGCTTGTGCGGCTTCTCGTTGCTCGCATTGGCGGCAGCAGCAGAGGTGGGCTTGTGATTCGATATCTGTTGCAGCTCCTGTGTCACTGTCAGCAATTCGACAGCCTTGTTCAGCAGATTGGTCTTGAGAATGCTGCGACTATTGGCCGCCGCTGCCGCTGCGGCTGCTGCGCTGCTCGTGGGCACCAAAGGCGGCGCATCCTTCGACAGCGGCAACTTCAACGCCGTTGTCTCCTCGCCAGCAACAGCCGCTGTTGTCGCTGCTTGTTGCTTGCTGCTGCTGCTGCTTTCTTTGGGTCGTGCAGTGATCGTGACCGCATTGGAGCTGAGCTGCTTCGTCAGCTTGTCCACCGACACGTTGCGCAGGCGTTCGAGCGGCGTGTACTCGATATCCTTTGCCGCCTCCTTCCCATTCCCATTCCCATTGCCATTGCCGTCGTCGTCGTTGCCATTGTCGCGCTGATCGTCGTCGTCCTCGTCATCGTCGTCGTTGAGCTCAACCAGCGGAATGACCGCCTCCTGAGTGGGCGGCTGTGACTCGATGACGCCGCCGCCGCTTTCGCTCTGATCTTGCTGCGTCGCTGAAACGTTGCTGCTGCTGCTGCTGCTGCCACCAGCTGCTGTCGGCGGCGACTGCGCGCCAGCAACTGTTGTCGCCGTGCTCCGGCCACCGCTCGACAACAGGCCGCCGCAGTGGCCGTGATCGTACGAGTTGAGACGCTGACGCACCGTTTGCGTGTAGACGCTGGCGTTGGGCGAGGCGTGCGGTGCAAGCACCAGATCACCGTTGCGGTAATACTTCTCCAGCAGTATGAGATGGCGCAGAAAGGAGCTCTGGTTGCCGTACGGCTTCTGCAGCTCCTCCCACAGGCGGCGCGTCGGCTCGTCGTACTGCAGGAACGTCTGCACCCGTGTCCAGCCCTCGGGCGTCCGCTGGCTGCTGCTGCAGCCGAACGGCACCTTGAACTGCACGCCCAGCTCCTCCTCGCCGTGGAACAGTTCGCGCATCGAGATGTTCGGATTGCCGCGCAGCACATTCGAGATGTCGGCCGCAGCCGCAGCAGCAACGCCACCAGACTTGTCCTTGCCAACGCTCGCTGCCGCTGATGTCGTCGTCGAAGTCGTCGTCATCGCCGTCGACGTCGTTGTCTCGCCGCCACCCGACAAATTCTGCTGGAGTATCGCCTGCAGCTTGGACATCTGTTTGCTGGCTGCGCTGGCGGCGGCGCCGTGCGACGATGAGCTGCTCGAATTGGAGTCGGTGGCTGGTCCGTCGTAGTCCACCACCATCGGCATCTCCGTGGATCCCTCGTCGCAGCCGGCCGACGACGATGTTGCCGACGCGGAGGCGACGCCAACTGTGGCGCTTGTTGTGGTGGCGCGCACGTCCTCGTCGTCCGCCTCGGAGACCTCGTTGCTGCCGTCCTGCAGATTGTGCACCTTGAGGAGTCTGCAAAATCAGAAGGTTAGCAACGAAATCAGCAGTTCAGAGAGACCTCCTTATTCTCCTTATCCAGTTGACAGTTCTCGCACAGGTAAAGTGCAAAGTGAGTATAAATTTAAATCTATTTTGGAAACCTTATCCTCCAGTTGGCTTAATGTAAGTTCTCGTATTCAAGTCAAATCTTAACTACGCGGTTAACGAATTTGTCATTTAAATTTACTTAGTGTTCTACTTGAATGTAATATTTAAATAAAAACTAAAGATTGGTGAGATATCTATGAGTAAAGTCAATTGAGTGATGCCGTTTGGTTCTTCTTTTCAATAGCTTGCCTTTAAATAATTATCTTTTTAAAAGTCGATCGGATTCTCGTGGATTCTCCCAAAAATCTCTCTATTACAAGTTCTAATGTAAAAAGTATGCGAATTTCAGAAAGCGCCATCTCAGTTTCAATCTAGCTTGCAGCGATGATGCTGGAACGATGCACGCCTAAGTATTTGGTCTGATCTTGAAGAATGAAGACTCTAGGACAGTGAATATATCACATTGGCACACTTGGTTGCGCTGTTTCCCATACTCAAGTAGTTCATAGTTATGAAGATACTATTGTACAAAAGTCAGTTGCTTCAGAGACATTGATTGAGGTAGCTGAATTGTGCATATCTATCTTCTACAGTACGAATTTATCAATTATCTCCGCCCCGAATTTGTGAATTGTCTGCGTGTTATTGTTTTATTCAGCTTCAAGGCTTCAGCTCACCTCTTGCGATAGTTCTTGACGAACTCGGCCTTCTGGGACTTGGTGCTGTCCGGCGGCTTCATCAGCAGATTGGCAAAGTAGCGACACATCTTGCAGACGGCGGTGCCGACGCCCAGCTGCACTGGAATGCCCATCTCGGCCAGAGCCTTCTCCAGGCGATCGGTGTCCTGCTAAAGAGAGCGATAGCGAAGGAAGCGCATTAAGAATCGTTTTCGATTAGCAGCAGTTTGGGTCTCTTCTACTCACCGAGGTGATGTGGTACATGTGATTCTTGCCCAGGCGACGCTTGCAGAGCACACAGCCCGAGGATTGGATGACGGTGTTGTAGTGGGGCTCGCAGAGCCACACGCTCGACGTGCCCACGGGTATCTCGAAGTTTAGCAGGCACTTCTTGACGCTCTTGCGCACGCACTTGCGTCGCAGCGAATGGCTCGCATCGTTGGCGCAGTCTTTCACAACGCAAATGCGTTGAAACGCCGCCGTTGCGGCGCTGGCGGCACTCGACGACGTTGTGGCAAACTCAACATCGCCTGCATCGCCAGCAAAATGCTTCTCCAGGCTGTTGCCGCCACCGGCAGCAGCGCTGCTGTTGTTGTTGTTGTTGTTATTATTGTTGCTCGATTCGAGGTGTCCCGGCGCCGAAATGCGTTTCTTGTAGGTGTGCGCGTTGGCACGACGATCCACGTGTCGGAAGCACGCGTCGCACAAACAATTGTCCACGGTCAACTTCTCCTCATCTGAATTGAGTGGAGGAACAGAACAGATGATTAGCAAAGCGATGGTTTGTTTGTTAACTAAAGCTCAACCTACTGGCGAGTATCTTCTGCTGACGCTCAACGGACTTGATCTGGCCGACGTGACAGGGCGTGTCGTAGAGTCCGAATTTGCCGCTGCAATAGTAGCATTGATCCTCGCACAGACGACCCGGATGGAACTTGAACGAGGAGGCCTTCTCCGGTATGAGTATCTTCTCCTTTTCGTCCTTCTTCACCATCTGATAGAAGCTGTGGTCCAGCTGCCCGCCATGACCCTCCGAGTGCGACGAATCTGTGGAGCGACACGGAGATTGTGAGCGGGGGAATTCACTTGAGAGCAGTTGGGATCGCGGAAGGGAGGGAAGGCGAAAGAGGAGCAACACAACAAAACAAAACAAAGCATAACAAAACGTAACAAAACAAAACGTAACGTTCAACAGAGGCGGCAACACGCACCATTGTTATGTTGCTGCTGCTGCTGCTGCATCTGTTGCTGTTGTTGTTTTTGCAACTGCTGCTGCTTGTTGTTGCTGTTGTTGTGATTGTTGTTGTTGTTGTAGTTAGTAGAGCTTAGACGGTTAGTTGTCTTGCGGCCAACGTTACCCAGATTCGGATTTGCATTCGATTTGCTCGCACCTTCGTTCTGTCGTCCAACCCAAAGAGAAAGAGAGATCACAATTAGTTCTCGAGCACTTGAGATTAATCAATCGTCAACTCACCTCATTCTGTATCGTGTAGTAGTCTTCGGCATGGGCGCCATGCTGATCGGCCGCGCGATCGGCGGCCCCGTGACCTCGTGCCCGTCCCTTTTGGAATGTCATCTTGAGCGACTGTCGCCGCACACCGTGCGCCGTCGCCGCATTGCCGCCAACCCCGCCAGCCGACGCCGCAGCGCCCGCTGCGATGCCGCCGCCCTTGCGTGTTGCACTCGCCAAGCTCGACGACGACGACGACGTGGCTGCCGTCGCCGCACCGCCAGCATTGCCAGCCGCTGACCCGCCGCCGGCAGCGCCATGGATGACGGTGCCCGTGGGCACCGCAGCGGCGCCGCCCGAGCCGCCGTTGCTGCTGCGATTGAGCTTGATGACCGTCTTGAGCGTGCCGCTGGACTCGATGTGCGCCGCATTGGCGCCCTTGCCGGCCGATCGCTTGCCGCCAGCTTGGTGATGCTGCTGCTGCTGTTGCTGATGGTGCACGGCACGAGTGTGCGCCTCCTGGATGTACTCCTGGCGCAGCTGCTCGGCCGCCTGGTGGGTGAGCAGGCCGAGATGCTGCAGATGCTGCTCCTTCTCGCGTCGCAGCAACTCGTCGTTGTCGCCAGCGCCATTGCTCTCCAGCTTCGGCGGGGCCTCAGTGGCCAGCAGCAGCTTCGACTCGACAATTGGCTTCTGCTCGTCGTCCGACAGCTGCGGCTTGACCTCCTCCCCCTCCTCCTCGGACGCCGCCTCCAGCTTGACCGCATTCTCCTCGCTCTTGAAGGCCAGATCAATGTCCATGTCCATCGATGAGTCGCAGCTGGCAGCAGCAGCAGCGGCGTCTGTCGCTGCCGTCGACACGTTCTCCTTGTTCTCCTCGGGGAACTCGACGCAATCCTCGCCGAGTATTTGCATCTCGGCGTCGGCGTCGTCGTCATCAGCCTCGGCACTCGCCTCCGCCTCCTGTTCCTCTGTGTAGGGCGCCTCATCTACGGCCTCCAAGGCGGCGGGCTCAACAACAGCGACTGTTCCTTGCTCCTCCTCCTCTGCTGCTGGTAGTTGCTCTGTTTCCTCCTCCTTCTCGATATCGTCCACAATCTTGAGCGTATCACAGGCTGGCTCCTCGAGCGTCGACGCTTTGCTGGCGCTAAGCGCATTGCCGCTGGCGTCCACGACACCCTCCTTGGCCAGCTGCTCCATAATCTCGCTCTCAAAGTCATCGTAGTCATCCGCCGTCTTGGACGCTTGCTCAGTCTCGCCATTAAGCTCGCCCGGCGAGCTCGCAGTTCTCTCCACATCCACATCCACATCCACATTCACAGGTTTCTCCTTCTCCCCCTCAGCTGCTTCTGTTGTAGTTGGCGTTGCTTCCTCCTCCGCCTGCTTTGCTGTGGTGTTTTGATCGGTCGTCTCCTCATTGCCGCTTTCATCGATACGCAAGTCGCCCATGTCCGAGGTGTCTTCCTGCTTGTCCTCCACAACAATCGCGTCCGTTTCGGTTTCCTCGTTGACGGTCTCAGCCTCAACTTCCTCTTCAGCTTCAACTTCAGCCTCAACTTCCGCTTCAGCTTCCACTGCTGCCGCATCCGTCTCCGCTTCAGTCGCAATCTGCACGATTTCGCCCAGCTCGGGATCCTTCTCGATGCCCAGATTGTTGGCGAGGAACTCGGGCTTCTTGTAGAACTGCTTGACGCTAATGGCGCTGACGCCCTCGCTGATCATTTCCGGGCTCAGCGACGGCGCCTTGCCAGCCTCAGCTTCAATCGCGTTCGCATTCACTTCCATTTCCGTTGTCTGCGAGGAGTCCTTGGCGGCTCCCTCGACGGCTTTGACTGCAACTGGAGCTGTGTCGACAGTCAGCGGTTCGATGCCGTTGGCAGGAGGCGTCTCCTCGACGACCGGCGACTCTTCGGGATCGTTTGGCTTTGCTGCGGGGACATCGAGACTCTCATCAAAGTCCATGGCCATTTTCTCCTGCTTTATTTCGGCCGCGGCCAGCAGCAGATCGTCCATGGAACTGGAGGCCAGACTGTCCTTGGAGTCCTCATCGCCGGCCGTTGACTTGGCGGCGAGGAGGCTGCGATTCGAGGAGCCGACACGACGACGCTTTGGCGCCGTCGGCTCTGAGGGCGTGCCGGAGGCCAGCGGCGAGCCCGCCTTGCTGAGGCGTGTGGCACGTGTGCTGCTGAAGCTGCCGCCGCTGGAGACTGGCGTGGTTCTGGTCTGTGGTCTGCCACGACCACGTCGACTGCCCGTCGATTGCTGCTGCAGAGCGGGCGAGGGCAACAACAGCTCGGGCGTTTCCTCGGCGTCGGGCAATTCCAGCTTAATGTTGAGAGCTGACGATGGTTTGGCGGGTGTGGTAACGACGACGGCGGAATCATCGCCTGCCAGTGAGTCGTGATCGTCGTCGTCCTTCTCCTGCTTCACCTCGATCTTGGTGTATTTGAGGGCCAAGCTGGGGTCGTTGGCGGCGTCGTTGGAGGTGGACCGTTTGCGCTTCAGCAACGCTGGCTTTTTTCGGCGACCGCGCGCCGGCAACTGCGGCTCGTTGTTCACCGTCGACGACTGGCGGCGATTGCGGGTGACGCGCGTATTGTTGTTGGCCAGCGCCAACTCCTGAGCGTGCGCTTTGCGTGTGACGCGATTGCAGGTTGTGGTTGTGGTTGTGGTTGTAGTTGTGGTTGGTGTGGCAGCCGCAGCAGCGGGAGTTGGCGTCGACTCCTTCTCCTTAGTGGCGGCGGCGGCGCTGCTGCCGCCGGTGCTGTCTTTTGTGTCCTTCGCCTCGTCGTCCAGCTCAAGGTTGGCCAGCGTTGGAGTTGACTCCTCCTTCGCGCTGAGCTCGTCCTGCAGCTGCAGCTGCTGCTTTGCTTCGCGCATCTCCTTGATGGATTTGCGACCGCGTATAATCTGGCGATCCGTGGAGCCCTTTCGCTGGCTACTTTGGCTGTTGTTGTTGCTGTTGCTATTACTGTTGCTGTTGATGCTGCTGCTGCCACTGGGCTGATCCTCACCATCGCTGGCAGCTCCCAGCTGCTGCTGCAGTGGCGAAGACAGCCGCGTGTTGCGCAGTATCTTTGTGTCCGCCAAGGACTTTCGGGGCGACCCGCTTTCCTTCACAGTCGTCTCTGGCGTCGACTCCTTGTCCTTTTCTTTCTCCTTCTCTGGCGGCTCCTCTTCCATCTCAGCCGCAGCAGCACTTGTCTCCACATCTGCATCTGTTGTTGCTGTTGCTGCTGTGGCTGTTCCTGTTGCTGTCTCTACATCTGCAGTTGCCTCCAACTCCAGCGTTGGCGATGCTGCTGCTACATTGTTGTTGTCCGACTTTGCTGTGGCTGCCGCTGTTGTTGCTGCTGCTGCTGTCGCTGGCTTGCGCGCCGACATCCTCGAGCCGTCACGTTGCAAAGCTGGTGACGCTGCCGCCGACGATGTCGACGCTCCTATTTTGACGCTTTCGATGCACTCGACGCCGACGCCAGCTGATCCAGCTCCTTGGGCTGCTGCTGCTGCTGGCTGCAGTCGGCGTGTGTGTGACAACAAATCTCTGGCTGCTCAGCTTGTAAACACTTGAAAGCGTTGTTGTGATTTGGTCCCATTTGTTGACTACCTGCGAACGACACAACAACAACCGCAATTCATTAAACACAGTCTCGGACACGTCGACTACATTCCCCCAAAATACAAATTATGTAAAATGCATGCCAAAAACAAAATGCTTTCCTCACTCAACTAATTAGCAATGCTAAATTAAGCTCTACCGATTTCATTGTCTATATTTAATGCCGAGTAGTTTCAGCAATTGGTTTGGTTAGTTTATGCGGTATTAGTCCTTTTTCCACCGACTAATTTGTCCTAATCCAGAAAATATCAAACATCCCGGACATTCGGAAATTTGCCGATTTTAAGATTGTATCTATTATTAATGGTTTTTTAAACTCAGTTTTCAAAGTGATCTTCTAAAAACAAAATGCCTTATTTTAAGGTACTTTTAAAGATAAATTGAAGATAAGAAATATCAAATTCATTATTTTTTGCAAATTTTGTGCTGTCTTCGAATTTTTTCATTGCATTTTTCTTTAAAAAAAAATGAAAATTCCACTGAATATTGTGTTTTTTTTAATAAATTCTCTATTGAACTGGATCTCTGAATGGTATTTAAAAAAGTTTGCAAACTAGTTTGTGTCCAACTTTAAGTTAACAATGAAATACACCAATATTAATTCATAATTTTAAATGGTTAGAGTTGGAATTTTCAGAAATACTTATTGCACAATCAAATGTCGTTAAATATTGTGTGTATTTTTCAAACTTCTATTATTCTTTTAGGCTAATAGGTTAGATGAAAATTTATTTGCGAAAATATATAATTTTACTGGAGGATTCAGTTTTATATCAGTGGTAATCAGTGGCAGTTGGCAGTCTTGTCAGGACAATATCTCAGCTATTCATTTATATTAAATGTATTCAAATAAAGTTAGCCTGAAGATCTTAGTTCCCCTAGCAATACTTTGTACCCTAAAATGTAACTTAAATAATAATAATAGTAATAACTAATGATAATACAATAGTTTTTAATCTAAAACTAATAAAGATTTCATGGTGCAACGCTTTCAAAAATTCCAAGATGAAGAGTAATAAAAAACAAGTACTCAAGTACTTGGGTATCTGGCAGTAAAAAGCAGCTGCCTTTGAAGTGACGTTGCAATTGTTGCGCATACGACATGTGGTCCGCATTGGGAACATAACAGCGAAGGGAACAGAACGGCTTAAGGAAGAGCGAGAGGAAGCAGGACGAGGACAAGTAGAAAGCTGGAAAGTTGCGTTCTGCGCTTGTAGAATCGTCAGACGCGCTGTGATTGCTGCTCTCACACCCCGAAAGAGCCCCCTCCCCTCCCCCTCTCACTCTCCCTCTATGTCTTGGCTAGCAAAACGAGTTTGAAAGCAGCGGCAGCAGAAACCACAAGACAGCAGCGCCACTAAAGCTAAAGTAGCTGAACTGTTGCCGAGAGCCGCCGTTTAATAACGCCATTCAAATTGCGAGAGCAGACATAAAGAAAAAGAAATAACATAAAGAGCGGCCAGAGCACATGGCGAAAAAAAAAGCTAAATTGGCTTTTTGTGGCTGATCCTGTCACCAGCGAACGAAAGCAGAACGAACGAACGAACGAAGGAAGGAAGGAAGGGGAGAACGCCGAACACGACGCGCGTGCGAAATGACAGGCGCCATTTTTGCGCTGCCTGTCAACAGAGAGCGCCAGCAGAGCACACACAAAGACGAGACGAAGCGAAGAGAGCAAGAGAGAGAGCGAAATTGGATGTTCGATTTGTTGATGGGCAATAAAATATTGAGCAGCAGCAATTACAACGGCACAGGAGAAGAAAATGCGAAATTTGCATTTGCATTATTAACACTACACTCTCCACACAGCACAAAACGGATTTAATAACACTGATACAACACACAGAAATACAACCATACATGTACATATACGCTCGCACACACGCCGAAAGAGAAACTGACAAGCCGAAGCCGCCGCCACCCTCTGCAACTCTGCAGCAGCAGCGACGAAGGCGGTGGGAAGAGAGACACACAAATGACAGCGACAACAAACAGCGACGAGCGAATAAAGGAAATAAAAGCGAATCGCAAATAACAAAAACCAAAATGAAGTCAGAGTCACACACACGCACACATACTCCCCATAGCAGGCAAAAAAAGGAAAAGAAATAAATTGAGAATGGAAACCGAAATGCAGTTGTAAACACACACACTGACAAACACACACACACACACGCGTAGCACGTAGCAACAAAACAGACAAGAGACGAAACGAAACGATAAAAAAATGTTTTTTTAATTTTCGTTGCTTTTCTCTTCACTTTCCCAACGCTTGCAAATAATTATGTGTGTATGTAACAACAAAACAGCCGTTTAATTTACGTGTATGTTTCAAAAATTTGTTGCTCCGTTTTGGATCCAAATCTGGCTTCTTCTTCTACTACTACTATTGTCTGTGTGTGTGTGAGTGATGTGCAAAGCGTTGCCGCACGCAGGGATGTAGGGGTACTAAATATCGATAGCACAAATATCGCAGCTCACGATAGCCATATCGATATTTTCGCCCATCGACTAGCGACCAATAATTTTGCAAACTTTAAAAACCGACACTTCTTTATATTAATTTGTGTTTGCTTGCAGACAAATACAAAATGTGCAACAATTTTAAATCAGTTGTGCTGCACCAGCAGGTAAAGAAAAAATTACACTTTGAACACAAAAAAAAAAACGATTACACAGTACACAAAAATATTAGTTTCATAGTTCACTCGCAAATCATCTTTATAGTTTGCAAATTTAACTGACACAACATTGATTTGAAATTTTGAGTTGCCGCTTTGGTCACACTGCAAATCCTATTTAGCGCCTTGTTTATCAATTTGAATGTCGATAGATCGATCGGCGGCAGCTGAGCCGAGTTGATTATTTTTGTTTGTATTTGCGCGCGTCTCTGTGTAGGTGCGTGTGTGTGAGTTGCATTCTCTTCGACAGGATGCATTGAAAATAGCAAACTTAAATATTGCGAAGAGCTGATGTGTGTGTGTGTGTTGCATGCAAATGCGTGTGTGTGTATATGTATGTAAATGAACGCCGCAGTCCAAGGACGTGTTTTGTATGCTGGAAGCTGCGAGTTAGAAGGGGAGGGCAGGCAGCAGGTGGCCGGCGATTGCCACAACAAAAATTCAATTCACTTGCCGCACAACGATCAAGTAATATTATTTACCATTTACTATTAACAATTTAGTTTGTTATTCCGCTGTGATTTATGCTGCATTTGGTTTGTCAATGTTTTGGTTTTTGTTTTTGTTCTTGCAGCTTTCGAGTTTTCTGCAAATTATGCATGGGAGCATTTTTGTGTGTTGCGAATGATTTGCCATCCACACACACACACATGCACAGCTATTAATGCATGTGTGTGTGTGCACACACAGCGACACCAACACCAACACACACACACACACTTGCACACACGAGAGGCAGACGACGATACTTACTTAATTCTCTTTTCTTTTTTTTGTTCAGAGTCGCCTTCGCATCATTTGCGAATTTTCCGCATTTATATTTTGTTATTCAATTGAAAGGCGTAAATCAATTCGCAGGCATTTGTGCAGAGAACGTCGGTGATTGATTGATGTACGAAATTGTTGTGGAAATCAACTGCAGCCGAAGCAGAGAAAAACAAAAAAAAATAATAATAATAATAAAATAAAATGCAGAACCCGAACACCGACAGAGTTGTGAACGCAAACACGGCACGAAGTGAAATAACAAGGCAAAATGGCAGCGCACAACATGTCCAAAGAGAGCGCGGCGAGAGCGGCGGCGGCAGCCATCCAAGAGAGAGAGAGAGCGACGGAGCGAGAGAGCGACTGCGGCGAAATATGTATTCGCCGCCATTTGCTGTCGCCGTCGTCTAACTGCGAGATACTTCTATGCTCTACACAATCAGTACAGCATAAACAAATTAGCATAACAACATAGACAAAAACAAAATACATTTAAATAAAATGCAAATAGGGTCGACAGCATCGATAAATTTATCGACAGCATCTATAGATTTATCGACAGCATCGATCTGTTTATCGCTTATGCTGCCGCTTCTTCTTGGGTTAATGGTAGGGTATGCGCAAGTCGACCTTGCGCTCGCTCGCCGTTCAATACTCACAACTCACGTTCGCTGCTGCTGTTGTTGTTGTTGGTGCTGCTGCTGCAAGGACTTTGCTGCCGATGATTCGGGGGTAGCAATAACAACTAAACTAAAACCAAAGTCATGCAGGCAGCTTATTATACACTTCGATTCGCCGCCGCTCTTTTGTGTTTTTGTATTTTCGCTTTGCTTCTTTCGTATGCAAATTCATATGCTGTTGCTGTTTCGCTCTCTGTTGGTGTTGTTGCTGCTGCTGCTGCGTCTGTCACTATTTCGCTCTCTTTGGCTGTTTTTCTTTTATCGGAAATGAAAGAGGCGCAGAGCAGATTTCTTTTTAAATATGGCGAAAATGTCGAAAGTCCCGACACTATTTGCACAACAATATGGAAAACTAATTAAAATAATGTTTTTTCTCTCATATGCATGTATGTGTGTGCATGTTTATTTGGTGTAGCCTACGTTAGTATTGGTGAACGAAAGCACAAACACCAAAGGGCGACGTTGTTGCTCTTTCGCTCTCGCTCTCCTCTTTCTCTCTTCATTCTTGTTGTTGTTGTTTGTGACGTGCTCAAGTGAGCAGAGAGCTTAAAGTCGACGATAATCCTGCAAGTGGCCGACGATGTCGATGGAGTCCTGTTTTCATTTTCATTACACTTACACTTCCATATGCTGAGCAGGTGTGTGTGTGTGAGTGTTGAAGGCAGCAAACTTAATTGCTCTGACAACAACAGCAATGGTTGCCTCTCAAAGGGCAAAGGGCGAGAAAATCAATAGAACACGCTACTCACACCATGAACACACACATACATACATATGTACATATACGCACACATATTTATGCATCATTTGAAATGGGGGTCAAGGTGAAAAGGATGCGCGCCAAACTGGCACAACTGAATTACGTTACTCAATTAATTTATTTACTTCTTTAATTTACATTTTAATAATCAGAATTTAATTAATTTATTACTGCTGATTGTCGTTAATATTGTTATATGTCCTTGTTACAAATGTCACTCAAATTGGCTAATTATTCAATTAAATGCTCTCGGTGCAATTTACTCCCCGCTCCTTTTCAAATTAATTGATTGCCCACAACATATCGATAAGTTTCTGCACTCCCCACACACACGCACGCACACATGCATGCTGATGGTGGGGGGTGAAAAAGGTCGCCATTAAATTGCTGCTGTCGCTTGCAGGCTTTTCTACCGCTCGTTTCCCACCACGTGACGAATTTCACCTTTGTTCAGACAAAGCGATCCATTTGCATTATATTAATTATATATTTATTTATTTAATATACTTATTTGATTTTTAAGCATTGATATTCCTTCTTTCTTTTTTGTTTTTTATTTTTATACATTGCCTACAACTAATATTTGAAGTAATAAAAGTACGAGAAATGTAGAAACTTTTTATGCCAGCTACAACTATGCATGTGTGTGTGCATGTGTGTATGCATGTGAGTATGTTTATGTATGTGGGTATGTAAGCTAAAGGCAAAATACAAATGGGAAAAACGCAATGGCCGACAAAAAACGCCACGAATGCGAAGGCGAAGCGGAGACGACGATAAGCGACAATGTACGAATAGCGGTGGGCAGTCAGAATGCACGACAGCAAACGGATGAACAAATGAAAAGAAAACTTCCGGTAAAGCTTCAAGCTCAACGCGAAATGGTGAAAAACACACACACACACACGCACACACAAAGCAAGACCAACCAAACCCAAACACACACACAACATACATACATATGTACATATGAAAACCCACGTGAATCAGAGAGAGGGAGAATCGTTAAGAACTCAGCAGAGTCAGATAGAGAGCGACAGGGAGAGAGAGAGGGAGAGCGCCATGATCGCGCTTGCGAGATGTTTGCGGCGAATTCGAAGAGTTTTTCTTAGGCATTTTGATGTTGTTGTTGTTTCATTTTCATTTGGCATGAGAAAAGCCAAATGTCTTTGTATTTACCAACACACCAACAATTCTCATACACACACATGCACAAATATATGTATGTTTGTATATGTATTGCTGACGTGCTGTTTTTTGTTCTTTCTTTTGTTTCTCTCTTCGTTTGGCCATATTGGATTTTGTGGCACTTTTCTATGGCTGTTTTAGCACTCTTGGCGCTGCAATTGGCGGCATTTGGGGCCTGCAATCGCTAGCCGGCATGGCCAACTATATGTTTTAAGGAAGAAATGCAGCGAAAATAGCATTTAAATGGTCATAAATTGCCATGTAAAAATGGCCATTTACGATTAGTTTGCAAAGCGAAGCGTTGCCACCTCGTCGCAAGGCACACAGCTGTTTTGTGTCACAACTTGCAAAGCAGAGTCTGGCAACGCTTGTGGAACTCATAAAACAAAACAAAATTCAATTGCAACCAAATAATGCTGCTGAAAGGAATTATTTTGTTGCTTGCCTTTATTTTGGGCTGCACAGCGGTAAGTTGAGTGGTAATTAGTAAATAAATACGTGTTTATTAAATGCCGTTGTGTAGGATGAGGCCACTTTGCCGGTGCCCTTTGTGAAGGCCGCCCAGCAATCGACGCACACAAACAATTGGGCGGTTCTGGTGGATGCGTCGCGTTTCTGGTTCAACTACCGGCATGTGGCCAACGTGCTGTCCATCTACCGCTCGGTCAAGCGGCTGGGCATCCCCGACTCCCAGATCATCCTGATGATCGCCGACGACATGGCCTGCAATGCCCGCAATCCGCGGCCGGGACAAGTCTACAACAATGCCAACCAGCACATCAACGTGTACGGCGACGATGTGGAGGTGGATTACCGTGGCTACGAGGTAACCGTGGAGAACTTTGTACGCCTGCTGACGGGACGCACCCAGAACGGCACCGCACGCTCCAAGAAACTGCTCTCCGATGCCGGCAGCAATGTGCTCATCTATTTGACCGGCCACGGCGGCGATGGCTTCCTCAAGTTCCAGGACTCCGAGGAGATAACCAGCCAGGAGTTGGCCGACGGCATCCAGCAGATGTGGGAGAAGAAGCGGTGCGTTTTGATATATGTATTATTATATTTTATATTATTGTATTATATTTGTTGCACAGCTACAACGAGCTCTTCTTCATGGTGGACACTTGCCAGGCCGCTTCGCTCTACGAGAAGTTCACCTCGCCCAATGTGCTGGCGGTGGCCAGCAGTCTGGTGGGCGAGGACTCGTTATCCGTGAGTCCTTTGCGCTTGCCGCATCCACTAAATAACGCTGACTTTATACCCCTATTTGCAGCATCACGTGGATCCCTCGATTGGCGTCTATATGATCGATCGCTACACTTACTACGCACTCGAGTTTTTGGAGAAGGTGCAGCCGTTTAGCAAGCGCACAATTGGCGAATTTGTAGGGGATACTTTTGATATTTTCCAATATATATTTAATATATAAACTTTATCTGTGTTGCAGTTGCAAGTGTGTCCCAAGCGTGTCTGCATCTCGACTGTCGGCGTCCGCAAGGATCTCTATCGACGCGACCCGCACAAGGTGCCCATCACCGACTTCTTCGGCGCTATTCGCCCCACGCGCGTCTCCACCGAACGCATCAACGTGACGCTGGCCAACGAAGAGTATGTTTTCCAACATATAATATTACTTATCTATATATATATATATATTTACTTATATACATCATGTGCTTCACAGGGACTTTGTTAACGATGTCGCCAGTGTGCAGCCAAAGAAGGAATTCCAGATCATAATGGAGCCGCAGTTTACGGCTGAATTATTGAAATAAGTTAATTAACTTTTGGTAAGTTAGGATTACTGCAGAACTGTATTACTGGATTAAGCAAGACAGAGAGAGGAAAATAAAGGCGAATGTTGTACACATTTCATGTGATAATATTAACTTTATTCGTAAATACATTTCATTTCATTTCATTTCATTAATTTATATTATATTATTATTAATATTATTATTAATACATGTGTAATATATTAAATTTATGTGTCTGTGTGTTTGTGTGATCTCGAATCGTGCTCTAAAATTCTCAATTATGGGCTTAGTTCACACCTTATCATCGTTTTTCATTTCTCATGTTGTTGTGTCATTTTCATTTGTTTATTCGCTAACATTTCATTTTTGGGTTTGCTTTCATATCATTCGCATTGTAATTACATCAAATATATGCTTTTAAATTATATTTCTTTTTTTCTTTACTATCAAAACGCTCACTAATCCATCAAGTAACATTCATATCAAATCCAACAGAAAAAACACGGAAAATAAAAACAAAAACCATACATTCAATATACATATGTGTTGTATACTTATGTAAAAGGTATGAGGCAAGTTCGAAATCTGTTCCGATTTCGACGAGCCCTCGTACAGTTTTGCAGAATCCATTCGAATTTTGAATTCACGAAAAAACAGTATTAATATATAATTTATTTTTTGTTGTCGCTTATATCCTTTTGCTAATTGGGTATACACAAAAAAAAAAAATTGTTTAAAGAGTAAGAATGACATTTCATTCGCTGTTGGCTCCCTCAACGTGTTGAGAACGTCGAGAACTTGCACAGGACGATGATTACTCTTTAACGTATGGAAGGATCTACTTTCTTTTCATTATAATTATCTCTATCATTATCGTTATCATTTTCTTTCATATATATTTGTGTTTTGTTTCTTTTCTTTGTTTGTTGTTCTTGTCATTGTGTGAAATCAAGTTGAAAAATGCCAGATAATATCGACTATATATATGTATGTATATATATAAGATTCATTAGCTTTTATTGCATCAGTCCCATTGTTTGAGTTTTAGGTTTATCGATTATGTAAGTATTAAAGGGATTTTGTTCTCAAGATCGAGTTAAGCACCATAAAAAGTTGTTACTCCCCTCGCAACTGGCATGCACATTACACACTCAATAATCAGTATATAGCTCTCGATTTCTCTATATGATGTATATAGTACATGCATATATCATGTGTTTGAGCATTTATCGGCATTCATATGAAATATCGTCTGTGGTGCATTATCATGTTTTGTGAGTGCCGCCCGTGGGTTCAGTGAGTACTACTTAGGATCATCTACATTTTCGATTTTTGTTGGGTTTTTGGTTTGGTTTGGTTTGGTTATGGAATGGATTTCTTGCTTTTTCGTCTGTGTCTTTAAAATTAGCTAGCTAATCGTTGTGGATGCCAGTAGAATCCAGGGGTGGTGCAATCAAAGGAATTTAACAATAAATCAGATTTTCTTGTTAATCTGCTTATTCGTTATTCGCTACTCGTTACTCGTTACTCGCTACTCGTTACTTGTTATTTACAAAGACATAAGAGCAAAACAGGAAGAGAGGATACCAAATTTGCCGAATTAGGTCTGGCTTGGGGTTATGGGTTATCGGGCATCCGATTTATATTGAGATTGGATCTGCTGGTGCCATTGTCAGTGCAACTCTTCTTCTCGTATCTTGCCTATGTATGTATATATTTGTTTGTATATGTTTAGATGCATTTATTGTAGTATATGTGTGGTTTAGCTGGATATAACTGACTGCTAAGCTATATATATATGTTCGATATATAGTGTGTGGATTGATCAGAGAGGGCTTGTCCATTTCTAGCTCAAATGCAATGCAATGCAGTTACGATTTAATGCCTAACACTTATTTGATAACACGCAGTGCAAAAATATGGTATCATCGTCTTTCATCACGATCATCATCATCATTATCATTATGTCCATTATGTTTTTGGTTTTTGGGTTTTTGGTTTTCCAGATGTCTCTGCTATGCCTTACAAAAGATGCTAGAGTGTTATATCATTTAGTTATGTTATGTTTTGCTCTTCTTTTTTTCGTTTTCTGTATCATTTTCATGAAATTTTGCTACATATCCTTAAGTACTTATGTATTTTATGTTGTGTCCTTTATACGTACTTTTAATATTAACTCTTCCCTATTTATTTATTTATTTTTTTTTTTTTGTAATTTTCTTTTTGTTTTATTCTGTAAAAAAAACACACACTACTGAAAATCTTGAAAACAACTTGAAGGCAATTTCATGTCAGACTCTTGCTTTAAACTTTTCTTAGCTACATAGATTACGCATTATGTTTTTCCTTTCTCTGTCCATCATCCGGGTCTCTACTATATAGAGATGTTTTGTGTATGTGTGTGAGTGTGTGTGTGTAACTGTGACTGTGAGGGAAATTGGATCGAAGCAAGTGTTTTTCAAAGCATAGTTTTCTCATTTATTTTTACAGATTGACGACTTGTTAATAATAATGCATAGGAAACCAATTTTGATATCGTTTCGAGTGTGATTTAAACGAATATTGCCGTGGTCCATTTCAAGAGCTATCAATATTTTCGGGAATTAGGCTGAAAAACAAATAAAGTTCAACAGAAAATTTCCCCAAAAGTATGCAACGTTTTTTTTATTTCTGTTCTTTGTGCATTGAGCCAAAGCCAAGCTGGATCTTTCTAAGGACGATTCCGAGGCGGGGAACAAGGATTTTGTTTGTGGGGGTGGGAGGGGCAAAGAAAGGAGCAAATAAAAATGAAAATATTTAAGAATTACATTTATTAAAAATGTTGTTAAAAAAAATGTATACAGACAGCAAAAAAATCAACAAAATTAATACATTTACAATAAATGGTAGTGCGACGATATCGATAACAATCGGCAATCGATGAAGCCCCCCGAAAATCATGTGCGGGCGTATTTTAGGGTATATATATGTTTGTATGTATCTCGACGACGACGCGATCGCAATAAAAAAAAGGATATACACAGTTGCATATACATATATGTATGTGCATATATGCATATGTGTGTGTGTGTATATATATATGTATATATAATGTAATTTGTATGTACTATACGTAATTATGTTCAGTATGCATATGTATGTATATAGGCACATATACACACAAGTACCTACATATGTATATATATACATGGGTCATATATGTATGTATGTATATATGTATAGATCATTGTAATAATAATCGTAATCATAATAATAATAATAAAAAAAAATAGATTTATATATATGTATATATATAGTGTGTATATATAGATAGATGTATAGTATATAAATGAATAGCTATAATTAGTTTTTGTTTTTGTTTTTAAGTGTATACACATACATACAAACATACAAACAGATGTATAACTTGTATGCACATTTCTCAATCCTCATTTCTCATTTCTCATTTCTCATTTCTCTTTTCGTTTCGTTCATCATCCATTAATATTATGCGTATTTAATGCTTACTCTTAAAATGTATTGTAGTATGTAGTATGCGTGTGTATGGGTGTGTGTGTGTATGTGTGTGTTATACAATATTGTATGTAGTAGTATGTGTGTGTGTGTGTGTGTGTGTAGTTTATTAAACTAACATTACATAATATGCCATTGTAATAATTTAAAGTAGAAATTTCGCAATCAATCGGTTATCGATCATCGATTAGACGCATATCGATAAGCTCACACAACCCCAGCGCCCATTACGACCCCCTCCCCCGCCCCTCATTCCCTCATCCCCCTTGTGTCCGTGTCTGTGTGTTTGTGTGTGTGTGTGTGAATTTCTCTACAAAAAGTACTTAAAAACGAATACAGTAAAAACTAGCTAAATACGACTACAGTTTCTATGTATGTAATATACATATATATCTATATATGTATGTGTGTGTGTGTGTATACTTTATACGGTTGCATATATATATATATTTCATTATATATATGTATTTACTTCTTGTATATATATGTATATAAAAAAAAAACATTTTTGCACTCAACAATGCGCAATATCTTTAGCTGTGTGTGTGTGTGTGTATGTGTGTGTGTGTGTGTGTGTGGCTATTATTTCGCTCTCTTTCACGCTCTCTCTAGCTCGCTCGCACTTGCACTTAATTCATCCTAACTGTTCTCATTATCATGATACGTGTTAACACTTAACTTAGGTTTTTTGTATTTTCTCTTTTTGCATTTTCTTACATTTGTTTTTCCGTTTTTTGTTTTGTTTGTTTCTCGTTAAAATTTCCACACAATATCAAATATCAAATATGAATTATAAACTACACAAAAAACGAAAAAAAAAAAAAAAAAAAACGCTTTACATCATTTGTTATTTATATATGTATGTAATAAAATGTGTGTGAGTGTGTGTGTGTATTAAAAGAATATAGTAGTTGTAGTAAAAGCATAATTGATTTAGTTTAAAAACACATCTGCGTAATGCCGTTTAAAACCACAGGAATCCAGCGCTCGAATTCAAACCGAACCGAAACGAGCCAAACTTTAATCCAATTTTCATTTTCATTTCCGTTTCCGTTGCCGCTCTCTCTCTCTCTCTCTCTATCTCTCTCTTGCAGTCTTGTGTTCTCTGCTTGGTTTGTTCGGTTCAGCATGAGTGTGTGTGTGAGTGTGTGTATGTGTGTGTGTGTGCGGGGTTTGCGGAGTAGTTTCTAGGTTAGGTTGCAGCTTTACTTTGCTTTATTTGCGTGTGGCGAAACTAATGTAAAAAAAAAAAAAAAAAAAAAAATACAATAATCGCTTCTCTCACTTTCTCTCTATCTCGCTCTTGCACTTTCTCTAGCGTTCTCGCTCTACATTTGTTATACATGTAGTAATAATTGTTAATTGATAGCTGATAATTGGTAGTTGGTAGTTGGTAATTGGTAATCGGTAATCGGTAATTGGTAATCGGTAAATCGATAATAATCATAATAAAAACATGCTTTAAGTGTACGATTCTAAAATAATTCAGTCATCAGGTAACATTGTTTTGAACACAACTACAGTAACAGAAGCTGAGGTCACGGGCGTGCGCGTAGGCGGGCGCATGGGCGTGGCAGCGGCGGCGGCGGCGGCAGCGGCATTATAATTATTTATATTACTATAACTAATATTATTACTAATCATGTTGTGGTTGTTGTTGTTGTTGGTGTGTGGTGCTGTGGTTATTGTTGTTGTTGTTGCTGTTGTGTGTGGTATTGTTGCTGGTTGTTGCTGTTGCTGTTGTTGCTGTTGTGGCAGTGCTTGTGTTTGTGTCGTCGTCGTCGTCGACACGGCAGTCCATTGTTGTTGTTGTTGTTGTTGCTGTTGTTGCATTGCTGGGCGCATTGTTAGTGACGTCTGTGTGGCAGTTGCTGTCTCTGTGTCTGTTGCTGTTGCTGTTGCTGCTGCAGCATTGCTCGTCGCCAGCAACACGTCATCCGTCTGCGTGTGTATTGTTGCCGTGCTGGCTGCTGCTGCCGGCAAGTGGCAACAGTTGCCGTTGGGCAGCGCTGATGTCGCTGCTGTTCCTGCTGGCAATTGGTATGGAACATTAGCAACTGCGTCTCACATCGATCACAATTTGTGCTGCTTACCATTCGCCTGACTGTTGCTGTTGCTGTTGTGACTGTTGTTGCTGGTGTTGCTGTTGCTGCGTTGCCGCAACTCCAAGGCCTTTGGCATTGGTTTGGCAGTGATCGATATTGCTGCTGGGCCTGTGGCAGTGTTGCTTGTCAAATTGATAATTCTTCTGGGCAGTTTGTGTTGCTGTTGTTGCTGCTGCTGCATCGCCAGCAACTGTTGCTGCTGCTGCTGCTGCTGCTGCTGTTGTCGTGCTGTTGCTATCTCGCTTAGACTGGCCAATGTCACCGCCGTTTTCAGCACATGCGCTGGCGGTGGCGTTGTTGTTGCCGTCGTCATAGTCGTTGTTGTTGTTGCCGTTGCTCTCGTTGCGCTCGTTGATGATGTTGCTGCTGTTGCTGTTGCTGTTGCTGTTACTGTTACTGTTGATGTGGCAGCTGCCATTGGACGTTGTGACATTAAGGCCGTTTGTAGAATTGATGTATACTGTTGTTGCTGTTGCTGTTGTTGCTGTTGATGTTCAAGTCTTTCGCTCTCTTCTAAGCTGTTGTTGCTGCTTGTGCTGTTGTTGCTTGTTGCCGCTTTCACATTGTTGTTGACTGCATCGATTGCTGTTGGAGTCGCCGAGTTGCGCGCTATTTGATCGGCAGCTGCTGTCAGCGTTGCCAACGTTGCTGCTGCGCCGCTCAACAGCGAATTCTTCAGAATCGATGAAGATGACGACGACGACGACGACGACGACGACGTGGACGTGGACGATGTTGCTGTTGCCGTCGACAGCAATAATGGTTGTTGTCCCGTCTGCTGCTCCGTTGTCCCAATCTCAATCTTTATCTTGGGCAAATCGAGCAGCAACGCAACCTGCGCCTGCGCCTGCAACTGTTGCTGCTGCTGCTGCTGTTGTTGATGCTGTGCCCTCAACCTGCGTCGTGGCGTCAAATGATGTTGTTGCTGCTGTTGTCGTTGCTGCTGCTGCTGTTTGGGGGCTGGCAGTGGCTGGTGGTTGGTGGCTGGCAGCAGGCCGTGCTCAAGCATTTGCTACCTTATGCTCGCCGAGTTGAGCACGAAGGGCACGTAGAACATTTTGCTCTCCAGCAGCAGACTGGCAGCCGCTTGGATCTGCAATCAGATGATTGATTGTAGTGATTGAGTGATTGTGAGTGCACTAGACTATAGATCAATTGCGCATGTGATTAGTTACGTGTTGAATGTGCAATTTGTTGATTGCTTAATTCACTTGAATGATTGATGAGAACTCATCATGTATTAATATGGTTGATCAATTTGAGGAATGGTTGATTGTTACATGATTGATGACAGGTTGCGATTGCAAGATTGAGCAGCAAGTGGCATATGGTTTTATTTACTGAAAGATGGATGAGAATGTCCGAGTGTGCAGGTTGATGATTGGCACAAATTGATTGACAGAAGCGTTGCTTGACTGTGATTGATGCACATATATAATTATAATTGAAAAGTTTATGCATGTAGGTTTGCATAATGGCTTTTTGCTTGGCCGATTGATTTTGGATCGATTGATAGATTGAGCAAGTTTTATTTACTCAAGAGCTGATTACATTCAGGTTGATGATTGCCAAATTGATTGGCAGAAGCGTTGCTTGAGCGTGATTGATGTATATATAAAAATATATATATATATATATATTATTAATTATTATTGATAAGTTTATGTGTGCAGGTTATAATAATCCCTGTTTGCTTGGCCGATTGAAAGATTGAGTAAGTGACATATAATTTGATTTACTCAAAGATTGAAGTGATTGACAATCAAAGAGCTGATATTTATAATATATTTAAATATTATTGAATAGTTTTATGTCAATTGAATTTGGTGCGATTGAAAGATCGAGTAAGTGGCAAATTGTTTCATTGACTCATAGATGGATGTGATTGATAATAAATCAGCTGATTGGTTAATGATTGTTAGAAGCGTTGCTTTAGTGTGATTCATTTATCCTCATCATTTATAATATTTTTAAATATTATTGAATAGTTTTTCTCAATTGATTTGGGCGATTGAAAGATTGACTGGGCAGATGAGTGAATGAAAGATTGAGTGGGGTTTGAAGTCGGAATAAATGAATGATGGATTGCATCACAGCTGACTGTGGTTGACTAAATTAATTAAAGCACCCATTAATGATTGATGTACGCTGGATACATCTGGTTGATCTGATTGCAGTGGCTCACTCACCTCGGGTATGTGCGAGAGCAGCTCGCTGAGTCGCGCCTGGGGATTCTGTGGCGAGGAGCTCTGCAGGTAGGAGCGCAGCACCTGAATGTAACGCTCCTGTATGCTCTCCAGTTCCACTTCTGCTGAAACGAAGAGCAAGAGAGAGAGAGAGAGCGTGTGAGAAAGAGGATAAAGAGAAAGAGAAAGGCGACGCACCTTTATTTAACAGTATGTAGACCTTGAGGCAGACATACTCCTCCATCTTGAGCTTGATGCGACGGAACATGATGGTGATCTGGGTCATCTTGTCGACCATGTGGCCGACGTCGAGCTTCAGCTGCTCCATGGCGATCGGCTGGCCCATGAGGGTGGTGAGGCAGGTCTGCAGGGTGCTCAGATGCGAGTTCACCTCGCTGACAAACTCCGGATCGTCCTTGTGCAGCGTCATCGGCGTCAGTTGCGTCGTCGCCGTCGGCGTCGATGTCGGTGCCGGCGATCCGCCGTGTCGACTGCTGTTGCTATTACTGTTGCCGTGATTGTTGTTGCTGTTGCTGTTGCTGCTGTTGTTGCCGCCGCCGGGACTTGTTGCTGTCGCGGACGTCGCGCCCGCTGACGAGGCGGAGGAGGAGGAGGAGGAGCGTTTGCCGTGCAACGCTTGATACGCGGCCGTCGTCAGGATGAGAATCTCGTGCCACTTGTCGGTGAGCAGCTTGGTGTGGATCTCGACGGGAATCTCCAGGTAGAAGGGCAACTTCTTGGTCCACGACACCAGCTTGTGGACGATGGAGTCGCCAATGTTGCACAGCTTCTCGCTGATCTCGGACTTGTCCTCGAGGAACTCGCTGAAGTGCGGCAGCGTCGCAATGTCCTCCATCGCATCGCAGTCGATCAGCGTCTGGATCATCGAGAGCGCATGCTCGTAAGAGATCTGTCTGTCCTTCGACGAGCTGACCGCCGAGTCGAGACGATGCCGCAGATGGACGATTTCGCTGGGATTCGTCAGCGCAGTCTTCAGTATGGTGCCATTCATCAGATGAGCCGGCAGCGATGCCTGTTGCTGCTGCTGCTGCTGCTGTTGTTGCTGCTGCTGCTGCTGCTGCTGGTGATGGTTATGATGTTGCTGCTGCTGCTGCTGTTGCTGCTGTTGGCTGGCAGTTGGCGGCTGCACGTGATGCGGGGAGGACAACGACAGATGCGGCGACGATTGCTGCTGCTGCTGCTGTTGCTGATGTTGCTGCTGCTGCTGCTGTTGCTGCTGGGCTGGACTGTGCATTGGCGGCGCCTGCAAATGCTCCGCCTTGAGCACGGGACCCAAGAACATTGGCTTGAGATCCCCCGATGCCGCGTGCCCCGCCGCCAGCAGCTTCGATTGCTGGTGCTGATGCTGAGCTGCGGCAACGGCTGCCGCCAACTGTTGCTGCTGCGGCGACAGCAGATGATGTGGCGACAACTGCGATGGATGGCCGTGCCCCGCTGCTGGATGATGATGATGGATGGGCGACAGCAACTGTTGCTGCTGCTGCTGTTGCTGCTGCTGCTGCTGCTGTTGTTGCTGTTGCTGCTGCTGCTGTTGTTGCTGCTGCTGTTGCTGCTTCTGGTTGGTCTTCTTGTGCTTCTTGTACTTGACCTTGTACAGATTGTAGACGGCTCCGCTGTTGCGTCCACCTGGCATGCGATCCTCGCGCACGGCTGACGGGATCAGAAAAGACAGAAGGTGCGAATTAGTTGCGTACACTGGCCCACAAAAGTATTCGCCACACACACACACTCACTACCCGACTGACAAATTGGGTAGACGCAATGCAACTATTGAATTAATTTGTAATTTCATTTAAAGTTTTCTAATTTATTCGTATTCCTCAATAAATTGCAACTACATAAATCGTTTAATTTAAAGTTTACGATTTTTTCCCTATATCTCATTCAATTACAATTCAATCAATAAAATATATAAATATATCTGTTATAATACACATTTTCTGCCATTGAATTGATATGATATGGAAATGGTTTTTCTTTTGTATAAACTGGTATTAGATTAAAATAAAATAAAAAATAATTTCGATTTGTATTATCTATATTTAAATTGAAATTGAATTTGATAATTTGCAGCAATATATGGAATTGGAAATTGGCAATGATTGTTGATTTTAATTATATATTTTCTAGTATTGAATTGACATTAAATTGCAATTGTTTTCTTTATATGATCTGATACTTGAATAAAATAAAATAACTAGTAATAGAAATGGGATTTGTGTTATCAATATTTGAATAATTGAAGAGTAATACAAATTGGATTTGTTTCATTTTTCTAGCATTGAATTCTTATTTAATTATTATTATTGTGAATTATTTTCTTTTTAATTTACTTGAATTTAAATGAAAGGAAATAACGATTAGGAAAGAAGTAACGAGTGGAATAGTTGCATTGTTTTCCTGAGGTGCAATTTAAATTAAATTTGTAAATGAAAAAATTGGGTTTAATTTTCAAGCATTGCGTTGTTTTTTTGAGCTGCAATTTCGTCGAATCTATACTGACCTTGGAGCACCATGCCCTGCTCGATGCACTTCTTAAATCGACAATACTGACAACGGTTGCGCTGTGCTTTGGTTATCTCGCAGGTGCCGTCGGCCACACACGTGTAGACGCGACGGTTCTGCACGGTGCGCTTGAAGAATCCCTTGCAGCTGCAAGAAAGAGTGAGAGTGGGAGTTAGGGGTGTGGACAGGGTGGCTGACGGAGTAGTGCACTTACCCCTCGCACGTGATGATGCCGTAGTGGAGACCCGTCGCCTTGTCCTCGCAGATCATGCAGACCAGCGGCTGGTCGTCCTCGTCCGTGGGCTCGTGCGGCGCCTCCAGCGACCGCCCGCTGCCGCTGGAGTTCGAGTTCGAGTTGGAGTTCGAGCTGCCCCACGGCTGCTGGGCACTCAGGTTGAGGGCCTGCAGCTGGCCCGGCGGCAGCTGCGAGTAGTCGCCGGCCCACAGGCGCTCCATGTTGAGGGCGTGCGGCGTGCGGAACTGATGGGGGCGCGGCCGCATGTCCTGGATGCGCGTCTGGCCCAGCGACAGCAGCAGCTGGGCGGCCTCCTCGTTGTTCTGCGGTACTACCGCAGGGCCCGGCGTGTGCGTCGGCGTTATCGAGCCCGTCGACGGCGACGACGCGGTCTGCAAGCAATGTTGCTGCTGCTGCTGCTGCTGCTGCTGATGTTGCTGTTGCTGCTGCTGTTGCTGCTGCTGTTGTTGTTGCTGGTGTTGTTGCTGTTGCTGGTGCTGTTGCTGCTGCTGCTGTTGCTGCTGCTGCTGCTGGCCGGCGGAGGGCGGCGGCGGCTCGTAGCCCCAGACCATGGTGCGCACGCCGCAGCTCTCGCCCATGATGACGGTGGGCGTGCCGCGGGGCGGCGTCTGCGACGGCGTCTGCGGCGACAGCTGCGACGACGAGGACGACGACGAGGGATGCGGCGAGGGGCAGAGCGGGCCGCCAATCACCTCCGGCTTGACGCCGTTGATGCGCGCATTGCTGAAGCAGACCATCCGCTGGGCGGCCGCCGCGGCAACAGCTGCCGCCGACGGCTGCATCAGGTGCGGCGGCAGGCCCGAGGAGGCTGCTGCTGCTGCTGCCACCGCCACCTGTTGCTGCACCTCGCTCTTCACCCGGAACAGGATGGCGGCGTCGCGACTCGACGGACGCAGCGACTGCAGCGTGGCCGAGTGCATCAGCGACTGTTGCTGCTGCTGCTGTAGATGTTGCTGCTGCTGCTGCTGCTGATGATGTTGCTGCTGCTGCTGCTGCTGTTGTTGCTGCTGCTGCTGTTGCTGGTGTGCATGGTGATGCGGCGAGAGGTGTCGTTGTGTTTGAGCGCCCGTCGTCGTGGTCGGTTCCTTTTTGACGCGTATCAACGCATGCGGCGAGTGTTGCTGCAAGTGCTGTGGCGACTGTTGCTGCTGTTGCTGTTGTTGCTGCTGCTGCTGGCCGAGCAGGTGATGCAGGTTGAACTGCTGCATCGACTGCATCGAGAGCTGCGGCAGCTGCAGCTCCTGCGGCGGACTGTTCTTGCGCAGCGTCAGCGGCTGCGTCAGCTGCTGGTGCAGATGATGCGTCTGCACAATGGCCGACGACGACGACGACGACGTGGACGACGACGACGAGGACGACGGCAACATGCCGTGTCCGTGTCCGTGTCCGTGTCCATGGCCGTGATGGTGTTGGTGTTGGTGTTGGCCATGGCCGACCGACAGATGGCCGGCGTGCGGATGCCCGTAGCCATGGCCGAGGTGATGCGCTGACGCTGCCATCGGCGACGGCGGACTGCCGCGGCTCAAATGCTGCGACGAGCTGATCGACTGTTCCCGTTCCCGTTCCCTTTCCCGTTCCCGTTCCCTTTCTCTGTCTCTGTCGCGGTCGCGCTGCGTGGTCGACGAGGGCGAGGCGGAGGGCGGCGGCTCCGCTTTGATGCGCGACGGCGTCACCAGCACCGTCACGTGTCCCGTCGCCGCCGCCTGTTCCCGCTCCACTTCTCGCTCTCGCTCCCGTTCCCTTTCTCTTTCTCGCTCTCGCTCTCGCTCTCTGGATCGCTCGCGCTGCTCGCGCTCGTGACGCTGCTGCTGCTGCTGGTGCTGCAGATAGACGAGCATCTTGGTGGGCGACGCCTGGATGCGTTCCTCCTTCACGCTGCGTATCACGCTCAGATTGCCGCCAGCATTGTTGCTGCTGCTGCTGTTGCTGCTGCTGCTGCTGTTGATCTTGCCGCTGAGCAACCCGTTGCTGCTGCGCCCCGTTGTCGTCGACGGCTTCTCCTCGAGCGAATCGGGCGAAGCGCGGCTGCTGCCGTTGCTGGAGCTCGAGGCGCCGCCGTTGTTGTGCGGCGGCGTCGGCGCGCCACGCGATCCTGCCGCAGCGCCTGCGGCAACTGTTGCCGCCGTCGCTGTTGCCGCCGTGTCGAGCGCCAATGGCGGCGTCATTGCTGCCGGCGGCGGCGACATCACCGTCGAGGCGGCGGCGGCGCTGATCGCGCTGCTCGATGAATGAATTTCAGTCTGTTGATGCTTTGTGGTTGTGGTTGTTGTTGCAGCCGTTGCTGCTGTGCTTGTGGCAGTTGTCGTTGCTGCCGCTGCTGTTGGGGTTATCGTGATGCTGCTGCTGCTGCACGACGACGTTGGCGTCGTCGCTGCTGTTCCCGCTCCTGCTCCTGCTGCTGCTGCTGCTGCTGCTGCTGATGATGATGCTGCTGATGATGATGATGATGATGATGTGGAGACGGCTGCTGCTGCTGCTGCCGCCGATGTGGATGCTGTTGTTGTCACCGTCACCGTCACCGATGGCAGCGCTGGCAGCGGCAACGCCAGCGACAGCGGCATCGGCAGTGGCAGCGACAGCGGCAGGGGCAGGGGCAGCGGCAACGTTGTTGCCGTGCCGCTGTCGCACAGTTTGGGCGACATCGGCGCCAATAGATCCGGCGACGAGGTGGATGTGTCTGCTATCGATTCACCGTCACTGCTGCATCTCGAATCAATTTTGCGCCGCTTCAGTTTGAGGTCTTGAAAAAGGCTCATTTTATCGAGCTCGCTGTACGGGCCACGGCTCAGTGTCATAATTCCTGCAACGATCACGAAAACAGAACAACAGCAATTACATAAACAAGCGTCACACGCACAGTTCAATTCAATCAAACATTATTGAAACACAAAGCTTTCTTCTTGTGCTCTCGCAAAACAGCAGCCAAAACAAGTGGTACTTGTCCTCAGCAATCATAAGTGATAATATATTTTTAAGCTGCAATTTTTCAAAATTGGTCTTCTAACTATTTTGATTAATGCATTCAAATATGAAACAGGATTAACCAAGTCTCACACCATTGGCGCGTACTTCAACCCATAGTCAGCACGGACACGAACCAGTTGCAGTTGCAGATGGCGCCTATTAGCATTAAAAGGCCGCTAGATGGCGCCCAAAATGTCAGAGAAATTTGTGTTAAAAAAAAGCTTATCGAACTCACGAATGCGATGCAGCTTTTTTACAGTCAGCGGCAGACTGAAATTTCTACAAGAAAAGCTTTTTATGTATTTTCAAGTGTAAATTCTAATCTTGTATTCTATCTACACTATCTAAAAAAAATGTAAATTATAAAAGCAAATAAACTTAATTATTTACAAATATATTTGTGAGATAAGATAATCACATCAACCCCCACGACGTCTGATCGTTGAAACTATCAAAGCTGTCAAGTTCGTAGTTCCACAAATCTAATTTGTAATAGAAAACCCAACAGAATAATTTCTATAAAGTGTGGGTAATTTTTTGTTGGTTCATAAAATATATTTATGAAATTGGGATTAATTGGCATATCGCTTTGTTTCTCAAAATTTAAGAACAAAACACGAATATTTAAGGTAATAACAAATTTGGTTAAAAATATTTTAACAATTCTTCGAGGTCGCCATTACAGACATTCAATTGAAATGCTGCTCAACTTTTGTGTTGTGCAGAAACGTTTGTCGTTTAGCGTTATCTTTATGGTTATCTCGATCTGTCAGGTTCTATCGAGCGGGGAGGTTTCTTGGCTTCTTGTACTTTAAGCGTGGCTGGGGAGATGGCGATAATGCGATTCCCATGGCCATGACTTTGCTGCGACAGTTAGTTATTCGCAGTTAATCGCCTCGCTTTGGGTGTTAACTTGTCAAACTTGATTTGGCGTCTCGAGTTTTCAATTTCGATTCCGATTCCAAGTGTGGGGACTCGGAATTAACATTGTCGAGAGAGACAGACAGAGAGAGAGAGTTGGGAACGGTAGCATCGATGTAACAGATAATTGCTGTTCAAAGTGTTATCGATTGACGGCCGTCAACTGATCGATAACAAGGCAACCAGCGTCAGCGTTTATCTCTTTTTCAGTGAATCACACGCATTATAATCGATCAGTTCGAGTTGTTGGTTTTTTTTGCGCTTTTTCGCTTTGCGGAAGTTTTTTGTTTTTGTTGCTCGCTGTTTTGCTGCTGGTCAAATGGCCAAAACAAAATTTGCATTTACTTCCCCACCAAAAAAACTGGTTGTGTGCTTAGAGTGTGTGCGTGTGTGTGTGTGTGTGCTGGGGCATGCCGGCTAATTAGCTGCTCGCTGATCAGTCGCTTGTCGCATCAACTCTGCTCGAAATGGGTCAAAACGAGGCGACAAACGACGCTTCAAGTGGAGCCCCCTCGAGGGGCAGGGGGGCAGGGGAATGTGGCACGCTATCAGCAGTCGAGTTGCGTCCAGATAAGCGAGCGCATGTGTTGCAAGCTGTTGCAAGGCAGATGGAGCTGAACTTTCGATCGCCAGCTGAAAGCAGAATAAATAAATTCTAGCTCTCTCTCGCTCACTCGCACTCAATTAACGACGCTCTTTAGTCGTGCTGCGTTGGCCCAAATCCCTCTCTCTCTCACTCTCTCGCTCGCTCGCTCTCTTGCTCCCACATTGTTGCTGTTGTGTGTGTGTATCTATCTAATGTTGTCGCTACGCATGCCACGATCAGCAGCAACAACAGCAATCGACGCCGCCGCCGACAATGTCGCGTTTGTGTGTGTATTTTTAAAATTTGACCTATTTTCATTATCAAGCGCAAGATTATTCTAAACAATAAAAACTCAATGCGTGTGTGTTGCGTATATATCTGTGCTTGTATCTGTATCTGTTGCTGTTGCTGTCGCTGTTGCTGTTGTTGGCGCGTGGTAGCAGCAACACCCACACACACACACACACACACACAGACGGACAGCTGTTGCTTGCACACGCACCTGCGACGCGTAAGCGAGAACACAAATAAAGCTGCCCAATTGCTGCTAAAGTTTCGTTGCTGCAAACTGTCTCCTCGCCTCCCCTTACTCCTCTCGTCGCTCTTCTCGCCTTCGCTGCCACTGCAACTGCAACTGCTCGAACAATGAACAAAACTCTCGGAATAAAGCCTATTGAAAATAAGTTATGCAACCTCAGGATTAATGCAGAATTTCTGTATGTCATTTTGAACTAAACTAGCTCCGATAACTTTATTATCAATCGTTATCTCTAAGAAATCTGTCATTTGCCCTTTTATTGTTTTTCCCTTATTTTTCTTACTTGTTTTCCTAAACGTTTATTTGCTCTCTTTTGTAATATTAATTCACTTGTCTAATTTCTATTACTTCCATTTACTCTTATTTTATAATATCAAATCACTTGTCAAATTTCAATTACTTCTATTTACTCTGATTTTGTAATGTTATTTAATTTCTCAAATTTTCAAATAAACTGAAGAAAATGTGGGTTTATTTTTAAGATGACAACAAATCAATTTTTCAGATTGAAGTTATCGTTTCAAAAACATCTTCGCGTCAGTTATGATAAATTTGTACTAGTTTATAAAGCGATAATCCTTTAGATAGCATAGATTGTAAATGCAAGCTAAAAAATCCATATAAATTAACGTTATCGATATTAGATTGGCATTAATTGTAGATACAATGAATGTATCTACATATATTATATATATATATATATATTATAGGTGCAGTTTTTGGAGGTTCAAGCTTGTGGGTTAGTAAAGATTTGTTGTTTGTCAAATTGTTGGTAAATTTGGGAATTTCGCACAAAATTTACCTATGGATGTCATAATTTTGTTGTTGCCGATTGGATTGCAAAAGAATGCGTAAGAATTTTGTATGCCGATTGGGAAATTGTTTGTTGTTCTTTAGTGATCGATTTCGATGTCGAATTCGAATTCGAATTTCAGATTTTTAATTGGGGTTTGGTAATTTGTTGCAGTTGTTGTTGTTGTTGTTATACTTGTTGCAATTTTGTTTGTTTTGGTTGCTGCTGTGTTTGTATTTGTTGCTGTTGTAGTTGTTGTTGTTGTTGTTGTTCTTGTTGTTCTGGGTATAGAGGTTGAGGTTGAGGTAAGCATTTAGGATCTGTAAGAGGTGCATGCCGCACTGCTTGCCACATGGTGCGGCACAGCCTGCCACAAACGACAAATTGAATAAATTTATATATTTTTTGTAAATTTTGTTTTTTGCCAATTTTGTTTTTTTTTTTCAATCAATTTTTGCGCGCGTTTCATTTGTCACTTGTTGTTGTTTATTTTTCAAGGGGGGGGTTGCATGTGTGTGTGTGTGTGTGTGTGTGCGGAGGGGGCGTGGCAGGGGCGGGGGGGTTTGGTGTTTGATTATGATACGATAGTTATGAAATATGAAGAAACAGAACGAAACAAAATACTAACGGCAAATGGGCGGCATACGAGATTTTTTCTTATAATAATTATTGTAGTTGTTGTAATGAATGTTGTTGTTGTTGTTGCTGTTGTTGTTGTTGTTGCTGCTGTTGCTGTTGTTGTTGTTGTTGCTGCTGCTGTTGTTGTTGTGGGAATTGCACTTGCTGCACTTTTGAGCGCAAGCATTTTGCGCTGTCGCCGCCTTCGTTGCCGCCGTGCAAGCAGCAACAGTTGCTGCTGCGCCCTTCGCCAGCAACTCGTGCTCCGCCTGCTGCTGCTGCTGCTGCTGTTCGCCTGTTGAGCAGGATATTGCTGTTGCAGTTGCCGTTGCCCCAGCGGCAGCAGCAGCAACATCAT
This sequence comes from Drosophila ustulata, assembly GCA_035047365.1. Taxonomy (NCBI): domain Eukaryota; kingdom Metazoa; phylum Arthropoda; class Insecta; order Diptera; family Drosophilidae; genus Drosophila; species Drosophila ustulata. The sequence goes on from JAWNPT010000080.1 coordinate 12,968,777, forward strand.
TGCAATGCTCGTTATCGCGATCGCGATCGTGATCGTTATCGTTAGCGTTAGCGTTTGCATTGCCTTTATCGCCTTGATGCTGATGCTGATAATGATGATGATGGTAATGATGATGCTGATGCTGATGATGATGATGATTATCATTCATAAATTGTTCTTGTTCATTGTTATTTCCGCTTTGGAAACCGGAATCGCAGCCAAAACTCAACGCGTCGTCCGCCTCAGCATCGACATCGCCGTCGACTTCGGCGTCGCCGTCAGCGTCGGCGTCGACCGCGGCCGCGGCAGCGACGCCAGCAACGTTGCTGCTGTTGTTGTTGTTGCTGTTGTTGAGCGGCAGGTTGCCATTGCTGTTGTTGTTGTTGCTGCTGCTGCTGCATTTCTTGAGCAACGTTTTGTTCAGCGGCGTCTTGATGATTGTTAACTTGCTGTTGCTGCTGCTGCTGCTCGCGTCCTTGGCTGCAACATTGTTGTCGCTGTCGCTGTTCAGCTGCTCATCGTCATCGATGCTGCTGCTGCGACTGATATTGTTGTTGTTGTTGTTGCTGTTGCTGTGGTGACCGTTGATGCCGCGCTGCAACTGCAACGTCTCCTCGTGCAACGAGTGCTGACCGTTCTGCTTGGCCTCGACACTGGACTTGGTCGCTGCCGCTGCAGTTGCTGCCGTTGCCGCCGTTGCTGCTGCAGTGGCTGTTGCTGCTGCTGCTGCATCCACCGCCAACACAGCAGCAGCAGCAGCAGCAGTTGCCGCCGTCTCCAGGTTCGCATTCATCCTCGTTGCAGTCGCAATTGCTGCCGTTGCTGTTGCAGTTGTTGCTCGTTAGGTGGGCGCCATTGCAGAGGCTGCTGGCAAACGTTGGCGCCAATTATTGCGACGCATGCTGGCAGCACATTGGAAGACAATTCAAGTAAGTTGTGTTATCGATCGATTGGTGTTTATCGATAACACACAAACACAGACACACACACACACACACACACACACACACACACACACACAGGAACAACAGTCGAGAGAGGACACAACAACAGTTTGTAACAGAAAAAAAATAAACAAAAGCAAAACTAAAGAAAAAGCAAAAAAAGAGATAATGAAATGATTTTGGCACACACACACACACACACACACATACACACACGCACACTGCATATCCTTTTATCTCGCTCACTTTGAACATGAAATGCACTGAATGTGTGTGAGATGAATGCGCACTTTTTGCTCTCTCGCCGCCAAGCGGTTACGGTATGTGCGTGAGAGGGACGGAGGGATGTGGGGAGGGGGAGAATAGGACAGACGGCAATTTAGATCACTTGCATTGCTGGCTGCGCAAATCGATTAACCGTTTTAGCACTTTCGGGACAGCCAGCAATTAGATCAGAACTTTTGGGCACGCACACACACACACAGGCAATGAGAGCGCTTTTTGTTGTTGGTTTTCGATACTTTCATGATGATTGATTTGTATGATTGTTTGTTTGTTTGTGTGTTTCTTGTATTATGTATTTCTTGTAATTTGCATGTAAGTATTTTTCGACCGTTAGCCAAACTCGAATTCGAATCATTCGTTTTACCGTTATGAAAAGGGTTTCGCAGCCGCAGCAGAAAGCACTCGATTTGTTGTTATTTTAGTTTGTTTGTTGGTTTGTTGGTTTTCGACTCGTCGACGACAACGACAATTAAATGCAATGCAATTGAGCAACCAAAAACAAAAAAAAAAACAATACGATATTCACAACAAAAAAAATAAAATCCAAAACACAACACAACAAATAGTGCAAGTTGTGTGTTTATCGTTTATCGCTTATCGTTCATCATTTATCGTTTATCGTTGTTGTCGCTTCCGTATAACAACAGCGGACAACGACGACGTCGCTTTCGCGCCGTGTGTTGTTGTTGTTGCTGTTGGTTTTGCTGGTTGCCGTTGTCGCTTTTGGGGTTTGTTGTTTTGTTTTGTTTTGTTGTGTTGTTTTGTTTGATGCTGCCTGCCTGCTGCTGCTGCTGCTGCTCCGCGGCCAACGTGCGTACATTCGAACGAAATAAAGTGAAATGAAAGGAGTAAGCGAGCGAAAGAAAGCAAGCAGCAGCCACAAACAGTCTCAGCCAGCGACGTCTGCGCTGACTGCGCTGCCACCGCCGTCGCTGCTGCTGCTCGAAACTAGCGCGCAACTCTATACAAACTATTTAAAAAAGCGTCGCTGTCGCTGTCGGTGCCGCTGCCGAAAGCACAAAAGCCAACGATCGGCGGCAGCAACATTAGACGGCGAACGTCGACGTCGCCGTCGCCGCCGTCGACGCCGTCGCTGACGACTGCAAACGAAAATGAAAACCAATAGACAAAAAGTAAAAAAGCACACACACACACACACAGACACAAATGAGCATGCATAGCGAAGTCATAGACGACGTCATAGTTATGCTCGGCTCGGCATTCGTTCGGCTCGCCGTTCGTTCGTTCGGCTGCATTAGATAAATAGAGAGCACGAAGAACGAACGAGCACCAGCAGCAGCGTTGGTGCGAGACAAAGACAGGGCACAAGCATGAGAGTGGGAGAGCAACTTCTATATGCAAAGCATGGGAATGCATGTTATGTGTGTGTGTGTGTGTGTGTGTGTGGTGCAGTCGCCCTCCCCCAGGAATAACTCCATGTGTGCGTGGCGTCTGGCGACAGTTTCCACCCCCCTCGCACCCATTATGCTACTGCTGCATGTGTGTCTGTGTGAGTGTGTGTGTGTGTGTGGACGTTGACCGGCTGCTGCTTGACAGTGGGTCGCATTAGTTACATTAACAGGCAGCGAGACAGGAAAAGCTTTTGCTTCCACACCGACTTCGTGCGTGTTCGTGATGGGGTTCGGGAATCCTCGTCAACTTACGTCAACAGGCGAGAAAGAGAGCGGCCGCGGAAGATTGCAGGCTGCGCTTATGCAAAGGTTCAATGAAATGTGAGACATAAAACTGTGCCAGCAGCGACGTCGACGCCGACTGCGCAACGAAAAGCTTTTCAGCAGCAACATTAGAGAGTGCAAGAGAGTGACTGTGTGTGTGTGAGTGAGAGTGACTACGTGTGTTTGTGTGTGTGTTTGTGTGTGTGTGTGTGTGTGTGTGTGTGAATGCAGCGGCAAATGCTGCAAATGCTTCCTGGCTCTCAGTTGCAGATCCCGTCGCTTGATCACTGGGTGACACACACATACACACACATTCCTATGTATGTATGTGTGTGTGACAGTGAGTAAAAGGTAAAAGTTAATTTGGAAGCAAAAAAAGATTGCGCAACTGCGCAAGTGGAGCGCAACGGCAAACGGCAAACGTCAAGAAGCAGAAATGTCATGACGAGTGGGCGTCGAGGGGAGGGGGGGAGGTGAAGGGGAGTGGGGGAGAAAATAATAAATAAATATATGTATTTGTATTTGTTGCTTTTGCTACACATTTTATTACATTTATTTGACACGTCTCTTAACAACTTCAGCACTCGCTTTCCGCCCCCTTCTTGGCTTCTTGGCTCGTTCGTTCGTTGACCATTGTATCGAGCACTTTCGATTTCGAATACATTGCACGCTGTTAGCAGCAACCACAGCAACAGCAACAACAACAGCAACAACAGCACCAGCAATAACGACAATGCCAGCAACAACATCAAATTCAATATGTAATTGTTTGGCGCACATTTCATTTCCTTATTGCTCACTGACATTTCGCTTTACACACACACACACACACACACACACACACACACACACACACACACACACATGCAGAGCAGGCGAGAAAGCTCGACTATCAGATTCGCATTAACCATTTTGCAGTGTGACTTTGTTTCAAATAATTTGATTATTTATGATTACTATTATTATTTAATTATTTTCATTATTATTATTATTAATTAATTTATTTTGTTTATCATTAATATTTTTTGTTGTATTTTTGTTATTATTATTAACATGTATTTTATTATTTTTATTAATAGTATTATAATTATTATAAGTAATATTATTATTTCTAGTATTATTATTATTATTTTTTTTTTTATTACTATTCATTTTTCTATTCTATTTCCATTGTTTTGTGGTAATATCAATTTCTAATTGCGCCTGCTTGGCACTACTTTTTAATACCCTCGCCTTGCTTTTGGCTACTTGGTATCGAAATGGCTTACGACTTTATAATGAGCAAGTAACAGAAACAGCAACGCGACAACAACAACAATAAATGCGAGCAAAAGCAAAAGCAAAACGTGTCAAGTCAGCTGTGTATTGCATTTACTGTTGTTTTTGCTATTGCCGATATTGTAACTTGTAACGCAGGAAGCTTAAAGCCGCCTAAGCTTGTCTTTTGCTTTGGCGCGCACACACACACACACACACACACACACACACAATCACACAGTCACGCATTCGCTCTTTTCGTCTTCGCTCTCTTTTGCTTGAGCTTGCTGTTGTTGTTGTTGTTGTTGTTGTTGTTGCTGTTGTTGTCTGGCACATTGGCGCAAGTGAAAGTTTGCGTTGGGTTCTTTCCTTGTCCATGACACGGATCGCAGCGAGCGACGGCGATAGCGAGAGTGCGAGCGAGAGGCAGCGGTGGCAAGCTCGCATGCGCGCATGCTGGACGACTGGGCGACTGAGCGAGACAGCATGCGGAAATATGCAATTGCCGAGAGTGTAACTGTGACTTCAAAGAGAGCGCGGCGCGAAGAGAGCAAGCTTTACATGGTCTCTACGTTTCGTTGTTGTTGTGGCTGTTGTTGTTGTTGTTGTTGGCAGTCTACACTATTACAAATACAAATGCTACTCACCGGACCACAGCGCCGGGCCAGGCATAATTGTAGGCGTCTCTGTCTCTGTCGCTGTCTCTGTTACTCTATTGTTGTTGTTGTTGTTGTTCTCGTTCTTTTGCTTTTGCTTTTGGGGATAACGGAGATCCTTTTTTTGCTTGTTTGTTTAGCTTTTCAGTTGCACCAAACTTTGCACTTCACTCGAACAAAAACAAATAAATCAGTTACTGTTGTTAACAATTTGTTGTGTTTAATTTTTGGCGTTTATTTTGTTTGTTGTTGGTGTAACGCGTACCGCGCGCTGACTGCGTTCGAGCCACAAGCGAACTGAAGTCAGTTTAATGCTCTGCCGCCGTTGCCGTCTGTCGTCTGCACTCTGCTGCCAGCGTCAACGCTCTGGCGTCGGCTGCGCAGTCAGCAGCGAGCAGCAAGCAGCAAAGCAAAAGCGTTTTCAGCATATGCGAAAATGCAGTTGTTGCTGTTGCTGCTGTTGTTGCTGTCGATGTTGCTCAAGTTGTTTACGCTCTTTTATTTATTTTTTTTTTCTATTTTTTATTTACTGATTTTTCATAATAAAATAGTAGTTGTAGCTGAATTGTTTTCGGGTTCTGCCGCGAGATTTGTGGCATGCGGCCTGCTGACCGACCGACCAAACGAACGAGCGAACGAGCGAGCGAGCGACCAGCGTTGTTGCAACGGCGGTCTGGCGGATATAACGGAAATGTGCAACTGGCAGCGGCAGCGAAATTGTCAAACGCTTGCAGCGACAGCGACAGCGAACGAAACAGAAACCGAATCAAGAAACTGAGACCGAAAAAAAAACCAAAGCGGAGAGCCGACGTCGAGCAGAGCAGAGCAGAGCAGAGCAGAGCGGCGCAGTGCAGCGCAGAACCCGAGCAGCGACAACAACAACAAAATGTGTGGGTTTTTTTTTTTTTTTTGTATTTTGTTGCTTAGCTGCTGTTGCAATTTTTTGCTAACTGCCATTTGCTCTTGGCTTCTAACGGCGACGTCAAGTGCACTCTCTCTCTCGCTGTCTGCGTCTGTTTTGCTCTCCGAGTCTGCAATGTTCTCTCTGCTGCTTGCATCATAGGCAAAGCTTTGCGGCTGCCATCATCCTTCTCTCTCGCTCTGCCGCTCTCCCGCTCTCTTTGACCCCAGCACTTGTCAACTGTGTGTGTGTGTGTGTTTTCTTGTGCAGCGCTGTTGCTTAATCAAAATGTTGCATGCAACGTCGCTGCCTGCGTCCTTCGTCCCTGCGTTCGCCTGTTTTTGGGGCCGCGGCGAGTCAACCAACTTTGGAAGGTCATGTGGACTTAGTGCAGCCGAAATATCCTTGGATGATATTGGAATTGCACGCACACAAGTGCAAATATGTGTGTGTGTGTGTGTGTGTGTGTGTGTGTGTGTGTGTATGCTTCTATGCTTGCCTAGAAGTCGCCAAGGGAGCTGAGCCAATGCCTCGTTGTTTGTGCCACCTCTTTGTTGTCATAGATACACACACACACACACACACACATACAGTCAGACAGTGTGGCATGCATGCATTATACATGCAACGTGACCAACTACCGAAAATTGCTCACTTAACGGAAACTTCGAGCAACATTTGCATTAACTAGCATAGCTTCAACTTGCATAAATGTTGGCCTATATAATTACATACATACATATGTACATATATCTGTATATATCCTTATTGCAACTTTAGGTTATTTGAACTCATTGTTGGGCTTTCATACATTTTAGTACTAATTTTGATTTGAGTATTATATTAAACAATACGAGCATTTTCTACAATCTGATTGAAACTGATATTTCTTGAAACTGATTTCAATATTACATTTGTAATTTATGAGTTTATGTCCTTTCAGATGTTTTTGTTCTACAATCTGAATGTTGGGGACTCTTTGAAACTGATATTTCCATCGCATTTAATATTAAATTAACTTTTAATATTATATTTTTAATCTATAAGTGCACAAATTTGTAATGTATAACATCTTCTGTTCTATGCCCGTCAAAAATCTCTTTTTTTCCATTAATTTTAATTTTCAATACTAATTGTAATTTATGAGTAAGTAAATAATACGATAACTTATTCTGTTTATGTCGTTCTACAATCTAATTGTCCTTCAAATATCTAACTGATATTTCCATAGATCATTTTTTGCTTACTTTCTATTTTATTATTTATTTCCCTAATTTCCATTTTATTTCTTTAAGTCATTACCTAACTGATATTTTATAAATATATGTATATATAAATATGTTTATTTTCTAGTATAATATTGAAGTTGATTCAAATTGTTTTGCTTTTGAAATGTTGTTTACTAACGATTTAATTTTAATTTAATAATGATAACAATTTGTTGACCCATTTTTTTAATGACTTTTATAGAATATAAATTTTATATTTATGTAGTTTGTTGTAAATACTCAGAATTGATTTCGTATTTCAGGTGGATTAAATATATCGCACAAGAAGAGAACAAGTGATGTTATCAAATCGGTTGACTCATTAGATCCAAGAATTAACATAAAATGCACATACGAGAACGAGTGTGAGTGCGAGTGTGAGTGTGAGTACTCTATAAAATGCACACAAGTTGCAGTTGCACTCTAATTGCCAGTCATGAGGTTCAACAACTTTCACACAAAAATCCTTGAACGCCATTTGCATAAAAACCCCAACAGCCAACAGCTGAACAACAACAACAACGACTACAACAACATTTACAATAGGCTGGCAGAATAACAACAACAGCAGCAGCGAGAGCATTAGCAACAAGATTACGTATACGCCACCGTTGCGACAGACGTCGTCGGGGTAGTTGGGCCAGTTGGGCAGACAACGTCGTCGACTGACGCCGAGAGGGAGGGGGAGGGGGCGGGGCTGCTTTGTAGAATGTGGTAGAAGAAATACGAAAAAACAACAAGAGGCGAGAGCTGACTTAACGGCACTTTTGTTGCTGTTGCTGTTGCTGTTGTTTTTCTCGCTCGGCCAAAATTCGATCAAATTGGCGTTTTGGTTTTTGCGGCTCGCAACACAAATGTCAAGTGGAAAAGCGAACAAACGCGAATTCGAGTTCGAGTTCGAATTCGGAATTCGCCAATCGCCAATCGCAAGTTCGAATTAAAGTCAACGACAGCGAGTGTGAGAGAAGCCCATGACTGTGAGCGAGGTGTGCGAGTTTCATAGTAAAGTGCAAAATGCTGACACTTAATTGTTGTTGTTGTTATTATTGTTTTGTGAGCCAGTCGCGTAATGTTTCTGGGTCATAGATATTTGTACATACGATAGAGTTTAGCAGCAGTAGGCTCCACACATGCATGGAGCATGGAGAGACCTGCATCAATCTATAGGCAGCATATCTATAAATTACACTCAGTCCACTTTCAAGTTGGCCCAAATTTGCTAGTAGCGGTAAAGACCGCTACCTCCTCAACATTTCGGGGCGGCCTGCCTATCAGTTAGTTGTGATATCTCCAATTATCCAATATCCGATACATTTTTACTTTCAAAAGCAACAGAAAATGCAGTTTATTTTGTGTTTGTCAGAAGGTGCCTGGGTACTACCGACCTTCTGGCTTACAACACGTTACATAATCACATATATTCGCAACATATTGAAAAGACATTATTATTGCTATGATAAAATGCGTAAAAATGCAAGTATTTAAAGTAGAGTGCTGCTGCTACTACCGGACTATTGAAATGGCTGCTCAGCACTGTAACATATTAAAAAATTACTAATTATGTTTTTATGAATACACATGAGAGATAGGATAACCAAATTATTAAAATTCATAAAATTGCAAGTACTTATTTCAGAGGGTAGCAGCTACTACCGGCCTACTCCTATACAACAATCAAGAGCTGGTGCAGCAAATATATTATATATATGTATATATTGTTGTACTTATAGATCAGATTCTGGTACTCACCTTATAAAACGAAAGTCCAACGCTGCAAAAGAAATGCCTGCGTCATTCCCTCTAAGAACTGCAAGTAAAGTAAGCAGAAGAAGCATTCGAGATTAGCATAAAACAGTTAAACGATGTTGATGGGTTGCCAGCACGGTGAGTGAGGTTATGGTGAGGTTATTCAATGCACATATATCTACCATATAGCATATAGTGTGAGTCTGCTGAGAATGGGGTACAAAAATATTTCATATCGAATTTGGGTGACCATTTGACTTGACTTGTTCCATATTCTTATCTCCGATTTCTTACGAGCGAGACAGGGAGTGAGAGAGAGAGAGAGAGTGGGAGAGAGATAGAGGAAGGGAACTTTTCAGGTGGTGGCAGCAACTATCAAGTTTCCACCCGGTGCCGTGTTGCTTTGCTGGCTTTGCTGCGCTTTTCTAAATTCGAATTCGAATGCTCGTTTGGCCTTTTTTTTTTTTTTGTTTCGTTTTCGGTTCTTTCATTTTTAGGTCAATTTTGACAGTTGCGTCGACAGTCGGACACTAAATGACAGCAGCAACAACAGCAACAACAGCAACAGCAGCGACGGCAATATGAAATCCATAAAGACTAAGATCGATTCGCCCTCTCGACAAGCAGCAGCAGCAACATAATCATCATCTTCTCATCTCATCAGCATTGACAGGCGACGGGCGCTGGGCCAAGAACTTGAAATTGTGTGTGTTCTTCACGTTCGTCTCTCTCTCTCTCTCTCTCTGTCTAACTGTGTGTGTCAGTGTGTGTTTGTGTGTGTGGGTGGATGTGCAACTGGCAGCTGCTGCTGCTGGGGCAGCGGCAACAAGGTGTAGCGTCGACTTACTTTGACTTATCTGCAAGCGCATGGGGAAAAAAACACTTCAACTGTGCGTTAGAGACACTGCACGAAAAGAACACCAAAAATATGCCATACCACATACAAATACCCTGTGATTTTTACTTCAACGTCAAAAATATGTCTTGTCACAAAAAAAAACCCTGTGATTTTTACTTCAATTACACGTTTGACACATAGCACAAAAATAATACAAAATATGCACTATTACAAAAAATACCCTGTAATTTTTAAATTCACTTAGCACTGGCAAAACGTGCAAACATTGAGTGCAAAAATCAAAGCAACTAAAACTTTTATTTTTGTTCAACTTCAACAGCATTTTGAATATTTTAAAAAACTTATTTATAAATAATAATTTCAATAATTTTCAACTTTAACCAAGTGAAACATCGTTTGGTTGTTGTCTTCAAATTTCAATTTATCATTCCAACATTTATTTAATTTTTATTCAATTTTAAGCAAATTTTGTAAATGTCCAAATAAATTTATATTTATTTTGAAATTTGTATTAATTAAGGAAATTTTGAAAAAAAGGCGAATTAAACAAAAATGAACGAATTAAAATGAATGCAAGTGAAGTGGAATTTAATTTTATCATTCTAAAATTTATTTATATTTGTTTTAACTTTCCAAAAAAATATACAAAATAGAAGCAATAAATTAATCAAAATTTCAATTTATTATTTGAAGTTACTATAGATCAGTGTAGAATTTATTTATATTCGTTTTAACTTTAAAACAATATAAATATCAAAAATAGGCGCATAAATGATTAAAAATTCATTCAATTTAAAACATTTGTAACTTAGTTATGTTTTTGTGCTTAAATTTCAATTTCAAAAATATGGCCAGTAAATTTCCCTTAACAAATACTATTTAAAATAATAATAATTGATTTAAATTATTCGGATACTAAACCGAACAAAATTATGTTTCAGCATTTTTAAATTAAATCAATTATTTCTATGATTGGTTTATGAATTAAGCATTAAAGAAAATGGAAAGAAAGCAGTTTGAAGATCGATCGAAAGATAAATCTACAATCTTTAGGATGTTATGTCGGCTGATCTTGAGGAGAATTTCTTGCAGTGCAAAGCAGATGTGAATAGGGCGCGTTATTTATGTTTGCTAGTGACCTATATCCCACACATAGCGACAGCTTCGAGTGAGAGGGAGAGAGGGAGGAGGGAGGGAGGGAGAGGGCAACAATGGGTGGCACTAATTACCAAAGGTACACGCTGAGCAATATTGTAGAACGATCGCCTCGTTTATTTCATTTCGTTGTATTTCTCTTGTGCGCTCTATGGAAATGTTTCTCGCGTCGTTATCGCAGTGCGTCTGTGTGTGTGTGCGTGTGTGTGTGTGTGTGTGTGTGTGTGTGTGTGTGTGTGTGTGTGTGTGTGTGTGTGTGTGTGTGGGGCACCTTCAACACATCCCTGGACGCGTATCAAGTTGAAGGTTTATTTTTGTTTACAATCATTGGCGAGCAACAACAAGAGCGTCAGCTACCCCAACATAGAGACTGTCCCCCCACCTCCCCCTCTCTGCCACACCCACCACCGCCACCCCCCCCCTCTGTGCTGTGCTGACGCCCACACATCCAACAAGTAGGTCGCCATCGTCATCCGCAGCAGCAGCGTTTCGAAATAGAGAGAGAGAGAGAGAGCGAGAGCGAGAGGGAAACATGAAATATATGTTTTTTGTTGTTGTTTTTTGACGAGTGCTTTTTTATCTTATCGGCCGTCATCGAGAGTCGAAATTCTTGCTTTCGCCGTCTCTTTCTCGCTTTCCTTCCAAACGTTCTAAACAGTTGTTGGCTCTCTTTTGATGTGTATTTGTTCATATTCTTCGCACCCGGCAAACAAACAAATGCCGAAAGTCGCCGTCGCGCCGACTGCCACACGCCCTTCCCTTCCCTTCCCTTCCCAGCCCTGCCTTGCCACATGGGGCACGACGATCGGCACTCAAATGCCCGACTGTAGGGCACCGAGACCAAAAACCCGACATCAAATACATAATTTTTTCCCAAAGATAAAAACAAAAAACCGAAAAAAACGAAAAGCAAAAAAACGAAAGAAAGAAGAGAATATAAGAAGAAACCATTGGAAATCTGGGTCAAACTATTTTACGTACGGAATATATTCCGCTGTCTATCTCCTCTCTCTTCTCTCCTCTTCCCCTCCTCTTCCCTTGCTGTTTCGTATTTGCTTTTGCTTTCTTTTGGGCAGCGGCAACAAGAACAACAAACAAAGCGAATCGGCAAACAAACATAACATATGATCTAACTACAGCTCCTTTGTTGTAGTACTCTTCGAATATTTACCCACTCACTGACTCACTGACTGACTGACTGACTGACTGATTGACTGATTGACTGTCTGCTTGGCATTTATCGAGTGTCACAGTTGGCCCACAAAACGGCAAACGTTGACACGATAATGGGAATAACATTCTGAAACTAATTCGACGTAATTCCCACTTCAAAGTGCTCCGGATAATGGCGGGTTTTCCGTGCCCCAACTTGCTTTCAAATTCCAATTCTTCAGCCATAATTCTAGATCAGCAAGTTAAGTTATATGGTAATATAATTATATCGAAATAAATTGATTTTTTTGTTTGTTTTTCATGTAATAATATATGTAATAATATAATTATATCGAAGAATATAACTCTTCGAAATATAAAATTAATGTCCAATTTAGTAATTTAATTATTTCGCAAGAAATTGATTTAATTATATTAGTTTTTTATTTATTTTCCATGTACTATTTGAATAATCAGCAAACTATCAATTTAATTTCTTCGATATCTAAAATTAGAATCAAATTTCACTAACATAATTATTTTATAAATAAACAGATTTAATAAAATGACTTTTGTATTTATTGTATTCTTTGAAATCTAAAATTAGAGTCAAATTTAGTAATATAATAATTTCGAATGAGATTGATTTAATAATGAGACTTTTTTATTTATTTTCCATATAATAATCAGCAAATGTCTCTCAACTATAAATTTATTAAGCTATATAGTTACATATATATAGTAGTTAAATTAGTTTTATCTTTATAAATTGATAATGCAACTTTTTTTATTAATTTTTTTTGCACTTGCAAATTCATTTTAATAATCTATTTATAATATTTTAATAATCAGCAAATGTATCGCAATCAAATCTTTGAAATGTTTTATTAATCTAAAATTTTGTTTAATTATTTTATCTGTTTTTCAATAACAATTCCAGCTGTCATAGAAATGTATTTTTGTAATTTCTATTTATTTTGCGTTATTCTCAACTTGGCATTAACTAAAGTCTTCAGGCTGTTGATTCAAATTATTATTTGAGCCTCTATCTATTTATTGTTAATGGTTCCCCAGAGAGCAGTCCAAGTCAGCGATATGTAAATAATTTATATGCTTTTGGTTTATTTACGAGCATACCAAAAGCATTTTGTATGATGAGAAAAGAAAAATAGAGTTCGATTTGATTTGATTTTTTAATAATTTAAAACTTCATTTAATTTAATTTAATTTATTGCATATGTTTTTCTGTCAATATAGCAAAATGAATTAAAGCTTCGCATTTCATTGAGAGCATTAAAATTGATTAGAATTTAAATAATGTGAATTATATTAGTTTCTTAAAAACATATATGGAAAAGAAATGAATCTAATTTGTACAAAATAATGCGGAACAATTTTGGAATATTCACTGCAGATCAATTGCATTTTATGTAGCATTATGATGCAGTTTCTGTTCTGAAAACAACTGTAAAAAAGTGCGATATTCTAGAGTCTAGACACAACAACAACAACAACAGTTGCTGGTAATCGTCGATAATTTACGATCATGATCGGTTATATGATCATAAAGACGATGACAACGTCGCGTATGCGCAATCTTGCTGTGCTTGCAACTCACTCAAGGATAACTGCCTCGAGACTGCGATCGTCGATCGTCGATCGTTGATCGTCGGTTGTCGATCGTCGGTTGTCGGTTGTTGTAGGTGCTGTGACGTTATGTGATATATGCGCAAAGAATGCGCCATAAAAGCGAATCGGAATGAGAGAGAAAAATGTGCAGCAATTGAATGTCGACGATCGTCGGCGATCGTTGCGAGAGTCGAGAGGAGGGCGGTGATAATGCGGTGGTGGTGGTGGTGGTGGTGACGCTGTGTTGTTGGCTGTGAGCTGTGCGCTGTGGCCCAGACTAATGCATATGCAATTAACGGTATTTTATGCTAATTTCAACATTGAACTTAACATCGAATCGTAAAACGCAGACGCCGGACGTTCTAAAAGACGCAGACACTCTGATCTCAGCTTAGAACAAGTTCTCGTTCTCGTTCTCGGTCTCGGTCTCATTCACGTTCACGTTCACGCTACTGGGAAATTGATATTTATGGAAAGAATGCCGCACAAACGCGGCTTGGCATCTGTCACTCAACTCAACAACAACATTGGGACAGCAATTCTTTTCCCCTTTGATAAGAACAACATCTGATGCATCTTATATTTTAAACTAATTTTGAATCAAATTTTAATTGATCTTAACCCTGATCCTTACTCCTTCCCTTTGATATGATTAATTAATTAATTACATTTAAATGCATTTCTTATTATTTTCGAGATCAACTCTGAATTTTCAATCAACAATGGAATAGCAATCTGATCAATCTAATATTTGCAACTAATTTTGAATCGAATTTAATTCGTTGCTAAGAATAACATATTTTTAGTAATGTTCAAATTATCAATCTAATATCTAAAACGAATTTTTTATCAAATTGAAACTCATCTTAACTCTGATTTTTCAATTAACAATTTGACAGCAAAACTTTTCCTCAACTGCGAAGATTAATGTCATTTCAATTATTGAGGATTACAATTCAATTGTAATCATAGTGATCATAATGGAACCATTCGATTTATGGGAAATGTCAGTTCAGTTAAAATAATAAATTAATTTTGACAAAAATATTTAATTAAATTTAAAATAATTTTATATTATTTGGCTTATTATTAGGAATGTTGTTTGGGCAGCTATTGAAAGCTGTTGCTTGTTGTTGTGGCTTTCACTCGATTATCGATAAGTCCGATAAATCGCCTGTCAAGTGTCATCTCTAAATCTAGCAAGAAATATATAATATGTTTGCATTGCGTCATTGAGAACTCGTCACAATCGCATGCATTGCGAATGTTGATAATGTTTTTGGACAATTATCGAAGCCGTTTTGACGATTCTTCGATTATCGATAAATCGCGTGTCTAGTGTCATCTCTAGCAGTCAGCAGCTGTCGTGCTGTTTTAATCAGCTGCATTTTACTTGCTTAATTTTCGGCATTTCGAGTGCGAAATGTGCTTCCTGCTGCTGTCGATGTTGTTGTTGTCGTTGTTGTTGTGAACTTAACATTTCGGCAAGGACATTCGCCAGGACTGCAAACAGAGCGAGACAGCCAGAGAGAGCGAGAGAGGGAGATGGGGAGATGGGGTCGAGCACAGAATCCGTTGAAATTCATAGATTGAACTTGCACTTGGGCACAAAACAAGCTCACACACACACACACACACACACAGAGAGATTGTCGAAATCTGTGTGAGATGAAGAAGGACGAGGGATGAGGAGGAGGGGGAGGGGGAAAACGTTGTTTTGCAGCCTGCAGACGAGCAGCAGGACGAGGACAGCGCACTGCTGAAATGGTGACGGCAGGTCAGGAGCAGACGTCGCCATTTGCGAGAGCTTTTCCGCCGTCCTGACCTGCCGCACGTTGGCGCGCATTGTGCCTGCCACATGCCACATGCCCCATGTGGCACGTACTGCGCAGGAGCCTGCCACAGGGCATGAACGTGGCACGAACGCAGATGCGTGCGCTTCCAAGGCGACTCGCCGCGCGAGTTCAACGCCTCTCGACGACGCGTCCAAGGACACACAGGACATT
The DNA here is from genome assembly GCA_035047365.1 of Drosophila ustulata. Lineage (NCBI taxonomy): Eukaryota > Metazoa > Arthropoda > Insecta > Diptera > Drosophilidae > Drosophila > Drosophila ustulata. Next base: position 12,984,290 of record JAWNPT010000080.1, read on the forward strand.
TGCACTGGCATGAGTTGCGGCAACCGCAATTGTTATGCCAAATGGCATTGACAACAAAATGTGGCAAGTTGCACGGCTCAACAGGCCAACGGGCCAACAGGCCAAGCAGACCAGCTCCGATCGCTGCCACTGCATTTGGGTCACTCGCAAATCAATTCGATAATTGCTAATTAAATATCCAAATCGGCTTCATTTCACAAAACGAATAGTTTGTAAAGTTCATCTATTCAATGTTTGATTATTTTGAAACATTCGATTTTCACTCTACTCAATATATAATATTATTTTTAAATATTTTGAAATCTGCTCAAATGAATCAAATCAATAAAATTCAGAACATGAATTATTTACTGTACTCAATACAATTTTGAATAATTCACAAAAATCTATTCAAATCTGTTGAATAACTTCACTCCATATATGTACATATATAATATAATGCATGATAATGTAAGAATTTGCAATTGATTTAAACTGCGTTAAAATTACAGAAATATGCTCAAATATTTGCAATACAAGTATAATAAATAAATGAAATAAAAATTATATATATTATTATATATTTTACACAATCTCTGTTTGAATAAATTAATTTTTATGCAATTATTTGCAATCGTTGAAATATATTTTGTATAATTTTTATTACATTTTATATGTATTATTTGAAACTGCAACGATTTCAATTGATATATTTTCTGTAGCAATATTTTGTAATTATTAAGCAAATTAATTATTTTTTTTCGACTTTAATTATGTTATTGCTGCAATTGTTTTCAACTTTCGGTACAACTAATGTTTTGTAATATTTAAAAACAATTCTATTCACGATCTATCGACAACAAAATATTTATGTGATTATTATTTACTTTGCTCAATTTACGTAAAATACAAAATTTTGGAATAATGAATGAATTGCAAAATGCTCAAATATTTAATTATACAAAATATATAGAGAAATTCGCATTGCAATAAAAAGTAAACTCATCAAATTAATTTTAAATAAATATGTAATAAATTTGTTGGTTTTTTTTTTTTCAATAATCTGCCTAAGGACAATAAATTCTGTTTACAGATCATTTTTATGCTTAGCGTGATTTATTGTCTTTACTCTATGCAAATTATATAATTAATACAGAACATATTTTGTATTTCTAATAGATTCTAAAAGATTAATTTTCGAAATTCTTGCTTCCGCTTTTTCTGTCTCTCTTCCACATTGTTTCTCTCTCTCTCTCTCTCTCTCTCTCTCTATTGCTGACAAATTATCCCTTCGCTTTTCACTTCGATCTGATTTAGTTTTGTCATCTTGAACTTGATGCAGTGCCCACAATATTTTATAAATGTTTTTCGCACACATATTTGTATCCATTAATTTATCATTAAACTTCCCACTCTCTCGCTCTCTCTCGCTCTCTGTGTTGCTGTCTCTGTCTGTCGCATTGTGTGTTTCGCATTTGAATTGCGCATTTCGCGCATAGGCAAAAATGTTGCTGTGCCTTCAGTGCTTTTTATCTGTTTGCTTGTTGGGTTTGTCATTGTGCAGGGGCGTGCATACTTGAGCCACCCACACACACACACACACACCACACACACACACACACACACACACACACACACACACACACACAGACAGACACACACAGACAGACACACAGAGACGCAGCATAAAGAGACGTTAAATAGATGGACGTTTGAATTGCGTCGTGCGTTGAATTCAAGCGCCAAGTGAAAGTTGTTCAATTGTTTATTATGATTATTGTTGTTGTTGTTGTTGTTGTTGCTATTACAATTACTATTACTTACACTACATCTATTGCCATTTGCATTTCCAATTCGATTTTAATCGCAATGCGACAGTTGCGACAGTGAGAATATTACGCATACGCCAAGTGGCCAAGTTCAAAGGCAACGTCTCTTCCTCTTCCTCTTCCTCTTGCTTTTCCTTCTTCCCTCCCCCTCCCCCTGCCCTGCCTGCCTGCCTGCCTGATCAGATCAATCGCTCGTCGCCGCCTGTCGCGCATTTTAAGTTTTTGCTTCACTTCATTTATTATTTGTTGTACTTTATTGTTTTGCAAATGAAATAAAACCAAAACTAAGACGGCACAAAAATGCAAAATAAACACAAGTAAAAAGCGAGAAAAAAATAAACAATAAAATACAACAAAAAATTTGCACTTTTTTCACTTTCTCCTTTTGTGCACGCTTTTGACATTTTAATTGCTATTTGCCCATTAAATGCAAAGCGAGAAAAGCGCCGAGAGGGCGGACGGACGGACGGACAGACAGACGGACAGACGGACGGACGGACGGACAGACGGACAGCGGAGGGAAGCGTTTGAGTCGCTGCTCGAAGTCAAAGTCGCCGTTTTGTTGCCCATAACTGGGCAGGGCCATGGTCAGAGTGTGTGTGTGTGTGTGTGTGTGTGTGTGTGTGTGTGTCGCTGTTGTGGCGCCTCCGCTGATCAATTCTGATCTAAATTCGCGGCGCAAAAGTTCATTGACTGCGAAATGCGCTGCAAATGAATTTGCCACACAATGCGCGCCACCAAATGGGGCAAATGGGGGCGTGGCCCACGCTCCCTCTTTCGGTCTTTCAGTCTCTCTATTTCTGTGTGTTTGTGTTGGAGGCGAGTCAAGCTCAGCTTTTTGGGCACGCCACAACAGCAACAGCAACAACTGTAACATCAGCATCAGCAACATCGACATCAACATCAACTACGGCAACAGCAGGCGGCCAAAGAAGTGCAGCCAAAGTGCCCGACTCACAAATACCCGCACTGCATTACATTTGTTTTTCTCATTAATAGTTATAAAGAAATCTCATTAGTTTTGTCTGCAAATCGCTCTTCAAATTTTTTTTAATTTTAATTTCCATTTTTATATTTATTCTAAATTTATTTTATTTTAAATTTTAATTTTTAGAACACTTATTTATTTATGTTGATTGATTTCTTATTGCTTTTTTGTTAACATTTTTAAATTTGCATAATAATTCCTAATTTTATTTGCATAATATTTTAGTATTTATTTTTTTTATTATTTATTCCATATTTATTCATTTATCTTGATTTATTTTTCAATGTTTTGTTGTTATTTTTCTTATTGCTTTTTTTGTACATATTTATAATATATATATATTTATTCCAAATTTTTTTTTTGTATTACTCATTTATTTAATTTGTAATTATTAATTTGTATGACATGTTATTATTTATTTATATGCAATTCATTCAACTAATTCTCGGTTGTTATTTCTCTTTTTATATTACTGTTTTTTTTTGTAAATATTTTGTATTTACTTTTGATTTAATTTGATAATGTTTTCAGTTAATGTTCTATTATTATTATTACTATTCTATTATGCACTATTTATTTAGTCTTAATGTGAATTAATTTATTATGCCTTCTTCCTCAAGTTGTACTTGAATCGTTCTTTATTTATTACTAAAATTAACTTGAACTCTTCTAACATTATATTTATTTTGTCTCTCACTCTCTCCCATTGTCTGTCTCTTTCTTTATTTTATTTCGCTTCTCTATCAATATATTTTGTGATCTGTATTTATTTGCCCTTCTCTCGCTATCCTTTCCCACTCCCTCGTTCTGACTGCCAAGTCGATGCCACCCCATTGAGTGGGGTATACAGGGTATGGCATTTACCATTGGCGTCGTCTGCTCGCCAAAGTCGCGTTCGCGTTCGCGTCGATCGCGAAACACAAAAAGAGAGAGAAAAAATAAGTAGACAAGAAAAAAGTGGACGGCAACAAATGGCTGGCTTGGAATTATGTAACATTTACCCAGTAAACGGCAAAAGCAGCGGGAAACCTAGAAAAACGTTCAATGAAAAGTGAAAAACCGCATCACGAACTCTAAAAGCAACGATTGCAACTTTTCGGTTGCAACTTCAATTCGCTCTGCAGTTGCTGTTGAAAGGAAAACTTGTCCATGGCGGCGCAGCCAGTTTTGGTTTTAGCCCACGTTAGAAGTTGGCTTGCAACAGTTGAAGCCGCTCGAAGCCGCTCGAAGCCGCTTCCAGCAACAACTCCTGCCACATCCAAGTCCAAGTGATTGCAACAATGTTAACGCTACGAATACCCGGCAGACAGCGGCTGGAAGGGCATGCCAAACTGCAGTCATTAATGAGAATCACAACTCAAAATCTTGGCGTTCAAACAAATTTGTTTTGATAGTAATGCCAAAAAGATGAAGCCGCAAATTTGTAATTTGAAAAACATTTCAAACATATTGTTCAGCATTTAATAAAGAATTAATAAATAACCGCTCAAACATTTTTAAAACTCAACCTTACTGCACTTAAGGGCCACAACTGGTAGCCTACAAAATTGGCCGCTGTGTTTATTTATTCTATTTTTAATCTTGCATTTAGTGAATTTCAATAATCAATAAATAAATACTAAATCAAGTTGAAATTAAGTTGAATGCAGAACCTCGTCGTTTTGCATACAAGCAAACAAAAAAACTCAAAATCATTTTAATAAAAACATAATTTAGTGTGGCAATAATCCAAGTAAATAAAATCAATCTAAGCATTAATTACCTATATTATTAATCATTTGTTTCTTTTACATTAATTTAATTTATTGTAAATTGCATCAACTGCTATTGTTACTTTTTTGTACTATACAAATTTTTTTGTTACTTTAAAAAAAAAAAAAAAAAAATGGAAGTTACTAACTAAAATTAATTTAATGCTGTTTTAAAATGTTCCTAAAAAAAAAAAATCCCTTACATGTTTTTTTCTTTGCCCGAAAGTCTAGTTTAAGTTGCCTGAATGTTAAAAAAAAGAACTGGCTTACGAATTTGAAATTAAAATAAATAAGTGCATTTTTGTAAAGTTAAAAATTAAGTAACAAGTTGCAAATTTTATTGGAGCTAAAAAAACGTTGAATTTATGCATTATTTTCATTCATTATTTCATTCTCTTAATTTCATTTGCAATAAAAATCGAAGTATGTGAATTGCAGTTGAGTTGAGGTTTAACAAATGTTGCTTATGTTGCTACTTGCAACATTGCGCGGTATGCCAGAGTCGAGCAGCCTCGCGCTGCATTGCCTCTAATGTGCCGTCTACTTTTGCTGTTTGGCCGTCGTCGCTTTGTGCGCTGCGAATTCGCTTCCTTGTATGACATAACAGCAACAACGACACAGCCAAGTGGTGGGCAGCAACAGAAACAACGACAGCAGCAACAACAACGATGACAACGTCGATCTTTACCTCCACAACAGACCGTGTGCCACATTCCAGTTTTGTTTTTCTTCTTGCTGGCTGGAAAATCCCGTTTTTTCCCATTCACTGATTCGATCAGTCGGCGTAATGAAAATGAGAAAAATGGCAACTAACTAACAATGCCAACTGCAACTTGTACAACAGCAACAACAACAATTGCGACTGCAGTTGGCAAAGCTGCAACGTTGCAACTGCAGCAAAGTCGCGCTGTCATTTGGCGAGTTGCGAGTTTTACTTTCGTTTTTCACGTAACATTCGCAGCAACAGCAACAACAACAGCAACAACAATTATGACGACGGAGAAGGAAAATGGTGTTAGCAGGCAATGTTAGCGCAGTCGGCTGAAGGGGCACGTTGCACGGGCTTGGCGATCAATTTCAAGCGGTTGCACGATAAGCAGGAAGTGCAACATGGCAAATGTTGCAGGCAGCCAAAACGACAGACAGACAGACGGACGGACGGACAGACGGACGGACGGACGAAGCAGTTACATCGAGTTGTTGCCATTTGACAAATGCATTAAACTTGCACGTTGCACGTTGCATGTTGCACGTTGCATATTGCATATTGCACACTGCAACACATTCAACCAGCAGCCCAGCGACTTTTCAGCTGCTCGTTGCATTGTGACACACAGTATAACAGGCTGTATAACAGCGCCCAATTATAACAGTATAACACTTGACTTTCCGTCAATTATGCAAACGGAATAATCTTACAACAGTTATAACAGCAGAAAACAGACGGTATACAGTATGATAGATCTAGATTCTATATAGGCAATTATTTAGAAAAATAAATTATTCCAATTATATAGTATTGATAGTTTCAATATAGAAAATTATTTGAAAAAAAAGAAACAATTCCAATTGTATTATATAACTATTTAAATAGCAAATCAAACTAGGAAATTATTAAAATATAATATAATATAATAATAGAATGCAGATAATTATATAGATCATTATTTTGATAGCACAATAAAGTTGGTTTCTATATGGGAAATTATTTGAAACAAGCAATTATTTCAATTGTATTATATGATCGTAATAGATATTGATAATGGGAACATGAAAATAGTAAGAATTGTTTCAATTTATAAAAGTAGAAAGCTGATAATTATACTGAACAACAGGATAGCAAAATGATGGATCGTTATTTGAGTAGCACACAACTTGGCTTCTATATAGGATTCTTTGGAAAGAGAAATTATTGTATTACACGATCATAGTTGGCACTTATAACAGTGGAAAGCATCTAGATGTCATCACAACCGATATAAAGAAGAATATTACCCCACTGATGTAATAGCAAAAATGGTTTTCTATGGCGAATTCTTTACAACTGAAACTATTCCCAATTTATTATGCTTTTTAGAAAATTTACAAAAGTAATAATGAAAGCTGATCAATGCTATATGGAAAAACAGTATAACAGTATGACAACTGCATACAAATATAACAAACTCTATTTAAAAATCAATAATCCCAATTTGGAATTGTTTTTTTTTTTAATTGTATATTAGTTAATTAATTAATTATTTATAATTATTATCTTTTAATAAACGTTTTTATTTGTTGTTTTTCTTGCATTCTTGCCATAGATACAAGTATTTTCAAGTTCTCATTTTTTAAATTTTATATTATTAAGTATTATTTTTTTATATTTCAGATTTATTAATTAATATTTACTACTATATTAAGCATAGTAAATACCATCGATACAAGTATTTTCAGTTCTGTTCTTGTTTTAAATTCTCATTTTAAAATCGAATATTATTTAATTATTATTTTTTTAAATTTACTATTTATTAATTATGCTTGCCTATGCATATTATTGCCTTTTATGCCAAGCCTAGAAAATATCGTGAATATCGAAACTTTTCATCAAAATCTTTTAAATTGCTTAAAGGATTTTATACTTTACGTGCTCAAGGAAATTTCTTTCCACTTTTGGCTGACAATAAAAAATATATATTTGCTAGCAGCGATAGACGTAGATTTGTATATATGTATTATATATACTGATTAACTAATTGAAATCGCAATTTATTGAAAATCAAGAAAATATGTATGTATATATATCGACAAGTAAAGAAAAGCAGCTTCAAATGAACAGGAATTATGCAACATAAAAGAGAGTGTGGAAAAGAAGGCAAACACTTAAGTAATGAACTATTTAATGGATTTGCAAACTGAACTGCAAGGATTAGCTGAGGATGGAGATGGAGGCGTGTTGCACACAGCCTTCTTTCTAATCTAAGTTGCATCTGGCAACTTTCACGTTTATGCCTCAAATGTTTGCCTCGCCAGGCATTGTGTCTCTCTGGGGTCTTCGGGCTGGCCCCCAACAACACACAGATACAGATACAGAAACAGATACAGATACAGATACAGATACAGATACAGATACAGATACAGATACAGATACAGATACAGATACAGATACAGATACAGATACAGATACAGATACAGATACAGATACAGATACAGATACAGATACAGATACAGATACAGATACAGATACAGATACAGATACAGATACAGATACAGAAACAGATACAGATACAGATACACGAGGCGGAGGTCTAGGGCTTCGCCTTCGCCATCGTCGCCCGCCCCCAGTCGCCTCGCGACTGTTGCCATAACCATCTTGGCCAAAAGCGGCAACGATCGTTGCTCAAAGACAGGCTCGAAGCCAATGGAAACCGAAGAGAGCGAGAGCAGAAATATATGCAATGCAATTGGATAAAAAGGAAAACACACACGCAAGAATAAAGTCAGGCAAAGGCAGAAGCGAATGGCCAAAATATACCCTATAATTATATAATTGTATTTATTGCAAATGGAGTTGGAAAAATGTATACAAGAAATAGTGCCCAAAGCGATCAGAAATAAAGAAATATATATTATAATATGGCATATATTATGCACAATTAAATATATTCAAGAATAATTAATACTAAATATATATTTTTGAAATCAATGACAGAAAACTGAAATCAAGAAAAGTAATACGAATTGGCCAACAATATATTATAGAAAAATAAAAAAAAGGTATTAAAAATATAGCAATGATTTAATAATCATAAATTAATATATATTAATTCAAAGCAAAGAAATAAATTGTTGTTTATTGAAATCAACAACAGAAAATTGAAAAATGCACAAAGAATTTGAATCACTTGAATTCGCTAAAAAAAAAATGATATTCAAGATATTGAATTAAAAAAAAATGTGTATTCAAAATATGACATATATTTGTTATAGAGATAAATATTTAATAATCATAATTGATTAATACACATTTACTAATTTGATGTTTCTAAATTATCGAATATTGAAATCAATAACAGAAAACTGACAATGAACAAAGAATTGAATTGGACAAAAATATATTACTGAAAGTAAAGCGTATATTTGCCATAAAGATATTTATTAAGTAATCATAAATGTTTAATATTTATTTACGTAAAGTATAGCAAATTGCCATACATTGAAATCAATCATAGAATTGGCCAAAACATATTATTGAAATTACAAATAGTTTATATTAAAAATTGTTTTGCACCACGATCAGAAACAAGAAATATTCGCATATTTGAAATTGCAGAAGAAATAAAAATGATAATTGGAAATGATCGCACAACTTTTACAGGGTATCTGGCCACAGAAAAATGGCCATTATCGTGTGGTTGTTGTGGCTGGAAAAGCGAAACCAGTTTTCCCTAAAAGCGAAATGGCAAATGAAAAATTAAGTCACCGTTAAACGAGGCGACGATCAACGTGCCGCGTTGCAAGGGGATGTGGCAGGGGCAACTTGGTTACTTCATCGAGAGAGAGAGAAAGTGGCAGGAAAAACTGCCAACTGCCAACTGCAGAGAGGGGAACCCGTTGCAGTTGCCGTTGCAGTTGCAGCAACGATGGCGTGTCATGGCCTCCCGCTTGTTGCCGCCGCCGCCGTCGTCGTCGCTGCCGTGCAACATTTCCCCATTTCCCATTGCAACTTCAGCCATGATTATGTGGCATTAACTTTAGCTTACGTAACCTCGAATGCAATGCGATGCGATGCAATGCAGCGCCAAATGGAAATTGTAAATCATATGATGGTCGACACCGACACCCAGTGTTGCATGCCCCTCCCCGTCGCTCCTGCAACCGCGTTGTTGCGCAAACCCATCGACAACAAGGAACAACAACAACAACAACAAACAGCAGCATCGACGACAACGACAACGACGATCGTCGTCGTTGAACGTGAAAAGCGGAAAACTTTTGCAGCTTTGGCACATAAAAAATAATTTATGCACACGGGCAAAGAGACCATTACAACGGTGAGGGGGGGAAAGGGGAAGGGGGACGGGGAGGTGGCTGATTGACATCAACTTTGACTTGGCAACGAAACGCGAATACCCTTTAATGGCCACCACAAATTGATAGACAAAACAAGCGGAAATCATTTCAATTAACAATTCATTGCTGCAGTTTTAAATATCAACACTAAATTGTAGTGCACATTAATTATAACGCCAAATAAATATAAAAAACATTAGCTACATAATCTCAATTCAATTAAAAAAAACAACAAGAATCGAAGAAGTTAAAATTCTAATTTCTACAATTTTAATACAAATAAATTAAGACTGCAAATTTATGGAACGAGTTTCAATTCATTTGCAAAATAAATTGTCAATTGCTTTTGTGTTCTTATTTTTCTTGACAATCTGAATAAAAATTTATACCTCTTTAGCACAACTATAGATCTCTAATCTTCAATTACAATATGATGAGCAAATTGAAATTTCATTAAAAAAGATTGAATATTTTGATATATTTTACAAAATAAAAGAAACTAACATAACATTGCATAATATGTTTGCGCACTTAAAAATTATAATACACAGATAATTATGCAGCTTGGTATGAAAGATTGATCAGCGGAGATCAGCATTTCATTTCAATAACCAATTGACTAAAAGGACTTTTCGTCTCTTCGGGAAATAAAGAAGTAATAAAGAATTTTCGATAAATAATTTAAATAATTTTATATACAACTTTCCAGTAATATTCTCGCCAACTCTGAGCAACAAAATTATTCATTTAGTTTCTCTTTTAAGAACTGAAATATATTAAGTATACGTCGTACACAAGACGAATTTACAACGTGGAAAAATTGAAACATAGTGAAAAGCGAAAACCTTTTAAAGGGATTCATTATTTGTTGATTTTAGTATCAAAATAAAGTTCAAAACAAACTGAAACAGTAAAATTAAATTTCAAAGTGACATATTAAGTATACGTTGCAAATGCGACATATTAATTATTAATTATTATATTAATTATATAATATTGTAAACGCAATATTAAGGAAATATCAATAGATATTAAGTATACGCCAAGGAAGTTCTCGTAGGCAATATTAAGTATACGTTATTGAAGTTGTATAAAATATTAAGTATACGCTGTTGAAATTTCCAAAGGAAATTTTCATGGGAATATTAAGAATACAAGGAAATTATCATGGGAAATATGAATGTAATATTAAGAATACGTAATTAATTTTTTCAAAGGAAGTTTTCAGAGACAATGCAATATTAAGTATACGCCAAGGGAATTTTCATGGAAAATGTGGACGTAATATTAAGTATACGCAAAGGAAGTTGTCATCGAAATATTTCTCGAAGACTGCAAAACTCAATGCAATATTAAGTATACGCCAAGGCAAACATTTTTGTCCTTTTCGATGGGCAATCAGATAATGTGTGAGTGGCATATTAAGTATACGCGAATCGCGTGCTATAGTGCGACGATCCTCGATCAATAAAGCAGCGAGTGTCTGGCATATCAAGTGGTGGACGGACGGAAGTGACGCCTTGGGCGTGTTGTTGTTGTGGAGTGTTGCATAAGCGAGTATTTTATTGTGCATTGTCTAATGGCTGCTACGAAATGCTTTTGCACTCACCTGTTTTGTGTGATCCTGCCAAACGATTGCGATTGCGTGCGATTAACAGTTCCTCGGCCGGGCATTTCTGCAATGACAAGAATTTAAAATATAAATTTCACTTTTGTTTCGTTTACAAAAAAATCAGAGAAATTGATTCAAACAACAAATTAATCAGTGGAAAACGCATCTCAACATTCTGCAAAAATTCAAATGTTTTACGAACAACAAATACATCGAGATATTTAATATTTATTTTAAATATTTTTTAACTACTTTTTAAATTAATAATTTATACTTATTGAACCTAAATATATTTGTACTCTTCATATCATATTTCTGAACATTCTGCTAAAATAATTTATACTTATTTAACTTGATTATATTTTTAGTCTTCTAATCATATATCTATATTACATTTTTTTTAATGTCGACTGTTAAATAAATCAATAAATATATTCTAACAATACATTGCAAAATTTAAAAACTCTTCTGAACGTTCAGCAAAAATACATTTTCAAAATCAGTTAAACTTTATCGAGAAATTGATTGATATGAATAAAATATTTTTTAAACTGAATTTTTAATTATTAGTTCATACTTATTAAACTAATTTATGTTTGTACTCTGCTAATCATAATTTTATATTATATTTTCAGCAATTTAAATAACTAACTCTAAATTAAACAGTGTTAAAACACTTCTGAACAATAAGCAAAAATACAATTTTTGACGTACAAAAAAACACATGGAGAAATTGATGCATAAATGCAAATGCGAAAATATTTTCGCCCATTAGTTGGCGGTATTGCGTTGGCTGAACCCAAACAAAGCTAAACAATTAACTGAAATAAAGAACTAAACAATTTGTGCAATTCACCTCGTGAACATAGCTGAAAAAAACAAAAACAAAAATTGTCGCGCTGCGTAGCGAAGAACGTCTTTTTAATTAAACTACATAGTTGTCAATAGCTATATAGCTATATAGCTGTGTTTGCGGTTACTTTGTCATAATCATAGTCATAAAAACAGCGTTTCTCCCCCTCCCCCTCACACAGCATTCGCATGCTAGAATAGCAGAGGGGAAGAAGAAGCAGCAGCAGCAGCAGCAGCAAAACCGAATGCATTTCACTCTTGTTTTCGATTTCATTTTCGTTTCGTTCGCTCGCTCGGTCGCTGGGTCGTTGGAGCAGCCAACGCAGAGTCGCCATCGCAGCTGCAGTCGACGTCGCCGTCGCAGCCGCAGTCAACGCAGGCAAGGCATTGCAGTTGCAGCAACCTCATCAAATGCTGCAAAGCTTTTTCTAAGCTCTCTCGCAGCGGCGCTCTCTCGCTCTCGCTCTCTGGCTGCATAATGCAGCGCTGCTTCGCTTATGTTATTCAATAGTGCACGCTGTGTGCCTGAGTGCGTGTGTGTGTGTGTGTGTGTGCTTGTGTGTTTGCTATCTGCCATCGCCGTGGTATTGTACGTTGCCTATTGCCACTGCAACGGCTGAAACGACCTCCTACAGGTCTTTGACCTAGTGCGACGTCGCTGCATTCTCTCACTCCCTCCGCTCCCCCGCTCTGCCGCTCTCTGGTCGCTCGCTTAGCTTTTCATTTGCACGTTATTATTATTATTATTATTTCGCTCGCTCGTCGCGTTCTTCGGCTTTTTTATTGCCTCGTTCGGTTTTCGGTTCGTTTTCGTTTGATTCGTTTGCTTCTTACTGTTTGGCTTTGGCTTTGGCTCTTCCCCCCCTCCTCTCTATCTCTTTGGTTTTCTTTCAAATATTTCCCCCCACTTGCGTTTTCTATTGATGTGCGTCGCCTCCGCCGCTGATAATGCAAGCGACTGTCTGTGCTGTGGTGTCTTTGCCTGTGGTGTGGTGAACTCCTCTGTGGTGGGAAGTTGCAAGTTGGGCGTGTGGTGGCTTGAGGGCTGCCATTAACTGGGTTACTTTTGTTTGATGTCTGGCATTTTATTTCGGCATCGGCATCGGCATCTGTTTGCAGTGTCCAGCTTCCTTTTACCCCCTTACCCCCTCCCTGTTTGTGGCATGTGGCACGTGGTGCGTTGACATCTCAGCGACATCGGCAGCGCAGCCTTCGACCATGCAACCACTTGAGGCGACTTCCATATAGACGTGCATTGAAATCTCCGCGTTGCTCCATCAACTTTTAACCCAATTCTTTCTATTCCCTATTTACGGAGACAGCCACGTTTTATTGTGCGCCACACACACACTCACACACACATACACAGTGCTTCTTCTTCTATGATTTCGCCTCGCTTCGCCTTTTCCCGTTATTTATGTGCTATTCATTTTCGAGCGTATTTTTATCTAAAGCACTGCGAAGGACGGGGGAGGGGAGAGGGGGGCAGAATAACCACAAAAGGGCAAGAGGAAAAAAACAAAGTGCAGATGAAAAGGCAACAGGATAACAGCACTCAACAACAACAACAAAAACAAAAAATGCAGGTGCAAAAATCCCTACGAAAATGGCATTAAACAAAACAAGTTCGACTAACAGATACCTGGCATCTAGAACAGCTAAAGTACTAATATTATTACTCTAAAGTCGTTAGTTGCTCGGATAATCAATAAATAAATTAATATTCCTGGTTATCAAGGAATTATATTTTAAAATCAATGTTTAAAGAACAATCTGAACAAACTATATTTATAACTTTTTAGGTATTAGTTGACAATTAATGTTTAACTTACGAAATTACAATACATAATTTTTTTAATGAAATGTATGTAAAAATGTATTTAACAGCAATTCTTTTCCCTACATTATAAATTTGAAAACTTTTTTCCAATTTATTAATTGATATCTATAATTTAATTTAGAAATTTTGGATATTTTCAAAATATATACTTTTTAATCTACACTTTTTAAATATGCGATACGATAAAATTGACAAAACAAAATATATTTTTTGATATATTTTAAAGTTGAATTGAAACTCAATTATTTTTTTTAAGCTTTCCGAAAGATAAATAAAATTTACTTTGAAATTATGTGACGAATTAAACTACATAAAACATTTCTGATTTTGGAGTCAGGTCAATTCTTTTACGAATTTCGAAAAGAAGCCAAAATTATTATTTAATTAATTAAATTGAGAAAACCAATATTTGTATATGTAAATATATGCTATAATACTGAATTAAAGAACATAAGTATTTATGGTTGCTTCTATGAATTTCAAGATCTCAAGATTTCGCTTGTCTAGAAACAGCTGATTAGAGAGAGAGAGAGAGAGGGAGAGAGGCAGATTGACAATGCAGAGTAGCCGAAAAATCCTCGACCTTTGGATGTTGGCTCAGCATTTAATCAACGGCAACGGCAACGGCAATTGCGAGATTACAACTGCAACTGCAACTGCAACTGCAACAATTTCCATGCCGAATTTGTGTGGCAAGCAAGCAAAAAGTCAATGACTTTGCCACAAGCAACACAAAAAAAAAAAATCAAATAGAAACACACAGAAAAACTGCATAAACATGATGTGCGACTGCGACTGCGAGTTGCATCTATATGTGGACTGGGGCATGAGCTGCCTGCACATGCATTGCACAGTGCAACAGCAACAACAGCAGCTGCCACAACGACTCTCGAGTGCCAACTACTGCCCTACATTCAAGGCAACGACTCTGAGATAAGCACACACACACACACACACATGGCCACTGCCAGCAGACACTTCTATGAGGCCCCCAGCGGGTCTGCCCCTCGCTCCCCTTCGCCTGCCCCCGGGCTGGCTGCACACACAAAACAACAGCGCAACAGAGCAACAAAAATGCCGCTTCAAGTTCCAGAGTCTGTTCCGTATGTGCAACGTACGTACGTGCGTGTGTGTGTGTGCGTGTGTGTGTGTGTGTGTGTGTGTGTAGACATTCTAAGCGGTCATAGTCCCAGTAAACTTTCGCCTGCCGCATTTGGCGGCTGTCGTGGGCGTTTCGGCCAGCGAAAGAGCGCAAAGCAAAGCAAAGCGAAGCGAAGCATCGACGAAACCACCCAAAAAGCGGCGCCCAACAACCCCCAACAAATGAATCGCCAACCCCAACCCCCCAAAATACCTCTTTCAGCAGACTGTCAACCAGGCAGTTGATCATCCATTGCTTTACCTGCATGCACGACGCGCAGTTACCCTGTCCTCAAACCAAAGAGTATTCCAACAGATGGAAATTGCTATTTTAAATAATTCTCATTATTTGATTTAATTCCAATCCATAAGAATTTCCAACAAATATAAATTTATTTGCTAAAGTATTAATAAGTCTTATTCTTTGATGTAATTCAAATCATAAAGTATTCTAAAAAATCTAAAATATTATTTTCTAAAGTTAAATCATTATTTGACTTAATCCCAATCAAAAATAATTTAAGGCATATGGAAATTTATTACGTTTCATTGCTTGATTTAATTTAAATGAAAGAGTATTCCTAGAAAGAAAAATTACTATTTGCTGGTTATTTTCTTAATTGAATAGCTAATTATTCTCATTATTTGATTTAACTAAAAATCATATTCCAAAAAATGTAAATTACAATTTGCAAGATATTTTTAAATTTGCACAAATATTTATGAAATTTATATTATATTTGAATTCCTATTTAACAGTTAGACCAATACTTTGATTTTTTAAATAGTTAAAGTGCATTTTATATTTATTTATATTTTATAATCATCATTCATATTTCAAATTTTGATTTAATTATTTTCAACATTGTATATATTTATTCTTTTAATTATATAACAATTTATTGCCATGCTTTTTTTGTGAATTTCACTTTTTATTTAATCTAAATCAAGTGAAATTGTAAAATATTAATTTAAATTTCGATTTTAAAGTTACACTATAACTCTTAAATTTAATTTTTCAAGTAAAACGCAAAAAACAAATTATTGTTTTGCTTGTATAGAGCACTTATTTTCAGTCTGTCTTACAGGGTAACTGAATGTCGAGTGCACTCGCACTAAAAAGTGTTGCAATAGTTTCAATTTCCGTTTGTCTCGTTTGCTCTGCTTGCAGTTAAACAAATCACAACCTTTTTTTTATGAGTTGCGATGTATTTTTAAACGAAGATAAAAAAGCCGGAAAATATCTATGTAAAGGAATAAAAACTGTTTTCATCAAAATTCATTTGCAACATTTGTTGCATTCTCCGAAATAATTTTTTGATCAATACTACAATTATTTAACAGAACTCTGAATTTATGCTTTTAATAACATAAATATTTTTGAAGATACCAAATTTTGAACACTAAAAATAGGATATTCAAAAGTTGCAAATAATTAAATGAAAAACAATAATAGCCCAGTTGAAACTTTTTCTTTGGGAACAACAAAGTGTGCGAAATTTGTGAATTATTGATGCGGGCTGATAATGGATACCCTAGACAACAGAATATGTCAATAGGAAACGCCTCCAGTGAATCAATATATATTTTGAAGTCCCATCCACATAGGCTATTCGTCAATTCCATAGAATTGTTGTATTTTATGTAAAGAGACCTTCCCCAATTCGTTCTCATTTCGTTCCGAATCAATAGAATTAATAAACGGCCAATTTGCAGTCGAAGAAAGGAATTAGCCAACGACAAGTACTTTTTGAATAATGAATAAATACGTTTGACCAAAAAGAGTTTCTCAGTTCGCAATGCGTCTAGATATCAAATGAGGAAAACCACTGTCACAATTATTTATTATACTTATTAACTCTTGAAGAGAATTCTTGTGGCTTTTCGAATCTTAAATCGCAATTATTTATAATACTTATTTACTCTTGAAGAGATTTCTTGTGGGTCATTTATAGAATACAAATATATACATATAAACTATAATGAAATTTTCTGAATTAAAATACTATACTGATATTTTCTGAATATCACAAAGGAATTTACAGATTATTTGGAAAAGATTAAAAGTAATAAATATATGTATGTATATTGTAGGTATATTTTTGTTTTCATCTGCTAAATCTTTGTTTAATTTTCAAAGAATTATATATAATATTTTTAGTGATATTTTCTGAATTTCAGAATGAAATTTATAGCAAAACTAGAAATGATTGAAAGTAAAAAAATATATGCATGTACATATATAGGGATTACATTTCTGACTTCATCTGCCAAATCTTTGCTAGGATTACGTAGCCTGGATAGAGAGTTTCTTGTATCTAGTTTTGCCTTCTGGTGTCGGATTTCGTTTCGGTTTCGTTTTCGGTTTCGCGATTCGTGTCGAGTTTCAAATTTCCGCATCGCACTCGAATTACATTTAATTGCGTTTATTCGCACTTTGAACTTGCTTTCCACAACACATTCCATCTCTCTCTCTCTCGCTCTCGCTCTCCCGCTCTATAGTTGTCCCTGTCTCGCGGCGTGCTTTACATTTACATTTTTGTCGAGTTGAGCGTTAAATTTCACTAAACTTGAATTGAAAATTTTCATGATCAACGGCATCAACGATGCCATGTAATCTTTCTCTGCCCCCCTCGCCACTCAAAACAGCATCTGAGACAACACTGACAGAAAAAACAAAAAAACAAAATAAGAAAGAAACAACAAGAAGCGTCAAAAAGGGGGAGACGGAGACGGAGATGCTGATGGAGCGAGGGAGACACAAAAGTCAGGGGTGGGGACGAAAAGGGAAAGATATGGAGTAAAAGTGAACGGGCAAGTTCAAGTTTATTTTCTGAAGACACACACACACACACACACAGCCAAGCAAGAAAGCAGAAAGAAAGAAGAAAGAAACACAACAACGCACGAATTAAGCTACCAAAAAAATGAGGAAGAAAGACACACAAAAAAAAGGGCGACAGAATCACATGCAACGAGAGAAGTCCAAAATGGAGACTGCAGCGGAAGGTGTGGCAGAGAGAGAGAGAGCGCGGGAGTTGCCAGAGAAAGGGAGGGGAAAGAAACACACACACACACACACACATGGCTGCATGTTGACCCCCAAAAAAAGAAAAAAGTCAGCAGCCAATTTGGAAACTGTGTGTAACTGGAACCGGTTTCAATTTTCGACTCCGACTCGAACTCGAACTCGATGCTGACGATGACGCTGGGTCGCTACCCTCAGCGAACCATAAAAGCCGAAAACGAAACAAAACAAACAAACATAAAACAGTTAAGAAACTAAACAAGCAGTTAGCACAGCACTCAATGCCCTTTGAGCAAATCACAATTCGAGTCTCAATAAAATCATTATCGGCTGCAAAACAAAACTCAACAAACAAACGCCGGCTTTGAGTATTTGACGATTGACTTTAAATAAATATTATTATTTTAGATTGAATTTGTCAATTTAAGCTATACTATTATATTTCCAAGGTATAAGAAGTGGAAGTATTTCTAAATTGGCGTTTTAACAATTTTTCATATGGATCAAACAATATTTAATGTCATTTTCAAACGTATGACATTCCCGTAAGTATTTTGTCCCCTCAATATTAAATTTTATTACGCTTTATTAGATAATATGATTGCAACATTTAAATATATTTATATTGTAAACGAAAATTTCTAATTGGCCTGTTCTTTTATTTGATAATATTGATTGTCAACATCATCAAAATTTATCAACACAAATTGATCTTTAAATTAAAAAAATATAATTTTAAAAAGAGTTTTTTGCATTTATATCGATCAATGAACACTCGTTATCATTTTGGAAATATTCCATATATATATAGATATGAAATATAAAAAGGACAACAATTCAAACATTTTGTTTAATCGACTTTATCGCATACAGATTATAAACGTCTCTCGGAATTCATATTGATCAGACAATATTCATTAATATTTATAAATATATTTCAAATTAGATTAAAATAAGATTATTTCTTGTGGCTTTTTAATAGAATTCTACTGATATTTTCCGGTAATCCACAATTATTTCTAATATGTTTATTATTTTTACTGAAATATATATACTACACTCATACTTTCTAAATTGAGATTTTTGTATAGAGATTATTGGAGTTTGAAATCGGTTGAAAATACTGTCGATCAAGTTGCTATATGCTAAATATTTGTATAATTATATAATGAACCAGCTATAAGACTGTCTGCCGAGTTGTTGCAGGGTATTAGAAAATGCGACTTTGTGGCATTGCTCTGCCTGCCCTTTTCGCTTTCCACTCGAGATCGTTGCGGCTCTCGCTCGCTCGCTCTCTTTCGCTCCCACACACTTGCGTGTGGTTCGTAGGGTATTTGGCAAGTGCTGCGTTTCGGTCACTTGAACTTCCAGTTTTTCGGCGCTCGGTTGACATCCCACAAAAGGGAGTAAAAGCTTGACCGTAAAGCGTTCGTTGACATTGAGCGCAGGCCGAGGGCGTGGCAAAGGGCGGCATACAATGTATATATAAAATATATACATATATATGTAATAAATCTGTATATAAGGAGCTGTCGCCGTGTGGAAATGCTCATCAGTCATTCACGAAAAGAAAGCGAGCGAAAGAGAGCGGCGAGGGCGCAGGGGGCGGGGGGTGAGTCAGGGGGGTTGTCAGCTGTTTTGGCTGTCGATCAGCGTCAAATAGTTTCGACGCGAGCGAGCAGGACAGACATACATATATGTATGTATGTATGTATATGTTTGTAGTTGAACTTTTTCAAGTACAGTACTTCGCTCATTGCGGAGCGTCGCGTCGTCGTAATTGATGTGAAAGTGAAATTTTGTTTCGCTTACATTACTATTTTTTTTTCCGCTTTTGCGTTTTATGCGTTACGTTGCGTTGCGGGGCGTGGCAGTGGCAGTGGGCAGCGCGAAGGGACCGCGGAGGGGGTAGGGGGAGGGTAAGTGACCATAACCTTAAGTTTCATACACGACTTGTGGCCAAAGCCATGATCACCATTTCAAGTCGCTGTCAGCGTCGCAGTCGCAGTCACCGTCGCAGTCGACGTCAGTTAATCACGTTGTTTGTTGCTGCTGCTGCTGCTGACCCAAAGAACACGTGCTGACTACAGCAAAAGCAAAAGCAGCGACGTAGCCACGCAGCGACACAGCGACGCCAGCTGAGACGCGACGTCGACGGCAAACGCGGCAGCGCGTGCGTAGTCGACGTCGGCGTCGTCGCAACGGGTTCAATGGCTGACCCAATTTCGGGCGAAGCGTCGAACGAGTGGCAAGAAGCAGACAAGAGCGAAGCACGCACTGTGAACTGAAGTAGAGTGAAGTGAACTGAAGTGAAGTGAAGTGAAGTGTACTGAACTGAGCTGAAGTGGAGTGAAGAGAGAGAGAGAGGAATCCAACGCACACACACACACACAGACAGCGTGGTGAAGTGTGAAGTATGGGGGGGGGGCGAGGGGAGGAGGAAGCTAAGCAAAGTGTTGTTGGAGTCGAACGGGAATAGTTGTGAAAGCCAAATAGCAGCTACAGCGTAGGCAGCAGAAGCGACGGCAGCGTCGGCGGCAGCGGCAGCGGCAGCGAGAGAGCAGAACAGACGCACTGAAAAAATGCCACAGGAAGAATGCAGAGAGCTTAAAAGTTGCGCTGCGTTCAGTGCAATGACGAAACGTTTGCCGATCTCTCTCTCTCTCTCCCCCCATCGCTCTCTCGTTTGCTTGTCGCTCTCTTTGGCTTGCGCTCTCTTTGCATTTGCTGCCGTTACACTTTTGTTGTTGTTGCTTAGCTGCTTATGCCCGCTGCGCACAGCGTTGCCGGGTATCATAACTTGGCAGCAGCCATCAAATTTATTCAATTGCATGTCCAAGATTTGTTTTTTATAAGTCATTTAAAAAATGTATAAAACAAACCCAAAAATACGGTTATCATTTTTAATTTATTGAATTGCAATCAATTCATGGCAATAAAAATAGTTTTAGTTTTATCTTATAATTCCTTCAATGTCGACTGTTCGTCATGAAATAAATAAAATACAAAATAAAATAAATGTATAGGTCAACGTTTTTTCTATCTGTCTATCCATCTAAAGGCATAGCTTAGATCTCAGTGATAATAAAGGTACATTAATCAAAAATTGATTTTTTTTTGTAATAATATAAATTGAAAATAAAATATGGAAAAGAAAAAGAATTATTAATAATAATAAATAAATAAATATTGTAAATAAAATAAATATACATGTAACAGAAGTCATATCAATAATAAACTAATAATAATAGCAAAACTTTTTAAACGATCACATAATAAATATGTAAATTAAAGTACGAAATGAATATTGTATGTAAAATAATTATGGAGGAAAAGTGATTTTAATAAAATATTAATAGTACCAAAACTTGTATGACGATCGCCTAACAAATTATTACAAATGCAATGGCCAACATTGTTTCCAACTGATTCGGAATATGTTTGACGGGTATCTTGCAGTCGAGCAGACTTTGCAGCTTGTAGCTTTCTTACTTGTTTTGTTGTTGTAATTCGCTTGATTGGCATTCATGTGTTTGTTTTGGTGCTGCCTTTGTGTGTTGTGTTGTGTTGTGTTGTGGGTTCGTTGTTACTTTTATGTAATTTCATTTATTTTCACTCTTTCCGTGTGTCCATTGCTTCGTACTTGTTCACTTTCTTTAGCCCACTGCGAGTGAGCGAGAGAGGGAGAGTTAGAGGCAGACAGCGAGCTCGAAGCGCGAGCTTCAATGCGAAGCAATTGGCAATGCAATAATTTCTCAATGTTACACGCACTTCATGTCTGTGTGTGTTAGTTTAGATGTGTGTGTGTGTGTGTGTGCTGAAATGTTATTGCTTGACCGTCAACTGCGTCGAGCTGCGTTCATAAGCGACTACGCGGCGTATACGTAATGTGTGCATTGTTCGCATTACGCATACGCCCCCTTGACACACACACACACACTCGTACACACACTCGCACACACACGCACAGTCCGCATTGAATGCGGCCAAACAACAGGCGAATAACACAACATCACAAATCGCAACACAACAAATTGCATCGAGCATCATCAACACACAACAACCTTCCTCTCCTCTCTCCTCTCCTCATCTCTCTCCTCTCCTCCTACCTCCTTCTTCTCCCGTTTCGTAGCCTCTTGCACTTCCCCTTCCTCGTCGTCGTTCCCCTTCAGCGGCTGCTGCTGCTCAACATCAGCTCACAATTTGTCGATTACGTGAAAGTTTATTGAACTTTCGATTTCGCTAACAAATTTCAATTCAAAGGTGGCGCGCACAATTGCACGCGAACACGCCACCAATACAAATGCCTCTGCGCACACACACACACACACACACACACACACACACAAAACAGACACACAGATAGTTTGCTCAGTGAGTCGCTCGGTCAACGAGTCAATGGCGGCTTGTTGTTGTTGTTGGTGTTGTCAGTCGCCAAACCGCATCAAATGCAATCGAGGCAGCCGCTCTGAAGCGAACTGACCGACTGCCAAATACCCTGCAACAACAGCTCTACTTCATTTCAACATGGCTTCAATTTTCTTGTCAATTCTTGGCCATAAGCAACTTAGAATTAATAAGCAATAATTATATAATTAAATTTTTTTTGCATTACAACAACAAGAAAATGTATAGAAAAAAATATTGCAAATAATAAAAAATAATTACCATTGAAAAAATACAAATGATTCAAATTTAAACGAATGCAAGAAAAAACTAAGTAAATAAATAAATGCATACATATATGATATTCAGTTCGTTTCATTATATCACATTTTTATATTATTATAATTGATCCATTTAATTTTCTATTAGCTAACCTTTTTTCTGTAAGGCCCTCATGGCATATAGTATCGGGTAAATGCAATATATGTATATTGATCAAAGCACTCAATAATGTATTATTAAAAAGAAAAAACATGTTAAGAGAATTGTCGCATTTACTAAAAATAAGTTGCAATTTTATTTCAAAGCGACTAAACAAATACTTAAAAAAGTTACGTTAAACGATTTTATTGTTAACCAGTAAATACAAATAAGACGCAGTTTAAAAGAAGTCAGAAATCGATATATATTATTTTTTAAATATTTAAAAATTAAAATGTACTTTCTATAATAAATATTGCTAAATAAAATCGGGTATCAAAATCAGCATTTCAGTGCTGCAATTGCGTTGATTATATTTGATATGGAAACTTTCGCATAGTTATGACTATTTATAAAGTATATCTGGAATACAAAAGCGATACAATTGAATGGAAAAGTGAAGCAACAAATGTGTTGACTGCAACATATTGAACCGCATTTATTATTCATTTGCCTTTGGACAGTTTCGCAGTTCTTTGGCCTGTTTCGCAGGTTGCACGCTGAGGCTTCTCTGCTTTTGATTTGCTTTGGCACTTTCCATTGCATAAGCAAAAGTTGACGAGCGCGCCACTGAAAGTGGGTGAAGATGCCTGGGGGCAAGCGGGGGGCGGCAGGAAGGTGGGCAAACACTTGAGAGATGGCCAAATGGACACTTCACTCGCTTCCTTTTCGCACAAGTTACTTCCTTGTTTGCACTGCCAACAACAATTTGCCTTCCCCTCCCCGCTGGCTGCCCCTTGTGGCAGCCCAATGGCCTCGACGGCAAAGCGACGCGGCCTTCCTGGTGCACAAGCAGCGACATCAACATCAACATCAACAGCACCCACAACAAGCGTTGTTTAGGGGTGGCTGGAGGGGGATGAGAGGGTGGGGAAGGGGGAGGGGGAGGCTGTCTGCCCCTAACCACCGACTGTGCACCTTTGTGCTGTCTGCGAGTGTGTGTGTGGCACGTCATGTTGCACATATGCACGCAACAATGAAAAAACAACACGACCAGCAACAACTCGTCATCATCTTCCCTCTCTCTCTCTATCGCTCTCTCTGTCGCCACGTTGCAATTGGCGTCACTGGCGTCGACTTCGTGCCGCAGTTTGCATCATCACCTTGTGCCGTTGTCAGGGCATTGGCACAGTTTCTCTTCTTCTATATCGAGATACACACATCTATATATACATATATACTTATATATATATATATGTCTGTCTGCCTGCATTTGTTTTTCTTCATTGGCTGCGCTTGGATTTGATTGTTCGCTCTTCTCGTTCCGTTTGTCCAAAGGGTATCAGCATATTAACTATTATTCAACGTTATACCCGGCAACCAGCATTAAAGGGCATATCCAACCCATCAAATTGGATGCAACAATAAGCTGGTTGAAATAGTGTCAACACAATAATTCAATAATGAATCATGTTCTGCATTAAAATTGAAAATTGCCTTAATTCGATAACCAGCGAAAATAATTAAATAATTTATCACGTTCCGCATTTAAATTGCCTTAATGCGATAACTATTGAACGTTTCCCGAGCGCTAATTATAATGCGTTAACTGTTTTGCAAGGACAATGCCGAGCATAAAGGCTTTTCATGCTAGGAATTTTTAGGAACATCAGGTATTTGTGGCAAATTATCAATTAATTTGCATTTAATATTATTGCATTATCAATTAATATATGCATTGATAATTCTCAGTTTCTTTAACTTTATATTTTTAATTCAGAATCTAGTCTTTAGTTAAATGCGTTTCTATTATTTTAGTAATTTCTTTTTCCGATTTTCGGATTTCAAATAGGTGAATGTATTACAAATATTATGTGATTATATAATATATCAATTATCAATTAATTTGCATTTGATGTTATTGCATTATCAATTAATATATGCATTGATAATTCTCAGTTTCTTTAACTTCATATTTTTCATTCAGAATCTAGTCTTTAGTTAAATGCGTTTCTATTATTTTAGTAATTTGTTTTTCCAATTTTTGAATTTCAAATAGGTGAATGTATTACAAATATTAAATTAAACCTTTATAACTACAAGCAGATTATCAATTAATTCGATTATTTAATTGTTGCAATTTAGTGATCTTATAATAAAATTTTGGTCTTCCGATTTTTGCAGTTGGAAATATATGTATGTATATTAGAAATATTGACACCCTAGAAGTGGGGGCATTTATTAACCTTTATTGTTTGCTACTTTTCCTTGAAATAAATTCCTCCTTGTAAATAAAATTGCTACTCAAAATATATAAGTTGAAAAGCTCTGGGCTAAACACTCTCTAAAAAATCTCTGTACCATTGACTTTAATTAAAAATAAATTTGTAAGTAACTAAAGCACAATAAATAAATAAAAAATAAACCTTCTGTAATTATTAAGACGTTCTTTTTGGAAAGTAATGAAGCTGAGAATCTCGATCTCGATCTCGATTTCGAGCGGTAGTAATAATGAATCGTTTATCTGATATTTCGAAAGAGAAAGACGAAGAAACGGAAGATCGGCGGATCGAAGACTTACCGGTTTAACTTGAGGCGAGGCGACAGCTGCTGCTGAGGCTGCTGTTGTGGATGATGAGGCGACGTCTGAGGCTGCGTTGCCCACTTCGCGCTGTTGGAAATGGGAGGGGCTGCCGAAGATGAAGAAGAGAGACGAGAAGAACGCTGATTAACGGCTAATTGGTAAATGACGGAAAAGTTATGAAAGAATCCACAGGTGACAGAGACAGAGACAAAGACAGAGAGGGAGAGGGAGAGAGCAGTAACATGGGTGAATGCTGGTCAGTGACCGAGGGGGAGAGAGCGAGAAGGAGCACGAGGGCTGACCACGTCACGACCCTGGGTTTATTTTTGGCCGCTGCCCGGGCTGCCAATCTAACTGCCAGACTGGACCGAACCTGGACCCTACTAAGCATGGGCACATAGACAGCAGAGAGAAAGAGAGAGAGAGAGAGGGGGAGGGGGCCAATCAATGTCTGTGTCTGTGTGGCTGTGAGGGTCGCGGTGAGGGACAAAAGAGTGCGATGCACGTTATCGTTGTTATTGCAAATGCAATTCGCACGAAGCTCTCTCGCGCAGAAAGCTTTTGCGTGCGCTCTCTCGCTCTCGCTCTCGTCGCTGTGCCAACGCGACCTGCCGCCTGCACTTCGCTATTGGGATAGGTCCAAGTCCAGGCTGTCTGTGTTTCTGTCTGTCTGTGTGTGTGTGTTTTTTGTTTTTGCGTTCGCAGTGCTAAAAATAGCAAATGATTGCAACTGCATTTGCCGTCTCGCTCTCGCCCGTCGGCTAGTCAGTCAGTTAGTCAGCTTCTCCTTTGCATTCACACACACACACACACGCACACTCACACTCACACACACACACACACACGCCCATATCCCACCTGGCCATGCACTTTGCTTACATTTTTATTTATTTTTATTTCGCTGCGCCACAACAACAACAACGGCGTTTACTGCGCTGCTCGCAAGAATTGCACATATTCCCTCCGGCTCCGCTCCCCTCCCCACACACTATTCTGCACTGCACAATTTTGTTTTCATGCAAAAAGGTTGAAGACCTTTCACCTACTTTTGACGCAAACGAACGACGTCGTCGTCGTCGTCGTTGTTGTCGTCGGCACAGGGCGAAGAGCACGAAATGTGTTCGTGTGAGCGAGAGCCGAAGTCGCGTTGAGGCGAGCCGAAGACAAAACAGCAAGAACAACAACTGCATGTGAATAGACTGCAAACACGCTGCACCACATGTGAATACCCTTTCAGCAAGTGCATGCATGTAATATTCTTATTATTTAAATTCATATTTTGGCACAACATGTAAATACCGTTTTGGCAAGTTTTTTTGAAAGTAATATTAATATTTATTATATGTATTTATTATTTATATTTCTATTTTGTCGCATAATAATTATTGATTAATATTTATTGCATTTATTATTATTATTATTATTTATATTAATATTTTAGCCATTAACTTGCTAAACAAATGTTTGTAAACAATTGTCTTGTGCAATGTTTAGACCCGTTTTAGAAAGAGTAGCTAAACTGAAACCGAAACAGATGCAGGCGCATATGACGTGTGTGCGGGGGACAAGGAGAGCAGATGTTGCGGGGAGTCTCAACTCAGTTACGTGTATAAAATGTGCATGAATTTGTTGTATGAGTGCGAGTGAGTGTATGTGTGTGTGTGTGTGTGCTCATATATTTAGCACATTTAGTTTGTTCGATTTGCGAGTTTTGTGCGATTGTTTTGTTCTGCATATTGAATGCTTGATCGCATAATATTCGATATACGCTTTCTTTGGTTCTCGCTTTGCTTTGTTGTTTTGTTGCTTTTGCCAAGCCAATCACAAATTATTTAGGTCAATTATAAATATTAAACGCAATTAGCAATGAAATTTCAATTTCATTATCACCAACGCCAGCAGCGACGGCGACGGCAACAGCGACGTCGGCAGCGACAGCGAGAAAAAATATTTTGTCGACAACGACGACGACGACGACGACGCGAGTGATAAGCTGCGCTGAAGTGCAAGCGAGACAACGAGACGGGGTTCGGTGATGAGCTGATAGGGTGGAGGAGGGGAGGTGTTGTTGCTGTTGTTTTTGTCGTCATCGTTCGTTCTCGCGCAATGTCAAGATTATTGTGACCTTAATTTTTGGACACTGTCAAAAATTGCGTTAAACAGCGAAATGTGTGTAAACAGCAAGAAAGAGAAATATCAATATAAATAGAAATACAGATAGAGAGAGGGAGAGAGAGAGCAATAAAAAGACAGTCCTTGACAAATGCCAGTTAAGCAGCTAAATTTATAGCATGCAATTTTTGTATCCCCACCACAAAACTCTTCTATCACACACACACACACACACAGACAGACACGCACACAGACAGACAGACAGTTGTTGTTGCTGGTTGTCTTTGACTTGGAAATGACCTTAAACTAGGTTAAAGCTCGCCATGGCAATTGCATGTGAGTGTGACCAGAGATGTGTGTGTGTGAGTGTGTGGCTGAACTTTCTGTGCAGCTGAGCGTGACAAAGAGAGCGAGAGAGTGCAAATGCAATAAACAGCTGCAGAAATTCTAATTACTCAGACATGCACACATATTTATGTACATAACTGTGTGTATTTATTGCATGAGTGTAATTATTTTCTATTTGCCAAGAGAAAGTAAAAACACACACACACACACACACACACACACACTCACTGTCATCAGTCATTGCTCATCAAATTTGACAGCAACGCTTCGTTTTCTATTGTGACCCTTGCGCGCTCTCTCTCTCTCTCTCTCTCGCCCACTGTCGTTGCGTAGGCGTTAAGCCTGCTGCGCAGCGAGAGAGCACAGCTCTGCTCTCTGCCCACAAGTGAGCGCAGCTTGACACCAACAGTGAGAGCGCGCCCACAAGAGAGCGACGGCACTGAGAGAGCGCAGCGACGGCGGGCAAAAGGTGAATGACATTCGCTGCGAGCACAATTCGGCTTTGACTTCGTTGCTGCTGTTCGCAGCTAAAATTGAAGCGGCAAGCGACGAACTTTCAAATACAAAATAGAAAACAACAATAACAACAACAGCAGCAGTGCAGACAGAACGAGCGCAAAGCTTTCGGCGACCACAAAAGCTTTCGTTCGCTCGTTCGTGATTCGGCTTGTCGTTCGGACGTTCGGCAAACGGCAATGACAGTGTAGCGATGCCTCGTACTTTACATTCTGCCTCTTAGTAGGTCAACAAAATTCCGGACAATGGCCTTTCGCTTTCGTCTGAACGTCTGCGATGCGTCGCTGCCGCCGTCGGCGTCGCTGCAACGAGCGAGCAAATGTAAATAGAAGCGACGCGAAGGCGACCAACCGCCCCTCTCCCTTCTCCTTGTGCTCTACACACACACACACACACTTGTAGACATAATCACATGCATGTTTGTTTGTTTGCTTGCATGAAGATATTTCAGCCGCTGTCGCTGCGCTGCCGCCGCTCTGCCGCTGCAGTTGCTGCTGCCGCTTTGACGATGGCGTAATAGACATGTCCGCCTCCTGCTGCGGCAGCGTCTGCGACTGTATTGATTGCCAGCTGGAAGCTCGTTCGCCATGCGCCATGTGGCACGGTGGCATGTGGCATGCTTTTATGCTTCCTCCCCCCCCCCCCCCCCTTGCACCCAGCAGACTGGAGATGCATCGGATCTCAACTTCAAGTTGACCAACAACAAGAAACGGAAAGCATAAAAACAAACAACAAAATAGAACAAGAAAAGCAAAACAACATTGCAAAATAATCAAAAATCATTTCAAAATTTAATTACTTTTTAATTTTATTAACTTGATCAACAAAAAGCTCAAAATATGAAAACAAATAATAAAATTAATCAAGAATCGCTTCAACATTTTAATTTACTTTCTCAATTTTAAATTAGTAATTTAATTTTAATTAACTGATCAACAGCAAGCGACAGAAAATACAAAAACAATTCGCAACAAAATAATCAAAAATCATTTCATTTCAATTTAATTATTTTTTAAATAAGTAATTCAAATTGATTTTTTACTCTTGGAATCATAATTTTATCTTATGATTTCTTCAATGTCTCGAAATCATTATTGACAAGTTGCTAACAATAATTTGAACAAATTAATATTCCTGAAATTTTTATTGTTTTTTGCACTAAATCTAGGGCTAAATATATTCGAAAAGAAGCGGCGACAAATCGG
The DNA here is from genome assembly GCA_035047365.1 of Drosophila ustulata. Taxonomy (NCBI): domain Eukaryota; kingdom Metazoa; phylum Arthropoda; class Insecta; order Diptera; family Drosophilidae; genus Drosophila; species Drosophila ustulata. Next base: position 13,013,932 of record JAWNPT010000080.1, read on the forward strand.
ATTTCGCCAATGCATCGAAAGTTAGCTTTCAAATTGCAATTGCAACAAAAGCAATTAACGACAACCAAAAATTGCATTATGAAAAAGAGAATACAAAAAAATATATACAACAAAAGCAATTAACGTAAGTGGTAAATGACAAACGAAACATAATTGTAAAAAAAAAGGAAAATACAAAACAAAACCAGTAAAGTAGAACAAAGTGAATCTAAATTTAAAAGCAAGCTACAAAATTAATCAAAATAAAAGCAAAAAGATAAAACATAAAATAATGAAATAGAAATTTAAAAAAATTGCAGTTAAAATTGATAAATAAATGCAAAAAGTTAAAGCATCAAATAATTTCAGAAAAGTGGGTAAATACAATAAAAACATCCTCATAATTATTGAAATCAAGACATTCAAAAAAATCTCAAAGAATAATAATATTGTATCAAAAATCAATTAAATGCAGCTGAAGTAAATTTCAACTAAACAATACAATAAATAAAAATGATTCTAGGAATACAGAAAAAAAAAAAATTAAATAGATGAAAATTAAATAAAGTAATATAACATTAATCAAAGTAAATGTAAAAAATGTAACCACAAGCAGAATGAAATTTAAAACAATAGTAAATATAATAGCAATCGAATTTAATAAAAAAAAAATTAATAAATAATAATAGCAAAAATGTTTTGCGTTAGATGATTTTAGAATTAAATTCAAATAAAACAGTTGAACATTAAAATTAAATTGAATTAAAGCATAAATCAAAGAAAATAAGTGCAAGGATATTAAATTTAAAAAAAAAAAAACCATTGTAATCTAAAAATATAACATAATGTAATAAATACTAAATGTTTTGTAAGCGAATCAATCAATAAATAAAAATAATAAAAAAAAGGTTGCGTCTAAATAATTATCGAAATGAAGTCAATAAAATGCAAATAAATAAAAAGTCTAAACAAAATAAATTGTCAATAAAAGAATTAAATAAATGATAGTAAATTATCGAATCTCTTTCGTTTCATTTGCAATCTGTCTAATAATGGTAAGTGCATCTTCTGAATAATACAGATAGCGGTATTAATTAATGCACATTTGGCTTTCTAGATGATATCATGTCCAAAGGCAGGGGAGGGGAGGGGAGGGGAAGTGGGGAGATGAGGTGCATCCTCGGTGTATGTAGGTTAAAGGGCAGCGTTCGTTGCACTCGCCGACTGAAGGACAGCGCCAAAGAGCCACACACACACACACACAGAGAGAGAGTGGGGGAGGGAGGGCAAGGGGGAGGGGGAGGAGAGGTTTGGGGTGGCCTTACATCAAAACGACATGCGAATCCTTGACGATGACGACGACGACGACGACGACGACGCAAAGTCGAAGTCACGTACTTTGGAGTGTGCTCGAAAAGGCGGCGACACTAAACGAAATGCGACTAAACCAAACGCAACTCTCAGCAAAGCTACCAGGCAGGCAGACGAGCTTGCCACACACACTCACAGCTTTGTGCCACCCCTCGAGGAGGCAACTGCATATTTATGAGCACACACACGTATGTGTTTCTGGCTGCTGAAGGTTGTTGGCACAGATTTGCGCTTGTCATGCCACAGCAAGTGGCAAGTGGCTAGTGGCAAGGAGTGAGCGAGACGGGTGGCGAGTCCAATGTACCCTGCGAAGGATGCGCAAAATCCTTCGTGCTTGCAACCTTGGCCAAATACACTGCAATTTGCAACTCACCCGTCGTCTCGAATACGTTTGTTGCTGATGCTGCTGCTGCTGCTGCTTCTGAATCGTTCTCTGGTTCGATCCGTGGTTATTGTTTTGATTTTTGGTAGATAACTGCCAATATTCACATTGACTCGATGGACGCGGGCAAAACGGGTGCTGCAAATAAACCATAAAAAACGAAAAGAACGTTAACAACATTTTTCAAATTCAATTTCAAATTCAAATTTCTACGCTTGGCTCGTGTCTTGGCTAAGCTGAGACTCAGCTGCGCACAGATGGCGCCACCAGCGGTTGCTGCCATAGATGGCGCCAGCGATGCAAAAGCTTTTGCTGGCGGTGAATAACATGGCTAGCGAAGACACAAACCGGCGAGTTTAGAGTGCCAGAAATAGCAGCGCAGCTAAACAGCAATAAATATTATGAAATATACGCACAAGTGTGTGTGTGTGTGTGTGTGCGCGCGTTTTAAATGAAATGCTTCCTGTATAAGGTGTGAGTGTGTGTGTGCGCGCTCTCTTAAGAGTCGGCGGCGCGCGCTCTCACTTAAGGCACTGCTCGCTCTTTGAAGTGTCGCTCTCTTGCGTTGACTTGTCTGTTTTGAAATTGCTTTTGTTGTTGTGTTTGTGTGTCAATCGGTTTCATTAACCCGGCGAACTCGACACCGCCGTCGACGTCGCTGCCGCTGTCGCCGTCGAGTGCGCAAAAGGTCAACGCCGTACGTTCCACACAGCGCAAACATAAACACGCGCTGCATGTGTGTGTGTGTGTGTGTGTGTGTGTGCACTTGGGGGCAACACTTGTGCGCCGCCTGTGTCGCAACTTGAACTCTAAAATGTCACCTAATACTAACGGTGCATGTCAACCGCCCCCTGCCACTCCCCCCTTCAACCACGTCCGTTGCGAGTGCAACAGAAATGCGGAAGAATCTCGCAATTGCACAAATAAAACGAAACGAAACGAAAACAACAAAATTGCAACAAGACAACAACAAATAATAATAGACAACAACAACTGGCGGCAAGTGCTGCGCAAACAGCGGAATTGCCGCTAAAAATACACATTGCAGCCAATTATGGTTTATAAATAGCTAAATTCATTCATTATTTGCTGAAGTGTATAATAGATGAAATTAATCAATTTGAAAATATATAAAATAAAAATTAATATTTATATTGTGTATTAAATGAAATTTGAATTAGTTCAAATATTCATTTGCCGCTAAAAATATTGCAATAAATTAAAAATTGTTGTAAGTTTCTATTATTTGTTAATTAAATTGTATAATAAATGTAATTTTAAAATATATACATGTATATATACATATATACATACATATGTACATATATAAAACTATATTAAAATCTTGAAATAAATTTAATTTCAATTATTGCAAACAATTCTTAAAACAATTAATTTAATAGTTTCTGAAGCAAGTGCAGAATCAAGTAAATTATTTAAATATTCCAAAGGTCAGTTTCCACATTCCTCACAAACATTTCAGCTGCAAAATGATCCGTTATATTCCTTGATGCCAAAAAATATATTGACAAATAATTAGAAGGAATATTTTCATTTTTGCATTATTCTCAAATTAATTCTTTGTTACGCTCGTTAAGTGAACCTTTTCCAATTTAATTATTGATTAGTTAACTTTTCAAAATATACAAATAATTGAAAAAAGCTGTTTGAATAGTTATGAAATAATAATTTTGTTTAAAATACAATTTGCTGGAATTAGCTTGAAATTTAACATAATTGAATAAATGAATCCTTAAAAATTGTCCAAACCTAAAAAACAACTGAATTTTAATTTGTATTCATTTTTGTTGTGTCCGAATTAGTTTTTTAATTTATTTTTGAGTTACTCTAGTTTTATAATAAATTGAAATATAAATCATATTTCCAGCACTGCTGTTCTTTTGGTCACATAGTATATTATTTAAGTGCTCTGATTTACCCCCTAATCGCACTAACTATTAACGATTACTTTAACAACGATAACAATATGTATGTAAATGACTCAATCAAAATTTCCATGACATCGAGTGTGAAGTGCGTGTGCACGATAAAAATGAATCAAGATAACGCATAATAATTAATAGATTAATACAGTCAACAGGAACATTCGGCAGACTACTAAAATAATTACAGTAACTTTGGTGAATGAAAAGCAAATTGTCATGTTTAAAAACTTCGATATTATTCCGAGTTTGTAGTTTATGAATTTGTAGAACCTCAACATTTAAAACCTCTCTCATCAAATACAAAATGTAGTACACAAATTTTGTCAATATTTTTTTTCGAAAATCGTAATGTAAGCTAATAAAGTGGTTTAATATTGCTTGTCAATCGGCAACAATTGCAATTGTTAAACAATTCTATATCATAAACACTTTTTATTATTTTGCTGAGTGCTTCGAGAAGAATTTTATAATCTTATCTTTTGAGCTCGAAGATAAGATCATTGCAGTGATATCTCAAGAAACATGAAGTTAGCCATGGTGCTAAGGGATAACAACTTATTATTTCGATCAGCGATCATCGATTTGGAATGCAACTATAGTCTCAACTATATATTTAATTTTAGAATGAGGTAGGTACTTCTAATTTTTAGTAGCGAAAGAATCATTTGACCACTAAAATATAGTATTTTAAAGAAATTATGAGAATCTTTTATCACTTTAATTCATTTTTGCACTTTAATAAATTCCCTTCAATTCCATATTTTTCCCCTAAATAAAATTCACATACAAGCGTATACAGTGTATAGTATATACTTTATAAAATGTGTAATTAATTTTGCACATAAATATATGATGAAGTAGAAGCAGTTTAATTCTGATTAAATACAAATTCTTTGTGGGTATTTTTTATATTATTCAGTTTTCCCGTCAAATAACTTTCTATATAAGGAATCTAAGATTAGTTGATAATAGCACCAAAACTTAATTGCATACAAATTTCCGAACAGTAAATTTGTTCAAATAAAGTGTAAATATGTGTAAATTTAAAATTAAATGGAGTAATCCTTAATATCTCTATTTATTTCCTCATATTTTGATTCTTTGATTAACTTTGATTCTTTATTTGTTTGATAGACAAATTAAGATACGCAATTAAATTGTTTATGGCCATGTATTGAAAAGGAAAACGGTTAAAAATGAGATTAATTTGTCAAAATAGTGTTTCAATATGCGCAAGTTAAGAATTCAATGTATTTAAAATTAAATAAATCTTCTAAAATAAGGCACTCAAATATGAGTGAATCAAATATTTTGAAAATTAAATAAATTTGATAATATGAAGAAATCAAATGTGTGTTAATTAAAAATTAAATATTTCGAAAATTAAATAAATTTGCTAATATAAAAGTGGTTTGATATGTCTGTGTAAATTACAAGTTAAATACATATAGTAAAAATGAAAACAATTTGAAATATATTAAAAATTACTTAAGTTTGTTAATATAAAGTGCTGAAATATGTTTGAGTGAATTAAAAATTAAATGCATTAAGAATTAAATCTATTTATGCTTGCATTTTTAAAGAGTGTTGCCAATGCGTGTGTGTGTGTGTGTGTGTGTGTGCCATGGGTTATGAACTCTTGTTGTTGTTGTTGGTCTTGTTATCGTTTTGTTTTGTCAACAGTTGGCAGCACTGCGGCTCAGAGTCGCTCACAGTTGGCCTTGTTGTTGTTGCTGTTGCTACTGTTGTGTGTGTGTGTGTGTGTGTGTGTGTGTGTGTGTGTGTGTGCATAACAGAGCACAATACAAACAAAGGTAACCCCGAGCGAGCCGGCAGTCCTACAACCGTCCTCTGCCTGCCACACACACACACACACGCGGCGAGCGGCGAAGACATGCAAAATAAAAATAGATTTTTCTCGGTATATAGGATAACGACCAGGAACGACCCCAAAGCCAAAGCTCGCTGCTCGCACGGCCAACGACCGGCAAAAAAAAAAAAAACACAACACACACATACACACTCACACATAGAGAGAACGACGGACGCTTCCCCACCTCGCTGCAGTCGCCAACAAAACTCAACTCAACTCAACAGTCGATGCCTTGTTTTGCCTCTCGCTCTCGTGCACACAAATCATATGGTGTCCCTATGCCCGAAGAGCGAGAGCAACAGCGCTGAAGAGCGCGCGCTCTGGCTCTCGCTCTCTTAAGCCCTGCGTGCCAAGCGTGCGTGCGTGTGTATGTGTGGGTATGTGTGTGTGTGTGTGTGTTTGTCCCTCTTCAGGTCCTACCGCACCGCAATTGAGAGAGCAAGAGCGAGCGCGACTGTTGTGCGTTTTGTTGTAGGGGTTGCTGACCTCTTCTCAGGGTCGCCAAAGGTTGTTCAACCCAAAAAAAGGAAGCAGCGCTCAATGTATGGCAAGCAGAGGAGGCCTGCGTGTGTGTGTGTGTGAGTGTGTGTGTGTTTGGGCGCCAAATGTGTGCTGGTCGTTGCCCTCGCCTACCTACAACCACCCCTCCTCTCACAGCACCTTGCGGTTCTCCCTCGCTCGCGCTCTCTCTCTCTCTCTGGCTCCGTGACGTAATGCCGCAACAGGGCATTCCTCTGCCCTCGCGCTCTCTCTCTCTGTCTCGCTCGCTCTCTGTTTTTTGCGCGCGTTTTCAAGTTGCAACTCAGCGTGGCACTCTTGGTCGACTGGGGTGCAACTCTTCTTCTTCTGTTGCACTCTGTGTGCATAGTTTGCTTATTGTCTGAGGTTAGGGTTGAACGCGCCAACGAGCATTGCTGTTGTTGCTGCTGTTGTTGTTGCCGCTCTTGTTCTTCTTGGCCCTGTTCCGAACAGTTGCCGTTTATCTAACGCTGCCTGCCACATTCCTTATGCCTCATGCCTCATCCCTGATTCCCGTCTCCATTGTATCTCGCTGCATTGTTTATTTGATGTCTGCCTCTATTTATTTATGTTTCAATTCTGCTCATCTGCCTGTTATTTATTTATTTAATTTGTTTTTATTTATACTCCCTACACTTGATGCGCTTTCCTCTTTCCGATTTTTTAAATGCGTTTTTATTACGTCTCACTCGATTAATTTATTTTTATTATATATATATATATATAATTTACATTTATTACCCTTTCCTTTTTCTTTCCTACTTTTAAATCCGTTTCCCAAACGTCTTTTCTTCTCTCTCTCTCTCGATTTATTTATTTATATTATATGTAGGTATAAATTTAATCTATATCTATTATTTATTTATATTAATTTAATTTATTTCTATTTATAATTTATATTTATAGCTCTTTTCTCCCCATTTCATATTTCTTTCTCTCTCTCTCTCTCTCTCTCGCAATATTTATTTAAATTATATTATATATTGCAATTTATTATATATTCCTCTTCCTTCGTTGCATTTATTTTAATTCTCTTTATTTATATTTTTAATTTATTATTATTACCATTTATAAAACGTATCCATCAACAAATGTTATAGCCACTCAACATCTAGATCTATCATTTAATTTTACAAGCTAGCTATTATTGTTAAGGCTTTCAATTGAAAGTTCTGTCATTCAATGTTCCAGCCTAATTATTTTAAATGTATATAGCTACAAATTAAATTATATAGTGCAATGAAAAAAAGCCGGTGCAACAAAGAGTGTACTGATTTACTTCTAATTATTTTCTTTTCCCGTTCCATCATAATAGCTTTTCCGGTTCGCAGTACAATCCTTACTGATAGTGCTATTCCTATTCCCAATCCCATTTTATCCTTGACTCTTCGTCCTATTCCTATTCCTATATTACTATTTCAATACTCCAATTCCTATATTCCCATTTATGTATTGCTATTCTTTTTCCCATATTCATATTCCTATATCCATATACATATGTACATATATGCATGTATGTATATCCGTATTTTCTTATTCCTATTCCTCTTCCTATTTCTATATTCCTATTCCAATATTCCTATTCCCACATTTCTATTCCTATTCCTATATTCATATTCCTTCATTCCTATCCCTATATTCCCATTCCCATATTTCTATTGCTATATTTCTATTCCTTGGCCTATTCCTCTCAATCACTTTGTGATCACTGTCACTGTCACTGTGACTGCGACTGTCACTGTGTCGGTGACTCCAGCTAATCAGCTGCTCTAGGAACGCTCGGCAACAGCGTGACAGCGACTGTTGCTGTCGCATTCGCACTCGCTCGCTGCTGTCGCTAACTAACTGTTGTCATCGCTGTCTCCGTCTCTGTCTTGCGTTGGCGTCGTATCAGCGTCGCTGATGTTGCCGCGTGCTTCTTTTATCGGTCATTAGCCTGTCCACAATGCAGGCTGGAGAGAGGGAGAGAGTGAGTTGCGAACGACAACGAAGAGCGGGAGAAAGGGAGCGAGGGAGAGGCAAATGCTGAGCCTATGAATCGAGCGCCATCTAGCGGCCATCGTGAATGCGTCACATTGCGTTGAGTTCGCTATCAATCACACATGACGCCCACAAACAGAAAGGAAAAAGCCATGACCATGAAGTTTAACGCCCTCTGGGGGCGATGCCACAGACCACAACACAATCGCATCGCATCGCTGTTGTTGTTGCTGTTGTTGTTACGGTAGCAATTGCTGTTACTATTGTTGTTATTGTATTGTGCGTACAACAACAACAGCCACTTGCCTTTGCCCTTCGCCTAGCCCCATTGTTGTCATCTTCTTCGTCATCCGTGCCGCAGTCATCGTCTCTGTTTTTTTTTGTGGCTTGACATTGAACTCGAAATTGACGCGCGCCGCTGGGCAAAAAGTGCTGCCCATGCCCTCGTCGCTCTCTCTCGCGCTTCGCCTTGGCCTCTCTCTTCTCATCTGTTTTTTGTGCGTCTTCCTGCCGCTGTTCCCCCACATACGCATCGCACACACACACACACAGGCATACTTAAGGCATGCGGGCGCTCTTCCTTACTCTCTCTCTCTCTCTCTCGCTCGCTCGCTCACAGACAGCGCTGCTTATTAGCAATTTCGTTTTGACTATGCGCTTGTTGTTGCTGCTTTTGCCGTTTGCTTCCTCCACAGCTGTGGACGCTGCAAGTTCACTGAACTTTCGTGTAGAAAGCGCGAAATAAAAACAAAAATAACAAAAACCTTTTTTCGGGCTTTCGGGTTTTTGGGCTTTGGCTTTTACTGCCGTGATTTCTGTGCGTGTGTGTGTGTGTGGGTCTTTTTTTTTTTTTTTTTATTTCGTACTCTTATGTTTCACTATGCTTTAGGTTAATTGTGGGATCCTAAGATGTGTGTGTGTGTGTGTGCGGAACTACAAACGTGATAATTTGCGAGTGGACGCCTCAGAAAAGTCAACTCCAAATTGTGTTGTTGCGTGGCAACCTCTCTCCACACACACACACACTGCTCTCTCCACTCTCTCCCTTCGTCACTTTTGTAGAGTTACACGTTTAACTGATTTACACACAGTTTTTATTGCCGCCAGCAATTGTTTGACCCCAAGACGAACTCTTCTCACGTCACGCACAGCTAAACTTCCATCTGACCCCCTTGGAGTTTACGGTAAATAGCTTTGCCCTCCCCTCCCCCTTCACCGCCCTCTCTCCACAGACAGCACCTTGGCATTGAACGACGAAAGCTTTCTTCTTTTCAGTTGTGATCATTAAATGCCAAATGTATGTATTTCACATTATCGAACTTAGGCTTTTTTTATTTTAACTTTCTGGCATTGCATTTAAATATATTTGCTATCGATAACTTTTAGTAATTTCGAATATTCTTCAACTTTCTCTCACATTATTATCTTTAACGTTTTGAACAAATATCTTTCTGTGTTTATGTTTAAGTATTTCTGTGAATTCCCTTCGCTAAGTTTAACCCAAATGAAGTACTCATTTTTATTATTTATTGTAATTTAATTATTTTACCGCTCTATTTTCTCTGATTTTATTTGTATACATTTTTTTTTACAAACTGTTCCCTTATTATCAAAACCCATATAGATATTTCCACATTCCTAAAGATCCTTCTCTATATGTGACCTTGAGCATACATAATGCATAACCTTATAATTTGATGACTATAAGCTCTTCTCGTTAACTTTGAAGCCTCCCATTTCGCCGTCTTCTTTGAATTGCCATTATATTGTTTTGTTAATTCGAAGCCATCAAATCAGTGTAGCGTTCAAATTCCTCTATCAGAAATCAACCTTTCTCTTTTTATGTGATTTCCATAAAGTTTTATGCTTTTCATGCATATGTGCTAAGCTTTGAGTAAGGTCTAGAGACATTAATAACGCTTCAGTACACAAAGAATGCTATATCGAAATAAGCATTTCCCCAGAAGGCGCTCTCCACAATTAGTCAGCATTGATGATTAGGATGTTGTTTATTTGTGAACACAAAGAAAAAAGTAAGTTCAATATTCAAGACATCAGAATTGGCAATATTTGTTGTGAAAATCATTATTAACATTATGACTTACACAAATTAAATAGAAATCAAGAAATGTTAGTTGTAAATACTGATTGGGTTAGCATTCTACACGTATTATAAGCATCCGAACGAACTTCCCTCAAGCGGACACTGACAGTACGTGTTTATTGACCTTGGTTCTTGACGAAAATCTGGCGAAGGCGAACAAAGACACCTTCTCTGACGTGCCACATTATTATTCATCAGAATTATGAATATACATACATATGTTTGAATATTCAGGTGATTCACCTGCACCTTAGAGAGGATATTATAATGTGCATTTTGCGAACAATTGCAAGGAAATAAATAGTACTTATAAATTGTTTATTTCCCAAGTATTCGATGTGGCAGATGCGTGATGAAATAATAAAATGTTAAAACTATGAAATCAATTTAAAATTAATTACTTTTAAAGTATAGTATAATTTTATAATTATAGGTCTTCGATGAATTGAATTATTGTTGTAAGTAAATAAACATTAAAAATCATTCTAAAAAAATGTTTGTAAACATAATAAGAAAATCACTGTTAAAGCAAAAGAAAGCTTTAAATATATTATATTTATAGATCTTCGACTTGTTGAATTATTGTAATGAAGAAATAAATATTATATAGCACAATAAAGATTATGTTCTCAATATACATAATGTGAAAAGTTAAGAACTGTAATTCCCAATGTAATCTTTAGACTATAGAATATACATAGGTTCAGAAATAGAAATTGCTGCAAATAGCGAACTTGATCAATCATTGATTGCGATCTCAGTTTCAACAATAAATTTCAGACTCTCGCAGTTTTATTGCATTCTTGAGTTGATCCCAAATATAAACATATAAAAATGTATTTTTTATTACTTCTTGTATGCCAAATTCGAAATGTATGTAAATATTTTACTATCAAAATGAGATTCATAAATGACGACAAAAGACGCAACACGCTAATAACAATAACAATAACAAGAGCAGCGAGCGAAGAGGACAACAGCAACAGCAACAACAACAAGAGCGAGAACAAGAAGAACAACCAATTTTATGAAAGTCACAGTCAAGGTCAACATGCGTGCAAAGACAGACACACACACACACAGACGCACACGGAGACAGCGAGCGCAATGTTGGCAGCACCAAAAAGAAAGAGAGAAAGAGCGATAAGTGCATACATACAACATGTATGTATGCTGATTGGCTGTGTGTGTGAGTGCGATCGAGAAATGCTTCGTCTGTTTGCTTCTTCACGCACAAGAATTCGCAGCGAGCAAGACGAGGACAGCAACAGTGGGGCCAGCATGGGTGCGAAGGCGACAGCGAATGTGGGTGCGGTGTGATCGCCAATACAAATACAAATACAAATTATATATGTATGTATACATACATATAAGAAGATTCCGACAAGGAAGTTGCAGTGCCATTTTGGCATCACAAATAAATGAAATCAACGTAATTTCGTAAGCCGTGCAAAATGACTCACTTGCTCCCCAGCAGCACAGCACAGCACACACACACACACACACGTATGTAGCTGCAGATGTTCTCTCGCACACACACACACACACGCACACAAGTCGCACAAAAGGAAAACAAATGGCTAGGTCGGTCGTTCACCTGCGCTCGCTTTGGCTTTCGTGCTTAAGAGAGCCGCGTCTCGCAGCCCAAAACGAAAGAGAGCCGTCGTGTGCGCGCCCCCACAGATGATTGCTACGTATGTATGTACATATGTATGTGTGTGTGTGTGTGTGTGTTTTTGATTTGTATCTGTGTGCGGGCCGGCCGGTCGTTCATTGCTCTCGAATCTTGTTGGGCTCTCGCTCTCTCTATCTCTCTCTCGCTCGCTCTTACGTCGAGTATTTCATAACGCTTCTGGTTTTGCTTGTTGTTGTTCTTGTTGTTGTATTCGTGTCAATGTTCTATCGCATTTTGTGTTGTTGCTTTCGCTCTTGTTTAGGGTTTAATGACATTGCCGGTTTTCTGTTTTCTGTTTTTTTTTTTTTGCGCTCGCTTCGTTCGTTCGTTTGCCTGCTTGTTTATTTATTCTTGCAAGGAAAATAGCAGCAGCAGATTACACACACACACACACATAAATGCTTGGGTGTCTTTAAGGTTGTGGATCCAGCCGTAGGGCCGACTGTACAGTAAAAGCTTGCCCAAGCGTGCCCAGCAAATAAATCATAACAACTTATCGAAAAGGAAATTACAATAAATTTCAAACGCCAAGCTCGAAAAGCTGTCAAATAATCGTAGCACTATTTAATACTAAATCTTTCGGGCATTCGCTTAATTAATTATTATGTCGTCTCGCTTGTAACTGGCTCTGGCCTGACAACAGCGTAAGCGACTATTTTGTGGGGTGCGCGACGCGACGCGACGCGACGTCAACAGCAGCAGCGACAGCGTTGATGACGCCGCCAACTTACGACAACGCTGCAACTTTTTCAGTATTTTCAATATTTGCATACCCTGTAAATATGATGCACAGCGGGTAATATATGCTGGTTGAATTCATTGAGATACATTTGTTTTGGGTAAAGCTTTATAGATTTAAAAAAATATTTAAACATAAATTTACGGAACAAAATGGAATAACATAAAAATAAAATGCATAAATAGGACATAAAATTAATAATGTTCATAATATAATTTGTAAGTGATTTGTAAAAATGAAAAATATGAAATAAAAAAAAATGTTCATACTGTTCAATAAAATTGCTTTAAAATATATTTTCAATGCTCTGGCTATATTTTGTCTGTTAGACTTGATTCGAAGTGCCGAATAAAAATAAGTTATTAAATTATACAAATAATAAATTGCAAATAATTAGTAATAAATAAATACAATACTAGCTCGCAATTGCTAAAATGCATTTATAATTATTGCGCAGTGCACTCCTCATTGCGAAATGTTTACAGGGTATTTTGTCGCCCAGCCGTGCGAACAGCTGGCATTTGTTTTACTTGTTTTACTTTTCAGTTGCTGTTGTTGTTGTCGGTCGTTCGTTGGCTTGGTCGCTTCGCTTCCTCGTATTCGACGACGACGACGACGGCGATGACGCTGCCGCTGCCGACGTCGCTGCTGAAGCATTATTTTGTTTTTGTTTTAGCGCTCGCACAAATGTGTGTTAGCGGCGGTCATTCACACCGAACGTGCCCTTTCAAGAGTAGTGTGTGCGTTAGCCGCTCTCTCTCTCGCTCTCACGCTTTCGCCTCGCTCTTTAGGCGTAAGAGCAAGAGTGCGTGAGCGCAAGAGTGCGTCTGTGTGTGTATGTGTGTGTTTGTGTGTGTGTGCGTAGAATGGCAGGCAGCAACCGCAAAACGCAACTTGAACATTGCTGTGGGAATTTACAGCGTTTGTTTGTTATGTTAGTTTGTATCTTTAAATGTTCAATTGAATATTGCACTCATTGTGTGACGATGAGGATGATTGAGCTGCATTCTAAGGCATTTTTCGGCAGACGCCAGAAGCGATTGACGTCACACGAACAGTGCGAAATTACGCAATTACGTAAACGCTTACGCATCGCACAACGTCAAATGTAACGTTGCCCACCGCCGTGGAATAGTGTAAAAGTAAAAGGTCATTGAACGAACATTGTACCTATTTACACACACACACACACACACACAGTCATAACGTAGGCGATTGTTATTACTACTCACACACAAATACTTATAGATTTATATGTGTGTGCAAAAGCAAAGTACTCAACACACACACACACACACACGCGTTTGTATTTGCCGCACTAAGCGAAAAAGTGGAGAAATTGGAGAAATGGAAATGGTGAAATGGAATAATGGGCAAGGGCAACTTGGAAAGCGAGTGAGCGAGAGCGAAATAGACAAAAGTGACAAGTGAGAGCGTGCCGTGCCAGCTGGGCGTTAGAGCGAGACGCAAGATGAGGATCAGCAGAGCAGCAGCTGAGCAGCAAAAAAGCAGCACAGATTCCTGCACATTACAAATGTGTCTGTGTCTATGTGTATGTGTGTGAGTGTGATGTATGTATGAATCTGTAAGCAAAATTCCACAACGTAGGTAGAGTGGAGGGGAGGGGGGATTGGGCCGCTGACCGAACTGAACTCGATAAATTCTGCTGCTGTCTGCTTTCGGCTGCGAAGAAAGCAGCGAAAATTGCTAGAGAAAATGGCCAAGTCGACAACAAACGATTCGTTGACTTGAACTTGATACCAAAAGCATATCGCATTCTTGCCCCAGGCGGCCTCATGACTCACGACTTTGTCGCCCAATCGAAATCGACACTCGGCCAATTATCGATTACAAAATACCTTTCGATTCGATTGATTTTGTAAAAAGATCCAACAGCTGATCGCGCAATTGAAAGCTGCAAATTTCCATGCAAAACTTCGCCCAGAAAACTATATGTGAAGTGAAGCAAGAAAGTGAAGAATTTATAGAATCTCAATAAAACTATCTCACTTTCTAATAAAAAGTAATTATTATGAAAAACTAAAGGATAGGCATACATAGAAAAGTATATCAAAAGTAATATCAAACAAAAGAGTGAAGACTTCATCACTTTCTAATATGTACATAAAAATTAAAAAAAAGTGATGGATAAATAAATAATAGGTAACAACAATTAATAGATAGAAATGTGTACAACATAGATTAGCAATACATAAATTGAGGAATTTTCATAGTTCTTATTTATAAAAAAAAAAAAAAAAGGGAAAAGAATTTGAACACCTCTTAATCATATAACCCTTAAGCAGTTTCTAAAGATTTTGCATTGTAATGATATATGAACAATAATAATAATAATATTACTGTTATTTAAATGTATTTATTCTAAGCTGAATATTTTTTTTAAATATAATTTTATTTGGATATGGTAATGAGAACACATTTGTTTAAATAATTTAATGAAAATTCACTGGGAATAAAGATATTTTATTTTTAGTATAAATTGTAACTGTAATAAAACATTATTCTGCAAAGCTGGCTTAAATTTCATTAAAAAGATAATATTTTGTAAATGAATATTTGGCACTTCAATATGGTATTTATAAATTTAAGTAACGCACATTTTGAAGTAAAGAACTTAACTATTAATTGCAAAAGAATTTTTGTTTGTGGAGCATTTTAGAGTTGAAAATTGAGTTGAAAAAGCAAAAAATTACGAAAATAAAATGAGACGAGAAAAAGAATTCGAATAAATGTTTCAAAGGATTTATGGAATTTGCAGTAAATGTTTGCAAATAGGGAAACTGCAGTGAGTTCTTTATGCAATTGAAAATCGAAATCAAAGTTCAATTAAACTGAACGGAATTTTCAATAAATGTCCGCAACGAGAGAAATGACAAAGACTTCTTTATGCTCTATAATATTACCTGTTGTAATGAAAGTCGAGTAATTGTAAAAAGTGGAGGGCTGAGGAGGAGGAGGAGGCGAGTGGAGACGGCAGCAAAGTAATCTAACCAACGATGTAACTGCGGCCACTTTAGCGAGACGCTGACCCCTCCATGTATGTGAGTGTGTGCGTGATTACACTCTATATACGTATCTGTGTGTTGGTGTGTGTGTGTGTGTGTGTGTGTGTGTGGGTGGACTCCCATTGCGGCTGCCTTCTTGCTATATGCTGCAAAGTATTGTCACTGCGCTATCAAATAGCAATGACAACGGCGGCAGCAGCAACAATGGCGATAAGCGCACACAACCGATTGGGATCAAGCGACTATAGTATGTGTGTGTGTGTATGTGTGTGTGTGTGTGTGTTGGCATAGCCGGGAGAAGGCGTTTTATATGTAGTTATAATGTACAGCCATTGACAACTAATTAGAAAGACGTTCTACGCATTTTCACAGGTCTTTTCCTTCATTTTTGAGCAACAATTTAAGTATTACTTTTATATTTTCATTTGTTCGCGTTTCTAAAAGGTCAACTAGTCAAACTAGTAATATAAATAAATAATATAATATATATTTGGTGTGGCATAGTACATAGTAATCTTCTGTTGACTAGCAAAAGGTAAAAAATATGAATCATTCAACAGATTTAGTAGGTTTTTGATCTTCTGCTTGACAACATATCCATCCATTGATCTTCGAAACTACAGAAGCTCGAACTCTCACATAAACTCGCAATATAATGCCTAAGCTACATAAATGTCTGTCGAAAGCGATATTTGTAAACTTCTAGATTAGAAGAGAACATTCCAGCTAAACCAAAAAGAATAATAGGATTTATTAGTAGTCACGATTGTAATCTTCATTACACAAATTAAGAAATAATAGTGTAAACAATAAATTTCAATTATTACTTAATTGTTATTAGTTATAAATAAAGGCAAAATTAATATATGTTTAGGCATAATAAATGTAATAAACTACAAATCTATAAATAATAATTTTTAAATATAAATGTAAAATAACTAGCGAAAAACACAATTAATATTTTGTTGTTTACGCAATTTAAGAAAATTGAAAATTATAATAATATAAATTTAAATTATCATAACTTACAATAACTATAAATTGTTGGTGACTAATCTGCTTGAACTACATTTATAAAAGTTACTTAAGAAACTGTTGGCAGGACAAAAATGAACTGGCTTCGAAGAGTAGCGATTTACTCGGCGATATAGCATACAAATAGTACAATACATACATATATATTTTCTTTATAAATATGTATGTGTGTGTGTTATGTATTAAATCATGCCACATAACTTCAACCGCGATAAGCTCGCTCTGTGTGTGTGTGTGTGTGTGTGTGTGTGTGTGTGGGTGAGCAGGTGTATAGTTTTATTTTTTTATTTTTATTGTTTTTGCAGCGAGTGGAGAGCGAGTGAATAAACGCGGACATGCATTAAATAAACGTCAAGTTCATTGGCATTGATTAAAATGCAAAGCGAAACAACAACAAAAAAAGATAACGGCAACGTATACGTAATATTGTAAATGTGCTCGCCATCTCCCTCTCTCTCACTCTCCTTCTCTCGCTGTATCGCTGTTTCTGTCTGTGCTTCAAGGGATGGGAGGCAGCTTACAGCTTACAGCTTACCGTTTACAGCTGCCCTTGGCCCTCGCTATAGCTTCATTCTCATCCCCCAGTTCTGATGAGATGAAGATGAAGATGTGACCATTGTCGATGTCGTTGTTGTTGTCGTTGTTGTTGTTGCTAAAAAGGGCTCTGAACTGTAAGCAGAAGAAGAAGAAGCAGCAGCAGCTGAAGTGCTTTTGGGCAGCAATCGAATCGCAGTTGAATCGAACCTCGTCACTCTGCATGGGCATTTCCTACTCTCCACTCTTCCTCTCTCCCACTCCTCTCCATAATTGCCTCTCTCGCTCGCTCGCTCTCTCTTGCTGCCTTCCTCCCTTGCGCTGTTTCGTTGTGTGCTGCTCTCGCATGCATGTAAAACGGGGGTTACATGACATTGAAACCAATTTTGAAGGTTTCCACACACACACACACACACACACACACACACACATTAGGGCAGCATCCACATTAAGTTCGTGTTGTATTTATTTGCGCTGCCCTTGTTACTACATATGTACATATGTATGTACATATGTACATAAATACATTCAATTTTCGGCAATTTCATTTAAATCGCAAGAAACCAAAAAAGAAAAAATGAGAGAAGAAATGGGAAAAAAGCATAATAATAATTCTTCTGCGCTGGCTTTGCTCTTTGCTTTGCCAGCGTTTTACTGCCATGCCTTGCTTGGGCTTATCGTGCGTTCGCCAACCCACCCGCTACACACACACACACACACACACACACACACACATGCAAAGAGAAGAAGCAGCAAAGCAATCAGGAAGAAGACAGAGCCAAGCAGCAACTTTACTAACGACAGCTGCATGCTCTTCTTTTTCACAGAAATAAGAGGCAGTCAAATAGTAGCTGCAATTTGCAATCACATTTTAATTATAAGAACACAGATTGTAATTAAAACGAAAAAAATAATTAAACATCTTCTTTCCTTCTATTCTCTTACCGTCAAACAGAAATAAGGGACAATAAAATACTAGCTTAAAAAAGACTCTATCTAAAGCACATACGGAAACATGTTACATTTTAATTGTAAAAGAAAATATTATTTTTAATTGCATACAACTATTTGTGAAATATGTTGTTATCCAAATTCAATTTATTTTATTTTTTTATCTGTCATTTTATTCTAAAATAAAATATTACATTTGTAGGAAAACCATAAAAATTAATCTCATTTCTTAAATCGCAAATAGTTATGCAAATTCCATAAATCTTATATTTCAAGAATTTTTCAACTTTATATTTTGTGGCATCGTTTACAAAGTAGTTATGTATAATGAAGCATGATGAAATTCTGCAACAACAAGAAGTATTGTGCGCAAGTTTGATAGTTTCAAGTCGTATAGTATCAAAGATATTGCTGCTTATGCTTCTGGACAGACAGACAGACGGAAGCAGGAAAATATATGTGCATATACGGTAATTTAGAAGTAGTGCTTGAATTATTATGAAATGGCCAATAAGAGGCATCATCAATAGGTTAGATCGCAATCTCAATCTGTGTCAAATTGCATCACACACACACGCAGCTGGCGAGCATAAGAAAAGAGCATACAGAATGCAGAAACGCAGAAGCAAAAGCACAACGACAACAACAACAACTCGCAAGTCAACAGTCGATTGTTTATCAATGTGTAAATAAACTCACATGTGTGCATGTGTGTGTGTTTGTGTGTGTGTGTGCTTGTAGCGTTGCCCAAAAATTTCAATAGCAAAGGTCAATGAACTCGCGCCGTGCCAGTGCCTGACGTTGTACGACGGCGATTGCTCTCGCTCTCTTTGCTTGCGCTCTCTCACGGCAGCAGCATGCATGACTAACGTACGTACGTACGTACGTACGTACGAACGTGTGTGTGTGTGTGTGTGTTGCGTTCCGCATTGCGCGCTCTCTTCGCATGCTTCGCTCTTTTGGCTGACTCGCGACTCTCTTTCGCGTTGGCTGCTTCCTCGTTGCGTTTCATTCATAAACAGAGAGCGAGCAGATATCGGCCAGGCCAACGAACCGAACATGTGCTTTGACCCCCCTCCCCCTCCCTTAGCAGAGCACATTCAACCACCAATTGCAGTATGTTGAACCTTTAACCGTTACTTTAGTATTTAGTATTTTTTTGATGTTGTTACTTACATTAGCTGTCGACGTCCTTGCAGCGGCGGCATTTTTGTGGCCGACTGGCGCTCATTTAATGTGATCCTCTGCTGAGCTCTGCCGCTGCTATTGCCGCTGCTGCTGCTGATGTTGTGTTGAAGGCGTAATCCATGCTCTGTCGCTCTGCCAGCGAGCGCCAACAACAAAGTTGAGCTTTAATCGTTACACCTCTCTGCAGCAGCAGTTGTTGCGCTCTCTTAATTGCAATGCAATGAGTGCGTGTGTGTGTGTGTGTGCGTGTTGATGTTTTCTTTCTCTTTTGTTTGTTTTGATTTAATCCGTTGTTGTATTGCAGTTATGTTATTTACACATTTTTCCATACATATTATTTATGTATTTGTTGATTTGGAGACACTTATTTAACATGTACTTAATTTAACATTTACATTTGATGTAGCTGTTGTTGTTGTGAACACATTTGCGGGGTATCTTTATCCTAGGCTTAATTAATTAAAGCGCTATTTTTGCTTATTTATTTATTTATTTTTGATTTACTTTTGCAATTTCTTCACGTCACTTTGCAAATTCAAAATCTGCAACAGAATCAAACACAAGAACAAAAATATTACTTTGATCGCAATTTGTTGTTGTCGCTTTGGGTGCGGCAAGGGTCAAGGGGGGGGGGGGGGAGGGGAAGGGGACTGGAGGTGAGGAAATTACTAAAAGAGAGTGGGAGAGAGAGAGAGAGGGAGAGACGGGGACAACAACAAATTGCAATGACGATGCTGCAGTTATCGTCATCGGCAGCGTCCTTTGCTTTGGCGCCTATTCTCCGCACTGCACAAAACTATTGCACTTTGTTAATTAGCAATCATATATTCATATATTTATATATCTTGTGTATACATCATTTGTGTATATTCCATTCTGGTGCAGCACATTTAATCCGAATTATGAACAAAACACAAGAAAAAAACAAGCAAATTTATAACCAACTGTCAAATATCGTCGTTATCCGGGCGCGAACCGACGGACAACAGCTCGCGGCGAGTGAAATTTGAAGAATGAGAGAGAAATTTTGGTTCGTTTCGTTTCGTTTCCATCTTCGACGTCGCGTCGCGTCGCCTCGGCTGGGCAGCAACCGAAGCCACAAATACATGGCGCGCTTAAAAGCAGGCTACACAGCTCACCAGGCACCGTTACAGCTGTTACTGTTACTGTAACTGTTACTGCTGCTGTTAAGCTGTTACATGGCTCTCTTCACATGCACATTTACTCTTCGTGTTGCTTTTGTTGTTTCCCCTCCCAACACACACTCTGTTTGACGCTACATTTATTCGCTCGGTCACTGTGCACAATTAATTTTAAAGCAATTTGCTTATTTCTATTTAATTTTATTTTATGCTTAATTAAAATAAAAAAACAAAATGAAAGCTGTTAATACGAAAAGGGCTGCCTAACAAACTCATCATGTTCGTCAAATTGCGTTAAGTTTCGTTGGATGTAATATATTCCTATGAAAGGTCGAAAATTCCTTAGCCAATACACAAACCAGCTGTGTAATATCGCAAAAGCTTAACGAACAGCTGAGCAGCAATTTATTAATGAAAAACTTTAACAAGCTAGCTTTTTATACAAACAAAAATTCGTATCCAGCGATGGAAAATATACGTAACTATTTATTAGAGCTGCGGAAATGACAAATATTCAAAATATACATATGTTTACATATAACACAAATGGTCACTCTACATTTTTGCAAATTGATGTATACTGCGAATGTCATATACTATAAATATCGATATATTGATCGACTATCGATATGCAAAAAGCTACATATAAACTTTTGTGATATGTCACTATAATAAACTGAATAGCGTAAACTAATTCAACAGAATGAAGTCAAAAATTAGCGACTGCTGATAGCGAATGTAAAAACAGCTGCAATTTAAAAAGCTGATGATGATAAAAAGCTTCATGATGAGTCTGCAGTATATTTTCGGTATATTTTGAGAGATGCTACCACTAACCAAAAGACACATAGATGTGTCAAAATGCCAAAAAAGTGATTTCACTTAAAACAGCATTATTAGCACCCCAAGCGAATACAACAACCGCTGAATGGACGGCTGATTTCGCATTTCGAACATCGGAGGCAGTGCACAGCGAACAGCATCGAATTTACTTCAGTCGTGGATCGACTGCGGAACGTTGAGCACGGGTGTATTTCGTTGCGCTGTGCTTTCGTTTCTATGTATGCGTGTGTGTATATGTACACGTTGGCGCATATGAGTATGCGTATACGTATTAAGTTTTGCAACTGCGCGACAAGCGGCTAGCGCATGATACAATAAGACAAGGTCATGATACAATAAGACAAGGTAGTCTCGTCGGCTGTCAAAACGTTCGGGTTCGGACGCAAGAGGTTCTCTGCGGACAAAATTTTCTCGACATTAACGCTTATGCAAAATGACTCTTGTGTGGTTGTATTATGATTATTTACTGATCTTCTTAATTTCTTAATCTGCCAAGAATACCGAATTGCTGTCTAGCAATATAGATTTTTCAAAAGTAAATCATCATAAATAAAAAAGTTTTATTTCAAGATTAGAATATATTTTAGAATTAAGAATCTCAACAATAGATTGTCTTTAAAAGAAAAAGGGAACAACTATTCATTTCGAATTCAAAACTATTAAAAATTAAATTATGAAAACAAATATAACTCGTTTTATTAGTAAAGAAAATGGGCTAGCGCAAGCCGTTTTTGTTCTTCCGAGACGAAAGTCTTGAGAACGAAGATGACTTTTGTTGCTCGTGTCATACTAGGTTGCAACTTAGCGAACTTTTTACAAGGATTGCGTTGGCTCGGATGGTAGAGGGTTGGTCTGATGTGCATTTCGTTGCGGGTGGTACGATCCCTGGTAAAGATTGTGCACTGCTTCTGATGTTCGAAATTCGAAATCAGCCGTCCATATTCAGCGGTTGTTGTATTTGCTTGGGGTGATAATAATGCTGTTTCAAGTGAAATCACTTTCTTGGCAATTTGACACATCTATGTGTGCTTTGGTTAGTGATGCTACTCTGTTTTAAATGGAATATTTGCGAAATTGAAATGCATATATTATGCAATAGTAACCAATACAAAATAATTAACTAATTTTGCTAGACCGATACATCGATATGTTGCAATAACAAGGTTGCCAAACAATATATCGATAGGTGGCAAACGATTCATAGGTTGCGGTCGGTCCTCGGTCACGTTGAGAGCTAACTGGAGGCAAAAGTGATTAGTGAACACGGAGACTTCAACGCTTTCGGTTGGAATACTTCTGGACGGGTAAATATAAATGCCACGTGTTTCCAACCCGTTCACAAAAGTTCTTGGCTCAATTAATTAACCTTTTCCCCACCATTTTCTTTTCTTTTCATTTGCGTCTCGTAATAATGCAGCCATTGCGAATTACACAAATTGAAATCAATTGATTGACTGTCGAGTTAATAATAACGGTAACATTAAGAGCATTGTGCAAAAATCTGTTGACAGAAGCGCAATAACAGCAACATCAGCAGTTAATAACTAATTGCTGTTGCCGTTTGTTTGTCTATCTATTATTTTGTTGCGTCGTCTGCCGTATTTTTGTTTACTTTCGTCGGCTGCTGTTGTTTAGCGGCTCGTGTCGCCGTTTATTGCTTGTTGTGTTGTCGTTGTCAGACATAAAGTGAATGATGGCGAGCAGCAGCAACAACGCCGCGGTCGCAGCCGCAGCCGCAGCCGCAGCAACTGTTGCTGCCCCCAAATGCAACGGCTCAACGAACTCGCCGGATCTCCTCGAGCAGCCGGCTCGCAAGCTGAGCAAGCAGCAGGACTATCACCTGGCCCCTGAGCTGCAGGACGGCCTCAGCTGCAAGGATCTGTTTCAAAATGGCGAAGGTCTGACCTACAAGTAAGTGTCACCGTTTAACAAATGCAACAGGCAACAAAAAACCGCCAGTCGGCGCCTCTTTGTTGTCGCTCAGTAAACAATTAAATTCCCACGTTGTTTGTTTATGCCATTAAGACTGTATAAAAGCGGCGAGCTTCTCTATGTCGAATAGTGCTGCCAAGATTTTTCCATCTCGATTAGTGCTGCCAAGTTTTGCGCAGAAAAAAAGTTGCCAAAAAACAAGTTCGTTTAAAAACTCTAAAAATAGCCAGAAAATAGATGTGTTTAGCTTGAAAAAAATCGTGACAAATTATTGATATTCTTCAGCGGAACCAATCCAAAACATTACGACAAATTGTCAATGCTCCTTTTTATAAGAATTTAAAAATACATAAAAGAAGAAGAAGTAGTATGAATTGCATTAATAGACTTTACAATCACGACTATAATTTAGCCATAGCTCCATTAGACAATAGTTTATCAATAGGCAGACTGAAAAGATTACGTATGCTCCATCTACCCGATAGATAATCCCAACAACCTATTTGATATTTTTTTAAAGTATTCATAAAATTTTATTCTTGTTATGAGACAGATTGAGAAAACAAAAAAATCTAAGTTGACAGCTCTAAAGTAATTAAAAAACTTATTACATTCAAAATTCAACTTACAGTAAATGCATTTTTAGCTAGAAAACCTCCGAAATGCCAGCACTGATGTAGCTAGATAACATATTTTTCCAAAGTTTTCCAGCCAATATTCGCTCTTCTCCCATTTGGCAGCACTGTTGTAAAGAGACTTATTTTTATCAGCTCCAATATTTTTCTTCAGTCGTTATCAGCAGCCGCATACAATTGTTATTCACGCCTCGCCGTGACACGAAATGTGCAGTGAAATGCAGCAGGACATGTCAGCCACGTTGTCATGCTAAATAGAGTATTCAAAAATTTGTACTAAAACAATCGAAATTTTTAAAGCCATTTAAACGCTTTGTCTGGCAGACACGCTGTGTTTTGTCTGTGGCGTCGTCTAGCCTGATAAGAGCCAATTCAAAGCGAATGCACACATTTTTAAATGCCAATTTAGAAAAACAATATAGCATAAAATTCGTATAAACAAGAATAAAAAATAAAAAAATAGGAGGAGGTTGAAATAAAACATACTAAAGTGCAATTAAAAATTCTTATCTAAAAGATTTTACAAAAGTAAATTCTCTCAAATTCAAGGTTTTATAAAATATTGTACAATTAAATTATAAACTATAAATAATTGACTATTCTTTTAAAAGATTCTTAAAAAATATGGAAAACAAAAGATTCGTAGTAAAAATGCTTTAATAATGCATAAATAAAAGATTCTTTAAAATAAATCCTAAAAAATCAGGTTTAAGGATTCAAATAAAGCTTTATAGTTTTGGAGTTAAAATTGAGAAAATGTAATATATTCTATTTCATTTCCAAAATTTAATTTAGAAAATTCCTATAAGCAAAGTAATTAAACAAAAAAAGATTTTCTAGTAGTTTCAGCGTTATTGTAATATACAATTTTTTTAATGCAACTTTAAAATAGAAGAATTCATAAGATTGAATGCATATCATGTTTTCATTAGCTATAAAAGGCGCCTGGCGTCATGAGTATTAAATGTCTCACAATTTTCACAGGCTGAGTTCGCATTGAACCTGACAAGTTTATTTATTTAAGCTCGCACATTTTGATGGGCCTATCTGACAATTATTGTTTGTTTGTTCATCCATTCACATAGCGACTTTCTCATATTACCCGGCTTCATCAACTTTGCCGCCGAGGAGGTTGATCTGAGCTCGCCGCTCACCAAAGCGATCACATTGCGCGCCCCGCTCGTCAGCTCGCCCATGGACACGGTAACCGAATCCGAGATGGCCATTGCAATGGCGGTAAGTCAGACGTTGTCTCCGATCGTCTCCGATCGTAAATCGTAATCATAGCAACAGTAATAAGGGCAGCCGCAAAACAAGGCTGCAAATCGACCCGACTTCATTCTCGCCAAGTTCAAGCCCCCATCAGCCTGATGCGGTTAAGAGCGCATTGACATTACCGCTGCATGTAAGTGCAGCCTTGCAGCCTTGTCGTTGTGTGCTGCCCATAACCGATAGCGTTGCGATAGCGGCCAATGCACCGATATGCAGTGTGACCATTTCATTTAATCGTTGTCCATTTTCATTTCAATTGCGATCAACTCAAGAAATGCCCGTTACTAGTTTTTCTTTTGTACATTTATTAAAAAAGGTTATTTTCTAGTCATCTCCGATTCCGTCGTTCCGTCTGTCCGTGCTTAAAAACACCTAGATATCAGCAAGCACAATAGCTATATGATCAATTTATTCAGTAAATTACATAGTTAGATAAAGACCAATTTCTTGTCGATAATTGCAGTTACAATCAAGTTGCTAAAATTGTGTGGAAGTTCAAATTTGCTCTCAATCTTTTAACTTAAATGCATTGCATATAACTTCACAGTTTTGGAGCTTTAGATTCCAATATAATATGATCTATATGACAGGCAAATAATGTTATAATTAAAAAAGTTAAAATATTAATTTATTTTTTAGTTGTAATTATCGAGATAATTTAATTGGTGAATGTTGTTTTATTGTTTATTTCAATGTTGAATTATACGCTTTTAATTTTTGGGACAGATGCTTTAGATAAAAGCTATACAAAAATATCGGCAAAATGTCGCTTAAGTTATTATCAAAAATAGGTATCCATATAAAATTAATTTAATTTTTATAAAGTAATGTGGGAGTATCGGGTATCGCACAGTCGAGCACACTCGACTGCATTCCGTTTGTGTGTGTTTGTTTCGGTTTTTAGTTTAAAACTCAAGTTTTGCGGTCACGCTGCGATGCACATCGCCTTTGGTCTTCTAGCATATACTACGAGTACATACAATATATGTATGTACATATATAATATAATATCGGTGTCGCTCCAGTTGTGGTTGTAATTGAACACTCTTATGCGCCTCTATAATCGCAATTGTTTCCCTTCCAAAAACGAAAACTTGACCTTTTTTTTGGCACCCTCGCGCAGCTGTGTGGTGGCATTGGGATCATCCATCACAACTGCACGCCGGAGTATCAAGCGTTGGAGGTGCACAAGGTTAAGAAATACAAACATGGCTTTATGCGTGATCCGTCGGTGATGTCGCCGACCAATACCGTTGGCGATGTGCTCGAGGCTCGTCGCAAGAACGGCTTCACCGGCTATCCCGTCACCGAGAACGGCAAGCTGGGCGGCAAGCTGCTGGGCATGGTCACGTCCCGCGACATCGATTTCCGTGAGTATAACCCAGAGATCCTGCTCTCCGAGGTGATGACCAAGGACCTGGTCACCGCCCCCAACGGCATCACGCTGCCCATGGCCAACGCCATACTCGAGAAGAGCAAAAAGGGCAAGCTGCCCATCGTGAATCAGTCCGGCGAACTGGTCGCCATGATCGCTCGCACCGATCTGAAGAAGGCCCGCTCCTATCCCAACGCCTCCAAGGACTCCAACAAACAGCTGTTGGTCGGCGCCGCGATCGGAACACGCAACGAGGACAAGGCTCGCCTCCATCTGCTGGTGGCCAACGGCGTCGATGTCATCATCCTCGACTCGTCGCAGGGCAACTCCATCTATCAGATCGAGATGGTCAAGTTCATCAAGCAGACGTATCCCGATCTCCAGGTCATCGGTGGCAATGGTGAGCGCCTAACACCACTAAACATACAACATATAGACTACCCATTTCATACAACGAAAATGGACACATTCGAGTGCGCTCGGATTTTACCGCTCTCGCACACTGATTGCGAGAGTTCAGTCGCAGAGATAATTTGTTTTTATCTCTTTATTTACATTCAGTCTTTTAACAATAAGTCATAATGCAAATGAATATTAATTATAATTCGGAACCTTAAACATTTGGTTAATCGACACTCATCCGGTTCTTTTGCAGTTGTGACACGCGCCCAGGCCAAGAACCTGATCGAGGCGGGCGTCGACGGCTTGCGCGTCGGCATGGGCTCCGGCTCCATCTGCATCACCCAGGAGGTGATGGCTTGCGGCTGTCCGCAGGCGACCGCCGTCTACCAGGTCTCCACGTTCGCCAAGCAGTTCGGCGTCCCGGTTATTGCCGATGGCGGCATCCAGTCGATCGGACACATCGTCAAGGCCTTGGCCTTGGGCGCCAGCGCCGTCATGATGGGCTCCCTCCTGGCCGGCACCTCGGAGGCGCCCGGCGAGTACTTCTTCTCGGACGGCGTGCGCTTGAAGAAGTATCGCGGCATGGGCTCGCTGGAGGCCATGGAGCGCGGCGATGGCAAGGGCGCGGCCATGTCGCGTTACTACCACAACGAGATGGACAAAATGAAGGTGGCCCAGGGCGTCAGTGGCAGCATTGCGGACAAGGGCTCCGTGCTGCGCTACCTGCCCTACCTGGAGTGCGGTCTGCAGCACAGTTGCCAGGACATTGGCGCCAACTCGGTCAGCATACTCAGGTGAGCAGCAGACCAGAAGACTACAACACGTTTGTTGGCTATTTATTATCGACACCTCTAAGGACAATGCTTTAAGAGATTTATTGTGACCTCTATTGGTATGAATTTAACGCTTAAGCAGATCAAGTTTCATTATCAACTCTGTCAGAGCTTCAAGTTATCAATCTACATTTCAGATAAATACGCTAGAAAACTTAAAATGTTGAGAGTATTTACATAATGCAAGTTCGTCCTTATGCTGTATATCCTTAAATATTATTTGCTCAGTTAAGCTAATGTTACAGAAATTAGCATCAAACTTTACAACTGAAATATTTGGAGTAGGTAACTGCATTTGTATATATGTATTGACACAAGAAATTTGTTATTGCTAGTGTGCTAGATTTGCAACCAATCGAATTGACAACAATTTAGTAGGAAAAAGCATACTGCTGGAAGTTGAATAAATCGAAGAAGAGCAGGCTAGATAACTATTTAAGAACGATTACCGATTTGATGCACTTGGTAATTAATATTCGCCTCGTTTTGCTTGCAGACAAATGATCTACAACGGGCAGCTGCGGTTCATGAAGCGCACCCACTCGGCCCAGCTGGAGGGCAACGTTCACGGCCTCTTCAGCTACGAGAAGCGTCTCTTCTAACAGTCAAGCAGCGCTGCCGCATCGTCAGCTTGCTCAACTGGCGGCGATTCGGGCGCGCAACGACAACACCAGCAGCAGCAGCAGCAGCAGCAACAACAGCCGCAGCAGCAGCAGCAGCAGGGGCAACATGCGGCCATGATGCAACACGCCCATCGCGATTATATGGCGGCGCAATCCTGCGACTACATGAGAGACAACATTACAAATGCCAACCGCAAGCGGCCCATCTGAGGATGAGTCGCGGGGCCCAAACCCATTTTATATCCAAGTTCAGTTAGTTGTTTAATCATCCATAGAATTATCGAATCTATTCGGCAGCGTTAAGCAACAAAAGGGAGTTCAACTACCTGCTACACTACAAGCAGTTTGTACTTAACCCAAAAATACAGACATACATACATATATAGAAGAGAATATGAATATAGATTGTAAACATAAAACACATACGGATATGTATATGTATAGAAAGTACTCTTTATGGCCAAAACATATTAAATATACTTACTAAACGTTGTTCTGAAGTGAGAGAAACGCCTGCAATTATTTGTGTGGTATCGCAAAATGCGAAATGCGAAATTCATTCCTCAATACCCCGCAATAAATCATAATTATGATTTATCACAATTATGCATAATTTTATAAATTTGATTTGATTGTACATAATCATATGTAGGCACATACTTAAAATATACATAAATAAATTGCATGTGGCAAAATGGTTCAAATTATTTCTTGTTTAATTTGCTTCTAAACTGTATTGACTTTTTTTTGCTTTTAATAATATACATATACAATTTTAATTGATATATTTTTCTTGCCTATTTTGTGGATTGATTGCAATTATTATGTTTTTTGTTTTGTTTATTCAAAATCCACTCATAGGTAGTAATCAACCTAGCCTTAGAACCTTTTTGTTTTTAATAATGAATTCCAGATACCTCCAGTTATTACCTTTATTTAATTGGCTATAATTGATGTCGGTTATTATTATTATTAGTTGAGATCGAACCCAAAAAGTATGCTACAAATTTATCATTAAATAATTTTACTTTACTACTATGCATAGCTATGGCAACTCAAGCTGACTAAAGATAAAGTCAGCGCTAAAATGAATTATTTATATTACGATGAAATTCTGGAAGTCAGATTCCTTTTTAGTTACCATATAAAGGACGAATTCCGCACCAGAATAATGCAAGAAATCGATAGCTGGCAAAAATGTTGTTCAGACAAATTGAATGGCTGAGGATCGGCGAGAATATAGCCGAGTTAGCTTTAAGCTTTAAGGACATTAGTTCTTTAGAATTTAATAGTTTATATAGCAAGGGCTGAGGAACTGAGAAAAAGTTTGATCTGCCATCCGATCACTATTCATCGATTCATTGAGTTCTTGAGGAAATACGTCAACAGGTAAGTATTTTACTTAACGTTCATATCAATATACATATATACATATATATTTAGGTGTTAGATGAGATTACTAGACTTTTGCTAAAAATAAGTATTTTGCTTAAAATTTATGATCAGCGCTGCGGTGATTTAATTTCATTTTGAATTGTCACATTTAAGATTGGCGCAACGAAAACAAGCAGAGTCGAAGAGTTCGGACAACGCACGAGCAAATGATTTATTTGATAATTATCAGCTTGAGCCTTGACAAGTACAGTGAAGCCTGCTGCTAGCAAACAAAGCAAAGAAGATAAATTAAGTATACAAAATATATTTCGAGTAGATGACATGGAAATTGAACGAGTTGCAAGAAAGTTGCTCAAAGTTGTGGCTGTGGAATTCGTTATAGGCAGCGACTACTGTGCCCGTCTGGCAGCTTTTAAAAGTTCGACTTTCTTTCTCGAGCTGCTGACAAACCGATTGAGACAACGCTGCATAATCATCATTATGATTGCGCCTCTCTCCCCCTCTCTCACGTTTCTATCAGCGCATTTTATTTATGACCATTTAATTAGCATGTTGGAGTCCATTAAAGTGATTGATATGGTTATGGAACCGAAAGGGCAAGCCAAAAAAAAATAAAATAAATTCTATATACATATATATGTAGATGAAAACAATGTTCACTTATTATCAAACATCCGATTGCGCTATATTTTCTATTTCCCTCTTGCTGCAGTCACAATGAATGTGCAGTTCAATAAAAGCAACAAAACAATTGAATAGCCTTGCATAATAATTGAATACATACGAATATACTTCGAGTACTCATATTACACGCCTCACACGTGCATTTCTCTTCCTCTACATTTATTTTGCCATTTCCAGTCGCATCCGTAACAGACACAGCTATCGACAACTATTTAGCAAGTTGTATATCATTCTTTAGAATTTTTCTTTTATACATACATATATTTAAGAAATTCTCTTTAAGTTGATCATAACACGAAAATCAAAATAAGTTTCAATAAAAGTCCAAAATGATATTAAAGTATTAATCAGTATTTTGACTGAATAATAGAAAATAGTAAAAAAAAAAATTAAATTTAAAATCTAAGTTGAATATTCCCAATAGCGTACAAATATTGACAACAACATCCTATACAAATATTAGAAAACATTTCCATTGAACCTAACTTACCAAATACAACAATTCTCATGAACACTTTGAATGCGCCAGAGGCTTTGATAACACTGCGCTACAAGCTTCAAGATTGTCTTCAAATGTTGTGGAATGAAATCAATTTAAAATAAAAATACAAAATGTGGCATTAAATATTTAAAAACATTGTTTTATTTTATTCATATATAATTCAATTTATTTTGTTATTTTTGCTCAGTGAATGTTGAATAAACAATTGGAAACTGTATGTAACTTTTTCTTATATTTTCAAAAGTCAATAATAAAAGGAAACATTTATGGTGGTGGTGGGAAATCGAAGAATAAAGGAATCAATTTTTTTATATTTTTGAGTAGAAATAAAAATTTTAAAAATTAAAAATTATTATCTTGATAAAAATAATACAAAATTTATTATTATTGGAAAATTAATAAAAAGATTTTGTTAAAGGAAAAATGATAAAAATTAAAAAATTAATTATTATATTAATAATCATAAATAAAAAAACAATAAGAGAAAATGATGGAAAATCTACAACATAAAGTAAAGATACTTTTTTGTTGCATTTCTGATAAATAAAAATAATACAAAACTAAAAAATATAAGGAAAAGGTGTTGTGATATTTCTGATTAAAGAAAATAATAATAATTTAAAATAAATGAAAAGATTTGGTTATAGGTCTGAGATACAATAAAATAAAAACTAAATTAAATGTGAAGGAAAAGATTCAGTTGTAATTGAGAAATCTAGTTTGTTGTGTGGTGAGAGTCTGTATTAATTGATAAGATTTATTGACACCCCACACACTCGATCGTTACAAATTGACCTTTGACGCGATGACTATGACGACGCTACTGCGTCGCAAACGAAACGAGCCCCTGGGCCCAACTGAACGATCTCCTGTCCATCCATTATCCAACTGGCCGGATTCGATCAGGCCGTCCAGTCGTGGCCATAGCGAGAAATCTGAATTTCACACTTAAGCGACATGTGCGGGACCGCAAGGCGTCAAAAAAAAAAATCGGATTCAGACTCGAGACTCGAGACTTGAGATTCCGAATCAGACTCAAAGCCGAGAGACTGAGAATCACATTGAGTGCGAGCGAGACGGAAATGGACACCGACGTCATGTTTGCGGAGGCTGCCGCGCCGACTGATAACTTTTCTCTAGGCAATCCCCCCCTTGATGGCACATTATTTCTGCGCTTGGTGACGATGTACCTAGATTAGACGGCGCTATTGCGATTTTGGAGGTTCGCCTAACCGTTCGAATCTGGAGCACTTGCCCTTGCCGGAGACGTGTTCAAGGTGACGCCAAAAGCTATCATACCCATAATTGGAAGTCTTATTCACAATAACAATCAGCGTACTATATTTAAATTGTTTTTCCAATATTTTGCAAGTGCCTTTCCGGTTTTATTGCTCCTATCACAGAAGCGGAAAATAAGATGTTTTTAATTGAATTGAAACATTGCATTGTATTTTCATTAATTAATTTTGTATCTTAAAAATTGGGGATAATCAAATTTCCGCTTCCTAAAATAATAGCGGAAAATAATATGCTTTATAGTTCACATTGTATTTCAATGAATTAATTCATTATCTTAACAATTGGGATAATCGATCATTTAATTCGACTGATCGTCCAGATACAGTTATATTTTAGATTTTATTCTTGATTATGGAATTGCAAAATGTATAAAGCTTGCATTTTGTAATCTGCTCTTATTAAATGCCAATTACGTTTTAATGAAATTTTATAGAGGAATTCTATGATTTCAATTTATTTGCTAGAAAAAATATATTGAGATTTAATATTGCACTTTGTTGCTATTAAATGGAGTCAGGTATGGAACATTTACAATACCAAAACATATTTATTGCAGAAAAAAATAAGATATAATTAAATATAATAGAAAATGATACAAATTATAGGGGTAAATAATTTTAAAAATATATATAGACTATACGATTTTGCAAGTTGAATTAGAAAATGATATTCAGATTTATGACTGCAATTTGAATTTATTATATTAATTATAACAATTAACAAACGCAATGCCTGATACAATTTAAAATATATGTATATAGGCTACGCTAAGATTCAAGACTTGATCTTGCCGAAAGGAAATTCCCATAAAATAATCCACAATATTATAGAACAACATATTTGGATTTATGATTGCAAGTTGTTACTATTAAATTGTAGTCGTAACAATGAATGATACAATTTAAAATATATGTATGTACTTGAAATACCCCCAAATGATCCACAATATTCTAGATCATAATATTTATTAAATTGTAGTCGTAACAATGTATGATACAATTTAAAATATATATACACATATATATAGTATACACTAAGTTCCAAGACTTGAAATATCCCCAAATAATCCACAATGTTCTCGTAAAATGCTATCAAGTTCGGCTCGGATTCGTTCGAGTCGACTGAGGGAAATATGACGCAATCAGCGGGCCCATGCACTTGCTCCAGTTTTGTAAATACATATGTTATAGTATGATGGTCGCCGCTTATCGGTCAAGTGCAGCCTTTGCTTCCAAGTCGAATTGCAACCAAGTGGAAATCGTTGTGTGGCTATAGATAAGAGGAGGGCACGTGATGCGTGGCAAACACGGATGTGGCACAGACCCTTTTCGATAAAAGAGGCAAGCAATGTCAATATTATATATCAGACTGAAATGTGTGAGGATCGTTTAGCATTAGCATTGCCAAGGCATTGGAACTACTCCAAATGGGATCCTACATTGATAGCTGATTAGGTGACCGGGCAAGCGAGCGATAGCTGGCGCTGGTGTTTTGAAAAACAACAAAAGTGCTATAAATCATCGAGTCGGGTAGTCGAGTGTACTCTAGATGTGAATATTATATAGCCAATGATTTGATTGTGATTTCTCGCGTTTCGCTCGCCGATCTATAAAAGTATGTCGCCGGAGACGCTAACGCCTCAATATCATCTCGTACAGCCAACCGAGCGGTGCTTGCAACACACAACAATTCCAATACTCTTCTATTGCGGCTTCTAATTTTTTTCCATTCGCTTTTTTAAATATCCCAAAATGAGAATCCTACAAGAGGTGATAACAACAATTGAAAACAAAATAATTTCAAATTGTGTTTCAATGAAATTGTGATGTTTTTGTGTTTAGCATCAAATCCATTTGCTGGATCCTTCGGAGCTGATGCGTCCCGAGCCCACGTTTGCCGACAAGAATCCTTCCAAGTTCCGCGACTACAGCGTGGATACCGAGGATCCGCTGAAGGAGCGTGTTCGTCGCACCTATCGTCAGATGCACTTAAATCAGACTGTCGACTTTGTCAATGGTAAGCGCACAAGCATCCCGCATAACATATATTTACTATACTATAGAATTCAAATAATTAAAGGATAATATTTATTATTTTCATTTCATTCCATTTAACTGAATTCATGGTCGAAATCCATTTTTAAACCTATATGCAACATACTAATAATGTCAATAACATAACATAACATTTCCACTATACTATATAATTTATATACTATACCATACTATATAATTTATTAATTAATTGCTTTAAAGTTATTTTTATCATTTAATTTAACTGAGTTCATAGTCGAAATCCATTTTTAAAACAATGCTATATAATTGTATATACTATATATTAAACTATAAAATCATATAATTTTCATTTTTTTTATTCAAGCAATTCATTTAACTAAATTAACTATTTGAAATGTCGATCCCCGAGAGTCAACTCCCATTTTCAGATAAATAAATATAATAGAGTATTTCATCCTGAATGTCCTGCATCGGATATTTATTAACTTAAGACATATATACAACATTAATTCATTTACAATTTTCAAAACAACATTTATTGTTATAATTATTTATTAATTTCTGTTGTACAATATTATTTAAGTAAATGCATTTTTTCAATTTTGATAGTCCATAATCGATTACATTTCTGAAATAAATAAAATAATTCTAAACCCTGTCCAGGTCGTCGCGCACGCTGGCTGAAATTCAACACAATTAAGATGACGGTGCGAGAGGCGCTGGAGAAGCTGAACGATCTGGTCGACGAATCGGATCCCGATCTCGATCTGCCCAACATCATACACGCCTTCCAGGCAGCGGAGCGGGCACGCTCCGAGTTCCCGCAGCACGATTGGCTCCACTTGACCGCCCTCATCCACGATCTGGGCAAGATAATGGCCTTCTACGAGGAGCCGCAATGGGCCGTCGTCGGCGACACCTTCGCTGTCGGCTGCCGCTGGGGCGACAGCATCGTCTATCGCGACGAGAGCTTCGAGGGTAATCCCGATGGCGACAATCCCAAGTACAACACCAAATACGGCATGTATGAGCCCAATTGTGGTGTGGACAATTTGCTGATGTCGTGGGGACACGACGAGTACATGTACTCGGTGCTGAAGCACAACAACACCAAGCTGCCCGATGTGGCATGCAACATTATTCGCTTCCATTCCTTCTACCCGTGGCACAACGGCGGCGACTACAAGCACCTGGAGGCGCCCAAGGACGAGGAGACCAAGAAATGGGTGCTAATCTTCAAGTAAGTCCATCAGCTAAATCATATACTATATACTATATATATACTATAATGATTACTTCACTTACAGTCGCTACGATCTGTACACGAAGAGCGAGGTTGTGCCCGACATTGATGCTCTGTGGCCTTACTACCAGACACTGATTGACAAGTATCTGCCCGGTGTCCTGGAGTTCTAGACGTTTCTCCACCATATACATAAACATATCTATATATACAAGCTTATAATCCTAACTAACTGTGTACTGAGTTGACTATGACATATCTACCAAATGAATATATACAAATATCCTACAAAAACTCAACGATTCATTTAACTTCAAAAGACAAAATCGTTTTGGAATAGTCTCAACAAATATTTACGTTGAATGATAGAAATATATTCTATATATACTTTATCTATATATATTCCTCGCAACATTGCAAATATATATAAAATATAATTAAAAAAAATATAGCTAAGGAATTGCATCCTCTAGTTACTGTTCGGCAATCAGCGATAAAATAGTTTGATAACATTTAAAATTATACAAAACTGTCATATACAAATATAGAATATAAATAATATGATATAGCTACAATACTTGTATCATTAATACAAATATGTATATATATTTCAAGACAAAAGTATGTAGTTTGTAACATTCTACAAATATCTGCTTAGCCCTCCTAATTCTTTATATATACTTTACAAACTGCAAATACTTTTGTTTGTATAAACTTTTATTGTATTCTGGCGCAAAAAATGATAGGTTTGCATTCAAAATGATTGCTCAACATTTAAATAGAAGACGGCGATGCGAACACGCGCTGGGCAAACAAAATAAATGGGAAATGTACAATTTCTTCCTCGTTGCAATGAGCCAATGAGGCACATCATTGGGAGACGGAGCCGCCGCTGCTGCGTCGTCGTCGCTTGTGGCGCTTGTGACTCTTTTTGCTGGCATGCCGCTGATGATTGCGCCGCCGCGACGATGTCTCCTCGTCGTCCTTGTGATGGCCACGTCGATGACGTCGCGCACTCGAGTGGCTGCTGCTGAGGCTGCGACTCCGACTGCGACTGCGACTACGACGATGATGATGCGGCGATGAGGTGCGGCTGCGACTGCGACGATGGCGTCGATGCTTGGAAATGGCGCTGGCTTTGCGCTTATGTCTGGAACGTTCGCGTTTGCGATCCCGATCGCGCTGCCGATGCGGACTGCGGCTGCGACTGCTGCTGGATGAGGTCCCTGAAGCGTCTTGGGTGCCGGAGCAACTGGCGCTGCTGTTGTTGCTGCTGCTGGCGCTGTTCCGACTCCGACTGCGACTGCGGCGCCCAGCGTTGCGGTGGCGTCCACTCGACTGTGGCGTCGCCGTGGACACAAGCTGCACGTCATCGTCGTCGGACAGCAGGACGGAGGCTGTGGCTGTGGCCGGGGCCGCTTTGCTGGTGTACGTGTTGGTGCTATCGTCGTTAAGTAAATTATATTTCTCAAGATCACCATCATCCTCCTCCTCGTCGTCGTCATCCTCAGGCGGTTTCGGCTGCGCCGTCTGCTCAATCGCCACAGTCGCATCGCCATTGCCATGGCCATTACCATTACCATTACCATTCGCATCTTCGTCGTCATCGTCGTCGGGGCCAAAGTAAGTGATGGGTATGGAACGCACGGAATCATCAGAGTCCTCATTGTTCGTCAGCGCTGGCAAAGCTTCAGCCTTTGTTGTTTCCTGTGCTGCAGCCTCAGCACTGCTGGCAGCAGTTGCAGCTCCAGCTGTGCTTTCGCCTAACAATTAATTAACAATAATTAATCACTAACCGGATAATTCCTTTGTCTTCCTACCTTTGATCTGATTGAGAAACGCCATTGCCTTGCGCTTGCGCTCCAGTTGCAGCTGCTTCTCCCGCGACACCATTCCGTTCAGCTTGTCGCGTGCAATCAGCGCCAACTTGTCCTTGACACGCTCCTCGGCTGTCGCAATAAAGAAAATACATTTATTTATTTGCACACTACCTTTCTCTATTACACTCTCCCTCCCTCTCTGTCTTATTATCTGCCCGCACAGTGGCTAGTTTTCTCAAAATACGATACCAAAATCATAACTTTTAAATTTATAAATAAGCTTCTCAATTGTTTTTTAAATCAATCAAAAAACATACAGATGTTCTTAATTTCTCATATTAAAAATGCTGTACTCTTAAACAATTTTAACAAGTAAATAACAACTTTCGATTTATAGACAAAAATACAATAATTTTGTGTCTGGTTACATAAAATTAATGTTAATGGTTTTTAATAGAGCTAAACAAAATTGCTCTTTGAATTTTTTGCATTTGCTTCATGAACATTTTCTCGAATTCAAAATGAAAACAAATTTTATTTACGCAACTTAATATTTGATATTTTTGAAAACTTTCTGTTTTTACTTTTTTCCATTTTTCCCAAACAAAATAGTCAAACTTTTCATCTAAGTTAAAAAAATTAAAATGATTTTTTAAAATTTGAAAATTTGTATTTTTGATTATCTTGGTGAATTGATATTTAAGGTTTCGAAAAACAAGACACTGTCCGGCGCATCTAGCCGTCTCTGTTCGCTTCGTGTTCTACCTTCTAACTCACCCTGACGCTGCTCTTTTAGTGGCAACATTGTGACGCCCGTTGCCGTTGTCGCTGCTGTTGTGGCAGCTGTTGTCTTGCCACTTCGTGCCAGAAGCTGTGTCTCCACTTGCTTGATCGCACGCTGCACGCTGTCCGGCATTCCGGGTCGCGTCTGTTCCGCACTCGTCTTTACCTTGGCTTTGCCATCGTCAGCATCATCGTCGCTGGTTTCCTGTGGCAGTGCGGGTTGCAAGCTGGCATTCTCATCACGCGACCTAATCGAGAAGCATACGGGTGCTGCAAAAAAAACACAAAATGAAAGCAAGTTCAGTAAAAATAATCGAAATATTAAAAGCTTTTTTAGTAAATGAATTGAAATTATGAAAATGCCAAGTCACAAACCAACAGCATGTACGTGAAATAATATTCAGCACGGGCACGAACCAGTTGCAGTTGCATGTTTGCAATAAAATTAGTGCAGTAATAAACCAATATTTGTAATTCGTGTGTTGATCAAGTGTGGGAAAAGCTAAGCGACAAAAAACTGACATATTGTTGTACACAAATTGAAAATGTGTAGCAATTAAAAAGAATAAATAGATATCTTACATTTTTCACTCGAAGCGCCAGCCGTCGTGGCTGCGGCGGCTACACCGCCCAGACCTTTTTTGCTAATCAACGCTGCGGCAACGGCGGCTGCTTTACGTGTCTTCTCCTCTTTGGACGCGGCGTCCACATCGCCGGTTATCTTGTACATATAATAGGCGTAGAACTTGTGTTCGGGCAGCAGAAAACTGAACCGTTCGACGCTCTTCGTGCGCAGCGTCTCCTCAAACTGGCGACCGTTCTTGATCACATACGTTGCCGTCTTATCGATGATGTGGCGCAACGTCTCCTCGGGCAGCGGAAAGTTCAGCAACGGCGGCGGCGCCACCGCCGCAGTGGGCATCGAGCTGATGCCGCCTTTCGTCGATTGCGACGGCTGCTTCTGTGGCCCCTGACTGTTGCTATTGTCATCCACAGTGTCGTCGTCGTCATCCTCGTCGTCGCTGTCGGAGCTGTAGTTTTGGGCCAACGCCAGCGCGCTGGTGTTCTTCAGCAGCTCCACTTTGGCGGGCGGCGCATCGTTGGCGTTCTCCTCCTCGTGGGCAAAAGTGCTGCCATTGTACTGCAGCAGAACGGGCGTAAATTCGCCGTTGGCTGCCACAGTGCTGCTGCTCTGACTCTGTCCCTCCGATTTGCAGCTGGGCGTGGGCGATGCTGTGCCGCCGGAATGTTGCGAGTTCACCTCATCGTCCAGAACCGCCTGCAGCGGCACACCTTTGATTTTGCTTATGAGCTGCGTGTAGGCGCAATTCGCCGACGGCTTGTACTTGATGATGGGCACCGTGATCACTTGATTCTGTCGCTTGGGACTCAGCGGCAACACGTTGCCATCGACGCTGGTGCTCGACCCTGACTTCTCGGCACCGGCAGCGTCCACAGCGGGCGCATATTTGCCCTGCTTGATGACGGCCAAGAGATGGCGATAATATGGCTGCAATTGGCCGCCCTGCGACAGAAAATCAAACTGTGCATTATTCGCCTGCTTGGCCTTGATCAGGATCTCCATCTGAGCACCCTGGGTGGCAATAAATCGCGCCGTCTTCTCAATGATGGCATGCTGCTTCATTGTCTCCGGCTGCAAGGCGAACAATTGCCATTAATTTGAATTCAGTTGATAAATGCATTCCATTGCTTACCAGTTGAATGCCCGGCATGGGCGCCACAAGCAGATTGTTGGGCAGCGTGAAGGGCAGTTCGGATTCGTCGGTGGGTGTCGTGGAATCCGGCATTGGAGACGCGCCGCTGTCCGCTGTGGATTTGGCTGCTGATGTCGACTGGCCATCGTATTGGAAATCCACTTGACTGTAACTGCTGCCAGAGGTTTCCTGCTGCAATCTCTTGAGATCCTCCTCTGTTTTGTGGGCGTGGGCGTGGGTGTGTGTGTGGGTGTGAGAGTGTGTGCGTGCGTGCGTGTGATTGGGCAAAAATAAGAAAATACAAAGCAACAATCGACGTTAGTACAACGAATTTAAATAATCGCATAACGAGTTGTTGTTGTTGTTGTGGCAACAGAATACAAAAATAATTCATAGATCAAGTTTGCTTTTTTCTCTTTCTTATTCACACTTGTTGTTTGTTTTTGTTTTTTTTTTTTTGGTTTTGCATTTATTTAGTTGTCGCCTTGAACCGTTGGAGGAAGGCATCTGCAAGAGAGTGTTGAATTTGTTAAATGTGAAATGATTTCTATTTACCTGAACAGCATAAAGGAGAAGCAGATTCATGTTGAGGTTGCGTTCTCGGTGGGTCGGTTGGTTTTTGGTTTTATTTTGTGATTTGTGATTTTCTACGCTTGCTTTTCTTATTTATACTCATTTTGGGTATTCATATGACTCTTAAAATTTAAATACAGTTGGTACATATGTTGTTCTTTGTCTTGTTTTGGTTGAGGAGAGAAGTGTGAAGCGGAGATGTCGGCAACCTGACTTACCTTGCTGCAACCGTAGCTCTTCCTCGTTGTTGTAGAGGAACAGATAGCGCTCCTCTTCGCACAGCTGCTCGGCCCGTTGCTCGTCGGCCGTCAGATACTCCAGGCGATTGCCGTAGCCACCTGGAGGCGCCTCGTAGGATGCAAGTTCGCACAATGCTCCACGCACGTCATATCTATGGTGTGTGTGGTGTGGTGTGGTGTATGGTGTGTGATTTTGTGTGTGCGTGTGTGTGTGTGTGCCAAAAGATAAGAATCAGAGAAATATAAACAGGAGAAAGAACGTTATTAGTTAACACATTTTGTTTCGATTGTTAGGCCGCGCTCAAGGACGAAGCCATTAAATCACACGCACACAACACGCACAGAAATCATAAACAAAAATGAAAATAATAACGTATTTTGTCAGCGTAATCGAAATCGAAATAAAATGCATCTCGAGAAATGTTCTCTTCACGCAGTTAAATAAATTCTTTGGTTATTTGTATTTATAATAGTACATAATATATGTAGAGGTAGTTATATATGTATATATATTTGTTTTTTTTTTTTTTTGCTTTTTTTTATAATTAATGAAGTCTTAATCATTTATACATACCGCTCCGGTTGCTATAAAAAAGTTAATGGTTTTACAATTACAGTTTAAAATTAAGATGTTTTGTAAGAAATATTACAGTTTGAGAAGCACTGAAAAGAGCTGTTATTACAATACAAAGTGAGAACAGTTTGATGGTCAACACCCCCTCCCCCACCCCCTACGGCCTCATCCAGCCCCCCTGTCCATCATCGAATCGATCAAATATCATATTGTCTATATAGGATTTTCTTTTTTTCGTATTTGATGTCTGAAAATAAATGTCTCTTAGGTAGGGTTAAGTTTGAAGAGTTAGCAAGCTTGGACATTGGCTGTTATTGGGTATTCTTCCTATTCTTCTTGCCATATAGAAATACACTTGGCCCTCGCGTTCGTTCTTGCAAAATATCGTCTTAAGCGAAATTTGAATCTAGAAAAAATAAAGGTGTTCCAGGAAAACTAAAAAAAAAGTTATATTTTTCATACAAATGTTTAATTAAGTTAGAATTTTTTCCTCTCTAGCAAAAAATGCAAATTTAAATTCTCTAAACAATTTAAGACAGAGATTGCAAATAAATGTTCTAAAGAATTGGACTCTCGAAAACT
This sequence comes from Drosophila ustulata, assembly GCA_035047365.1. Classification (NCBI taxonomy): domain Eukaryota; kingdom Metazoa; phylum Arthropoda; class Insecta; order Diptera; family Drosophilidae; genus Drosophila; species Drosophila ustulata. The sequence goes on from JAWNPT010000080.1 coordinate 13,055,715, forward strand.
TTTTGAATTTAAATTTGTGATTTTCAGTTCCGACCTAACGAAAAGTCCGTAATTCATTACTTACTTTTTGATCACTTTATTCTACCAATTGTTATGAGGTAAACGACACTTGATCTTTACGTAAATACTTGAAACAGCAATTGATATTTAAAAGGGAATTTATAGTCGGGGGCCAAGTGAACTCTACATAGACTCTCCACAAATTTGCTAGGAGAGATAGAGCCAGCGAGTGAGCGAGCGAGCGAGAGAGAGAGAGCGAATGTGGGGGGACATCTCGGTACATTAGCGATGGGTGTAATCCAATGTGTTGTTGTTGTTGGTATTAGGTAGACACGCACACATACACACACAGATTGTACACGTGTGTGTGGGGGGCATTATCGTAATATATGTGGTAAGTAGTAGTAGTAGTAGTAGAATATATAATTAAGTTTAGCGCTAATTGGCAGGCAGGCAACAATTATTAACCTGTCTATTTTGAGATTTACATCGCCCATCCAGGGTATCAGCTGTTTGCCTTGATCCATCTCTCGCGCCTTCTCATCGTCGCGGAATATCTTGCACGCATAGCCAAACACAAGCAACTCCACAGCGGGCTGGCGGCCATCGACGCCGCCAGCTGCAGCAGTACCATACGACGCCGCCGCCGCTGCTCCGTTGGCAGCGTTGCCACCGCCGCCAGCTGGCAGGGCAGCAGCATGGTGTCCAGTTTTTCGCAAGATGCCATTGATGCTTCCTCCGGCGTACTCACGTGCCATGGCATTGCTGCCACCGACACGCGCATTGTAGGGCATCATTGTTACACTCACTCACTATGCACATAGATGAGCGCACACACTCTCTTCTTTTTGGTAATAGCCAAGCACTTTTAAAATTTGCAATCGCTTTGCATTTTCATCAGACACAACAAATCAAATGTTTTTTTTTGGCCTAGGGATGGTGTGCTCAGCACAGGGTGACCCCAACTTCGATGGCAAAATATACCGTATTACGACAACAAATATACCGAACTTGACTTGATTCTACTTTTATCGATTACATAAACGTAAATAAAATTCTTCTTCTTTACTTCTCTCTTTTTTTTGCAAAAAAACTAATAGTGCAATTATGTACAAGTATACTCAAAATAAAGTTTTGGTATTTTTAGGTCGTTTACTTTTGTATTTTCTGTATACTGTTTGTTGACCGCGGTCGTAAACTTAAAAATGGGATTAGAACGAATTTATAGAATAGATATTTTGTAAAAACAAAAATCTATAATTAGTAGCGTTTAAAATGATAATTTCGCATACATTGTAAACAATTTAGAAATGCAAATGACATTTTTTTTCAGGGCTGCTTGCAAGAGATTAGCTTTTGCGCGCACTTATGCCAGGGCAGCAACACTTTTAAATTAAAATTTAAAATTAATATTAATTTTCTTTTCCCCTGCGACATTATATTAAAAACATTTTTCTTCAAAATAAAATCTTAAAAAACTGTTGTTTGAGTTGAAAAGTTTTTATTGACCTATATTCTTTTTTTAATATTAATTCAAGCTATCAAAGTACAACGATAGTATGAATTGCATTTGAAAATTGACAAATTTTGGTTTTCCTAATAAATGACTAATCCGTGGCGTTGGGAAACTTGAGCGTGCGCAGCTTGGAGTAAATAATATCCCAGTCCACATAGGCGCCAACCAGATGTCGCTTGTTCTGCGGCGAATCCTCGTAGGCAGTGCGTCCATGCAGCATTCGCAGATTGTTGAACACAAATACATCGCCAGGCCGCGTCTTGAACTGCACCGTCTCCTCGTGGACAAGCTGCAGGAATTTATCGTATGCGTCATACCAAGCCACCACCTTCTCCAGTGGCACAGTGAAGCGACTGTCGCGCTTCGTGGTGTTCTGATTGATGCGCGCAAACTGACCATCCACATCCAGGCAGATGACTGGCGCACGCCACAGGCTATGGAAGGGTTTGCCAGCATCGCCATCGTGTCCAATGTCATACCAATTGACGGGCACGCTGCGCAACAGCTCATAATACTGGGGATACTCGTCGCGCAGCCGTTGGGCCACAAAGAAGCCATCGGTCATGGTGTTGGCGCCACCCGGCGACTCCGACTGCACCAGCGTATGCAGTATGTTGATGCCCGCCTTGTACTCGTAGTAGGGCATGTCGGTGTGCATGGGCAGCGGTGTCATCAGATACGCATAGTTGCCGGCATTGGGCTTCGACTTGACCTCGAATACATCGCTGTAACAGGCAAGCAGGTTAACAAAAGTATTCTAAATGTAACAGCTAGTTGGTAAAAATGATTGACGTGTTAAGTAAACATAAACCTTTTAAAATGTAGTAATCATTTTCTGTCAATTTCCGCATTTATGTACGAATTATTTTATTTTTAATTGATGTTTTCAGAAAGAACTAAAATATAATTTTTTGTTGTTTCTACATTTTAAACGATTTTCCTCAGTTCTTGAAATGTTTATATTTTTTTTAATTTAATATTTTTTGAAGTGAAACTTTAATCATGGATGTGTTAACAAATTGCAGTACTAAATTCTTAGAATTGTTTTTTTTTTTTCTAAAAAGTCATCAGGCGAAAATGTTGCCAGCTTAATTATTTAGGTAAACATATGATCAACTATAATATATTAATAATATTGTATTGTAGTTTGTATTTACCCGTAGGTGGTGCGCTTGATGTAACCAATGCGCTCGGCCAGCCGACGCGCGACTTCCACATCGTCGGGAGCCTTGCGCAACAGGGCGAAGCCCTGCACGGCCAGAGCCTCAAGCCAGTCGTGGAGCACCGCGTCCTTAGCGATGACATCGCCGTAGCTAAACTCTCGCGTCACATCGCCAAACTGCGACTTGCCCCACAGCTGCATGGTGGGCTTGTAAACCTCATGCAGATAACGCTGCCTGGCCTCAGGACTGAAATCACGTTGCTTCAGCCACTCCAGATCGTAGCTGGACTTGTGCGCATCCTGCCAGTTGACCACCAGCTGCTGTCGCTGCTCATCGAAGCTAACGTCTTGAGCTGCCGCCTGCGATGGACCGCGTTCCCAGTGGCTTTTGCGAGCGCGAGTCGCGCCATGAAAGCATTCCGAGCACTGGCAATTGTCGCGCAGCCAGACGCTGGGAAACTTCAAGGGACGCACATCGTTGGCCGGCTTCAGCTCCACATAGCGTTGATCATTCAATAGCTTGGCTGTGACGAGGCTGCGGCACTGAAGTTGCCATCCCAGCAGCTGGCCAATCATATGTCTGCAGCTCAGCATGTTGACATAAATACTGAACAGGCGACCGATTGCTGCTGTCGATGGCTGATAATCTAGCTATCAGCTCAACTTGATTGCACGTGTCCGTGTCCAGCTGCGCGATAAGCCAGTCATCGAGTGTGCTGTTCTTATCGTTGCTGCTCCTCCTCCTCCGCTTCATCTGCTGATTGCTTGTTTAACGTGACAGTCTGCACAATGGACTCCGCACGTTCCAGCCAGCATTCGTTGTTGGTGTTCAGCTGGAAGCGACGCTTCGCCTGGCACAAACTGCACTCGAGCTGCAGCTGCGTCTGGTCGTCTTCGCTGTTAGCTGACGACTTTGCTTTACCGCGTCTGCGTTGCTTTCTTGACTTCTTGAGTGTTGCCTCCTCTGACGTTGGCTGTAGTTCTTTCTTCTCCTCCAGCTGAAGCGTTGTGTTGACGCCGGGCAGCAGCGGCAGCGAGCAGCGTTTGCACAGCGTGCGCTTCAATGCGGGCGATCTATAAATGCAACAACCATGATAAGTTGAGAGTCATTCCAAGTTCTCACTACTCACATGTGCATCAGGGATTTAGTGCCCACGTTACGGCAGAGTTTGCCGTAGTAGGCGGCCAGCGTGTTGTTGTTGCTGTGCGCCATCAGGTTGGCCGCCTGGTATAGGAAATTCATTCTAGAGCAAGCATGACGCTGTGTTAATATCTTGCGCTTACACTTGTTGTTGTTATTAGTCGACATGACACCAAATTAAATATAAAAACAAACGAAACTGAACGAATTCTCGCTTATCGGCTTAAGACAACGAGAGCTTTTTATTTGACTGTGTTGCAGTGTGACCACATGTCAAGTTTTTAAACTGTACTGCAGAAATCTACTTTGATGTTAGCTGGCCACACTGTATATGACGTTCGAAGATGAACAGTTCTATATATATAGTTTTGTGATTTAAAAAAAATATGGATGCCGTCTAGTAGTGTTTTTTCACACCATGCGAGTATGTGCCTCCGACTGAAGCGAAAAAACAAGCAACCGAATTTATTTGTTATTCGAATTGCAATCGATAGATGTATTTATCGATTTACGATAACATGCTGCGCTAACATTGGCATTCACAGCGCGCTTCCAGCATGCCGAACAGCTGTCAGCTGAGACTGTTTCCCGCCTTAATTCGATCGCGCAGCTGTGTGAGCTTGAGCATGCTAAGAGAGTGTTTTTTCTCGTTTAGAAAGTGCAATAAGCAACGAAACTGAGCAAAATGCAACGCGCAATTAGGGCCGAATAAGTGCCGCCATCTAATGCGATAACAATAAACTGCAAAACTGCCTCAAAAACAGACAAACGGCACCGCAATAATTTATTGTTTTGTTTTCTTTTTTTTTGCGCGCAAGAGGGAAAGAAAGATCAATTTGTGTTTGTGATTTGTGTCGCTAATTGTTGTACTGTTTGTGTGAGTGTGTAAGATGTTCATACAGGATCTGAATAATGACTTTTACCGGCAGCTGATTGGCAAACGCATCCTGATCATTGTCAACTACGATGTCGACGCGATCTGTGCCAGCAAAATCCTGCAGTCGCTGTTCAAGTACGATCACATGCTCTACACCGTGGTGCCCATCATGGGCATTACGGGATTGCGGCGTGCCTACGGGGAGCATCAGGGCGACGTCAAGTTTGTGCTGCTGGTGAACTGCGGCGGCTGCGTCGACATTGTGGAGCTGTTGCAGCCTGCGGAGGATGTCACGTTCTACATCTGCGACTCGCATCGCCCGCTCGACGTCTGCAACGTGTACAGCGATCGGCAGGTGTGTCTGCTGGGCGATCCGGCGCTGGAGGAGAATATACCTGCCTTTGAGAGCATCTTCTACGATTCGGATGGTGAGGACGACGAAGACGAGGACGATGAGGAAGAGGAGGGCGATGCGGACAGCGGTGCCGGGGAGTCGGATGGCGATGCTGAGAGTGGAGAGCGCCAGAAACGGGCGCCCAAATTGAGTCGACTGGAGCGACATGAGCAGCGGGTGCTGCGACAGCGCGCGAGACGTCAATGGGAACTGGAGCGGGATCGCATCATGTTCGATTACACACAGTTCAGCTACTACGGCAGGTCGACGGCGCTGCTCATCTTCGAGCTGGCCTGGAAGCTGTCCAAAGACAACATGGATCTGCTGTGGTGGGCCATTGTGGGCATCAGCGAGCAGCTGCTGCTGGGCAAGATCGAGAGCGGCGCCTACACCCTGGAGCTCGAGCACATTCAGTCGCATGTGTCGCGTCTGACCAACAAGACGAACGATCAGAACACAATGAGCGCCTCCAAGATCACGTTTGAGAACGATCTGCATCTGGTGCTCTACCGCCACTGGACGGTCACCGAATCCATGCGGTAAGAGGAGAGGCCATTCTTGAATCTATCTATATCTAATATATATCATAATTGACTGATCGCCCAATTGGTAAGAATGAGAGGTTGCAATTTCATTCACATTTTTCCTACTTTAACTGTTTTGAATAGTTTGAAAAGCCTTTTTTACTATTAAAACATTAAAACTCTTTTTAATTTAGTTGATTCCAGTACAAAGCCAGAGCAACTAAGGCCTTCAGACTTAGTTCACTTTAGTTGTGGGTCTTATCTTTTGTTCGCACGCAATTTGCAAATTATTTTTAGGCCTTTTACTAATTTTACTTTCCGTAACTTAGGATTCAATTCTATGGTACAAAGTGTAGGCAAAGCAACAAGGATTTTCAGCTTGATAATATTCTATACAAAATGTACAATTCTTTGACCTGACTGACTGACAGACTACTGATTTATCAAGGCACATCAAGGATCGATCATGCAATACGAAGCAGTTGTTCAAAATTCCAACTCCCAATCATAGCAAGTACTTCAACCAGTCCTTAGCAAAGGCACGAACCAAATCAAATTCATTGCAATTCATAAAAATGTTTATTTTTGCAGCTATTCACGGTATTCTGCCTGCCAGCTCAAGCTGTGGACGTTGCGTGGCGAGAAGCGTCTGCACGAGCTGCTGGTGGAGATGGGTTTGCCGTTGGTGCATGCACGCCAAACATACAGCGCCATGGATCTGGTGCTGCGCAAGGAATTCTACACCATGGTGGAGCAGCTGGCCGAGAAATATGCCATTCCCGACATTGTGTATGGCACATTTACGCTCAGCTATGGCTATCGCAGTCGCTATGCGGCTGCCGATTATGTTTATGCACTGCTGGCCATACTGCAGTCGATTAAGAAGCACAAAACGCCCGAGGATTGCTTTATGGAGGCCTCCGACGCGTTGACGCGCCCACACAAGCAGCTGCTCAATGCTGGCATTGACAATGCCAAGCTGTTGCATGCGGCCATCTTCAGGCAGGTGCAGAGCTGCCTGGAGGCGCATCAGGTGCACTCGACGGGCTCGTTCTTCTACTATGTGCTGCAGGAGGAGCACGCCTTCTTCTCCTACCCGTATGCGTTGGCGCTGCTGGCCAAGTTTGTGCTGCACGGCCATGTGGCGACGACGCGAGCACGACAAGCCCCCGATCTGCCATTGATTGCCACCTGTCCGCTTGATGCGGCGCAGGGCATGTGCCTGCTGGTGGGAATCGCGCCGGTGCGCGAGGATTCGCCCAAGAACTTCTTTGGCAAGGCGTTCGATCAGGCGGCGCAGAAGAGCAAGACCAGCCTGCTGCAGGACTTCTTTGAGCCGTCTATTGTCCAGTTGCGACAGAGCGATCTAACCCGATTTCTCGATGCGTTGACCGTGCTCTTGACCTAATCTTAGCATAGAACCAGACTAGACTAGAACACCAATTGTAAGCCACTTTAATTAATCCAAATCGACTAATTTAACATTAATCTAATTTATGAACGACAAATTATTTTTATTATATATATAGCTACTTTTTTTTTGTAATTAGCCGTCGCGCATAGAACTATTGCAAATAGGACATATATAACATAATCTTAAGCATCGGATCGATTGATATTTCAGAATTGCAAATTGTGTAAAACGGACATTGAAAAACAGAAAACAAATATTAGCATAACTAAATACAACTTAAGAATTGAAAATACATATGTAGCATTAGTGTTAAGTCGTGCCTATTGAAATTGTGTAAAGCGGACTTTAAATATAGTACAACTTGTGTTTATCCCCAACAAATAACGAGTATTTAAATTGGCTGTTTTACAGAAATGCAAGGCGAGTATTATTTATACCATGTGGAAGTGAACCTAGAGATTAATATGTTCTATAAATATGTTTCAATAATCTAAATAATTATTTGTAGCATTTAATTTCTTTGAGCAATTCTTTGAAGATCGATATCGTGTTAAACTTGTTCTCCAAAAATGATTGTAAATTGTATAGAATACAAAGTATAAATTTATTGAACTACAAACGTGCTTAAAATAACATACTTCGTTTTAAACTTGCTCTCGAAAAATAATTATTCCAATTATTAAAAAAAAAGTTTTTAATACGTGGAGGAAAATGTTCGAAAAATATATATTTGGTTCCTTGTTTTTTGTTTATTTTTTAATTCTTCCGAATAATAATTTTTGTAATGTTATAGATATTTAAAAGATTATATGAAGAATTAAATTCTTCTTAACCACTCTGAACAACTAAATATTTGATATAGTACAATTTAAATATGCTATTCATATATGTTGATTTATATACATAACTATAAGAAATGCGAACTAAAACAATTATTTACAAAATACACAATGTGCTTAAAATGCTAGCGTTGCCTGGCTGTGATTTGCTGCTCCGTTTGCTGCAGTGGCTCCGCGTACTGAATGCGCGCAGCTCCCAGGCAGGCGACGTCATCGTAGAAGACCGCATACTGGCCGGGAGTGATGGCGCGCAGCGGAGCGTCCAACTGCACCTCGGACGGATGAAGCTGGCAGTCGACGAGCGGCTTTGTGTGCTGGAAGCGGAAGCGGCAACGCAAGCTGCCATTTGTGGCCAGCTGTTGGCGCGATCGATGGCACAGCCAATTGATGTCGCCAATGTGAAGGCGGTTGCAGTGCAGCGCCGGATGATCGTGGCCAGCAGCCACATAGATGGTGTTGGTGGCGGCATCTTTGCGTGCCACAAAATACGGTTGCAGGTAGGAGCTCAGGCGACAACGCTGGCCCACAGTCCACTGATGAATGCCCTCGTGCTGGCCCACCACGGCTGCGCTGTCCACATCCACAAAGTGTCCAGGCTTCGGGGAGATGTACTGCAAACACACAAGATACAATAATTATCGAGAGATTGATTTGACGTTTACAATTTGGAGTCTCACCTCGCGTATAAACGATTTGAAGTCGCGCTTGCCCACAAAACAGATGCCGGTGGATTCGCGCTTCTCGGCCAGCCGCTGCAGTCCAATGTGCTTGGCCAGCTGCTTCACCTCCGACTTCAGCAGCTCGCCGAGCGGAAACATGGTGCGTTCCAATGCCTTGTGTGGGATGCCGGCCAGAAAGAAGGTCTGATCTTTGAAAGTGTCAGCCGGTATCAGCAGACGCACATCCTGCTCCGACTTGTTGTTGTGCCGCCGCTCTAGAAAGTTGCCCAGACTGTGGCGCGCATAGTGTCCGGTGGCAACCGCATCATATTTGAGTGTGTCCAGCGCATGCTTGTGGAACAGATCGAATTTGATGTGTTTGTTGCACAATATGTCGGGATTGGGCGTCAGGCCCTGTTGGTAGTCGTCGAGGAACTGGCTGAACACCGCCGTCCAGTATTGCTTCACGTAGTTCACCTCGCGCAGCTCAATTCCCAGCTTGTTGCATGCCCAGGTTGCATCCTTCAGATCTTGTTCGCCGCTGCAGTGACCGACCTCGTCGTGTTCGTCCCAGTTGCGCATGAATACGCCGAGCACATTGTAGCCGCGCTCTTTGAGCAGATGTGCGCTGACTGCGCTGTCCACGCCACCAGATATTCCGACCACAACATTCCGTATCATGGTCAAGAGTTGCACCACAGCATATTTGATAACATGCCAAAACGTCCATCGCTATCGATAACAGTTTGAACCATGGCTATCGATAATGGAAAGCCGCCTTTGACAGTTTGGTATTTTCTTGGTGTAAAGATGCGCCATAAATAAAATCCAGTATTTTTTAAAGCATTCTTGAATTGTATTTCACTCGCAATCTGTTAAATTCAAATATTTGTTTTGTTTTGTAATATTTATTTTTTTATATGTGTAATTGAATATTAACATAGTTGCGAAATTAGTTTTCTAGTAGAAAGTTATTTTATGATGAGCATTTATAATTTGCGAGCATTTTTAAGTTGTCGTAGTGGTTATATATTTGGTTATTGTTTAATTATTGGTCAAAACAAAAATATTTTAATAATATGTCTTACAAATCGGTTGTAGATCTTAAATTGTTTATCACTTTGTGAATATACAAAATAATTAAAATGTTTGTATGGATTTATTTCAACGTGTTACAAAAATTTTAAGTTAAAAATAATAAATTCAAATTTTCATTTAATTTTTATTTATGTGCCACAAAATATATATTTCTAATTGCATAACACATATGTATGTATATGTATATTTAAAAAAAATTTAGTTTTCTCGTTGCTTACTTAGGGCATAATATAATACGTTATTATTTAAATCGCGGAATTGCGGAACATCCCTAGAAAATGTGCAAAATATGGGCATTTTTGGAATTTCGCACTGCCGTGAAATGGGCACACTGGCAGCACCATCGGCCAACTTTGCCGTATTGACAGTTAGTCTGCTTGTCATCCTTGGACGCGTCCATTTGGTGTTTTCCGCAACGAGTCCCTGCGTGATGCGTTTTTTGTTGTGAGTTCAACGATATTTCAGATATTTCGAAGTGCTTATTACACACGTACGAAAGTCGCCTGAGATAAACAAAAAAAACTTTCCCAATTTTTTTTTAAGTGCTTATTTCTTGTGAGAAAACGTGACGAAAAAGAAAAATGAGAAACCCAATCTGAATTTGCTGTTGTTCGCAGCGTTGTGCGGCATTTTTGACCTAGTAAACTATACAGCTGATTTATGTATAATTGTTATTGTTTTTTGTAACTACATTTTAGAGCTGCACGTTAAACAGATGTAATAGAAATCTCAGACGCATCAATGCACTGTGCATCATTAAATTAAAGGTAAGTCACAGCACCAATCAAATCATCAATATGCTAAATTAGGTTATGATCGAAGTCTTCCGTTATTTAAACATGAATAAAAAACGTGCAAGCTTACACATTAAATAATAATATAGTAAATAAGGGTTTACTTTTTAAAAAACATTCTTAGATCCTGAATTAAATTTCAAATGAAATCAAGCGTTTTTTAGGGGCCCTAAATGTAAATATTAATTTGTGCAACATGCTTGTAATAATAAGGCTGCTAAAACACATAAATATTTATTTACGTATCGAGTACGCCGCGGCCCAACACGTTCATCAAAATCTACTATAAATATTTAAGCTCCCCTGGGGGGCATAATATGAAATAAAGATGTAGCCACATATGTTGCATTCGTATAAAAACGTTTGGGCCTCCTCCCATGTCTGATACTGTTGCTGCTGTGAGGGTCGCTCTTATGGGGCATGTAAAGAGGTTGTTTATTTGTATTTTTTTGTTGTTTTTGAGACTCGTAAAGTTAATTATTTGCAGACTTATTAAATTGAAAAGTTTTACTCTCCGTTGGCTGTCAAAACCACAAATCTTTTTCGTCGACTGTGTGCAGAGAGTACAAAGGGCCAAAAGGGCATAAAGCAGAATGAGAAATAGGCAATTAGCTGGAATGCTAACAAAAATCTGTAGCCACAAGTTCCGTAATTAAAAATTAAACCCCCCCAGTACGAGCACACTGAAGATGTTGTGTGGAGTAGCAGAAACAGTTATTGTGTTAATAACAGTTTCAAGGTGGACAACTCCTGGGAGCCTGGCTGCAATTATATGTGCACAAGAAGCAACAAAAAGCATAGCATACTTATGGGGGACGCTTACAAATAACACACACGACAGCGACAGCGACAGTCGAGAGACGAGAGACGATAGCAGGAGAGTGTTTAGAGGTTGTGTTCCCTGCCTTTATGCTTTGCTGGCTTTTCATTTTCAGTCTTGCAGCTGGGCGACATATTTGCCAAGGTGCCACAGCAAGTGTCCTTGACAAAATGAAAAATAAATAATCAAAACAAAAAGCAATTAACCAAATAGTTATAACGCGACAGAGACAGAGAGAGAGAGAGAGAGTTGTTTGGTCAAAGCAATTACATGACACTCAAATGCCAGTCACATTAATCATCTGCCCAATGACAAATAGAAGTAGCTGGCATTAGAGCTGATCGTCAGTCGCTGTCAGTTCAAATGGAAAGCGGAAACGGAAGCGGAAATGCCAACTTCCAACTGGCAACTGGCAACTTGGGCCAAAGATGCCAATCAGTTGTGTGTCAATCGGCTTTAGGTCACTTTTGTTCATTCATTTTTTGCAATTTGCAAGACATAAGAACATGAAAATGGTTCTTAGCGTTCCGTTGTCTCCGCACAATGAAAACAATACAAAATCCAGCCTTTTGCCTTCACCCTTGGCAACCTTTTTCAATTGTTATTATTTCGTATTTTTTCCAGCTCGCTTTCTCAGCGCTTCTCGCTGCTGCTGGCCAAATGTCTTGGCCGTTGACTTTGACTTTGCGGAGCTAAACAAAAACAATTTCCGCTAAATTTACGAATGTTTTTTGATTATGAAATGACGCACATGGCTGGCAAATGAGGCGGTGGTTGAATTTGGCACCACTCAAAACACTGGGCGTGGCCGCACTTGAAACTTTGCTGCCACGCTTATTAAATTTGTTTGCTCAGTTTCTTCCTTGGCGGCATGCTTGTGGGTTGCCGCTCGCATAGCTTCCATAGCTCCCATAGCTCCCATAGCTGGGCAGCATCTCAGACCTTTTTGCCTTCAACCTCGCGTATCTTGATGTCAAATTTCGAGGGGGGGACGACGACGACGACAAAATGCTTTCAACCTTAAAACTGGCACGCTGATTCTTGAGGCTGGATTCAATTTGATTTAAACAGCAGCAGCGAAAGACGAAGAAGCTCTCCAGCTCTGATTACAGTTAATTGCATACCAATCGGTTGGACATCCGTCGGATATATTGCCGACCATTATGCCGGGTATCCGATGACCAGCTCAAATTCTGAGAAATTCGTGCTGTGGCTGGCGAAGCAATAAATTGCACTAAATTAAAGCGATTTGCAGACCCATTTTTTATGTATTTCGCATTTGTAATTCATTCGCCTTTTTTCTCCACTTTATTTTACAAGTTGCTCTTGAGGACGCCAATCTTCATTTGATGGTTCTCACAAAACGAAAAGCTTTAAGCTGATTTCATATATTTCCAACTTGTACTTCATTCGCCTGATTTATTGCAGAAGTTTCGTTTATTTTACAAGTTCATATTTCGAATTCTACTTATTTTATATATTTCGAATATTCGTTCCAAATGATTTGCTTCCACTTAAAACTTAAACTTGATTGTATTCTAAAAAATAGTAACGTGAAAGTAGGGTATTTATTCGTAACTTTTATTTCATTTGTTTTATTTTTGACTAATTTATTATTATTACAAGTTTAGCTGAAAATACATATGTATAATTTATTGCTGTTCAAATATTTGATTAAGCTTAATTGAGTTCTTCAAAATACTTACGTAAAAGGTGATTAATCATCAACTTTAAGCTGATTTTATGTAAATTAAGCTTGTAATTATTTTGATTACTTTTTGTGTTTATTTTATTTCACTATTTTACTTTCACGATTGTATTGAACCTTATTATTGTAGGGTATTTTATCGTCGCGCTTCGTGGAATTGGCTTCGAGGCAGTGAGAAAATGAAAAACTTTAAGCTGATGTTCGTGTTGAAGATATGAAAATGACACTTAATCTGAATCAAAATGATATTGCTTTGTGTTGCAGCAGCTACGCAACGCACACACACACACGCACACACACACACGCACACACACACACAGACGCACATACGCAGAGTACATAGTGTCTGGGGACAATTTGCCTGTCACTGACAAGCGGGCGAAAATGCTATTTAAATCATAAATATAATTTTCATTTAATGAATTGGATCATGTAGCAAGTTCCTTCAGACTGCATAATTTACACACACACACACACACACACACACACACACTTGCACACTGTTGACTGCTCTGACGTGCAACAAATATTTCACTCGACTGACTGAAAAAGCAGCAAAGTAGAAAATTTTTCTATAGCAGCAGCAGCAGCAGCAGCAAAACTTTTCACACGAGATACTTTTTGGCCCTTCCCCCTGCCCTTTTCTGTTTTTTTTTTTTTCATTTTCAGCATCATCAAGTTGATTAAGTGCATAACTTTGCATTCAATGCAAGCCAACAAAAAAAAGGGCGCTAACAAAAAAGTTATAGTCGCTATAAAATTCCGCTCAGAGTTGAGCATGATCCGCCTTAGGTTTTTGTTGCTCTCTCTCTCTGTGTGTGTGTGTGTGTGTGTTATGCAATGCATAAGCTGTCAACTGTCGCCCATATCTGCCATATAGCGTATCCTGTATCCCATATCCCATCTGGCTGTCGGGCTGTCTGGCTGTCCAGGTGAGCAGCTGCTGGCCCCCAAAATGCGAGCAGCCAGTTACGTATACAAAAGCGCAAAAACTGCAGCACAATGGGGGCGACGGGGGCGAGTGTCAAGCGTGGAAGGGGGAGGGCGAGGGGGAGGCAGATGGCCTTGTGCATGTGCCTCGGCTCCCTTGTGCACCACAATGTTGCCTGCCATTGTTTGCGCGTCGTTTGGCAGCAGCAACAACAGCAACAATAACAAACAGCCTTTGGCAAAAAATGCAGCAGCAGCAACAACAACAACAAAAACAATCAAACAGCACAAAAATAAGCGAAACATACGACAACATTTTGGCCAAGTGTAATCCAAGTGGCTAACGAAGACCTGACCCTGAGTGTGAGTGAGAGTGAGAGTGAGAGGGAACAGGAAGCAGCGCAAAGCGGAAGTGGAAGTGGAAGCGGAAGCGGCAACTTGATTGTTGCAACAGTGGGTGTGGTTAGCTGACAATTTCAGTTCAGTTAGCGTTAAATATACTACATATATTTATCGAGGGATTCAAACCCCATCGAATGTTTATCTATTCAAAATCTGATCATCAACAAAGGCCGTTCTGGGATTATCGGGCCCCTTTTCGAATGCCACTTACCGAATGTGTTATGAGAATCTCCAGTCTGAAATTATGTGCGCCCTCTAAGCGAAACAGTTTTGAGGGTCTATGGCTATATGAATACTGTTATATTATGGGTCTAATGTATGATTAAATAAAAATAATAATAAAAATTTAAGAAAAGTTTTAGTTTGATGTAAAAAATGCACAGGTATCATTGAGACTATGGTTATGATTATTATGCATGCTAGCTTTATTATTACGGTTTGTGCAGTTTTCTGAGGCGTGGCAAAAATGTAAAATAAACTTGATCTGCGTAATAGCTATGCGAGTGCTGTCACCAAGTTTGATATCTCTAGGTCTTATAGTCTCTGAGATCGAGGTGTTTATACGGACGGACAGACAGACAGACAGACAGACGAACATGGCTATATCGTCTCGACTATCAAATGTGTATATACTTTATGGGGTCGGTCTGCCTGTTACACACATTTTGTGTTGCCACCAAGTTATCATACCCGTCTACCCAATGGATAGCGGGTATCAAAATCCCCAGCAAGACAATCGATGAGGGCAACGCAACATGTTGTGAGAGAGGATGAACTTGTGTGGTTAGGAATTTGACTGAGAGTCTCAAGCAACGACAATGCGCACTCATTGAACCGCACTTCAGCCACTTGCCAAGGCTAATATCTGTCAATGTAACAGGTAATAATATTTGCTGACTTTTGCACCCTATGGCGATGGCGAGTTTCATGTCAGCCGTCAGTTGTCAGTCGTCAGTCGTCAGTCGGGGAAATGACAATTTCCTGTCTATTATGTGTGTGCTGAGTATCAGGAGTTCTTCTGCCTTTTGCCATTGTGACTGACGAGGAGCGAGGAGCGAACTGCACTTTGAGCATTCGAGATTTGCATGCATAAGAAATGAGAATTGACGTTGCCCAGATGTGCAGAAAAAGAAGTGAAACTGCCAGAATAATTGAATTCCAGCTGAACTGGAATTCAGGCAATGTGCTCCGAGAATTCCATCCGAATACAGTATACTATAGATACAAATACAAATACGAAACCTAAATATTCTGGCAACAGTGAGAGAGAGAGGATGGATGATGGGCCGAAACTGGAGCTGATACGCCAACAGATTGCTGTGGCGAATGCTCAGCAAATGCTCAAGAAGATCACGGTGAACTGCTTCAAGAAGTGCGTCGAGAAGCCGGGAGCCTCGCTGGCCAGATCCGAGGAGCGCTGCCTCGTCCAGTGCATGGATCGCTTCATGGACTCCATCAAGCTGGTGACGCTCTCCTATAGCAGGCGTCTGCAAAGGGAAAGTTCTCGCTGAGATCATGAATTTTTAGCTCACAATTTAGAACACCGTCTGAATCATTTGGAAAAGTGTTTTGCACAAATATGCAATAAATTAAATCATTATTAGCTTCATTGCAAACTTCGATTTACAGCACTAAATTATTATTATTTTATTTTTGCATTTATTTATAGACCCATTCAATGAGCAATGAGCAAACAAATATATAAATCAGAGTCTATAAATTTAATGCATTTATTTTGTTTTTTAATACTTTGCAAAAAGTGGGCAAAATATTTAATTATTTTAAGCAATATATTTATTAAAATCTGTAGTAAGAAAATATAAATTCTAGGCGTTTCTATCACGTATTATTTTTGTTTTACAAGCTGTTTGTAATGCGATATATTTCTCTATAGCGTCTTCAGATCCACCTTTATGCACAGTTTGAAATATATTTTAATATAAATATGACGCTGTTCCAAAAATCACTTTCGTTGTGCTTTCCAGGCGAATAATGAAATGCTGTTCTATGGAAGTGAAGTGAAGTTCACAAATAATCATTATGTGCGACTTGCAATGTCTATAACGCTTCTTTTTAATCAAATAAATAAAAGATTGTTAAAGATAATTCCACATTCAATTTGGACTGCAAATTCAAAATGAAAAAAAATTATAATTAAAATCTATAAAATAGATAACTTTCGAATTCATTTAATGTTTAATATTTTTCTTTTACATAGAGAATTTTAAGAATAATCAATCGCAATTATAAGTTATAGACAATCAATCGTGAATGCGAACTGCGAAGTCTATGAATGCAAAGTACTCTAAGCGTCTAAAGTATTTGTTGGCCCAAATTGGAGGCGGCCGAGAAGCTGAGAAGTTAAGATACTCGTGAGCCAACAAGCAGCACTTCGCTTCGTTTGATCTCTGTCGCTTGCTCTCTTTGTCTCTCCTCTCTCTCTGTCTCTCTCTCTCTCTCGCTCTGTTCGTCCAACAAGTGCACATAAATGTCAACATCAAAATAAGCCACTCATGAGCATTTGCAAACATTCATGTGCCTGTGGAGTCTGTGGAGTCGGCAAATCCACTTGCCAGAAGCCCGTCAGTCTGCAAAAGGAAAAATGATATAAAAAAGAAGAAAGCAGCGACTAAAAAGGGACATAACTTTGTGCGTGTGTGTGTGCGTGAGTGTGTGCGTGAGTGTGTGTGTGTGTGTGTGCACAACAAATAACGAGTCGAGAATAAAACGCATGCAAATAAGGCGATGAATACGTAAAATAGATGAGGCGCGGAAAATGCAAATCCACAAATGTCGTTCTCTGTCTCTCTCTCTTTTCCCCTCTCCCTGTCTCTCTCCCTCTCAGACACAGACACAGAGGCTGTAAGCCGCTGTCGGTTACGCTGTGACGTCAACAAATAAAAGGCTTAAAGGCAGCGCTCAGCTACCATAAAGGGACAGCCATGAATATAGTATTCACTACACGCCATAGTGAAGATGTTTGTGGCTCCCAACATATGTAAAGTCAGCTCAACAAGAGCGACAAAGTTTTGATGGGCTCCCTTTACTCGATACCCTGTGCCGTACTGCAGCAGAACGGGTATTATCGACAGTAGCAGCAATACAATACAACACAAAGCCAAGTTCAAGATTTTCTCCAATTCATTTATTTAAATGCCACTGAATAAATGTCGATGTAGCTTTAAGTTTAGTTGCAATTTAGTTAAGCTTGTTATTCACATTTAGTTTTAGTTTTTTGGATTATGAGATACAATAATGTTTAAAGTGTTTTGCAGTCGATTTCAATATAAACTTGTTGTTATTTCGAACTTTAGCAAGCTGCACAATTGCTTCAATTTACGTTGCTAGTAAAATAAGGCATACAAGAATTTTGAATATATTTCCCAATTTATTTAAATTCACGTTTATACTTTATTACTATATATAAATATATTTATTATTATATTATGATAAAAATTGAGCAATACTACATACATATATTAATTTTCAAAGTATTTTTGTGTTGCTTGCAATACTAAAGATAAAGATTCACTTCAAGTTTTTATATTGATCTAGTTAATTTGGGTACCAAACAAATTAAGTAATCAAGTAAAATAAAATATATATAAAATTTGTTCACTGCATTTAAGAGTTGTTTGCAACTTATCCTCGAATTATTTATTAACTAAAGCTGTTAGTCGTATACGTGATTTTTGGAGGCAATTCCATGTGCCCCAAAAAGTATGCTACGCTTTTTTCTTAGAAAACTCTTATAAGGCTTCTTCTATTCCAAATAATTGCAAATAATTGTAAATACAGTTAGTTATAAATAGTTAAATTTGTTCTGTAAATCTCTACTCACCTAAAGACTTCTGTGCATTCAAGTATTTTACATATATTTTTGTATATTTGTAATGCAAAAAGTTGTCTGCATTAAATGGAAACTTTTAAAAAAGGGTACAATCTAGTCGAGCATATTTATTGGCAGTGCTGAACAGTTTTTGTAAATGTATTTTTTTTAGTTGGTGTTTTGTTTTGCCGTTTAGTTTTCCCTTTGCCTGTCGTTGTCGTTGTCGTTGTTGTTGCCAGCCCTTTAAGCAGCGTATGTGTGTGTGTGTGTGTGAGTGTGTGTGAGAGTGTGTGTGTGTGTGTTCAGTGTGTGTTCAGAGTGTGTATTAATGTGCTGGCTACCCATCCACAGCAGACGCTTCCCCCGCTGCCGACAGCCCTTCACATAATTTGCCATTTGTTGGCACCATTTAGTTAACTTTAAGTGTAATTTATTATAAATTAATGCCTGGTGCTTAGCTACAAAGCACACCAGACTGCGAAGAGGGGGAGAGGGCAAAGTTTTGCTGACGGTACACAACATTTTTGTAGTAAGTGTGAAGCGATGTAATTGTTGAGTGCTGCTTTTTGAGTGAATGGCGACAGGAAAAAACCAACGCTTTAATACTTATTTTAACATTTACACATGCTTTGCTTTCATTTATTTTTTCTGATTTAATCATTGCAAAATTGTGTTTTAAACATTTACATTTAATTTGCTCTGCTTTTGTTGCTTAGTATTTTAGTTACAAAAATTCTCTCTTTATTTGCATATTGTTTAGATTGTACAAAAATTAAGAACTGAAAGCAGACTTTAATTCTGATCCGATAGACTTGACTGCAGACATATGTATTTACTTATTTATTTACAATGTTAATGCAGACACTGAAGTAAGTTTATAATTTGCATTCTTGTTTCATTCATTTATTACCCATTTTATTTTTACTGATTTATTTATTTCCAAAATTGTGTGTTAAACATTTAAATTTAATTTGCTCTGCTTTTGTTTCTCAGTATTTTAGTTATCTACAAAAATTCTCTCTTTATTTGCATATTGTTTAGTTTGTACAAGAATGGAAAATCTGACAGCAGACTTGGTTGCAGAAATATGTATTTATTTATTTATTAGTTATTCATAATTGAGGCTGTGAAATAAGTTTATAATTTGCATGCTTGTTTCATTCATTTATTAGCTATTGATCTTCCATTTGTGGATTTGGCTTTCAAGTTCAAGTGGGAAGTGGGAAGTGGGAAGCGTTTAAAGCAATTCCGTGTAATAACGAGAGCGACAGTGGTCCAATAATTGCATTACACAATCAAAAAACAGAATGGAACAGAGGAGCGACATTTCTATCGCTGGTCGATGAATTGATAATTGTTGTTCGCAATTGGCTGCTGTAAATGAAATGGAAGTGGAAATAAATGTGTCAAAGCGATTTCAAACTATTGAATTGTCCTTTATTCAATTATTTATAATTGCTCGCGCACTCGCTGTGGGCAATTTGAGCGCAGCAAATGCAGAAACCAGTTGTAAAATTAAATAAAATCCGCACAATTTTCAATTATTTATTCGCCCGACGAATTACACTTCAATGACTTCAACAACGGGTTTTTGTTGCAAATTTAAGCACAACACAAAGTTGTTCTTATTATTTGAGGAATAGGTCTTTTGATTATATAGGCGTATCGAAAGCAAATTGTTTTTCTACCCGCTACCCATAGGGTAGAAGGGTATTATAACTTAGTGCCAACAGAAAATGTATGTAACAGGCAGAAGGAGGCATCTCCGACCCCATAAAGTACATACATATATTCTTGATCAGTGTCAACAGCCGAGACGATATAGCCATGTCCGTCTGTCCGTCTGTCTGTCTGTATGAACACCTAGATCTCAGAGACTATAAGAGCTAGAGATACCAAATTTGGTGACAGTACTCTTATAGGTCCTACGCAGATCAAGTTTGTTTTAGATGTTTGCCACGCCCCTTTCCGCCCCCTAAAGCTGTAAAAGCCGTAATAAAACCCCTAGAGCATTGAATTTTGGTATGCATAATAATAATTATATTCTCAATGTTAAAAACACGGAAGTTATTAAAGAATCAATTTTATATGAAAAATTCACTTGCAGCTGCTCGCGCTTTGTTTGTTTAGTTGACAGTGCGACCATGTCGTTATGTTATGGATTTTTACCCGCTATTTTCAAATATATACAAAAAAACAAGTTTCAGTATATTCTTTGGTATATTTTTTGTTAAAATAAATTTTTAAGTAGCTTTCTTACTTGTTTTTATACCCGCTACCCATAGGGTAGAAGGGTATTATAACTTAGTGCCAACAGAAAATGTATGTAACAGGCAGAAGGAGGCATCTCCGACCCCATAAAGTACATACATATATTCTTGATCAGTGTCAACAGCCGAGACGATATAGCCATGTCCGTCTGTCCGTCTGTCTGTCTGTATGAACACCTAGATCTCAGAGACTATAAGAGCTAGAGCTACCAAATTTGGGGACAGTACTCTTATAGGTCCTACGCAGATCAAGTTTGTTTTAGATGTTTGCCACGCCCCTTTCCGCCCCCTAAAGCTGTAAAAGCCGTAATAAAACCCCTAGAGCATTGAATTTTGGTATGCATTATAATAATTATATTCTCAATGATTCCTGAGAGTTTTTATATGCAAAACTCACTTGCAGCTACTCGCGCTTTGTTTGTTTAGTTGACAGTGTGACCATGTCGTTATGTTATGGATTTTTACCCGCTATTTTCAAATATATACAAAAAAACAAGTTTCAGTATATTCTTTGGTATATTTTTTGTTAAAATAAATTTTTAAGTAGCTTTCTTACTTGTTTTTTTTCTGAAGGGGCAGGCGTTGAAAGTTTTGTAGTCATTGTTTTACATAGAAAATTGTGGTATTTCTCTTTCATTATTATTGTTAAATGCGTGAATATTAGTTTTTGGTGCCCGAAGATTCGATCAAAATTCCACGTCTTTTCAAATTGTTAAGTTCGCAAATTATCATGTCCAGTGCAAGAGGCGTGGCAGATGCGGATTGCCGCCCTCGTCCCAGCAACGTGCGCCAGCTGATCAGGATGTTCGAGCAGCTGTCCGGCAATGGGGCAGCTACAAGCGGCGGCACAAACACGCTCTCGGGAGACGATCCTGCCGCCCAGATGCCGGCC
Source organism: Drosophila ustulata (assembly GCA_035047365.1). Taxonomy (NCBI): domain Eukaryota; kingdom Metazoa; phylum Arthropoda; class Insecta; order Diptera; family Drosophilidae; genus Drosophila; species Drosophila ustulata. The sequence goes on from JAWNPT010000080.1 coordinate 13,076,984, forward strand.
AAGGAGGTGGCCAAGGTGCTCACGTTGCTGGTCAATGGCCGACGAGTGGCCCAAACTGCGGCCCTCAAGCACAAGGCTGGCAAGTCTTGAGCTATATATACCTATATATATTTGTTACGAATTGATGTGCAATTCATGCAATAAACGCTGCGAAACTTGCAATCGAGTCCTCTTCGGAGAATCGCAATTGCAAATGTCGAATGGACAAAGACTTTGGCCAACAAGTTTCCACAACTTTTGCATCTTTCCGCATGGCTAATTGTGCGTTCCAGCCGAAAGCCTTTGGCCAAAACTTCTCTTCAAAGCCAACTTGGCTCTTTATTGCTTTAGTTCGCATAGCACTCGAAATGCAGTCGCAGGCTGCAGTCCTTGGATCGATTTTTCGAGGGCCATCGATGCAGTTGCCAAGTCATATATTTGTGGTTTGAAAGTTTGAAAATTATGTTCATCGAATAGTAGATACAGTGTTTGAAGTAGTTAAACAAAATATCTCTTCGCCTAACCACAAACAACATGGAAAATTTGTCTAAACTACAAATTAGGAAACAATAATCGACAAGCGAAAAGTCAGAACAATTATGGCATTTAATAATAATTAAATTCAGTTGATTAGATTGCATGCAAAATGACGTAGTAATAATTTCATCTTTATAACATAACATAATGAAATAACTGCCAAATTTTGTAATTATGAAGTAGTTTGTGGAATTTAGTAAAACAGTTTGAAGACCTGAGTTTCTCTGCATTTATCTATATAGAATTTAAATTGGAACTACAATTATAATGAATTAAAAAAACGAAAATAATGTATTTGATGGGCAAACAAGTATTCGGGACTTAAAAATATATAAATATAAACAACTATCAATGTGATAAACAATAAATGAATAAATTTGCGTAGTAATAATAAAATTAAGTCATTTGAAACGATGCCAAAAATGGTAATCGAAATTCTTGAAAGCAAGCAAAGATATTGAAGTGATAATTGGGTAGGCATATAAGTAAGTAAATGAGTGAACTTAATTATACTTCAATAGGTATTTCTGGTATTGTAAATACAATTATGAGCTGTTGTCCTAAATCAGAATCAAGAAAGAGCAGATAGAGCTAGAAAGTTGTAGTTTTAAATACAATTCTGTACATATAATCCATTAGATAGAATTTCGAATGCAGTTTGAGATACGAGCCGAGTTAGATGCGCACTCGATGTGTCTGTGTCTCGCATTAGTATTCGCATATTAATTATTGACAAATGGAGTGCAGACCAATTACTCCCCGCTCCCCGCTCCCCCCCCTCCGCTCACCTCTCCTCTTCACCCCGCGTGTCGCAGTTTTGCGGCCTTTGTCGATGTCACAAACAGATAAATGCAATATTCGTCACTTCTGTTTGGTTGCATTTGGCTGCAGCAAATTAACTGGCCGAAAAACAATGCAACAAATGTCAAATCCTGACACACACACACACACACACACAGACACACACACACAATCACATTCGATTACATTTAACATTTGCCAATATTGTTAGCTTAAATGCAATGCAAATAAAATGATGCATATATAGAGATTTAAATATACAAAAGGAGAAAAAGCAATTCAATCAGAACGAAAGCAGATCAATTCTTAAATAAATATGAAAACTATCTAAAATAAATATATGTTAGTTAAGAATTGTTTTTAGTTCACACAGCGATAACAAACATTCTCAAAAATGTTAGACGACATCTTAAATCAAAACCAAGTTCTTTAATTTAAATTGTTGCCAAGAATATTTAAAAAACAATTTGGAGTTCTTTATTTAATAAAAAATAAATTCACATAAATCTTTTAAAAATAGTAATATACTTTCTTTAATTTTACATTTTTAAATGTAACATATTTCTTTAAAGTTTTACGGTTCTATCAATTAATATTATTACACAGTACATATTTACATTGTGCAGCAACAACATAATTTATTACTTTCAGTTTACATTCAAATTTATTACATCAATATCTTACTTTAAAGTTCCATAATTTGATAATTAAATGTTAACTAAAATTAATTTATTAAAATGTCGCGATTTAAATAATGCAGTTTATAATTTAAAAGAAAATTAAATCTTTCAATTTATAGTCTACAATTTGAAATGTATAATTTGCAGATGTTACTTTAAAGTTAAATTGTTGAGCATTAAATTTGAGCTGAACTGCTGATTAAATAATTAATTGAAATACCCAAATTATATCTTGTAATTATTAAGAGCTGAAATAATTTAAATATTACGCAACATTTTTGGGGAATTTTATTATTAGTATTCAAATTTGGTAGTTGTAAAAAAAAGCGAAATCATGGCTTTAATTTCGTGTTGTCTCTTTATGATAATTTGTTTAAGTTTGCAACTTTGTATCGCACGCGAACTCAAGACAAGAGAGAGAGAGAGAGAGAGCGAGAGAGTGAGAGAGAGAGGGCGATAGAACTGAGCCTGGACATTGTTTTATTTACTTGGCTTTGTTTTGTTTTGTTTTGTGCTCCGCTCGAGTTGTTAAAATTTTATGCCCCGAAATGTACGTGTTGCACACTGAAAGTGGGCGTTCCCCTCGCAGGGCGTAAGCCACAAAAGTTGTTACACACACACACACACACACACACGCATATTTCGTGTTTGTGTTTGTATTTGTGTGTGTGATTTATGCGTTGGAAATGCGTAAAGTTTTCCGCTGTATTTACATATTTTCGGTTCGGTTTGGTTTGGTTTTATGGCATTCTTGTTGTCGTGTTGTCGTTGGTGCAGAAATGACGCATACGCCGCGTATGACAAGCTGCAAAAATCGCCAACTGATTTACTACTTTGTGGTCGCCTCCGCCTCCGCCCCAGCTGAACAATGCAAATTAAACAATAAAACGGGCGCCAAAAACAGTTGCGGCTTTTTCGCTGTGGCGCCACAATCTGCGGTCGCTGAAGCAGAAATTAAAGCGAGAGTTTTACTACAGCATTCATCATTTATCACGAGCAGTTGCAACTCGCGCAACTTGCCACTTAGACAACGTTGCAACTTTGAGCTGCTAATAAACAAATCAAGTGGCGAGGGGAGGAGGTGAGGAGGCGAGGGGGAAATGGAGTTGTTACCAGCGATGTCTTCATTTATTTCATGTCACAACTGCCTGACAACTTTGGTTGCCATCAAATGCAGCCGCTGCAAAAAGGTGCGAAGAGGCGGCGTGAAAATGCAAATTGGAATTGCAGAGATGCTGAGTGAAAAGTTGCGATGGCGATGATGGCGATGATGACGATGATTTAATGGCCGAGAATCAGCGCAATAAATGCAAAGCGCCTCTGAGGTTTAACAGCTTAACTTGATAATTATTATGGTCTGATCGTCATCATCATCATCATCTGGCGTATCCTGGCAGCATCCTGTCAAAGAGCCAGCAGCGGCAGCGTCAAGTGAAAATAAATGTGAAATTGCTGGCTGGCAAAGCTGTCGCCTGGATCTGACCTCTCGACCATGGCCTCAACTCTTCCTCTTCTTCTCTCTTCTTGCTTGCCACTTCCTTGTGGCCATTTATTTTGCGGTTTTCCTTCTCCTCCCCCCAGCAGCTGCTGCATGTTTGCTCACATCCTTCCGCTCTTTGGGCTTGCACGCAGGCATTTTATTGTGGGCTGATAATGATGTTCACGACGATGATGACGATGTCCTGCAGCGTCCTTTGGCCAGCTGCCACAAAATGTTTGTGCACTGAAATATGCTGCAAATTGTGCGCACTACCAATTCAAATGCAATTTAACATTGACCCCCATCATCCACCCCAAAAACAAAAAAAATGCCAGACGAGCCGAAAAATTGCCAGCATTTCTTCAAGTTTTCCAACTTTTCTCATCGCAACGCTTTTCTATTTCCCTGCCATTTTCGCCTGCGTTTGCACTTCACTTTATCTGCTCGATATTTTATAGCTTCCACTCCAGCTACCCTGAAAGACGACAGCCAATGGGGTGGATTGAGTGCAGCCTAAAGTTTCATTCTTTCTCTCAGTGTACTACAAAAAAATACTGATACGTGATTCTTAAGCTAAAATCTAAAACTAATTTCGGCAAGAAAACGATGAGAGTTGAATTTCAATTTATTTGAATAACAGAAAAATTCTACATTATTTTAAAGCAAAAGCTCTGAAATAAATTAAATTACAGCAACAAATTTTAACAATTCAACTTTACAGCAAAAGTATAGCTAGAGAATAAGCAGCCTATATAGTAAATTTAATTTAATTTTAATTTAATTCTCATTAAATTTTAGCTATAGAATGTAAAAGATTTCTAATGCAATTATTAGATTTAATTTTAGCAGCCCTTATTTTAGCATCCGCATTCTAAAGCTAAAATCCTTAAAATGTGAGCAAAAGAAGAAAGTTATCAATATTTAGCAAATTTTCAAAGTTTGAATGTTAGCAAATCAATATTAAAGCTAATTTTTAGTTAGTTTTAGCAAACGATTATGAAAGTTAGCGAAATTTCGCTTTAGGAAACAAGCTGAAATTATTATAATTGCAGAATTAATTATAATAGAAAATCTACCTACGAATATATTTAAATTTATTTAAGCAAAAACGCCACCTAAACTAAATATATTTTATTAATCTAACTTTAAACCAAAGTTCTTGAACGTATTTCAAAAGATCATTTTGGCAAAAAAATTACTAAGAAAAGAGATGTAACAAATTTTCGCAGCTAAAATCATGTTTTATATTAGCGAAACATTTATTTTTAGCATCACAATTAAATTATTAATAATAGTTGGCTATAATAAATAGTACGACTAATTTATTTCTACGCTGTTGAGGCTTGGACACAATTTTCAAACCTAGCTGATTTTAGTAATAGACAAGAAAACTAAAATCAAGTTCCAAAATCAAGCTAAATTCATTTCAGCAACAGCTTAGCATAAATCTGAGCCGATTTTGGCATAAAATCTAGTTAACTTCAGGAACTAAAACAAAAATCACTCCAGTATTGAAAGGAGTAAAACATCTGCGAGTCGCCAAGACGCAAGTTCCTTGCTGCTTTTCACTAAATATGTAATATAAGATTTTTCCTAAAATCAAGCAATAATCGAACTAATTTCAGTCTAATCTAAAGTCAAGATCAAGCTGATTTTGGCACTTTCTAATTGAAACTTTAAAAGCTTTCCACAAGCTTAATGCCTTCGACTTCTCCGCTTCTAATACAAAGCTCATTAAATATGCATATATTGGATACTTAAAATACTTGAATTTGTTGGGTAATGTACAGGAAGATGAGGCCAGATGCGGGAAATTTCGATGGGTTCTTTGCTAGACAGGATACATCATCAGCGATTGGTCGTCTACCAAGAGCAGCTGTGGCTGGAACGCAAATCCTTGCAAACTGAGAGAGAGAGAGAGAGAGAGTGAAAAGCAGAGATAGAGAGAGGGAAAAGTAATTACTGGAAGGAGTTGCGACTCCCAGGCTGGAGACGTCATCTAGCTGCATCTCCAGTTCCCCCTGCTGGTCCTCGAGCACATGCCAGAGCATCTTCTGCTTGAGCACCCGCATCCAGCAGGATTGTCGCACTCGCATCCGCGACTGCATCGGATATGGGAATATCTGCTGCTCGAACTTGTCAATTGTCTCGGCCACTCGGCCGCTGATCGCACTCAGGCTCCAATCGTGAGGCGCGCCTGCGATGTGAACCTTCCGCATGCTCAGGCTCTCGAACTTCTCGATGAGCAACTTTACCTTCTGGCTGCTCTCCATGTCCTTCTGGAATGCCATGGTCCCGAAACCGGATGCTAAATAAATTCGTGAAAAACTAAATAAATAAGTGGAAACGTAATCGAAGTGAAAATGCCACACAGACAACTAACAAAACACACACACGATTCTAGAGCGGCATGCAAGCGTTCAAGCAGAGCCTGCTCTGATGCTGTGATGCCTTGAGAGCACATCAATCACAATCAGCATGCCAACATTTATGGCTGCTCGTTGGCTGTCAGTCTTGGCATATTACACATACGCCCTGTGTGCCCTGCGTTGACAGCTACAACGCCCTCTGCGCCCTGTTTAGCCCCTCAAGACTTCCTCTTCTCTCTGTGTCACGTAGATTAAACACATTAACAGAACGTGCCAAGTCATTGTCTGAGGCTGCTAAGCAGCCGGGACTTAGCATGCAACCGAAGATTATCCCCGAAAACAACTTGTTGGATGACTCGAGAATGCACAGCGACAGAGAGATGGAGAGGGAGAGGGAGAGAGTGGGGAGCGGGGAGTGGGAGAGATTATCAGCGAGTCAGCAAATAATCGCAACTTATTATACTGACCATATCACGTGCAGATATTTGTATCAGCTGCTCGAAAATTCAAGATTATTTTCACTTCTTGTATCAAATATTTGTAGAAATAAATGCAAGAAATTAAAAAAAAATAATAATAAATAATAATTTGAATCCTCAAAAAACATCTATAGTCGATTTGAAAATTGTCCTTAATCAAATAAAGCATAACGAATAACATAATAAATTAAATTACGTCTAAAAATAAAGTGCAGCACATTAAAAAACAAGAAGTTCTCAAATCAAATAACTACTTAAAACCAATAAAAGTAAGAATGTTTTTTTTTTATTATTATTCTTATTTATTTTATTATTATTTATTTATTTACTTTAAATTATTGTTTTGAAATAATCTGTCTAGAAGGTAACGCTTAGGCTGTAGTTTGTCACAAAGTCTGTTCGAAGAACTTTATATGGAACAATAAAATATACACAATGCCAAAACATACAAACAATGCTTTATTATTATAGATAGATATTGATCAGATGATCAGGGCTAACGGCCGTTCAACACGATTTAAATTGTACTCATAGTTTCCGAGATATTCACGATTTTAACCAGCATTTAAACTCAATCCCCAAAAGTATGCAACAGTTTTAATGTTGGCACTTGAAAATCATTGGACACACATTTTACTTCAAGCCCCAAAAGTATGCAACATTTTTTAATTTTTGCACTTGCAAATTTTTTGTGTCGCCGAGACGAAAAAATGGCAAGAAAAAAATATGAATATCCTGAATATCTCGGAAACGAAAAGGACGATCGAAATATCCTTTGGCCAGCTGATAGTCCTTGTTAAGACGAGTAGATTGCCACAGGACTCAAAAGGATCGGCAAGGATATGGCCAAGATAGAGCATGTTTTCCCTCAGCAAAAAAATCCTTCTAGCTCTGTTGTTTGAAGGATATTCGTCCTTCGGGTAACATTTTCCTTCATCATGCATCCAGCATCATCTTCATGCCAAAGGACATCCTAATTGTCCTTCAAATGACGAAGTTACGGGGGATTTTTGAATTTTTGCCCAATTTTCCATGCCTACCCCTTGTAAATTTTTCAGAAAAATTCTTGTTTGTTTTTTTTGTATATTCTTTATTTTTTTAATGGCAATCGGCAGTTATTTTTAAACGTATTTACCAGAGCTATCAACAGGCCAAAGAATATCTAAATTGTCGTTGTAGTTTTCGAGATGTACACCTTTTAAATTTTCGGCTGCAAAATTAATTCGATCCCCAAAAGTATGCAATTTTTTTTCAATTTTTGGACTTGCAAAACTTTCGTTGCGGACTCGAAAAAAAATGTAAGAAATCGCAACAAAATGAGAAAATCATGGATATCTCGGAAACGAAAAGGACGATCGGAATGTCCTTTGGCCTGCTGGTAGTCCTTGTTAAGACGAGTAGATTGCCACAGGACTCCCAAGGATCAGCAAGGATATGGCCAAGATAGAGCATGTTTTCTCTCAGCAAAAAAGTCCTTCTAACTCTGTTGTTAAAAGGATATTTGTCCTTTGGGTAACATTTTCGTCCATCATGCATCCAGTACTATCTTCATGCCAAAGGACATCCTGATCGTCCTTCAAATGACGAAGTTATGAAGGATTTTTGAATTTGTGCCCAATTTTCCATGCCTACCCCTTGCAAATTTTTCAGAAAAATTCTTGTTTGTTTTGTTTTTATTCTTTATTATTAAATGACAAGATACATACATATGTACTATATATACAACAAAAATTTAAGGTTTTCTTATTCAGAATATTTTAAAGTAAATTGCACAACAATCAAAAAACAATAAACACCTTTACATTGAAATAAATGAAGTATTTTATTGTTTACTGATATATGTATATAAAATAGCTTCGCTCGATTTTTGGCCTTGCTACCTGCTGATCCTTTATGCTGCAAGGGAATAATTAAAAAAGGCTGCGCTTGACAAGCGATTCGCAATCTGATTATGGCTTTCAAATGCGCTTTTAGTGCGCTACAAAAAAGGGCGTGGTGCCGTTATCTGTGCCCCAGACCCAGGCCCCCAAAGAGAGCTGCACTGAACCGTCAAATTAGCCCATCAAGGCTCCACATCCGCATCCGGTTCCTTTATTGCATTTACATCACTCCAAAATAGTCGATGTCCCGTTCCATCCACGACAATCGGAGAGGCAGAATTTGCATGATGGGTGTCTGATTAGCAGGCAGGTTGGGGTGAGGGGCAGGTAAATGGGTCGATGCGGGCACGTAGCAATCGTTAGAGCCAGACACCCAAATTAGAAACGTGCCAATTGTGAAAGGGCAATTTGATGTGAATACCCAGAACTCAAACATTCGTACTCAAACATTCGCACTCATAACATAGATTGTGAGTGCGCAATTGAAATTTGAAATTTGCATTTTGCCTGCAACGAGCAAATTGTTTAATTATCGAATTTCAACTAATTTGGCCTCCTCTTCCCCTCCCGTCTTTTATGCGTTGACAGCTCGCACAACAAATGCGTTTAATTGCGAAATTTGCAACCGACAATTAAAGCTACAGCAACAACAACAACAGCTTGCAACAAACGGGATTGAAATCGCATTCAGCAGTTGCAAATATCAAAAGGCCGCCACATTGGAAGGAAAACGGCTTTTTACGGCAGTTAATAAGTTTTTAACTGGTTCAACGATTGCCCGTGAGCTGAGGCAGCTAATGGTGAGTCAATATATCTGTAAAATCAAATCAAAATATGCTACCAACTTGCTATAATAATCATAATGCCAACAGCAGTTAGATTGCAAACAATATAATGTCGATAATTGCAATTCAAATTCAATTCTCAACGTGGCTAATTGCCACAAAAAAGACGGAGTCAAGTCTTTTATTTATTTTATATTTACAATAGTTAGATATATGTATATATATATCTTGTATTAAATCGTTCAACTCAAATGCATTGCATACAAATAATTTATTTTTTAATATAATAATAATAATATTCTATATACAATAAAGAGTACTTTTGCTATTTCTTTTTTGTATCTTTTATTATTGGCGCAGCTAAAAAATATTGCGATTCTGCCATTTCCTTCTTCATTTATTATTACATTATTACAAATTATAGTTTATGCCATATATCATTCATGTTTTCTTTCATATTCTGGTCGAAAAAAGCAAAAAGACAAAATTACAACAAATTTTGTTACCTATTTTGAAGCATTAAATTAACTGCATTGAAAATCGCAATTTGAAATAAGCCCAACAATTTTGTGGCATATAATTGCATATTATTTTGGGTTATTAATATTATACTTGTAAATATTAAATCAATTTTAAGCAAAAGTATCGAAGAACGCTTCACTTTAAGCTTATGAATAGAATTAAATTGAATGCAATTTATTAACTTACATATGTGTACTGCATATTTCTTATATAATATAATTTTTCTGATTATTTATTATGCTTTATTTCTAGCTAATGTTACAGATATTTTTCCATATAGCTTTTCATACATTTTTCTATTTTTATTATGTACAAGAACTTAGTTATTTGTAGAAAAAGTAGGAAACAAAAATCTGAATCATTTATTTTGAAGTGGCAATTCTCAAGTAATAATAAGTTATATAAAATGAGAATAATATTGCCGGAATTTAAGTATATTTTGTTGGTGTTTGCTAAACACGTGTCTTTACAAAATTGTCGCGCAGACGAGAAACGCGACGCTGAGCGGTGATGAGCCCGACGAGGAGCAGATGACGACAACGGCAGCGGATGGAGACGATGACGAGCAGCAGCAGCAGGCGGAGCAGCAGCAGCAACCTCAGCTGGTTGCACAAACAGAGGCACAGCAGCAGCAACAACCGACAGCACAACGACGGCAACGGCAGCGCAAGAAGGCGACGTCACAGCAGCAGCAGCAGCAGCAGCAGCAGCAACGCAGCCATGTGGCATCCGATGCGGACACAGACTCGAGCTCGTGCGAGGCAAGCGGAGCTGCCACATCGGGCGGCACGCGCATCAGCTACGCGCAGCGCAACCTCAGCGATCAGGTGGTCTACGAGCAGTACAACGACAACGACAACGACGACGATGATTACGACGAGGACGAGGACGAAGATGAGGATGAGGAGGAGGAGGACTACGATGACTACGAGCAGCTGTCGATGCGTCGTGCGCCAGCGAAGGCGGCGCTGACCGTAAGCGATGGCGTCGTCGGAGGCGGAGGCAACGTTGCCACCAACGTGATCGGCGGCAGCAGACGCAAGGCGAAAACACGCCAGTTCTCGCAGCGGGCCAGCTCCTATGCCGTCGACGCCGGCCACGGGGAGACGGACTCCGATGCCCTGGACAAGCGTCGCTGCATCTCCAAGGGCCAGATGCGAGGTGAGTAGCAAGCTCCCATCTCCTTTGCCTCTCACTCTCTCTCTCTTTCGGGTGAGATCTGCAAGACATACATTTTAATGAATGCATTCGCAATTGAATTGAAATTGAAACGGGTGAAATGAGTGCAACACAAAATGGAATGTCAAATTTGACGAATTATTCGAGTGGTCAAGACGAGATTCTATGTATTGTTAAAGCGTATTTAAAGTTATTATTGTTGTTAGCGTGTTTATAGTAGCGAAGGTTCGAAGTGTTTCTTCTGTGACAAGACAAGAACAATTAAAAGCGGGTTTGTCACCCGAATGCACTCGAAACGCATATTCTTTTACTCAAGTGTTCCCAGTTCAATTCACTCGCTCAATCGTGTTCCGCTGCGAATTCAATTTGCTTCATGAACGATAGCGGTATCTATATAGCCTACGATATAATATTGGATAGATCGGATGACGGCATCCATATATTTAAATTAAAGTAGCATTGTTTTATTTTAAATATTCAACTTTATAACCATTTCAATAAATGTACCACTCGAAAAGCTATTCACGCTGTTACACTCTCTATGCCATATACCATATACCACATATTATATTCCTGACCACGATCCGGCGACAGAGTTCCGCGAGGCGTTTCGCCTGTTCGACAAGGACGGCGACGGCTGCATCACCAAGGAGGAGCTCGGCACCGTCATGCGCTCCCTGGGACAATTCGCACGCGTCGAGGAGCTGCAGGAGATGCTCCAGGAGATCGATGTGGATGGTGCGTTGTTGTTTATTTATTCAATATTTTCCAATAGATCGTGACAATTTTAAAACCCTTAAAAAATGTAGAATTCATTGCATTCATTTTGTTATACAATTTTGTAATTTGCACTTATTTAATTGACTCTTTAAATAATGCAGAATTACACAATTGACTTTGAAAAGTATGACATTCTTATTTTTCTATGTATATTACCTTTAACTAAATCGAAATCGAAATGCGTTTAACAGGCAGGCAACAAAATTGCTTGTGAAGTCAAAGAAAAATAGTTTGTGGAAACAAAAAACAAAGATAATTTAAACGTAATGAAAAATGATTTCAAATTTGATGGCAACGTCAAGTTATCAGTAATTTGTTATTTTTAAACTAAATTTCGCTTGCCATAAAACTCACCTCCCAGATGCGGCTGTCTTCTTTTTTTTTTTATTAAATTTTAGGATCGTCCAATGGTCGCAATAATGGTTGCCAATATTCACACAAAAGTGTGAAAATATTCAATGTATTCGACCACAATTTTTAATGCTCAACTGCTGATGATTTCTGCTGACTTAATAACAGTCAGCATAAGCAAAATACTATCATTAAAAATTAATTCTGTGGCTTGTAATAATTTATGTTGCTGCTACTAAAGCATTTGAAAAGAGACCTAATCGAAATTTTAATGTTTTCGAAACACAAGAATTTAATTATTTAATTTTTGTAGTCTGCATATTTTTGGTCAACTGTCTTCTACTATTTCCACATTTTTCTGTCTGCCATGAATCTGCATTCTTCCGTCTACTCCTACTGTGCCCTTTTCACTATCATCTCATCTAATCTCTATCTTCTTTTTTGTTATCTTTCTATTCTGTCAATTTCCTTTATCCAATACCTTTCTGCTTCCGTCTATTTCCTTTTCCACTGCACTGCATATTCTCGCATTCTAATGCCGATCTTCGCCATCATATTTGCATTTTGTCGGTTGTCTAGGCGATGGGAACGTCAGCTTCGAGGAGTTCGTCGACATCCTGTCCAACATGACGTACGAGGACAAGTCGGGGCTGTCGTCGGCCGATCAGGAGGAGCGCGAGCTGCGCGACGCCTTCCGGGTCTTCGACAAGCACAATCGCGGCTACATCACGGCCTCCGACTTGCGGGCGGTGCTGCAATGCCTCGGCGAGGACCTCGACGAGGAGGACAGTGAGTACCAAAAAACCATACAATAAATTATATCACACAAAAAAAAAACATTCCCGAACAGTTGAGGACATGATCAAGGAGGTGGACGTGGACGGCGATGGACGCATCGACTTCTACGAGTTCGTGCACGCGCTGGGCGAGCCCGAGGACTCGCAGGAGAACGACGACGAGGAGGAGAACACCACGTCGCCGCTGCCCACGCCCAAGTCGACGGTCTCCCTCAGCTACGATTGAATCACATAAAATTATCGATCAACGATTAACGATTAACGATTACTTTATGTGCGCGGGCACAGCATCAAATACAAAATACCAAATACAAAATACAAAATACCAAATTCTAATTCTAATAATACTATTAAAGGATAATTCAATATTTACATTCGAACAATTGCAATTCTCTGCTCGTCTCTTGTCTTGAAATCGATATCAAAAGCAACGCGTAAATATCAACTAAAATATATACATATATATAATATATAGTTTAATTTTTGCACATACGGATATATCATGCATTTCTCGCTCTCTCAACTTAAACATAAACATATCAAAGGCGCCTCTGCAAAATCCACATTTCTCACGCTCACCACAACAACAACTTGAACACAACAACAACAACAACACTCACCCACCAAAAAGACAACAACAACAACAATAACAAATAATAAAAAATTGTTGCCCATTTTTGCGGCGTTTTTACCGATACTCCAAATAATCAAAAACTTAGCGTTATTTACATAATAATAATAATAATAATAAATACAAAATATTTCACTTTTTGGGCTAAGACTTAATTACGTAACTTAAGCAATTCTCCAAAATTCGAAAACGTATTTCAAATTACAAACAAAATTTAATGTAACATTTTTATCCAACGCAACACAAATTGTGAACGAATCGAATCCAAATACACATCAAATCAAATAAAGCTAATAAAACTATGCGAATTATTTGTTTGTTAATTGCGGTATTAAGCCCTTTTTTTGTGTTGGTTGTAATTTAAAAATAAATTGCAGAAAGAGAGAGGCAACAGTTTTGTTTTGTTGTCACAATCAATGAGAGCGACCCAAGCTGTGTGATGAGGATGCCACAGGACGCAGAGCAGCAGCAGCAGCAGCAGCCACAAGGACTCGACTCGACTGCGTTGGCAAAAGTCACATTAATGGTCATGTAAACGACGCAAGTCAAGTGCTCAGCCAGCAAATTATTAGGGCTCCCAAAGGCACACACACAGACAGAGAGAGAGAGAAAGATAGAGAGAGAAAGAAAAACCACACCCAGAGCCTCTTAACGAGCTGTGCGTTGAGTTGCTTTGCGGTTCACCGGGGCAAATGGGGCGTATGCGTAATGTTGTGTGCTGTCCAGTTCACAGTCCCTCTCTCCATATATACATATACATATAGTATATATATATGTATGTTTTATGCTGCACTTCAAACACAATGCCACAAGTCACATTTTCAGCTGCTGGAATACAACATTATGATAATAGATTAGACTAGAAATCGATAGATTTTCCCCTCCTCCTTCTTCTGCTTGACAATTTGTCGCACAATCAACTTTGCTGAGTGGCTGCAATCGGGGACATCGCATTGGGACTGGAACTGGGATTGGAACAGGGACTGGGACTGGGACCTGAAACTCGTCTCCCCTGCGGCTTGAGGCACTTCAGCTGCTGTGGAGTTTGTTCTTTTTTAATTATAGCACAGCGTTTGCTGCTGTTGATCCTTCTTCATCCTTTGTCAACTAATTTGCAGCCAATTTTGCGATCTCATTATTTCAAATTATTCTTAATGAGCCCCTCAATTAGGCGCGTTGCACGCTTTGCTTGCAACCAAATTGCCATTTAACACGCTCCCCTCCTCACCCCCTCTGCCCTCTTTTGTTGGCGTCTTGATTGATTGATATATTGCCCGCGCTCGCATATTGATGTATTGAAGCCGCATGGATCCCACACACGGACATAAATCACAAGCTGACCCATTCATTTTCACACACACACACACACACGCACACGCACGTTTTGTTGCAGCCACTCGAATACCCTTCACGGTCTTGGGGCATGTCGAAAAAACTATTGAAGTTGCGATTCAATTTCGATGTTCATCGTTCTTCAATTTAAATAAAATAAATATATGATTCTCTTTGCTGTTTTGAAATGCTAAAACTGGACAATATTCAAAAATATATATTTAGCATTTCACAAATGGAAATAATGGGTTGAAAGCGTAAGTATAATTTTAATGTAAATTTAATGTCCGCTGTCTTGAATTTTATTTTATGCAATTGCAAAATTTAATAAATTGAGTAGCCGACTTTTGTTGGCTTGTATTCAGTTCCATATCTAATTCAATATTTAGTTTTCTAAACTTAATTCAGAATACAATATAATATAATCACGAGAATCTTTGTCCTATCTTGACATTTCATTTGTCAGTCTGTCAATTGTCATGTTTTTATTGTGCGTTGAAAATAGTTGCAGAAAATCTGCTTAAAAAATAAATGTAATATTTTATTATTAGAGATTTATTTTTGCTCATTGCTGCCTTAATTTATAAATCTCTGTAATGAATAAAGAATGAAGAAAATTATCAATGCCTGTTTAATATTTTGTAATAAACAAGGAAAAATTGGGAAAAAAGATTTACGTTATGCCCTGAAAATCGTTTACTAAAAATGCATTTATATAACTAATAAGTTGGGTAAATTTCGTCCTGCAAACTATTATTAATTTTGTAGTGTATTTAATGTGTCGTTTTGAGTGTTCTTGTTCTGCTGCCATAAAAGGACTTAAACTGTATTTATTCGCTGGCATTCTTTTGTGTGTGCTGCAGGCATTGTCATAATAAATACATAATTACAATAATATTGCTGTGTGCATTGTTGTGTGCCCCAAATGGGCATAAATCAACTAAAACCCGGCGAGCGAATCGAGAATTGATGGCGCCGCTTTGCCAGCTCTACTTAAATTCCCCATTCTGAATAATGGTCGAGAGTAAATAACAATAAGTAGCAATAACAAATGCAGCTGTTTCGCTTTCTGAGTCTCAGACAGAGTTGATATTGTATATATATATGATATATACTATCTGATTTATAACAGTAGTGAAATTCAACAGAGGGTAATGCAAGTTGATGCAGTAAGTTAATAATAATCAGTAATAATCCAATTTCATCTATTGCCATTTATGTTAATCATATTTGATATTGTATATATAGTATATACATCCATAGTTAAATTCAGCATAGAATAATGCGTTAGTTGCGATGTTTTAAATACAAAATAATCAGTAATAACTCTTATTTTTAATTATAGTTGATAATATGTCTAGTGTATGCATAGCTGTAGTTAAATTCAACAGATGCATTAAATAATAATAATCAGTAACAATGAAAGCTGCAATTCATGAAAATTTGATTGCCAGAAATGTGATAGATATATAGTAATTATATTATTATATATAGTATGTAATAATATGTATATATAATAATGGTCAAATGTAAATAAATACTAATAATTTCTGTTCTCAGGCACTTCTAAAATAATAATGCTTGATGCTTTAAATAAATATTAAAGAGTAATCATAAATGCAGATGTTTCAGAAATGTGTATTAACTGCAATGTAGGACATATAAGATAGATATAATACATATATACTTATACGTATATCAACACAGATTAATGGCCAAGTGAACGCTGCAAATAAACAATACCAATAATAATAATAAATAATAATGACGGCCTCTATATCTCAGGCACATCTAAAAGTTGTATTAACTGCAATTTAGGCCATATAATTTATATTATATTTATAATGTATATAATACATATATACGTTTATCAACATAGATTAATGGTCAATTGAATGCTGCAAATAAATACAAATAATAGTAGTTAATGATAATAATGAATGCAGCTTTTGACGGTCTCTATATCTCAGGCACGGCGCCATCTAAAATTTTATTAACTGCAATTTATGGCAATTTGATCGGTCGGACATGATGTGATATATATATATATATCGTTGGTTGACTGGGATATCTTAAAGTTCACTCCTTGGCAATCATCTTGGCGCGCAGCAGCTTCTCCAGCTTCATGCAGAACTCGGACTTGGCGATGCCCGTGTCCAGGACGACTTCGCCATCCTTGCGCTTCTGCAGCCGAGGCGTCTCCTCCTTCTCCTCCTCCTCCTCGTCCTGCTGCTGCTGCCTGCTGCTCAGCGAGGGGGCGGGTTGCGCCACGCCTTGCCGCATGCAACGTGGGTCGAGGCAGCTGCTGCTCTCGGCGACGAGCGGACCGCGCAGGAAGTTGTAGCCGGGCAGCCAGCGGCGCAGCAGGCGATCGAGACGCGCCAGGGGGCGTGGCCTCATCGACCGCAGGCTGCTGTGATCGTCATCGTGATCGTGATCGTTGGCGTTGTCCTTGCCACGCCCTCCGCTGCGGCCTCGCTGCCCACTCGACATGGCTTCGAGCTTCGAGATTGCGATTTCAATTTGTTGCCGCCCTTCACACTTTCTTTTGTAGTTTTCCGACCCGAGAATTCAGAACTCACATTTGGGGAATTTCGGTCAGCACTGCGAAGGCAAACTGATTGAACACAATTGAATAACAAAACTATAAACTATAAATATTACATTCACAAATATTGAGGACAACTAAAAAAATGTAATTAATTCGGTTTTTTCTGTAAAATGAATCATTTATTCAGGTCTGCAATCTTTCAGTTAAAACAGTTTTTTCATTTAATATTATTATTATTTTGCCAAGACATTGACACAATAGAATACCCTGATTAAATAGTAATCCTCATACCAGGTTACGAGGTTTGGTCCGCTTTAATTTTCCATCCATGTGTTGTTAAGGTACAGTTTATGTTCGTGCAGCTTCTACACTTAATAAATAATATTCAAAAAAAAAAAAAATGAGTAGAATATATTTTTTTTTATTAATTGAATCTTTTCTTTAGCTTCGACTAACCATAAGTTATAAAATCCTATAATTCTAAAATAAATAAAATATGAACTAAATATTGAAAATTATTTATAGTTCTAATGCATTTGATCAGCATTATTTATAACCGAGAGCTATTTAATGTAATATCTCTATCGACTAAGTATTAAATTAATAAAAGTTGTTCCGCATTGTATTTAATACCAAATTTAAAATAATGTAGTTTCATAAAAATAAAGTATCTATTTTTAATACATTGAAAACTGTTTTCCTTGACAAAAACTTGTGTCGAAGGGATTTCGTAAATACGCACAATACGAACAAACAAAAGAAAATTAAAATATAGATATATAATGTATATAACAAACAATACATCAAAAAATAATTGTAGCTATTGTAACAGCATACATATTATTATTATTAATATTATTTTTATTAATATTATGTATTTAATGAAAATAATATAGAAAGTAATGTAAATGTTAGCTATAGAATTACAACATTTAATTTGATTAGTTTCATTTGATTCGTGCCATAATTAAGATCGCTTTCACTTGAAGCATGTTTAATAAATGACGAATAAAAATAAGTAATAAATAAGTGAAAACAGGAAAGCAGAAGGAACGTAGTGTTATTTGCACGTAAATGTTATAAATAATATAAATGTTATTTACATATATAATTTTGAGTGCATTTTTTCGCTTCGCTCTCGAGCAACGTTTGTGAAATTTGTTGTGGAATCTGAGGCACAAAAACGTTGCCACACGGCGTCGGATGACGACAGATCCTGGCTCAGAAGCTGAAGCTGAGGCAGTCAAAGTGTACGTGCCACATGCTGCAAGCTGCAACGTGCAACGTGCATCTTGCATCCTGTCGCCTGATTTGTTGCAACGCATTTCGAGCTTATTGGAACGTACAACAATGTTTGCCCTGCTCTCTGAACGTGCAACACATGCAGCATGAAGTCTGTGTGTGTGTGTGTGTGTGGCGTCTAATGTGACCCCTGAATGACAAGCCACTTTGGAGCACTGCAGCAAGGACAAAGACAAAGACAAAGACTCGCCAGCGTCGTCGTCCTTTGGGCCAGCTTCTCAAATCCGCAGAGTCGAAAGCAAAACGATTCAACAGCATTTTGCGATCACACTTAAAATTTAAACAACAAGTCGAACTGAATATTTTTGCAATAAATTCATATACATCAATTTGTTTAACTCACTGCACAAAATAATAAAACTTTTCCTAATTTTACGCTTAACCTTTAAATTATTTAATTTATTATCCTTGCTTTCATTTCACACTTAAGTCTTATGTATTTACATATCTATTTTTATGCTTACTAATTTAATCATATATATTCAATGTAAATATGTATTTATAATTTAAGGTTTTTCATCCCAAATCTATATAAAGTTGTTGAAAAATTAATTGAAATTTTCAAAATTTTTATATTATCCTTTCCTTTAATTCCCAACTTAAATTTGTATTATTTTTTATAATTTAATGCTTACTCATTTAGTCTTGTGCATTCAATGTAAATGTAAAAATCCAAATAATATTTGTATCGTACGATAATAATTTCATATTTTTTCCAACTCGAGGCAATAATTGAATTTGTTGAATGTTTAATTTGTTTGCAATTTATAGCGCAATTGTACATATGTAAATAATTAATGAATAAATGCAAAAATTAAAAAATAAACGTAGCAAACCAGCAAATTAAACTGAGCAAATCAAAATGTGTGATAGTTGCAAATATTTAGTTAATAAAATTAAAATTAATTGCATTAATTTTAACACATATATGGTTGTCAATATATACACAAAAATGGAAAAATAAATATAGATATCGAATAAGCCCATCGATTTATCGTTCAAATCAATAAAAAAAATTATTTCAAATATATAAATTATAAAATTACAATTGATAAATTGCAGCTACTAAATATGATTTAATTTTAATTGATTAATTGTTGTCAATATGCATAGGAAAAAGATAAAAATTAAATGTAGATCAGCAAATTAAACTGATCACATGAACAGCTACAAATTATATACTGTGTATTATAAAATACATAAGTAACAATATTACAATTAATTATTGCTAATCTATGTATGTCCTGAATTAGTCAGAAGTCGGCGGAAGATAGACGATGTGTGTGAATGCGATATGGGAATATGGAATACGATACGAGAATTATGCTGCTCACGAACCGGCTGCAATCTAATAACGCATAAAACCTCATTTGCCACTGCTTGTGGCATGCCTCACTGTCTGTGTGTGTGTGTGTGTGTGTGGCATGAAGAGTAAACAACAATATTCAATTAAACAGATGATATTATACATAATAAACTGCGTCAAGTTGTGGCCGTTCCCTCTGCCTCTTTTTTCGACACGACTTTTACGCTTCTTGCTTTATGTGTGTGTGTGTGTACGAGAGGGAGGCGGAAGTGGGAAGTGGGTGTGGCAGACCCTCGAGGAAGCTGTTGCTGTTGCTGTTGCTGTTGCTTTGCTTATCTCAAAGCGTTTATAATTGAAAAAGTTTTACGCTTGTGTGTCGCCATCGCCATCGCCTTCCACTTGACTTGCCGTTCACACTTAATATTTCACTTGGAGCCTTTGCCGCTTATCGCGGCTTCTTTGGGCCTGGCTAAGAGTCCTCTTCCCCTCCCCTCCCCTTGCCCTCAATCCATTCATCGCTGGTCGCTGGACAACTCGATCAGATCTAAGCTCGGCTCACTGGAGTTTTATGCTCTTTATTATATGTATATATACTGCATTCCTGCCGTTCATCATGTTTATCTTGTTATTCATTATTAACACGCTGCTCGAGTCGAGTCCTTTGTGCCAATTTGCATATTTCAAATTAAATTGCTACAAGCTGTTATGGAAATTGTGCCGAGCTCATGAGGATGAGCAGCAGTTGGAGATGGAGCTGAAGCTGAAGTTGAAGCTCAACTGCAAATGAATTTCACTCGACAACTTAATAAAAACGCAAAATACAAGAAATTATAGAAAACAGCAACGACTCCAGAATACCCAAAGTGCTGCACAGATGATATCATATTTGAAATACTCAATGGAGAAGAAACTATTTGCTGCACAGTTGATAAACAATTGCTATTAAGTTTAAGTACATCATTTTAATTTATTTATTGTATATATCAAATATAACTGCAACGACTCCAGAATACCCAAAGTGAATGAAACTATTTGCTGCACAGCCGATATCACATTTTATTTTATTGGTTTATGGTTTAAATTAAATTAAACTGCAACGATTTTAAAAGACTCAATGGGAGAAAAAACTATTTGCTGCATAGTTGAATAACGATTGCTATTTAGTTTTAATACATCACATTAATTTATTTAATGAAATAAAATAAATCAAATAAAACTGCAACGACTAGAATACCCAAAATAGAATGAACTATTTGCTGCACAGTTGATATTATATTTTATTTTATTTACTTGATTCAATTAAATGAAACTGCAACGACTAAAAAATACCCAAAGTAGTTGAAACTATTTGCTGCATAGTTGAATAAAAATTGCTATTAAGTTTTAATATATCAGTTTATTTTATTGGTTTATTTATTAAATAAACTTAAACAGCAACGATAGAATAACCATTGCTATTACGATAAAACCAACAAAATATATCAATATTTTTAATTGAATTTTGAATATTGAACTTCTTCAAACATAATCGAATATTTGTATGTGTATTTTTTTAGTTATAATCCCATAATTAAATAAATCCGCTTCACTTTTAATAATGTGTGGTTTTGGTAAATATTTTCCCTTATAAATATTGCACTAATAATAATAAATTAATAGTTAATACAAAAAATAGACGTTCACAATATTAAAATTAGTATTAGTATTTTTAAAATATTTTTAAAATTACATGCCTTGTTGTGGTAAATATTTTCGACTATTAATTTTACACTTAATAAATAAATAATATAAATTATCAATTAAATGCATAACTATTCTTAGTAAAGTGTTTAATATTTTGCACTATGAGAAACAAATTTAAATATTACGTTTTTCTTTCTGTTTCCATGCAGTTTGTTTAAGAGTTGTATTGTTGCATTTTGGCAACACAAGCTGTAACTTTGGCTATTGTCCTGGCTTGTGAAGCGAAATAAACACGTTATGGCCATAAGATGCTTATACCCTTTTGGCTTGCTGCTGCCGGGTATGATAGTTTCTGTATACTATACCCCATTTTAATTGAATTCCTCTTTTTTTCGCTCTTCTTTTACAGTCTCTAATTGGTTTTTGGTCTTCCAATTTATTTAATTTCACTTTTCACTCTCTCTCTCTATTTCTTCTTCAAGAATTTCAAATTATGTAAATCAAAAGTTTTCGACATTAATATTTGTAGCACTGTCTTTTTTTAATTAATTTATAAATATCAGAAATGTCCATAAATTTGTATATCGAAATGATGAATGGCAGTTTTTTGCCAACTATTTTTCATATTTTTTTGTTATAAAATTGAGAACAGACAGGTGTGAAAAAACCAATTAGCTGCCAAGGTAAAAAGTCGAAAATTTTGGCATAAATCACTTTTACCTTTTGCATCAAATATTTTCGTGAGATTTTAATTTGTTAATGTGTTGTTTAGTGTTAATACATGAATTCACTTGTTTTTGGAATAGTTTAAAATTTTTTGGAAATTTTCCAAACTAAAATTCGTGCAAATTTGTAACTTTAGTTTAGAGTTCATTTTCAATTGATTACTTTGAAGTCTCTGTTTGAATGGAAGATAACTATAAAACAAGATATTCAATTTTAAATATTTTTTAAGATGTATTTTGTAATTAATAATCTACAAATTAGTTCATTTTTAATGGCAGTAGGAAGGCGTGTTCCAATAGATTTGATTTGTATTCCGTTATTCTGTTTATGAAATTAATTTTCAATCCATTATTTTGTAGTTAGAGAGAAAGATTTTGATTTGAATTAATTTGTTTTTAAATTTTCGAAATTCTATAATTCGAATTAAAGCCATTTGTTTTCTGATCCATAGAATTAATTTTCTTCTAGTTGCCAAGCAAATGAATAACGCATGAAGACAAGAGGCAGCTTGGAGGGGAGGGGAAGAGAGCGAGGGAGGAGTGAAAGTGGATTAAGCTGACTGCGCACAGGAAACGGGATGTAATAAATATAAATATGAATGAAAGTGCAACGGCGACTTAATTGCATTAACGATTATTTCATTTGCATGCGCCTTATTCGATTATTGATGGCCGAGCATTAATCGAATAGCGCGGCAGCAAAAAAAGTGCGGCAATAATTTTGGTTGTCGTTGTCGCTTTTAGTGAGATGCCCAATACAAATGATTATGAACCCATATGTGTGTCATGGCATGCGCTAGTGTGCGTGTGTGTGTGTGTGTGTGTGTGTGTCGGTCGTTTCCGTTTCCGGGCAGAGAGAAGCAGCAACAGAAAAGCGGTTGGGAAACAAAAGCGACGGCAAACCACGCGACGACGACGACGACGTCGACGGCTGCTGCTGCAGTTGTCAGTTGGCAAACGGAAAATATTATGTTGGCCAGCGCTCTCGCTCTCTCTCTGCTTTTTAAGCGGGGCTCTGGCAAGGACGAGCGCAGCCAGGAGGACATTGCTATGCAGGCAGGCAGCGGAAGTTCATCTGGCAGCGGGAGCGAGCGAGACGGCGCATCTGAAGGTTGTCGTCTGGGCTAAGCTGACACACTTGCCGCTTAAATTAGCCAAAGTGGGCGGCCGAGGGAATTTTTGAGGCAAACGTTAAACGCATCTTAATGCAAACACTTTGTTCTGATTGATTTCGTTTCGTCGTTGCTGCTTATACATATGTGTGTCTATTTGTTTTGCATTTCGTATTGATCGTGTTGCGCAGACAAACACAAATATTTCGAAGCAGTAAAAAAATCAAAGTTGTTTGTTTTTCAGGCACAAACACAACACAAATCAGGTGAGGCAGCTTGTTCAACATAACCCAAAACATTGTGACATTCCCCCCCCTCTGTTGCAGCGGTTGATGGTCTGCCATTAAATGGAATTCTACACACACATATCTTTCGTCTGTATAATCAATTAGTTAGGCATTCACCGCAAATTCGTGTGTGCTGCTAATGAAGCTCTCAGTGCATTGTCGTTGGCGAAAACTCAAGAGGTCCTTGAACTTCCACACACTCACACACACACAGACAAACACACACACACACGCGCGCGCATCTTGGGTCTTTTGTGTGCGTTAATCGAATTTAATTAACGACGTATTAATTAATTAAAGCATAATTAAGTGCAAAGTCCCCGGCTTATGGCTATTATAAATCTCTCGAGTCGCAGTGCAACATTTATCATAATCCCCCCATCGACACAAGATTGGTCAACGGCAACAAAAGCTTTGCCGCTCTGCAATTCAAATATTTCCGCTTTTGGCGCCCACCAAATGGTTGGCAGCTCAGCTAATTCCCGGTTCAAGCACTTGCTCACAGCGCAGGGGAAGTTTTGAGCAGCGCAGCTATGCACCATTTCCCCCCGGGGATATTCGCCATAAAGCCCATAGCAAAAGTACCAAACGATAAAGCGGGGCATTTATCGTAAGGCTGCAGGCAAAACTCACCACGTGCCAAAAGCACAAATTGAGTGCAATTTTGAGCGCAACTGAAGAGAGAGCGAGTTTGAGTGAATGTCGAAAGTCACTCGACGCTGTGATGGCGAGCAATCAAAACACGCCTTGCGGCAAGATGGACGGATGGACGGATGGACGGATGGACGGCAGCTTGGATGAATGCGGTTGCCTTTTGCTTCGAGGGGCACTTGGCAATGTCCGCAGCTGTGAATCGCAGCGATCAAAGCAAGTGTCAAGCTCGGCTGAGAGCGGGGGAAGAGGGGGAGGCGGAGAGTCACCATGGTCAACATGAAGTTTCGGTCAGCACTATCCACTTAAGCACTTCCGACGATGTTTATGGGAGAGCGGGGCTCCAAACTTGGCTAGCCAATGCATCCGCCTTCGAGCATATGCGTGGCTGCATTTCCAAGATTGCGACAGACTGAGAGCGCGGGGCAGAGGCGGAGAGGGAAGCGGGAGTATCGAGGAAATGAGTTGTCAACGCAAACGGAGGCGGCCCAGAGCCGGAAAAGCCAATTAATTTGACAGCGGCCATAAACGAGCGACAGACATGGCAGCAGGAGGAGAAGCAGCAAGAGGAGTTAGAGAAGAAGAGAAAGGGGACCAAAAAGGGCAGCAGGAGCAGCATGAGGAGCAAGAGCAAGAGGAGGAGAATGAGGAGGCCCAACAAGGGCAGGAGAAGCTAGCGCAGGAAGAGCAAGACCAAGAGGAGGAGCTGAAGGAGCAGGAACACGAGCAGAAGAGGCTGCTCACTGAAAACGCAGCCAAGCGGAAAACGGAGAAGAGTTGCACCTTGGAGACAAAGATGCGGACCGTAGACAGCAGACAGTGGACAACAGGAGTTAGCAAAGCAACTGCGAGACAGAGACAGTGACAGAGATAGACAGAAGATAAAGGCAGAATTAAAGCGAGAGATAGATAGATAGATAGATAGAGACAGAGCGATAGACAGCGCTAGAGATAGACTTAGAAACAAGGCTAGAAACAAAGACAGAGCAAGAGTTAGAGATAAAGATAGAGACAGAGATAGAGTTAGAGAGAGAGAGAGCAAGCAAAGTAATGCAGCGGACTTTGACACTGAAGCGGTATCTGAAGCTGAAGCTGAAGCCAAGTGAAGTCCATTGAACTCCACACACGCCAAGACTCTCTCCCTCTCTGTCGCACTCTCTCTCTCCCTCTCTGTCGCTCTCTGGCACGCAGCGATGTGTTGAGATGGAGCGTGTTCACAACGCCCCTGGGCAGTAATGTGCAAATGAGAAAAAGGTCCCCAAAGAGCCGCAAGCTGACTGAAGTGCTGCAGAACAGGACGAAACAGGACGAAACAGAACAGAATACAACACTTTTAGGCAGCGAGACATCGTTAACTTTGCGGCCGTGCCTCATTTGATTTTCGAGAGCCTGCCACGCCCACGCCCAAGCCCAAGCCCACGCACGCCTCCGCCGCGCCCCCCTCCCCAAGCGGGATGACTAAATTAATGAGATTCATAGAAAGACTGACTAAAAGACTGACGCGACGACAGACAAACTGAGTGAATGACTGACAAAGTGACTGCCTGACTTCCTGAGTGAGTGACTGACTGAGTGATTGACTGATTGACTCACTGACAGACTGACTGACTAATTAGACCTGACTCTCCGACTAACTAAATAACTTGCTGACTGACTGAATGAATGACTCATTGAATAACTAAATGACTGACTGAATGAATGACTGACTGACCTTACTAGCTGAACTTAACTTGCTCACTGACTGTCTGCCTGAAAAGCAGATTGACAGATCAAAATGATTACCTGATTTTTTGACTTCCTGACTTAATGCATGATTGACTGACTGACTCATTAAACCTGATCTTTTGACGCTTTGACCAATTGAATGACAATCTGACTAACTGCTTAAATAACCGACTTCCAGACTGACTCACCGACTCACTGACTGATTGACTGACTGAGAGACTGACTGACTTTCTAAACCGGACTTCAGACTTTGTGACTGATTTACTGACTGATTGACTCACAGACTGAGAGACTTACTGAATGACTTACTTAACCTGACTGACTAACTAAATTTGTGATTGACTTTCTGTCTGACTTTGTTGATTCACTGATTGACTGATTGACTTACAGACTGAGAGACTGACTTACTAAACCTGCCTTTCTGGCAGCCTGACTAACTAACTCAACTAGTAATTGACTTTCTGACCGTCTGACTTTGTGACTGATGCACTGATTGATTGACTGACTGACTGACAACAGGATTCGCCCTGAGGCGCTTAACTTTCGACTTCAACTGCTGCTTAACGGCCCTTTGTTTTCCGCTCTGGCTTTGTCTTCGGCTTTTTCTGTGTGCTTCTGGCTTAATTCACAGCTGCTTTGCTTTGTGCTGCTATCTTCGGTTCTTCGGTTCTTTGGTAGCCTTTGCATTTGATTATGATATATGTGTTTGCAAGGAGTCTTATTTATTTATGCATGTTGGCACAAATCCAATTGCAACTTCTCAAATAATTCATGGCGCTTCTCTGCTTTTTTATTCTCCGCTTGTTATCATCCACAAAGCAACTCTTTACCGTTTTTTTTGCTCTACGGCGAGTATATTTAATACCTCACGCTCTGCAGCACTTTGAGGTTGACTGCTTGAGAAAATTACTATCCATGCTTTTCACTTCACATTTCTCTTTGGCCATCATCAAGACGAGACGATGATGTTCTTTGAGCTTCTCACTTTGGGTTTTCATTTACCATTTGCTATCACTGATATTTCTGGTGTAGATGATAATTTAATTTAGTATTTCTATATTGTAATATTTATTTTCTAGTTGCATGATTTTGTGCCTGACATGAGGCTGGTTTTTTGTTATTCTTGCTGGCAACTGCTTTGGACTTGTTGTCACTACCAACGTGAAATGATAAATTCACCCAAATTGCTGGGAATTTGGTCGAGTAAATTGAACGAGTTGAATTTGTTTTGTTATGCCTGCTACAATATTTCTTTTACCCTTTACCCTTTACCCTTTGCCCTGCCTGCTGCAATTCTTCTTTTATTTATAATTTATTGCACTGCAAATTGGAATAGCTGCCAGCCATTTTATTAGATTGCCAAAGATTGCCTGCTAACTTCGTTGCTCCGCTGCACTTTGGCTCTGCGACCTTTTTCTACAATACTTTTTTCATATTTTTCCCAAAAATGTAACAGATAATAACAATATTAAGCGACAGTTTCTTAAAGATAAACAAAGTGATTTATTCTGCCTTATTTTTATAGCCATTGTTACTCCTCTTCCTATATATAGATTTATTTGTATTTATTTATCATAGTTGTGGCACAATATTTTATGTAGTATTCTAAAACAAATAATAAATAAAATTACTGCTGCTCTTGTTGCTTATCGATTATTTGAAATGTCACGGGAATAAATTATAAACAAATAATGAAGGCGAAGTGAAATATATTTACACATAAAAATTGCTATTTTTAAATGTTGTTTATAGCAACTACATATTTGTTATTTATGCATTATTTGCGTGCACACTCTTCTTGATTTATGATCGAGTACTTTGAGTTTGATTTTGATTTTGACTGTGATTTTTGATGGTCTCCCCACGTTTGATTGCTCCAAATTGTGTTGCCGGGCGGGCTATAGTTAATATTTTGCGGTGAATGGTGAATGGTGAATGGACAATGCTTTTAACTAGAGTTCTCTATTGTGTCCAGTCGAGAGTCTGAAAAGTTGTCTCTATATTTGTGATGCCAGCAAGACAAAACAAAAAGTTGGGCAATAATTGATTTTTGTGTGCGGGGAATATAACTGAATAGACTACAATAGAATAGAATAGAGTGGAATAGAATACCCATGACGAAGTCACTCCAGTGCCAGTGGAAATCGGATAACTTGAGCATGCATCCTGTTGTTCGTCGCTGCTGCTGCTGCTGCTGCTGTGTAAGACAAGTTTGTTTGGCCCTGGGCACACTTCGCTGCTGCACTTTGACCCGCTTACATATATAACATATATACATACATATATATATATATAGATATACTGTGTGCTATAGATAGCTGGCTGTCTGGAAGACGTTGCAGTTTATCAGCAGAGGCGAAGGCGCTAAACTGCAAGTTTTCGGTTGAGAACTGCAAAACTTTTATGGACGCCATCATAAATCAACGGCTGCTTTTCGACTTTCGCCATTTGCCATTTGCGTTCGCTGCTCGCTTCATTTCGACTTATCACTGCTGTTGCCAGAGAGTTATGCACTAAAGACTTTCCCTTCTCCCCTCCCCTCCACTCAGTCAGAGACATTTTATGGCTGCTCATTTTGAAGTTTACGCAATATTTGAGGTCGTGACTATCAAAAATACTTATTGTCGTCGTCGCTGCTCGTCTGCTTGTTGTTCTCTGTCAGCATAAAACCTCCAGTTTCAGTTGCAGTTCACAATTCAGTGTCTCTCTCTCTCTCTTTCTGACAGCAGCCGCAGGTGTTTGGCAGCGCCACAAAGTAGGCAACGAAATTGTGAAATTGCGATGCTCCCTCTCGGAAGCTGGCTGCTATGGCCATGGCTGCCGCCCCCATTGTTTGGTTAGTTATTTGTGTAATTAACAAAAACGCAGTTGCCAACAACTATGTATGTGTGTGTGTGTTGCATGTGGCAGCGAGTCGGACACACGCAGCAGCAAAAAGAAATGTTGGCATTATTAATATAGCAACACAAACAACAAAAAACTGGACAGCGGGGGAGAATAAAAATGTTTGCTGGCACATTGTAATTTTCATAATTTTCTGCGGTTGCATTCACAAAATGCCAAAAATGAGCACCGCGCCCGAGGGGCGGGTATTGGGGGCGGGGAAGTCCAACTGGGGCCATTGTAATTCAAATGCCAAAAGCGTCCGACGCGAACGCATCGCTGCCAAATAATAAAAAATACAGCAAAAAAGCGAACAGAGCGTGCACATACAAATACTAAAGAAAAAAATAAAATAAAATAATAATGGTAGTCAAAACGTGCAAAAGGGAAAACGCTACAACAACCAACGATTTCAATTATTTATTGGAATTTTTACCTACTAACAGCAAACAGTAAAAACAGAAGGCCAAGAACAGCAGCGACAACAACTAATTCGATGGGCAGCCGAACACGGAATACACTGAAGATTAATTCTAGGAATTTGGCTGCTTTCATTAATCTAAACTCGAAGCCATGGCGTCCATTTACAAAGTGCAGTTTCTGCTGAATTGAAATTTAATTTCCCGGCTTAAAAATAAATGTGATTAGAATTTATAATTACCATACAGAAATCGAAATAAACTCGATGTACATAAATGTGTGCTTGTAAAAATCCTAGTTCACATTTGAAAAGTTGAAAAGCATAAATCGAGAATTTCATTTATCGCTTTTTATGTCGTCAAAGAAGTAATTCGATATCGATAAGTAAATCGATAACTGCATTTGTTCGTTTTTCAGTTCATTTGAACGTTCTCTCGCTCGTTCCGCCATTTGATCGCCAATAAAGAGAAGATAACAGGTTGCATGTTTGTTGATAACATTATAATATCCTGTTCGAGGGTATATATAACGGTCGAACGATGAACGGAAAATGGCAAATGGCAAACCAAAAACCAAAAAATGAGAAACGAAACGAAACGAAACGCGCACACACAAAGATTGTTAAATACATGTATACAACAATAAAAATAATAACAACAACAACAACAACAGCAGCAATAACATGCGGAAAGAAGAACGACAAATACACGAGCATAGCAAACGGAGCGGGACAGCAACAACAGCAAGCCGCAGCCTGCAGTCAGAGTGAGACAGCCAACAGATGAGGGTTTATACATACATGCATGTGTGTCTGTGTGCGTGTGTGTGTGGGATGATGTCGACGAGAAGCGACAGGTAAAGCCAATGCACAAAATATCGGAGCAGGTGGAGAATGCAGCTGAACAATATTTGGCTGCACACAATGCACAATGGGCGTTGAGGCGACTCGACTTGATTCGACTCGAATGTCGCTGGTGCGATTGGAGAGCTTTCATCTCGCTTTTTCACGCTTTCAAGCACTTTAGCAGCTCAACATTGTCAATTAGCTAACGGGTTTAATGCCCGCAGCTTAAAGGCTGCAGATTCCTTTATTTGCACCATATTTTATTGGGCAACAAAAGCTAAAAACCAATAAATCTGTTCGTCGCAGGGATTGCAAAAAGGGACTTTTACATCACATCAAGATTGCAATCGACGTGATATGAAATAATTATTTACTTTCAATTTAATCAAGCTACTTTTCAATTGTTATTATACAGATTCGAAATAATTGATACCTTTTATTTTGTGATTTAAAAACAACATTTTTAAACGATTATTAAGTTTCAATTTTAATTAGAAATAATACAAATTTGAGTTTCACCTATATTTCTTGCATTATTATTAAATAATTATTAACTTTAAATTTTAATTAAAAATAAAATAAAATATTAAGTTACTTTCTTTTCCCCTGGTTTAATACAAATTTAAAGATGTATAATGGACCCACAGTATTTCTACAATAATTTCTACCTTTTATTTTTTTATTTTAATTTTGAATTCATAAATAATAATAAAAAAGGAAAATTTGTATTTTAAAGATAGTTATTTTTAATGATTTTCTCAATTAATATAATAATTGTAAGACAACACTTTTTTTTGTTATGAAAGTTTAAATAAACAAGTATTTCACAATTCTTGTATGGAAAACCAAAAATAAGAGTTACTGTTCAATTATACAATAATAATCAATTATAATCGCACAATTTCACAACACCTGCATTTTATTAGCATAAATCTTTTTCTTTCTTTTTTAATAAATCATTAAAAAATAGAGCAAACAAGTAGAAACTAAAAATAGTTGTATATTCTGAGAGTTACAAAACACGTTCAGTAACAAAATTCAATAAAATATCAACGAGAAATCGTCACATGTAACATGGCTAAAAATTGGTGATTTATTTCAAAAATCATTGGCTAACAGAAGTGAAAGCTATCGCGATTTATGTAAATAATAATTAATATTGCTAATTGAATGGAAAATGTTGTTGCTGCATTTTTGCGTGTCTATCTCGGCATTTAGTTCTGAATTGAAATCCTTTGATATCAAATACAAAACACACACACAACAAATCCCTGTACATTTGTCATAATCCTTCATCAACACGAGAATGATGGAAGGCATCTCTGATAACCTGACAATTGGCTTGTTGATGTGTGTTTGGAGTTGTTATCCTTTTTTTTTTCTGTGTGTTTTGTTTTGTTTGTTGGGGTTTCTGTTGAGCTATTGAACAAAACTATTTGACAAATCCACAATGTCCTTGCATATGCTTTGTTCAGCACAAGAGTTTTATGCTAAAATAGCCCACACTTTTGTCTACTGTACCAAAAATTCCATAAGCTGACCTGTGAGCTGACTTTACAACGACGGGGCTGCTGTTGCTGCTTTTTGTATCCATTCACATTCACAGTCACACTCCCACTCACACTCACACTCACATTCACATTCACATTCACATTGGCAACGGCCACAAAATTGGGTTCTGTGTTGACTGCAATTCCCTTTTATTATTATTATTATGACGCTACCCTGTAGAAAGTGTCGAGTGCAATGCCAAACTCGCTCAATGATTTATCTCAACGAACGCGTTTCGCTTTCGATGGTTTATCTTGTCATTGCAGTATTCTGAAAATTTCATGAGCATATCAGCAATAATATTGCACATCTAGACAAAGAGTTCTACAGGGTTTCCAGCCAGGCGCATTTCGCATTGCCCTATTGACGATTTTACTTGTCTTTTGGTTTATTTCATTTTATTTTCGACATATTTTATATGCACACACATTCAAAAAGTCACCGAGCGGCATCGGGGGGGAGGGAAGTCGCATTTATTATGCTACCTGGCCAAATATACATTGGCGAATTGAGCCCCCTTTAATTGTCTTCTATGGCCCTCGACCGAACTGTAATAAATCTGCGCTCGATTGTCAACTTTTGGTCTTCCCTTTGCCTCGGCCTCGGCAATATGTCCAGACCAACCAGCCGTGCTATTCAGCAGGTCCTGGCGTGTCCTTTTTTTCACATTCGACGCATAATTCCCATTTCGTTTGACAGTCGAAGAGTGTGCAAAATTATGTAAATTTTCGCTTTGATTATAAGTATTTTTAGTGCCGGATATTTGTTATTTATTTTTTTTTTTTAGGTTGGATAAATGAAAGCGGCTTTGGGGGCTGTGGCTGCGACTGCTTGTGGCCTTGAAGGCAAGTCTCCAGTTGCGAGTTGCGAAACTTTAAGCTTAATTCTGGTTTTTAGCCATGGCTCACGCCATATTTCAGCAGCCAGGCAAATCAGTTAGAACCTCGCCCACATACCACACAAATAATCAAAATTTATTGTTCAAATTAGTGCAAATATTTCACAGCAGATTTCCGAGAGCGATAGCGAGAGCTGGTTGAGGGGAGGGGTGGGG
Source organism: Drosophila ustulata (assembly GCA_035047365.1). Lineage (NCBI taxonomy): Eukaryota > Metazoa > Arthropoda > Insecta > Diptera > Drosophilidae > Drosophila > Drosophila ustulata. Next base: position 13,109,660 of record JAWNPT010000080.1, read on the forward strand.
CGAAGGCTGGCGAGTAAAACAATTTGCATGCAGCGTTGCAATTAGAAATTTCTGACATTAATAAGCAGCAATTTGTGCACATGACACCCAGAAAGCAACCAAAACTGCCTAACGTTGAAGCTGATGCTAAAGCTGAAGCTGTAGAAATGTTGCGAACAACAAATTGAGACAAAAATGTGGCAATTAGTTAGTCTCTGGATTCGTTGGCGAGCACGCTAACAAGCGCCACTCCCAACTCGCATTTGCTATTTAATTTGCATATTAATTGTCACCATAGCAGCCCGGCCTAATCTTCAGCCCAGAGAATCTATCAATAATGAGCTGGCAAAAAAATAAAACGAAATCTGGCATCTGAGACCAATTTAGTTGGCCCAAGTTGAGCTCGCTTTTGGCATCGAAAAGGCTTCGATGGAAGTGAATAATATGCAACAGAAATTTGAATAAGCCTCCATTGCTAGCATAAATGGCCACATAATAACATTATGTGCTCTAAATTTAGACAACAGGTGGCGCCAGCCAAGCTCATCGGTAAGATAATACTAACATTATAAAGTCGACAGATTTTGACAAAAACACAAATATAAACATCAAAGCAAAAGGTTTACGTTTTTCCCACTTGTACTGTTTATTATCGCATTTCAAAGACACACACGCAAAACATTTACGAACAAATTTAATTCTTGGAATTATTCAATTTACTCGAATGTCATGGTTAACGAACTCCAATAAGCTCCCAACCACACACGTATTAAATTGCTTCTTTTTTTTGATAATGTAACGTACTTTCATTGTTTCAATTATTTCAATTTTATCAAAAATAAAAAAACTGTAATTGACTCGGACAACAGATCACCCTATATATTTTTCTCTAAGATTTTTTAATTACAACTAATTAAATATGTATGTATTTTAATATTGAAATTTTTAAACTCCTTTATTTTAACTTCAACTTCACCTTTTTATAATTATTTAATTGTATTGATTGGGTAATATCGTGAATGAAATCCAAGTGTATTAAATTTAAATGCATTTAATTTGCATTCATAAAGTATTGTTGTTTTTTTTTTTTAAATATTCAGGAGTGCAATCGGAAAATATCGATAAGTGCACTGTTAATTAACAGCAGCGCCTAATGATCTTTAACAGAGCTGCAAAAATATACCAACGTCTGGAATTTATTGTTGAAATGTTGCTTGTCGATTTTGATCGCTTGTGAAGTAAATAAAAAATGTCACATAAAAAAGGAATTGATGTATGTACATACATATGTATGTATATGCATGTGACACTGGAATGCCGATGCAAATAATATCATTGTTATGCGCAAATGTATTTATAAATAATCAGACGACTGATTTATAATTTATTGTTTTAACTAAGAATTGTTTGTGAAATTCAATGGAAATCGAAGTGTGTCAAGGGAAGGGCGGGGAGGGGAGGGGAGGCAATGCCGTTGGGCAACATTTCACATCCACAAATGGCCATCTCCAGAGAGATTGGCTTTTAAAAATGCCTCTCAATTTGCCGCAGAGCCTCGAAACAATTTACGTTACTTATACAAAATATAAGTACACGTCTTTGCCACACACACACACACGCACGCACGCACACACACACACATATGTTGGGACAACTGAAATGAAACGAGACGCGGCTCCTAATCACGCGGCGGCGGCGACGCCAATTTTATGGCCCCCCCTGGCTATAGGCGCCGCCCTGGCCCGTCGTGCCATAAACAAAACAGTAGCCAAGCACTGAGGACTGAGGACTGAGCACTGAGGGCTGAGCACTGAGGACTGAGCACTGAGGACGGGGCAAAGTCCAAAGCCCTGGCATTTTCTCTGCTGTACCGCAACAGCTGCTGCCCCGAAAAGGAAAAAAGTTAAGTGAAAAGAGAAGAGCAGCGATTGGCAGCATACTCAGTAAAGTGTCAATACCGATATTAAGTTACGTCGATTGGCATCTTTTAATTAAGCACGTATCGCTAACAAATATATCGAATCCAATAAAGTATCAATATCGATATTGAAAGTTATGTCGATTGGCATCTTTTAATTATGCACGTATCGATCAGAATATATCGAACCAAATTAAGTATCAATATCGATATTAAGTTACGGTCGATTTCGCATATTTTAATTGCGCACATATCGATAACCAAATAAATCGAACGTTGCATTTTAAATAAAATAAAGTCGAAATTTTCGTATTAACCTGTAAATAAGGCAACGATTCAGCACGCCCCTCTGCAGTTGGCTGCTTTTTACAGGGTATGCAGCAGAGAGGACCCAAATGCTGCAAAAACCCAGACTCCTTGACTTAGGCGGGTCCCAAAAATAAAAAGCAAAGTTAACAAGTTGTTGCCTTTTGTGTTAGATATAAAGTATATAGACCCTGTAAATGTGTGAGTATGAGTGCTTGGGTGTGTGTGTGTGTATTGTGGCTGTACTTACTATATATGTATGTATGTACATATATATATATTTCAATGTGGCTTTAGAGTTATGGGGCGATGTGCAGATTTCTTTCTTTTTTTTTCTTCCTTTCGGTTATCTCTTTGTTGCCGCCGCCGCCGGTAAATAGCCAACAAGCAAATTTTGAACTGCTCATCATCTTTTTTGCGGGCTCCTCTTTTCCACCCACCTCCTGTCTTCCTGTCTTCTTTTCTTTTCGCGTTCGTGTATTTTGTCGTTTTTATTTTTGGGGCCTTCAATTTTTTTTTTGCCTCTTCGGTGGCGGCGGCCTTAATATAAATTCGTTAACGTTAACCTTTTGGCAGCTGGCTTGTGTTATCCTAAATCAACAATGCCTGCAACAAGGACCTCTGAGCAAGGAGTTGTTTTGTGCCTTCAATTGTGCCAATTGCCTGCCGCTTGTCAGTTAATCAAAGTAAAAGCTCCCCTACCACGCCTTATCCCCATCCCCATCCTCCGTCCACCAACAGTCACGGGGCGCTGACTTTAAAAAAAAAAGCACAAGCCTCCAAGCTATGATCGACTCGGAGATACCTGTTAATAACTTTTTTTAAATCGGTAGAAATTTCCAGAAGTCTGCTCAATTTATTTTAAAAGCTACAGATCTAAAAGCACGCTAGCTCAACGGAAACTTTAACTCGTGTTTTCTTAAAACTTGTGTCCACCTTTATTGCTTTTTTTTAAATGTATCTCGTTTTAATTAAAAACATTGGAACTCTTTTTTTTGCGATGTTCACATAGAAACTAAAAAGCTAAAGCATAAATCATTTTGAATTATTCGCATCGGACAAAAACTATAATCTATGTAAATGTATCGGGACGGTTCTTTATTAAAACTAATTGTTTATAAATCATTCGATATTAGTATTAACTATACCTGTAGTTTCATGAAGGTTGCTGCACTCCTTCTATTTAATTTAAATTTGAAGTTTTCCCTTAACAGCTGAAACGTTTTTATCAAAGAAATCTATCGAAGAATAATTTTTCCGCGCCGATAGATGGCGCCAGTTAACAGCTTCTAAGCGTGCAATCGATATCGGATATCAAAGAGTGACCAGAGTCACGGTCAAGCTACGTGATTGTCGCCAGCCATGAAATTTAAATGCCCATTAAATGCTTTACTCACCTGCCGGGTATAGAAACAGCAAAATAATAATAACAAAGCCGACAGATGATATTTAGAGGACTCGAAACGGGACTCTGATTTCATTCGGCGCACAGGATGCTAGTTGTTGTTGCGGTTGTTGTTGGTGTCTGGCGCGTCGCCAAAAAGCGCTTTGGCATCGAAAACAATGCTGCGCATTCGTTTTGTTGTTATTGTTGTTGCTTTGCATTTTTGGTTTTTGGGTGCAAGAGCAAAACGTTCTTTTCTATGGACCATATTTTAGCGCATCGATGGCGAAGAGATATTTTTCAATTTTTCAACAGCAGCAGCAGCAGAAAATGCTGCTCATATTTTTAGAAGCTGTCAACATATATCTTACGGGAGCGAGCGGGAGAAAGAGATTGCTGCGTGTGCATTTCTGGCAGCAGCAACAACAAATGGCAAACAAGACTTTATGCAAGTGCTACGCCTCCCCCCCACGTCCGCCGACAGCACGCTGATTGACAAAGGCGAAGCGCAGTGGTGGGTTGAGGTGAGGTGAGGTGGGGTGGGGTGGGATGGGGTGAGGTGAGTTCTGCTCTAGCCAAGGGACTAGCGCTGCTGAGTGTAGAATGTAGAATGTTGGAGCACATCAAACAACATGGCATCAAAATCAGCGGCTCGTAAATGGGCAAAACACTTTTACAAAGTGCAGCACACACACACACACATGCACACAAGGCGAGCGTATATGAGGTGGGAGTGGGAATGGGATGAAGATGGGGGCAACGGCGCCGCACTTAACGCTCAACCAGCGCGCCGTCTCTGTCTCGCTTGAGGTGATGATGCAGATGATGATTTTGGAGAGTGCCGCGCGCGTTTTCCGCGCGATTTGATGGCGCTTTTGGCAGCGCATTTTGATTGCTGCTCTCTGCCCTCTGCCTGGCTGCTGCCTGGCCCCAGCAATTAAAGTCGCCTCGTAAAGCTCAATGTTCGACTCGTGACACGCACAATGTGCACATATGTATGTATGTGTGTGCGTGTGTTTGAGTGTGTGTGCGTGTATGTTTGATTTCAATTTAGTTGGGTTATTGCTTTGGTCGACCGGCCACAAAAAATAATAAGCCAAATAGGCATAAAGTAGAACGATCTCCGCCTCACTTGCCCGCTCTTGTGTTCGCAATTGCCCAACAATAACAAAAAACAACAGCCCGACTGCAAAATACCGGTTAACGATTCACAATCACAATATTCTCATCTGCCAACATCGGCAGCACGACGGAAACTGTTCTTAACAGCGCATTCACATTAACATAACAATCAGTTAAACGTGTACGTTTAACAGAAACGTCGAATGCTAATTAACAGCAATGTTTAATATTGTTTTTGCGTGGCTTACGCCTTATAATATTATTGCTTAAATAAGTGCTGAGTTTATAAATCAATTGTAACAAATTGTTCAGAAATTCTCAATCACAATATTCAGCTGCCAACAGCGAAAACTGTGCATTCACATTAACATTGCAGTCGTCTACTAAGACTGCACTGAAGGCTGTTAACAGCAACTTCGAATGCAAATTAACAGCGCTGTTAAATCTCGCATTAACTTTGCTTACTAAATTGTTGCTTAAATAACTGCCTAGTTTATAAATCGATTGCAATGAAATTTGCAGTACTTATTTATAGTGATGCAATTGATGTGTGCACGAAAATTGAATGTTATAGCTCGCAGCTGTTGGCGCTGAGCGAGCACATTCAGCAACTGTATTCGCTGTTGGCAGCAAGTCGTAATACCCTTCTAGCCCATGCAGTATGGCGGGTATAAAAACCCACAAGCACACTCAAACACACACACACATCCTACGTCCCACATAACCTAGGTTGACCTGCAAGCCGAACACCCGAAAAAGCGAAGCGACAAAGCATTTTGCTTGCCTAGTCCTCGGTCTCTCGGTCACACATTGCATGCCAATTGATGGCGGTGCCAAGGAGCGGGGGGAAGGGAGGAGCGGTGGGGACGGAGGTGCACTGGCATGTGAAAATGCGTTCAATTGAAACTGGGTTACAGCTTAGGGGTTTCGGGTTATGGGCTGGCTGGCTGGCTATATGAGCTTATGGGTTATATGGCTAATGGCGCAGATTGGATGTTCCTTCTTCGTCGTCCTCTCCTTATTTCTTTTACATTCTTTTATTTTTTTGTTTGTGGCAATGGCAATGGCCAAAATTGTTGTGTGTGTGCTCAAGCATCGAGGTCAGCTGATTGAAAATACACATAGCTGACGATGTTGATGATGATGATGATAATGGCATTGATTATTGGAGAGCCAAAAGAGTCCCGGTTTTTCGCGTCTAATTGATTGGGCCGACAAGGAATTGGATTGGGTGACATTTTGATTGATTGTTAGACAATTTTAATTGCTTTGGCCAGCGACGACTTATTGGCCTTGAGTTCAGTCTAATCGATTGATTGATGGTCCAACTGACAACAACTATAATTGCAAATCAACACCGACCGCAAACCAAATCGATTTGATAGAACATACCTCTCCACATCAATTGACTAAAATATTAATTCAGTCAATAAACAATCCAACACCTTGACACATCAATCATTTACAACTTGTTTACAAATCGATTATCTGCATATGTCCAATATGTGCTACAGTTAAACAAGCATTCAACATCATCTGTCATCTGCTAATGTTATTAATCAATTCAAGTGCAACTCAAAACTTTGCCCATTCATCAAAATGCAAGCTCAGTTCACTTTTGGTTAAAGGACATATGTGTTTATATATGTATATGTGGTGATGAAATGATACAAAAGTTATTCAAAATGATTAAATATTCAATGAAATCAAATTAACACATGAAAATTACGTGATTTCTATTTAAAGTACTTGTGCTCCAGAAGTATTTAAAGAAATATATTTCAAGTTAAAGACGTCGAATTGAAAGTGTCTCCCTAAAGTCGCTTGACGTGATCGAATAAATCAAGGGACGTGACACTGGTGCCAGACTTCCTCTTTGCGACCTTTGGGAAGAAAGAAACGATTAAAAGCGGTTCAAGAACTTCGATCAATGACGCACCGATTTCTTCGGTGCTCGTGGTTTCGACAATCCCAGCAGCTCATCATCAGTATCCGTTCCAAATTCAGACTCATTGAAACTGAATGGCATAACTCGACGACGTTTGTTGGCGGCTGGTTTAGCAGCAACTGGTGATGAAGCTGTCGATGTAGCTGATGTGGGTGGCACTTCAGCAGATGATGCTGCCGCCGCTGCTGGTGGAGCGGATGATGCTGCAATTGAAGCTGCAATTATTGTGATGCTCTCGTCGGACGAATCGTAGCTAACAACGGGCTCCAGTTGGGGAACAGCCACATCGTTCGCCATCAGCTCCATTGTCCCATTTGTCTGCTCGCAGTTGAGAATTGTTGATTTGCCAACGGTCTGGCCAAATACATTGTGAATTTTACGGATTTTGAAATTGAGCTCCGCTATAATTGTCTGCAAATAATCCAAATGAAAGTAAATTAAGGTTTTTTCTAATAATGTAGTAAATAAAATGGCCAGCTGAAAAGATACTATATCTAAACTCTAATTATAACATGCCAAGTAAATATTATGAAGTAGCCAAAATAAAGCAGTTCATATTTGTATTATATGGAAATAATACTTGCATTTTTGTTTTTCTCCATATCGTTGTAATCCTTTTTCTGGGCTTCAAAGTCGTCTTGGAGCTGCTTCAATTGTTCCTTCTGTTCTGTCATCGTCTTCTGAAAATGCAAAACTTGTTTCATTAGTATTCAAGCATGTCAGAAAGCTACAGTTAAGTTTTGACGGTAAAAGACCCTTTTGCAGCAGGTGCTTACATAAAAATAGTTTCATTTGCATTTATATACAAAAAAGGCATTCCCCTAGCTAGAATCGAACCCTCTTTTTCAGCGTTCACAATCAGCCTTCGCTGAAAGAAAGGGTTCCAAAGATAAAATAAAGCCCACCGAGCTATTTTTATGGATTAACATTTACGTTAGTTAAAATAGGTATTTTGTGAAATGGGCGTGAATCAGTCGCTATCTGAGCGTTGTTGGCACAATAGTGGGTGAATGAATATCAACAAGTTTAAATGATGATGTTGATGATGATAGATGCCTGTTCGATAAACTTCATCAACCCTTTTACAATAAATGAACGAATTACTGACCTCGTACAGTGCCTTAAAGTTAATCAACTCTTTGTCCAATTGTGTCCTGTCAGCCATCAACTGCTCAGCGGTAGCCAAATGCTCCTGCTCCGTTTTGTTGAAGCGTTCGCGCAACTCGTTCAAGTCAAGCTCGCATTGCGATAGATCCTGTTGCAGTGCTTGCTTCTGTTGCACATGATCTGCCATCAGTTGCTCGTTTGTGTCTTTGAGCGACTTGATTTCGGTTTCATAATTGCTTTCTTTGGTCTTGAATGCTTTACTCAATTCACGAATGCAATTAAACATCTCAGTGATCTCGCTGTCTTTGGCTTTTAGCTCGTTCTCAAGTCGTTCCGCCGTCATCTTGGCTTCCTTGGACACTTTGTTGCTGTGTTGCTGTAGCTCGGAAGTACACAACTGGCTCTCTTTCAATTTGTTCATTAATTTCTCCAGGTTGGCAACCCGTTGACTATTCTCCTCCGCCTGCCTGTCTATTTCGGCACTCTGCAGTTGGAACTGAACATCCAGAGCAGCTAATTCCATCTGAAATCAAGGAATCTATGTAGTATTATGATTGTTAATAATTAACATTTTCTGCACCTGTTTCTGCTGCAGCTGCTCCTGCAATTGCTCACTCAATTCGGTTTTTTCTTGCTCGAATTGAAGCCGAATCTTGTTGTAGCATGCCTCAGACTGAGCCAGCTTCTTCTCCAGCTCGACATTTAGTTTCGTGCTTTCCTGCAGCTTCAATTCCAACTGTGCCACCTTCTGCTCCATAGCCTCCTCACACTCTGCGCTGTCCTTGATCTTTGCAGCATACATATCCGTCAGTTTCTGCAACTCTAGTTCTAATTTCGAATGATCCAGCTGCAAGAGGCATAAAAGTTAAAGTTTGTATTGCAGCTTGGAATGCAATCGGAATTATTCGCACCACACTTTGCTGTAGCTTCTCCTGTTGTTCGTTGCTTTCCTTCAATTCTGCTCGCAGCTGATTGTTAAGCTGCTCAAGCTGCGCGTGTTCCATCTGCATGACACCAAGTTGGGCGTCCTTCTCGCCAATCATCGCTTCCAGTTGAGGAATCGCTTGCTGCATATTCTCCTGGCCCATCAACTACCGTCATCAAATAATAAATCATAATTATGAGTGAGAAATTTATATACATTACATAAATAAATATTTATACATACATAATATAATATAAATGTATAATAACATTCTTGTATTTTCCTTTCTCTGTGCTTACAGAGTTTACAGATTATGTTATCGCAATGTTAATGATGCATTATGTTATTGCCACAATAATAAATGTACAATTGGCATAATACTATTTTATTGAAATAATAAATGGGACAAAACTTCGATATTTCTAATGTTTTTTGGTTTAGGATATTATATAAAATTTAGCAATATTTAATCTTAAATGTAAATCTATGCTAAATACATTTATTTATGCTAATTTAAAATTATTAGCATAAATATATTTAAAAAAAAAACTAAAATTCAGCAATAATTTAATTTAATTTAATCGATGTCGATATCTATCGGTATTTACCTGAGCAGACATGTCATCGTTGCGCTTCTTGTTGGCTGCGAGGTCGCTCTTGAGCTTGTTCATCTCCAGAGTCATGGTGGCGAAGCGATCGTCGTAGACGGTCTCAAATGAGGTGTACATCGCATTGAAACTCTCGTAGTTGAGCTTCAGATTCTGATGATCTTCGCCCAGTTTGGCGTTCTTCGCCTTCAGCGCTTTAGTTTCTTGCTCAATTTCCGCAATCCTAAAGCGCACAATAATAACTTTCATTCACTGTATTTAATATTTGAAAATCACACTTACATTTTCTTCAGTTTGACGTTTTCGTGGCTTTGCTCGACGACCGCCATTTTGTTTGCCTGCAACTGTTCGGCCATTGCGAAGGATTCCTTTTTGGTGGCCTCTATCGACGAATTATGGTGCTTCAAATAGAACTTCAGTACATTTTCCGTGTTGCTCGGATCGCGTTTAACCGTTGGTTTCTGGTTGGTGGCAGCGTCACTTTTACCGTTATCGCCGCGACGCATTTGCGGCAAATAAGGCAGCGATTGTTTGCCTTCGTTATGCGACTTTACTTTCGGCATGTTTGCAGCACTAAACAACAACAGAACTTAATGCGTTGTGAAGAATTTTGCAACTTTAAACAGCAAAACGATGGCGATCGCAGCGATGTCGTTGAAAAAAGATTAACGGTAAAAGCTGAAGCGTCGTTAATGTGACAGTAGGTTGCACATTAAAAAATACCACATTATATAGATAAATATACCGTGCTGGTAAATAAACGATAGCCATAGGTGCTGGTCACTCAGCTCTGGGTGAAAAATTTTCGTAAAAAGATTACAAAAATAGATAATATGTTTGCTATCGGTTTTGAATTACATGCCAGTTATTATTTTGTATTGGAATTTATTTGATCGCCGGCTATTTTACATTAGGAATGCAATGGACACATAAAGCCATGCACGACGAGTGCAGTGGCGCCATCTATAATGCACATAACAATATGCAATTATTAAAAAAAAAACCAAAAACAAAAACTGATATCATTGTTTAATAACAGCAACGACTGTGACAGTTGTATCACTTTTTCTTCAAATAACGTTTTCCATTATTTATTCTTTGTGAAACCGATTAATCTATGACTATCGAATAATAATCACAATTACGGCGAGTCATGCCGATAGCAGCTTAATTTGATTATACATATGTATTAAAAATGAAATTTAAAAAGTATAAAAAATTTTGACTGTTATATCACGTTAGATTCAAATTATTTATTGCAGTTATTTGTGAAACCAATTAAATATGTATACCGATTAATAATCACGATCAATCGCAACAGACAGTTCACGTCCGTCTATCAATTGACACCAAACAGCTTAATTAAACAATAATTGTGCTTGTAACTCAATTTGTTTGCAAATAGCTCGCACTCAAGTTGCAATTGAATTGACTTGTTAGTCTGCAATTTGAGGCAAATGAAACGCTTGCACATTGCCCCATTTGAGATGAGGATAATCGAGTGTCAAATTGTCGATAACAGTTTTGATGTCGACTCAAACGACTGGTATCGGTATCGACCCGTTAAAGTAGAGACATTCTAAAGCAGGAAACTAGTTCAATTGGTGCTTCGGATGCTGTTGCTGCTGTATCATTAATCCGATTTCAACTTTGATTAGCATTTTACAAAACACATTTACATAGTTCCGAATGATTGATTGGATGCGAGAGCGAGACAGAGAGAGGGAGAGACAGTCCTGTTAGCCACTTAACCATCCATCAGCAACAGAGGCAGCGCAGTCACAATTCAATAAAGCCAAAGCCACAACAGCTCATGGTCCCCCTGCCCCGCCCCCCACTGGCCACAACAAGCATAGCTAATTGTATTATGGAGGCACAAACGCCACAATCCTTTCAGCCAGCCAACAATAACAACAGCAAGAAGCAAGAACGCTACTGCCGAGAGTGCTCGACTGCGAGATACCCGCTGCCCGTTTTAGGAGACTGTAAAACTCGTATACATTTGATTCTTGCCCATTAAAATTGTTTCTTGAATAACTTCTATGTTACTTGGATGTCTCTAGCTCGTATAGTCTCTGAGATCCAGATAGACAGATGAACTTGATATTGATTATGAATATATATAATTTATTGTGTTACATACATTTCCTGTTGACACTAACTTATCATACCCTTCTACCCGATGGGTAGCGCGTAGAAAAACAGTTGCTGTAATTGTAACAGTAACAGTAACAATAACAATTCAACACAATGATATATTTTGACGACACGCCTCCCACAACTAAACGGACCTACCCCTGCCCCTCTTTCTGCCCACACTCGACAAACACTGAAACAAATGTGCTCGGTTTAATCACAACAAAAACATCATTTTACCCGCTATTAATTTTGCGAGAAAAATATTCAAAAAGCAAACAGCGCAACTTTCTGGTTTCATCTGTTTGGCCAACAACAACAACAACAACAACAACAAGACGACAACAAGAACAACAACAGTAGCGACAATATTTCGACTGTACAAATATTATGCGAATCGGTTTGTGGTGGGTATGCTGTGTGGTGTGGTAGGGTGGGGTGTGGTGGGTTCCGTTTTGTGCATTGGAGAGCGCACAGAAATAATTATCAGTGTGCTGTGATTTGCGTTTGCCCAGCAACAGCAGCAACAACAACGTTAAATCACTTACTTACGCTACGTTTATCCAAAATCCTCTTCCTCTCCCTCTCCCACTCTTCTCTCTCGTACCCGTTTCGCCCTTTGCTGATTTGCAGGCAGCGACATCAATGCTGATGATTTTTGTTGTTGTTGTTAGCAGTATTTGTTGCAAAGCGCATAAAAAGCATAAGCGCGTAAATAAAGTCAACCTCATTTATTTTGAATATAAACTACATTTTTTACGACTGCCAGCAGCAAACCGGCAGCCAAAGTCAAAGCACTTTGCAATAGTCGCCGTTATTGTTGTTGTTGTTGCCGTTGCTGCTGCCTGATTTTGTTACCGTTGTCCGTCGCTTCCATCGGGAGTCTGGCAGGCTATGCAATACCCTAATATAATAATGAAATTGAAAATTTGTAACCAAGCAAGTTAGTTATCGAGCTAGCTATCGATAAGTTGCTGTGAGTTAGCTTTTGTCCGTTGTCAAGTGCATATTCAATATATATCGAAAAGTTGCTGTCAGTTAGCTTTTGTCCGTCTGCACGGATCTTTTGCGAGCTCGTTATTTTATTTGAATTTTATTTCATGTCGTTGTATCAGTAAATAAATGAAATCATTTTATTGCATTACCTGCTGCTTGTAGCGCACTCAGTTGTCGGCTTGCTGTGTTTGTATATTTATTTGCTGCCATATACCCTGTAATTAACAAAGAACCTTTTACATTTGCCGGTTCGCTACAAATTGCGCCTGTATTAAATTATTCAATTTACATAACGGTAAATTCGAGCACTTTACATTTTTTTTGTGCGCGCACATAATTGTTTCATAAAGTGACGTTTTTATGGCAACAACAAAATGGCGAAATAAATGAAAATGTTTAATTAATAAACGCTGACGCCAAGAGCTCTATAATTTATTAGCGTGTTTAAATTGCATTTAACGTGAGCACGTCAGAGTTGTCACTCAAACGCAAAAGACATCACAAATACATATAATTTTATGACAATTTCTTTTTTCTTTTTCAATATCAAATTAAATACTTCGAAATGCAATTAATTGCATGGTGGAAATACCTGTTTGATTTAACTTTAATATGGATTTATTTACATTTTGTTTAAAAGTAAATTTTAACTTTAAAAAACAATATAAATATGAAATTAACATTTGGATTATTTAGAGCGGCAATTTTTTTTAGATATACTTTTAAATATAAATATAAGTTTGTGTTTCAACTTTTATAACTAACATTAAGCATCAAAAACAGTTTATTTGTATTTAATGTTTAACTTTATTTTTTTGTTTTAAATAAAAACAAAGAAATATATGATAATATTTAAATTTTTATTTTAAAGATTAATTTCCAGCAAGTAGAGTTTGTAGCGCGCTGTTGCTTCGTACTTTCTGATAAATAAATATTTGATTTTACTGCTTCAAGAATCTGTCATTTAATTTTACTATTATACAACTTGAATTAAATTTTAACAATTCGCTTACAAAAAAAAACCTAGGCTATAGCTATGTATTGGTGATAATTATTTATTTATTTTAAAATAATATTTGTTACAATATTTAAAAGTGTCTACAAAGATCAGTGAGTAGAGCCTTCATTTTTTTCTCTTTTGTGATAAATAGAACGAAATACAGTTCTTTTACGGGGTATTTTTCAGGTTGCGTTTGCTGGTCTTGTTGTTTTAGCTTTTGTCAGCCTGCTTATTGTTTTTATTACGGATTGTTGTTGTTGGGCTTTGTTATCGTCTCGCGCCTCACCAAAGGTAAGCAATTTTTGTTGAGGTCCCGACATTAAACGCAAAAATGACAAACAGCTTATGCATGTGTGTGTGTGTGGTGAGGTGAGGTGAGGTGAGTTTGGGAGGGAGGGAGAAGACATCGCTGGTACTAAGGGGCAACAGTTCATTGCCGTCACACACACACACACACACACACACACATACACACACACACACACACACACACACACATGCACACGAATGCCAGAAAATAAAGAGAAATGAATGCATTTGTCATGACCTCGAAACGGAAACAATTGAAAAAAGCTTTTCCTATCGCGCTGCGGCTGCTGTTGGTTAGGGCGATGACGTAGTTAGGGGGTGGGAGGAGGCAGGCAATAGCAATAGCAGGAGTTTAACACACACACACACACACACACACACACACACACACTGTAGTAAAATGTAACTGAGGCGTAACACAAAAATGCAACTGACATAGAAAAACGGCTTTTTATATATGTATGTATTTGGTCACACTCACATACATACACATCTACATACATACATACATATATACTATACATAGACAGAGAGAGCGAGCGAGCGAGCGAGATAGGAAGAGAGAGAGTCTGTGCTCAAGTTGTTTTTGGCTCAATATAGAGTCCCTGGCTCCGTTGTGCTTAGCTTTTTTGCACACAATGCAACAACAACAAAGGCAACAAAAGCATAGCAAAAAAGCAAGTAAGCGATGCTTACAAGTAAGGCTCGCATGTGTTCGACTGCCGCATACCCGGCGTATGATTGATAAATAAAATAATATAATAATTCATTTTCTTCATATTGCATTTTTCTTAAGGATTAATCTTACATAAAAATATAAAATAGGACATAAAACACTTTTATTTAATTTTCATATATAACGTAATTACAAGAAATGTTTAAAATGTTAAATTGACTTAGACAATTGCAATATTAAATTTAATATAATATGAAATATGTATGTACATATGTATGTAATGCAATAATTTTAATGTATAAGCCTTAGCTTGTTAGAAAATGAATTAATAAATAATTAATAAAATGCATTGCATTACGTTTCAATATTGTATGAAGATTTACTCGATTTTAATTCGATATGAATAAAAAGTTTTTGTATAATTAAATTCATTGCATTTTATAATTATTGTTATTATTTCTTTCTTTTGAATATTTTGTTAATATATTTCCGTATGAGTTTTAAATAAAATGATTGATACCTTTAATTTTTGTTCTCTCTGTTCAGAGCGAACAAATCATATTTGGACACAAAGTGCTTAAATTGATTGCGGTTGCCAGACAGTTGAAATGCCCGCTTCGGCTCGTTCGTTTAATGGGTGTCGGGTATGAAAAGCAAGGAAAATGCAAAGAAAATTCCTTTTGCCATTTAAGCAAAGTAAAGTAAGTCAGTTGACTGGCCAAAGGCACATCAAGCGAGTGAATGAAGAGGGGTCGGGCGGGGCAGGGGGAGGGGCAGGCGGACAGTTGCTCAATGCAGTTGCAGTTCATGCTGAGATTGAGAGCGAGCGGGTTAAGAGAGAGAGAGAGAGGGAGAGAGCGAGAGGGAGCAGAGGACGTCAACTTCAAATTAATTGCGCTTCAACTTCATTATTTTGCATGCCTGAACCGGAGCCGGAGCACGTTGGGCTTTGGCATTTGTCGTTTGCCGTTTGGCATGGCGTTGCCATACTTTTGGACGACGGCCTGACACCATTTTGCGCTTGGTCAATATTTCAAACAGATTAGAGCGAGCGAGATGGCAAGATGCAAATGCCTCCTAATTGAATGCCGTCCCACTCAAACTCGCACTCGCACTCGCACTCGCAGTCAGAGCTGAGCTCAGCTCAGCTTGGTGGCGGCGGCGGGGGCGACGGCAGGCAAACAGCTGCTCAGCAGCACAAGACATACATATTTAATGAGCCTCGACACGTCTCGCGACAGTCAAGCGAAATGGCAAGAGGAAGAGACGTGTGTAGTTGGCCAGTGCTGCCAGCCTAGCTGATTTCCGGCTGGATCCAGCATATTTGCAAATCGAGTGGCATATTTTTAAATGCAAACCGTAAAATGTATTTGTGGCATAATCAAAATATAGTTTTGTTTGTATTTCGGTATAAGTGGTTTTTTTTAATTTATAGCTTAATTTAGCTTTTTTACTGCTGATAATCTAGCTGATGCGCAACACTGGCGCTGCCAGATGGGAAACGATGGGAGAGTTGCCTCAAGGCGAACTGTTTTCGTTCTCCTCGTTTTCGTTTTCGTTCTCATCTTCATTCGCAGCGAGGCGGCGGCATCGTTAGCGTTAGCGTTGGCCGCAGTCGCCGCCACCTTGGCAGCGTCACGCACTCACACACACGCACACACGCACACGCACACGCACGCACACATACATACTTATAAGCCGAAAACATAAATTTCGTTAATCATTGAACTGGAAATTTAATAGCCAAGCCAAATACACACACACACACACACACACACACACATAGGCGAGGCATTAAGCGTCAGGCACAGTCTAAGTCCCCTGCCCGCCCCTGTTGCCCCCTGTTGCTATTTACCCCGCCGTCTGGCCACACTGCAGTTAAAGTTTTCGTTCACACAGGCGAAAAGGCAAAGCCAGCAAAGCGCAAAAATTCCAATGCACAGAGCACGTAGCATACTTTGAGGGGCACTGCGAAGGCGCTGTTCACTTAAAAACTACGGCAAATATAATAAGCACTTTGCGAAAAGACTTCCCTAGGCTCGCTCTCTCTCCCTCGCTCCCTCTCTCTCTCTCTCTCTCTCTCTCTCAGTGGGCCATTCAATGCATGCGAATGCTGCTGAGGCTGGCCAAGCTAAAATACATAATTATATGGCTTTTTATTATAATGCGAGTTGGCACAAAGTTCAAATAACAAAACAAAATGCCCAAAAAAACAGAAACGAAAAAAAAAAAAACAACTAAGAAAGCGACAGTCAAAAGTGCTTGACTGCGAGATACCCGATCTCCTAGTTTACCAAATTAAAACAAAACAAAAAAAAATAAATTGAAATTACGTATACGGCAAAAACAAGATGCCAGCTAGACATTTTGTGATATGCACAAAATATACTGAGACTATACCAACATTATACTGACAATATACACATATTAAACCGACAATTTGTAAAAATATACGAAAAGGTTTAATGACTCAAAAATCATCCGATCGCACAACAAATTACCAGTATCATAGTTATATATTTTAGTTTTATATTTATTTAATTTTATTTTTTATTTTATTAATTTTAGATCGACACTGCGAGCAGTCGACATTGAAGAAATTACAATTTTAAAAATGTGATTAGGAAATAAAAATATTAAATTAAATGATATATGAATAAATTATTAATTTAAAATTGAATTAGAATATCAAGTGGTAATCTAGCCCCTAAAATTGAAAATCTAAAACAAACTGTATCTGCGTAGATCATAAATGCATTCTGTAAGCAAGTTTGGTGTCTCAGATATCGGAATATACATATATGTACTATACTTTAGGGAGTCGGAAATGGCTTCTTGTGGCTGCCACATGCATTTCCTGCTGCCATAAAGTTATGATACCCTTCTCCGCTTTGGGTAGCGGGTATTGAAAAACGAGAGAGCAAAAGAAATGGCCCAAGGGTCCCAGATACGGAACACTCTGCTCATAGATCAGCAAGATAGCAGTTAGGCAACCTAACCTAAATGTGCCGCCCTTTTCTTTTTCGGAAATAGATTAAGCTTTAAATGCCACAATGTAACCGTAATAAGGTCAATAGCTGCCACTTCCACAAAAGGAAGAGGCAGAGGCAGAGGCAGAGAGCTTTAGCACCTGTCCCATTAGCATTCCTCCTCTTTGTTGTTATCCCCATCGAGGTCGTATCACAATGTGGTAATATATTTAAATGGCTGAGCAGGCGAACAAGTTGAAAGAAATTCGCCGTCGGCCACAGCTTCTTACCCGAAACGTGTTCGACACTTTCTTTTTTCCCTCTATTTCGGGGCAAGCTTCCTCCTCTTCATTCCCATCGAATGTATTTCAAAATAAAGCATAGAAAATGTTTAATTGCCTGCCGGACATTTGCATTACAGCAAAAGCCCCGCAAATTAATTGGAAACAACAAAAACCATTGAAACGTATCCATGTAATTCCCCCCATTATCTAATCATTATCTCCCCCCTCGCCGCTCACCAAAAATCGCAGTTACAATAACATCATAATGGTTGAGACACGGAAACTATCGATTGCCATTGTTTGAAATTCGAAAGCCGATTTTATGGCCCAATGCAGACATTTTCAATGCGTTGACGCTTTCGATTTGCAATTGCGATATCCTTCCACAATTATTTTGAATCCCTCGTTGGATTCCAGTAATTGTTCTATTGTTCAGCCATTGTTTTGTGGGCGGAGAGGAAACAAGCTGTTTTCCAACTTGGCTTGCATTTCACCTTAAGCCAATTCATTAGCTCCTTCATCTTGTTAGAGTCGCCGACTATCGCCTTGGATTATTTTGGTCTAGTCACCATTCCAGCTTATTCATCAGCTTCGCTTCAGGCCTTTTTACAAGGAAAACTTGGCCAGCTGAAGTTTGCGACTAATTGGAGTCTACGGTGCATTTATTTTGTTAACAATTCCAACACGAAAACCTTAAATTCTGCAGTGAATAATTTGCTATGAAATTTGTAGAATTTCGACATATGTCCAAACATTTCTTAAACATTTTGATGGAGCAATAAAAAATAGTATTTCTTTTTGTTATGAGCGATTGATAAGGATGAATTCATTTTATTATCTATGCAAGTAAATAAATTGCGATAAATCAGCAAATAATTAATATAAAAGATATGTCGGAAATGAAATATGTTTCACGTAAATTATAATTGGGTGGTATCAGAAATAATGTAAATGCAAATCATAAAATATTATTATTTCTATTGCCCAAGCAGCATTTAAATATTATTGTTTAGTCGTTTTTAATGATTGAGTCAGAAACTTGTTCACACATAATTTGTGTAAAGTTTTAAACATAAGATGAAATTCGGAACAAAATTAAATTCTTTTGAAAATGTACAAAAAAAGTGGAAAAGATGTTTGTTGGCTACTCAAAAAACTGTATCATTAAGGCATCGAAGAATGTTGCTTTATGCTGTGATGTGGGGCGAACTTTTCACAGTTTCACATTTTCACAATTTCCTGATGAAATCATTTATTTCACCCCCTAACTTTTCAATAAATAAATTCGGCAAATGACTGCAGAAACTTGAGAGTTCATTCTGTTGTGCTCAAGATTATTACGAGCTGGGCAACAACTGAGGCAACCCCAATCCGAGAGCTCTGATCCTTGGACAACTTCATTGTGCGTGGGGGGAAAGTCGTTTTTCTTTTTTTTGTTATAGCAAGTGTTGCATTTTATTATGACAAACTGGGCAATCTATCGAAGAACCCCTTCTTGTATTTCAGCAGTGCAATCAGAGATTATTCATGGGGGTTTAAGGTTAAGAGATTGCGCGCTCCGTTCCATTTGGATCTGGGAACTGGAAACTGGGAAATGTTGTGCTGCGATATATACGAATATAAATTTTAATAATACTTGAAAATATTAAATTAATGCAACTGTGCGCTGAGCAGGATGTCGCAGTTGAGTCGGGTCACGGACAGTCGACGGAGACGGAGTGTGCAGAGAGGAGAGAGGAAGGACGAACAAGGGCGCAGAAGGAAAATCCGTTTCAACTTAAACATATCCGATTCGATTCTTTTTATCGCATCTGCTTCGCCGCTGTCGTTGTCGTTTTCGTTGTCGTTGTCGTTGTTGGCTGCAAACCCGGATCCGGGGACTGCAACCCGGCCAGCTGTCGGGCCATAAAGCGAACCGTGCTAAATCCGCCAACAATTGCAATTGCAACTCGACTCGACTCGACTCCAGATAATAAAAGAAAATGTGTTGCACAAACTTTTGCCCGTCTTTAAAATGGCGCCCGTGCTGCAGCATTTTGTAATTTGACTAACGCACCTAGCCGATAGATGGCGCCAATCGAACGACAACAAAATATGGCAGAGCGAGACGGCACTACAAGAGAGTGGGCTGATGAGTTATGGGCCCCTTCATATTATAAAGAACATTTAATCCTCTTTATATAATTGTTGTCAACTGTTGTTAACATTATGTTGGGGTTGGATTTAATTCACAGTGAAATTTGACCAATTGAATTCAAGTGTCCAAGAAAAAAATGATAATTTCTCATCATGCGATCACTCATCAGGCGACCCTCGCATACAGTGAGCTGCCCACTGACAGAAGACAAACACATTGTGGAGGACACTGGGCAAATAGTTTGGGCAAATAGAGAAGGAAACACAACACAACAGAGACAACTCGGGCGTGTTTGCAGAACACTCGCAACCATACGATATAACTTAATGCAAATGTGTGTGCAAAGTTAGTTAGTTATATACAAATACGTGTACAAGTGGCTGGCCGTAAGTAGCGCCCCCTTTGGGTCAGCACCAGAAGCTGCCAAATGAAAGTGCCTCTGCAGAGAGAGAGAGAGAGACGGAGAGAGGGGGAGAGGGGGAGAGTGGAGTGGAATGAGGGAAGCGAGAAGATGAGTGCAATGGGAATTGACAGATTGAAGGGCGAGCCCCGCCCCCTGAAAAGACAAACAACAAATGCACTAATAGCCATTGAGCAAAGCTGTTGTAAACAGTTAATGTGTTATCGATAACTAATGAGAAAAGCACAAAGCAGACTCAGTCTCTCTCTCTCTCTCTATCTCTGTCTCAGTCTCAGCTTTCGACTTCGCTTCCTTCTGTCGTCATTTGTTTGGTTCGAAATGCAAAAGCCGATTCCAATGCATGCCAATCGCATAGCTTATGATGATGATGACGTTGTTGTTGTTGTTGTGCTTCTAGGAAATTAGATAATTAATTGTGGCTGCAGCAGTCTGCAGATGCTCTGGCCACACTTACAGCTGAGAACTGAACTGAAATTTGAAACGCATTTCCAACAAATCATTCGACTCGAAGCACTTTATCTCGAGCAACATTTTGGCAGACAACACGCTTAATATTGACTGCTTGAAGCTTTAATGAGATTTGGAAAAAGTTTTGAAGTTTAGGTAAAATATCCTTTTGAATTATTAGCTAAAAAAAAAAAATATTATGCGCTGAATTAACTGGAATAATCATTTGTTTCGTTCTTTTAGAGCATTTATATCTATTAAAGCTTTAATGTGGTTTGGGTTATGAGTATATATATTTATTAGTTGTTAAGAAACAGTTATATAATAGTTATTTAAGCTGACGGCTAAATTTGATTAACTATTACAATTATTTGCTTGTGGAATCGTTGCCTTGAACTCTTTTCATCACTTGTTTGAAAAACTTTCGTTTGATCAAATATTCAATTGTTATGAAATAATTTGATAATAATTTCTTAAAGCTGACAGCTTAACTTGATTATCGATTACTTAGATTTGTTTACTATTTAATTGAAAAATTCGTAAGCAGTCGAGGAAAATGAATTTTCTATTTTTCTTTTCATTATTTTGTTTGTTACTTAATTCGATAATAGTTCTTAAAGCCGAGAGTTAAATTGGATAATCGATTACTATGATTTGTCAATGAATCTTTGAGAAATTCGAATGCAGCAATTAAGGAGTCGAGGAAAATTCATTGTGTTTATTTAATTGCATCAGTTGGCTGGCAAAACTCGCATGTTGCATGTGCCTCAAGAGCTGCCGCTGCGAAAAGTAATTTATTCAAAGGGAGATGCGTATTTTTGTGGCAAGAATTCTATTATTCTATGCGACGCTGCGATGCAGCTGCAATTTTTGGAATAGTTGCTGGCCATCCAGTAAATATTATTCCCTTTGACAGCTTATGTCGCCATGGAAATGATTGTGCCAGAAATGTTTGAATGCGTCGAGGAGACGGCAAACAGCAAAGTGGTGAGTGATATTTCTGAGTATTTGCATTGGGATTTCATCACATTTGATTTAATTTGTCGCCATTGTTCATTTGCCTTTTGCAAATTTAAAGCCCATTGTGGTGTCTTTAGACCGGCGACTCGGCCTCGCCATCAACTTCGGCCTCGGCTTCTTTTGGCATTTTGACTTTATTAAAACTAATTTCATTTGCAGCTTTTCGTTTTATAACGCAGTTCAGTTGGCAGTTCTTATACCGTCCACACAATGGCTAGAGGGGTCTTATAAGTTAGTGCTGACTGGAAATTTATAGACTAATCTACAAATCGAACATTAAAAAGGTCACTTTGTAGTAGAGGATGATAACTAAAAATCATGTTATGGACCAGAGTTTTAGCTTTGTGATATCGGAAACTTTTTGAATAAATGTAAACAGCTATAATTTTAAATGATTGGATGATGACCCATATATCTTGATCTGTATCTACTGCAGTGACGATATATCCAAGTCTGTTTCTCTTTACAAAATATATTTTTTGCCATATTTTCAACACATTTTTCTCACAAACTGGAGAGCGGGTATTTCGCAGTCGATCACTCTCGACTCCAGCTTTCTTGCTTGTTTTTTTTTCTCATTTTGTGTTTTCCGCTTTGTGTCGTGTTCTCTGTGCTCCTCTTCTGGTCTGTTTTTTTTTGTGTTTGTTTTCTTATTATTATTGTTGCTACACTTGACGTTGCTATGCGATTTTCATTTGAAGCGCTGTTTTTACGGCTCCACTCTACTTTATAGGCCAAAATGCATGAAATAATTTTTTTTCCGTATAATAAAAGCAACAAAAACAAAAGCGCAAACACACATAAAAAAGTAAAAAAAGAACGGAGCGGAAAAAACATAACATCAAGCATGAAATAAAATCCGAAAACCAAAAACTGAAACTGCAAAAATATAAAAAAAAATCAGAGAGAGAATGGCGTTCGCTCAGCTAACGGAACTACGGCATAGAATCGCACACACACACACGTCTCTCACACACACGTACATGTATTCAACACGGTGAATTCACAGCAGTTAAAACAACATGGAAATAACGAACAATTATTTCAAGCCCCGACGAACTTCGAATACGCTTACTCATCACATCACGACGATGACGCGTCGCTTTTTGATATATTTTCGATAGAGTTGCGCTGAGATTGATTGCAAAACATTGCCAAGTCATCAACTACACTGTATTAAATATTCAAATGAATAACAACTTGCCATGAAATAAAATATGTATATTTTGAAGTGACAGATTTAATGTGATGTTAGCGAAAAGTATTCAGATTAAATACTCTATGATTGGCAAAGTCATCTTAAGACTGCAACTACACAGTATTAAATATTCAAGTGAACAACTTGCCTTGAAAGATTAATTTCAAAAAAATATTATATATTTTGAAGTGACAGATTTAATGTTAGAGCAATGTATACAGAGCTTGCTTCCATCATTCACTATTAGTCAGCTTTATTTACAGTCATTACCAAAAAATCTACTTAGCTTACATTCATGACAAATAAATAGCCCCTAAAACTAGAGCAGCGAAATAGTATAGTTTATAATGCGATTATTCGGAAACTTTTGAAAACACCAAAATGTTGCAAAAATAGAGTAAATACAAATCACACAACAATGATCACATGCCTCAAGTTGTGTTGCAACTGTGTAACTATGAAAGCAAAATACTTTCTAATAAATTGGATCAAAACACAAATAAATTATTTTTTTATAAGTTGGAGAAAGGAGAGTTGCTTTATTATTCGATTACTTACATTAATTAATGCCTTAAGTTCAAAAATAAAGCGTAGTATCGAGTATTCAAAAAGTAGTCAGTAAAAATTTGCTGTAAAGTGAAAGGAAAAATCAGTCAGTAAAATATTTGCTAACTTGCTATTAGTACTTAATTCATAGAAGTACTTGAGACTAAAGCGTAATTTTTAATAATATAAAGTAGTCAATGTTTTATTTAAAAGTTCTTAACTCAAGTTAAATAAAAAAGTAAACATTTTATTAAAAGTTTTTAACACAACTTAAATTGTTTATGGTTTATTGTATAAAGTTAAATATATTGTACAATAATACACTTAATTTGTATGCGATTGCTCTTAAATTTTCAGAACAAGAAAATGATGTGAAGACGAGAGGAAATCCTTTCGAATTCGGTTGATGGCAAAGTGCCGACTTACGTAACGCCCGCTGAAACTATAAAGCTCCCCGACGTCGGAGGGTATGGAAACAAAGCAACAGCTATAACAGCAACAACAACAACAACAACAAAGTAGCAACAAAAATGTATTACGACGTTTATTTGCATACTTTTGTGGGCGCACACAAAATGATTTAAAATGATAATTTCGGCGCGCAGAAATAAAACAAAACACAGACAAAAAAAAAAACAAAAATAATAAAAATAAAAATGTATATGTGTGTGTGTGGGTGAGAAATAAATGTAGGCTAAAGAAAGGAGAAGACGCAGGCAATTCAGAGTAGACTGCGTGTAATTTAGCTGCTTTCGTAATTTCAATTAAAATTATTCTAGTCGTCTAACATAACGCAAATGGGGAAGGGGAGAAGGGGAGGAGGGGGAAGGCTGCTTAGCTGAGCGCAAAAATGTTGTGAAAGCCGAACAATCGAGTGGCAAGTTTACAGCTAAGTAATACGCACTCGTCGCCTAATGGTCCGGCACTGCTTCCCACCCGCTTCTCCTTCGCCTCCGCTGCTGCCCCCAGTGGCCTCGACGACAGTCCATCAGCAGAGCAGCCGCGGCGTCCCAGAGCGCCATTACCGCAAAACTTTAACGCTGAGTTGTTAGCAGCGGCAGCGAAACGAACTTCGAAACACACACACACACACACACGCACGCACACACACTTACCTACCACAATCCCAATCGGAGTCAAGTCATATCACAACACACACACACACACTAAGCTCGCTCTTTATCCCGCTCCCCTCAGCTAGCATTAGCAGAGAGAGAGAGCGAGAGAGCGCAAGAGCGTCTGCACACTCAAATGGGAGAGCTTTGGGCTTTGAGCGCTTCTCGCAGTTGAGCACAAAACGCAACCGAACTGAGCAATTTGTTTTGCGCTCAACAATTGCACGTAGATTGGCGAAACTAGTCATTTGCTGCTGTTGCTGCTGCTGCTTCTTCTTCTTGCGCTGTTAGCAACTCTTCCATTTGATTTCTTTGATTCTTTTTTAGCAGCATCGGGCGACGGCGACAGCGACAGAGCGACAGAGACCGTTGTGGCCCATGCCAAAGACCAAAAGTGGGTCATTTTACGTGCCGTCGTCGCCATTGGAGTGTGTGTGTGTGCGAGTGTGTGTGTGAGCATTTCTGTCTGTTGTTCTTGTTAAATAAACCATGCTGGGCAAAAGTGTGCGTGTTCTATATATACATGTGTATGTATGTATGTAAGTGTACTATACTATATATCACAGTTGATACAACGACAACGACAACGACAACGATGACAATGACAACGACGACGACATCAACTGCAATTCTCGTGGGGTTTTAATTTGTAAGTTAAGCAAAAGATGGCAAACTTTAAATTTTTGATAATGCCAACAGCCAACGGCAGCAGCAGCGACGACGACGACGACGACTGCACCTAAGCTACATACAGTGTAATGTCAATAGTTGCAACTACCTTTGAGGTAATTGCATAAAACTCTTGGCATTCTAAGCCCAAAGGCCTCACAACATTGTAAGTTTGTAATTTAATTCCTTAAATGCAATCAAATTAACAATATTTTTTCTATTCACTTAAATGCATTGCACATTAACTTCAAGAGAGTGTAATTTTGTCCTTAAATACAATCAAAACGATAAATAAATAGATTTATGCTTTATTTTTGCTTTTTACTTTAAATATTTTTATTACAGATAAATTTAAAATTTGCTGTTTAAAAGCTGACGAAATAATTACCCCATTTTGTTGTAAATAACTTTAAAATTATTGTACAATCTAAAATAATAATGTAATTTTGAAAAAAAAAGCAAAAAAATAATGGAACGGATTAAATTGCAGTTGCTAAACTGTAACTTTTATTGACTAAATAAATAATATTGTAACATAAAAACAAAAAATCCTTTGTTGTTGTAAATGACGTTAAAAATATTGTACGATCTAAAATAAAAATGTAACTATGAAAAAAAAATTTAGAAAAATAATGGAACTGATTAATTTGTATGCAAAATTGCAGTTTTCAAACTACAACTTTTATTGACTAAAATAAATAAATACATTTTGTTCTAATTGCACATTGTAAATTTGTTTGTGCAATTATCGACATTATACTGTACATTTATGTGCATACTTTCTGTCCATTTGCTGGTCGTATTTCCACATGTGTCCGTCCACGAGTATCTACAAAATAGCATGTATGTATCTATGCGATGCGATGCGATGCGATGCGATGCCATCTATCTTTTGCAACAGCATCTGCAGCTTGCCTGCAACTGGCAGCAACTTTAACGTCTTTGCTGCTTCCATCTTCATCTACATCTGCTTACCCCGTTTCTCCATCTCCATCGCCGTCTTCATCGCCGTCTTCCATCTTCATCTTGAGCTTCGTGTCCAACTTTGCCTTCTTCAATTTTGCGTAGTTATTTTCGTAAGTGCAAACGAGCAATTTGAAGTGCTTAAATATTTGATATTGGTTTTGCTTTGCCTGTCGTCGTCGTCATCACGTCCACGTCCACGTCCACTTCCAGTTCCACAGCCATGTCCACGTCTTTGTCCGGCAAAATCCATGTCGACGCTTTGCAGCTGCAGCCGAAGCATCTTAAGCTCGATGCAGCATTTTAATGAAATTGTCTGCAGCAACTAAACTGTAATGAAACTTGCAAATAAATTTATTAACGCCTTATTTATAATAATTACGATGACAGCTTAACAAACTGCAGTCTCCAAATAACTGCAATTGAATTGCTCTAATGCCAAATCAATTAGGTAATTGTTTTGCATTCATATTGAATGCGTAAGTCTGCTCCCGCTGAGTTTCGGTTCAGTTCAGTTCGGTTCGGTTCGGTTCGGTTCAGTTCAGTTTCAGGTTCAGGCCTGAATGTCTGCGCAAGGATTAAAGGGGGCAATAAATAGGCATTAAGTGGGCAAAATAGCATGAAAGAAAGCAGAAGCTGTGCGCTGATGATGCTGGATTTGGGTGCAGACACAGGCTGACGCAGATACAGATAGACAGACAGAGACAGCGGACCACAAAGAAATGTAAGTAAGTCGCATGGAAATGTTTTTGCAATTTGTTGTTGAGGCTGCGGCTGTTGATGCTTGCGGCTTGCGGCTTGCGAGCAGAAGCAAAAATTGTGGTGGCTGGCTTCAAGTGGATTGCTGCTAGACAAGCTGAAATGAAGGCGAATGAAAAGGCCATGAAGTGCAGCAGCAGCAGAAGCCGGCGTGCGGGGGGGGGGCGGTGGCAAAATGCCATAACCATGCCCATAGCTCAAGCACAATGGGGAAAAGCAAGTTGCACGATAGCGGCAGCCAACTCTTGAGTTGTAAAATAAAATACAACAAAAAACACATATATACGTATATATATAGATGGATAGATAGATAGATGGTTTGTGGGATAGCGAACACGCAATGAAAGAGGAACGAAACAAAGCTGGCTTTGAGCATGGAATCAAGCTGAAATCTGATAAGTCCAAACAACTGGCTGATTAAATGTAAAGACTCCCGCTCCCAGCGACGTCAAAACTTTCCTGCTCAATTGAATAACTGTAAAAGAAGTCGGATTTGCGGTTAAACTAATTACGCGCATCCCTATCGCATCCCTATGTGACAGGCGGTTCATTATCGCCCAACTATCGCTAAGCTTGGGGCAAGTGAAATTATCGCGCCCCAAAAATGGCGACTGATTAACTCGCTATGTGGCGGCAAGATAATAAACTGTTTGTGCGAATCTCTGCAACTATTTCACAACTTTTCAGTCATTTAATTCTTTCCATTATTTACACAATTACAAATGACACTTTTTGTAAATTAAACGATTCCGTTTAAATGCAAATAATTATTTTTATTTGTAAAGTCATAGATAATATTATTTAAAAGGTAGATTTTAAAAAAAAATATTCATTTCATAAAATAAATCTGCATTTCTTATTTGTTCAAAAATGAATTAACGACATGCAATCTACATATTTGTATAATTATTTTTACATAATTTCATTTCATTTCAATACTATCGCTAGAATGTGATTTACTTAATTTAATTGCATTTTGAATTATCTATATGCATTTAAGAAATTATTGCAATTCGAATAATTAGAATGTTTATTAAATCTAAGCGCTAAACTATCGATTGCCTATCGATCGACTTTTCAGCTAAATTTGCAATCGGAATAAATTGAGTAGTTATAAAATTGTTGCAATCGGAAACTAATCGTTTAACTATCGATTTCCTATCGATAACAACACATTTATCAGGTAATTCGGAATATTATCGGTCAGCAGTCCGAGGTCTGAGCTCTGAGGTCTGGAGGGGCGTCGTGAATAAGTAATTAAAGAGGCCAGCGGAGAAGCCTCAAATGGGAGATATACGCGTATGAAAAGCGGGCGCAGAGGGTAAAGATAATCGGATTTGATGCTTGGCGAGCGTAAGACGAAATAAGCAAAAGTGAGAGCCGGATTATTCGGCTGCTGTTCCATATTTCATATTCGAAACAATTTCACGGCAAATATGTAAATTCCAAATCGAAATCAATCGTGTGGGAGAGAGAGGGAGAGAGAGAGAGCGAGAGAGCGAATCAGACGTGAAATTGGAGTTGAAATTGAAATTGAAGTTGATGGAACAATGCGATGATCGAATGCGAAGCGGAGCAACTGTAAATGCCAGAGCGCTGAAAGAATTTGCTCATTAGAAAAGTCGGTGCGAAAGTTAACGGCAAAAGTCTCGGGGGAATGCGAGCGAATGAGCGAGGCTCAAGAATTGCACGTGAAAAAGGGGGCGGGGCCGCTTTTGTATGTCAGTCGCATGCAATTGCATATAAAACACGCATACGCACACGCACACATGTGCATGGCACACACACGCACTCCTTCTCTTTGGTTCACTCTCTTTCTTTTGTGCTCTCGCTCTGGCTGGCCAACTATGTGGCGAGAAGTGCGCGCCATGCATGTGGAACAAAACGCAAAAGTTGTGCAAACTTTTGCGGCGATCTCTCTGGTTGTGAATGCCGGCGAATGCCAGGGCATGCCAAGAGAGCGCAAAGCACGAAGAGAACGAGAGGGAGAGAGGGTGAGGCAGAGAGTAGCAGCACTTCAGCAGGCAGAGCAAATGAAGCGTAAGAAGGAATGCACAAGCTTACGTTTACACACACACGCACGCCTGCACATTCATACGAGCGAGTGCGTGTGTGTGAGTGTGGTGGGGTGGGAGGTAGAGGAAAAAACAATACATTTAATTAAAGTTTAAGATGAGTTCGCACAACAGACAGCTCAAGAGCGAGACGGAGCCCGGGAGAGCGAGCGAGACGGCGCATGGCTGCCATACATTTCACACTTTAGACAAACCTTAAACTAAAACTATGCTCAAAATTGTTACCAGATTTAATTAAAATTATTGCTTCTACAATCTCGGCGAACGGCGAAACTTTAAAGCGTAAATTCTGTCTAACTGTTTCGCGTGTCCATCTCTATCTCCCTCTCCCTCTCCCTCTCCCGTTCACTCGCGTTGTTCCTGCTGCAATTTATATCAACGTAACGCGAAGTTTACCTAAAGAATTGTTCGCACTACACGGCGAGAAATCCCTGAGCTTTAATCCCCCTTTCAGTGTTTACATTACGCAGAGGCAAATACTCGAGGGGTTCATGAATTTCAAGCTACATCAATTTGGGGGCTGCATAAATTTTGAATTTAAATTTGCATGCATCAAGACAAAAATTGTTTAATGGATTTTCTTAGTGCCGCGTTTGTATCTGATTATGCGACTTAATCGCCAAAATTAGACCCTTTGCTTCTGGTCTCTGAGATTTTTGATTCGAGAATTAAAGTAATATATCAAATCATTTTTATTTTGCTTTTCTTTTATTTCATTACTTTTCTTAAACAGCTTAAGCGGAAACATTTTTATAATGATTTAAGAATTCAATTAATATTTCAAAACCTTTTTATTCGCTTTCTTATTTTTATTAATAGAATTTCTTTACCTCTGTCAAGAAATTAAAACTGAATATATAAAATAGTTTAATATGAATTTAAATAAATAATTTCAATTCAAAATAATTTTAATATTATTATATTAAATATTTAATTAAATCGCTAAAATAAGTCACTTCTTTTGGCATCTAATATACTTATGTAGAGAAAAATAAAACCATTTAAAAAAATTATATTTTGCTCTCTGAAGCACTTGACAAGGAATTCCCAGCACACGCGTTTTTTTTATAACTTTGCAGAATCGCAGTTTACAGTGCATGACTATAAAGTTTGATGATGCCATTAAATGCGTAAATTAGAAAAAAAACTTGCATAAACTTAAACAAACTGCAATTCTTTGTAAACTACAAAAATTGTAAATAAAATAAATTGATTTCGAAATACGTAGAGAAAGGTTAAGAATTTTTCCAGACAAGTTTCGCACAAGTTGCAACTAATTAAAATAGGCATGAGCTGCTACTTAACGCCGCTCCTTCACACTTAACGGCATAATCGATAGTTGTTGATACAAGTTTTAAAGTTTAGTTCAAGTGCAGCCAACTTAACAAGGTAGCAAGCGCAGGGTTGATTGCGTCGTCAAGTCGTGCAGCGAAATTCATTTGGCTTTTTTGCGCTGCTCCCCCGTCGAAACTGTCGGCAAAAAAGCGGACATATATACAAACATGTAGACTCGTTGACGTCAGAAGAAGAAGAAGTCAAAGACTTGACTAGTTACATATGCTGCAAGCTGTGCTTTTTGACCTCGCCAACTTCTTCATACATACATATGTTTATTAAACAATCCTCATAAAATGTTCAGTATATCAAGCTCGCTGAGCTTCCCTCAATTGTTTGTCCAACTTTTGTGTGTGTTTTCCGAAGCCACAGCAATGAAATTCGCAGCATATGAAGATGATTTACATATAACAGGAAATATGATTAATTATTTAACCGAGTTGTAAATATCCGGCTCTCTTTTGTTCCTGCTCGCTTAGGGCTTTATAAAGAATTTATTTAATTTCATTGCTGTGTAGAGAAGTTGCTCGACTTTGATGTCGATGGCTCTATTTTTAACTAAATTAATTAATTTAATTTCATTTTTAAATGTTTGTAAGGTTTTATATTAAAAATGGGGAAATTATAGGAAAATTATAGGGAAATTATTTATTCTTTCCTCTTTTGAATAATAAAAAATAAAAATTTTACTATGTATTTTTTATATTTGTTTTATATTTATATTGAACTAGAGTCGTGATTTAAATTCCATTCTTCTTGCTGCTCATAGCCGACAATAATTTCATGTTTATCCGTTGACATTGTAAAGAAATAGGGACAAAAGGAAATTTCACTCCTATTTCAGAAATTTGCAGTTCATAGAAAAATCAAGATTTACTATTATGGGAAAACTTTGCAAAGAGTTTCGTTCGTTCGCTCGTTGCTTGCCGCAGCCGCAATTCTCGCTGTGTGGCACACAGTCTGTCTGCCCCCTTGCCACAGCTGTGGCAGGTGCTGCTGCTGCCGCTTTCAATGCTAACTAGTTGATGACTTAAAATTCGAGCTTCGTAGTCACGTTACAGCAACAGCTACAGCTAGTCTAACAAACTAACTGACCACGCCCACCGCCCACTGCCCTAAGCCACATTCACGTTCTGCGTTCGCCGTTCACGTTCGCAGTCGATGTCCATGTTCATGTCGCCATGGAAAAGGCCAGGGACAAGGGAGGCGGAAAAGCGGTGCGTGATTGTCAACTCATGTTTTAAATGTTGGCCAAGCAATTTGGGCAAACATTTTCCTATTCGCATTCGCATTCGCAATCGCGTTCGCATTCCAAATTAGCACAATGAAGGGCGTGGTCCGCCTCCCCCAAAATAAAGCAAGAGAGACCGAAGACAGGCAGTTAACAGAGTGGATTACTGGCAACATTTGTAATTCAAAGTGCGCCTTGGAATTCGCATTGTCTTGATTTTCGGCAAGTTTTTATACCCGCTGCTAATTGGGTCGAAGGGTATTATAACTTGGTGCCAACGGGAAATGTAGAATGTGTATATATTCTTAATCAGTGTCAACAGTCGAGACGTCTCTCTGTCTGATCTCAAAGACAATAAGAGTAATTTTAAAAATAGAATCAATAGTCGAAGTTAATTTCTGATTATCTTTGTGACCAGAGGAACAACATAGAAATTATTCAAGTAACAATATATTAGGAACAAAATTAGATGCAGCTTGTATGGTATATAATCTTTTATTTTCCAATGATTAATATTTTTCAAATATTCATTTATGAGATTTCATTATACACACAAAAATACTTACATATAGTCTTAACGATCTCTGAAATTTCATTTGTGTTCTGACGACATTTAAGTACAATATTTTATTTAAATTTTGTTTACTTTCAAATTAATAATTTAGTTCTATATATTTTCATTTTAAATTCTCTTATCCGAATCTTAATTTAATATAGTCATAAAATTCCCTTACGCTTGTTTTGCTGGAAAAAACTTCCCAACAAAATTTCCCTTTATCATAAAATTCCCTTCAGCCATAAATTTCCGTTTCCGGTGCATAAGGAAAAAATCAACGGAAAAGGAAGTTGAAACCTGACTGACACTTGAACTGACAGTGTGACCGTGCTTGGCACATGTACCAAAATGCTTTCCGGTGTCTTTTTAAATTATTCGTCTAATGCATGCTCGCAAAATGGCTGGCGGGTATCTCGCAGTCGAGCAGCTTTCTTGCTTGCTACTGCATGCACTTTGCAGTTGCCCGTTGCCAGTGGTGGGCGTGGCAGTGGGCCACTGAAGAAAAAAAAGGGGTCTGGGAGTAGGTTAAGTGGGGTGTGGTCATGCGGCAGTTTCATTTCCGCCAGCTGCCGGCGGCTGCTGCTGCAAGATTTGAGCAACTGAGCGCTGTCGGAAGGCAACTCAAGCAATGCCTGCAAAAATAATCGAGTTTTCGTGTTGCCAGCTGTGCAGTGTGTGTGTGTGTGTGTGTGTGGGCACAACAATAAATGCTAATTTCCTTTTTTGCTGCACATAAAACATCCTTAATTGAAAAACGCTGACATAAATGGCCACGTCACGACAGCGACAACGACAGCGACAACGACAGCGACAGCGATAGCGATAGCGGCATGTGGACAACGCAGCTGCTTTGGCGCACCTGATCAGGCGCTAAGGAGGCGGGATGTTTGCCGGTGGGGTGCGTACATCAAAATTGACAGCTACTTAAAGCTGAGGCGAGAGATGTTGATTTCGCTGCTTTTGTTTCATTTGCGCTGCCGTCAAGCGCAACACAAACACACACGAGTGTGTGAAGAGAGAGCACGTGTGAAGAGAGAGTGCAAGTGGGAGAGGTGGAGGCGGGAAATAGGCAAACAAACGACACACAAACGAAAGCAGAAACAGAAACAGAAACAAAAACAAATGGCCAAAGTTCGCACATGGAAACGGAAGATGTTGACGAAGTCGCGGCTCAAGAAGCAGAGGGGGTGGAGGGGGGGAAAACACATGATGATGGCACAATATGAATAAAATGAATAAATTGGCATATGTAATGCGTTTGCATGGGCGTTGCTCCGTGAGTGCGACAGAGCGAGAGAGAGCGTGAGCGCGTGAGAGCGAGCGCGCGAGTGAGCTTCTATTAGACGGTTGCTGTGCGACTGTCTGCGAACGGGGAGAGCGGGGTGAGGGTTGAGGGGTGAGGGGTGAGGGGGAGGCCACCTGGAGATTTGCTTGAATGCGACACTGATTATATGCCATGAGATTTTCATGGCGCGCGTTATCGCATGGGAATTCTGCTTGAAAGTTCAACGAGGGGATATTGCCAAATGGCCAAATGGCCGACTGCCAAAGTGCGGCTCAGACCGCGATTTGATGGCCAAGTGCTGCTGCCAGAGTTGCCAAACTAAATGAGACCACATAAATCGTTGTCGTTGTCGCTGTCGTTGTCGACGTCCTTGTCGATGTCCTGCTGATAACACACGTCGATGACAGAACGATTGCTTATCAAAACACACGCCGACAGCTTACAACTCTTCAGACATTTCTTGCATACATACATACATATGCATGTACATACATATATGCAAATACGTAAATTCTATATATTCAAGTTGTTTGTCATGCTATCGAACTAAGCGAAAATGCAAGTGCAATTTAATTCACGATTTCAATTCAATTGACGCATGCGACAAAACGTAAGCGACAAAAACGTTCAACGTGCCAATACATATGCAAATTTCAGTGTGTGAGTTGTCGCAATACTCTCCAGGTCTCCACTCTTGAGTTCTCCACTTTCTAGCTCGCTCAAGAACAACAACAACAAAGTGGAGACAAACACAAAATACTCCAAGCAATTGCGATGGTTTCAATTTTAAGCCAATAATTAATTTTTAATGCGATTTTAATTTTGTTGGTTGGGTTGCAATCGACTTGATTAGCGAACGCTTGATTTAACAGTCTTAACTATCGAAGAAGCTGCTCGCAACGTCATAAAGATAATTTATTAACTACCCGAGCAGTTCTCCAGTTACTAGGAACACGTCCTAGTTTTTAACTTTCTGCGAACAAGCTCTGAACATCCTCAGAATATGCTCTCAACATCCTGAAAACTCTCAACTCCCAACATTGAGAATATACATACATACATATATATATTTTGGTGTATTTTCTTGGTTTCTATATCTCTCGTAGTCCAGCATTCTCATCTGTAGCTAGTATAAAATAAATAAAGGTAATTAAAATAAAGAAAACACATTTCATAATTTTTATTATTAATATTTTTATTTTATTTTTTCAATTAGTTTGCTCAGCTATTTTTGCATCTGGTAAGTTTTTAAATAAATAAATAAATAAATAGGTTCGTTAATTTTTTAAAAATATTTAAATCATATATATAAACGTAAAGTTTATATAAAATTGGCTCATTGTAATTTGTTTTGGAATTTAAACTCGATTGAAATTCTCAATTTGCAGGCGGCAATAATTTTGTTCTTAATCATGACTTAAGTGCAAAGACTCGGAAAAGTCGTCGCATTTTTCATTAAAAGCTTATTGAAAAAAAACCACAAAAATCAATAAAATATATATTTTTTTTTTTCAAATTTGCTGCTTTTCTCTCGCCTTTTTCTTGACTGTCTTTTTTCTTCGATTTTGCATGCTCTTGAACTTGGTTTCCCTTTCACTTGATCTATCTAACGCCTTCCATATTCTATTTTTTTGCGGTCCTATTTCATGCACTCTATTTGTCGAACATTTCTCTCGCCCACGCCAAATGAATCACGTCCTTTGTTAAATCAGCTCTGAGTCCTTTTGTCTTTCAATCAGTTTGCACAAATAGTTTTGTTTGAGTATTTGGGCAATTTGTTGTTTTTATGGCCCCGTTCTAAAGTTGCACTGAATTATGCGGATTATGCGGACGATAAACATAAATTGTCAAAGTCTGAGGCCAGATTAAGAAGGGCTTAAAGGTGCGAGCTGGGAGCATTGAGCAGGGATTAAATGATTTGCGAGTGGATGACTGAATGAGGAGGAATGCCAATGGCAATCACGATGAATAAACGTAGATAAATTTCGGAGACCTTAACTGCATGTATGTATTCCCAGTGGCAGCCAGGATGCGCAGCAAGGACTCCGATCAAGGACCTCGGAGTGCTTTATGTGTGTAATTACAAACTCTGAGGCAGCAACGCACTCAGCACACAGCACACAGCACACAGCACATTAGCATAATGTGATTCTCAAAGCATCTGATTTGCAGGCAGCCAGGACGAGCGTCAGGACGAGCGTCA
Source organism: Drosophila ustulata (assembly GCA_035047365.1). Classification (NCBI taxonomy): domain Eukaryota; kingdom Metazoa; phylum Arthropoda; class Insecta; order Diptera; family Drosophilidae; genus Drosophila; species Drosophila ustulata. Next base: position 13,145,287 of record JAWNPT010000080.1, read on the forward strand.
GGACGAGCGCCAGGATATCGCCAGAGGGCGGTCAACTTGTTGACTTCGAGTGCAGCAGCAGCATCAAAATGGGGGCAGCTGCAACGCTTCCTGCCACTTTGCCACTAAACGCTGCAAATGAGCAAGTGTCGCATTCAGCCGCTTCGTGGCTGCCACACGTGCCCCACAAAAAGGCGAAATCAACTGCAACAAGAATTGATGCAAGAAATAACAAAAAACTAAAGTGATTCAGTTTAATATTTATTTATTTATTTGTAACAGGTTTAATGCAAATTACGATGATTCAATTTAATCTTTATTTATTTATTTATAATCACTTATTTCACATTTGAATTACAATCTCTCAAGTGATTAACAATATCACAGCCAACAAAACACATTTCAAATACTGTTTTATTATTGCTGTGTTTGCAAATTAAGTATTTTAAATTCGGGGCGTTAATTAAGTAATCCCAAAGCCAAAATTGATGCCACACTCTCAATGTGGCCGAGTAATTGATTCTTGCAACCAGCTTATTGCAAATGGAATCAAAAAGCTGCAGACAGCTAAAAATAAACAACGAAACATCATCAAAAACAGACAATTTAATTCCGACTCCGATTTAAAGCTGCTGAATTTTTGAATTTCACAAAAACGATTTTAATTCGAACAACAAAATGCAATAATCCATAACCATTTGATTTGATATCTGACTTTCCTGCTTAGATCATTGACCTAAATTTAACAAAATATATTGAAAAATTATTTTATATCAATTCATTGCTGTCATTTGATGGAATATATCTAGATTTCCTGCTTAACAAAATAAAATAAAATAGATAAACGTTTTCTTTGTTCATAAACAAGCAAATCACATTCATTTTATACTTTAAATCCAATTTTCAGAATATGTTTTTTTTGTTGTATGCAAAGTTTGAATAAATGTAAAAATGTCTGAAAGATTATAATGGAAATACATATGTTACAACAAATATATATTTTAGCATAAACCTCAATCTGTAATTTTCTCAATTTATTGTATTTTTTACACACAAGTAACATGCTCATCAAATGAATTCCATTTTTAAAATAACATACAATGTAAATAGTAAATTAGTATTGAAAAAAACATAAAAAATTATAATGTAATGCTTAATTAATTTCAGTTGCACGCAAAATATAAATGTCAAATAAAATATAAAAAGTGCATATAAAATGGAAATCATAGTATTATAATTTTTAACATGTAATTTTCTCAAATTCTCTGTAAATATTTCTTAAAAGATAAGTCTTATCATAATTTTTTGAGTGTAACTTTGTTTGCATGCAACGATAAATAGCAAAGAAAATATGCAAAAATAAAAAAGCAAAATGAAAATCTCAATTTAATAATTAAAATGTAATTTTCTTAAATTCCCTGTAAGTATTCATTGAGAAATGAGCTTGGCTAGTAAATGAATTATTAATGCTAAAAAAGAAAATAATAATTTTATTTTGGGCCCTTTGCAGCTCTTCTGACTAAAATTGCAGCAGTAGCAGAAACGGCTTTAAAATGGCAAAACGGCTAAGCGGCAAAACGGCTGAATGCTCAACATTGTTGCGAGTAATGAATGCGAATGAATGAGTTCGAGTTGAAGTTGAAGTTCGCAACCGGATTCGGATTCGGATCCGGAATGAGAATTGGAATCAGAATCAGATGCGAGAGGCGCCTCCGCCTGATGTTGGGCTCTGATTTTGTTGCGTGTCTCAAGCTCTGGGCGCAGGTTTTGTGCGGCCATAAAACTTTGGTGCACGTATCGAGCGGTGGCATTTATTGTTGCTGCCTGCCACAACGTTGTTGCCACCACAGTTGCTGTTCGTCAATTGCGATAGTCAATGCCTGCCAAAAACGCTGCCGCATCATACAAAACTCATTTGCAATGCAACCGACTGTCGACGTGGCAAGGTGGCAAGGTGGCAGCTGGAGACCAAGCCCCGTTTTCCGGGCATTGCAATTTTTATTTCTACGTGTGTGTGTGTGTGTGTTTTTGTGGTGTTTTGTGGTGTTTTTTGTTGCTCGCTGCTGGCAGCAATCTATCTCCATCTATTGCGATTGTCTGCGTCTTTGTTTGCCCTTTCATCTGCATATTTCCATCGCCCTCGCTGCCCCTCCCTCCTCTGGGCTCTTGCAGCTCGCTTTGTCTGCGTGTGGCATGCTGCATAATTTACCGTTCGAGTCAATACTGTTTTGCCAACTTTAATTAAATTTGCGCTGCTGAGCGTTTGCCAATATGCTTCGTCTCCCTCTCTCCCTCTCCCTCTCCCTCTCGCTCTCGCTGTGTAATGTTTGCCAATATGCGTATGCATGAATGTTTCTCTCTCGCTCTGTGCTTGCACCTTGGTCCGAAGTTGGCAACAAATCGCTGAAACTTTGTTGCGCCGCGTGACCAGCGCCGTGTGGCGCCACCGGCTGTGGCAGCATCGCCTCAAGGCGTTTATCGGTTAATTGACATCGACACGGTCGGCGTCGCCAGGTGTGTGTGTATGTGTGTGTGTGTTTGTGTGTGTGTTTGTGCTACGTGGGGCAAGCAGCAGCTGCCTGTGGCCCTCAGGCACACACACACACACACACACACACGCAGTTGGCGTTGCTGCCCCGTGTACTCGTTCGGTTAATCGCATGCAATTATCGAAATTGTTTATCGCTTTGCTAATTATGTTGTGTTATCTTGTTTGGATTGCTTTTAGCTTGTTGAACAAACACTCGCAACGAATCGACAAATCGATCAAATCGCTGCCAACTCCATCGATTATTTGCCAACTGATTTCTGCACTCGCAACTTAATCGATTGTCAATTAATTCCAACAGAATTTCATTTCGAAATCTTACAGTCGATCACTGACAATGTATGTGGTAAATAAACAAAATAAGTTCAATTGAATAGACAAATTAATATTTGTAATAGTTTTGTTTTGTTTTTCAGCAATATTGGAAAGTGATTATCCAAATAGTTGGCATTTAAAATGAAAAATTGATAGCATAAATACTAACAGAAAATTCATTTTTTTAAATTCATAAATTATGGTTTTATGATGACTTAAAATATTTAATACATAATTTAAATTTCTGATAATAAATGCAAAAAACACACGCTTGGAATTAGAATGAAAGTATTTAGTTTTGAAGTTGAATGTTCAACAACAATAATCAATTTGAAATAATTCTAATAAATGTTGTACCATTATCATTATAATTATGAAAATTTATGATTTTTATTTAAATTCGGTCACAATTAAAATCAACTGTAAATAAATTGTACAAGTGGAATTAAAATAATTTTGTGGATTGTGTTCATAGACGTACATTATTTTAATAGTTGTTAATGTTGTTATTTTTATTTTATTAAACTAGTCGATCTAGCTTGCAACCAATGAATTTAGTTTTTGGCATTAATTACATGCCATGTGCAGGTAAGATCGATAACATATCGATAACTTGGCAACCAGTGTGGCCATTGCTCACTTGCGAATTTCAATACAAACTTTTTGCATTGTTTTTGCTTGCGCATCGTTCGTGTTTGTTCTGTTCCCTTCTCCTTTCGCTTTCAGTCGGTAAGTGAGCGAGTGGGACAGAGAGTGAGCGAGCGAGAGAGAGAGAGTGAGTTTGTTGTGTTTCGAATGCCAGGAGCCATGTGTGTCTATCTATTATGCATTTGTGTGCTCGTTTTGTATGCGAACAATTCTATCAATGACGTCGCATTGAATGCGTCCAAATTGCTGCTCAGCCTCAGTCGACAGCAGAGGCGCAGTCGGCGGTACAGTTATTGCTACTGTTCTTGTTGTTGTTGTTGTTGTTGTTCCTGCATTCCAGAGGGGCCAAGAATACACACACACACACACACACACACGCATGCAAACGAATCATTTTCTTCTTCTATCCCTTCATTTGCATTTCCATATCGATATCCATTTGCAGCTGCACTTCTTGTGAATTCGCTTCTTGCTCGATTTAAACGACATTTAATCAACTGTTGCACGGTGGCATGAAGTAGTTGTTACCTCGTTTGGCTTGTCAGTTATGCAACCTTAATGCGCTCTGCATTTTTGTGATTTCATTAAATGTCACTTTGATCGAAATAACCTTGTGTGCGAGAGAGAGAGAGAGAGAGAGACGCTCTGAATTTGATCCAATAATCACAACACGAAACGGAACTCGCTGAGAGATTTTCACTCCCACCTCTCTCCCCTTCTTTCCCCCTCTCTCACTGTCTCTCTCGCTCGTCAGCGTAACCCGCAGCTCGTGCTCAGGCAGGCGTAAGCAATGCAATTAATTATAAAAGAAATGAAAACAAAAGCAATGCGCCAAATTGAATCATACACAAACAACACACACGCACACACACACACACACGCTTGCAGACGTGGCGTTTGCGCACTGTGGCAACAAATGCGTATTTTTCGAGTATTAAATAAATAATAATTTCAGTCATTTATCAACATCACTTTCAATTGCTTTGAAATCAACTGTTAAATACAGTACCAGAAATGTTATCCAACAGTCTAATAATATCAGCTAATAGCAACATTAACAGAAAACTGTTAACAGAACTGTTATGCAACTCTTCAATGTTAACAGCCAACAACTGTTAAAATCTGCTGCTGCACTTGAAGTGTTTACAGTGAACTGTTAAATTGAGTAACAGAAATGCTATAGAACAGTCTTATATTAACAGCTTACAGCTGTTAAATCTACTTCCATATTTGCATGTCAACAGCTAACATAATTAATTGCCACAGTGAAATTACTCTAACCAAAAGTAATGATTAACATAAATATGATCAATATAATTAAAATACAATAATTATCCTGAAATAAACAAATTGACAAAAAAAAGCTTGCTAAGTTGAACAATTTTTAATCACATAAAATGACAGCATAAAACCGATAATTGCTTGAACAAAATGTTTTCGTTTTAAATATTTTATTTTTGAATTATTATTAAAAAATATATGTATAAAATAATATATTATAATATTATTTATGGTAAATACATACTATATACATTTATATTATATATTTTAAATGTAGTAATCTTCTTTTTTTTGATTATCCAAAAGTAAACGAATTAAAAATCAAATCAAAAATAACAAAGTTCTAAAATAGATATAAACGTGAATAATATTAATATTTATACATAGTATATATTCATATTTTTGTATGTATTATGTATTTTGAATGAAGTAATCATTTTGTTAATACTATGTAAAACTATGGTATAAATATTAATGTGAATAATATAAATATATATATTTTTTTTTTTATAAATATATGTAATGCATTGTTATTACTTATTTGAAATGAAGTAATCATTTTGTTAACCCAATTGAATCTGTAATTTTGTATTTCCTGAAAATGAGAACAACATAAAGTGAAATCTCGCACAGATATTCAGATGAATTTCGAGCGCGCTAATGAGGTGCTCGCCCCACTGTGCCACCGCCGCAGACAGAAGCCGGAGCGAGCACGCGCGCCGCTAAGAAGTGTTGCATGCTTTTAGGCTGTGCTTGTTCATAAATTGACGCCCCAGCCAAGCACCTCTCTTCACAGCCGCCTCTCGGCCCCGCCCCCACTCCACATTGAGCCACCTGACGACGCGTCGTCGTCGTCGTCGTCGTCGAGCCTTCACTCTTTACGGTCTGTGGCGCTTTGTTGGCTTTGTGTGGAGGGCGGGAGAAGCCGTCATAATTACAGGCAGGTTATGTTTTTTTAATGAGCTGCCGTTGATGCCGTTAACTGTCGCCGCTGCCGCTGCCGCTGCCGCTGAATGGCAACACAGTGTTTGCAAGGTCATATGCTATACCTTTTATTAGCCACAAGGGCAACAAGAGTGTCGTACAATATATATATACATATATATATACATATGTATATATGTATGTGTCTAATTCACTCGCAGTTTGGCGTGCAATTTGTGCTTGGTTTCGCTTGGGATTTTGGGAGCTCAGCAGCAGCTGCCGGCGGCCTTGGGGCGGAGGCGTCGCTGATCGTCGACGCCCAGGCTGCGCTGCAACAAGTCGTCCAGCTTGCGGCAGAAGGCCAGGCGCGAGATGCCGGCCTCTAATATGGGACCCTCGTCCTGCTCCTCAGCTTCAGCCTCATCGCCAGCATCGTGTCCCGCCTCCATGCGACGCTCGATGCCCGTCGCTGTGATGCGCATCACCTTCGCTTTCGTTTCCGCTTCCGGTTTGCTGCGCTGCTTCTGCTTGCGAGTTGTTGTTGCTGCGCGCTGCTTGTCGTCGATGATGCGGGGCGTGGTGCTCGGCTTGATGCGCTGGAAGAATCGCGCGAGCTTCGCGAGCAATTGCTTTGCGGACGGCATATTTTGTTCAATTAATTTTGGACACGGACAGAAACGATGTGGCAACAAAATATTGTGTATGTGAATGATTATTGGGAAAAGGCGAAAATGTTCGAGAGAGTGTGTTTTGGAGAGAGGCGAAAGATTTGTAGCTGGGACAGTTGACGCCAGGCACAGTTCGATGTCATTAAAGTTAGTTAACTGCCTCAACCCGTTAAGAGCAGTCAAGTGGCCCATTCGGATGCCATAAAACTTTTATTGCCTGCTTTTTGGGGCGCCGCTTTAGTCGGCCTAGCAGCCCATCAATTATTAAGCCTCGTAAAATTATGACTCCTTCTCCCTCTCTCTCTCTCTTTCGGCGTCTGCGGCGACTGTTTAATTAAATTTGTGCAAAAAACTCGCCAAGCGATTCTAAGCGTGTTCATTAACAATGCATTGGCAGCATTAAAACCAGAGAGAGAGAGAGACGGAGAGAGCGTAAAGTACTCAAAGGACTCGACATAGAACACAGAGGACACTTCGCTGCCCATCCAATTGCCTGATGGCCCTTAAATGCAGTCACGCGCTCCTCTTCCACAGATCTTCCCACTTTCCTGCTTGTTTTATTATTATTTTATTTTATTTCAGTTTTCATTAAATTCGCTTTTTTCTTCTTTTTTTTTGGCAAGAAGTTTTTATAGCCAAATTCCTTGGGCTTTTTATTTCTATTTCTAAAACAACGTTTAATTGTTGCAGCTTTCTCGTTACACAACGAGAAAAAGTATAATCTGAAAATCGCATGGAAATTGTTTAATTTCAGAATATTTTGAAGAGTTGTAATAAATAATTAGTCAAAATATAAAATTAAAATACGCTTTTATTTGTTGCTGTCTTTGTGCACGATATCTTAAAAAATTATATTTAAAAACGTAACTAAATAATAATAAATTATGATTATGATACAAAATATAAATATACATAAATCATAATTGCTAGAAAGTATAATATTAAATTTATTTTTTGTTTATTTTTTAATATTCTAAATTTCAGAACTCTTAAAGCAAAAAAATGTATTGAAGCTATTTTAATTTCATTAAAATTTATTTTAAATAGTAAAACTTATTTTTTATTTCAATAATAGTTAATTCGAATGTTAAATAAAAATATGCAAATTATTTGATGTCGGTTTTTTTTTAAGCAACCCAAATTTAAGATTTTGCATCTTGATTCGCGAATTTTTCTTCTGGCTTTAATTTTGCCATTCTATATAATAGAATGCGTAAAGCCAAAGTTATTCTGGAATTTGGATCTGGAACCGCTTGTTTTTCTCTGTGTACACGCATACACATAAAATATATCTGTGTACTTAATCTAGCCACGCAGTTTTCATTTCGAATCCTCTTCCTGTTGCATATATTTTAATTTCCTCATCAACATTCGAAGGTTTCCAACTCCATTTACGACCCACACACAAATTGGAGCGACAGAAAGAAATTCAATTCCATCGATGGCAGTGATTTAATATTTCTGAGATACACAACAATTTACAATCAATTAAAGTAAACTAACATAACTTGAGGAATGCAATGCAGAATTGCAATCAACTTTTCATTGCAAACGCTTTCATTCAATTAACACTCGATTCTTCAACTATTTTACGAGTTTAACTCAAGTTACAAAAAATGATTTCTCTATTGCTTTTCGCCCAAGTAAATTGTATTCTCAATTATTTGAGCAAGTTTTAATGAAGCCCAAGTTCGTGAGTTGTCCATAAAATACATATATATATATATATATATATATTCGGACGGGCTGAATTCTAGCTGAAATTGGATTGCGAAGGCGAAATAAAATAAAAATTACTGCGCACACACACTCAGTTAAGGACACTGCAAATGTAACGCCATTTATAATCGAAATCTTTCATTAAATTAAGAACATTGTTTGTGGCCGCGAGCCGCTGCCGTCGACATGGCTCACACACACACACACACACGCACACGCACACGCACACATTAACATACATAATTACAATTTAATTAGCGGACATGAATTGCAACGTCGCAGCCTCCAAACTGACCAAGTGACCAACTGACCGACCGCATTGAAGCTGCTTCTCTTTCTCTTTCTCTCCTCTCTCGCTCGCTCTTAGCGACAGTGTTGCCAGATTAGCGCATTTCTGGCTAGATCTAGCCTTATTCTGAATTCACAGATAAAAATGAATTTGATGTTTCAAATGTTTCACAGCAAACAAAAAATATCTGAGCTGTTTTTTTTTTTAAATTCAAATCCAAATTCACTTTTTGCTACAATAATATATAAATAAACGATAGCGATAATGTGGTGAAATCGATGTTATCTATATTGATCTATATCACCATATTGGCAAATTACTCAACACCTCATGTAGCCTTCATAAACATAAATTTAAATAAATGTAAATTATTAGTCACAAACTAAACACAACCATACGCTGCCACAACATAAATTAAACTAGCTTATCATTTTATTATAATTGAGTTAGCTACATAAATAAATATTTAATTTTGTTTTAGAAAGCTTTAATACGCTAGAAGTTAATTAAGAAGAACACTTATTTATGAACTAATTTAATACAAATAATTATATTTAACTGTCTAATTACAATAAGTACATTTTATGAAAAATACTTAAGCAAAATAACATAAATAGGAGTTTTACAAAACATATGTGCTATTAGCTATCTATCGGGGAGATCGAGAATATGTTATCTATTCAGTCTTTTTATTGTTTAATATACTTGAATTATTGTCGTAATCCTTAGTAATTTTGCTTATTTCTATTTTTATGTATGTACTCGTATGTACTATATAAATATTTACTGCAGAAACCAACTGAGTTTAGCTTATTTTAGCTGCTTTTTGTTGTTGCGAAGCTGGCTGGCAACACTGGCGGAACTATTCCATTGTCCAGCCGCCTCTTCCACTCTTCCCCTCTTCCCCTTCTTCACTTCACCACTTTCTCTCTCTCTCTCTGTCTCTGCCTCTGCCTCTGCTTGCGAGTGTCGGCGCGGCTGTCGCTTCCTGCCGCCCATAAACTTTTTGCTCATCCGCTCATTACATTCACATACACTCGCATTCACATTCGCATTCGCATTCGCATTCGCTTTCCACAGCTGCTGCTGCTGCTGCTGAACATGCGAAGCAGATAATGTAAAGCAGCAACAGCAGCAGCAACTATATAAAAAAATATATTCACATTATGAGCGCAAAAGGAAAAAACAGAAAGAGAACAAAAATAATGTTGTTCAAGTGAAATATGACACTCTCATATATTCGCAATTATTTGCGCTATTCATTCGAGGGCAGCATTCAGTCAGCACGAAACTTCAGAGCTCTGCGAATTTCCCAAGAACTTTTCGAGCCTCGCAACACAAATTTCAACACCAACAACAACACGAAAACCCTGAAATGAAATTGAAGAAATATGCAAAAATAATCAGAGAAGGAAGATAAACACACAGAGGCAGACACAAGTTAAATAAAATGTGAAGCAAACAGGAAATTGCAAGAAATTTTCTTGCATACAACTAAATGACAGATCGAAAATAATATAGTATATATAATATAAATATATTTATATGGCCTGGATCTGTCGTAAGCCAACAATGACAACGAGCGCAGCAATATTAATAGCATTTTTCCGAAATCAAACAAAAACATGCACATTTTGTGGCGGATAAAAATTGATTCCATTTATTTACTTTGTTAATTGTCAAACGTTATTTTTTGCTGCCAGCAAAATAATACTGTATGGCAGAAAATATACAATTGCTGTTTGTTCATCGATTAACAGTTAATTTTCAATTTGATTTGCCGTCGCAAATCGATTGTCAATTGTTTTATGTAAATTGCTGAGCAAATATTAACTTAATTCGAGTGTAAACAGCACTTTAAAATTTAAGTATGCAGGCAACACTTCACTTCACAGATTGATTACGTCAATGGTCAATTGTAATGCCAATGATAATGCCAATAATAAGTTTTCCAGTAATGCTAATGCTAATAGTAATACTTATGATAATGAAAATACTAATACTAGAACTATTGATAATACTAATGCCAAAGCGAATGCCAATGCTGATACTAATGCTTATACTAATGCAAATGTTCAAATTTATAAAAATAGTTAATTATAAATTCAAAATTAATACGAATAATACAAATGTCAATATTTAAAATAATGTCAATTCTGATGTGAATGCCAATGTTAATGCTAATGATAATGCTATTGCAAATGCTATTACTAGACGACTAACAATATGAATAAATTATGAAATATCAATTAAATATGCAAAATTAATAGGAATGCTAATTACATCGCTAATGCTAATGGTAATGCTAATGCTAATGCTATTATTAAGGCTAGTGCTAATAACCATCCTAATACTAATACTGTTGGTAATGCTATAAATATACATATATAAATACATAAATAGACTGTCAATATAATTAAATAATAAATTTTAAATTAAAAATGCTAACGAATACTAATTCTATTGCTAATGCTAAAGCCAATACTTATGATTATACTAATAATAATGAAAGTGCTAATTTTAATTGATTTAATTTTTAAGTTGATTGAGATGAATCAGCATCGATAAAATTGCTGTTGTTAAATTAAAATTAGAAAATAAAATCGTTCAATAATAAATTGTAAATTGAATTTCAAAATGCTAATGTTAAATATATCGTTGATGTAGTGTTAATTACTGCTAAACAAGAAATGCAACAACAATTTGCATCAGCAATGCAAAACACAAAGTAATACCGCAATAATGCTAATGCTAATGCTAATGCTAATGACTTATGACCAAGCAGACATGTGTGTTTTCGAAATGAATGCAAATAGAACAACGAAAGCGACGCAAATGCGAGTCTTTAAGGCAACAAAAAGAAAAAAGCAAAAGTCAAACAAGAGCAGCAGCAAAAAAGAAGAAGAAGAAAGAGTTTTGCTCGTAAATTGTGCAAGAAGCAGAATTCGAGTCGTGATCTATGTGTCGCAATATTTTCGTTGTCGTTGTTGTTGTTGAATTTATGCACACAGACACACACACACATTCAGCCTTAAGAGCACATGAATAATTGAAGAGAAAAGAATTCCGCATGCACAATGCTTATGATTTAGTCAATTGAATTTTACATGTTGCGTAATTAATTTTTGAATCGATTCGATTTGAATTGAATTTGAATTTGCATTTGCATTTGCATACCAATTGTCATCTTAAATTTAATGAGGCGATTTTGGGGAAGCGTAAAAATATTAATTTTCGCATTTTCCCGGCCGTTATTCTGGCTGCGTTCAATTGCGTTTCAGTTCAATTCAATTCAGTCGAGTTCAGTTGAGTTCAGTTGAGTTCAGTTGCTTTTTTGAGCTTTGCGTTGCTGCCATTTCGTGAGCAAGAAGGAGACGAAGAGTGTGTTTAAAGGGCTGCTGCGGACAGATCAAGTGAGCGAGAGCGAGACAGCCAGACAAAAAGGTTGGGCGACGTCGCAAAATACGCTTCAGCAGCACATTTTTGTGTCTGCGTGTGTGTGTGTGTGTGTGTGTGTGTGTGCGTTTGACACACTGTCAAAAAAGTGCGGTAATATTTGTCATAAAAGTTTATGATGCACAAAATTAGTTTTACAGCAGTGAAAAACCCTTGTGTCAGAAGCCGGGTCGAGTTGCGACTTCGCATCATCGTCATCGAATGGGCGCCAATCGATTTGGCAGCCAAAGCGCTTCGCTCTGCTTCTTCTTCCACTTACATACATACATATATTTCTCCATATCCATTTTTTTCTTCTTTTTACTTCTTCATGCCAATGCCAGTAATTTATTTATTTAGAAATTTTCTGCCATTTGAGCGCGTAATTGTTTCAGCATCGCCTGCCAATTGAGAATTTTCATTTGCATTTAACACAACGAGCAACGTGCAACGTGCAACATGCAACAAGCGACGTGCAACGTGCAGCGTGCCGCATAAATTATGAAAAATAAACACAGCTATGCGAGCATATAAATTGTTGTTATTGACATACACATATTATTTTTTCGTATTATTTAATATTATTTTATACCTCGCGAGCGTTTTTGCTTCGCGGGTTTTCATCGCTACAATTTACAATAGATACATAACTGTTGATTTGGTTAACAATAGCAGCAAATTAATTACCAATAAAAACTAAATGAATTCCCAAAGTGTTTAAATGAATACACTTTGTATGCGGCGCACAATTAAAGTTTTAATTAATAGCAACTGAGCGAAAAAATGAATTCATGATTAAATATGAAACAAATGCGTGGACAAATTACAAAATAAATTGATTAATTATAGAAGATTGATTAACTTTGAAATGTGTTTGTTTTAATAGCAAACAATCCTATTGGTTAATTAAAAGAAATCTAAAAAACGAAGCAATACAAATTTGTTGGAATTTTCTAATAAGAAACTGTTAGGAAAATAAATTGATGTGGAAGATTTATTTAATAATATCTAATAATAATGAATAAAAAATAGTTGGAATTGTTGTACAAAAATAGATTAAATGTTAAGCAGATTGTTTTAAAAAGTTATAGTTTAATAAGCCAAAATAAAATAAAAGTAAATTAACTATATCTAGTGATTTAATATAAAAACAGTTGGAATTATTTTAAAAAGTAATAATTTAATAGGTAATAAATCAATATTAAATACTTTAATAAGTGATAAGAAATAAATTATATATAATAAATTAAATTCGATGATTTAAAAAGTGTTATGCAGAATGTTTAAATGAGTAATAATTCCCTTGGAAAATTAAAAATCAAATGAGTACAATAATAATTTGTATAAATTGTATTAATTTGTGAATATAATTTACATTTTACTGGATGACTGCTGGTCGAGCAATCCAAACTGCGAAATTCGCAGTGTTTAAATGTTGTTTTTTCTTCGGTTTCTTGTTTTTTGTGTGCTGGATTTTATGATTTGTGTGTTGCTGGCGCTGCTGTTGAAGGCTGCGTTTTGTTTGGATTTCATGGCCTGCACAACTATTGAGAACGATTTCAATGCATTCGGTTGGCTATCGATTTAATTTCGCTTATTTCGCTTTGTGTGTGTACTTAAGCATATTAAGCGAATGGAAAAACAAACTCGCCCCGCAGAATTATTGCGCTTTGCTTAATTGTTCCGTTTTCTTTTTCATGTTGCGCCCTCTCAAAAAAATAACTATGTGCAATTGGATGTGGGCCCCTAAATGAAATCACAATATTTGCCGAGCATCTTGCCACTTGTCTTACGGTTGGATTGCGGCAACAACGATTGCCTGATGTCAGCGCTGTCGTATGCGTAATATGCGTGCTCCACACACACACACACAAAACAAGTATACGACTATTTGCCCAGCAGCAGCAGCAGCAGCTCTGAGGACGCTCAACAGTTTTTTTCTCGGTTCTTTCTTTTGTTTTGTACTCGTAGATATTCCCAAGCTGAGCAAATAGTAAGTAGCTGACAAGCTCTGGGGAGATTTAAACGACAATAGAGTGAGCTCTCAGATTTTACAGATGCGATAGTTAAACTTAATATCATACTTTTGCTGCATAGAAGGCGAATAAAAGCAAACTGGAGGGACAAGTTGCGATGGCTTCCAATGGCAAATCAATAGGTTGACTTCTCTTTTATTTGCAGCCATTGACAGCAAATTCGAAAGACGTTCGTAGGTTTATTAAAATAAATGTACCAATTAATGTCATGAAGTGAGCATTTTCGCATTTCAATTATTGATCAATTGAGTGAAGCTTCAAAAAAGTATTCTTTTATATGGGAAATATTCTTAATAACAATAATATTTATGGCAAGTAATAATCAGAAAAATTAAAGCAAACTGAATGTACAGAATTATTTATAATAATAAAAACTACATATAAATCATTATTTATTCAAAAAAAATAATATATAAAAATAATCAAATTAAAATACTTAAATACTTATTTTTTAACACAATTATAAAATAAAGAAAAATAATTTGTTGGTTGGTTTTTTTGTTTATAAGCAATCGAATGTAAGATTTTATGCTTCCTTAAATTGATGCTGTTTATTAAACACTGATATTTCGAGAAGTGTTATTTATAGAATTTTATTCTAGATTTATGAGTTTGCTCTTGGTATGGTTTGATTTTGACGTCATAAAATAGTGTTTTAATAGTGTTTATTGATTTTAGCATGATTTATTTAATAATTTATGAATAATTTAATTTATGCTGAATAACTTAAAATAAAACGCTAATAACTAATATTAAAAAATAACAAAAATTCATAGATGTATTTAAGTCTTTCCAAATCGTTGTCAATAGTCAACTAAAGCAGTCTGGCAATTGTTGTTGCAAAGAAAATAGAATCGAGGAGCAGAGCAGCTGAAGAAAAGAGCGAATCATTGAAGTGCCGCAAATTGTTGGCAATTTGGCTTTGGCTTTGGCTGTGTCAATTTGGCCAACTTATCAGCGATGCGATGTTGTGTTGGACAAATGGCAAAGTTGGCAAAGTAGATGCATCAACACCTTGTCAGGCAGACAGACAAATAGACGGAGAGACAGAGAGACAGCTACTTATGAGTTCACGGATGTGGCAAGCAGAGGCGACGCGTCTTTAAGTGGCAAGCAGCGAGCCCTTTTTACGCACATTTCACATGCCACACGATGACAAATCATTGTCGCAAAAAAACACATTGAGACGGCGACGGAGACTGAGACTAAGACTGAGTTTTTGGCTGATGTGACTGAAGGCCCATTGAGATTGAATGACGAATGCGAATGTGAATGTGAATGTGAATGCGAATGTGAATGTGAATGGAAGCCAGCAGTTATTTCATTCCATAGTCTGTCAATACTCAAATTTATGCAAGCTGTTGTCGCTGCGAGTTCCCAACGGGCTCAGCCTCTGCCTCTGCCTCAGTCGCTGCCTCAGTCGCAGTCGCAGTCGAAACGAACTCCAGCTGGGCTGCGTTGCTCAAACATATGCGGGTTTCACAGCGCTCTCAGTTGGATACGTTTTTCTTTTAGGTTTTCCTTTGCTGATTTTTCGCCATTTTTCTCGCATTGTTTTCGCTCGCCCACACGTGTGTGTTTGTGGGACAAAGGCGCGTATAAGCAATATAATGTGCATGCATTACGTATACGCCGTGTCATCCATTCGCATACAATACTTATGGCCATCGCTCCGGGCATTGTGCCGAACTGTAGTTACATAATTTGCAGCTCGGCTGCTCAATTCTCGGCACAAATTAGAGCCAGAGCCTGGGCGCCATAACATTCATGTGCCTACCAGAAATATGCAATAAAAATGCGAATGAAAACGACAACGAAACTAAACCCAACGGCAACGGCAACGGCAACGGCAGCTGCCCCAAACGATGCCGAGTGTCATTGAAAATTGCGAGTATGTGATTTGTTGAAACATGAATAATCAGGACATGCTATGGATATTGTATAAAAAAGAGCGAGCGAGCGAGTGGAAGAAGAAGAAGAAAAAAAACCAAAGCAAGCAAACCAATCAACAAGCAAATCCAATACAACCCAAGGGAGCGAGCGAGCGTCAGCTAACTAACAGCAGCGCAGCCAGCGATGCCACCCCACATAAAGAATTCAAATCGTATTGCCACTTAAACTCAAAACGGCTCGCTACACATGTGTGTGTGTGTGTGTGTGTGTGTGTGTGTGTGCGATTCCCGGTCCTGCTGAGCGCGTTTTGCTTTCAATTATGGGCACCCAAAACTGAAATGTTTGAATACATTGCCATTTAGCAGACGACAGAGGGCAGCAGCAGCAGCAGCAGCAGCGGACGACAGAGGGCGACACTGTGCTGTCTACTGTGCTCTCCTCTGATGTGCTGTGCTGTTCCGTTGTGGGTGGGAGGGAGATGGCGCGTGCATACATATATCACAAGTGCGACACAATGCGTAAATCAAATGATATGCGTTTGCAAGTATGACAAGTATGTATTATGTTAGTAACTACGAGTATGTATTATCAGCATTGCCATATTGTGGAGTTCGCCTCTCGCTCTCGCTCTCTGTCTCTCTGTCTCTCTGTCACACTCACACACACACACACATGCGTGACATGTTTATCGCCATATTTTGCGAGCCATGACTAAAGAGGCAAAAGGCATAAATACAAGAGTACTCTGCAAAACGCAGGCGACAAAACATCCAAAGACCAACTGACAGACAGACAGAGAAGGAGAGAGAGAGAGAGAAAGTGGAAGTGGATGTGGATGTGGAAGTGGAAGAAGCGAAGCCAAGTCGAGTGTCGAGCGTCGAGTGTCTGCCTGGCTGGGCAGCAGATAAACACGACTTAACTGAATTTTAATGCCTTCTCATAATGGGCTCGTCAGCAACTAATAAATAACTATTAAATTTCCACACTGAGCTCATTAAATCAGCAATTAATCGCAGCCGACTATAAATCTCAACAGCCAAAAATACTTTCAAGTTTCTTTGAACTCGTCTTGCTCTTAATTAGTGAGCAAGTTCTAATTGGTATCGATATCGATAACGATTATTTCCGAATTTCACACCATTAGTGAAATACGATAATTAACAAAAACTCCACTTCGATTATAACCAAAATAAAGAAAATTTTTTTTATTTACATCTATAGTAATAAAAACAATAATCAAATAAATTACATCTATAGTAATAAAAACAATAATCATGATTTTATATGTGAACGCAATTGAGTTATTTTTAATATGACACTTTATTTATGCTGAATATCGAAAATATATTAATATCGAAATATTTGCATTTGCAAAACAGAACTTTAATTGTCAGCCAGATCATGCTTAGCTTTAACTATCGCTAATTGAATCTAATTCAAATGTAGAAAATAAAATTGTCGTATTGGATTTTACACATCAATTTAGAGGCAAATTTATACACCAATTAAACATGATATTTGCTTGCTATATTGCTTAAATTTAGCTAGATAATGTAAATTAAATTATAAATCAATTTAGAGACATATCTATTCATGAATTGTACAAAATATTTCGCACGCATTTCAAGCTCAACAAATTCAAATTCGCTGCGACAAAAGCGAAACAAAACAATGGAGGAAGCCATTTAATGCGTAATAGGCGAAATAATTGAATTGATGCCGGCGCATTTATCGATAACGTGATTTGTGTGATAATTACTTGACTTATCGATCGAGTGGCCAGATTCGGAAGCCAGAGCGGCATTTGGGCGTAATGAGATTGGAATTTCACATCACACAAGTTTTTAAATAATTATGAATTTGATTTATTATAAATTAAATATTTATTTTATACAATTTGTAGTTATGTTCTCATATTTAAATACAAAATTAAACTTAGTCAGAAATAATAGCTACTTTTAATGGACATAAAAAACATATATCTCCTGCTTTGTTTTATAATTGATTTGCCATATAATTTTTATTTTTATTTTGAGCATTTTCAAATAAGAGGTATTTTTTTAGCCCTTGCAAATTCAAATCTAGTAATTATTTGAAACATTTTAATGAACTTAAATAATATGCTTTATTTTAACAATACAAATTTCGTATTATAAAATTTATTTGGCATTCTATTTTTTTCACAGATAAAAGATTAAATTTAATATGTATAATTATTGCAGTGCCTGGTTGTAATTGAATTGATATCAATAATATTAACAGCTTTTATTTCGAATTGAAAAAACTTTTAATAAGAATGATATAATTATTTCACTATTTTTCAAAATCACTGAAATTATTATAATTATAAAAATGTATAAACGTGGCAGTTTTAATTTCACTGTATTAAATGTGAGAAATTCGAAATGTTCAGTTGTTGAAAAATGTACTATACAAATTATTAAAATTGCAGTAAAATTGTTTGCAAATTTACAGTATTTACAGAATAATTCATTATTTTTAAAATTCACAATTTTCCCATTTAGTAACAATTTGAAGTTGTTTATGAATTTCAAATAGAAATGAAGATCGTAATTGAATTGATTTCATCTTTGTGCGCACATTTATCGATAACTTGATTTGGACTGATTACAGCTTGTCGATTGCGGAGTGACAAAGTGCATTACGCGCTGTGACAGCTGCCGCTTGAACCCCCCTGTAACCCTCGATATGGGTGGAACACGAACATATATAGTGTGTGTGTGGAGAGGTGTGTTGTTTGCTGGCTATCCATCTGCTGGCGGGCAGGCGGAGCATCCATCATTCGCAAAACGGAGTCAGATACAAATATGGCGACACAGAAACCATTTGCAAATATGTACAGCACACACACACACACACCCACACACACATGCATAGAGGATATATGCGACAAAATCGGTGGCTTTTGTCAATTGGCATTCCCAAGTTGAGCGTTGCACACGAAGGGGGGCGAAGGGGAGGCGAAGGGGGCGAAGCTTGTTGCCTGCAACGCTGATGTCATGCGTAAAAAAAGCGAAGCGTCATTGAGATGTCAACTGTGAAAAGTGTGACCGGTTTGCAGTCCCTATCTGCCTGCCTGCCTGTCCGTCCGTCCGTCCGTCCGTCTGTCTGTCCGTCCGCCCGTCCGTCTGTCCGTCCGTCCGTGTGGTGAGCCAATAAATATCGTGTTTAAGCCAACACCCAAACAAAGTGAAGCGAAAATAACACAGAGACAGCGACAGCGACAGTGACAGAGACTGTGCTGGGGCCAATCAGTTGGGCCGTGAGGGAGGGCAGTGTGACCAGAGGGGCGTGCAGAGTGTGTGTGCGTGTTTGTGTGTGGCCATTGTGCCCTGGCAACATGGCAAGCACAGTGCGAAGGCGTCGGAGCATAAACAGTTTTTGACATTGTCAGGCCCAAGACACATGCTAATGCCAGGCCAACAGCTTCTCCCTCTCGCTCTCGCACTCCCTCTCTGTCACACACACGCTGGCTGTCCAGCCAGCCATAAACGTTATCTGCTCATTGCGACAAATGCATGAATAGTTGCGTCTCCTGCTCCCCTTTGTGCTCTGCCCAATGTGGCAGACACTCTTCCATACCCTGTAAGTGCCCATCAGCGGGTCCTTTGTCGCCCCCTCTCCTTTTGACCCTCATAACTTGCCGATAAGCATCGCTTAGCAGCCCAGTCAATAAACGATACAACATCGCCACATCTCGGCTCAGCTCTGCAGCATTGCCAACAAATTGGACACAAGTTTTCGTTGCTTTTCTCTAGATTCTAGAATTCAAACAAAAATCTGTAAGTTTGAAAGAATTTGTTCTTTAATTTATTTAATTATTTTAATATGATTTTTATCACTTTAAACTCTTAATATACTAATTGCAAATGATATATTTAATTTCTTTACATTTCTTTAGGTTCTAGTATTAAACGCAAGTCTGTTAATTAGAAAGAATTTGTTTTTTAATTTATTTAAAGATATTACAGTGACGTTGTTCTTCAGTTCAATACCGTTCATATACTTTTGTACAGCTGTCTTTATTTTATTTACTTGTTTACTAGTGTGCTTTATCTACATAAAATTTAAATTTAATATATATTATTATATTAATCAATTGATATATTCTGTGGTATATTTATTAAGTCATCAATTTTATTTTGGAAATCAAATTTACGATTATTTAAAATGTAGTCAAGTTTGTGTGGAAATAATTTGTGACTTTTTATTTTTACTCTTTGTTTAAACTGATTGAATTTCTATTGTAAAAGTCAATTTGTGCAAATTTTTCCAACTTCATTATTGACATGTGAGGTAAACATTTAAAAATTAAATTCTAGATTTCTAATAAGTCATCAATTGCAAATGTTTGCACTTCTCATATTGATGTGTTACAAATAGTTTACGTTTTCTAAAATTAAATAAAATTAAATATTTCGAATTAGTTGTCAATGGCTGTTTTAGTTTTTCTATAATGCTTATTATTCTAGTAGATGGAGTGAAAGCGCGAGAGTTTGCAGCGAGTGGGCAGGGCCGAGTGCTCGAGTGGGCAGGGCGCCGCGACAGTGTTGCGAAGCGTTGCAGGGTATCTGGCGTAAACGTTTTGTGCATTTAAGTTAAACAAATGTTTGCCACATGTGGCACGAACGGCACGGCGCAAAAAGAGATGCAACTCCAACACGTACGATCGGACAATCGGAGAATCGGAAAGCGAGCGGGGTACTCAATATACCGCATATAAATGCCGGAATATATGGCATATACACAGATATAGTAAATGCTCTCTGTCGTTTTTATAGCCTGCTCGGGCTTCGCACGTTTGTGGCTGGGCCTTTTTTCAGTTTATGGAGTCCACTCGCAGTGGCAGGGGCAGCAAACGTGACGTGAAAGCAACGCACCCGCTGGCTGCGTGTAGTGGCCATTTGAGAGCAGAGCTGTGAACCGATTTGTCATTATTATTGAGGAGACACACGGCCGTAAAAGCCACAAAAGAAAATGCGGCACACGCCTCGCTGACGGGGCACAAAAGTCGCTGCGAAACGAAACGAATCGAAACGTTTACAAACCTTGCTTGGCTAATACCGACAAAAAATATGCACATGCCCGCATGCATTATGTATGTGGCAGATGCCACATGCCACATGCCACATGCCGCATGCCACACGCATGAATATGTAGAGAATGCGTTGCCAACTCGTTGAGTTGTCGTCTCAAATCTGCAGTTGTTGTGCCAGCGACAAGTCATCAATTGCACAACACACAACAAGCAACATGCAACATGCAGCTCGTTATGCATGCCACATGGCCACAGGGCTGGGTCAGGGATGATTTGTGTGGCTGCAACTGAACAGCGGCTAAGCTGAAGCTTGCTACAGTTTGACAGCCACTGGGCATCAGCTTAATTAGTTGTAAGCGGATTTGTATTCAATTTCGACCAGTTTCATAACATCAACATCGCCATCGCCATCGCGTTGGCAGCCCATAAATTATGTTGCCACAATTAACGTGCCACGCTCCCCCAACCACTTCGCCTCTGTGGCGCGTGCCGCAAAAAAAAACGAAGCCAACTTCCAGCTGGCAACTACCGACTACCGACTACTGATACGGATATGAGGGCGCAAAACAGCCGTTCGCCACATCAAATTTACACCTAACAAACTTCATAACAAAGTCATAAAAGCCTTCAAAGCAGCCTGCTTCTTCTGCCCCCCTCTTCATCGGTTGGCAGGCCATAAAAATGTACATAAGCCTGCGCAGGCAGCGGTCGAAAAACCGGAAAAGGGGCGTGAAATGAGTAAAGCCAGTGAGCAGTGAGCAGCTATAGAAAAAGAGGACAAGGGAGACGGCACAACAGAGCACAACTGGCAGAAGGTAGAAGGAGAAGCAGCGGCACACTGAGAGAAATTAGGGTGCTAAAGAAAAATTCTAGAACAGCTGTCTTCAGCACTCGCATCTACAAACATGAGAAACACTCTCGAGAAACATCAAAATTGAAATAAAAAACAAGTCGCTTCATTATTCTCAATTTACAAATTTATTTAACATTTTCAATATATCACTTTTTGTATTATTACTTATCCGAATCGAGTAGAGTTCAACATTTTGATATTTTGGATATGGAAAATTGATTATTTTAATTTTTTTTTAAAGACTATTAGTAGAAGAAGATGACCACATCTGCTTATTTATTTGAAGAAGAATAAGTTATAAATGGAATGGTTTAATTTTAGCATTTATCGATTTTAAATAATTCTTAAAACAAGTTTTTGAGCACAAGACAAAATTTGTTAAATCAAAATCTTGTTTTTGTTATATGGCATTGAGAACATTAAGATAATATGTGCATTTCTTGAATGCCTCATAACGAAAAGAAGTGTATTAATGTGTAATATATTTACTTTAATAATAATATAAAATAAAAATTCAAGACTTGTTTAGTTGCCCTCGTTTTTCTCGCTGTGCAGCTGCGAGAAGCAGCAGCAAATGGAAAAGGCAACTCGGGCAGGCAGCAGCTCTTTAAACAAGTGTGTCCTGGCCGTGTCCTGGCCATGTCCTGGCCATGTCCTATCCCATCCTGTCTGGCTGCTGCTGTCCTGAACACTCCTGTTCTATCTTTCGCCATCCTGTGGCTGTCCGTACATAAAGCATATATATGTATATATAGTATGGGAACGAGTCTCTGAACATCCGGCGATTGCTCACTCGCTGTGAGTTCGCTGGGCCCAAATATGCATATGAATATAAAACTATTCGGACATTTTGAGGCAGAGGCCAAAAACTTTTGCACACATGACTTTGGCAGACATGAGCTGAGAATGAAACCGAAACCGAACCCGAGACTGAGACTCTTTAGGCAGATCCAGGTCCTGGTCCAGGTCATATGCCAAGGGCAGACAGATAGTTTAAGCCGAATGTGTGTGTGTGTGTGGAGTGTGTGTTTTTGGGTTTCTGGTTTCTGGTTTCGGGTTTCGGGTTCACGTGTCACCGAGCCTGTAATGTATTCTAATTGAATGTTGAACTTGACCAGCAAGCGGAACCATATGCAATTGCTGCCAAGGCAAACATAAACACTCCACATGCCACACTTGGGGGCAACTTCGGCCGAATGCTCAAAAACTATTTTACTGCAGTTCAGAGTTTACACAGTTCACAGTTCACAGTTCACAGTACTTATTTTTTATTTAAATTTCTCGGTGTTTTTCTTGTTCTCTTGTTTTGCTGGCCGAGTGGCCCTTCAGGGTGCTTGACTGCCATGAAGACATCCTCGACATCCCAAGCACTCTACTCAAAGATTATTGTTCAACTTTAGTGCTTATTACGGGATTGTAATGGAATTGTTGCCGCAATTAAAACTCGACTCTGTTGATAATTACATGAATCGAGTTCGTTTTGGCCATTCCAAGTTCTTTGCCTATTCCATCAATGAGTTCGGCCATCAGCTTTACAAATATATTCAATTCATTTAATAGCGCAAACTTTTGCCAGATCGCATTTCAGTTTTACTGCTCAGAAGACACATAAAAATGGATTTATTGATTGATTCCAAATAGAGTTAAACACGAATTCTATTGCAAAACTTTTCAGTTTCAAATATTAATTGCGAAATCGAAGTGGTGACCTCAAAATAAAATTCATACATAAATATTTGAGTTGTATTTGGAAATAATAATAATGTTTTAAAAACTTGGCATTGCAATGTCAATAAAAATAATTGTATAACTATCACGTTTATATGTTGAATTTTTTGTTATCTTTAAATGGAGTCGAGTATAAAAAGCGATTATGAATTTTATTGCAAAACTTTTGATTATCTTGCAAAAGTATTTAATGCGAAATTGAAGTGAGGATTTTACAATAAAATGTAGATATTATGCGATATTAATCAATGCCAACTTTGGCACTTGACAATATTCCAGAACTGTTTAGATGTTATTTAAATTGAAATTTCGGAACAAATAAAAATTAAACAAATTGTGAAATTACCAATTTTACTTTTTGTGTTTTTTTAAACGAACTTGAATTATATGTTTTCTGATATATTTTAAAACTAATTTCAAACTTACAAATTTTGTGAATATTTAAAATATTTAGTGCAAATAAAAATATTTAATTTTATCAAATAATAAAAGCGCTTATAAATTTATTTAAGACTTGGCTGTATTTAGAGTTCAAACAAATTACGATTTTTAACAATTACTTATTTTATTTGTCGAAGAAAGCGAACTCTAATTATTTTTTCTTATTTATTTTTAAATTTATTACAAACTTAGTTAGTTTTGAAAATATTTATCGCATTTAATATTATTGGTATACGAACATAAATATTTTATTTTGCCTTAAGTAGTATGTTATTAAAGTAAACTTGTTCATTAATAAAACTATTTAAACTTGGCTACATTTGGAGCAATCTTTGAACAAATTGAACTTGAAAGAATCGTGAAATTGCCAATTTGATTTGTTGGAATCGTGGTTTTTTCAGCATTTCATCGTTTTGTGCTCTCCCCGGGCCATAAAAACTGCAGTTGAGTGTGCAAACAAATGTTTTGTCGCATAAGTCGTCTCGCTTTGTGACATATATTCAGCATGGGGAGGGGACAGGGGATGAAAGGGGAGGAAACGGGGCTGTTGTAATTAAAGCAAATACAGAAATTCGCAGTGCGAAGCACAAATGGTTAAACAGAGCTGCGCAGACGGGTCGGGGAGTCGGTAATGTTATTAAAAAGCCCCTTCGCTCACAGTTGTTGGCCAGGCCAACGCTTCACCTGTTGGCCGGGCCAACAGGAAGGCTGACGGTTCTGTGTGCATTGATTGCATTGTGCAATGCACGCAACATTTTTGGATGGATACGAGAATATATATCAATACACAGTCGGGCAGAGAGAGAGAGAGAGAGAGACGGAGAGATCGGAAAAACAATTTGGGAAAAATGCCACCGTACGAAATGCAATTTCCATAACAAATCAAATATTTTATTGCTTTAGCCAAATGGCTAAAAAGCAAAGAGCAGACGCAGAAAGCAAAAGGCAGCTTCGAAATTTCAATTTTAAAGCATGCAAACAAAACGTTTCCGCATTGAAATGTTGAATGTCAATAGCGAGGCACACGCCACCATGCCACCGTGCCACATCTCCTTCGCATGCCACATGGCAGCACATCACAGTGGCATGAATGCATGAATAACCAAATCCCAGCATTTTCACATCACGATTTAAGATTCTAAAACGGACAATATGTTGAATCATTTAAATTTTTATTGAAATCAATTGCAAATATTGTAGCGATCCACACGACAATCACAATCACAATCCATCCGCAAGCCGGGGGAATTCTGGGAATAAAATCAGCACAGCACACGAAACAATAACAAGAACAATCGAGTCGCTGATTGTGTAAACATTGGAATAGTAATCACCACGAATCATCATATGAATATGCCGTGCACTCCTGAACCCAAAATCCTGTCACGCATTCCCCGAAACAACAAAAGGCGAGCAGCGATTTTTGGCAGAGCATTCCCAAATTACGTATACGTAATGGTTAAATTGTTGACGCGAATTGAATAGATAATTATTATACTTGGTTATTCACTAAGTGAATAATTCCAAGTAATAATAATCCAATTTGGTTTTCAATCACTTGTTATTAATATTTTATTAAAATAACATAATAAATAATCATTATACTTTGTTATTTACTAAGTGAATAAATCGATTTAATAATGTTGACTGAATTGCTTTTCGTACACTTATGTTTATAAAATAACGTATACGTAATGTCGAAGAATTTGCTGCTTTAAAATATTGCTATTTTAAAACAAATAAATTATTCACGTACTAAGTAATTAAAGACCATTTTGGTTTAGTTGACTGAAGTGCATTGCGTATACTTAATTTTGGTTATTTATTAAATTACGTATACGTCAAGTACATCGACTACTGTAAAATATTGATTTGCATTAAATAATAATCTTAAAATTGTTGTATATTGCCATTTTGTTTATTCATGCGTATACTTGTTTTTATTTTTTACATTATATATTACGTATACGTAGTGCATAAATTGTTGCTTCACAAAAATATTGTTTTAAGCTGCGATTAAATTAGTTTTCTATTCTTGACGAATTTTTAATTTTATACATATTTTGATTTACTTCTTAAATAACGTATACGTCATGTATAAATTACTAAGTGAAGAATTCGTTCTAATTAATATTCGAAATAATTTCGTACAGTTGCAGTACGAATTAAATCTCGTTAATTTCGTAATTATTTATTTATTTACTTATTTAATTGTGGCTTAGAATTAAATTTTATAGCAGAGCAACTGCTGTTTATTAATTACAAGTTCTTCAAATATTTCAGACTCGTAAAATATTTATGATTCTTCGTAAATTAGAATTAAATGCTAAGGCACAAAGCATAGACAGAGTATCTAAAGCTGTACATAAATATTTAATGCGGCAATTATGGCGATTAAATGAGTAACACTTTGCTGCTTTGATGCGAGTATGTTTAAAATAATGCGATGGCGCCCATAAAAATCAGGATAACAAGCAAAATATTGAATAGCCGTTTAAGAAGAGGGCCAAATTTAATGAAGCGTGGGCGGCGCTTCATTAACGTCCAGAGATGCCAACAGATTTGCTGCAGATTAGGGCCAGGCACAATGGAAGACGAAGCACAATTGGGACATTGAGCAGAATATGCTTAATACAGCAAATTACACCTGTAGTAAGTATTTAGATAAATCTCTTTGATATGCCAATTAGAGGGGGGGAGGGGGTGATAATGAACATGTGCAGATCATAGACAATAAACCACAACATGTTTAATCAATTTGCCAACTGTTGCAATGCACACACTGCGTATACGCAATCAATTATGATGCGTACGAAATGCATTTCGCAATTAGATGCTTTCAGCTCGTTTCGTGTTTGTCTTTTCCATTTCAATGCAGTCCAAATATTGCAATATGCCAAATTGAATTTCATAAATGCGTTATTATTTCCAGCACATTATTGTCTGCTGTGAGTCTGTTGAAATACTATAGTCGCCACAGAGAAATGATTATTTAAGGCAGCAAAATTCCCTCTTAAGCATTTAATAATCCTGCAAACTGCAACACGATTTTTAGAGCGCAAACTCAATCAATTAGCAGGAAAAACAAATTGATTAAGCACTGGAATTGCTGGTATTTAAATAACGCTCAGAATGAAGTGAAGCCACGCCCACATTCGCCGCCCCCCTATCGACTAATCAGGCGAGCAGCGAAAACTTTTGCGCTGCACTTCTCTTCAAGATTAAAAGATGGCGAATAAACGCAGTGCACTGAAGGCGAAAAGCGCAAATATAAATGGCAAGGGGGGGGCGTTAAGGGTGGGGGAGGGGGAGGGTGAAATGCGACCCATTCAATCGCCCCATCGGCCATTGGCGCAGTGTGCAAAGTTGTTTTTAAGCCTACGAGCTGTGTGGCACTAACAAGCCATGAGCGGACGAGGGGCAGCGGGTTTAAGCAACTTCTGCAGCTGCCAGCGAAAAACTGCGGACTGCGAACTGCGAGTCCGGGACATGGGTTAAAGCTGCAGCTGCAACAACAACAACAACAACAACAACAGCGCGAACAACAACAATCGAGAAGGCGACAGGCGAGAGAGCTCGACTGCGAGACACCTGCTAAGCGTTTGCACGATTATGTAACATATAAATATACCGAATAGTATATTTGGAGTGCAATATAATATTACGTTTGAAATTATGCACAATGTAGCAAAATGCGGTCACACTGTTTACCCAATTCAGTCAGATTTCGTTTCCTTTTCCAATATATGCGTGCAGCGGAAATTGATGGCTGAAGGGAATTTTATGTAAAAGGGAAATTTAAGTCAAAGGTACATTTTGTTGGGAAGTTTAGTTCCAGCAAAAGAAGCGTGAGGGAATTTTATGACAATACGAAATGAAGATTCACACATAAGCACATAAAATCAAATTATAGAGAAATAAATTATTAATTGGAAATTGAACGAAAAAAAAACACAAACGAATTTTCAGAAATCATTTGGGCTATACATATTATGATCGTGGGTATATTATTATCGTATGCATATTTGTATCATAGTTACAGTTTCAAAATTTCTCTTGACGAACAAATTTCTCTAACAAATTTGGTAGCTCAGGATTTTAAAGTCTCTGTTGGCACTGATCAGGACTATATATATACACTTTAAGCGGTCGTAGCTGCCTGCTTCTGACGGTTACTTAGATTTGCTGCTGGCACCAAATCATCATGCCCGTCTACTCGCTGGGTGGCGGGTAGATAAATGTGAAACCACCAAACACCAAATGCTGGCGCTGTCAGCCAACAAAAGAGGCAGCAACATTGTTGGTGTGTGTGGCCTTGGTGGCAACATTGAAGCCGGGCAACCGTTAGCGCAACTGCTGCCAGCTGCTAAAGTTCACACACCAACACACACACCACACACACACACACACACACTCGAACTCATCGCTTTTTATCCCTGTTGAACAACAACATTGTATCTTCAGTAATGCGTGTGTTCGAGTGTTTGTGTTGGTGTGTGTGTGTGTGTGTGTGTGCGGTTGTGCGTCTGTGTGAGTGGCGCTGTTCATTTGCGCATCTAATGAAGCTGAGCGCTGCAAATGTGCGTGGGCGGTTAATGGCTGTGGCTGCGGCTGCCTCGCTGCCTCATCCACCCCTCTTCACCCCCTCTTGCCACTTGCCTCTTGCCACTTTCCACTTGCCACTTGCCCCTTGCCCCTTGCCGATGCGCAGCAGCTAGAAAAAGTTAGTCAAGCATTGCGACGCCAAAGCATAACGTTTCATTAGAGATGAGCCGATAAACATGCAACCAGCGTGGCATGCAACAGCCACGCCCATTCAGTGGCCGCTGGCAGGCGACAAAAGTGCGACAAGATCAACAAAACACAAAATGACACATCGTTATGCAGTTTACAACTTATGCGAATATCAATTTTTTGGTCACATTTGCGCAGCTGTTAATCGACAAACATTTTCGCTATCGACAGCAGGAAAAGCAGACGAAAAGTCAAAAGATTCTCAGCTATATAATATCGAAAGTTTTCCGACCACAATTGGAGAACTATAAAAGTCAATAGATCAAGGAAATGCAGAAGATGAAAAACATTCAAAGCAATGTAAATAAAAAATACATTTTTGTGATTATTTTATAATTGTCATAAATTAAATTGAGGTGTTTATTTTGTAGGTTTTTGGTCAGAATGACTTTCGATATGAAAATAATAATAGCACAAGAAAATTGACAAGTTCAAAAAAATTATGATTATGAAAGAAACGAGGATTCTAAATATTTGAAGGTACATTACAAAATTAAAAATAAATACCCCTCAAGATACATTTGTAAATAAAATTGAATTTGAATAATTTTTAGTGTTATCGTTTAATAGGTTAAAATAATTGTAAAACTTTCTATTTGTTTGCCTGACTTGCAAAGTGAAGTATCAAGAGATTTCTTCCAACATCTTCATTTCATTATTTGATTATAATATTCTACAAAGCACTAAATGAAATAGAAAAACATGATTGAAAATACTAGTACGAAGAATAAAAATAAATGCAAGTTTGTGCAGTGAGGGGAAGGCACAAAAGATAAAATTGCAAAATGCTGATGCTAAAGCTGTCACGACCACAATTTTGGGGCAATGTAACAGATAAATGCATTTTAATTGCCGGTCACAATTAATTAATACAT
This sequence comes from Drosophila ustulata, assembly GCA_035047365.1. Lineage (NCBI taxonomy): Eukaryota > Metazoa > Arthropoda > Insecta > Diptera > Drosophilidae > Drosophila > Drosophila ustulata. Next base: position 13,174,772 of record JAWNPT010000080.1, read on the forward strand.
TTTCAGCATTGCATTTTTGCAACATGAATGCGGATTGCTTTTTTTTTTGTATTTCTCACCAAATGATAATTCACATAATTATAAGCGGTAATTAATGTGAATGCGAATAATTATTGTACTTATTTAAATTCCTAGCTGATAAGCGGAGAATGCTATATATAGTATAGTATATATATAGTGGCGACAACACTGAGGACGACAGCAATTTTGTAGTGCAAATCTCTTTTATGAATTAATCCGTTTCATATTCCGTAAGCGAATGTTTAATGCAAGAGACGGAGATGGAGATGGAGATGGAGGAGAAAGAGCACGAAAAGGAGAACAAGATATCATAAGTATGTCACAGTTTAAAGTAGAATTCATGATTTTTAACGCTCACGTCCTTGTCGTCCTTGTTTTCTCTTTCGTTTGAAGCGCCAGAAGGGAGCCGCCATCACTTGTCGCCTGTCCAGCGTTGTCCTCTCCCGTCTTTTGTTCCTCCTCCTCCTCCTCCCCCTCCACCTGCTCCTCTTCCTCTTCCTCTTCCTCCCTCGCTTCGCCTCGCCTTCTGGCCTTTTTGGCTCTGTTCGCAGCTCTGAATTGTCCTGTCGTATGTCTGAACACACATAAGTATGTTTGTCTGTGTGTTATGCATGTGTCTGTTTACATGTGTAAATGTATTCCCCATACCACTGTGCGCGTGTGTGTGTGTGTGTGTGTGTGTGCGGTGTGTGTGATGCTGTTGATGTTAGCAATGGTTGTTTGGCTGTTGGCAGCTCGCATGGTTTCCATACACTCTCCGACCAGCGGCCATATGCGATCCGATCAGCATTTGGGCAACAAACAAATTAGAACAGTTCAGGAAATAATAATAGTTGTACTCATTAACTGATTAATAAAGAAATAAATCATTAAGTAGTCAATTAAGTGAATTTCAGTTTCCAAATACAAAAGTCATAAACAAGATAGAAACGGGAAGGAAAATTCTTAAGCTAGCAGAAGTTCTATAAGAAAACATTATAAAAATATTACAAATTATAATCAAGCCCAAGTTAATACTATGTATTATGGTCGCACACTTTTTTGTCCTATGAAAACATAGTTTTGTGAGTACATAAATAAATCATGAAAACTTAAGCGAAGCTATTTAAATTAAAACCTTGAAAATTTCATTTTTACACGTATCAGATCCATATCTTAAAGCAAATTAAATAAAACTAAGAGATGGAATTATGGAAATGGAAATATGTTATATATACTATTCTTTATGTCTAACTATTTTCTATAGAATTAAAAATATCATCATTTTAAATAGAAGAGCATGATCAAAACTTAAAAAAAAACAAAAAAAAATATAAATGAAATTCTAAATCGAATATTGAAAATTGGTATATATTATGAAATGTTCTCGATAGATACATTTTGATCTACGATTAATGCAGACGTTTATTTCAATCGAATTTTGAAAATGGGTGAATGGCTTGCGATGCAAATAAAATATCAATTAGCATTCGAATTTAATTGAAATCTCCCGCAATCATCGCCATCAGAGAATAGAAAATTGATGCGATGCCCTCGTCAATTAGTTGCAGTCATTTATCATTTGGCCTTTCGAGAAATCCCTTCGAAATGCAATTAAGCTCATTAGATGGCAATTAAGTGAGGGTAGCAAAGACGTCGGCTTGCGGATAATTGCTGCTGCTGCTCTTCGGACTGCTATTGTTATTGTTATTGTTATTGTTGGCGTTGTTGTTGTTGCATTTTCGTGTTTCGCCGGCCCCCTTGAAAAATTTCACAGTTTCTTGTTTTTGGATGGCTGACCAGAGCAGCGTCGCAGTCGCCGTCAACGTCGACGCAGGAGTTGGCGTTGGCGTTGGCGTTGGAGCTCGCGGTGCGATGCGGCGGCTGTCGCGTGTGGTTGGACGCACGACAACAACAGCGTTCGAAATTTGAGCACAGCCCACACACACACACACACACACTCGCACACACACATGCACGCAGCTTTGGCACGCCAATACAATAACAAATTAGAGGCACAAAGGATTTAGCATGTGCCATGGCTTAGCTCTGCGGTTCCGTCTCTCCCACTCTCCCACTCTCGCACTCTCCCGCTCTCGCACTCTCCCGCTCTCGCACTCTCCCGCTCTTCGCCATTCCCTCTCCCACTCTCGTTCGCTCTCTTGTTTATGCGTGCAAATTGCGTTCGAGGTCCGGAACTGTGCAACGCAGCGCAGCAGAGCAGCAAAGCAGCAGAGCAGCGCAGCAGAGCTCTCAGCGTTCAACTTAAAGCGAGCATTACTCGCTATTACCCCGTTAGTTGCTGAGTAAAAACAAGCACTAGCCGGAAGAGTTATGTCTGCGTGTGTGTGTGCGTGTGTGTGTGCGTGTGTCTGGCCATGGGGCCAGAAACGCTTTCGCTTACCATGCGCGCAAATTTCCTAAGCTTCTTTAAGCGGAAAGTTACGAGCGGAGCGAAGCAGCAGAGCAGCAACAAAAACAAAGGGCTCCACTAACAATAACAATAACAAAAGCAGCAAAAGCAACAGCAACAACAACGATGACACTGCGTACAACACTGTGAAAATTAAACAAAAGTCCAAGGTGGCAATGGACTGGACAGGACGAAGCACCCAACGGCGGATATTACGAGCACATATTCACGCGTACACTGCGAGAAAACCCCTCGACCCACACTCACACACACTCACACACACACACACACGCACTCGCACTTAATGAAAGCAAATACTTTCTCTGCTAATTAAATCTTTAATGAATATGAACAGGCGTTCTTTGAGCTACGGTTCAACATCGCTATGAACGAAGCAATGCATTTCCATTATATTCCCAATTTATTTATGTTTTCCCCAACATGCAATCTGTTTCAATTTGCAATCCAAAATATTTATTTATTTATTTACAATACAAGTTGATAATTTTAATTATTTACTTCACGGAAAGCAGCAAGGAAAATCATTGTATTCTCTTTATTAATATGAATTGCATTTAATCTCTAACATTTATATTTTTTATTTCGCTTTGTAATATTTTTATTTATTTTTAATGCACTTTAAAATGCATATTCAAAATGTACATTTATAATATTTATATTCAACTAATAGATATATTTTTTAACGCCTATAAACTGAAGATAATTTCGAATTTTGCAAATTTGTATTTATCAATAAACAAAATACATTTATTATTTTGTATTCATCACATTTTTGTGATTAATTATTTCACGCTTTATATAAATCGAATTCATTCTCTTACTGTTCATAATAATTTTCATTATTTTAATGCTTACTTTAAGAATTTTAGAAATTGTTCCAATTCCATTCAATTATTGGTTAAACTATCTAATTTGGATTTACAAAGTATTTTGAATTATTAAAATAGCATTTCAGAAGATTTGACAAGCAGCAACAGTTAGAGTGGAAAATTAAAACCTGTTCGCTGCTTCCGCCATAGCGAATATTTACTGTACTATCGGTTTTATGTAGGAAGCGTCATAAATAGCAACAGCATTAATAACACGTCTCTCATTTAGTTTGCTGCGAGTTATTCGAATTTCTATGGCATCGTTGGTCCGTTCAGTCGTTTCTCTCAGTGTTGCAATGCCACACACAGTGTCCGTAGAATGCATGCTCGGAGTATGTGGAGAATGTGTGTGTGTGTGTGTGCGAGTGTGTGTGTCTGGAATCCATGAAATTGCAGCTCAGCATGCGGTCAAGTGATGAGAAATCGCTTCGAATTAACGCAAGAATTTATCATACTTTTGATCTATTGTAATTTATTTAAGCTCTGGCCCATGGCCTGCTGTTGAGCTGCAGCGCTGCATAAATAATCACAATCGCTTAACGGCAAGCTTTAAGTATTAACGGCATTTCCATTTCCATTTTCACTCTCATTCTCATTTTGGAGAATTTATTTCAATATTTGTCTCTTTCGGTTGAGCAGTTTTGAGATCGCAACCTCTCGATATGATTTTAATGCCACGACAGCGCAAACAATAAACAATAAACAATTGACAATCGACAATCGAAAAGCGGAGCGTTTTGTGGCTTTTGTTCCATTGTTTCGCCGTCTAGATATTAATTGAATTCTAAGAAATATCGGATGAACGCGCAGCTATATCGATATGCGAATTCACTGTGAATTCAATTCCCCTCCCCCGATTAATCCCTTTCTCCCTTGTCTGTCTCCGTCGACGCCTTTATTGTGGATTGCATGAAGCATGAAGGAAACGCCTTGATTCCTTGGAGGAGAGTAATTAGCACGCTTCGATAAGCCGCTAAGTATTGATTTCCTAATTCGAAATTAATTACATTTATTTACTTAATTGAACTGCAGGTCCCTGAATATATTTACCATACTCGAATATATTTGATTGCGATTCGTTTTGTCTTTTAGACACGTAACATGGCAAAGTATGCTAATTATTCAAATACATTATTTTGTCACATGCAATTTTATTGTTTTGATTGTTGAATATTTGGATAGTTCGTTTTGATCTTTTGTCAACGAATTATTGGACTTGAATATGCATATTTTGACGGACGACGCAGAATTAAGTATACGACAAGTTGCAATACATTATATATGACATTTTCCAATGCAGTTTATTGAATTTATTATTATTCCATTTTTAGTGAAGAATATGAATTAATGAACTGCATTATTTTTGTCAGCATTTAATTTGCTTAAATTTTGTTAATTCCAAACTACAAAAAAAATCCGTATTGCAATGATTGAATTATATTATTCCTGTCACAGACAATTTCACAACATTAGCTTATTATTATTCAGATATTTTAGTTTTTATATTTTTATTTATTGGCACGACACAAAATAATTTAATTTATTTTTTTATTTAATCCGTAATTCACATTTCGTTGCAGGATTGTTCTTCTGTTTTTTCTGAGTCGCTTTGTAGAATCATAGATATTGGATTAACATAAATAAAGTTGATTTTTTTAAAAAGATTTAAGTGTGAGTCAATTGTAATATAAAAAAAAAATGTTTACTTTGACACAGTACAATTTAATTATAATGCTTATAGCGTTTTGAAGTATAGAAATAAATAAAATAATGTTGATGTTATTTTTGGCAATTCAACAGTTTTGAAGATTAGATAGATTCAACTTTTAGATGATGAAATTTTAAAACTAGTGCGAAACCAAAGTTGCATAATATTTTCGATTGTTTTTTGCCTCATACAGGTAATGTAATGTTTTACCGACAATCGATTATTTTCGAATGTCCTTTTCTTAGGATGAATGGAGTGCGATTGAGCTGCGATTGCAGCGAATGAGTGATTAATGCAGATGTCGGCTGGCATTACTGCGAGCAGTACTGTATAGTATATAACTGAAATTCGCACTCAATTCAATTCAATTGCATTTATCGATTACCAATAACGCGAGAGCGATTAATTGGATTTCGCGGCAATTTATTACTGCAATATCTGGTATCAGCAGGTGAGCTCAGGCAATGATTAATGGCTTGATTGATTGTGCGACTGATTGATTGAATAACTGACTTGCCGCCTGGCGACACTGCACTTCATAAATGCACAAGTGTGTGTGTGTGTGTGAGGCTGCAACAATTTAATGGCTGTGCAATTTACGGCTTCGTCACGCTCCTTGCACTAAGCTGCTAATTCATCGCTCTGCCACTGCAACACACACTACAATCAGGCGACACATTAGCGACGGGGCAGCTCCACTTGCCCCCTTCCACCTCTCCCCCTCTCCCCTCTCCCTCGCTCTCTGGACTCCAAGTCAAGCACCGCTAAATGCAATAAATGGCGTAAAACTTTGCGGTTTCCGTGCCGCACGCTGCAGTCATCAATAGACAGCTCGCTGCCATTGCCATTGCCACTGCCACACGGCCCGCAGAAGTTGCCCCAACGCTGCTGCAACTTAAAACGTCAATGAGGGGGACATTGCATTATTGAGTTGATGTTGCTCGTGGACGACAGCTGGCTGTTGTTGCTGCTGCTGGTCCTTTAGTGACTTCCGCTCGAACTCGAGCTCGAGCTGCCGCCGCTGCACCTGGCTGCCGCATTGTGGTGGCACTTCGGTTGTTGGCATTAGTTTGACATTTACTTTGGCACGTCGTTAGCTGAGTGCCATGTGCAAGGCAGCCAGCAGCCAGCAGCCAGAATCCTGCGCTGCTGCCCGATTGTTTGTGGTCGCCTGACATCTTCGCAGCTGTGCGGCAGAAAGTCAGGCTGCCAGCTCGACTTTTTGCCTACAATTTAAGCCAGAGGGGACTTCATTCAGTAAATACGTTAATTTAAGTCAGGCTTCTACTTCATTTTCCCTTTCTTTTTTCCTAACATGCGCCGTAAGGGAATTTATGCCAAAAAGGCAATTTATGCCAGATAGGAAATATTCGTTGGGCATTTTATGCCAAAAAGGCAATTTATGCCAGAAAGGAAATATTCGTTGGGCAATCTTTGCACGGAAGGGAAATTTGTGCAGTGATCGCGATGGTGAGAATTTCATCTGCGGACAGTCCAGTGCAAAATAGCTGTGGTTGCCTGAAATTATCGCAGAAAGTCATTTTGGCTGCACCAGGCTTCTACTATATTTTTTATTTATGCTTGTCGCTTGCGCCGCATGAGAATTTATGCCTGAAGGGAAATTGATGTCAGAGGGAAATTATCTGTGTGCTTAAACTGCAAACGTCTAGGGGAATTTCATGCAGTGAACAAAAATGTATGCCAGAATTTGATAGATGCGCATTTTGGCAGATAGTTTCAGAGATTTCAGTTTTAATTTTGTGCGGCAGAAAGTCAGGCCGGCAGCAGCAAGCGTCTTCTGAATTTTCCCTGTCTGTTTGCCTAATATGCGCAGATCGGGTATTTTTGCTTGAAGGGAAATTTAAGTGAGAGGGATATTTGTGTTTGCATAGATTTCCCAAAAGGCAATTTTATTCAGTGCTGACAGTTCCGTAGCTTCGAGTCAGGTATGGCACAAAAACCAATTAGGTCTCATCCCTCTGTCCCACTCTCTCCCCTCTCTCCCTCTCTTGCGTCCACGCTTTAGCAGTCAATATGTGCTCGGTATATTATGTTGTGTGTGTGTGTGTGCAACACATTAGAGTGCCTGCTCGGCAATTCAAATAGTTGAAATTGTTTGAGCTTGATTTAGGCGAACACCACACACACGCACACACACACACACACACACACACACAGGCACGCACACACCTGGTGGAAATTGTGCTGGCCGTGGCGCTGACAAGTTATTCGAAGCACTTTAGCCTGGTTTACGTCTTGAGGCACGCTTGCCTCGCTCGCTCGCATTGTCGTCGAGGGCGTAGCCATAAAATGCAGCCAAGAGGCAGCATAATGGCCAGCCGGCAGCGGGGAGGAAAGTGGAAAGAGCAGAGGGGGGGAACTCATAATGTTTGCGCTGCCAGACCCGAAAGCACAACAAATTAAGCCTTTTAACAAACACAAACAAAAGTCCAATTTGTTGCCAAGTTGCGAATGCAAAAGCTGTTAACTGCCCAACGCCTTAGGAGACACGCCCACATTCCAGACCACCTTTTACCGCCACCATTTTGACACTTTTGACTTCGCCGTCAGTCTATCCAACCGTCTGTCTGTCCGTCTGTCCGTCTGTCTGTCTGTCTGTCTGTCTGTCTGTATCTTTCTGTATGTAGCGCACTTACGCATCTGTATCTTTGGGGTATTTTGGTGGCTCGGCGCCTCCGTCGCTTGTTTTTGTTTGACTTTGATAACGGAGAGGCCGCCAGTTTCTGCTGATGATGCTGCCGCTCGCTGCTGATGAAATTTCACAAATTTTGAAGCGTGGAAAAATTTGAGTTTACGTTTTCACTCAGCTACGTCATATCGTTAATGGCCGGGCTTATGGCCATCAACAGTCGCAACAAATGAAAAAAAATGGAAATAAAATAATAATAATAAAATACACAGGCAGCAAACAGTGGCACCCCGAAATCATGCTACAACAAGAACGTGCCAAATAAAAAACAGAACAGAACAGCAAAGATAAACAAGCGAAATTCAATTTCTAAAAGAAGCAAGAAGAAGGGTTTCTCTCATTCTCTCACTCTGCTCGCTTGCTTTCCAGCTAATTATAATTAAGCGATATTTTTGTTATCATATTTGCTATTTTTTAAGCAGAGACTTTTCTTTAACTTTTTCGGGAAATTAACGCTTCATTTCACACGCTCTCTCTTATTCTCACTCTTTTTCTCCTTATAATTAAGCGATATTCTTTTTAATTTGTATTTATTTAAATATTTTATATATTTATTATATTTTCGTATATATTTAATTATTTCGTTATTTCTCTATTGCTTTTTTTCCTTTATTCTATTTTATTGCTTTTCTTTATTATTTGAATTTATTTGTAATTAAGTTTATTATAACTTTTTTTCGTAATGTCTTCATTTTTTTGGTTTATTATTTTTATTGTTTTTTTATAAATATATTGATTAATTGCATTGTTTCTTACTTCTCTATATTATTTTTTGTAATTATCTATATTTATCCGAGATTAGTTAAATATATTTTGTTTCTATTTGTAACTATTTAAACAGCCAATAATTTCACTTTAGCACATATTTGTACTTTTTCTTTTGTCCGCCTCTGACATTTGTGCTATTTCTACGCACTTTGTGCCACTGTGCAGCGCACACAAGACACCGACACGGACTCAGATACAGACTGAGGGACTGAGAGACAGCGCTGTCATAGACCGGATTCTGGCTACTCCATCAGTAATCCCGAACAACTTTTGGGCGCCTAGAAACAAATTCACTCGAAATTATTGCAATTAGTTTGCCAAATGACTAAAACTTGCTCGTGTCCGCTCCAGATTCGGTTGTATGAAGTCGCAGTTCCGGATTGCTGAGGTGGCTGTCGCCCAACACAATTTGCATTTGCGAAATCCAGAATGCAAACATAAAACACTTGGATCACAAGTGTGCGCACAGGAAGTAAAGCAAAATATAAATTATCAAAAATGTTGTGGCTGTCTGGGCAAAACTAAAGCAATTGCTTTATATGTGCAAATTGGGAATTAATATGAGACGACTCCTTCCTTCCTTCCCCCACGAAAGGATAACACAAATCATTGCTATTGCCTCAAAAGTTCTATTGCCATGCAATTAACATATTGCAATATTTTTATACCCGCTACCCATAGGGTAGAAGGGTATTATGACTTAGTGCCAACAGAAAATGTATGTAACAGGCAGAAGGAGACATCTCCGACCCCATAAAGTATATATATTCTTGATCAGCATCAACAGCCGAGACGATATAGCCATGTCCGTCTGTCCGTCTGTCCGTCTGTCCGTCTGTCCGTCTGTCTGTCTGTATGAACACCTGGATCTCAGAGACTATAAGACATAGAGACAACAAATTTGGCGAAAATGTTCCTTCATACCCTACGCAGATCAAGTTTATTTCAAAAGTTGGATGCCACGCCCCCTTCGCCCACAATAAGCATTTATCTAGAAAAAGTCAAGTTTTTTTTTATGTAAATCGCGTATAACTCCAAAAGTTCTTTGTGTAATGATGTGTAATTTGGTAAGCCATCTGCGCTTGACACTCTTAATATACCCTGTAATTTTGGTAAAAATCGGATAAGTAGAACAAAAGTTATTCGCGAAATTATTTATCAAAATTGTTGTGCCCAATGCATATGGACGTTTTAAGTGTGTGATTGACCTAGAGATATCAAATTTGGTGACAGTATTCGTGTAGGTCTTACGCAGATCAAGTTTATTTTAGATTTTTGCCACGCCCCTTTCCGCCCCCGAAAACTGTAAAAGCCGTAATAATGAACCTAGAGCATTGAATTTTGGTATGCATAATAATAATTATATTCTCAATGATTCCTGTGAATTTGGTTGAGATCGAGTTAAAAACAAGGAAGTTATTAATGAATCAATTTTATATGCAAAATTCACTTGCAGCTGCTCGCGCTTTTGTTTGTTTAGTTGACAGTGTGACCATGTCGGTGTTGTGGATTTCTTCCCGCTATTTTCAAATATATACAAAACACAAGTTTCAGTATATTTTTGGTATATTTGTTGTTAAAATATCATTAAAATTTTTTTTGTTCTCTCGAAATGGGTTGCGGGTATCATACGGTCGAGCACTCTCGACTGTAGCTTTCTTACTTGTTCTTGTTTGCTTCTGTTTCAAACTGAAACTTTATGCTTGATTTAATATTTTGCGACATCGATGTGACTATCGAAGAGGCGGAATTATTAAACTGAATAAATAAATACAATTAATACATTCAATCAAATAAATAGTTAAGATATTAAAGGAATTAAATGCATTAAATAAATTGTATATATTTAGATTGAATAAAAAAAATAAATAAATGAAGAAAATAAATAACAAAGAAATTCGCAAAAGAAATATTAATTGTTGAATAAATTTAGTTCATCAAAAAAAATAAATTCAATAAACTAACAGTTAAATAAAGTAATCAAATTCGAAATTTTTACTTCTCGCATTATCAATAAATTGACAAAAATAAATTATAAGTAAATTGAATACATTATACAAATTAAATAAACGGACAGTTTGAATCGATAAATTGATTAAACTAAATTATAAATAAATTGAATAAATTATGCAAATAAAAGAAACATCAAATATTTGCTTCTCGCATTATCGATAAATTGATCAAAATTAAATTATAAAAAATAAATAAAATGCATTATACAAATTAAATAAACTAACAATGAGTATCCAAAAATTGATTAAATTAAATTCTAAATAAATTGAATAAATTATACAAAATAAACTCCAAATATTTGCTTCTCGCATTATCGAGCATTTGCTTAATCATGTTCTGTTATCATATTTGGACTGTCTCGCATTTTGTTTAATTTATTTATTTCCTTTGGTTTATTTTATCACTTCCCCGTACAATTGTTCTTATCAGACATTTACAACTTGTCTCTCCGCATTTGTTTTATTTTTGTTTACAAATTTAGTAATCCGCATTAGCTTCATCGCATTTTGCATTGCTTCGTTTATTAGTTTCATCAGATGTGCTGTCATTATCTAGCCATCCTACCTGTCTCTTGTTCACCTCATTGTGTCGCCTGCTTTTGTTTTTTAAATACTCGTCTCTAAGGCATTTGCCCCAGTGTGGCGCCGCAATAGATCAAACAAGCGTCACACGCCACACGCCACACGCCACATGAGTCGAGTGCCATTCAGCTCGCAGGTACTTGGCAAGAAATATCCGGAATACTTTTACCGGGGACCTGGGAACCAACAGATGTGCGTAATCACTCCACAATTAGCTGGCTAAGCACACAGATTTCGAATGCAATCCGAGAGTGTTTCACTGGTTGCCAAGTGAGAAGCCCGATTGCGATGACGCCAAGCAAGCGAGTTGTCATTGGATTTATAGCACGGTCGTGATCGGGGCAATTGTGGAACGATTCCGATGCGTAGCAGCCGCTTTCATTCATCTGAACAGTCGGTGGCAGAGTGATCCGTAATTTGTTTAGCTTAACCGTGTGTGGCAGACGCGTGAAGCTGCCCCATAAACTCTGGATAAACACCCGACACACTGACCGAAACAGGAGCACACACAAAGAATGACGCTTCTAAAAATATATAAAGCAATCCAAGTCTATGAACGATTATTCTTGCGGTATAAACACAACATATGGCATAAAGAAGGTTGCTATAAAATAAAAGGTCGAGAAATATCACAACAGAATAAGAGTACAGGACAAGCAATTAAATTAAAACAGCATCACGTAATTCCTGAAGACAACACGTATTTTCATTGAATGGCTTTGAAGATCACGAGTTTTTGCTAAACACAATTTTAGTATTTATTTATTAATTAAAACTTGGTTTTTATTTTGAGTAATAAAATGCAAAAATCATAATACAAACTTTATTTTTGAATTTTACTTTTATATTTATATTTCATTTGCAATAATAATTATAATAATTTATTATTTTTAATTTTATTTCATTTATCATAAATAAGTATAAGGAAATACATTAGAAACCATAACATTTATAATCATAAAAAAATAATGATTCTGGTGCAATTTGTATCTCTGCAAATGTTTTGATTATTTTATTACAACGAAAAATTATAGTAATTTTTTCAAATTATCGAAAGTAATCAAGACATAAATCCACTGAAATGAATTAATTTTTCTATCATGAATGATGCGAATAGTTATACCCGCTACCCATAGGGTAGAAGGGTATTATAACTTAGTGCCAACAGAAAATGTATGTAACAGGCAGAAGGAGGCATCTCCGACCCCACAAAGTATATATATTCTTGATCAGTGTCAACAGCCGAGACGATATAGCCATGTCCGTCTGTCCGTCTGTCCGTCTGTCCGTCTGTATGAACACCTGGATCTCAGAGACTATAAAAGCTAGAGCTACCAAATTTGGGGACAGTACTCCTATAGGTCCTACGCAGGTCAAGTTTATTTCAAAAGTTGGATGCCACGCCCCTTTCCGCCTCCAAAAGTCTGTAAAAGCCGTAATAATAGACCTAGAGCATTGAATTTTGATATGCATAATAATATTTATATTCTCAATGATTCCTGTGAATTTGGTTGAGATCGAATGAAAAACAAGGAAGTTATTAAAGAATCAATTTTATATGCAAAATTCACTTGCAGCTGCCCGCGCTTTGTTTGTTTAGTTGACAGTGTGACCAAAACGGTGTTGTGATTTTTACCCGCTATTTTCAAATATATACAAAAAACTAATTTTAGTATATTTGGTATATTTTTTGTTAATATATCATTTAAATTTTTTGTTTTCTCTCGAAATGGGTTGCGGGTATCATACGGTCGAGCACTCTCGACTGTAGCTTTCTTACTTGTTTTGTTATCGTTATGTTTCGCATATTTACTATTGCTAAATGTGACTGCGTTTCTCGTAGTGTAATCACTGTGCAAACTGAGTCTAATTGCCAGCGGTTTTGTTGTTGTGTTCTTCGCGCAAAACTCTGAGATGAGTCGCCCATTGTGGACAGATTTAAGATCGGCGGGCCTACAAGATACGCGGTAACTGCGACGAGATCGTTTAGTTGGCCAACGGCAACAGCAACGATAGCGACATCGACATCGAGACTCACAATGAGCCAGCTGGAGGAGAATTTGCCCAAGCAACTGGAGGTGACCTTAGCGATCGCCGACCCGGGTTCGAACCACAAACAGAATGACTCAGCGACGGGCGGCGAGCCAAATGCGAATCCGACTCCCAGTCCGGCGGCAGACTTTGAGACGGCCATCGATACGGCCGGATTCGGGCTGTTCAACATTTTGCTGCTGCTGGTCGCGATTCCAGCAGCCATGGGAACCGTCTACGAGACCTCTACGATGTCCTACATTCTGCCCAGTGCCGAGTGCGATCTGCACTTGAGTCTGCTCGACAAGGGCGTCCTGAACGCCATCACGTATGCGGGCATGATCTCCTCGGCCGTCTTCTGGGGCTACTTGGCCGACACGAAGGGACGTCGCAAGCTGCTCATCTTCGGCTACTTGGCCGACACCATTTGCGTGCTGGGCGGCGCCCTCAGCCAGAACGTTGTCCAGCTGATGGTCTTCAAGTACCTGGGCGGCTTCACGTAAGCATGAATAGCATAAAATATGTATCTACTAATACTAAAATACTCACTCTTCCAGCATGAGCGGACCCTTTGCCGTGCTGATGACCTACTTGACGGAGCTGCATGGTCGACAGTATCGGCAACGCGTCATGATGTCCGTCGGCATCATGTTCTCCATGGCGACGCTCAGCTTGCCCGGCCTGGCCATGGGCATCCTGCCCCAGCCCTGGGATCTCGAGATCTTGGGACTCTCAGGTGAGCACACGCCCATATTCACAGTCCCAATCACAGTCACAATCACAGCTAGAGTCGAGAAGTCGAGGGAGGCGCCTCACCTTGGCGTGTCCCCCAAGCGCATTAGATACATATGTGATAAGCGGAGATAACAGTTGATAGCCTCTCATTTGATTGGATTTGTGGTTTGTTGTTGTTGACGAGCCTATTTCTAGACTCGTCAGCAGTTGTATAAGCATTATTATACACATATTATTTCAATTACGACTTGACTTTGACTTCGCATCTAACGACTTTAATTGGGATTTATGCACTTAATAATTAATTGTAAATGAGTTTTTAAACGTAAGACCTCATTTATTTTTGTACCCACTCTATAAGGATTTGAAAATGAATCTATTATTATTATTCATTTGCTGATTCACCCTTTAAATACGCTCAACAATTCACATAAAGCTTTTATTACGAAGTGAGTTCTATGTTCAGTGAAAACAAGTTCACAAACGATCATTATTTTCGAGTTGAAACATATTTTTGCATAAATTTTAATTTGAATTTAGTAATTATTTCTGTAAAGCCAAAATAATTCAATATTTACGGTCCCTGGAATATGGATTTTATCAGCTGCATTTGCGGATTGAAGGAAGCAGCTTTAACTACAATAAAAATAACAATTTTATAGCATCGATTTTTAGTTATGGTATTATTTGAATAATATGCGCTTGCACAATATTGAATTAATATTATTTGTTTGTATTTATAAATTATTTGCTGGTATACTCGTAGTTTGTAAATTTATATATACATATATATTTATGTTTTAAATGACTTAAGTAAATATTTCATTGGAAGTAAATAATTAAAACTCTAAATTATTTTTATGTTTAGGGTGCAAGTAGTTAATGGTATATTTTTTTATTTTTTTATGCGTATACGTAATCGCAAGTTTGCCTGGAGTTATTTCCGTATACTTAATGCCATTGAATAGCTTTGCTTAATGTAATTAATAATTTTGGTAAATAGTTTATTCGATAGACAGTAATTAAAATTTTAAATTATTTTCGTGTTCAGGTTGCAAATAGTTGATGGTATATTTTTGATATTATTTGTTATACGTATACGTAATCACAATTTTGCTTTGACCTCGCTGCGTATACTTAACGTGATCCATTGGCTGGCGCCATCTAGCGCTCGTCGCACTTGGCTATGGAGGAAATTATGAAACTGCTTTTGTTGTGCTTAATTTATGATGTGTACAGAACTATTTAAGTATTTATTTAATAATTTGTGATTGATTAATGAATGCATTGAAATTATCTGGCATCCTCAGTGCATTCGTGGCAGATCTTCGTGGCCATCACGGCGCTGCCGAGCATCCTGAGCTGCGCCCTCTTCCCGTTCTTCCCCGAGAGTCCCAAGTTCCTGATGTCGCGCGGCCGCAACGCGGAGGCGCTGGAAGCCTTTCGCTTCATCTATGCGCTGAACACGCGACAGCCGCGCAACGCGTTTCCCGTAAGTGATTGCATCCACACTGTGTCGACCAGTTTCACAGCATGTCAGTTGTTTGCAGATCAGGGAGCTGGCCAGCGAAGTGGCGGCCACGAAGCCAACGCCCCCGGACAGCAATTTGAAGTTGCCCGAATCAGATGTCGAGCAGACGCCGGCAGCGGGGGGCAAGAAGGCGAAGAGTTCGCTGCGCTCGGGCCTGTTGCAGCTGCGTCCGCTGTTCGTCAAGCCATTTTTGGGTCTGTCCCTCTGGGTCTATTTGCTTAACTTTTGCGTGCTTCTGGGGTAAGAGTTTTGCCCATTGTGACCCCCTAACCACAAACACAAATTCAATTCACAACCTGGCAGCCAGAATACGATGCGACTTTGGCTGCCCCAACTGTTTGCCTCCATCAACGAGTATCAGCAGCTGCTCAGCAGCGGCAACAGCTCCTCGTCGAGCACCAGCATTTGCAACATCATCGAGTACAGCGTGAATCGCACCCAGCGCCAGCTGGCCGCGTCCGTGCTAAACGATCCGGAGCATCAGTGCACGGTGAACGTGAGTCCGGCCAGTTACACCAACAATCTGATTGTCGCCGCTGCGGGTCTCGTCTCCTACATGCTCGCCGGGTTCCTGGTCAACCTCGTCGGCTTCAAGCGCATCATGTGTGAGTACCACAGACAGCCAATCAGTCAATCACTCAGTCACTCAACTGTTCGGTAAATTCTGTCGCATTTAGACGGCCTTTCATTGGTTAGTCAGTAAATCAGGCATTCCATCAATCATTATTTAGTCTTTCAATCAGTCAGTTAGTCAATCAATCATACAGTCAATCAATCAGTGTGTTCATCATTCAATAGTAAGTCAATCAGTCATTCAATCATCAATCAATCATCAATCAATCAATCAATCAATCAATCGATCAATCCATTCATATAAAATCATCAATGAATCATTAGTGTAAGAATAATTACTCAATTAATTAGTCAGTCAATCAATCAGTCAGTCAATCTGTCACTCAATAAGTCAGAGAAGCACTCATTCCGTTCCTTTAGACATTCAGTCATTCTGTCAGTTCTCAGATAATGATCAATTTATCATCTATCAATCATCTGTCATTAGTCATCAATCAATCACCAATCAATCAATAATATATTATCAATCAACAAACATTAATCAATCGTCAATTAATCAATTCATATGTAAGTGAATTAGTCTATCCAATCATGTAACATATTTATTTCTTCTTACACTCATTATCTATCTGTCATCCATCAATCTGGAATCAACTCTCATCAATCAACTACCAATATTTTTATGTACTGTCTACAATCATCAATCGTCAATTAATCAATGCATTAGTCTGTCATTCAGCCAGTCCTCCATCCATTCGTTCACTCTGCCAGGCAGTCTGTCTCTTAGTCTGTCAGTTAGTCAGTGCATCAGTCGGTCAATCATGAAGTAATTTCGCAACTCCGGTCCTCCAGCCATGGGCTTGTTCCTCGCCGGCTCCTGCGCCATCGGCATGTACTGGTCGAGCTCGGCCGCCTCGACGGTGGCGCTCGCCTCGGTGTTCGTGACGATGGGCAGCATTTCGGCCACCTCGGTGATCAGCGCCTCGCTCAGCATGTTCCCCACGGCACTTCGGTGAGTACACGGAGGAGTACACTTATTGGGATGCACATTTAATGCAATGGATTTCCCTGTGTCTGCTTCGATTAGGACGATGATTGTGTCGCTTAGCATGATGGTGGGTCGCATGGGCTCGTTGCTGGGCAACATTTTCTTCCCGGCGCTGATGGGCTTGGGTTGTGTGCCGCCCTTCCTCATGGTCAGCTGCTTCATGTACTGTAAGTGGGCGGGAACTGTCGCTAATCTGCAATGACTTGCACTTAATCTGTTTGTTCTCATTGCAGTCGCCTGTTTGCTGGCCTCCTTCCTGCCCGTGAAGAACAAAGCTGCGCTTAAGTAGCGCGCCATCTCCATATTCATCAGCTCAGCTCAGCGCCGCTTAGTTTTAGCAATCCATGTTTATTGTTTTTTTTTTTCCCCTGTTATTGTGTGTTGTGATTAAAACTTAATTTATTACAAAAGCGACCCTGTGCTGGATGATTTAATTTGTATGCAATTCCGACTGGTTGTCAATTTCCATAAACTTTGCTTAATTGCAGTCGCAGCTTCCTCTGTGCATATATTAACACCTCAAAAACGAAAGCAAAGCACAAGCACAAAAATTTCAAAAAAGCAAAACACAAAACTTTCCCCCCCCCCCCCTGCCCGCCACCGTCCCCTTTAGATTGTTGTTGGCCAATGGAAAATAACGACGACGACGACGACGACGATGGCCGTGTAATTGAGTTGATAACTGCGAATAACACAGAATGTTAATCAGTTTTGTGCTCCTTACCTGCCGTCCAGATAGCAGCTGCGATAGTAACGAAAAGTAGTTGCTGCAGACCGCAAAGCGGAATGCATAATACACTATATACATATAGATATATCTATATACTCTATACGGAGTAGCTGAACTCAAACTTTGCTTTAAGCAAACACGATTAGCAAAGCAATGAATTAATGCGATCTGACAAAGTCTTTTACAGGCATTAAAATAACGTTGCGTATACGTTATTTTCGTAGCGTAAATATAATAAATAAAATATATACAATAAGCAAGTAGTTCTAGTTGAGAAAATAATCGATCGAGATGTGCTTAAAAAGAGAATGAAATCAAGCTGAATTTTGATTTAGTTTTTGTATTGTATTTAGCAGAATTGTGTTTATTAAACTCCACTTTTTAATCCGAATTACATATTGTTTTACTTAATTATTATTATTATAGTTTCGAATTGAATTAAATTGTTTTGTGAAAGAAATCAGCCTTGAATTGAATTCCATTTCTCGAATTGTTAACTATTAGAATAGTAGCTTAGAGTTCAACTAACTTTTTTTATACCTTAAAGATGCTGTCATGTATTTATTTTGTATATATTTTTTTTTGTAGCATCGAATTAAATTGGATTTTTTGTTGAGCTTTGAAAAGGTGTCATTTAATTTAATTGAATTGTTTCTGCGAACAACTTGAATTAAATAATTAAAAATCAGTTACAAGACATCTTGGAGTAAACGTTAAGTGTGGTTGACAAATTCTAAAGTATAATAATAAAGTTGATTTAAACCATTTCAGCTTACACCGATTAAATTTGAGTGGGCACAAGAAATATTTGCATTTCATCATTAGTGTTATAGTTATAGTTAGTATAGTATTTGAATAAAATCAGTTTATACCGATTAAAGTATTGTCTGGCTTTTAAAGTCTCTGAGTTGTCGCAAGAAATAAATAAATAAAGAAATTAAATAGTAGTGCGTTTGCACGGTATAATGTTGATAACTACACACGCAGCATTTACCTAGAATCAATAATTCAAATGCATTTTTGGTAATTATCTGCAATTAAAAATTGAAATTTATTTCTTGGTTTGTCCGCATTTTAGTTTCTGCAATTATTTGCGATGAACAATGAACTGTGGTTGCAACTGTCGACACTACGCTGTAGACCATATATTATTTCGATATTTAATATTATTATTTTAAAAATGATTGTCTAATTATTGAATTTGCATTTTGTGCATTTGTTCTGCACTTGTCGCAAACCCGACGACAAACTTCGCTTCAACCAGCCAAAGAGTGGAAAACGAATCGTATTTATCGGCAGTTTGTTCAGCCGTATTATGCATATTGAGGGCCGCACACACACACACACACACACACACACATATAATTGAAGCGTTAATCTTAAGTGGAATCGCATAGTCGGGGCGTAGTTAAAGGGTCGTTAGGCTGCATGATTTAGTTGAGATCTGCGGCTAAT
Source organism: Drosophila ustulata (assembly GCA_035047365.1). Classification (NCBI taxonomy): domain Eukaryota; kingdom Metazoa; phylum Arthropoda; class Insecta; order Diptera; family Drosophilidae; genus Drosophila; species Drosophila ustulata. Next base: position 13,193,958 of record JAWNPT010000080.1, read on the forward strand.
TCCGGATTGTCTGCGAGTTGTGGCCGCCCTTTGGCCCCATGTCGTCATCTATCGGCGACTATCGCAATAAGAGCTGTGATAATTTGTAACTGTAGCTGTAACTGTAACTGTTGTTATCGCAATCAGTTGGCATCTCGGCTTCTGTTTGTTATTGCTCCAACTTTTCCGTAACATATAGTATATCTCGGCAGTCTCGGCAGTCAGCCTGATATATGAGGCCGACCGAGGGTCTGCTGTGGGGCCCCGTCGGCTAAATGGAAATGCTAATTATCTGACAACGGAACCGCTTAAAGTTAATGTGAGCCGCCGTCAGAGGCGTTTAAGGCGGAGGCTCGTCTCCGTATTACCCTTCGGGACGACGAAACTTTCCCGTACTCGGGGCTGTTATCGGGCCGAGCATTATGCCGAGATTAAATGGAACCGTTTGGCTCCATTTGGCGCGTAGTTGTATTCGCGGCGTCAGCTTGCAGCATTATTTCACAAATGTTCGCAATCAGACAAGCCGCAAAAACTTTTAATTAAAAACTTGTCGCTTGACTTTCAAATTGTGTTTGCGGGTCGAGGCAATGTTAGACTGTTAAACTGTTTTTGCTCTATTCCCCCATTCCCATTCCCATTCCCATCGAACCCAATCCAATCGAAGCCCGAACTTCAACTGAATCTCAGCCCGACCGCAACAGGTTGGAGGCTGCAGCCCTTCAGCGATGACAGCGTGCCACAAAATCCAGGCACGACGAATGTTGCAACAAATGTGATTAAAGAGCTGCAACACTGCAGAAAAAACCGGCTATTGTTTGTTTGCGATCGGATTGCATTTCAACAGTCAATTCCACTTCCAGCTGCTTTTTTGCGACTCGCAAATGACAATCGTGAAATCGTTTTTATCCACTTCAAACACGGGCTTAATAATAACGTCTCTCTGCGCTTTTTATCGAGGCCTTCACATGACCTACATTTCAAGTCGTTTGAAAAGTAATTCAACTGATGCCACATTACAGCTATTAGAAAAGAAAATTAATCAATACAAGCAAAAAGGTCTTCAGAAGTAACAAATTAATTTGAAACAACTAAAAGCAAGGAAAGTAATCGAACTGGAAATGCATGATTTTGAAAATTTAGCTGCAAGTTTTTCAATTGTTTTTCAATGTGTAATAAGAATAAAAAAGAAAGTAAGCGAACTGAAAGAACACTACAAAAATTGGCTCATTGCGGCAATAAGAAATGAAGTTTTGTTTTTCAAATGGCCAAATCAATGATATGAATATGTTTATTTACTCTAAGAGTAAATTTTAGCAAAACCAATTTATTTAAAAAAGACTTCATCATATAATACTATCGGAACTTAAGATGGCAACAAATTGTTGCAGAATGAAAGTCATCTGTGTGTGAATAACAAACAAATATTGTTCATGTTTCAACTTGCAGTTTATTCGTTAGCTCATCGACCCAGCTTAACTTTCTATTCACTGCGCAGACTTTTTCATTCATTCAACTTTTTCAACCAATAGAAAATAGATTTTGTGAAATTTGAACAAAAATATAAGAATATGTTACACTCAAGTCAACAGCAAGACTATTTTGCATTTTATGAAATGTTGATTTAAGCTTTAGAATAAGGCTTAAATTGGAATACTTAAAATTATTTACTTAGATATTATTATTAATAGTTTATAAGCTCTAAATAAATTAAAATATATACTAGATTAAGTGGCCACAATAGTAACATAGTAAGGCCTGTAAGAAAATAAAAATATTTAAATTAAAATTCATTCTCATTACATCAGTAATGGGAGGGAAAACAATATGGTAATTAAAACGAATTCATATAAATGCATTCCCAATATTTCAAATTGAAATTCTGTGTATTTGGTTATTTACAAATTGCTTTTCATTGATGACAATTGGCCACCAATCTTTTCTCTTATGTCTCTTTTGGTTAATTTGAAGATGAGCTTGCACCTATTTAATTTTTCCTTCCACTAGATGGACCCGTTTAGGCGACAGCTGACGGGTATGCGGATAGCTGAGACGCCGCTCGTTGGACTCGTTGATTCAGTTGTGCTAGGTCAACCAAAGTCATCGTGTCACGCTGAAGAACACACACACCGCAGTCTGGGAAACACACACATCATGCTGTGATTTGCGTCACACGTCGCTGTAATCTTATCAGCAGAGCGAGAGCTGCGAGCTTGGAGATGGGGATAAATGCATGGCGAGCACAGCTGGGCAGCGACAGTCGAGGAAGATGAGCCTCAGCGACAAGGTGGTGATTGTGACGGGCGCGAGCAGCGGCATCGGGGCCGCCATTGCGGAGGTGCTGGCCCGGGAGGGGGCGCAGTTGGCGCTGGTGGGACGGAACGCGGACAATTTGGTGGCCAGCGAGGCGGCGCTGCAGCAGAAGCAGAAGGGCGTGAGGACGCTGAACGTGATTGCGGATGTGACGAAGGAGGCGGAGGCGATTGTGCAGCAGACGCTGAAGAAGTTCGGACGCATCGATGTGCTGGTCAACAACGCCGGCATCCTGGGCAGCGGTCCCCTGGAGACGCTGGACATCGACGAGTTCGACGCGGTGCTCAACACGAACCTGCGCGGAGTTGTGCTGCTCACGAAGGCGGCTCTGCCGCATCTGGTCAAGAGCAAGGGCGCCGTGGTGAACGTCAGCAGCTGTGCGGGGATCCGACCGTTCGCCGGCGCCCTCAGCTACGGCGTCTCGAAGGCGGCGCTCGACCAGTTCACCAAGATCGTGGCCCTCGAGCTGGCGCCGCGCGGCGTCCGCGTCAACTCCGTGAATCCCGGCTTCGTGGTGACCAACATTCACAGCCGCATCGGCATCAAGGACGAGGCGTACAAGGCGCTGCTGGAGCGGGCCACCAACTCGCATCCTCTGGGCCGCGTCGGCGACGTCTTTGAGGTGGCCGAGGCCGTCGCGTTTCTGGCCAGCTCCAAGGCCAGCTTCACCACCGGCGCCCTCTTCCCCATCGACGGCGGCAAGCACAATCTGACGCCGCGCTAAAGTATTCCTAGCCTATACCATAAATATCTTCTTCCCTTTCTTTTTTTTCCACTCGTCTTTAAGCTGTGCAAATAAATAATACACGAACGTATTTGAAATGCAAAGCGAATGGGTTTTCTTTCGACCCCGAAATGACCGCCATGGGGTGCCAGACACTCGACGCTCGACGCTCGACGCTCGACGGGCTTATCAGCTTATCACGCATAGGCCCACAAAACGCTGCGCTGTCATTCCGTCAGTCTGTCTGCCAAACTGATATCATCCGTACGGCATTCGGCATTCGGCATTCAACCCAACTCAAGTCTCACTCGTCGCCTTATCTAAATCACTCCAAATTTATAGCGGGTTTTTTCCCCTCTTTCAGTGGGGCAGGTCGCCGAATATCGGGACCATCTTGACTTTGGGACAACTTTGGCACTCACCTTGGCCGCTTCTGCCTCTGCTACCTGTTGTTGCAAGCTCCGCCAAAGCGGAAAGCACAAAGCGTAAGCGAAAGCTTTTTCTGTTGCCAGCTTTTCTTGCGTCACGTCGAACAATGCGAAGCCACCTGTTACGTTTTCCGAGTTGACTTTCTCACTATCCGATCCAAATGTTAATTAATTAATTAATAATAAAACTGGAACCCTTTGTTTCTTATGTCTCAGTTTTGAGTTGAACATTTGCGACACTTCCGAAATATTTCTTCTTAGCGAAATGCATTGCATCTGACTTTTTGAATTTTTGATCATAAATACATTTTCAGGCCAAAAAAACATTGCAATAGATTGGCCTTACACCCAAAAATGCTAGCTGAACGCCTAATGAGATAGATAAGAGACGGCTAAAAAGACTTCACCAGCAAGATCTGCCGACCAGGCTCTTATCCTGATCTGGTTCTATGTTGGCCATATAATTGATCTTATTTGCTACATAGTCCTGATCTCCCACAATGTAATCCTAATATAGTCAATATTTATAAAATGTTTAATATACAATTAGGTTAAGCTGCCATACCAGTAGCAGTATGCCAAATTAAACAATAATAGTTAAATATCTGAAATAAATTGGAATATATCGAAAAACAAAAACACTTTGTCGTTTTCTTTTAGTTCGATCCCCAAAAGTATGCAATTTTTTTCAATTTTTGGACTTGCAAAATTTTCGTTGCGGACTCGAAAAAAAATGTAAGAAATCGCAACAAAATGAGAAAATCATGGATATCTCGGAAACGAAAAGGACGATCGAAATATCTTTTGGCCAGCTGATAGTCCTTGTTAAGACGAGTAGATTGCCACAGGACTCATAAGGAGCAGCCAGGATACGGCCAAGATAAAGCATGTTTCCCCTCAGCAAAAAAGACCTTCTAACTCTGTTGTTTAAAGGATATTTGTCCTTTGGGTAACATTTTCGTCCATCATGCATCCAGCACTATCTTCATGCCAAAGGACATCCTGATCGTCATTCAAATGACGAAGTTATGAAGGATTTTTGAAGTTTTGCCCAATTTTCCATCCCTACCCCTTGTAAATTTTTCAGAAAAATTCTTGTTTGTTTTTTTTGTATATTCTTTATTTTTTTAATGGCAATCGGCAGTTATTTTTAAACGTATTTACCAGAGCTATCAACAGGCCAAAGAATATCTAAATTGTCGTTGTAGTTTTCGAGATATACACTTTTGAAATTTTCGCCTGCAAAATTAATTCGATCCCCAAAAGTATGCAATTTTTTTCAATTTTTGGACTTGCAAAATTTTCGTTGCGGACTCAAAAAAAAATGTAAGAAATCGCAACAAAATGAGAAAATCATGGATATCTCGGAAACGAAAAGGACGATGAAAATATCCTTTGGGCAGCTGATAGTCCTTGTTAAGACGAGTAGATTGCCACAGGACTCATAAGGATCAGCCAGGATACGGCCAAGATAGAGCATGTTTTCCCTCAGCAAAAAAGACCTTCTAACTCTGTTGTTTAAAGGATATTTGTCCTTTGGGTAACATTTTCGTCCATCATGCATCCAGCACTATCTTCATGCCAAAGGACATCCTGATCGTCCTTCAAATGACGAAGTTATGAAGGATTTTTGAAGTTTTGCCCAATTTTCCATCCCTACCCCTTGTATATTTTTCAGAAAAATTCTTGTTTGTTTTTTTTGTATATTCTTTATTTTTTTAATGGCAATCGGCAGTTATTTTTAAACGTATTTACCAGAGCTATCAACAGGCCAAAGAATATCTAAATTGTCGTTGTAGTTTTCGAGATATACACTTTTGAAATTTTCGCCTGCAAAATTAATTCGATCCCCAAAAGTATGCAATTTTTTTCAATTTTTGGACTTGCAAAATTTTCGTTGCGGACTCGAAAAAAAAATGTTAGAAATCGCAACAGAATGAGAAAATCATGGATATCTCGGAAACGAAAAGGACGATCAAAATATCCTTTGGCCAGCTGATAGTCCTTGTTAAGACGAGTAGATTGCCACAGGACTCATAAGGATCAGCCAGGATACGGCCAAGATAGAGCATGTTTTCCCTCAGCAAAAAAGACCTTCTAACTCTGTTGTTTAAAGGATATTTGTCCTTTGGGTAACATCTATCTAACATGCCAACGGACATCCTGATCGTCCTTCAAATGACGAAGTTACGAAGGATTTTTGAATTTTTGCCCAATTTTCCATGCCTACCCCTTGTAAATTTTTCAGAAAAATTCTTGTTTGTTTTTTTTTTATATTCTTTATTTTTTTAATGGCAATCGGCAGTTATTTTTAAACGTATTTACCAGAGCTATCAACAGGCCAAAGAATATCTAAATTGTCGTTGTAGTTTTCGAGATATACACTTTTGAAATTTTCGCCTGCAAAATTAATTCGATCCCCAAAAGTATGCAATTTTTTTCAATTTTTGGACTTGCAAAATTTTCGTTGCGGACTCAAAAAAAAATGTAAGAAATCGCAACAAAATGAGAAAATCATGGATATCTCGGAAACGAAAAGGACGATGAAAATATCCTTTGGGCAGCTGATAGTCCTTGTTAAGACGAGTAGATTGCCACAGGACTCATAAGGATCAGCCAGGATACGGCCAAGATAGAGCATGTTTTCCCTCAGCAAAAAAGACCTTCTAACTCTGTTGTTTAAAGGATATTTGTCCTTTGGGTAACATTTTCGTCCATCATGCATCCAGCACTATCTTCATGCCAAAGGACATCCTGATCGTCCTTCAAATGACGAAGTTATGAAGGATTTTTGAAGTTTTGCCCAATTTTCCATCCCTACCCCTTGTATATTTTTCAGAAAAATTCTTGTTTGTTTTTTTTGTATATTCTTTATTTTTTTAATGGCAATCGGCAGTTATTTTTAAACGTATTTACCAGAGCTATCAACAGGCCAAAGAATATATAAATTGTCGTTGTAGTTTTCGAGATATACACTTTTGAAATTTTCGCCTGCAAAATTAATTCGATCCCCAAAAGTATGCAATTTTTTTCAATTTTTGGACTTGCAAAATTTTCGTTGCGGACTCGAAAAAAAAATGTTAGAAATCGCAACAGAATGAGAAAATCATGGATATCTCGGAAACGAAAAGGACGATCAAAATATCCTTTGGCCAGCTGATAGTCCTTGTTAAGACGAGTAGATTGCCACAGGACTCATAAGGATCAGCCAGGATACGGCCAAGATAGAGCATGTTTTCCCTCAGCAAAAAAGACCTTCTAACTCTGTTGTTTAAAGGATATTTGTCCTTTGGGTAACATTTTCGTCCATCATGCATCCAGCACTATCTTGATGCCAAAGGACATCCTGATCGTCCTTCAAATGACGAAGTTATGAAGGATTTTTGAAGTTTTGCCCAATTTTCCATCCCTACCCCTTGTAAATTTTTCAGAAAAATTCTTGTTTGTTTTTTTTGTATATTCTTTATTTTTTTAATGGCAATCGGCAGTTATTTTTAAACGTATTTACCAGAGCTATCAACAGGCCAAAGAATATCTAAATTGTCGTTGTAGTTTTCGAGATATACACTTTTGAAATTTTCGCCTGCAAAATTAATTCGATCCCCAAAAGTATGCAATTTTTTTCAATTTTTGGACTTGCAAAATTTTCGTTGCGGACTCGAAAAAAAAATGTTAGAAATCGCAACAGAATGAGAAAATCATGGATATCTCGGAAACGAAAAGGACGATCAAAATATCCTTTGGCCAGCTGATAGTCCTTGTTAAGACGAGTAGATTGCCACAGGACTCATAAGGAGCAGCCAGGATACGGCCAAGATAAAGCATGTTTCCCCTCAGCAAAAAAGACCTTCTAACTCTGTTGTTTAAAGGATATTTGTCCTTTGGGTAACATTTTCGTCCATCATGCATCCAGCACTATCTTGATGCCAAAGGACATCCTGATCGTCCTTCAAATGACGAAGTTATGAAGGATTTTTGAAGTTTTGCCCAATTTTCCATCCCTACCCCTTTTTTTTTTTTCAGAAAAATTCTTGTTTGTTTTTTTTGTATATTCTTTATTTTTTTAATGGCAATCGGCAGTTATTTTTAAACGTATTTACCAGAGCTATCAACAGGCCAAAGAATATCTAAATTGTCGTTGTAGTTTTCGAGATATACACTTTTGAAATTTTCGCCTGCAAAATTAATTCGATCCCCAAAAGTATGCAATTTTTTTCAATTTTTGGACTTGCAAAATTTTCGTTGCGGACTCCAAAAAAAATGTAAGAAATCGCAACAAAATGAGAAAATCATGGATATCTCGGAAACGAAAAGGACGATGAAAATATCCTTTGGGCAGCTGATAGTCCTTGTTAAGACGAGTAGATTGCCACAGGACTCATAAGGATCAGCCAGGATACGGCCAAGATAGAGCATGTTTTCCCTCAGCAAAAAAGACCTTCTAACTCTGTTGTTTAAAGGATATTTGTCCTTTGGGTAACATTTTCGTCCATCATGCATCCAGCACTATCTTCATGCCAAAGGACATCCTGATCGTCCTTCAAATGACGAAGTTATGAAGGATTTTTGAAGTTTTGCCCAATTTTCCATCCCTACCCCTTGTATATTTTTCAGAAAAATTCTTGTTTGTTTTTTTTGTATATTCTTTATTTTTTTAATGGCAATCGGCAGTTATTTTTAAACGTATTTACCAGAGCTATCAACAGGCCAAAGAATATCTAAATTGTCGTTGTAGTTTTCGAGATATACACTTTTGAAATTTTCGCCTGCAAAATTAATTCGATCCCCAAAAGTATGCAATTTTTTCAATTTTTGGACTTGCAAAATTTTCGTTGCGGACTCCAAAAAAAATGTAAGAAATCGCAACAAAATGAGAAAATCATGGATATCTCGGAAACGAAAAGGACGATGAAAATATCCTTTGGGCAGCTGATAGTCCTTGTTAAGACGAGTAGATTGCCACAGGACTCATAAGGATCAGCCAGGATACGGCCAAGATAGAGCATGTTTTCCCTCAGCAAAAAAGTCCTCCTAACTCTGTTGTTTAAAGGATATTTGTCCTTTGGGTAACATCTATCTAACATGCCAACGGACATCCTGATCGTCCTTCAAATGACGAAGTTACGAAGGATTTTTGAATTTTTGCCCAATTTTCCATGCCTACCCCTTGTAAATTTTTCAGAAAAATTCTTGTTTGTTTTTTTTATATTCTTTATTTTTTTAATGGCAATCGGCAGTTATTTTTAAACGTATTTACCAGAGCTATCGACAGGCCAAATAATATAACAGATTCTTTTCAAAACTAGCCTTACAAATTGGAAAATAGTAAAACACAATGTTGTTTTTGAATTCCATATGGATTTGCATTCTTTAATATCCGTTTTATTCTTCTGTTTGGTTTTATGTTTTTATTTTGGTTTTTGTATTGTTTAAAACATTTTTATTTAATTGCGTATTGTATCGTTTTTGCGTTTTATTTACTAAGTTAACATGTTTTAGCCGTTGAGTAGTTGTTGGCATTTTAAATTGTTTAGTTTCTTTTTGTTTTTGTTTTTGGCTTTTAATTGTTTGTTTTAAATATCTTGCATTTTGCATTCATTAGTTTCTTTATTTATTAATGCGTGTATGTGTGTGTGTGTGTGTTGTGAGTGTGAGTGTGAGTGTGTGAGAGAGTAAATTATTTTGTTTTTGCTCTTGCGTTATTTAGGGTGTGCTTTGCATTCGCATTTCGAAAACAATTTTTAATTCAACTGTTTATTTAGAGATTTTTTAGAGTGTGATATTAATTTTTGTTTTTATTATACAACCATATGCTTGCTTGCTTGTTGTTGTTAATGGTAGCTAATAATGAAGGAAAGGATGGAGTTCAATTTGTGGCAATTGAGTTGCAATGATTTATTGTCGTAGACCGAATGAAGTGTCCACACAGGAACAGCTGCGGACTTGATCAGTTATCGTAACATAGGACTAATGATACTATAGATAGTTGCAATTCCTGTCAGATCTGTTAGAAATAAAATATATAGTGCTACGCAGCCTAATAACACAATTATTTGTTGCGTGAAGGGAATTAAACGTTTGCAACACTTTTTGGCAATTCAATTTTGCTTGAAGGATTTTTATTACTCGACTTTAGAAACTGCTCTAACTGTAGAATTGTATATGTATGTGTGTGTGTGTGTGTGTGTGTGTGTGTGTGTGTGTGTAGTTCTACCCTTTGGAGTGTAAGTCAATATGCAGCATTTTGCCTAATCACTAGTTAGAATTATGTTAAGTACTTATGGATGTACCTGCTACACGCTATATTAAAATTACTTTCATTTTGGCTTTTCGATTTCTTTTAATTTCCATCTCTTCTCTCTTCATCATATTTCATAATTTATATTTATTTATTGTTTTTCCATTTAGCACTTAATTGCAACACAGCTAATTTAATATGTGTATGTACTTCAAGTTTATTATGACATCATTTGCTTAGAGTCTAGTTCTTAGCCTAAGTACGAGTAGTTCCTAACTCATCACGAACAAGAACACACTATACATAGTAGAGTATCTGTGTGTCGTCAGTGTGTCTATGTGTGTGTGTGTGTGTGTGTGTGTGTGTATCTTAAGTATTTAGTTTAGATATTTGCTTTACACCAACATCACTTGCAATGTTTATCGTTTATCGTTAATCGTTTGTGGCGGGCGCGCATTCCGAAAAACACTTTCGCCGCAACACCAGAAAATCATAATCAACGTTTTCGCAGCGAATTTGCATTTCGGAATGGCGACTGCGACTGCTTTGTTTATTCTAGGTTTATTTCTTTTGTTTTTCGTTAGCTATTTTTCGAAAAGAGTAATATGATCGCATCTTAAGACATTACCTTTTGGTTTTATTTTTGCATTTTTCATAGTTACAGATAGTTTAGATAAAGATGAAAGGGAGTAGAAAACAAAAGAAAAATCAGAAACCTTTAGAAAAAAGGAAACCTCAACCAAAGAAAACTAAACGACCCCAAGAAACGTTGTACACGTAACTATATATCCTCTCTGCTCTGTGATCTTGATATTGATCGGTTGTTGAGGTCGCATTCTATGTCGATTAGAGATATGTGTGGGAGTAGGAATGAAGCTAAGCCTGATCTATGGCATATACAAACTCGATTTGAATTGGGATTGCCAATCCGCTATAAGTAGTATTTAGTTAGTAGTATTAGTTGTAGTCATAGTAGTACTTATAGGGTTAGGTTTAGGTACGCCTGTGCCACTGTACTTGGGGGATTAGTCGTTAGATCTCTCTAAACTAAAGCAACTAAACTTGTCTGTCGTTTGATATAATTCGTTAGACGTCGTCTATTATTATGTTTGAAGACTCTTCTTTTCATTTCTTTTTTTTTTTTGGAAACCGAATAAAGTTGAGGTTCTCATTGAGTTCGTATTGAGTAAGCCAATCTAGTATTGATTATAATTATTATTACGATTATTATTAGTACGTCTGCCATTGGTTTTTTGCTCACTTAGTAGGAGTGTGTCGAAATTTGAGTTCGTTAAACCGTTCTAAAGGGACACAAAATACCGACAAAATTGAAAATCATATCAAAATCTAAGTAGTTCCATAACCTTTTGTTGCTATTGTCAAAATGATATACACATATATGTATTCAAGTATTATATGTTATTGAGTTCTTCCTTGGCGATTGTCTATACATATTTGATGATCAAGTGATCAAGAAAAGTTAAATTACATAATCTGTAAGACTCGCAAATGGTATTATTGCAAATGAATCGAGTTCAAATATTTATTGGTTAAACTTAGCTGCTGACTGATATAGATACAGATTCGAAGTCGCTTGAAATATGTATAAAACGCAGTTGTTTGTTGTTGTTGTTGCTGTTGTTGCTAATACTTTGTTGCTGAATACTTTCTGTGTGTATGAAACCATTTGCATTTATTAATACATACATACATACATATATTTACTAAAAAAAGTTTATCAAAAAAGTGTTGTTGTCTCGTTTTGTTTGGTTTTCATTTGTTTCTCTTTGGTTTCTTGTTTTGTCTCATTATAAATTTAATTAACTTATCTCAATGTGAACTAAACAAATTGTACAACAAAAGTGTTTCATTACTTTTCTTTTTTTCTTTTCTGTTTTATTTTTGTTTTTCGGGTTTTCTTTTTTATTTGGCAATGCTACGAGGAAAAAATTACCCTTTAGTTGTTGTTGCTGCTGCTGTTGTTGTTGTTGTTGTTGTTGTTGTTTTCATTGATACACAGGCTTCACCTTAATGATTTTTACGTTTCGTAATTTGTTTTGAACTCTATTTGCATCTTTTTTGATCGTGTGTTGAATTGCTTTTGGTAATAAATTCGCGTTCAGCTTTAATTGTTGTTGTTGTTGTTGTTGTCTTTTAAGTATTCAAGCAGAAATTTAGTTAAGTGTATTTAATTGTATTAATTTAATTTAGTGTTTATTTAATTTAACTTTTAATTTAAATTTAAGTTTAATTTGTAGTTTAAAGTTTGTTATTTGTTTAGTGCATACTTTAAGCATTTAAAATGTTCTTTAATAAGCATCTTTAATTAGAGACATATGTAGTTCAAATTAGCCGCCACGCCCTCAACTGCTTCCCTGCGACAGCCAGCTTCTTGGTCTTCATGACTTGCTTTCGAGTTCAAAACTATCTTTAAACATTTAAGTATATTTTCAGAATATTTCAGAAGTCTTCTTTTGCCATTAAGCGCCGCTCATTACAATTCGATTGTTTGGAAGCAATTTAAATTTATTTCGATAATTTTTTGAAATCTTTATCAAGTATCTTTTTGCCAATATTAAAGTACTTGAATGGCAATAAGTTGCAAAGCCAATATTACGCCGCTCATAGCAGTCAGCTTTCGCAAGGCGCGCGCTCTTTTATAGCAGCCAGCTTTTCGACCTTTTCAACAGCTGTGAAAGCTTTCGACCAAGAGCCAAGTGTTTATGGCTGTCGCCGTGCAAGTCGCGTGTTGCGTGTGCTTTGGTGTTTGTCTCGAACTCTCGAGCAGAGCTTTATGTGCAGCCGCTAGACGACGCTAAAAGCTCCGCTGTTCGTCTAACAGACGGCTAACAGTTTCGGATATATTCGTTAAACTCTTCATTTAATTATTTAAATTTGTTTTTTTTTTTTGTTTGCTTTTTCTTTTTGTTTTTGTTTAATTTAAATCAGTTTAATTTGCGAACGATTTAGTTGAAGTTCTCATGCAATTAGTTTAATTAAGTTTTGCTTTAGATTTGCAGTTGTTTAATCCTTTGTGTTTAACGTTGTGTTTAATGCTCGTTTTAAGTATAGTAAGTAATTAATTTATGTGTGTTTTTCTTTTTTTTTTTTTGGTTTTGTTTTAAGATTAAGGAAGACCTTTGCTTTTGTGCATAGCCCTTAGTAGCTTTGTCTGGTGTTGGTTTTTGTTTTTTTTTGTTTTTGTTTTTGTTGGTTATGCAGCTGATTTGATTTGTGTCGTGCAGACGAACGAGATTATTTCTGAGTTTCGCATGTAATTGGCTGCCTAATTGATATACAGACACGTGTACATACAGTTATTGTTGTTATTACAATTACGAATATTATTATGCTCATATTATGCGTGTGTTCGCTATAAAAATACAGTTATTATTGTTGCTTAGGTGGCTAGAAAAAAAAACACAAAAACAAACACTGAACTATCAAGTTTGATTTGCCGATCTCTAGTCTATATATATATATGTATATATATCGTGTATAGCTAATACTTAGTACTTGGTTATATGTATAAGAAGCATGTCAATGTGACACAAGAAATTATAATTCGTTTACAGCGTAATTGTTGTTCTTTTGTTTTTGTTTTGGATTCTGTCTGTCTGTCGGAATGTCCCAGGGCAAAGGGGGGATTCCCCCTTCTCGTGTGTAAGCCTTATGCAAAGCAAAATACTTAAATAACAAACAAAAAAAAAAAGGGTGTTATGTGTGTGTTTGTTTATAAACTGCTCCTTTTAGTTATGAATATTTTGTATTTGTTTGTCTGTAGTCTGAATACATTTGTTGTTGTTGTTTTACGCTACGCACGAATTTGCTGTTAACTTTTTGCTGTTCTTTGTTTTGAAATTGTTCGTTTAAAAATTCATTAATTTCTATATTTATATATAGGTATGTATATGTGTATATATATGGTATATATGTATGTATATATTATATATAATATTGTGTGTGTTCGTGTACGCTTAATTAATTGTCATATGTATATGTATATTTGACTAACCTTTCGCTCTAATGCTTTATCTAACACTTACGTCTAAGTACTGTAATTATCATAATTATTTATTTATTTCTTGTGTATTTTTTGTTTGTTTTTTTTTTTCGTGTTTTCTTTCTCATTAATTTGTATTTTATAAGCATTACTTGGATTTTCAGTTTGCAAATTTCATTTCCATTTTGTTTCGGTTTCATTCCGCTACATTCCGTTTATATATATATAGATTTATTTGTTTGTTTTTATTTTCGACTCGTATATATGTATATATATAATATTTAAAAATAGTTAACTTTATACTTTGTTTTCGACTTCTAGACTCATTCGCTTACATCGCTTTGATCGTTCTCACATCGTTTACTACTACAATACTTAGCTGTTTCATTTCCAATTCATTTCATTTCATTTCATTTCTTTGCGTTGCGTTTCATTTCCGTTTGTATTTATTTATTTTTCTGTTTGTTCTGTTTTGTTTTGTTTGGTTTGGTTTGTTTTGGTTTTTGGCCATGTTGTTTTCTGTATTCAGATGTTCAGTATTCATAACATAATATCAACAATTTCGAAACGAATCGTTTTTAAATTCAGTTTCCGGTTTGTCATCATTCGTATGTGGCATATACATATTTTTGTTCTCTCTTCACTGTTCGTTCGTCATTGAATTGAAATCGAAGGAATGCGGTGCAAATTGTGCTTGGAAGTATATATTAAATAAGTCGGTACAAACACATATTATTTTATTTGTGCTGTGCAATTCGGAACCCGTCTCAGATCATCACGGATCGGATTATATCGAATGTGTGTGTGTGTGTGTGTGTGGTTAGATATACATAAACAGGCTTTGAATAGTGTGCGAATGGAATCGGAACACTTTGCAGTGATTTCGCTCAGTTTGAAATTAAGAATCCAACTCCAAGAAAATAATATCAATCGACTGTGCATGTGTGTGTGTGTGTGTGTGTGTGTGTGTGTGTGTGAGTGCTTTGTTCACATTGAATTTGAAATTTATTGTGACTGGTTTACGTTTTGTTCATTCATTTGTCTATCACAGCAACATATTTGTATACACTATTTTACATACTAAAAATCAAAACAAAATATCAACAAGAAACCAAGTCGAAGCAGAAGATGAAGAAGAGAAGACACCAAAATTATTACACATAAGAAAATGAATTATTTTACAATAATCGAGAAAGTAGAAACCGAAAGACGAGTTTTGGAAATGTAGAACAAATTAAAAACAAACTGTCGTACAATTTGTTGAAAATTCCATTTTCATGTTTATTTAAGAAAGTAAAATTGATGTATAACTTTAAGTTTAGTTGCATTGTTTTTTTTGTTGGCTTTTGGTTTTTGGTTTTTCTAAATAAGAGAAGCTGAAGTTGAAAAGCATTTACTTGTTTATGTATTCTTTACATTTTGGTTTTGATCGTTATTGTGTGGGTTTTTATATAGTTTTTTTCGATTTTCTGCTTTGGTTTTTTGTCTTTTACAAAAGTAGAAACAATATTTTGTACGACTTGAAGTGAAGTATTGAGATTGCGTAGATCGTTGACAGTTCAGAAGGTGTGAAGCCATTTATGGGAACTGTAAACACACACCGAGCAGAACAGAGAGTAGAGAGTTTTTGGGAGAGTGATTGACTTTGACTTTGAACTTGGTACTTACGATGAAATGTGGCGCCGAAAACAACACCGCCAACGTGGCTATAATGGTGAAGAGCGTGAAAATAATAAGGCACAAGCGATCCACGACCATTGCCGCAAATTTCCAGTCTCGCGTTATGTCGCCTGTCTCGTCCTCTTTTTTCAGCTAGCCAAGAGACAGAAAAGAACTCGGTCAATCAAGGAATTACATCGCTGATTGATAATTGCCAAGCAATAAATCAATCAATCAGTTGTTAGTAATTAATAATAATATACATATATTTATGCAATCTATCATTCCATTAATATATAGACGAGTTGATCAACAAATTTATCAATCAATCAATCAATAAATTATTGTAATTAATTAACTATATAATTAAATCAATCAATCAGTAAATTCAGCCAATTAATAAAGTTATAAATCCAACAATCCATTAGTTGTTTAAAAATTATTCAATATACCAATTAATTAATTAATACGTTTGCAAAATGATTGATGGAATTGTGAATCGACCCCTTGAGCTATCAATCAATCTTTTAGTAAATTTTTAAATTAATATATCAAATCAATGAAACAGTAAAGTTAACATTTAATTTAAATGTTGACCACTTGAGCTCACATTGCATTTACCAAATGATTGATTGAACCGTTAAGCCATCAATCAATCATTTAGTAAATAAATTAATTAATATTGCAATTCATCAAATCAATGAATCACCACATCCCACATTCAATGAATATATCTAGTTAAATCAGCTGGAAATGAATGAAACCGCCAAATATATTCAATCAATCAGTCAATCAGCCTCACCTGATCGGTTATCCAGCGCAGCTCCTTGAGTATCAGCGCCAGTTCGTACTCCGCCGAGGAGCCGAGACAGGTGTGCGAGATGGCCTCGTGCATGCGAGCGTCGGCGACGGCGGCAACAGGTCCGACTGGACCGACGGGGCCGACGCTGCCATCGTCGCCTTGCCTGTGAGGAGAGCTCAATTAAATGTATGAATCAATCGCCCAGTCAATCAGTCAGTCCATCATGCACAAGTATGCCATTTGTCTCCCCATCTCCAGCCCCCGCGATGCCATCTCATCTATTTGCCTATATTCTCGCCCCCAGCAAACACAAAAAACATTCGTGTTGACTCGACAAACACTTGAGGCGAGTGTGTGTGTGATATGTTGATATGTTGATATGTTGATATTCTTTGCTTTTCCCCTCCCTCCTCTCTCCTCCTCTGCTTTCTGCTTTCTGCTTTCTGCTTTCTCCTTTTCTTTGCTTGTCGCCTGCTTTATTTCCATATTCATTTTCATATTTTTCGATGCTGCCTGCGGTGTCTGCTGAACGTCGCCTATTTGCCTTAATTTCCCCCATTTTCCTGTTTTGTACAGTAACCATTTAAATGATTTGTCTAATTGCTGTACATTTGTTTAACTATATAACTCCAATTTGCACTCTCTAACTTTTTGGACAGCTTATTTTATATGTCATATTATTTATTATATATATTTGCTGTATTTAACAACAGGTAACGGATATTTATCGACGAACTATAATTTTGAGAATTAATTGTTTACAAAATTATGTTTAATACAAAATATACACACTCAATGGCAGTTTAATACTCAGTCTCATTTTGGAGTATATGAAATATATATTTGCATTAAACATTTGTTGTTCAAATTAAATTCAATTGCTAACAAACGAATCGAATTTCGCAAGAACGATTCGATCTGTGCATATATTTAAATACACAATATATTTAAATTCGATTTGGAAAGAATTTCTCGAGAAATAAATTTCGGCAAATTTGAATTAGCAGAAAATGTGCGACTGCGTTTCTGTTAAAATACATTTCTAGAAAATTGAATTTATAATATTGCGAATATTTTTTGTTCTGCACATTGATGTTGAATATAAGTAACAAAAAGAGTTGAACTAAGTGTTACTATATTAATGCGACTTGGAGAGATAGTTGAAAATGTTTGGGAACTCGTTGTTGGATTCATTAATGCGTGTGAGTCCTCCAGCAAGAAAGGACCAAGGAATTTGGCCAAAGGGCTGCTAAGGATGCGAATTCATAAGAAAAGTCATAAACTGTGACATGCTTGCAGGAGTCGAGAGTCTGAGTCGAGAGTGCTTGACGCTTTTGTCCCAGTGCCATATTAAATTATCTGCTAATTTCGAGCTCGATAAGTTGCCCAACAGTTTGTGCCGCACAACGTGAACTGCGAGGCAAATTGCAGCTGAGAAACGTGACTCTCGCCTCTCCGTTCTCCGTTCTCGGTTCTCTCTAAGGGTTTTCCATTACGATTGTATTTCTATGTATTTTTCAGCTTGTCACTAAATGCGTGTCCTTGCCACTTGCCGCTTGCCGCTTGCCACTTGCCACATGCCATATTCTATGGCATTGGCATGCCTCCAGTTTGTTGTTTGTTTGTCTCTTTGTTGTTGCGCCACACACATCTTGTCATTGTCATTGTCATTGTCATTTACTGTCATTCGAGGCATTGCTGAATAAGGATGCGGATGCGGATGCGGATGAGCGTGCGGATGCGGATGCGTATGAGGATGTGCCTTGTTGAAGCCGTTGTTGTTCTTTCGTTCATTCTTTCTTCATTTTGTTCCCCGCCCCCTTGCACTAATGCTGTCGTTTTAGTTTGTTGTTGATATTGATATTGTCGTCAAATCGTTTAAAGTTTTTTCTATTTTCCACTTTTGGGCAGTCGCCGCTTTTTTTGTGTCTCGTGTCTTGTTCTTCAGCTCACATTTCATCCATGCAGTGAAATTAAATTGGCAAACATTTAAAAGTTTGCGTTTTCGTTTTCGGCGTTGCGTGGCGCACGCTGCGTATGCGTAACTTCACCCTCAGTGGCCGACCAACTTTTCGAACTTTTTTTGTGATTGCTTTCGAAGCGGAATCGTTCGATTGCACTTTTGGAATGTTGATTTCCAAAATTTCCCCTTTTTATCCCACTCCATATGTGAGCCACAGTGAAAACCGCCTAAAGTGTCGATTTGACGAAATATTTTCAATAAAGAAACAGCATATTTTGGAGCACAACTGCACTTATCAAAAAATATATTCGAATTCCCTTATTTTGACACAACAAAGTGCTAAAGCTAAAGCATATTAATAATGTCACTTCTCAGTTTAAATTTTAAGTTCTTCTAATTTAATTAGATTTGTTGCAGTCTGAAGTTGGAGACTCTTGAAAAGAAACGCCCATCAAATAAGCTGGCAACAATAAAAAATGTAATTGAATAAAATATGTTTTATATGTTAAGTGCAATTTGATTATGAGAATGGAATAAAGTGCATCACCGGGGGATATAAATCAGGGGTGTCAGATTAATTGGCAATTAAATATATCGATTTTGTCCGCAGCAACATTTATATTTTGTAACTTAAGCTTGTCGTAAATAGGCGATAAAGAGGCGATTGCAAATGTTGGCGTGCAACTATATATATAATTTTATATATTTTCTATTACATAATCTATTAATTATTTCGAATTTATTTATGTTGTATCTATTATTTATATATATTATTTATCTTCTTTTATTTTATTTATTTAATTATTAAATTAATTAAATATTATTTATAAAATATTTAGTTGTTATCTACTATCTGTTTATTGTGTTGGATAATTCAATTTTGTAGTATCGATAGTTTGATGAACGTCCACTTACCTGAACATTGTCCGATAGTATGTGGGCTGATGGGGCAACGTGGCGCTGGCGCAGCGATGATTGCAGCGGAAGTCGTCATCGATGTCAAGCACATTGGCGAGCAGCGATTTCGAAGATCTGCACGTGTGTGTGTGTGTGTGTGTTGAGAGAAGGTTATCAAAAGTTTGAAGAAGTTGTGAAATGTTAATAAGAGTACTATCGCATCTACATATATCGTAAGCAAGCGGGCAAGTCGCAAGTCCCAACTGTTATCGATAGTGGAAGCGATAGTAAGTTGGACTTTGCTGCTGCTCTGGCGCGAGGCAAAAAGGGCAAGGGTCAATTTGTGTTGGTGGTTGAAGTGGGTTTCGGTTACCTTTCCTTGAGCTCAACGTTTTGGATCTGTTGCTTTTTGTCGCCAGCGTTCGAGGAGCCCGACGACGAGGGCGGCGGAGGGCATTCGTAGCCAACCTGTCCGGGTCTTTGCATGCGCAATATGCAAGGTAACCAATAAAGGAATATTACTCTTATCTGTGTGTGCGAGTTCGACAGAGAGACGGAGGTGTGTTGGGTAATGCGGTTAAAAATAATAGCAATAAGTATATTTTTGGTATTTTTTTTTAGTTTAGTTTAGTTCAGTTTTATGTATAGATATGGAGAAGTATTTTTAGAAAACCATTTATTTGTTTGGTATTTGTTGCGGTATAAAGTCATTAATGTTGTTGTTTGGTTGTTGTTGTTGTTGTTGTTAGTAGTTGTTGTTGTTACGACACACGTTCACAATATATATACATATATATATAGTTTTAGATGTTGTTGTTGTTTAATTCCAATTCATGGTTTAAGAAATTCGATTTATTTATCAGAGAGTTGTTAAAGTTGTGGGAATTTAAAGTTGTTTGTTTTTGGTTTTGATAAACATTGATGTTTTTGTTTTGGTTTTTTTAATTAGTTAAATTAAGTTGCGTTCACACGTTGTGGCATGTAGATGAGTATGTAGTTAGTGTGTTTGAGTAGGACAGCAACAGCACGCGCGTTGTTGTGCGAAGATAGTTAGTTAGTTGCATAGTTAGTTAGTTGGTTGGTTAGTTAGTTAGTTACAGGGAGTGAAAGAGACAGTTGAAGAGGCATTTGAGTTTTTTTTTTTTAGCGTTGAGAGTTTGCCAGTTAACGTAGTAATAGTAGTAGTTGTTGTTGTTGTTGTTGTTGTAGTTGTTGTTATTGTTGTTGTAGTAGTAGTTGTTGTTGTAGTTGTAGTTGTTGGTGGCCAGAGTTTTTGTTAGAGAAATAAAAGTTTTCGGTGTGATTATTGTGCTTTCATTTGGTTTTCTTTTTTTTTTTTGTTATAGTTTCGTAATGCAAGTTTTAGGTACAAATACAGAGATACTTATTGGGCAATTAAAGTAGAGGTTAAAGGTTAATGGTTGAAGGTTCGGGTTAAGGTTAAAGCATATCATCAATTGTACTAAATATGTACTAACTAAATGTGGAAACTTCGTTGTCAAAAAACACAGACACATTGCGTTCATCTCTGGATTGAAAGGATACATATTGTAAAATTGTAAATTGTATAATTCATATGCATTTAATATTGTAGTTTTTTAAATTTAACTTTAAGCATCAAGTTATTGCAAAATTTAAACCTTGGCTCGAAATAAAACAAACATTATTCGAAATTCAATCTGTCCGCAGTCGAGAGTCAATTTTGATGATTGATGGCTGATTGATGCGTTTTCTACAATCTGATACTAAGCATCAATAGAGTTGGGCAGTGAGTATTTACACGATGCTACCATTGAGAATTGGGCGCGACATTTAAGACAGAAATTTAAATTATTTCAAAGTACATATTATACTAATAAAACTATTATAGTAATACAAAAACTTAAGGTATTAATTTGCATTTTAAAGATAATATGAATAAATATCTTAGGGTATAAATTGAAACCTTTGGGAATTTTTATTTAAAGTATTAAAAAATTTGATATACATACATTAAATTAATGCTTAAGAATTTAATTATAATACAAAATTATTCAAATTTAATGTTTAATAATATGGTCGTATTTCATAAAAAGAAAGATTATCATAATAATGAAATACTGTGGGTTATATATGTTATCCTTTAGTATACAAAAATAATATAATTGTAACAACAATATATATATTAGAAATTTAGAATAAAGAAATACGAAATTTAATCCTTTAGTTATAAAAATAATTAATATATTATTTAAAAGAAATCAAACGTAAATGCCGTGCCCAATGTTAAATAGATCTGTTGACTTTACGCACTTCGATTGATGTTGGAACTTTCGGGATGTTTATGAGAATTGCCAATGTAAGAAGCTAAGCTGTACAGTAAAATTAAGTTCCCTGCTATTTTCGATTGTTCGATTTTATTCTGTACTTATTTTGTTGTAATAAATGACTTGCAAAATGTAATGGCATGCAGCATAGTGTAAAAAGAGAGTAAATGCAAGCGAGAGAGTTGCTGAGTAATTTGTAATTGTAACTGTAATTTGTTATTTGTAATTCGTGTAGGCGAGTGTAAGAGTGAGAGACTCGAGATCTGGGGCTAAAGATATTGCTCTATACATAGGTTAAGTAGTTGGTACATATTCGTTATACATATAGATAGTACTTATTATTAAGTAAGTATCTTGAGGTAAATATTTAGTATGTACATGTGAGTGTTTTTATTTTTGGAGGAGGAGGAGGAGGAGGTTGAGTATTGGTATTTGGTATTGGTATTTGGAATATATTCAATCGAAAAGCAATCGATAACGTATCGGTATCTCTCAGAACGCTCGAAAAACACAACTCAAAAGTGAAAGTATAAGTTTAGTAATTGTTAGTAGAATATTGAATGTGGGGAACTCAAAAGAGAGACGAAATGGAGGAAATAGTTATTCGAGTATGGTATAGTTTTGGTATATTTTTGAGAGAGAGAGAGACAGAGAGAGAGAGAGTTTTTTGATGTAAAGTAAGTAAGGTAAGTAAGTAAGTAGTTAGCAAGTAAGTTAGTTAAATTTTTAGTAAGTTTGAATATAAATATTACCCATTCACTCATTTCATGCGTATCTGGATTTCTATGATGATAATTGAGGATAAGTATGGTTGACACAACTGATGAGGCCACCATAAACATAATGCAATTGAAATAAGTTCCTAGAAGGACACAAAAATGACACAAAAACATTGTGGTAATAATATTCCATCGATATCGCACCGATCACGATTTCACTATGCTAGATATAATAATTCGTAATTGTAATCGAAGCCACACCTGCCCTACTTAGTTTATTATTACTCTTTTTTCCATATACATATATATTTTATATGTACTTTGTTTATTTCGTTGTTCTTGTTGTGTGCGTGTGTGTGTCTGTGTGTGTGTGTGCTTTTGTTGTTGTCGTAGTTGTTGTGTTGTGAAATCTTTGTACACATTTCGCTTGATCAGTTTTCGGTTGTGTTTTCTTTTCTCTGATCGTATTTACAAAATTGGCATTTGGAAATTTGGAAAAATTATGTTTTGTTTTGTTTTGTTTTGTTTTGTTGTCAGTGTTTTCTTGTTAGCTTTTACTAAAGTTTAAAGTTAGAGAAAAAGTTCAAAGCAGTATATCGAAAAAAAGAAGTATAGTTAATAAATATATAAACATTGAATATATATTTTTGTTGTTGTTTAGTTTTTTGTATTGTAATCGCTTCAGTGAGAAAATTTTATTATATTACAGGTGAAAAGTATTTTTTATTTTTGTCTTTTGCCTCGCCAAAAAATACTCAACAGACAACGAGAGACAAAGACAGAGAGACAGAGACAAAGAGAGAGAGAGAGAGAGAGTGTGTGTAACAGGTAGACAAAGTGTTTGACAGCGACAAAGAGAGACAGAGAGAGAGAGAGAGAGAGATATACATGGAGGAAGAGAGAGAGCGAGACAAACTTGCGGCCCAATTCAAGTTGGGAATTTTCCTCTTTGAACTGAACCGCGCGTTTGACTTGACGCCTTTTCTTCTCTTCTGTTATTTTTCTTTGCCTTCATATTTTGGGGGGTTTTCTTTGTTTGTTGTTTTGGGACTAATTGTTGTTCCTTTTGACTGCCCTGATTTTCTTGGTTTTTTGTTTTTATTTTTTTTTTTTTTTGGGTTTCTTTTCTTGTAGTTTTTTGTGCACAACCAATTATCCGCAATCATCATTTTTGTTTAAAAATCGAGATCTGATTCGGTTCTTCGAAATTGTTGAGCTGTAAAATTTGATGATAGACATGGGTCTTGGGCAAAAGGTGTCGTGTTGTTTGATTAACTACGTTTGTTTGTTGTTGTTGTTGTGGTTGCTGTGGTTGTTTGTTAGTATGTCGTTTGGGTGTTGGTTAAATGGCAATTAAATATAAATGGATCTGGTGCGTTTCGTTTATCGTTTGTTAATTTGCATTTATTTAAGGTCTATTTAATTGCATTTATTTAGCGAATGCACAGTGACAACAAGCCGTAAAAAATTAATCAAAAAATAACAAAATTCCGTTTAGCGTTGTTCACTGTGCATTTTTAGTTTTAAGAGATTGTTTTCGCTTTTTAGCAGTTTTATGTTTATTGTTGTCTAGTTGTTGTTGTTGTTGTTGTTGTTTGGGGCACATACACTCCACTACATAATTGCTGGCTTAAAGGCGCTCTAAGCATATGATTATTATTGGTGTGTGTGTGTGTGTGTGTGTGTGTGTGTGTGTGTGTGTGTGTGTGTAGGACAGTGTAGAGCAACTAGTCTTGCGTTGGGGGAGGGGTAATTGTTGGTTACCTGGTTAATGGGGGGCAGAGTTAGTTTACCACACATACATACAGACATACGAGCGACGTACGTTTCTACTATATGATATACACATACATATACATACATATATATGCACATACACATACACATATGCGCGTATGCGATATGAATAATTCGAGTATGTAGGCTAAAAACGAAAGCACAACGAAAAACCAAATCAATTAAGTTCTGCAAGTGTTATTTACAAGTGTGACAGCTAGTGTGTGTGTGTGTTTGTCTGTGTGTGTGTGTGTATGATACATGAGTGTTCATGTGTGTGTGTGTGTGTGTGTGTTGGACGTGAAACACCATCAAAAGAAAAGCATATAGTTGGTAGTATATCAAAAGTTAGCAATCGTTTTTTGTTTATTTGGTTTGGCGTTTACTTTATAAACAACATGAGCGAGAGAGAGAGCGAGAGATAGTTAATTAGAGAGAGAGAGAGAGAGAGAGAGAGATATATATATAGAGAGAGAGAGAGAGAGATAGCGAGTTTTACTACCACAACTACAGCGCAGAGAGAATTCGAACGAACGAACGAAACTCAAAACCGATTCTCCAACAATTTCCACGCGAACAACAAAAACGCATCTAGAAAATGATTCAAAATCATATCAATATCAATAATAAGAATAATAATAATAACCATAACGATAACGATAACGATAACAATAAGTAGTAGAAGAAGACCAAAAATATTTACACATACAACCCTGGCAACCCTGCCTACCCTAAAGATATACGTTTATCCCCTGGCCATATTACATTTTTTACTTTTTGCCAATCTAGTCAAAATTCGTTTTGGTTTTGCGCGATTTTCACATGCAAAAAATTGTTGCTATACAAATACATATACATATATATGTGGCATATATATGCGTGTGTTTGCTGTGTGTGTGTGTGTGAGAGAGCCAAATATACAGACATAGCAAGAGCGAGACACAGAAAGAGACAAAGAGAGAGATAGAGAGAGAGAAAGAGAGCGATATATGTAGATAAAGACAGCGTTTAGCTCAGTTATTATTATAATCTTTGTTTAGCACGGACATATATATATTGTTTTTTTATTCTTATTTATTTACATAGCTGTTCCCGTGTGTGTGTGTGAGTGAGTGTGTGTGTGTGTCGATGCTGTGTGTGTGTTTGTATGTGTGTGTCGATAATTGCAGCGAACAAAAAGAAATGTAGTGTGACCAGCCGGCGCGACAAATTCAATTTGACGGCTTGGCGTTGGCTTTGACCCCGCGCCACGCCACGCCCCTTGCCCTGCACCCGCCCCCAAAGTACACACGCACACACACACGCACACTGAGACATTGCCATTCATTGGTATTCATAACTACGTATACGCAATGTTGTGCTGAAGATGCTTTTTATTTCACCAGCAATGTGTGCGTGAGTGTGCATGTGTGTGGTGTGTGTGTGTGTGTGTGTGGGTGGGCGGCAGGGGGCGGCGTGAGAACAGTTGATCGGCATTTTGTGTTCCTGCATGCCAACAAGAACGTTTTTTCTTTTACATTATGTGGTAGTGGTCCTTGGCAAATAACTCTCGGCACTCGACACTCGACACTCGTCATTCGTCATTCGACATTCGACATTCGACATTCACAATGCTCGAGTGAGTGTACTCTTTGTACTCGCAAATCCAAATTCAAATTCAAATTCAAATCCAAATCCGAATACAAAACAAAACCAGAACCATTAACAGAAGTACCAAAAACCATAAATGAAAACAAGAGAAATTGAGAGAGTAATAGAGAGAGAGAGAGAGAGAGAGAGAGAAAT
This sequence comes from Drosophila ustulata, assembly GCA_035047365.1. Classification (NCBI taxonomy): domain Eukaryota; kingdom Metazoa; phylum Arthropoda; class Insecta; order Diptera; family Drosophilidae; genus Drosophila; species Drosophila ustulata. The sequence goes on from JAWNPT010000080.1 coordinate 13,219,547, forward strand.
AGACAGAGAGCAGTAGTAAAAATGATCAGAATTGTATTAATATATATAGAGTATGGCATAATAACGAGTTCCATTTCAGTTTGTCTTTTGTTGTTGTTTTATTTTGTTGTTTGTTGCTTAGTTGCTTAGTTTCTTAGTTTGTTTCTATCATGCGAATTTTCCATACCAGTCCTCGAATACGATAAACGATACAAGATACGATATACGATACAAGATACGATATTCAAGAGTTTTCTACTTTTTGCATTAAATCAAAATGAATTCAATGAAATGTCGTTACGTTACGTTGCGTTGCGTTACGTGTGGACTATGTGTGTGTGTGTGAGAGAGTGTGTGTGTGTGTGTGTGTGTGTGTGTGTGTGCGTGTTTGTGTTGTGGCTATATGCAAACTTATATAGCAAAAAGTGGTGCAAACAACTTCTAGCAAACAGTGAGGTAACATTAGCATACGATATACGATTTACGATACACGATTTACGATACTCGATTTACGATTTACGATACTCGTGATACGATACTGGGATGTTTGCATGGCATGCTGGGCATATGGGAAGAGTGTGTAATGAACGGGAACTTTGTTTATTTTCTTATCCATTCTCTTGTTGCTTGGCGGGTTTCTCGATCGCAGATCTCTCCTACGATATTCCAGCGACGCACACACACAGAGCTCACTTACCTTGCGTTAATGTTACTAAATGCACTACTAAATATATCAGCATATACATATATATTTTGCATGATGTCGAATGTTCAATGGGCTACGGTTCGAATACAAATGTTGGATCAGAGTTGTTGTTGTTTTTTGTATTTTCGATCATGCGTCGATGATGCTATAGAGGATGATCAACAAGTAACCCAACTTGCAACTTCCAACTCCAACTGCCAACTAGGAATATTATTGGTATATACAAATACTATATACTCGATTGGTCGATTAATTTGCGATTAGTTCATTCAAAATGATGTTCTATTGATGGCATTTGTTTCGAATAAATGTAGCGAACACTCATTGTGATGATTTTCCTGCAGCCACAACTCTGTGTATGTGTGTGTAAGTGTGTGTGTGTGTGCGTGTGGCAAATGCAGAACAAATCCATCCGTCTGTCCGTCTGTCTGTCTGTCCGCTCGCCTCTTCACTCGCAGTCCGCAAACTATTGGAGTTAGAGCGGCCGAATTTGCAGACAATGTGCAACGCATTTAAATGCGGCTGTGCAATTGATAATGAACAAAAGTTGAATTTCAATACTTTTGAATTGCGAAAAGCGAGTGTCGAGTTGCAGCAGCAGGAGTTGCGTTCGATGAACTCGTTCTGCATCTGCGCTCTGCGAGTGTTGTGCATATAATTGGTAACTGGAGTTATTTTAGTAATTGTTGCTGCAGTCGCATCTACGTTTACATTCGCCATGAATAATTAGCAACTACTCGGATTACACATTCGTTCCTTCAATTAAGCCATTCACTAAATTATCTCGAATAATTGCAAGCACTCTGACCACACTCACATTCTCGCACACACACACACATCTCAATGCTAAACTATGTGAATGGCTCCAATGCGATGCGAATACTCACACACTCATTCATACCTTGAGTTTCTTTGCAGTATCAAATATGTTAATGTGCAGTCGAGTTGCGTTTTTAATTGTACTGTGTACTATAAATCATTTCTTCAATCATTGTTGAGTAAACTATCTAAATTGGATTTATTCTGTTTTCGCATAGCTGTATGCGTTATGCAATTGAAAATTCTGCAAAGAGAAATGTTTTTCATAGCAACTAGTGTTCTAAAGTGCCATTTATAGGGACTGTGTTTATATCTTTAATCATTGTGAAGATTTATTTGGCTTCAAGTAAACTCTACATCAAGTTTCAATTCTAATTTCTATGCTCAGTTACTTTAGTTTCACTTTGATAATGAATCAGGGAGAATTATTTTTACTGCGACTAGTGCTGGAAAGTACTTAATTAATTTCTTCAATCATTGTGAAGTTTTTTTTGCCTCGAACTAAACTATATAAATTAAATTGAAGTTTTAATTTTGATGTAACTCATAGTTTTAAAAATTCTTAATATAAAAATAAAGCAGGAAGAATTGTTTTATACTGAGACAAGTGTTGTAAAGTGCCACGCTTTTCCACAGTTCACAGTGTTGCAGTAGCTTTATTTTCCATCTACAGTGCGTGCATTGAACTCAAGTATCTAAAACTCGCTGCAGTTTATTTCAATTTTAATGCTTAAGGCAGCGTAAGTTTCGCATATTTTTATGCGTTATTAATTCGAAAATGGAGCATGGAGAATTGTTTTTTCTTCAGTTTCAGTTTCTGTTTCCGGTTGCCCCACTTTTTTTGTTGTTGGCCAAAGTTAAGCCACGAAATATGCACGTGATGGGGATAAACTTGAACTGTGCGAATCGTACACATTTTTGCAAAGTTTATGAAGTCGCTTAAATCACCGAGGGAAAGAAATGAAATATTAAGAAAACAAAGAGAGTAAACCAGAAATCAGAAATCAGACACTAAAAGATTGCAGAGTGCAGAGCAGCAGCAACAGAATAAACGCATCCCCCTTGAACAACTTTTCGTCCACATTTTATTTAGCCGCTGCCTGGATCCTGGATCCTGGATCCTGAATCCTGGACAAAGGTGTGCGAAACTTGAAACGGGCCAATTTGCTGTACGTGTTTATTGCTTTCAATCTCGATACGATACAGCAAAGAACCAAAGCAAACAAAAAAGGGGGAAGCGAATAAAAAGCAAAACTTCAAATTCAGAACTAATAGCGCTGCAAAATGTTCAGCGAGACAAAGGTGAGTTTTGATTTCACTGCCGACTCTCACACTTATTTACTACTTATACTAATGGAGCTACACAAGTGTATATCCATTGTCTACATGCATATATTTACTATATATAGTATTCTCTGGGATTGTGCTTCATTCGTTACTTGGCCTTTTAAGTCTTTCTCATGTTCATGGCAATTTTTAGCTACAGCCTTTGAAGTAATTTTAAATCACAGAAATTCAAATAATGTTTTTAGAAATAATATAATAATATTTATAAATCAATTATAATTGTATTTGAATAGCCAAAACTATAAATAGAATATTTTTAATATTTTTGTTTGCTTACAATGATTGATGATTTTTGGTTGGGTACTGAAGTATAATATAATACCATAGTTTTGGATCGCAAAAACAAACTATATAAATTATAAATATGCTTAACATGTTGAAATTGCATAAAAAACTCTCATACAGTTACTATGTGCTGAAAATAACAATATAATCTTTTTTAGTTTGCAGTCTATCAATTGAACTTAATCTCGTTTGGAAACATTACACTGCAGGGAAATTTAATTCCCAATATTTTTGCAATGACTTAAAAGCTGTGCAACCTGCAGTTGCAGTTGCAGCTGCAGCTGCAGCTTTAATAAGACCATGAGAGAGAAAAGGCGACTTAGTTATCTGGCAGCACAAACAGTGTGCACAATAAGTACTCGCATGTGTGTGTACTTAAGGTACTAAATGTGTCGTGTGTGTGTGAGAGAGAGTGTATTTATGAGTAGTTGTTGTTGTAGTTGTAGAACACTCGTGAAGCAGCTTAAGTCCGCGCACCTTTAAGACCCAAGCGCAGAGTATTTCAAAAGGAAAGCACAAATAAATAAATATCCAGGGGAAACCCAAGAAGTATAATAATGGGAAAGAGAAGCTCAAACTAATGCGAAAATAATAGAAACTGGGTGGAAAAAACAGATTGTTGCACTATTTATCTGTTCTCTGTTTTTCATTTTCACTGCTGTGCGGAAGGTAGAAATCTTCACTGATTAGTTCGAGTTGAGAGCGAGAGAGAGAGCTGAATGTTTGAATGTGCATTAATTATATTATTATTATTATTAATATTATTATTGTAGAATGTTCAGGTAGTATAGATATAGTATATATTGTAAATGCACTGCTGGACTTACCGAGCAGCGGCACAGCGTCGGATGTCGCCGGCATCGTTTCCGCCACCATGTTCAGGAAGACGGTGAGCGATAGTAAAATAGTAACTCCTGAAAGTATGCAGCACAAATTTTATGAGCAATCACGGCGCACAGAACGTGTGTGTGTGTGTGTGTGTGAATGAGTGTGTGTGTGTTCAACAGCGGGAGATATATAGAGAGAGAGAGAGAGAGAGAGGAGTGTAGAGCATAAATATTATTATTATTATTATTATTATTATTATTAGTAGTAGTAGTAGTAGTAGTTGTGTGATGTGAAGTGTTGCCAGACTGAGTTTCGAACTGAGTTTCCTGCGTCCTGCGACTGTCGCTGCTTCGCTGCCGCTCTGCTGCAATGGATGCACATGGATGTGTACGTGTGTGTGTGTGTGAGAGAGAGAGAGAGAGAGAGATTCTTTTTTTTGTTGTTGCAATTGTCGCGCCTTTTGTCCCGCTTGATACATTCAATTCATTGCTTTGTTCGCATCAAAAACTACTACCGTATTCTCTGCGCTGAACCTCAACGTTTCGTTCCGCGTCCGTTGTTCGTTCGCAAATTTCGTGTTTGTCCCCAAAACTACGCTTTTCAATAAAAACAATAAACAATAAAAACACACGCACACTCCAAAAACAAACACACACACACACACACACACTTCTTGGCGTACTCTGGCAACTTATCATTATTTATGGGCAGCTGGCGTTTGTCACTGAGTGCTTAGTCCTTATCAGAGTTGCTGTGCCGCCTTTTACACCCTGCGCCCTACTCGAGCACAAAGGGTCGCCTGCCAAACGCTAAACTCTCAAAATTGTTAATCAAACATTCCTGATATTCCTTTCTGTGAACTCAACGTCTAACAAACTGTTTGCATTTATTTTTCTTCAATTTATAGTTTTTCCAATAGTAAATATTTTGATAATTTCTTGTTATTTTAGCTCAGATTTTGAAAATTAAATGTATGTGTAAAATTTTATTTGATTTTGTTATCAATTTTAAATTATTGGTAATTCTGCTTGAATTCAGCTTTAAAAACAAAAAAAAAAACCAATAAGTTTTTATTATTCTGGCGCTTTCCACATATTCATAATTTTTATTCACTATATTTTTGTATGCGAATTTTAATCAGAGAAAAAAAAAGACATTGATTATATTGTCGTTTTCTTCCCAATTTAAAATTTGCATCACTTAAAGTCTCCTTAATAGAATTATATGCCGATATCAGAACGATTTTCATAACATTATAATTTTGTATTGATTTTAATATACTGCGATTGATTTATATACTATTGTGAATTTTTTAATTGAATTACTTTTGATGTCGAATTATATACCGCTATAAATTCTCCTTTTAATGGCTTTTAATGTATTTGGTTTATATAATATTGGTTGTCTTGTATTGGTGTTGTCTTCATATATTAAATTTGTATTATTTGTCGTCTTTTTTAATTAAATTTTACACCGATATACGAACGATGTTCGTCAAGTTCTCCTTTTGAAAACTGCAATATTGCTGTCAATTTAATGTTTATAATGTAAATGCAATTTTTGCTAGTCATCAATCAGTTCCTTCAGCTGGCTCTCAGTTTCTAGACTTGGCATTGCATTAGCAACACTTCGTGTGTTCTTTTCTTTTTTTAATTTTTTGTTAGTTCTAGCATGCTCAAAAGTTACGCTATTAAAAAAAGTACAAAAAACTAGACAGCGCTTTTGTGTCTAGCAAACATATTAATGGGGCAGGCAACAAACAACTACATTAGTTTATTGTGTCACTGGCGCCATCTAGCAGGCATACGGTTGTACTTGTGTACTGTGTGTGTGTGTGTGTGTGTGTGTGTGAAAAGTACAGGGTATACTTGATGTCTAAGCAGCGCGTTTAGTGCGACGTTTTTGTGCTGCGCATATTTTATGCCTTGCTCTTTTGGGGTTATATAAATTATGTCAAAAGTCAGTCAGGGGTGTGAGGGGCGGCAGAGGCGACAGGCGACAAGGGAGAGGCAGAAGGGGGGGGCAGAAGCGCAGAGGCCGCCGAAAGTGTCGGGCAAACATAAATTAGCCACAGGGTTTTACGCAAACTTGTCTATTATGCATGAACCACGGCTGGCGGCCCTAATGCGTTTTGCTCCACACACACACACACACACACACACACACTCGCACACATACGCGCATTCGTTGACAGACACGCATTCGGGGGGGGGGAGGGTTCTATGAACAATTTTTAAAATATGGCATTTTTGTCGGTATTTTTTTTTTGCTTTCGCTTTTGGCTCTGACAGCTGCAAGCAAAAGTTTTGCCATGTCTTCTGCCGCTGCCGCTGCTGCTGCTGCTGCTGCTCATAAACGCGATATATTTATCTATATAGCAATATAAAGTATACGCAGCGAGGAGAAGCTCTGAGTTTAGATGGAAGTATTGTGTAAATTTTGACATGCAGCATATGCTGCGCGTGTTGAAAGTACGTGATGAGCTCGATGCCAATGTCTGTGATGTGATGTCCTGTGCCACATGCTCTCAGCTCAGCTCAGCTCAGCTCCGCTCCGCTCAGCTCAGCTCTTTGGTATATGAGCTGCAAAGCATTTTGCCACATTTTCGCATAACTTTGCTTAGTCTGCGTCGAAATTGGCCAGCAAAATGCGCAACAGCAGTTGCCTCCAGATGCCCCCCAGATTCCCTTTCAGATTGTCGCAAATTTACATTTAAAAACATTCCAGTACTTTGCAGCACAAAATGCCAAACACATTTTACTATATTTTTGAATCATTCTCCACTCTGCTCTTTGCAATTAATAAATATTATATGTTATTGTTTTCCAACGGATTATCACACTGCCACACCGAACTTCTTAGCTATGCAGATTGCGCTTTTAGGCTTTGACAAACTATCGGCACAAGCACATACCCTGGAATCTGGCGAATTTGCGAGAAGAGTGATTCACATTTTGACTTACTTTGGCCAACGTTAAATTTATAATTTCTTTTTTTATATATACACATAATAGTAATAAAACAACTAAAAATTGCCTGAATGAATAATATGAATGTGCTTACGCTTTCAATCATAAAAAAGACTGCCAAGTATTTGTTTTTGAATTTTTGTATTTCACATTTCTTGAATGCAAAAAAATGCTTTGTAGAGTGCTTAAAATTTAGATTTGTTTGGGCAGCTATAATTTTTCTATATTATTGAAATATATTTTTGCGAAGATTTAAAGATTTCACTTTTAACTTTTGACTGTTGCTTTATTTGAATATAGTTTTATTAAGTTTCGGAAATTTTAAGTTTTCTTGCTATGACTGAAATATTGTAAGATTTAAGATTTGATTTTAATATTCTAGCTTTGATTGTACTTTTATTAAATTATAGTGCTCTTAAGTTTCAAAATCTTTAATTGTGCTGTGTTTTTATTGTTTAAAATGTATGATCATCATTTTATGTCCCTTTTAAATAAATTATGTTAATAACTTTAATTGCTATAAAAAAATGTTGAAAATTTTTATATTTATAGGAAAATGCATTTTCATAAATGTATATTTACTTTTTCTTAACTATTTGATGACTTTAACTAGAATAATTGCAACAAAGTAAGCAAAATTTCTTTTTCACTTCTCTACTTCAAATACCTGCTGAAATAGATTTGAAATAGATCTGTAGATTGTCTGCGATTCCAGGGTATGTGAGTGTGCGACTTACGTTGTTGAGGCTGCGGCGAATGCATTAAGATGCAGAATTTGTATATTGTAAATATTTTGTATTTGCGTTTTGTGTTTCAGCTGCGCTTCTTGACATGGTTAACAACGTGTATAGAAATACGCTATAGCATATAGAAATAAATATATATACATATATTTATATGTATGAGGTTCAAGGGGTCAAGGCTTTGTGCTCATTTCAGCGCACACTGAGAGAGTGTGTGTGTGTGTGTGTGTGTGTGTGTGTGTGTGTGTGTGTGTGTGCGTCCGTCGTTCGTTTTGTCACTTGCCGTTGCTGAAAGGTTGTGCCATATTTTACAGTTTTTCCAGCGCTGACTTTGATTACAAATGATGGCGCCTTCTTTTGTTGTTGCACTCTCGCTTTGTTTGACAGCGAGTGAAGGGAGAAGAGAGGGGAAAGGGGGGGGGAGAGAGAGCGAAAGTTGCCATTGCCAGCGGGCATTTTGCATGTGAGTAGTTAGTCAAGGTTCACCTCGGCGTATACGTAATATGCGCCAAGAATGCGCTTCCGTTTTGACAACTTTATATGCCCTATACAATCGTGTGTGTGCGTGTGTTTGTGTGTATTTGATTTATAGAGCATGCAAAAGGTTTCTCGGCCTACAGAAAGTTTCAACAATTAAACATCGCAACGCGCACTTTTTTGTTGCTACTATTATTGTTTTTAAAGGGGAAAGGTTGAGTTGTTGCTGTTGCTGTTGCTGTTGCTGTTTGTGTGTGCTTAGAAGAAGAAGAAGTAGAAGAAGAGGAAGAAGAAGTTGATGTGGGTTGGTTGTGGACACTTACCAAGCGAGAGCTTCTCACCAGAATCTGGTGGCAGTGTAAAACCTAGCAGTGCCATCGAGGCGATCAACACGCAGGGCACAATCAAATTGAAAAAATAGTACAAAGTTTTGCGTCGTATCAAAATGGCGAATGTTATGTCAATATAAGGTTCTGGGCAGCAATTATAGTAGATTTCATTACGTTTACCGGGCACACCTATTTGCGTATATTCGATTGGTGGCCACATATATGTATGTATATATATATATATACGTGTGGATATATATATTTCGTATTGGATTCAATTTTGAGATTGGTGAGATTAATGGCGGGGGATGTGAACGTGTGTGGATCGTATGCAGAGAAGAGAGAAGATGAGAGAGTTATTAATTGACAAAGATTAGTATTGAATATATAGTAGTTATCGATTGCACGCATTCCATAGTTACTGTTACTGTTATCGCTATCGTTATCGGTATCGGTATCGGTATCGTTATTGGGTTGGTTATCGCGGCACTCACCTAACAAGTCCCATTCGCCGTTGGTAATGAAACTGGAGATGTCGCCGCCAGCCTCGTCCTGCAGCTGCAGATCCAACTGTAAATATATAGCGAATGTGAAAGTATGTGTTAATGTCCGTTCGACATCGGCGCTTATATAATGTACATTTAATCCCCTTTTGCAGCTGCTTCTTGTTGTTGTTATTCTTTCATTTATGCTGCTTGCCGGGATTTGTGTCGAGAGACACAAGCTTAAGCTCTTGACCAAAAAGGCTGAAAAAAGTAATAATTTTATCACGAAAACAACACGCCACATTCGAATGCGAGTGCGAATGCGAGTGTGAGTGCGAGTGTGAATACACTCATATATGGACACACTAAATACTGCTTAAGCTGCGCTAAAGTCCTCAACAAGACCGCTCAGCGGTTTACCCTCAAGACCAAAATCCCACACACACACACACACACACACACACACACACTGCTCACACACACAGTCGCACACTTGAGTTAGATTCCAAAAACTTGGCCCAATTACAAATTGATTTATCGCACTTACACTTAACAACAGTTTATGCGATTTGGTTCTGCGCAAGTTTTATTTTGCCGACGACAAGAGAGAAAAACACACTTAACTCCAATAAATAACTATATTTCCAGCCAGTCAATTGAATGTTAGACCCGCAAATACCCCGTACATCACAGCACAGCTCAGCACAGCGCAGCACACAAACAAATCGACTCTAATAGATTTCAAATACCACGCATTTGATGGCAATCTTTTTTGGCATCAATTCTCATCTTCATCGAACGGCAATAAAAACAGTGCATTCATCAGCAGTTTGTTCAGCTCTTTAAATCGCACTATCGACATCAATAAATATCGATAGGAAGTAAAGTATCACAAATAAAAAATAATCCAAAAATTTTGATTGCTACTCCATTTTTTTGTAAATGAAAATATATATGCGAGAAGATTTTTTATATAAATTTTGTATGCTTTGCACTAAATAATATTTTGCATACTATCGAATTGCAAATTTGTAATTACAGAAAAATATTGATTGAGATGACATTGCATTAGATACTTTCCAATAGCAATGATTATTTAAATTTTCAATATTTGTATTTTTCTCTTTTTAATTACAAAAAGATTGCTTAACCTCATGTTCACCATTTCGGACCCAGAATCTTTAAGGTCACGTCAAATAAGTCGAAATAGAAAAATGCATTATACCGAATAGCAATTTTCATATAAAAGACTCGCAAAAATATATTACTTGAGATGACATTCCATATTTTTATTCTTCATAAATTTGTAATCCACTGTATTATTACATTTCAGCAATTTTCTAATGAAAGAATATTTGCTTTAAAGAAATAAAATACGAAATCTTATTTTTGTTATACTGTGATTTTATTAAAAAGTATTTTAATACTACCAACAAAAATACCGTTTACCAAACAACAAAGCACAAATGTATAACATGGAAGACGAGCAAGGAACATCATTCAAGTCTCTCACTCTCGGATTCGACTTATCGTAATACAGGTGATCGCACTGATCGATATTTCCGGCCACATCGGGATGTCCTGGCAGCCAGGCATTGATGGACAACCAAACGTGCTGACCAAATCGGTGCCCGAAGTTCAGTATTGGTTGGGATATCCCATGGAGGTCAGGCAATTTGTGATTGCCTGCCATTCCGTAGTCGTCTCCAGGCTGATCAGATTCGCATTCATCTAGCGACAGGTCTCAAAGGCAGCGAACCAATTGTTCTGCACCTTGTTGCCGACGTAATAATATCCACTGACGATCTTGATGAACCGCCGACGGCGCCGTCTTAATATCCATTGCACAACCATCGAATTAATCTCTGGTCTAAGTTTTATGATCCTTGTGGTTTTTAAGGCATTATCAACTCACCTTCCTTGATGGTGGCTAACAAGCTGAAGAAACGCGTCGAATTCTTGAATATTATGCGTTTGAATATTGTTTTCACTTCACTTTTTCACTTCACAGCTTTTTTATACTTGAAATGTATCAAGGAATTGTTTCACACTCGTTTATCACTCTTGAACACGCTGTTAAATTCAGCATCTTTCAATTTGAGGGTTTTGATAAGCCGAACGTTGCTCTCATCAATAGATTGTCAACTGAAAGTAACGATTTTTGCAGAATTCGCAAATGCTTCGGTTCAAAACTCAGACAGACGATGCTAATTATTTGTGAGTCGAATTTCCGTTACTAGCAAATTAAAAGTGCAATTAATTTATTGCAAATATTAGAAAGTAAAATGAAGTAAGTTGCAGTTGCAACTTTTATACAATTAACTTCACTTAGATATACATAAAGAGTGGCAATGAAAATTATAAAGTTATGCAAATATTGTATTACAATTGGTAAAAGCTAACAATTGATTTAATTGTTAGGAAAATTGTAATTTTAAGCCTTGGCTAATAATAGATATTACTTACGAATTAAATACAAATAGAAATTTCAATAAACTCGACTGTAAGCAATGAAGTGCAAAGTTTATGAATAAGATCGGTAAATCAACACGAATACATTTTAATTTTTATTTATATATTTCTAGTACTACTTAATAGTAATAATAATGATAGTAATAATAATAATAAATAATGAAAATCAATTTCCAGCTAAACTGTGTAGTATTTATTAGGAATGATAAGCTTGATGATAACGCACAAAATAATATAAATTTTCTTTTCATTATCTATTGTTTTCGGTGCCATTAAGAATTTGAAGTCTTGTCTTTCGAAACGAAAATAAAAAATAAAATAAAATTAAATAAGAATAAATCATTAATTCAAAATAAAAAATGATTACAAAATTATACTAAAACATAAGCATAAACTTCAAAGCTGACACAACATTCGGAAAGAAAGTGAAATGGCTTCATGGTCCTGTAGCCTCATTTCTAAAAGATTACAGGGTATTTAGGTACATGCACATTGTGCTAAATCAGGGTGTGCACTACATACATATGTCCCTAACTGTAGTATCATTATGTCTTTTGCTGCCCACAACGCTGTCATTTTGTCAATAAAAACTCATATAAAACTCACGCATAACTTTTCCAAGTGTGAGTGTGACTAAATGTGTGTGTGTGTGTGTGTGTGTGTGTGTGTGTGTGTGTGACTTGCACAGTTCGGAAAAACAAACAAAAAATCGCTTTTCTTACTTGTTTTGCGCTCATCTTTGGGGTTGGGTAAATACAAGTAAATTTCTTGGTTTCTTTTTTTTATTTTTGCTGCTGTTTTTTTTTTTTTTTTTTTTTTTGATATTTTGCTTGTCCAATGGGCGTCATTTGGCTGTTTAGTTTGTTCCTTAGATATGGATGTACATATAGTATGTGCAGGATGTGTGGGCAGGAAGACTCGACTCGAACTGGGGCTGATAAAACTTTTCTCATTTAAATGTTCCAAACAAAAGAGGGCGCTAGACAAACAGCGTCTCTTTCGCTTTGTGCAAATCAAGTCGAAGTCAAAGAGTGTTAATGTAGTTGTAGGCAAACACACACACACACACACACACGCACACACACACACAACTTAATTGTAGCTGTGCTTGCTTAGATTCATTTATTTATTTAGCATTTTTTCTTTATTTCCTGGCAAGATTGCGTCTCGCAAATTGCCAAAATGAAATCCGAATCCAAAAGGTTTGGCAAGAGTCTCATAAATAGAAGATTTCTAATTAAAACTATTTAACTTTCAATCTGATTGTCTCTCTGCGTTGTGTGATCATAATTAGATATACGTTTGTTCAGCAAATTCCGCAATGCTGCTGATGATATGTCAACACTAATGTACGCAATGCCGTTTGAGTGGATTCATGACTTAATGAGTGCACTCATCCATGCTGTCGCCAGTCATAAATCAATTTGTTAACTCTATTGAATCGAGAGCAGACAAAATCACAATCAGTGGCAAGAATGACATTAAAATAATCACGTTATTCAGCCTGAATGAAAACCAAATCTCTATTGTACTATCGGCATTAATTCTAAGCTACACATTAAATAAATTAATAAATAACTAATTGTGTTGACAATGTTCTTGAATTATTTTTATTCAAAATTTCCAAGCAGGGAATTATTTGATTTTATGCATTTGATTTATTTTAATTTGTTTGTTTCGCGTATGTCCATATTATTTTATTGCTTGTTTTGAATATTATTTGACCAGCTTCTTTTATTGCTAAATTCAGATATATAGCTTTCAGAATTATTTAGAATTTTTTTTCAAACCGTTCGATCATTTTGATAATTATTTGATAATTTTGCTTTAGTGCAATTTAATTGTATTGCAAATTCCCAAATTTAAGAACGTATTGACCATATTTTAGGCTTTTAATGCTTTGATTATTATAATAACTATCTCTTTGTCATAGTGTACTAAAACTAAAGCTTTAATTTATGCGACTGTTGTGTGTTTGAAGCGTATTCAAAGTAGCTTCATTTTCTGGTCGTGCAGCAGCATATTTGCCCCTTTTTATGCAAAATGATCTCAGCTAGTTGAGTTCTGACCTGCAGTGCTTTTAAATAAACATAAATATTTAATTTTAGTGTCAACTATCAAAAGTAATCCGCATGCAGTTCGCAGAGGGCCAAGGAGGGAGGAGTTTGTTTGCTTAATGGCTTTTGTTATGCGCGTTAAAAAAGTGATGCAACATTTTGGTCCTTCTTCTGTTCTGTTATGCTTTCACTCTCGCTGCGTTGTTGTTTTTGTGTTTTTTTGCGGCCCCTTGGCGCCAACTTCCCCATTTTCATTTTATGGCCAGAAGGGCGAATGAAGCTTCTGCTTCAGCTTCATTAAAAATTGAGACACCCGCAGACAGGACTTTTACTTTGGCTGCCATCTGATATTATGATGTTACGACTCTTCTGCTTCAATGCTGCAGAAATATGCAAAAATCCATTTGGCCAGCAGCGATTTGCTGCATTCCATGGCCAGCAGATAGCAGATATGGCAGGAATATATCTAATTAACTTAATATTGTGCAATAAAAATAGCCTTTCGCTGTTCCTCTTCCTCTTGAACGCTCACAGTTTAGAGGCAGTGAAATTTTGCAGAATTAATGAGCATAAACAAAAGTGTGTTTAAGTGATAAGATAAAAGTTATGGCCACAATAAACGTGATAAATGGCCCACTGTATTCTTGGGTGGCACAAACAAATGCTTCGCCCTTGCATGAGAAGTTGGCCTGCAGATGAAATGAAGCCAAAAACATGTACAAAATAGTAATATTTACTATAAGCGATCGGTCGATACAAATATTGCAAGTTTTTCCAATTGCATCTCGATATTCATATACATACATATATTTTAAATATGTAAATAAGAATAAAATAATAAAATGTTGTACGTTTTTCTAATTCTTTAAAAGAAATTCAATTACTATACTAAATATATTTATAATAAGTTTCGAATATTTTCTCAATTTGTACAATCAACTTTTCCCATCATTTGCCTCTCAAAATCCAATTTCAAAATCAATTTTAAGAATTTAGAAATTTTCAATTTGCACTAAAGTATTTTAAATATGTAATAAATATTTATTTATTTATTTTTAATAGTAATTTTAATATTCCAAACTCGTTATTATACAGTTTAATAAGAATGTGACTTTAAATTATTTTCTCAATTTGCGCAAGCAACTTTTCGCATTCCAAATCCGTTTTCAAAATCAATTTAAAGTAGTTTGCCTTTCCTAATTTATTTCAAATTGTGTTTCCACCTGAGAGTCGGCGAATGAAAGAACGATTTCGTGGGGGACGGAACGGAAGAGAAGACAAGACAAGACAAGACAAGACACGACAAGACACGACAAGACGCTGAGTAGCGTGTTGCGTGTTGCGTGTTGTGTATTAAAACTGCCGCTGATTAACCCAAGACGACTTTTATTCGCTGGCCGACCCTAGCTTAACCCTTTTTCTTTTTTTCGTGTAACCCATTTAACTGTCACAGACTGGGCCACACACACACACACACACACACATACACACACACACACACACACGCAAGGACATACAGTGAGGGGGAGAAGTTGTGTGACAGCAGCCACTCAATAAACTTGAGCACGTAAAGTTTTTGCATCAACATAAAAATAAAACTCAAGTCGTTGGCAGCGCACAATTTGCTAAGCTGCGTTTACCTATTTTGGTATTTCTGGTACTTTGGTAATTTCGCCCTCGCAGGATCAGCATCCAGGCTGAGGTGTATCGGGTTAAAGGGCCAAGACCGTGGGGTTAAT
This sequence comes from Drosophila ustulata, assembly GCA_035047365.1. Lineage (NCBI taxonomy): Eukaryota > Metazoa > Arthropoda > Insecta > Diptera > Drosophilidae > Drosophila > Drosophila ustulata. The sequence continues at coordinate 13,234,782 of JAWNPT010000080.1, forward strand.
CTTAACTGGGAACTGGGAGCTGAGAACTGAGAACTGCGTGCTGGGTACTGAATACCAGCTGCTGCCTTTGGCGTTACGCAGTTTTAAAGTTTTTTGTTTTTTGTTCGCTTTTCCTTTTGAGCGGTGCTAAATTTGCCTTTGACATTGACGGCGTCATTCTCACTGGCCTGACTTTAATGGCCCGCATGCCAAATGGCCAAAAAGAAAAAACAAAAACAACAACGCAAACGAAAACTTCTCATATTACATAATTTGCTTTAATCACTCATTAAAGCTGCGTATTGTTGTTATGACTTTCGGGCCACATTTCAGCTAACTTCAAAACAGAATAATCAGCATTGGCATTAAGAGTTTTACTAGTTTGTAGCCAGCGGCAAATAAAATAACTTTGACTAAAACTAATTGTAGTAAAAGTAATAAAACAATGATAATATTAATGACAATGATAGTGAGAATTTATGACTTTCGATTGAAATGAAAATATTATTGAAAATACTTTTAATAATTTTAATGGTTTGTAATCATTTAAAAAAAAACACATTAATTCAAATTTCATTCCTAATGCTAACACTCTTAAAAGTCAATTGCAATGCTAATTATAATTTTGATACTGACATTAATAATAACGCGAAAATAAATTTAAAAAAAAGTTATAATGATAATATCCATACTAATGATAATTCTAATGAAAATAATGATCATTGTCATTGATATGAATTCCTATAATAATGATAATATTATTGTTATATTTTAAATATTATTGATTAATGCTAATTCAAACGAAAATGACCATTTTTAATAGCAATCCCCAAAAGAAAATCGATTGATAATGCCAGAAATATTGCTAATGAAAGTGTCAATGTCATTATTGATTGAAATAATAATGCTAAGTTAATGCATTAAGTGCTAATATTGCGATATTAATTTGCCAGCTAATGAAAATGCAAATAGATTGTACGAATGCCACCGCTTGGCGTCAATCAGCAGTGCGCGTGATTGCTGATTGAAGCAGCCCAGTAAGTTGAATTAAATGCAAATCAGCGTCAAACAGGAGCGAGATGATGCTAAGTGCACATTTGATAGGCAAAGTATTATCGAAATGCACTCGACGCGTTACGTAAAGCCCGAATCAAAGGAATGCAAGCATTCAACTAGTCATCAGCATCAACGCGATGATCATCAGAGCGCCATCATCATCATCATCATCATGACTGACGTCGTCAGCGTTTGGCTGGCAGGCAGAATTAATCGTCAGCGAGGCAGCGCGACTCGAAATCGACTTTGAAAAGTTAGTTCTCGGATGGATGTGTGCCGCGAGGGAAGGGAAGGGAAGGGTAAGACAAAAGGGGGACAAAAGGGGGACCGAGAGAAGAATGGCAAATGGATTGAGGCGCAGAGATTTTGTACTGCAGAGATAAGCACTTAGGACGCAGTCAGGGCCATTGTCAAAAAGTTTTAGCGATTTCGAATGGCGCTGCCTCGGCAAACTACTTGTCATCTGCCCGCTGGTGTTGCACAAGTCGAGGGGGGGAGGGGGAGGGGCAAGGACAAGCGGGTCCTTCGACCAGTATCTGGCTCTCTCAGCTTAGCCTTTGTCTCAGTTACAGTTGAACTGACATTGAATTAATTGCAATTGCTCTGGCGACGGGCGCGACAGAAAAGGAGAAGCGGAATGAAACGCCAGTTGATGTTTACACTGCTCGACGGCGACAAAGCCAATAACAGTTGCCAGCCAAGAAGCAAAAGCAGAAGCAGAAGCAGAAACAGTTTGTAGCAACAGCGTCTCGATAACATCTCGAGCAATAACTGTTACACTAAACGTTATAGCAACTGTTTCGGGTCGGGAGCGCAGACTTCTCTCCCATAACTGGCAAGTGGAGGAGCTCAACAGACAGCGCCGATATCGAGTGTGTGCCCAATAAAAAGTAACACACTCCAAAACATATAGACTGTTCAAGTATTGTAGTTAAAGCAGTAGCTGAAGAACGTATCATGTGGCAAATAAAAGAATTCATTCACAACAAAAGGGTTCCACTATAAATAATATTAACTTGTATTCTATATTGTTATTCCCTTCTAACTATGCAACCACAGCTGTTACTGTACAACTTATATGTAATACAGAAGTGTGTATAGAATGCAAACTGAATGCCCAATAAAAAGTAACACACTCAAAGTAATTACTCTAAGACTTCTAGACTGTTTTAATCAGTAGCCGAAGTTGCAAATAACAGAATACAGAAAGGGTTCTACTACAATAATTTATATTCAATTCAAATCACACAGACTTGGAATGGAATATAATGTAAGTTAATGTTCTTCCCTCTTCCAACTCGTATTTGCCAGTAGTAATTACAGTGATAGATATATAATGTTATTAATTTGTTAGCGTATCGAATAATGGACAGCAGATACGCTTAACAGTGCCAGCTGTTAACAGCAATAGCAGCTGTTGAGTTAACAGCCGGCAACAAAGAAATGCAAACGAAATAACAGCAGTAAAAGTAACAGTTAACAGCCGTCGCAGCCGTTGCAATAACACTAAAAACAGCAGCTGCAGTAAAAGTAGAAAAACAACAGTGAGAGTAAAAGAGCGATGATAAAATAAATGAAAACAGCTGCCGAACAAAATAGTTCAAATAGCAGGAGTGGCAGTTAAAGTTACATGCACTGTAAACAGGCTCATGTTGACAGCCAATTAACATAGACATAACATTACAGCGACTGTTCACAGCTCAGTTGCTCGCTAATGCAGTGCAAATGGAGTTTCGAGCAGGTCTCAAAGACCGGCGAAAATAATTAATTTATGCAAATAAGACGAAGATGCGGGCACCCAAAAAATGTTGGGCAACCAAAGGCGAAAACAATTAAATTTTCGGGGCGCAAAGTCTTTTGTTGGCGCCCAAACTAATGCATTCGCAATGCGCCCAGGCAAAGGCAAATGAAATGCAAAGAAAGCTAGCAGGGAAGAGGGCGGAGAGGGGGGAGAGAGACGAGTACTCGAGTACTTATCAAAGTACGAGTACCGGGCACTGAGTACATATTTTTGATGACACTTATTACTGCAGTGGACAGCCGTGGGCTGCTTCAGCCTCAGCCTCAGCCTCAGCTGGCGCTTCAGCTTGGGCACTCAAGGTCGCGTCTGGACAGGCGCAACTTGTCGCATATTTATCTAGTTGCCCAAGGGGGCGAGGGGGGCGAAGGGGATGGCGGGACAGCGACATCGCTGGATGGTTAAACTAAAAAATGTTTCCGTACAGCAAAATGCCTGAGAAGCCACTCGACAACAGTTGCACTCAGAGCTGTTTACGCGCACTTCTCAGATACCCTAACGCAGCGTTGAAATATATTTCTTCTGTGCCTCGGTAACACTGCACAAACAAAGCGATTGGAAATAAATTCAACAAGTATTCAATTGCATATTATTCGATTAAATTAATAGTAAAAATAATAAATAATAACAATAAATAAAATTAAGTATTATATTGTATATTATCAAATTCAATTAATTGTCAAAATTCCATTTAATTATTTTCCACACAAAGAATAGATTAGAAATATTTGTAAATGTTATCAAATTGCATTGATTGGCATTATACTATATTATTTATTTAACTAAGTCCCATACACTCAAATCAATTTCAAATAAATTTAAATTAAATTATAATTTTACTAAATTAACGGTTATTTCAATGTATATGATATATTCAATTATTAATACATTTATAAGCTGTTGAAATAAGTGAGAGTTAATTTGCATTATAGCTGACTATTATATATAAATAAATAATACATGAAATGTATAGATATTCGGATTTAAGTGTAATAAATATTAGAATCTATTCAATGTTCATAATATTCTATAAAATAGATTTATTTCAATGAAAATAATAAAAAATGAAATAATATTGAAGCCAGTGTAGTATAATTTTGCTAGTTATAGTTTTGCCTTTTTCTAATAATGTAATATATTCAAATGTATCTTTCCTCGTTCTTCTACTTTGCATTAGAGTATCTCAAATTCGTTGTGAGCCATTCTTGTTTTCGTTTGATTGCTGGGAGTTTTACCTTGAATCTAGCTAACTTGGATGCAGTTTCACGTCCAGAAATTTGTTTACTTCGCCCAGCTATGCGCTATTTACTTAACAACCTCTCTGCTGTTGACGTTGTTGTTGTTCCTTCTACTTGTCGTTTGTTAGTTGTTGTTTGATTATTGTTGTTGTTGTTGTTGTTGTGTTGTTGTTGCTGTTGCTGGTTTATTTGCAATTTGCATACACTTTTCTTCTTGTACTCGTAATTGGGTAATTTAAATTTTGTTTGAAGTTTTGCACAACATTTCTTCAGTGTTGTTTGTTTCGTCCCTTTGTTCGCTACGAAATGCAAGTCAACTCCAAGCTAAATCCAAGGCTACTATTTATACTATCTAAGGCACGCTCTCCCTTCCCCTTCTCCTCTCTTTATCCACCCCTCATTGTTGAATCCAAATCAAATTCTTTTGTACTTCGCAATAGCAAAGGCATTATCAATCAATCGAAGTACAATCTGCGAAGTGAGGCAGCTTTAGTTGGATTAATGCAATGTTTGCTCAGGCATGAGCGCATTTCTGTTAAGCAAATGTCATTACAGTGCCACACAAAAGTGTTCGCTTTCATTTTCCAATTGCAACTGAAGTTTGTTTCAATTGCAATAATTGTGGCAACTCACGTTGCGTTTGCTTAATATGTTATTCAAAGATTATAACTAAATCATTGCTCAAACACATTTCTGTTAAGTGAATGTCCTTACAGTGCCGCACACAAGTATTCGCTTCAATTTCAAGAATAATAAGCACATTTAAGCTTACGTTGCGTATGCGTAATATTTTATTTTTAGATTTACAAGAAATCATTTTCATTTTCAATTGCAATTCAAAAAAGTGTTAATTGTGTAGATTAATCCCACTAGATCATTGCTCAAGCGTAATTTCAATCTAATGAAGAAGAAACCAATTCTTAATGCATTTGCTCAAATTTAATGTCGCAATAATTATTTTCATTCTTTATGTTAGACGCCGAGAACAGCGACGAGAAGATGACGCTGAAGAGCGGCAACAATGGTAACAACAATGGCAACAGCTGTAAGTAAGTGGCTAAGTGAGTATGGCCAAGAGTGCTTATTTGTTCAAGTGCGCTTGAATGAGAATAGCCCGAGAACAGCAGCAAAAGCAAAAGCAAAGCAGATGCAGCTGAAGACGACAAAGAGCAGAGCAGAGCTGAGAGAGAGAGAATGAGAAGGGGGAGAGAAGGAGGCGCAGAAACAAAAGTGACAGTAAAACGATGTAGGCTAAAAGAATGCTACAAAATTATAACCAACAGTCGCCCACACTCGTCACTTGTCTGGCGTGAGAACGACACCCCGACGTGGCACCCAAAGGCCGGCCGGCCGGCCGTCCGGCTACACTGGCCAACACGCGAAATGTTTTCGGAACGGCAGCAACTGATTTTAAGGTGAAATGTAAACAGACGTTACTGCGGATAATTCAACATTTGTAAGTTTAAAATATGTTATTAGTGTATTTACATATTTGTAATTTGATAATATTTGCATTCTTCAATTTTCAAGTTTTCATTCTTAAATTTCTAATAATTTTCAAATTTTTGTTCACTATAAAATCAAGTAAAATATAAATATAATAAATATAAATACAAATATTTTACTACAGTTATAAAAAAAAATCAAAACTAAAATACAAAATTTGAATTGTTTAGCTAGAAAAATATGTATAGTTTATATTTTAAAATTGGTAATAATTCCTTCCATGTCTAAATAAAATAAAAATAAATCATTTAATAACAATTTCAAATTAAAACATGACGATATTTTCTGATGGAGCAACTCAACTTAAGAGCTTCAATATGAAGTATTATTGTATGAATTGAAAAAAAGTTTACCAAATATTATTATTCGTTCTTTGAGGTCAAGTCAAATTTGAATATATAAGTTACTTAATTTTTTTCGAATAATAATATTGTAATTGGCTCAAACTTCGCAAGAATCTTCGAATTTAAACACAACTTGCATTACAAAAATGTAATTGTATTTTGGACATGCACAAGATAATATCGTTGATCATAAATTGCATCAATTTGAAAACTTAAATATTTATGAAATATCGTCGTCTTTCATTTGTTTATTTTATGTTTCTAATTTAAGCGCAATATAACATTTTTATTAAAGTTTTACAACTAGAAAAAGCTTCAGTGTTTGGGCTGATCAACAAATGTTAATGATGATAGGTTTATGCAGTTAAAGATTTGTAATGCATTTCCCCACAATACAAATTGAGAACGAAATTAGTTAATCAAGCTCAGCAAAGGCAACAAATTAAAAGTCAAACATCAGGGCAAATGTTGTTTAGTGCTGAGCACGAGCTGCAGCCTGAAGAGAGGAGAGTGGAGGGAATATTTTTGTTTGCTTCTGGTATGTTTGAAAAAGAGTGATGTACAATTGAAATGAAATAGTTTCGACTGTTAGCAAGTCACATGCAAACATTCTCTCTGTGTGTGTGTGTGTGTGTGTGTGTGTGTTGAGAAATTATGTTTGTCGAGCTAAAAACGACAATTTGGCAATAGAATGACTTAAGGAGGTCCTTAGCCCGGCACAATGGCAAAAACAACAGGGACAGAGACAGAGACAGAGACAGAGAAACGAAGGGAACTGGGGGAATATAAAACTGAAATTGAAATTGCATCAAGTTTGCCAACTCACTTTGTCTCTCTCGCTCTCGCTCTCGTTGACGCTGTCGCTGTCTCTGTCTCTGTCTCTGTGCACACAAAGTTGTTTATGACACATTTGGCATGTCAACATTTTGGTTGCTGTTTGGTCGGTTTTGCCCACTGCCCCCTGCCAACTTCACAACTGCCAACTGGCATTGTTTTGCCCAGCATTTTTGCATCGAAGGATTGAACTCAAACTATTGCTCGTAGTTGCAGCAGAGCAGCAGGAGCAGCAAATAAAGCGAATTGCATTTTATTCGAACACATTCTGTTTGCATGTTGCATTTATTGATGTGCAAACAGTAAAACAGCAGCAACGACACAACGGCACAACAATAAAACACAAACAACACAAACGTTGACTTCACATGTGTCGAATTGTTTTTTGCCTTCGCAAATTTAATTAGTCCACTCACTTTCATAAATAAATCAGAACTAGCATTCGCAAATATTTGAGCACAAATGCTTCGTAAATATTGCATATGCGAATTTAATATGTTGATCTTGTGAATTGTCAGTCTGCTTGATTTGCATCCCCTAGAATTTCTTTCTTTTTGTAAAATTACAAAAGATTCCATTTGAAGGGAAATGCTCTTTTGCAATTCAATTATTTTTATGATTTTGTGTTGTTGATATGCCACTCCTTAAAACGAAAATAGAATAATAATTAAGATTTTTTAAATGTTGAAATTACATTAAACTCAACGTATCTTGAAAGTCTATCACTATTTAACGATATTTTCTGTTTGTTTTATAATTAATGAAAACAAATATCAATAAATATTCCGCTTCCATGTATATCTATCAATATAGTTTGAAAATTCGAGAAACGCGTAATACTATTGTACTATCGATACATCGATAACAGAGATGTGAATGGTTTATTTGAAACCTAACAAAATATTATAAATATTAAAATGTTTCGCTCTCTATTCTTTGTGTACTTATCATCATCATTGAAATCTATGATATTATTACTTTGATAATGAAAAGTTTAAAAAGTTTCGCTTTCTGTTATGAACAAAAATGCTTCACAATTTGTAGTAACCGATAACTATGTTATCGATAGTAAATGTTCAAAAGTTTATGGCTAAATCTGCCCACTTCTAACAGACTGAGAAAAGTCATGAATAGTATAAAAAATCGCGTTATATTGAGGTTTTTTTTTTGTATTCACAGAATTTTTGCTTCACAAATGTGCATTAATCGAAAGCTCTTATCGATAGCAAATGCGCAAAAGTTTTAGGCTAAATCCGCCCACTGCTGACTGGGTTTATATTAAGCGGATTTTAGTAGCTGCAGCAGCCGAGTTGAGTTCGCCTTGGACTGCCTCCTCCCCTGGCCCCTCAGCTGAATCGCTGCCAAGGACTTAATGACTGTTTTGTTGGCGCCACAGAGAGAGAGAGTCCGAGATAGGGATTGGGATTGCGATAGAGATAGAAAGGGGTAGATGATGATGGCTGGCAGTCATGGCATATAGTTGCAGCCTCCATTTCCTGTCATCGCAGCTCGTCCGCTTCCTTTTGCCCCCTCGTTCTCCCCCTCTCCGCAGTCGTCGCGGACCGTTGTCCGTTGTAGGTTCTCCGGCTGTCCAGTGCTGTCTGATGCTTTTTGTCAGAGCATTTCACTGCTGCAGCAGCAGCAGCAGCAGCTGCAGCATTTAACTATAAGTAAAAGTTTTGCTGGTTGCGCCTGATTACTTGCCACCCATCAGAGAGAGAGCGAGCGAGAGAGAGAGCTGAGTTTGCCTTGGCTGCCTTCGATGGCATTTGCTGAGCGTTGCGGCAAAAGACAATAGCATTTTTCCTCTCCCCACTGCTCGCCCCTCGCCCCTCGTCCTTCGTCCTTCGTCCTTCGTCCTGTCGCCCTATCTTGGCTGCCTTGTTCCGTTTTTTGTTTTTTTTTACTCTTTACATTTTTGCTGCTTGCTGTTTTTTTTGTTGTTGGTGCTGCTGGAAAAAGTCAGTGTAAATTATGAAAATACTCGTTGCTCGTAATTTGTTGAGCCTGTATATGTGTGTGTGTGTGTGTGTGTGTGTGTGTGCTCTCTCTGCATCTCCCTTCCTCTTTTCACTTTCTGCTTTACGGCAGTTTTCTTCTTCTTGCGCTGCTGCTTCTTCCCCCTTTTACTTGTGCCATTATAATTTTCTCTGTCACATTAAAATGCGGTTGAAATGAGCAGGAAATGCGCGCGAATTCTACTAACCCAGATAATCTCGGGGCTGATTTAAGCATTTTCGCATTTTCGCATTCACGTTTTTAACTGTTGAAGCAGCAGCAGCAGCAGCAACAACAACAACAATTTTGTTTTTTTTGTTTGTGCACTTTTCATAATTTTCAATTTGGTTTGTTGCCCGTTTTTGTGGCAGCAGCAACGCGTTTTTAATTTAATGCAACATGCAATTATGCGCAGCCATCTTCGGGCTGCCGCCTCCTAATTAGCCACATCGCACACGGGGGGCGTGGCCGTTGGGCGCCTCTTTTGTTGTGGCGCGGTCGCATGCGGCGTATGCGTAATAAAAATGCCTTTCAGCGAGCGTGTGACATAACAACTAATCTCACTGCCATCCTCCAATCTCTTCTCCCACCTCCCCCCACCTCCCCACATCAGAGCACAAAAGTTGCGCATTGTAATTGGAGGAGGGGCGTTAAAAGTGATTTTCGGGCAGGCCGAAATCGTGCCTTTTGTTGGCTTGTTTATTTATTCAGTTAGCCAGTTGCGAGGGCCGCAGTTTCTTTTGGCCACTGCAGCTGCAGCCAGAAACTATTTCACTTTCAAACAACTCGAATTAAGTGCAAACAAATGAAAAATCTCATTGGCGATTGTCAGTTCTGCAGCGTTTTAACTATGCTGCCAAAATAGTCAGACATTCAGCACAGCAAATGGATTCCAGTGAAAAGTATCACAGAGAATGGCTAAAATGTGCATATTATTTTTATGCTTAGCTTTCAAGACGTTGTTTATAAAATAACATAATATGTTTAAATTGAAGAGTAGCTCTGCAATTTTTGATTTTAAACAAAAGTTGAATTCAATTATGTTAAGAATACGTAGCAAATAAAATAAATGAAATAATGGATTGGAAACATCGAAAATAATTTAAATTATTTGAAAAGTAAAATATGCAACTTCTTTTTTTATTTTAATTTAGATGGCAACGGCTTGAAAGATGGATTAGAAAATTATATATGTATTTAACATCTGAATATATGCTGAAGAGTCTTTCATATTTTTCGACTAATTTGTGGTTGAACCGTCGACATTGAAAAAATTAGTGTAGTTAGTAAAATAAATATTTGAAATGGCAAACATTCAAATAGCATTCAATTAAAGACTGCAAATATGAATAGGTTAAAATAATTTATTTAGCAATGAAAATAGATAGTGAAAGGAAAGAAGATAGAGAATAAAATGAAATGAACAACAATTAAATAAAAATGAACTAAATTAATAGTAATTTATAAATAAAGTAATATTTACATCATGTACACTATTCTTGGCATTCGAGAATATACTTGTTACTAGTTTCATATATTAATTATTATAATATATAATTATTAGCAAATTGAAATATTTGTTGAAGTATCAGTTAAAACGTTACTAAGACCACAGAAAAGTATTGTTTTATTTTACAACTATTGTCTTTGTTTGACTGGCTAAATTCAACAAATTATATATATTTTGTAGTATACTTTTAAAATAGTTAGGATTGCTGTTCTCTCGAAAGCCGATTAAAGGATGCAAATTTAATTTAGCAAACTGTGCAAATGAGAAATGAAAATGCGACGCTATCGAAGGCAGTTATCGACTCAATTGCTGCGTTACACATTGAGTGCAATCGAGATGATAATTCTGCAGCTGCTCCGGAGAGAAATTGAAATGTTGGATTGGAGCAGCATGGGGGCAGAGGCGACATCGTCGTCGTAGATAATGCCGACTGCAGCCCGCAGCCTCCATTGATATATTGATTAGAGTGCGTAGCTACGCATCGGACATGTTCCGGCATAAATGTTCCAAAAAGGCCAAATGGACTGGCGAAGGCGAGGCACGATTGCACGGTAAGTGGCAGCGGTGACCCGACGGTCCTTTTACTGCCAAAAAAGACTCCAGAGAGATGGAGACGGAGACGGAGACGGAGGAGGGGAAACAAGGGACAACAGCGTGTTTGGCCATCTATTATGAGGAGTCAAGCACGTCCGGCCCAGAGAGCACACTGGGCCCTCATGCCCTTGTAATTTGTGCGTACTTTACGAGCCGCTGTTTGTCGACTATTCCCCAACAGAAGCTGGAGCTGGAGCTGGAGTTGGAGATGGAGATGGAGCAGCAGCTGACCCTTTGCGTCCAACTACATTGTGTATTGTAAACCTTTTAAGGCACTCTGCATTAGCTGCTGCTTTCGCTGCTTTTGCTTCTGCTTCTGTCTCAGCACAAGTAATCCCCGCCTTTGCACCCAGATCAAGCTTATTAGGCGCTATCTCTCTCTCTCTCTCTCTCTCTGTCTCTCTCTCTGTCTCTCTCCCTCTGCTGAGTAGGTCAAGCCAACGAAATATGCTTCTTATGTGTGTGTCCGCTATAATTCTCAACTGTTTCTTGCGCATTTCACAGACAATACCCCCATAATTCGCCAGCAGCTTCTTGCTGTTTTAAAGCGCCAGCTTAAAGCTGATTGAAACTAAAGTAAAAGTTCGGTCAGAGATTGATGGATTGATTGACGACAGATTCATTGTTCAAGGCTTAGTTTGTTTGGGGGAAATTTCTGAAATGTTATGATTGACTGGACAATTTTTAAAAATTTTATTTATACTTTTATGTCTGATCGATTGGTTAGCTGTATAGGTAAAGATTGATCAATTACTAACTGATTGATTAAGTGACCATTTAACAAACAAACTAGTCTCATCTTTAGACTGCTTGAAATTTTGCTATAATTGTTTTGATTGATCTTTGATTGATTGATCCATTTGATTGCCAAACTATTTTTTACAAATTAATTAATTTGAGTTTGCATTTGTTTGATTGGTTGACTGATAAACGAACTTTCAATCAATCTCAAGCATGTTTAGCTTGCTTGGCGAAAGTTTTAAAATGTGATTGGTTCATTTATGCTTGATTTCAAATGAATTCACTTTTATATAAATGTTGTTGGATTGACTGACTGATTAACACAATGACAACCAAACTAAATAGTCTATTGAAAGCATTAAAGTCTAGCTTAAGTTGGAAAGGATTGATTGACAGCTTCATATGTTGTTTGAATAGCTTTCAGCCCTTAGAACAAAATTCGAGATAAACGCATTTTTTTTTGTGGTTTTGTTAATTTTTGATTGATTGAGTAACTGAAATGTAAACTCAGCAATTTGTCCAAGATATTTGGAGTGAAAAACTAGAAGTCGAATTGGTTCACTCTCTACTCTGATTTCGCGAACTGCCAAGCTAAATACGATGAGTCGACAGATTGTCGTGCCCTGCATATAAGAAACGCGACACGAGGCAGTCGACGTCATAACAATCCACGACAAACGAACTAATCCTCGCTAATGGTGCCCAGTCAGATTTGTAGTCGCATTCCCGCTACAGTTCACATTCCTGGGCACACAATCACACACACGCTCAAAGGCGACTTTCGTTTCGATAAATTTAGCTGTCGCAACACACGCACGCACTGAGAAACACACAGATGGGCAGAGCCGAGCCCATAAGTGGGCAGCCCTCGCCATGAAGTGGCAACGTCATTGCCATGATGAGCATGAGAATGAGACTGAGCGACTGAGAATGAGTGTGAGTGTGAATGTGAATGTGCCGCGATGAGATGACTAGATGAGCATAAAGAGTAGCTACAGCTTCCAGCACTCTGTTTCTTCTTCTCTCTCTCACCCATTCTCCCATTCGCATGTCCTCTCAACTCCATCTCCATCTCCATCTCCAACTCAATCTCCAGCTGCTGTTGGGGCCATTTTTGCATTTCACTTTTACAGATTTGGCACTCAACGTCATTGAGCCATTTGCACAAAACACACTTTTGACATCGCGAGCGGAAAAAAATAAAGATTCTACTTAAGCGAGCGCGCTGCTGATCGACTAACCGAATACCCTATAAGCTTTGAAGATTAGAAATTTAATTTGAAAAGGGATTTGTACTAGAATTTGTATTTAATAAACGAAATAATAAATTCTGTAAGTTGATTCGCAAAATGTATGTAATTAAAGAATTCTGACAAAGGATTAAATTAATAAAAATATTTATTTGTATTTTTTCGGTTTTAAATGTTATGCAGCCACTTGTGTTAATAATTAAATGTAATCAATGGTATTTACTGACTAAATTCGCAATATATGTATATGAAAGAAAGGCTTTACTTTAAATGAAAAATAAAATCAATAATTTAGTTAAATTATCAAAAAAAAAAAATTGTATTTTAAATGTTTTTATAAAGGTGCATTTTCAGTTAAAAATATATTATTTGTCAAAACTGTCAACAGCAAAAGGTGCTAGAGGGGCTGAGGACAAGTCGGGCTTGAAAAGTGTTATACCCTTCAGAGCAGGGTACAAGGAGCAGCAGCAGCTGCTAGAATGTAGACGCGGGCAAATGCAGATGCGATGAGTCGGGCTGAAGCAGGGTTAGACTGCGAGGCAGAGATTGAGGGATTGGGATTGGGTTGAGGGGGCGTGGCACACACATAGCGATGGGGGCAAGAGCAAATGTTACATAGTTGCCTTTGTGTCTGGCCTGACGAACTGTCTGACGACAGCTTTGCCGCTCATCGCGATTCTTGCTTCTCTCTCTTGCTGCGACGTCAAGAAATTTTATTGCAATTAGTTAAAAACATGACATCGCGGGGACAGAAGAATGGGAAGGGGAAGGGGAAAGGGGAAGAGTATTCGAAAGCAATTAAAAGCTTTGTCAATAACTTTGGCCAAAGGATTTATTGAATCAAGTTTGGCGCTGTCATTTTTGAGTCAGCTCGGCTCAAGTCACGGCGCATGAAATTGAAATGGCGGCCGATTGACGCGTCGCGTTTGCCAACTGATTATCCAGCCAGTAGGAGGTGGGCGTGACAGAATTTGGGCGACATTATGCATATTGATTTAAGCAGTCGAGACTTTATCAAGTGACACAAACTGACGCACGCCAATCTCTCGCTCACGGCTGACAATTGACAAACAATAGACAGGCTGCCACCTGGTTGCTGCCACCTGCCACCTGCCACATGCCACATGCCGCAGCTGGGCGTGACAGGCGGCAGGAAAGCGGCGGGCAGCGATTAGTTGATGCCGTCGCCGCCGCTTGATAAATGCGATATTTACGTTGCATATTAAAATGTTTGACAGCCCAAGTCCAACCAGAGAGTGCCATCGCCCTCTCTCACTCTCCCTCGCTCTCTCTCTCCCTCTCTCTTTCATTGACCAGCTGTGCTCATGTCCTGGGCCTCAGCTCGACTCGTCGATGTTTCATAAAGCCCGAGCGCAAAAGTTTGGCTTGCGGCTTTGTTGCCGTCGACGTCGTCCCCTCAAAAAACTCGACGTATTTATTTTTGATTAACTTTCCCGTTTATTGTTTCGCTTATAAAAAAAGCAGCAGCAGCAACAACAACAACGTCAACAACGGCAGCAAACAATGGCAGGGGAAGGCGGAAAAACAATAAGGTTATTCACAGTTTCGCAAAAGCTTTTTAACTATGGTTTCACTTCATTCGGAAAATTTAATATGTACTCGCATGCTGCCAGAGAGATTTCTCTGCCTTTCTCCCCCCCTCTTTCTCCCCCGCTTTCGCCACAATTCTCTCTAATCCAAACAGCGCTTTAAGCTTCATCGTTTTCTCTGGGAATTCACACGAAAAACGTTTTGTGGCAATTTATTGCTTGAAGAAGGTTCGATTGATTGATGCTTTATGAGCCTTTTATGAAATGGGTAGCCAACAAAATTCTAAGATAAGTTTCCATTCCGATTGCGCTGTCATCGATAACCGATAAATAGCGCAGCGCTTCCCTCTTGACAGCCTGTCAAAAGTTGGCTCAAAATGTGCTTCTGCATATTCTCATAATTACTAGAAATACGCTTCGATTAATAATAGCTAACAATAGTCAAGTGTGGTCGATATTGAACTAAATCGATTGACGTGTTTCTGTATAATGAGAAAATCTGCATATAAAATTTACCAACTTCAAAATACATCAATAATTGCAAATTTAACAACTTTAGGCCACAATTCAATTCATAGACTGTGAATATCAGTATCAGTTAATATATTTATCTATATGAAAGTATAATAATCGTTGGCTCTTAATTATCGTCGCATTGATAATAAAGCTGATATAATATTATTTATGTCAAATTTGAAATCTCTGTATCTATATCGATAGTATTAAAATTCCAAAAATTCGAACATGATTCGAGTTTAGAATCTCTGTGTGCCAATCACTTGAATAAACTCGATCTGCAAGTTTTATACAATCTATATTCTTTGGCAAGGTCGTTGCAATAACTCATATCGCTGTTATCGATAGCACTGAGCAAGCAGCGAGTTTGCATTCCCCAAGTGGCAAGTTTGCATTTCGATTGTTGGCGAAAATAGATGTGCAAGTTTTTTGTGCCTTTTGTACTCAGTGCTTTGTGTTTGCTTCTGTTTCTGTTGCTGTTTCTGTTTCTTGTGCTTGATTTGGTTTTGGCCTTGTTAACAAGCGGTTAGAGTCGAAGACTGTGTGTGTGTGTGTGTGTGTGTGTGTGTGTGTGCCAAATCCGCTGTTGTTGTGCCTCGTTTGAGGCTGTTGTTGTCGTCCTCAGTCGATTGTTGTCGGTTGCTGCCGTGCCAAGGGAATGCAGCAGCCAGAACGCATCTGCTCTTGGCTTTCTGCTTTTGGCCCGGCTAACTGAGCTTGGCATCTTGCGGAATGCACGTGGTTGCCTTTGAGTCTGTGTGTGTGTGTGTGTGTGTGTGTGCGTTGAGACTCGTCGCGACTTTTGAGCCACGTTGCAAGCTGCACAGTGGATGCTGCATGCTTGCCTGCCTCTTCTTCATTGCCACATTTTTTAGTTTTGCTCGTTTTAATATTTTACGTGTCAACTTTTGTGTGCCAAAAAATGTGCGCGAGGCTGCGGAGAATGGGCGCAACAATGTTGCGTAGACGCTTATGAGAGAAGGCCTTCCAATCCCCTTCCCTCCCCTCCCTCCATTCGTTCCTCTTCCCTCTCTTCTCCACCTCTCTTTTGCCGCTCTCCCGCTGCGTCAGCGACTTTGAGTTGGCAGCAAAGTTTGCGCTCGTTTTTGGCCTTCCTCATGTCCGCCATGTCTTGCCATGCAAATTAATGCACTGTGCGATGGTGTGTGACATGTGTGTGTGTGTGTATGTGTGTGTGCCAGTGTGTGTGTGTGTGTGTCTTGGGTTTGGCATGCGTTCCTAAGTTGCCTGCCAGTTTTTCAAGCAAACCAAATTTTTGCTGATTAGAGTCTTCACACACACTCACACACTCACACATACATGCATGCAGATTGACACATGAGTTATTCAGCGTGTTTGTGTGTGTTTGTGCTCGAGTGTGTGTTCGAGTGTGTTTGGCACTTGTCTTTGTGCCATTACTTAGCTGAGTTCTTTGCAGCACTGCCGCTTCCTCCACATACCCTCTACTTCTTACATGCCCAAGCGGGTATGCCATACGGCCTTAGAAGGGAAAACAGTCGAAGCCAAGCCAATGACTTACACAAATGTTTTGCAAAGTCTTCAGCTCATTAGGCAATGAAATCTCTTTTTTTTTCATTTTCCACATAAAATGAAAAGCAAATAAATGATAAACTTTATGAAAATGTTTATGCTTAAAGGCATGCAACTTTAGATGACAGCCAAAATGTAGTTCAATTTTGTAAGCAACAACATCTGGGCGAACCTATTTTGTTCATATATTCGTCTCAAAGTTTATCTGAGGAAGCAAATTGATTTTAAATTACTTTAGGATTTTTTTTTTGATATTTTGACAATTTTCCCCTAATCATTTTATCTTACGCTTTCGATGTACATACATACTTATATACATATATATATTTGTGCAGCTAAATAATAATTTCCCAGGAGATCTCAATAGTACAACACAACATTGTAAATATTTCTTGAATATTTTTTGTTTTGTATGCAAGCAAATCTCACTCAACTTATTTCAATATTATTTTTTTTTTATCTGAGGAAAGAAGTTGAATTAAAGCCGATATACTTTTCAATATTTTTGTTTGAAGTTGTCCTTTTGCCTGTACAGCGTGTCTGCGCGTCGAGTCTACCCTGCAGTGCGGCTGCAGCTTTTAAGCAAATTGCTTATGAATTCGTCGATAACTTTGGCGCTGCTGAAACCACCAAAAATTGTGTAAATTTATTTTGCCCTAAAATTCTTTAATTTTGCATTTTGGCTGCAGAGTCTCTCTCTCTCTCTCGCTCCTTCGTACAGTGAGCTGCATTTGCATTTTTAGGCATTTCACTTGGCAAAGAATTTAATTGATTTTCAGTGTTTGCCTCGCACTTGAACAGAAACCAAAATTGTTTAGTTTCTACACCAAATTGCTGATTATATCGTTGTTAAAAATAAATCAATTTATAATAATAATCTAGATTTTATGCTAATTAGCACACAGCAGATTTTATTATTTATCGAACAGCATTTGCGCGAATTTAAATTTCAATTTCAGTTTGAGCTTAACATTTTGCTGTTAATGCTTAACAGTTTGCTGTTAGAGCTCGTGCTGCACACTTAACAGTTTGCTGTTGCTGCGCTGTTAAGTCGCGATTAAGTCATTTGCATAATGATGAACGTTTAACAGTTTGCTGTTAATGCTCATAATGTATGCTTAACAGTTTGCTGTTACTGCGCTGTTAAGCCGAGGTGCACATAAATCAAGCAATTGACAGTGCAGCAATTTATTCGTTCAGCCCATCTTCCAACTAATTAACTAATTGACTCAATTATTTATTCATTTACGCACACACTTCTCGAGTCGGGGCAATTTAATTAGAATAATGAAATCAGCAGCGGAAGATCGGATCAAATAGGGTCCGATTTTGACCCACAAGTTTAGAGCGCAAAGTTTTGTGTATTCTCATTAGCATTACATATGTATATGTATGTGTATATGTATATACTCGTATATGGCAGAGAGAGATGCGGAAATGTATGCATATTTGAGGCTATGTTTGCTGGCCAACTTGCGACTCTTTCAGCTGGGGAATTGAGCGAGGCGGAAGGCGGAAGGGGCGGGGCTTCGTTTTGGGCTTGTCCCCGCCATACAATATTTATGGATTGCAATGCCGGATATCCGGTATTACAAATTATGCGCGTTGAGCGCATTGAATGAGTTATGCTCGCCCAACCGACTGTGCGAGTGTGCGAGTGTGTGTGTGTGTGAGCCACAAGAAGATGGCATCGTTGCTGGCCTCCTATATTATTTTATTTACGAGAATTGTGGCCTATCTTTGGACAGAGTCGCTGCACAAGCACGTAACTCAGCCCATCTCCCTCTCTCACTCTGCTTGCATTGCAGCTGGTCAAGTGTCAGCATTAATTTATTGTTGCCTTTAAATGTAATTATTGTCGCATATTGGCTGCGTCATTACTTTTCTCTCGATCAAATGTAATGCCTCCATCTCCCTCTCTCCTCCAAATAATAACCTGGCTAACCGAATTGATTAAATGCAATTGTTTAATGAGCTTTCCGCATTTATAATCAGCTCGCATTACTTTTGTTTCGTTTCATCTATTTGCGGCAGCTGCAATATCGGGTATCCTGAATTTCGATGCCATTTGAATCATTGCTGAACTTGACTTGATCGATTTTTCATTTTAGAAAGACTTTTGATTTGTGTAATGTCCATAAATAAATCATCAAATAAATTATTATTTATTTTCTATTTCGATTCTACTAAAATCATTAAATAAATAAATAAATGGAAATGGAACTTGATTTAATAGAAGATGATTTGCTTTGATTTGATTTATCAGCTGCAAATTCACATCGATACTGTTTAAATCAAATCTGAATTTATTTTAATGTCACATTGAATTTGAATACAAAGAATATCTTATGATTTAGTTTCATTAAATAAATCAACTATTCAATGCAAGTGGGCGAGCGAACTGGAACTAGATTTATTCAAATTCACATCGATACCGTTTAAATCAAATCTGAACGAATGTCTTATTGTTTAGTCTCATTAGATAAATAAATTATTCAATGCAAGTGGGCGAACTGGATCTGGATTTATTCGCAATTGTTTCGCTTTGGGTTACTTGCATTTTAATCGAGTCTTTTGCAGCTGCAGCTGCAGGGTATTATAGTATTTTGAATTTGCAGTCGGTCGTTTTGTTGTTCGCTCTGTTGTCGAATTGTTCAGTGAACTGTTTATTTAAATGTTTGTTAATTTGTCAACAGAATGCACATTTGACATCTCATTCGGTGCAAACTAATTGAACTGTAGTCGTTAATGCATTCAGCTAATTTACACAAATTACAATTGCAATCAGCGGCAGGCACATTTGTGTATTTGATTTCCACAAAAATCGCCCTTCTCACAATTTCGATTCCAGAAATCCTGCAATTGATTTGAACATTTCTGCTGCGACTTTAATAGAAATTGTTTTAGAAAGTTTCGCCGGGGTTAATGCAACTTCCAGAGCTCACTTTATTAAAGCACAGCAACAAAGGCAGCTGGAATAAGTTTGCTGACACATCGAGCTCCGGCAAAGGAAATGCAATTTGTCATAACTTTCCAACTAGTTCGATATCGCGAGATCTATGTATATTCAGAGAAGTATATATGTACGTATGTAGATATATTTGTGTTTGAATGTGCGTGTATAATTGTTAAATCGCACAATGAGCATCGAGAGAAACGCATAATTAATGAGCGCCCTTATCGAAAATAAATAGCAAAATAAATCAAGCGGCTGTAATTAATTTCTGAGCCGACATCTTGATGCTGGCTGGCTTCGATGGCGACTTATTTAAATTAATTTGCCGCTTCATCAATGAAATGCGCAAACATATCGTATATAGTATATCGTATATAGTATATTGTGTGTTCGCATCGAACAACAGCACTTTGAAATACTAATGCTAATAACGCAATTCAATAACATTTCGTTGCCAGCATGGTTTAAGCATCAGGCCAAGAGCCCAAAATCAACCTTGAGTCTGCCCTCAGTAATCTTCGTCTTGTATTAAAATGTGTAATGCAACTTTGAGCTCATTAATTCTATTTATTGTCTAAGCTTTTGATGTGCGAGTCAAGTGGAATCGATTCCTATTGTGTGGAGTACAAGACTCGTTCTATTCAGTATACACTGACTGCTATCGATAGTTTTCACAAATATTCATATACAAATTAATGTATTTAGTTAACATTAATTAATGTATAAAAATGTGGAAAATAGTATTAATGTATATTCTTAAGCAGTTGTTGGAATGAGACTAATTAGTATTAGAATTTTTAGTTAAATTTGATTCTATTTACTAAATATTCTATCGATAGTTTTCTCAAACACTATCGATATAAATGAATATTACTATTTTAAGACACTGTGGATGGCTATTGATAAGTAACTACAAATATTTGTAGTTTTTTAATTGCTAGAATATCAAAAATATCCCTGGTTTTAAATTTGAATTTGTAATATGCACTGTATTGAATAAGTCTCAATAAATATTAGTATGTATAAATTTGTAAAATGAATCTGTTGAATTGAGCGACACCCTTTCAGTTGTAGGGCATTGGGCTGGTCGCCATTGCTCAGCAATTAGTTTTAACGACTTGTTTTATTGAGTCGCAGCATTTGAATGGCAAGTAAATGAAATTGTTGCCCAAATTTGAGGCAGCTCGACAGCTGCGTAATTAAAAGCAGATATATACAGAATATATAGTATTGTATATATTGGAATGGCTGTTGGATTATTTATGAGCTGCCAGCGACAGCGACAGCGACAATGCAAGACTCACCTGGAAGCCATCGTAGGTCCAGGAGCCAAACTTCATCTCGCAGCGCTGATCGTCGAAGGGGAACCAGGTGATGTCAATTTTGCACGTCGACTTGAAGATGCCGGGCGGCACGTAGAGGCAGCTGCCATTGTTTCTTACCACCACGTTGGTGGCGTAGGTGCCATCGAATCCCTCGTCCGCGCTGCAACAGAAAGAGAGAGAGAGAGTGAGTAAGAGAGAGAGAGAGAGAGAGAGAGAGGGCACAAAGTTTGCAGCAGACATAAGTAATGGCTATAGCTACTTCAGCATGTAATATGTACATACCTAAGTACTCAACGTGTGTGTGCGAGAGTGTGTGTGGGTGTAGTTGGTGTTGGAACTAAAACGGTTACGTGTTTGGCCACGTTGACGCATTTAATAAGAGCCTTTACCTTTACCTTTACCGTTACCTTTACCTTTACCTTTTTACAGTCGGATTCCCGCAACGCGCGGCGCCGCATATGGAAATTTATGTTGCACACTTTTGAGCATAAATCATTTTTCCACTGCCAGCTGCGTCGCCTTCGCATGTGTGTATCAGTGTGTGTGTGTGTGTGTGTGTGTGTGTGTGTGTCAGTGTGTGTGTGGGCTGTTCCTTGGCACTGATTAATGATTAATCCATAGGCAATGCGTCGTCTGAGTTGCTTACGCTCATTTCTTACGGTTCAATTTTTAACGCGCGCGCACAACAAATTTAATATTTATTAATTATACCCACTGAAGCGTAAACAGCGCGGGTATAACACAATTTCGGCAACATTGTTATACTCGAGAAGTGTCTAAGCTTTTAGTGTACAGCAGTTAGGCCTTTTACTTTATCTGCTATCGCTTAACTGTCTCAAATAAGTATAGTCTGCCATATAGTATTAACGACTAATTTAATATTTATTTATTATATCCACTGAAGCGTAAACAGCGCTGGTATAACACAATTTCTGCAATATTGTAATACCCGATATCCATATGCATTATCTCTTATTTCCCACCTCAACTAAATAAGTATAATTCGTTAGTGTTATTCATTTTGACGTCTCTGTTATACTCAACAGTCTTATTAATAATGCATTTATTCACCTAAATATTTTTTGAATACTTCATATTTGTTTGTTCAAATAGGTACAAGCAACAGTACTATAACAACCCATTCCACAAAAAAAAATTGGAAAAAGATTAAAATAGAAAGTTATATTTTTATTGTATAATGAATAGATTATTTATTCCAAATTTAGAAAACTAAGAAATAATATAAAATTTTCATATACAACTTTAACAATTTTATTGAAAAAATGTTACACAAACTTGTTTAGCAGATTTATAGTCCTACTATTATACAGCACTGCTGTGCACAACTGTTATACACAACTGTAATATGTAACTGTTAAACCAAATTGTTACATGAAAATGTTAAATTTAACTGTTATATGCAACTGCAGCGCACAACTGTCATCCATAACTATACACGACTCTTGTACTTAACAGTTACTCACAACTGTTATACAGCAATGTCATGCATATCAGTTAAACACAACTGCAATACTCTTCTGTTATACTGAACTGTAATATCCAACTGTTATACAAAACTGTCATACACATCTGTTATGCACAACTGCAATATCCTAATAAATATTAGACAAGATTGCAGTATAAACTGCTCGACAATATTTCGCACAAAAACGCTCTGGACAACTGTTATACTTAATGTGGCATCGTCGCCATTTGCGCGTAATTGAAAAGTTGCTGGGCCACAAAAATCTCATATAGCAGATTTTGTATTTATTCAGATATTTATACGTTTTGTTGTGTTGCTGCTTTAATGAAATCTGGCGCAGCTGTGAAATGTTCTAACTCTTGTGTTGTTGTTTTGTTATAACGTATAATATTTTTGTTTTGTTGCTGCCTTTTTCGCTTCCGTCATTATTTCTCGTGTCCTGCCATTGCCATTGCCTTCCATACGCTGGTCATGTCAACAGTGAAATTATGATTCATTATGTTGGCGTGCCTTCTATTGTAGTCACATCATCAAAATCTCAGCCATCTTGAGACACGAGACACACAAAGAGTAGCCCATCATAAAATACTTGTATTTATATGTTTGTGTTCGTTTCGTATATGTGTGTGTGTGTGTGTGTGTTTTGGTTTTTGTTGTTTCTGCTGTTGGCTTTTACAGCCTTCTGCTGGGCATTGTTCTGGCTGTCCCTTTAAGTGTACCCCTCTTAATTGTACTTGTCCTTGTTCGCTTCCCTTTTGTTCCAGCAAGTCATTTACTTTGCCATAAAACTTGCCTAAATACGCATTAAAATTTGTGCGTTTACTGCTGCGCCAGCTGCTCAGCTCAGCTCAGCTCAGCTCAGCTCAATGTTTGTTGACTGTTCACTGTTGGCTTCAGTCGCCATCCATCGTCAGTTGTGCCACACACTTTATTTGCCATAAACTAAAATGCCACTTATACAATTTTAAAGAGTCGCTGCACAGCTGCAGCATAATAGATTAGACGACCGACGAACGGCAGCGATTAACATTAACATCATCGCAGCGACAGCAGTTACCTTTTTTTTCTTGGTCTTGGCATACTCAAAAAATTGTATGCTTCGAATTATGTCAAGTCAAGTGTGAATCCTCATTTACTTAAGTGCATTGCGGAGCTGTCGAGTCGGGGAATTCAGCGAATGTCACATTTTCAAGGAGATGTCGATGCAGCTCAAAGAATTTTCTCATGGCTGATCAGAAAAACCCGATAACAGTCGCACGCAATGTTAATGAAATACAATTAACATAGCGCTTTTTAAATGCAATATAATATTGGTTGAATAATATTAAAAGAATACAAAATACCACAAATTTAATTATAATAATAATACTTCTAATTAAAATTATTAGCAGCATAATCAGTAGAGAAATAAAAAAAACATTTAACTATCGTTTACATAAATGTTACTGCGAAAGCATTCAAATACTATTTAAATAAATTATTACAATTAGTAATTTAATTGTCGCATAAATGATATTGTTAAGTAAACAACAGCTGGTTAACAATGAGAAAGCAATTTGAATGCATGGGATTATTAAAATACGATTTAAATAAATTATTCCAATTCGTTTTGCTGCATAAGAAAATAAATGAACATATTGCAGAGTGTTTATTTAAATAAGAAATGCAAATAAATGGAGCTGCGAAATGAAATTGGAAATAATTAAAATAATTACGCATTGGCTTGACAGCAAAGTAATGTGGAAAACAAAGGAAATGCCAATGTCAAATAGTACGAAAAATGAAATGAAAATAATTCGTATTCGTGTTTTTCGGTTGGCGGTGCAGAGGCCGCAACAAAACCGCAATGCTTCTCTGTGAGGGTATCAAATGACGGCAATGGCAAATAAAACATGTGTGCTCTGCGGTTCGACATATTTCCATATATATTACAATGCAACACAAACGCCAAATTGGAGGGGAGGGGGGGAGCCTAAGGGCTGGACAAAAGGATGCTGCCATTACCATAAAATTGATAACAAATAACAAAAAGCGACTAAAAAAGGGGACGGCAAAAAGAATATGGCAAACGTAGGCAAACAAATGGCAGCTCATAAAGCTGAAAGGGATTTCAAACGAACGAACGAACGAAAAAAAGAATAAACACAATTTCGTTATTATCAAAACGTTGCAAATGCAAATAAAATTATATGAATAAAGCAATAAAGCCACAGCCACAAAGCCAACGAGCACCATAGGCCTGAGGGGGAGAGGGAGCAAAGTTACCGCAGGATTTTATTGCGGAATTATAAAGCATTGCAACTGGTCATAAAAACAGAAAAGGAGGCAATGCCAAAGCACAATTCAATTGAGTTATCTGCCCCCTAACCAGGTGGCATGCCACACACACACACACACACATGCACTCTGGGACAGTCTTATCATGTAAGCCGCAATCTAACACCGACATAAGTAGGTGCCAATATATCGAAGCAGACGATGACGAGCTTCTCTTTTGGTTTATCGACTCGCAATCATTTTTACAGCTTGTCATCATTCCATATTGTGGATACCCTGCAGTCGTAAAGTGTGCCAAATGGCAATGTCATCGTGCAATAAATGTGCACAGGGTATCTGCTAGTCGAGCACTCGGATCACTCGCTCGATATCTGCGGTTATTACCGACACCTTTTGCGGCTCAATGAAGTCACAAGATACTCGATTATTGGCATGATACAACAGTTACACACCAGCACATCAACCAAATTGGCATAAACTCAAGGGTCACGCTTTTAAGATGTATTTAAAGCATGGAGAGCGTGAAATACTCTTTAATTTTGATCACATTTTATGGCAGAAAGAACGAACTTAAACCAATTAGAATCTTAATACTAGTTAACGCCATGTAAGATTATTTTAAAAACAAATGTAACATAATGACTTTCAAGGCTATCGAATTGCAGAATATGTTAAATTTATTCACCATTTAAAATTATAAAAATTTAGATGTGGAATGAGTAAACATTTATTTAAATTTTGTAATACATATTAGTATTAAATCAAAGATTACCTTTTAATATGACCAAAATAAAATATTATTTAATTTGAGTGGAAGACAAAGTTCTGAATGGGAAAACGAAAAACGGAAAACATTTAAAGGCATTTTAATGCTAACAAATATTAAAATTAGCCTTTTCTACACCATTTTTTAAATGTTAAAAATTTAAAAATTTAAATTTGTTTATTGGTATAACACATGAATTTAAAATTAATTGAATTAATTTTAATGTTAGAAAGTTAAGTTATGGAATATGTTTTGAATGTCTGAAGTTGACATGTGAAATGTGAATAGTTTCAGATGGCCGTCAAATATATACGAGAGATATATATATATATATAGAGATAGTTTTATAGTCGCACTCACCTGTTATACATGAGCACATCGGGTTTCCATAGGCGATGCGGTGGAATACGCAAATCGCGAACGCCGCCAAATTCACTTGAATTCCAGCGGAGATTCATGTCGTTCCATTCCTGGAATGAAGAGGTCGAAGTTTAGAACCAAATGGAAATGGAAATTTAAATGTGTGGCAAAACAAAATGGGAATTCCAAGCAATTTTCTATTGTTGTTTGTTTGCTTCGCTCTCAGTGGGTGTTTTAAATATTTGTGTGTGGAAAAGGGTCAGAAAATTGTGCAAACAGTGTCGGTGTCAACAAAAGGATTCCTGTCGTTGATGTCCGACTTAATTAATTACTCTTTGCAAATACGGAACAATACGATCCCAGATATTCATGCAGTGGCAATCTGAGCACGGAATGTGTTTCTAATTTCGGCAACGCCATCAATTTCATTTAACTCCTTCTCTCCCCTTCCGCTCTTATCCTGTTTTATCCTGCACAACTTCTTCAAACAATAGCATTTTTATGGGCCAAGCCCAGAATGCGATGCAATCCATTCATGCTTTTATTTTATTTATATTAATGTTTATTTGCATCGCAGCAATAAGTTCTTTGCTTAAGCATTAGTTCATAAAATGCAATGTAATTATTTGATTGCACTTAAAAAAGTCGAGTTTTCTAGTTGCATTCGATGCTGAGTTTAAGTTCTACAAAAGATACAAACAAATTGATTGATGGTCTAGAAACGTTATATACATAAAATGTATTATGTTATGCATAAAACTCAACTTTTGTATAGCATTGTCACTTGATTGATGGACATGAAATTAAACATATTACATGTCAACTTAAAAACAAATTATTTGCACTTTCATTGTAAACAGTTCTTCATAATATATTTGTAATGCGCATGGCTTCAAAGTAAATTTTTGTTTTTGAAAATGACGCAATTTTAAACAATTTTCAATTGATTGATGGGCAACAAATTGAACGCATTACAATATATTTTGAACACAAATAGCAATAAAAAATAAATTTGTAGTGTGCACATTTTAAACAAATTATATTTGTATCATGACGACAAACTATATTTTCTATTGTACAATTTAGATTTCATAATTTACTTTAACTGGTTAATTGCTCTCATTAATAATGTATTATTCAAAAAGATTTCCAGATAAAATGTAGTTTAAATCAAATGGAATTTTTTGAAAACACTTGAACAACAATTGAGGAGTGAATTAATTTTGGAAAGAGATGCAGTTTGTTTGCAATGCAGTTCTAACATATTTCTCACTTCCCTCAATCTTCACTCTCACACAGCCATAAGCCTGATTGATTTGCATTTTAAGCACTCTTGAGTGCCCCTCATCCATTGCGCTTCTGCTGCTGCTTCTGCGTGTGTTGTTATTAATAAGCCACATATCAATTAGCCGTGACCAAACAGTTTGTGAGGTTGCCTCTTACTTTTTATCGCCCCGCCCGCCCCTCCTCTCTGTGTCATCGTCTCCATCTCCATCTCCATCTCAGCTCGAATGTGAGGTGATTTAATCATCAATCATCGTTAAGTGCGCATTTATGGATAGATGGTCAACCACTTCGATGTTGCATGAGTGTGACCAGTGTGACCAGTTGGCGGATGGCGAGGATGGGGACGAAGGCTCGCCTCGGGCATATTGTAATTGTATTGCTGGAGTTGTGCGACGCTTATCGTAATTAAATTTGTTGCTTCTGTGACACTTAAGGCGATTAGCGCATCGATTCCCTACGCTGGAAGTGCGAGTTGTCCTTCTGTCCCGCTGTCCTAGTGTCCTCGTGTCCTCGTGTCCTCGTGTTTGCATTTGATCGCATCGATTAATCATATAAGTGGCAATTGCCATCCATTTGCCGCTTGTTGCCGTTTCTTTGGCTCAAATGATTATGATTATTATGCGTATTAATCATTCACGTGTGTGGTCTGACCTTGCGACCTCGCCGGCCACGTGCCTCCTCGATTTTATTGAAATTAATTTGACAACAGATCCCAAAAACACACCTCACACAACTATCTGCAATTAATATCTACAATTACTTCACTGAACTTACGACTGGCGGGCCACGTATCGTGTGCTCTTAATCGCAATGAGTTCTCCCGAGATACCTTTCGGGGCAATTTATTTTGCATTTTTATCTAAGCAATTTATGACGTTGACAGTGCGATTAAGTTACCAATTTATTAATGCATTCGTTTTGGTATGCTTAACATATTTATATAAGGCGTTTCTGGCGAATTTAATGCTAGTAAATCAAAACAGTTTTGTTTGAATTTCTATTGGAGCATCAAGAAGTTACTTATGTATCTTTTGGTATAATTTCAATGTAATATGTTTCGATTAAAGTACTATTTATTTGTCCATTTTCATTTAAAGAATACGAAATTATTATTGCATTTTGGTATGCTTTAAATATTTATATAGCTGGGAAAAACAAAGGCGTTAAACAAAACTTATTTTGTTTACCTTACAATTGGAGTACCAAGAATTTACTTATGCATTTGTTTTGTATAATTAAAATGTAACATATTTCATAATAGGGAAAATGGAACTTATTGTGGGCACTTGTAATGATAGTAAATATAAATGTTTCAAATGGAGTACTATTTATTTCTATACTTCAATTTAAAGAATACGAATTTATTAATGAATATTTTTATAGAATTTATTTCTCAATACCAGGGAAATATAAATTCGTTAGAGGCAATTAATTTGATAGTATATATCAAAGTTAGCAAATGGACTATTATTATTATTATTATTTAGGAGTAACAATATATCAATTAATTTTTAATGTAATGCAATGCCAGTCTACACATTTTTTTCTTTGTTTGTCAGTTTATTTTATTTGTAAGCAAAACGATCGAATCGTATCGTCAAAAACTTAATTTGCATAATGTTAGTGAGTATATAATTTGAAAATTTAAATTTCGAAATGATATTTATTAATGCATTTTTTTCCATAATTAAAATACTGCTTCAAAAGTCATAGTTTTCTTTTTTTAATAGTAAAACTATTTTTGGCATGCATTTATTAAAGGTTCTTGTTTAATTTAAATATGTGTTCAGACAATTTCAAAAGAACGAATTTAATTTGGAAAGTGCAAACGAGAATTTGAATTCAAAGGCGAATTTCCATTATAAAATCAAACTCTCAATGGAAATATTTTGATGGGAAACAGAACGTCAATTATGATTCGCATTGGCAAATTGATGAAATTGATGGGGGAACGTGTTCCGAGACTTTCAATTTCCCAGATGTGTGGCAAGTGGAATGTGAGGCATGTGGCAAGTGCAAATTAAAGAGCTTGCAATATTTATTGCTTAATTTGAGGCTGATGACTGCAGCTGACATTTCAATTAAAAGTGCAACATTTGTCACGCAATGTTGCAAGTTGCAACTGCTGCTTATTAAGTTGTCACTTGATTTGCCAATTAAATGTAGAATTGGGTGAATAACAAAAAACCGTTGCATACTTTTCAGCTGCGGCTCAGCGCAATGAAATGGGAAATGGAAAAGCGAACTGAGAGTGAGAGAAAAGTGCGGAAAAGTCTGTGCGAAAGTTAAGCAATTGAAGCTATTAAGTGATTCCCTATTCCGTTCCCAATTCGTATAATTTGGCAAGTGGCGCCTTCTTCAGCCCTTCAGCCGTTGTCTTTTTGACAAATTGTGGCAATTTCATTTGTTGCACTGTGCGTATGTGTGAGATGAGAGAGCGAGAGGAGAAAGAGAGAGTATTGAGCCTAAGGCCGTGGCCAGAATTTATTGCTTGAAAGGCAACAAATCTTGTGTGTTGTGTGTGTGTTGTGTGTGTGTGTGTGTGTGTCTGCAACAATTTGTACTTTGCATTTGACTAATGTCTGCCCCAAGTCTTGGCTGTCTTCTGTCTGCTGCCCACACTTATTACTTAATATTTGGCTAAACACTTGAGAGCCTGGCAGATTTGTCTATTTATAACGGGCCAAGACAAGATTTAATATCCTCGCCGGCACATAAAAATTAAATTAATGACTTCCACTTGAATACATAATGTAATTCGGAAAATAAATATTTAATTGCACACAGTCACTTACCAATTTCAGCCAAATATTTGTGATGAGCAATTGATTTTTTTCATCCTGCAACGAAAGCAAACGAATAAAATAGAATTAGCATCAGCATTCGCATTCGCATTCGAAATTAGCAAATAGAATGCCAGAATATACATATATTTCAATCAATGTGTGTACTTATGAAAATGCAATAAAATTACACAGAATTAAGCTTTTGTTTGATGTCCCATAAAAAAAAAGACAAGCACAGACAATTGAGAGCTGATACTTCACTCGATGGGCCACTAGAATCTCAGTCTCTCTCTCTTTGTCTCTGTCTCTGTCTCTGTCTCAGTCTCAGTCTCAGTCTCAGTCTCAGTCTCAGTCTCAGTCTCAGTCTCAGTCTCAGTCTCAGTCTCGATGTCCGTCTGTACTCAAGGTAAACCAATAACAGACAATTCAAATAAATTGCCAGTGAAATCAAAAGAAAATAATTTTATTTTATTTGGTTGTCCGTCCAAACAGAAAGCAAGAGAGAGCAAAAGACTTTTGCCGGCAGTTGTATGCAAATGTTTTCACATACAGTGTATGCAAATAGTTTCTGCCATTACTCAAATTCATTGCTAAAAAAGCACTAACGAATCAAACTTGAGACGTTATCACTACTTATGAAAATGAACGCAAATTGCTGCATTTTTCAATGGACCGTTTCAATAGCTATAGCAACAAAAGAGGAGAACACAAATACGAATAATAATAAATATTTTATAACTGCACTTAGTTGCACACTGAAATTAATTTAAAACGTAAAACTGATTGAATTTAAGTTTATGTTAACAATGCAAATAAACTAAGGGACAATAATTCAGCTACGAACTGAAAGTAATTTATAATTTAAAATCAATGAATTCTCTAATAAAATTAAGTTGAATATTTTGAAATAGAATAAATATTTGAATAATTTATTATTTTGGATCAACACTCAATTGAAGGGCGAAGAAATGAGAATAAAAATAAATCAGTTGAGAATTATAATAATAATAATAAAATGTGTGCAACAAAAATAAACTTTAAAGTGGAAATAATTTGTATTGAGAATGAAAATAAATCGAGAGCAATTAATAATTGTAATTGCATTAAATTTGATTGAATAAAAATACTATTTATTTGTCAATCCAGATCGATCAACTCTGATTTGCTGCCATCTCTAGTCGAACTACAAATCAGAGCTGCAATAACGATGTAAAGAGCAGAATTCATTGAAGCTTCTATAACGAAATTAGTGGAAAACTAAGCAAAGGACCAAAAGCAAAATTGAATAAGTATTTTTGCGAGTACTCGTCCTTTATTTTGCTGCTTTGATGGCGTTGCGAGTGAATAAATACGGGAGAGCTGCCTGAATGCCTGAATGCCAGCGAATATGTATCAAAAATTGAATGTTTTACCATTCATTTGAGTTCAGTTATGTATACGCACCGTTGGACGCATTGATGGCAGCACGAAACAAAGGAAAGGCGGAACGGCAAAGCGAAGCCGAGTGTCTGAGCAAGATGACGGCTGTCATCGTCAGAGTTGGGCTAAATAATAATGTTGTCTGTTGTCGGTTGTTGTTGTTGCTCATTAAAGAACGGAAATCAAAATAGACAATGAGCTGGCTAAATTGCATTTGAGTCGAACGCCAAGGATTATTTATTTATTCAAACTGCCCATTATTATTATTATTATAATTATTATTTTATTCGGCTGCTGGCATATTTATGTAGCTCATCGATTAACATATAAATTAAAAATGAATCCACAGACTTCTGCCGCTTCTGGTTGCCAACGTGCCCAGCATTTCAAAGTCTTTTGGCCAATTGTTAGCAGGAGCTTGTGTGTGCTTAGGCTTTTTGGCAGACGATTGGTAACAAGCATGTTTGACCTTTTGGCTTATTAGGGGTTATTCCGCCGCTTCGACTGCCCACCGAAAACAACAACAACAGCAATGGCAACCAAACGAAAAAACAGACCAAAAAGAAATCCAGGGCATTTTGTGGCCAAAAGCCAATTTGTAAGTGGCAACAACAGTGACCGACACAGAGAACGGAGAACGGAGAACGGAGAACGGAGAAAATTCGACAGAAATCGCTGAGAGTTTTAGGTGACGAATGTGTGCTTGCGGTTTTGTTAAATGGCAAACTAAAAGCGCTGCTGGCCCCAAAAACACACACACACACACACACACACAGCAAGTAAAACCCCAAAAAAAGCAGCAACAACATTTACACAAAGCATGAAGACTCTCATCGAACATGTTCGACTCGCAAATACCCGTCAATCAAATACTTTCCATGCACACACAAGTTGGATTACAAAATTTGATAAAGATTTCACACAGTTCCCACTGTAACTATATTAAATTATGTACTAAAATTATAATGAGAGAACTTTAGATTCTGAAAAAGCGAATATGAATCAATTATTATTTAACACATTAAAAATTATTAATGTGATGATACAAAATAAATCAAATCAATTTAATTTTTAAACTGTGTAGGACACTTAAAGGTATTGTCATCATATTTTATGTGGTTGTCCAAACGGATACTTGACATGAATAAATTTGCTACGTTTCCGTTGAGAACCAAGTTGAAATACCCCACTAACATTTTGGGTAAAGGGCATTAAAGCGGCAGCAGCAGCATTAGGCAAGGCAACTGTTTAAAGGCGGAAGCATGCGTGGCCTGAGGCCCTGAACATGAGTAGGAAATTGTGCAAGATCTGTTATAAATTGTAAAAAGCTCAACTCACTGCCACGCCCGCCGCCCGCCGCCCACCGCCCAGCGCCCAACGCAAAGTGTGGAAAAATTCGGCAGTAAGGAGAGAAAGAGAGAGAGAGAGAGATAAAGAAGCCATACTGCAAGCAGCTGCAAGCGGTAGGTATCTCGCTCTATCGCTCATTTCTCACCTCCCTCTCAGACTCTCTTCACATCACTTCGCTTTGTATCAGCGCCTTTGTTTGTGTTTGTGTTTCCGATTTGAGTCCATGTGCAAGTGTTATTCTGACTTTGATGCTGATTTGCAAGATATACTCTGCACCAACATCTTGGAGTATGTGCAATTTTCAAGAGAGTTTGTCACAAGTTTGAAAGTTTTGGAACTTAAGCACTTGCCAACTATTTGAAAATTTATTTTTCATTTATATGCAAACATTAAATTTTCATAAATTTAAATATTTCTCAAGGAATTGATTTAACATTTCTAAATCTTGTTCCACTAAGATATGTATTATGCTCATTGCACATAAAGAAAACTATGTGAGCAATAAATAAACCATATTATTAAAAAAAAAATACAAAAAAGGAAAAATGTATATAAAAAAATTCCATTAATAATAATTAAAAAAGATTTATTACAGTAGAAAATATATTTTTACGAAAACTTATTAAAGGTTAAGTAAATAAAAAAGTTATAATATAAAATACATAATTCAAGTCTATGAAAATCTAAAGCACATTATTTAATTTATTATATTTAATATCTTCAGCATGATATTTATATTCAAAGCATTTGATAATCTATACTTTGCCGATTTATTAGTAGTTAAAGATTAGTCAAATATCGTATTTTCAGGGTATTTGAAATTCGCGTATTTTTCGCTGAGA
Source organism: Drosophila ustulata (assembly GCA_035047365.1). Taxonomy (NCBI): domain Eukaryota; kingdom Metazoa; phylum Arthropoda; class Insecta; order Diptera; family Drosophilidae; genus Drosophila; species Drosophila ustulata. The sequence goes on from JAWNPT010000080.1 coordinate 13,268,101, forward strand.
TTACCAAAAAAGGCTTTAATGCTTTTGGGTCAGTTGCTTGGCGCATTTGTTGCTCCCCATGCGCAGATAATTCGATTGGTTGGCATTAAAGTAAAGATACATTGGGCGGATATTATCGCTTACACAGAATAATAATAATAACAGGAGCACTGAGAATAATGTCATCAAAATACGAGTAATCGTCGACAATTGTCATTACAACATAATGCTGAGCGTGTCTGTGTGCATGTGTGTGTGTGAGTGTGTGTGAGTGTGTGTGAGTGTGTTTGTTATCCCCCAGGTTTAATAGTCGATTGTCGTTTATGAGTTTATGTCTCTGATTGTACAATGATTATCAATCAATTTTTTTGCCCACGTTGTCATTTTTATTGTGTTCTCCATCCCTCGTTCCCTTTTCACTCAATGCATGTCATTTGTCATGTACATGCGAATTACATGTTGCCTGCTTTCTCCTCCCCTTCCCGTTTTCCTCTCTCCCACTACAATAATCAGTGCAAAATTTGTTTGCCTTTTGTCAGTCGATGTGTGCGTGTGTGTTTTTTTGTAACTTTATCAGTTATTCATAATTATAGTTGGTCTTTTGTTGAAGGATTTCGCAATCAATGGAGAACAATGGAAAGCTTTGCTTAGCATTAAATGAAATACGAATTTTCGTATATTCTTTTTATTACCTCGATTATTACTCAATTTCAATTGAAGCGAATGTAGTTTTTTGCACGCAATTAACTTGTAGTTATTATTACTTTTTTGCACAGTTTATTAACTATTTTAAAAAAATGTTATGAATTATTTATCACACACACGGAGCCGATGGTTTTTAAATGCGTTTCTAATGGCCTCGCAAATAATACTAAAATGGAAATAATTCTGACATGCAGAAAATACGCTTCTCTTAATTGGGCTGCAGTTGTAATTGAGTTTTCCCTTAGTTCAAGTTTCGCTCTCTACGTTTGTCTTGAATGAAGTTAACAGTACATTAATAAATATTATTTATACCCCACTTGGTTACACACACTTTTGTGTACTTTTAATTAGATTTATTACATAAATTAACCGAAGTCTTTTTGAAGCGTGATTGACACCAATGACTCTCTTTCCCGCACAAGAAGGTGATCAAGTCACGTTACGCTCTTTAGTCTTGTCGCACTTCAAAAGAGCACAAGCCAAGAACGTGTGAAACGTGCTGCGAGAGAGCGGGCGAGGGAGCGAAGAGAAGAGAGAGCAGTACATTCATTGTCATTGCCGCGACGCGTCGCATGAAATGCAGTTTTTAAATCACAAGTTGCCATTGCCATTGACATTGCTGTTGTTGTTTTTATTGTTTGCTGTCTGTCTCCCTCTCTCAACGTCTTGAGTTCCGGTGGCATTTCGTGTTATTTTTCTCTCTTCTTTTTATTGCTATTTCTTTGGCATTTCGTGCAGGGCGATAAGTTTTCTTCAAAGGAAATTAAAAGCGAAACGACAAGCGCCCATTTGGCGGTAGAGAAGGCGGGGCAGAGGGCGGGGGAGCTGCTTGCACATTTCCGTTATGTGCGTGTGTGTGTGTGTACGTTTGTGTTGGGATGCCGACATTTGCCTTCACCTTGACTGGGTCGAGTTCATAGTGTTGTCTCGCTCGCACTTACATCTTTAAGGGTGCTAGTGTGTGCGTGTGTGTGTGGGAGGATGGCGATAAAAGTTGCTTATTGGAAAAGTTGAGCGCGGCAGCTTTAAAGCCAATTGGCAGCCGGGCGCTGATAAATGGCCAGCGATTTAATGGCCAACTTGGCATCACCAACGTACACACATACACACACACATACAAACTGTGGCCACAATGCAAATCAAAGGCAATGCCAACTGGGAGAAGAATAGAGAAATTAGTATTGTACTCACACACACACACACACACACACACACATATAAACAATCAAAGAGCTCGCTCACCATACAGCAAAAAAACAAGTAAGAAAGCTACAGTCGAGGCTGCTCGACTGTGTAATACCCGCCACCCATTTTGGGGAACTACAATACTCTTGTACGAGTGTTCAAAAACATATACCAAAAAGTATATTGGTGTGAAACACACAACTGTTGAGGTGTGAAATATATATATTTTGTGACACTGATCAAAAATATATATACTTTCTGCGTGTTTCATGAATTTGCTGTTGGCACTAACTTATAGTACCCTTCTACCCTATTGGGTAGCGGGTATAAAAACAACATCAACATCAACAGCAGCAGCGACAGCGACAGGGGCAGCGACGTTGGCGTCAAGCTCTTTAAGCTCACGTGGCGCTGGCTTTGTTTTACAATTGTCTGTGCAAACAGCAGCTGAGCGCAGCGCATGCAACGGTAAAAAAGCACACACACGAACTGGAGCAGCAGCAAAAAAGAATGCAGCAGCTAAACAACAACAGAAACCACGAACGACGCTAGCAGCAGCAACGACAACAACAAGAACAACAATAACAACCACAGAGATGAATGTAAGTGAGGTAAGTGAGAGTTGGCGAGTGCGAGTGTGAGGGCGAGTGTGAGGGCGAGTGTGAGGGCGAGTGTGAGTGCGAGTGAAAGAGAAGAGCAGCTTGTGGGTGAGCTTTGGCACTCATGCTGCTCAGCTGCTTTGGCCAACGTTAATTGAATGAAACTAAGTGTGTGAGCACGTGTAAGTGTGAGTGTGTAAATGCATATATGCACAGTGTGTGTGCGTGTGTGTGTGTGCCGGCATTGCTTCATTTAAAAATAGCTGCTTTGTTTATGTTGCAAAAACCTATTTGGGTTGTGTAAGGAGCACACACTCACACACACACCCACACACACACACTGTATGCTGCACAGCTCTGACTGCTACGTGCACTGTGACAAAAGCTGTCGGCTGCATAACTGATTCGAATAAACCGTCTGAAATATGAATTATTCAATAAACTGCTTTCAATTTATTTACACAACCAGGCAAGAAAGTTCGAGACAAGTTTAGGATGTAATAGACCCTTCACTTCAATTTTTTAAGCCTTAAAATTCATCTCTGATCAATAAATTTATGGCCTTAACTTATATCTTGAAAAATACGGGTTATAGTTAATATTACTATGTTCCACAGCTTATTTATTTATTTTATTTATTTGATGTCGGCTATGCGCCGTCAACATTGACGAAATTATAATGTAATATTATGTTAAATTAATAAAATATTGATTTAAAATTTAAAAAATAATTAAATTCAAATCTCTGGGGGTATTAAGCAATAATAATCTAAGCCAGCAGTTGGGAGGAGATTTCTAAAATCTAAAATCAAATTCTATAGAATTCATGTGAACGGACAGACAGATAGATATGGCTAGTATCAGAATATATATACTTTATGGGGTCTTCCGCACATTTCAATCCCGTCAAACTTAATAGACCCATTTTCACTGTGAATGTGAAAATGAAATATGGATATTTCGAATATTTTGTTGCAGTGTAACTAATTTGGCACGAAGCACGAACGTCTATGATATGATGATGATATTTTCTTTAACCGCAACATTTATGATGCTATAAATTTGCTACTTTAAACATAGACAGACATAGACGCCGCAACCAATCAAATTTAATTGTGGGCTTGGATTTCCAGCCCCGCCCCGTGACACCCATAAATTATTACATAATGTGGCAGAATGTATGTAAGTATTTACATTTATGATATATGATATACATACATATATATTTCTAGAGGGGTGGGTGTGGTTTTGAGGTTTTGTTTCGCAAACGTTTGGCTGGCAAATTAATTATGCTAAGTTTCGCAGTCGCCAAAGCAAAAGCAATTGAGAAGATGAAAGTGCGATAAATAAGGGTGACCATAAAGGAATCTGAATAGGAATAGATAACAGAACAGCAGCAGTATAAAAATGTGAAATGCAAATGGGGCCGGCAGGAAAAATTGTTAGATTTGATTGCACTTTGAATGGTGAACCGAACCGCAAAGAGAACTCGGCAAAAAAAACTAATTAAATGCCGAACCGAGCGAACAGAGCGAACAGCGCAAAATGCAATAATAATAGGAACACACAGACACATTTCAGCAATAATTTGAATGATTGAATTCATCGAATTGCAATCGGAAGGACGCTGGAACCTTGGAACCAATATCGGGGAAGTTGCCACCGAAAAATTTAATTAAACATCGCCGTCGATTAATGGGCAACAAAACTGGCTTATTTATTTTATTTTTATTTGAATTGAATTGAATTGAATTTCATTTACTTTTTGTTTTTTTTGTTGATAGATTTAGTTGGTTTCGAGCAGCCACATTGATTGCGCAATTATGCACTAAATTAAAAGCAACTCTCCGTCTGTGCGATGGGTGTGAATTTTCATTGTTGGCACTGCTGAAAATTGCTGAGCAAATTTGTCAAAAAAATACGAGTGAAAAAACACCAAAGTGACGAGAGAGAGAGAGAGAGAGAGAGAGAGAGACTGAAATGATTGTTGCATGAAAATGTATTTTCTGGCAAATAGTAAAAGCAAAAGACAACTCTGGGGAATTCCCCAAGCCCCAAGCCCCGCCATCATGTGTAGGAATAATTGGGAGCAGAGAAAAGTTTTGTTTGCTTGTTTTGTGGTGCTGCGTAAAATTAATGCATGCAAAATTCAACAGACAGCAGGGGGAAAGGGTATCCAGCAGTTTGGCCCGGACATGTTGGGGGCATTGGCGATAAATATTTTGTAAATGGGCCCGCATTTTGTTTAGCGTCAAATGCAATTCGAAATGAGCGACGGCAACGAAAACACAGCGAGTGGGCAGCCCTGCAGTGGTGAGTGGCAGGCCCACAAGTTGGCGGTTGGGGGAATTCAACTCAACAATTAATTAGAACACTCTACAAACCACACAAATAACACACACACACACACTGAGAGACCCTCGCTTGCAACATTCTGCGGGCGCTGCTGTTGAAGGGCTGTCCACTCGAGGGGGGCGGGGGGCGGGGGCGGGGAAAACTGTTTGCATTTGATATTAAAATTGGTTGCTTGCTTAATTTGCAATTCGCATATAATTTTCAGCTTTGACGCTGGCAAATGAAATAAACTAAACTGCAATCAAACAGACGGCGACTAATTAAAGTTTTCAGCGCATTCCATTCTGATTTCGCGAATTTAATAATATTTATTCAACATTATACCTAAAACAACAAGCTGAGTTTTTTTAGTCGCTTGTCGTTGTCGTTGTCGACTCTTTTAACACTTCATTTTCATTTTTCAGTCGACATTTCAGTTTTTTTTGCACTTCATTTCTGCGGTCGAATAAATGGCATAAATAAGTGAATGGCTTTTTAAGCGCATATGCGAATGGCGTGTAATTAATTAATGATATCCCAGTTGTTTCCTCGCTCTTTCCCAAATACCCTGTTCACAGAACATGTTCACGAGGAGGAACGAAATATCTCAAGAACTTTTGCAGATATAGTAATGAATTTTCGAATTTAGTGAGCATTTCATTTGATCTGAATATTCTGTGAGTTTCATGATTACTATTTTAGCAGGGCAACTGCAATTCGAGTTCTCTCTCGCTTGCAATGATTTTAAACTGTGTGTGCAAAGTTTTTTGCAGTTGTTGTGGATGGTTTTTGGTCAAGCCGGGCAAACAACACCATTATTGGTAACTGGCAGCGACAACAACAAGCTGTGATAACAACAACGCCAGAAAATGACGTAAATTCAACCCAAAATTTGCACGGAAGTGGAGCAAAAGTCTCGTTAATAAGCTCCGCACGTAGTCAGAGTGCGCGAGCGAGATGGGCTGAGAGGGAGCGAGCGAGAGAGAAAGCAGCGAGCTTCAGCGTACTTGCGGTAAAATAGGCAGCTTATCGGCCGAATGTGGCCATCAGACTGCGGACTGAGAGATATCCTGTAAATGGGCCGACAAAGAATTCAAATAAACTGAGAATCACATACAAAAATTTGGGACGTTGCTAAGAAAAATCGTCAGAATTCTCACTTTTTATTTGATGAAAATGAATATTTCAGATATTGGTGAATTAATGTTTTCAAATTTGATTATAAAATGAAAAATAGGTTCATATTTTTTTAAATGCAATGCTAGAATAATAGTTTTGAATTAATATTAAATTTAAATTTGATTGAAATGTTCAATACTGGCGCTAATTTCTGATTGATTTGATCAAATAATATTTAACAATTACTTTAAATTTAAATCTAAAACGAAAAAAGTTGAAAAGTTGATTTTAAAGAAATGTTTATTTGCCATTTTTAATCTGAAGCGTTATTGCTTTGAATAATATTTCAATCATAGAAAAGCAATTGCATGGAAATGGATTTAAATTAAGGCATTATTAGTTAAGAGATTAAATATGTTTTATAGAAGACGAGCCATTGAATGGAGATTTTGAAATTCGTGTAGTTTTACTTTAGAAAACAATATAATAATATTACTAACTTTAGTAGTGATGGAAATAGTTATCAATAAATAATAATAATAAATATATGGAAATAAATTGAAATTGAAATAATATAATTTGTAGAACTGAATGAAGAACTGAAAAATCATATAGTGGCATTTTAAAGACTATATATAATATATATAATATAATATGAGATAGTAAATAATACAATTTAGTAGAAGTAGAGCTTTGAATAATAATCAATAAAACATAATAATAATTATGCTTCACTTGCTCGCCATTAAAAGGGTTCAACAAACAATAAGTGCTGGAAAATTATTAAATAAATGCATGCAAATCCAGACTGGAGAGGGAGCAAGAGGGAGGGAGATGGAGAGAGAGAGGGAGAGAGAGAGAAACAGGTTGGAACTGTCGTCTGTTGCGTTTGTTTATTTGTTGAATTTATGGTCGTGTGGGCGGGGCGGAGATCACGGTGCGGCTGACCAGCTGACATGCAGCCATAAACACATATTGCACGTGCACGAGTGTGCGTGAGTGTGCCTGTGTGTGTGTGTGTGTGTGTGTGTGTGGGCAGCTACATACATACATATTATATGTAGATCTGGAGGCAGCTGAATATACTTATCTGCGCAGGCTGCGTGCGTCCTTTAATAATGACTTTTATGCCCAGAAGATGTGCCGATGGATGCCAAAGGGAGAGAGGAGATAAAGAGACAGAGAGAGAGAGGGGGCGACATTGACAAGTGCATATGGCGAATAGATTCAAGTGTGTGGCCACAGCTCAGCTCCGAATGTCCTTCGTCCAGTTGTGGTCGTGGTTATGTAACTGCGACTCTGTTTTGCGTGCGTGTTTTGAGCTCTCTGCTTTTTGTGTGCGCAATTTGATATGCGAAACTTTTTCGACACTTAGTGAAACATATTTCAGCGACGTGCCTTCATCCATATTTAATTGTTTTAATGCCCACCACGATTATGAATTCATACGGCAGCGGCCAAAGTGGCAATTAAATGTTACCAAAAACCAACCAAAAACAAAAAGAAAACATCAATTGCGACTAGGCCGCAATTTGTTGGCCCAAATAAACGATTAACAGTCGTTAAAACAAATATTTCTGCCACTGATTTGCTTCAAATATTTAACCATGAAAGATTCCAACTAGTCTCAGTTTTATATTTTGTATTTATACATTTTTGAATTGTATATGATTAATTTGGTTCTTTTTAATTGAATTCTAAATTTATATTTTCTCCTATTCAATTTCTTACATTAATTTTAATAATTTGTTTTTGTATTTTCTTGTATAGTATATATTTTGACATATTTGACATTTAAAAACAAAAAAACAAAATTATCATCAGCTTGCCTTTTCGATAGGGTTGCCAAGTTAATTTATTTGAGCTCAACGGCAGCCCTGCAAATACTTTGATTAGAAAGGCTAAGGATTGAAGACATTTCACAACTTTCACACGATACTGTGAGAGCTCATTCGAGTTTCGAGTGTCGGAAACGGAAAGCATCATAAAAAAAGAAAATATCATTTGTGCTTCTGGCGAACAATGCAGAAAATCATTCTAGTATCGTGCGACATGGGGCAGATCGAGGTGTACGAGCCGATCGCCAAGTGCTCGAAGAAACTCAAGCAGATCATGGAGCAGAACACCGAAGGCGCAGAGCTGCGTCCGCTGATCGTGCCCAACGTGAAGACGACCACATTGCTCCTGGTCTGGCAGTGGGCCGAGAAGCACATGAAGGACGAGCACTTCGAGCACGACGACGCCTGGATGCCCACCGAGCACGTGGATGTTCGCCAGCTCGATGGCGACGATGACGAGGGAGGCAAAAAGGACGACGATGGCGAGCCGATCAGCGGCTGGGATCGATCCTTTGTGCAGCCTCTTGGCATAAGTACGCTCACCAACTTGATGGTGGCTTCCCACTTCCTGGGCATCAAGGAGAAGCGGAAGCGGAAGCGGAAGAAGTTGATGGCAGCTCAAAATTGCCAGAATCAAATAAAAATATAATTTGAAAAAAGCTGCTGTCAGTTTTTGTTTTAGTTGATGAGTAGACAAGTGGAAATAAGTATTAATTATTTTATATTTGTTTCATATATATTTTTGCCAGGGTTCTCTCTGTTACTTTTCACTCTCGAAGGTAAACTAAATTTGCTTCTATTTTCTTTTTCATGGATTGTTTTCAAATGCATTTTATATTTTGCGCAACTGAATTTGTATTTGTAATCGCCCATCGTTCTTGTAGTTTCAGTTTTAAAATTTTGTCAATTTCCAGTTATATCTTGAACTTAAGTTGCTTCAGATAGACAAGTTTATTGTGATTGGAATTTCGACATCGCTTAACAGTTTCATTGTGTGCTGTTTTATTTCTATATATCTTGTTTCTTTGCATGAAGTTCATACTCAATTATTTATTAATCAGCTCAACTTGAATGTACTTTTACGAAGTATTTCCATTTCTTTATTGCTTTCATCACAACCAAAAAATTATTAGTTTTAAATTTGGTATAAATAATGTGACCGGTTTCTGTAAATTTTTTAATAATTTGCAAAACATCATTTCGAAGTTAAATGAAATTAAATTGAAATAAAAATTATCTGCATGGGCAAAAAGAAGTGGCACTTAAATGAATTATTGTAATAACATTTCTTAATTAATTTCGAGTTGTTTTTGGTCGTTGCTCTCAGCGATATTGTTGTTCATCTCTGTGCTGCGATAATATTTGAGGAAGGGTTTACAGCAAGTCGTTGTGCTAATTGCAAACTTGTTGTGAGTTGCAGCATTAACAGCAAATGCTGCTGTTGCTCGCTGCGTATACTTAATATCAGAATGCAAACTCCAGGCAGGAGATGGCGAGTCATGCTTGAGCCACAAGCATTGCTTCAGACTGCTACTCAAAGTCAGTTTGGCCAGCAGACAAAGAGAGAGAGAGAAAGAGAGAGCGAGTGTAGATTGTGTGTGTGTGTGTGTGTCACCAGCTGGATAACTATGCGTAAAGGGACAATTACACGCATTACGAGCATCAACGCCAGAAGTGTCCACACAATACACACACACACACACACACACACACACACACACACACATTAGTTTTAGTAAACATAAATGCTGCTATTTTGTCACATAAAGTGTCAACCGTTGACAGTCTCAACTTTGCACAATTTACGACATTTGCCGGGGAAAATGCTTCGCCCACCTAACCTCACTTTTGCATCCTGCATTCGCATTAGAATCCGCCAGCGGGAGCGAGGGAGAGAGCGACACAAGAGGGAGCGGGATGACAACATCATTCCCCGTCCTGTTACCGCAACAGCTGCGCTCAACAAGCGCAGAGAGAGGGGAAGGCGGGGAAGGAGATAGAGGGAGATATCGGAGGACATCAGAGGGAACTGAGGGGGACTGAGGCGTGACTGGCTGTATTAGCCATATTGTTGGCCTGGTCATTTGTTATAAAACGACAGACACATCACGTTAATTGCCAATTAGAAATGTGAAGCATTAAGTAGTTGTTTATTATACGCATCGCATCTACGATGTTCTTGTCAACACCTCCTTCCCCGCCTCTGTTCGAGGAGTAATTGCCACTGCTGCGTGTCGCTTGTTATTGTATTGCTGTTGATTGAACGTCAGCGAATATCGCAGTCATTATTATCTGTTCAACTGTAAAAGATATATTTATCAGACAAGCAGCAAACTGGGCGCTGATCTGAAGAATTGCCTCCTTAAAGAGTTGGCAATTTAATTTACATTTAGATTTCTACTAATTCCTACTCTGACTATATTGAATCACAAATTGCAGTTGGCATAAGCAATAAAAATCAAACTAAAGACGCATCTTCAGGAAAGTAATTTAGTGACTAAGATGTAATATGTGATATGTATGTATATATATATATAAATTTAATTTATTTGTATTTATTTAATTGTATCTTGGCATTAAACTCAATAGTGCAATGGAATAGCCAGAGCAACAAAGGCTTTCAGGCTGATCAATTTAATTTAAATTAATTGATGTAATGAAATAGTTATAGATAAATAAATAAACTGCTCTTTCGACAATTCCTACTCCAACTATTTTAAAATCACGAATTATTAAGTAGAAAAAAAGTTACAGCTCTTTATCTTTCTCTCTGGTTTTAACTATTTTAAATTACTTGTAGCAAGTGTCAAAATAAATTCAAATTTGAACAGTTGTAAGAAAAAATAAAAGAAATATTTACTGAGAAGCAATTGACTTTGTTCTGAAAGTGGATTTTGCTATAGTAAACTTAGAGTATTGTATTTTGTGAAGCATTTGATTTCGAGTTGGCAGGTTGGCAATTCAGCATTCACAGGAAGTGGCTGAAATTGCTGGGGACGCGCTGATGAAGTGGCCGTAAACGGGTTTTTCGGGGGCAATAAAACGGCGAGAGCTTTGGCATCTTATCGCTCAAATGGCACTCGATTTACAGCCAAACACACACATCTCATCCACACACAGTGCGTTATTGTTGATGTGATCCGACAGGGAACAAAACGGCGAGAGGGAAAAACAACAACAACAACAACAACAAGAAGCGGAAACGGATACAAATATTTCGTATTTTTTGGGCATTATGGACTTCTTGGATTTGGGGCAACAAAAGCCGCAAGCGCTTGAGTCAGGTGTGGCATTATCCTGTTATTGTTGCTGTTGCTGTCCAAGACGGCGGGTGGCAATATAAATGTAGACAAATTGCGTATACGACACGTAGCACACAAAAGCAGCATAGAAATTACTTTAAAGCGGAACAAAGGGCAACGTGAAGTGCGGCCGATGAAAGGATGAAAGCGCAAAAATGGAAATGAAAATGAAAACGAAAATGGAAAATGGAAAATAGAAAATAGAAAAGCATAAATGAAGGGCGAGAGACAATCGCCGTTAGAAGTCGAAAAGTTGCGACTGGAAAAGCGCAAATAATTTCAGGCTTTAAATTGTTGCAATTCTTTTCTTCAGCGAATGATGTCATTAAACAATCAGCTGTGCGCCACGCCCACTGTACGCTAACGCCCACGCCCACGCACTTAGCAGCTCGAGTGAAGCAGAAGAAGTCCGCTGAAGTGTGACAAATATTGTTGACGCACACATTTTGGGGGGCATAAAAATCACTCATACGCAGCGTGTGCAGCACAATGCGGCATCCATTAAATGCCAAGTGCAAAGTGCAACAAAACTGCTGCAACTGTGTGTGTGTGTGTGTGTGTGTGTGTGGCAAGAATGTTGCCACACTGGAGACCTGAAGGGCTTTCGGTCTTGAGCTCAAGGCGCTGCCATTGACAATTCTAAATAAATTTATGTTCAAGTGAACTCGGCAAAAAAGATGTGCAACTGCAACACACGCCCACTTCCCCAGAGAGGCGGAGAGAGAGAGATGGCAAGAGGAAGCGCTGCTTTTGTTGCTGGTTCTGCTGACCTGATTGCTGTTCAGCTGATAAGCTGCCGCTCCAGACTGTGGAGGGCGTCACTTATCAAGTGATTTATGTTTGTAATTTACTAGTGCACACAGCACACAGTACACAGAGCGAGAGCGAGAGCGAGAGCGAGAGCGAGAGCTAGAGTGCGAGCGAGACACACTGAAGTGGGTCCCAAAAGTCTGGCATGGCAAATTGTCAAACAATGCGATGCTTTTATTAGTTAAGTCCGCGTCCAAGAGAAGTCCGATCCCCAGACACGACACATTACTATTACTGCCGTCGAGTCGAGTTGTTATTCGAGTGCTCGCAACCTTGGGACCCGCATTCAGATTGGGTTTGGGATTCAGATTGAGGTTGAGGTTGAGGTTGGTAATGGCAAACTCTGCCAACTTAATTAGCGGGCAAGGCCGGCTGAAATGATAGGTCACTGGAATGGCTCGTCGTTAGCACGGCGTGCTCGCCTTCGCTCACTCGTTAATTTCAACTGCGAGTAATTAATGCAATGGGAAAAAATCTCGCATTATTCAGCGGCGTGAATGGAAATTAGCAATTACCTCTAAGTTGGCTCTCAAGTGATCAGCAATGGAGCCATGTGCATAATTTCCCAATAACTCGCTAATGTCGACTCGTTAATGCGCGCTCGCACCTTTCGCCATCTGTTCGTATCGTCGTTCGTATCAATTAGTTCGAGTTTGTTTAAACTCTCCCAAACTCGTTGCTTTTTATGGCCTCTTTCGCTACCAATCGTTGTTTAATTTTGGTATTGCTTCTTTTTGTGCGAATTAATTGACTTTGGAGTTTACTCGTTACTACAAATTCGATTTTAATTCATTTCTTATATTTATCGTCACTCGCTTCTTTCCACTCGCTACTGCAGAATTTGTCATAATTTCTGTTGATTTAAATTGCAAATCCTTCTCTACTCGTTAATCCATACTCGTTAATTTGAACTCGTTGCAGTAAACTCGTTTTTTATTAACTTATTTTTGGTCGGTATTCGTCACTTACTTTGCACTATTCGTTACTCACTTGTTGTCACTCCCTTGTAGCCACTCGTTACTCGTCGCTTCTCGCTACTCGTCACTCTCTACTCGTTCCTACTCCTCACTCGTTATACATTATTTATCACTGGCTAATGGTCGTCACTCGTCACTCGTTTTTCATCGCTCGCTACTTGTCACTCACTTCTCTTCAGTCGCTACTGCTCTCGCTACTCGTCTCTCGCTTCTCGTCACTTATCACCCAATGAGTTTCTTCTTTACTGCAGTTTTCTTTCAATTAATTGGCTGCATTCATCACTTCACGCTCTCTGACAACACACAGTTCATTAATGACCGCTGTTGACTCTTCTTCTCTGCTCATTACACTCGCTACTCGCTTTAACTGCAGTTTTGTTAACTCGGTTTCTCGGTCGACTCCTTTCTCGTATTGCAGTTTGCGGCTGACAGTTTATTCAATGGATGCATTCACGACTCGCCACTCGTTGTTTCGCCGCTCGCTACTCGACACTCATCGCTTTGTAATCAAAAAACTGTTTGCAGCAATGGTTTCTGTGTGTTGTGGGCAGCTCGGCACTTTTAATTAGCGCTCCTCGCATCCAGGTAAACGCGGCCAACGCGGCCAACGCGGACAGCGGCAACATTTTCTTCTGCCTCATTTCCGCTTCATCCAATTACGGCCGCTTTGTCATTGTTTGCCTTCTACCGATGCGGTTATTCAAACTTCGACGTCCAACCGTCGACATGTCACAACTTTGTCCGAGGCCATTGCCTTCTCCATCATCGCTCTCTTCACATTTCACATTGTCTTCTGTACATTCATTTCGAAGATGCGATTACACTTCAAAAAAATGCAAACAACAAACATTTTACCAACCCTTTTTTTATGCCCAGCAATCATTTGAGATTTTGTCATTGTCAATTTATTTGGCTACAAAAATGTAATTTATGAAGTTCACCATTTTAATTTAATTGAATACTTGCACAAAATTGTGCTTTACTTTAGCTTTTTTTTGTTTATGGACAGACTGCAAGTATTAATGATAATTAATTATTTATTTGTTTATCAATAAAGACGAAGGAGAATGGGAAACAGCAGCCGAAGAAATTGATGTTGACTAATTCTAAATTCTAATTCTGAATCAAACAAACTTCTATGAAACAAATTCTTTACAATGTTTATTGCAGTTTTGAATTGACGAGTTGTTTATTGATTTTTATGAGATTTGCAGAGAGCAGTTTATCGACAGAGCCAAAAACAAAGTGTAACTATTTTTAGCAGTATTTGCAACTTAAATCGCGAAGCGTAAGTCACAATAATTAATATTGTTTTAATATCAAAAATCACAATTAACTTGCAAAATGCAAATCTCTAAAAATTGTTGAGCTTTACGTAATTTCTTCGAACAAAAAAATTAATATCTTGCGATTTATTAAAGTCATTCTGAAATCGTTATATTTGAGAAAATAATGATTATCTGTTTTAAGCAATAACTAATTTTAAAAGATTAAATAACAATCGCTTCAAAAAGAAAGATGTTTAAGCGAAATACATAAAACTAAAAATTTAACTCATTTTGGTGTTTTTAAAATTGGTTGTTTTTTAATTTTATCATTTAAAGCTCATTGTTATATTAAAGTTGAATCAAAATTAAAATGTAATGATCTAAAATTATTTTCTCGAGTATTCGAATTATAGAAATTTCCACATGCCTACAATTAAATGGTAATGCTTTGAATTAATGTTTTTTCACAGCTAGTTACAGGGTATCTCGAGCGTCGATGCTCCCCACGTTTCGATAGCGTTCGCGCAGTTGATTAAAAGACTATAGATAAATATTTCTACAATATAAATATATGTGAGATTAAAATTCTTATTACAATCAGTCAAATGTCATTTGAATTGATTTGTCGTCGCTTTCAGCTAGTTAGAGGGTATCTCGAGCGTCGATGCTCCCCACGTTTCGATAGCGTTCGCGCAGTTGATTAGAAGACTAAAGATAAATATTTCTACAATATAAATATATGTGGGATTAAAATTCTTATTACAATCAGTCAAATGTCATTTGAATTGATTTGTCGTCGCTTTCAGCTAGTTAGAGGGTATCTCGAGCGTCGATGCTCCCCACGTTACGATAGCAATCGAGCAGTTGATTAGAAGACTATAGATAAATATTTCTACAATATAAATTAATCTGGGATTAAAATTCTTATTACAATCAGTCAAATGTCATTTGAATTGATTTGTCGTCGCTTTCAGCTAGTTACAGGGTATCTCGAGCGCCGATGCTCCCCACTTGTGGGTAGCGTTTGAGCTGTCTCGTTGGTTTTTCATTAAAATCGGGAAGCGGAACTCGGACATGTTTGCTGATGATGCTGGTGTTGATTTGGTCTGGGAGCGTTTAAGGCCAAAAGCTGAGCTCAGCTGCCTGCCAAACGATGCCACGATACCAATTCCCGACCAAACATTGCGAGTGAGTGTGTGAGTGAGTGTGTGAGTGTGCGAGTGAGTGTGCGAGTGAGTGTTTGGGTGCGTATTTATGTGCTTTTTGCAGCGAATGCTTGTCGGTTGGGACGCCAAATGCGAAATGCGAAAGCGCCAGCGAAGCGTGGCTGGGAAGACAAGAGAGCACAAAATTATGCGATGAGTGCACATTATGGCCATTAGCCAGAAGTGACGCAGATTACGCCGAGTACTACATATATACATACATATATGCCCCAAAATTCTACAGTTTTAGTCTCTGCTCGAGACTGTTGCCGGGTGATTTGTTTTAGAGCGAACTGCGAACGAGCCGCAAATCGTTACACTTCATAGCAGACACATTCCAGGAAATGGAACTGGAACATCGCTGATAATTCTCGCAAAATCTTTCTCAGCTTTCCAAGCTTCTTGGCTTCTCTAGAAGTGAATTGCACTCAACTCGTTGTTGGTATTTATGCCATTCAGTCATTCAGTCATTCATTCAGAACGTAACGTGTAACGAGCAATAAACTGTGAGTGCCGAGCAAGGAATTTCTTGTGAAATCTTTGCAAATGTGTTGCGAAAGGCAGTCAACGAAATTCCAGTTCATTTTCATTAGATCTATTCAATTGATTCAGCAGAATTCAATTGCTGCAAATCTCTGAACTGTTTGCATTGCAGACTCGAATTTCATTCATATCCCTGCAAAGTATTTCAGTACCTTGAAGCTAATTCAAAATTGATGTTTGTTCACATTTAATTAGCTTCAAGAATTCAATTTTCAAAGCATTTAAAACGCAATTCAAATGTGACGTGTCCAAGTGAAATGTTAACTAACAGTTCCATAACATTTCAGCCATACACTAAATTAATTGAATTTTTTAATATTTAGTTTTGAAATATTTTACCAACTTAAAGTTGCCAAATTTATTCAATGTGAATTCTTGAATAGGCGAAAATGTCTGTCATTTGGCATTTCCAAAATTAATTGTGTCGTATAATAATTATTTGAAATAAGTTTTATATAATTAATTTCTTTTACATTTAAGTGTTTGAAATTTGGTTTCAAATATTTAACTTTTATTCAATTTCATTCAATTAATTTTATGTTGGTGATTTCCCAACCAACATTTTGGCTAAGCACAAATTGCTAAATTGCAAGTATTTAATTGCTGATTGAAAAAGCGACGCTGTTAAGCGAAATGTTAACTAACAGTCGCTTAACATTAATTTCCTAAAATATTTCATTTTCATTTAATTACGTACTCGTATTTATACATTTAAGTGATTCGTTAACTGCCAGTTTCCTGACATTTTAGCTAAGCACAAATTTAAATGCTGATTGAAAAAGCGACGCTGCTAAGCGAAATGTTAACTAACAGTTGCTTAACATATTTAATGGGAATTATTGAGTAGTCAAATGACTTTGGAATGTAAGATGGTTGAATGCGAAAAACAGAAAAGTCACTCACCACATCGATGATTTGCATGAGGGTCAGGCCAAAGCTGAGCTGCAATGGATCGGATTCGTTGACCACGGGCCGCTCCAGACTGTTGTAGTTGTCCAGCAGGGCGTGGAGCAGGCGCTTCTCGTGCGGACCAGCGGAGCAGGCTGTAAACACAAGAGAGAGTGGACCATAAAATAGCAATCGGGACCCAGATAATATACTCGTATGTCGAGTGTGGAGCACTTAAATAGAGCTGTTTGGCCGCGACAATGTTGCGCCTTCGACCTTTGACTCTGACTTGCAACTCAATTCGAATCAATGGAATCAATGTGTGGCAAGAGCAGGACGAATGTGTGTGTGTGTGTGTGTGTGTGGCAATAACATTGCTGGGCTTAGAGGCAGCCAAGCGTGGCGGCAGTTAAACCTGCATTAACGTATCGTTGTCATTGTCGCTGTCGCTGTCAATGTTGCTGCCGTTGCCGTTGATCTGTCTGCTTCCTTGTTGCCTGCTGCCAATTAAATTTGTTCAACCAATAAGTGGCTTTGGTTCGGTTTGACGTTGCCAACAGTTTTAGCCCGCCAGCTTAAGCCAGAGCCAGAGCCAGAGCCACAGCCAGGACCACAACATTGTAGCACAGCACCTGCTGCTGCTGCTGCATCAGCTTTAACCACAGCTTTAGCCTCCCTCTCCCTCCCTCTGACCCTCCCCTTCCAGTTCACATTGTGCGCAGGATTTCGCAACGTTTTCCCACATTTTTCGCTTACCTTGTATTGCAAAATATTCATAGCTTCCACCGAAAGCAAGCCGCTTACAAATTTCATTTATTTTCTGCTCGAAAATATATAAATTTATTGGCAATAAGTCGCTGTCGGACAATATTGTGAATTTCCCTAATTTAATAATTATGCGATTTTTATCCGTCTGCATTTTTATTCCAATTGATTTAAATTCTTCGTCGTGTTGCCACGCAGTAAGCACAAATAGTTATTTCAGGCAATCAATCTTCACATTTGTGCATATAAATATTGGCAATTTTTTCCCCATTTTTTATACAATATTTGCCCGTGTTTCGCTGGCCTTGCGAATTCTTTTTTATGTCCAATAATTGGGTCAGCACAACAACGTTTATTCCCTCAAAAATCGTAATAAGAATTATATGATCTACAGTTGAGTTTTTTGCAAAGGGTATCTGGCGAGTCGCGTTCGCTGCGAATATTTCATTTTATGTTCTGCCAAATTTTACATTTAACACGCTGTCAAAATGTGTAAATATTTCCCAGCAACAACAACTATGAAAAACAACATTTTAAGGGTTATTTTTTGTTAAACAGTCGAGGGCAACAAAAATCTGCTGACATTTCAACTGAAATTTACAACACTGAATCAAATTAGCCTGCGACATTAATGTACTCTACAGTGAAAGTCGGCCAGTTTGTCAGCTGTAACGGTAAACTTATATATGTAGAATTAGTAATAATTTTAGATTTGATATAAAAGCGTTGAAAATAGAATTATTAGGAATTTCAGTTTGCATTTGAATGTGGAAAATATAGAATAGAATTATTATTAATATTTTTAGATTTTATTTTTACACACAATTTTTTTTTTTTAATTTCAGATTTAGCAAACATAAAATATTGTTGCTTCCCTTTTAGATGCAACGTTGCTAGTGGAATTCAAATTAGAAAATAAAACCTTAAAGTAAATTGTATAAATTATAAATAATGAAATTAAAGAGGATTGCATTTAAGAGTATTGGTTTTAAATTCAAATACGAAATTTAAAAATTTCAAGAATAATTTCACTAAGAATCATAAATTGAATAATTATATAAAATAACTATTGTTAAATTTAAATTACAATATAAAAGCTTTAAAATCTAATAGTAATAAATGATACTAATAATAAATATTGTGAAAATGAATATTGGAATATAATATCTAGAAATTTGGTTATCGTTAGAAAATTTTGTAATTAAAGACCGCAAAGATGAAGAAATTAAAAATTGAAAGCAAATATATAAGAGATTTAACATTTTTTATAATGAATATAAATGTACAAATCAAGCAATAAATACTTATTGCAAAAATATATTTTTGCTGACAGAAACATTATTTATATTATATAAAACATGATTATAATGAATAAACTTGAAATACATAAATGAAGCAAAAAATACTTTGGTGACAGAAACAAACTGCAGAATCAGAGCTAATCTCGAGCAGCTCTATTGTCAATGTAATGATGATTGCGATTGCATGTTAATGTCGCCTCTGGGAACTCTGAGAATTCCACGTCGAAGTCCAATTCGAAGGCGAAGGCGATGGCGATGGCGATGGCGATGGCGACGTTAACCCGATTGCCTGTGGGACAGGTCATCGGGTCATTATAGACGATTACTTATGGAGCGAAATGCGAGCGGCGCCAGGTGGCATGCAGCACAATGTGGCACGTACTCACAACTGGCCCGAAACTTGGACAGCAATAACAATAGCCGACAAGGGGCAGAAGGGTGAAGATAGTTGCCAAGGTGGCTAAATAATTCATGGCGTGCTTTGGGCACATCTTCAGCTGTCGACGAGGAACAACTTTAGTTTATTGATGTGCCAAAAAGTTATTCCTCATACAACGTGCAACACCAAGGGGCACACACAGGGGGCAGCAACTACTTTACAAGTACTCGAACTTACCGAATACCAATATATGAACTAAACTCGTTCCAAAAACATTTTTATCGTTCACCTCGAACAAAACTTTCTGCTCTTTACCCAACTCTGTGTTAGACAAGAGACTGTGCATGTGTGCGTGTGTGTGGTTCATAAATCTACATAAATGTATATCGTATTATGTAAATATTGGATGACTTTTAATGGCTGCCAACTTATATGAGCCTTCAGCAACAGTTCTCAGTCGCTTTCGACTCAACTCATTTGACTTGGGATACCCTGTAAAGCTCGAAGGCAGGCAGCAGAGTGAAATCTTATAAATAGACTTTTAAAATTACAAAAAATGAATAAACACACAAGTTTACTGTTGGAAAAAAATGAAATAAAGTTTTTTTAAAAAAGTTAAAAAATTGAAAATTAAATTAAAGAGAAAAACAATATCTTCTTATATAGAATCAAACTAGTAACAAGAAAAAGGTAAAAAATAAATATAAAAGTTGTTATCATACAAAATTATTACAATGCTAAAATTGTGCAACAATATTTAATTTAAACTCTATTTTATATTCTATATGGTTATGTTTAACTACTCTCGGAAGTTGCTATCTATGTTCGTTGAAAAAATCTGTTCATATTAACACTTATTTAGTCGAGTTAACCTCGCTTGTCGAATTTTCTATTTACGGGGTATGAAATTGATATTTTTGTAATTTTCATATTTCACAGATTTTTTGTGGCTCAAAATTTATTTTTGTTGCGGATGACTTGGAAACAGAAATAAAAACTAAACTAAACTAAACTGAAATAACCCTTTTATTATGTAATATGGAAAATGAAACGAAAATGATTTCGAATTGCCGATTTTTCAAGGATTAAAAATGCGATGATTGGGATTTATGTGATGGGCAACGAGAACAATAAAGTTGCCGCAAAGTTGTCGGATATTTTTGTGGCCATAAGTTTTG
Source organism: Drosophila ustulata (assembly GCA_035047365.1). Classification (NCBI taxonomy): domain Eukaryota; kingdom Metazoa; phylum Arthropoda; class Insecta; order Diptera; family Drosophilidae; genus Drosophila; species Drosophila ustulata. The sequence continues at coordinate 13,288,476 of JAWNPT010000080.1, forward strand.
AATCCCAAGGCGAAATCCGGTTGTAAAACGAGCCACAAATGATGGACAAATAATTAAACGACTTTAAATTATTGAATGCAGCTTAGGTATAAGTTTTGTCATCATTTTGCTGGCAACTTGACCCCGATGACTTGCCAAAAGTTGTAGAGTTGCCATGTGCTGACCAGGGTTGCCACCAGCTTAAAGACAACCATGTTGCGAGAGGTCAAATTGCGTTGTGCTCGGGAGCATAAAGGGGCAATTTGTTAGCCTGGAATTTGAGGCAATCTTCGCATATCTAAGTAGGTATTTTTGGTTCAGTATATACCATATGGCACATAGTATATACCACATATTTATTTAGTATTTGTTTTTGCTTTCGCTCGGCAATAAAGTGGGCAAATCGCATCACGTAGGCTCCATTTTAATGTAGACGCTGCCACATACGAGTGAATGCGATTGGATTGAGCTTGGCATAGGGTAATGTGGCATGTGGCATGCGGCAAGTGGCATGTGGCAAGCAGCGTGTGCAGCAATTTGCGGCACACACGCGCAGCCGAACAAAACACACAAGTCGCTGCTGTTGTTACGTGTAGCATGCATCGGCGATTGTCCTGTTTGCTGCAGACTTTATTAATGAATGCCATTAACGCTTCTACGTGCGGCCTTCTTGTCATTTCCAATGGGGCACGAGGCAGGGGCATTATCGAAGCCGTGACAGGCCACTAAAGTGCCAGGCCATTAACGGCTGCATGTCAGCGGCTCTCAGCTCTACGCTCCAGGCTCCAGGCTCCAGGCTCCAGGCTCTGGCAATGCCACCAAGAGCAACGGCGAGCAACAATTGTAATTATGAAAGAATGCAGGGGAAACGTTGATGAATTTGCCGCAAATCCGTGCAACAAAATGTAACGGCTAATTGCAATTAATTGCTCAATTAAGTGTTGCAAGCAACGCCTTCCTCAAGCTCTTCGGCCTTTAAGCCCTTCAGAGTTTCGAGTGCCGAACATGTCAGAAAATCACAAATAAAATGAGACGCCAAATTGGGGGGCTAAGGGGAAAAAGAGGTGAAGGGGGCTGCAGAGGAAGGGTAGTTTGTGGCAGCTACCCCAAGGGGCAAGAAGGGAGGAATTATTGTGATTTACTTATTTTCGAATTCGATAGTTTGTAAATAAAATATGAATATAAAAAAAGACTCCTGTCTTTAGATTATACTACTTTGAAATGCACTAGAATCTCTCTGAAATACAACAAATCAAAAATGTACGTTTTAAACATAAAATTAATTGCTATGAAATCTACGCGGCCATAGCAATAAATAAGCAAGTTTTTAATTTTAGTCTTAATAAGTAAATCGCAGAGCATTAAAAAGAATAAAAGACTATTTTATTTTTGGTTTTAGAAAAGCTCAGCTAGAAATTAAATACCCATTTTTACTTGCATAGATTGAAGAAATGTTAAGAGTTAAATGTTGACTAGAAAAGAGTGCAGCTTAATTTTCCAATTAAAATAAATTACGTTTTAGCATGGGTTGAAAAGTTTTTAGAATTTCACTTTCATATGTTATTCCATAAAATATTGCTGCAGTCGAAATTAAGATCACATAAGTATTTGCTAGTTATTAAAAATGTTAAATCGATTGAAGCTTCTGAAGTAGCAACAATTAAATCATTTTTGTTGAAATATTTTTTTTAAAGACTAAAGAGTTCTAAAGGATCTTAAATCGATTGAACACTTTCTTGGCTGCAAACTATGTTTGGCAGGTATTTGTTAGTCGAGCACACTTGCGACTAGATTTCGTTGCTGAATCGTTGCCCAGATGCTGCAAGTGGCAATCGAGAGGAGGCGATAGGCGGGGGGCAAGCGGCAGATGCCATAAATTATGCATGGCACACACTTTGTGGCTACTTGGCCCTCACTTGACACTGCCACCGAGGCTCTGGCTGTGTGTGTGGGGCATGTGGCATGTGGCATGTGGCAGTGCATTATCATGCAGCATATGCGATAATCGCAATAAATTTGATTACCTCTCCAGCATATTCGGAGTGTCTCCAGATCGCATGATAAACGATATGTATGCGATGTGTTGCTGCCGCAGCTGCTGCCACAACTTCGGCTGGCATTGATTTTTGGCCAGCTAATTATATGGCTAATGCAATGCAGGCCAGGCAGCAGCATTCAAATCGAGTGGCCCCCACTCGAAAGACATTAAAATTTTACGCGTTAACGGCCAAATTATACGAAATGATTTCGGGGAATGCAATGAATGCGGCCGCAAGTTAATTCGTTCAGCTGAAGCTAAATAAAATGTAATGTGGCCTCAAGCCTCACACTACTTGCCCCCCCCCCGTCCCAGGCGCAGCCACGCCCCCTAAAATGGAGGCAGTCGAGCGATAAGCCGTGTCGCGGCCGTGCCAGAAATGTAATCGAAATGCCGAGCAGACGCTGAGACGCTGAGACTGCCCCAAGCTGCGACTATCAACGACTGTCATCGGCCGACTGTCATTGGGGGCAACCGCATTCCCCGTGTCCCCGCCACTTGGGGCATGCCACACAATGGAGGCTGCGATCGTTAAATTTAATCGGTTCTCGCAAACGGAAGCGAAACGAAGCCAAGGAAATATCTAATTACCATCTCAGCATTGCTTTGTGATATTCAGCCAAAAAACGAAAAGACGAAAAACACAACGGGAAATGGGAATTGGAAATAGATAGCAATAGAAAAAGATATAGAAATAGAAATAGAAATGGAAATGGATAGATACTTGTGTGCGAATGGCAATCGAAATGCGCCCAGATGTGGAGTAATGATTGCCTGCAGCGCGCCGCAAAATGTTGCAAGCTAGACGCTACTTTTTGGGGCACAATCAATTACAGATTTGCGATTATTGCCAAATATATCTGGGCAAAAGCCAAAAGATTTAATATTTGACTACTTGAGAGTATTAATACAATTTTGAAGCGTTTCAAATTATAAGGTATTTTGAGCTGTCTTTCTTTTACTGCTCTTATTTTATATTATAACAAGGGTAAGAAAATAATTTCAAAAATATATAAAAATAAAAAATAATATACATCTATTCATCATTTTATGAATGCCTTCATTACTTTATTTGTTTCAAAGCATATTCTGGAAAGTTATATGAAGTCAAAATACTTTTTTTCATAGAAAATTATGCACAATATACATATATTCTTACTGGAATATTCAAATGGAATATTAATATTGAAGATATTGAAAATATATGTGAACATTGATTACTTTGAAAATACATACATATACATATGTATATATTTTTGATTAATACTTTGCCTTTTTCTTATTGAATCTTCTTTTAAGTTGAGACTAACAATAAGTTATCAAATCTTGTAACTAAACATTAACTAGCTCATTATTCAAAATAGAAATGCAACCTTGAAATATATAACCTATACATTTAAATATACATTTTCTGCATTGGCAAACGCTGTTTTATGGAATTAAGTAGCTGCAAATCTGTATATTTAAATATTGCCGTAAAAATGACCATTTTATATATACTTTTCTATAACATACTATAAAAGTAATATGTTTAACAAAATCCGTTTGCAATGGTTTCATTAATGATTGGCTGCAATTGTTCCAACTGCTTTTCACTCGTGATTTAACTTGAGATTTACTGTGCGAAACTTTTCAATGAATTCGCAATAACTCTATCGATAACTTGTTATCGATAAGCTCAAGTCCAGAGAGAGAGCGAAAGGGAGAGACACAGAAAACTTTTGTATGGCAAATCTAAAACTCAATTATCTGAAAGTTGGAAAACTCGGGCTTAGCGAGCGCAATTTATGGATGCGCTGCAGAGTGAGAGAGAGAGAGAGAGAGAGGGAGAGGGAGAGGGAGAGCGACTTGAAGTGGCATGCATCAAAAGTTTTTCGGCTGCTTTTGTTGCAGGCAGCTGAAACAGGGGGCGACGGCAATTCGACTGTCGCTGGCTGCCAAGGCATAAATTACACCGCAAAACACACCGCAGCAGCAACAACAAGCCGCCAAATAGTTTGCGCTAACTGTAAACTATTGCTGCACTCCTCTCCCCCTCTTCCTCTCTCTGCCTCTCTCTGCCTCTCTCTTCGAAGTTCGAGCTAAGAGCGCTTCACTCAAAGCGTTTGCAGCCTCTTTTAGGCGCTGTCCTCGGCTTGCAGCTGATTTAATTTCAGATAGGCAGAATAATTGCTGCCAGGGGGCGAGACAGAGACGGAGAGAGAGGGAGTGAGCGTGCGAGTGAGATGGCGAGTGTCTTCCACAAACATTTGCATTTTGCTCATTGGCATTCGGAGAGCGCGTGGCCGAAATGAAGTCCAGCAGCGGCCGACGAAGCCTGCCTCGAGGCGCCACACTCCAACTTGCCACAGCGAGAGGCGGAGGGGGCGTGGCGACATTTAGAACGGTCACTTCCGTCACATCCGTCAGCACAACATCCGCAAGCATTTCGGCAGCTTCCGCTCGGACAGGCGACGCCGTCGCCTTCGCCTTTGCCTTCGCTGCTGATGACAACTCGTTAGGGTTGTCGCCGAGCCAGCGGCAGCCCTGACACAAGAGGGGGTGATGGGGTGGGGGGGGGGCATCAATTACCAGGTGCCGGAAACTGGCGCCCAAATTAATGTTAACGAGCCAAGTTAAATGCTTAAATTGTTTCTTGCCGCACTTGCCACACACGCAACGCAACGCGACGCAACAGAGAGCAACAAAATGCGGGTCACGGGTTAACTTCACCCCTCCGCCCCCTCTACGCACCCTCTTCAGAGTCACCCGAAAAATTGAGCTCGACTGTCAACTTGTTGGTTTGCTCGGTATCAGCGTCGAAAAGTTTGCCACGTTGCTTTGTGCACCTTTTCTCACCTGTTTGCATGCGCTCACCTTTCTGTTCTGCCTTCCTTCCTCTTCCTCTCTCCCTCTCCCCTCTTCGTCTTGCTCTTCTGCGTCTGTTTGCGTGTTCGCTTATCGCTAACAGCCTTCAATTTAACAATTTCACTTTGTCACGTGCCCGGGTCTAGCGTTCTTGCCACTTGCCACGCCCACTACGCCACCCCTCCCCCCTCCCCCTCCCCCATCCCTTCGCCCGCTTGTCATCACTTTAATTTTCCCTTTGACTTTCCTAGAGTCAAATATTTAATTTTATCTTTCCCATCGAGTTTTGCGGGTCCTTGTGAAAAGTTTTCTCCTCTCTCTCTCTCTCTCTCTTGCTCTGGTTCCCCTCCTTCCACCCTGACCCTGACCCTTCGCTTCTTCTTCTTCTTGCCCTCAATCACGTCGCCAAAGATTCGAAGCGCCGATCTTGAGCTTTAAGTATTAACAATTTATTTGGCTAATTGAAAATTTGCTTAAAGTTCAAAGTCAGCCAATAAACTGGCTGGCTGACCGACTGCATGATACCCTGTACTCTTAATAGCTCAGTTCCATCAAATTGGATTTCTAAATGAAGAATCTTTACATGCATTTAATTATTTGTATATGTATTTTTGTAGAAACATTCACCCATATTGCAAATGTTATTGATGGTAAATCTTTTCAATTCATTTGAAATTAAGTCATCCAACAAACAAAAGATAAATCATAATGATTTTAATTTTCTGAAATAAATTTCTTACACACCAATTCAATAAAATACTCTGATAAACCAAAAATAATTAACTAAAATAAAAATTGCATTACTTTTACAATCCACATTATTGACATTTATTTTAACGTTTGCTTTTTTTCATGGCATTGATAATCATATTTAAAACGAATGATAAATGAATTGCATGTCAATTAATTCAACTAATTAATTTTGATATTACAAGTTTGACAAATTATTAAAAAAAGGTGATCAGAATATTCGTCACCTCAAATAAAATGAATAATTTGAGCAAATTTATAAATCGATTAGTCAATTAAAAAATATGATGCCTTAATTATTAAATGCACATTATTTCATTAATTTATTTATGTATAGTGGCATATAATTAAATGCCAAAGTAAATAAGGTCTTCAGGCAACATCATTTTTTTATTAATTGACCTATTTTTAATTTAATATACATATATCGAATTTAATCCATTAACTGTTCTTAACGCTAAAGATATTTAAAAGTCAATGCTCGTCGTTCAATAATTATGAACTGTATTTAAATTAATTGACTGATCGATAGTTAAAATATTAAAGTAAAGGGTATTTAGTAGTCGATGCTCGTCGCGTGATTTGTGGCTGAGAAGTTTGCTGTCGAATTTGCAGCATTGCAATGATGTTGTGTTGTGACACAAAGCAAAGCTATTGACAGTATCTGAGTAGTATCAAAGTTCAAGAAACTTATTAAACCCGGACAGAAGAGAGGGGAGAGGAAGAGACACCTATCTTTAGCAAGACACCTGCTCAGCACACACACACACACACACACACACACAGAGAGCTGCTGTGAGGCACTTAGCGTTTGACATGAATGTGCCACTAACGAGCAGAGAGAGTGCTCCGAGAGTGTGCCACGCAAGTGGCGAGTTGCACGAACATTCGAATGTTGCACACACACACACACACACACATTGAAGCAGTTGCAAGTTCCGCTGTTTGTAGCAGCATATGTTGCCTGAAATTGCGCTGGGAAGCGAGAAGGGGGCGTGGCTGGGGCTGAAGGATGTCGTCAGTTTGTTTATGCAGAGACAATTTGAGACACTCTGCGAAGTGGCAGTTACAGTTACAGTTGCCACGAATTGTGGCAGTGATTGCGACTCTCGATTGTCGTGGCAACTTTCACTGCAGTTAAGCGTTAAGTGTGAACTGTGACTGTAACTGTGACTGTAAATGTAACTGTGACTTGCGATTAATTTTCAATTTCAATTTAATATTATTTATAAATGTGATTAAAAGTGCTTGCAAATTGAAACAAGGAATTGCTTCTGTGATTGTGACTCTCGATTGTAGTTGTTGCAACAGTGACTGACTGTAAAAGTAACTGTGATTGCCATAACCATTACTCTGCACATAAATAATGTATTTTAATTGAATATTGTTTATTATTGTGATTACAATAAATGCAACGAAGTATTGTTTCTGTGACTGCCCATCTCGATTATAGTCGTAACTTTGACTATAGTGTTAGTTTAGCAAGTAAGTGCGACTAAGCCATATAGAAAGTGTGTTAAACTTACGATGTTATATCAATATGAATTTTACATCTTAATTGAATTGACTGTAAGTTATTGTGATTGAAAGTTACTGAGGCACTAACTCGAATTTTATTGTTGCCGTGATTGTTTGTCGCTCTCGGTTCGACTTTGACTGTGATTGCAACTTTAATTGATACATAAATACATGATGCATACATTAGTTGATACATGATACCTAAATTTAAATGTAACTGTTACAATATGACCATCGCTGTTCGCTGTGCTGCTTACAGCAAAATCATCTTTAACTCAATCAATTTAGCTAATTATAAATAATAGCTAACACGGCCTGAAGAACTATTACAAAAATATCTAACATAATTACCAAATTAAGATAAAAACTGTAATTGTCTAAGTACTAATATTAGGTAATTTACAATATATTACCATTTGATGTTTTTAATGAAACATTTATTACCATATCAGAGCATTGAAGTCTGAAAAACTTTAAAATACATTTAGAAATAAATACAAAAATACAGCTCTGGCAGTGACTTATATTGCGAATGACAGAAACTTTAACCTTAACTGTGACTGTGACTGTGACTGTGACTTCGAGTGTAACTGTGACTTGAATTGTAACTGCTGCTGAAAGTGTTATTGCTTACTTTCATTGCAATTGTGAATAAGTGAATTGTAGCTGCTATTGAGAGTAGCTCTCAAATTTGTATTCGATGAATGTTCATTGCAGCTTCGAGACTGCGACTTTGCGGCTGTCTCATTAATCGTGGCAAACAGCGCGACAAGTGACAGGCGAAGCGACAGCTTCACAGCCGCCTCTCTCTGCGCTTCACATCGCTCAGGGGGGAAACACGAGTTGTGGAACAAGTCGGTGCAGTCAAACAGACGAAGCTGCTGTTAATAATTTGAAAGCCACAGCAGACACAACTGCACTGATAAGCGGATGTGTGCGAGTGTGTGTGTGTGTGTGTGTGTGTGTGTGAGTTGCATTTGAAAATGTGGAAAAGCGAGAAGGAAACTTGTGGAAAGCCGAGCAATTGCTCTGGCAATGAGCAGACGGCAACAATAATGTTAATACGCTTAGCAGAAGCCAGCTTAAAACTTGTCATCTCTCTCTCTCTCTTTCTCTGAGTCTCGCTCTGTCTCTCTCTCTCTCTCTCTCTCTCTCTCTCTCTCTCTCTCTCTAGTGCTTAATGGGAGGCTCTTCAAAATGCGTTGACGTTGACGTCGCTTTGTCTGCCAAGTGCCCAGTCTCCTCACAGTTTCCTGAGTATTCGCGCTCGTCTTACACTCCACATTGCTCTCTCTCTCTCTCTCTCCCACTCCCACTCCCACTCTCCCTCTCTCTCTCTCTCTCTCTGTCGCTCACGCGGCAAGAAGACAAGTTTATTATGCATGCAACCGTCATTGTTGTTGTGCATTGTGGCACAGACCATTTTTTTGCTCGCTTTTTGTTTGTTGCGTCAAGAATATTGTTTTAAGTTGGCTTTCAAGCGACGCTTCACATGGCTACTTGCCACACGCCTCCCTCCCCCTACCCCAGTGGCATGTGGCATGAACCATGTCTGCGGTCTTGTAGCTGCCATTCAAGTGAGGAAGTTGTTTAGTGTCGCTGCCATTCAGCCATTCAGGCGCATTATTAAGTGGCATGCCACTCGCCCGCCCAGCCGCTTTGTCTTTGCCCCCATTCCCCCTCGATCCTGCCACAATCCCGCTGATCCTGCCACCGCGCGCCAATGAACTTGAAAATTAAACTGAATTTGCTCTGTTGCTGCTGTTGGCCTGCAAAATCGCCAAATGGGTTAAGCCAAATGAAATGCTTCAATTCAATTTATTCGCGCCAATAAAAAATACAATTTATTCATTTAACTTTTCTCAATCGCCCTCAATCGAATCGCATCGACCTCAAACTGACATTAAGCCCATCACTTCAATTTGCATGAGCCAAGACTGATCGACTGCCAAATACGCTCTCCTGAACCAAGTGCAACGAAGAAAAGGTTAATACTAAGGTAAAAATTCAAATATTAAATGAATTAGTAAAAAACAAAATTGAATTAATAAATAATACATAAATAAGTGTATTCAAAAACAATTATATTATATTAATAAATATTTTAAGTGATTAATTTCAAATCATTTGCATCACATATTCTGATTCAACATAATTAAATGAAATAAATTAGTAAAGTAAGCATCAATAAATAATTATTCCATCTATATTCCTATAATATAATCATAGTTATTTGCATAATTCTATGAAATAGTATTGAGAATGGCTAAATAAAATAAAAATATATTAACCAAAGTTAAATTATTACAAGAATATGAAATAGATTAAAAAGTTATAAATAAGGAAGAAAAATATTTATATAGGAGCATTTAATACAAATGTATATTAAAAACCAACAAAGAAATTGAATAATTCAATTAAAACAAACAATTCACAAATTAAAATATTATTGATTCAAGCGATAATTTAAAAACAAGTATGCCCATATTAAATAATTATACACTAATTGAAGCAAAGAAATATTTCATTTTTATTCACAAGTATTTGCATGACTAAATGCAAAAGCAACGAATAAATCCGAGTATTCGATGCACTTTGAACTAATCACGAGTGTTTTGACTTCTGAATATTGCATATTATTAAAATGAAGTTTTTTAATACATACTCGTATGATTATAATTCATGAATTGTATTTTCCCATTGACTAACGAATATTAAACATTATTCAAATGCCATCATTATGCGGGGGTAAAATTGCATATTTATTATATTTATATTTAACTATATATTATTGAAATGCTTTCAACTATGATGACTATGATGATGATGTAATAAAAAGTATAAAAAGTATAATTGTATTATTAATATTCTTCCCACTTTAATAACTATATATAAATATTTATTATTATTGATATTATATATTTATAATAAATATATACAAATCAGATTAATAGATAAACCGCTTTCAATTGAAATTCATTCTTTGTGTTGCACTTAACGGAGAGCCTCAGACGGCTTCTTCAGCAACATTTTTCCATTTCCCAGCAAGCGCACATCAAATGAGTTTTCCTCTTGTGGCATGCAACGAAGATGAAGCAACTGCGAGTGGCATTTATCAATATGATGAATTCGCCCATTCGCCTGCACTTTGCACTCTGCGGCGATGTCAAAGAGTCGCCGACATAACTGTAAACATATATCGCGCACACACACACATGTGTTGCAACTCGAGTTGCAAGTTGCAAGTTGCCAGTTGCCAGTTGCAAGTGAACAGAACTGAGAACTGTTCTTGAGAGTGCTTCATTTGCCGTTTTCCTGTTTTTAAGCACTCCATTTTTGTTGTTGTCGTTTTGCTTTATGTTTTTTTTTGTGGCCTGATGTTTTTTTAATGGTCAACATATTGCGGACGCTTTATTTGGTTTTAATTTAGCGGCAATGCTAAATGCATGCCACTTTATTTACACACTCCATTTGTTGTGCCCCCCCCAAAAAAAAAGTTGTTGTTGCTGCTGCTGTTGCACAACTTGAACTCTGAGTTTATTTACATTTACATTAATTTTGCGTTCTCTGCTTTGGGCTGCTTTCTGGCGTTCTGGCGTTCTGGCTTTCCGGCTTTCCGGCTTCTCGCTGCTTGGCAAGAGTCTTGAATAACTATGAGCGTGTTGCAACAATACTTGCAGCTGCAACAAGCAGTTGCAGTTGCTCGCCTGATGTTGATGGCGTTAGCTTCACTAACGCCCAAAAGCACAGCCCGCACTTCATATAATTCTTTACTTACTCAACTCGCAAACTTTTCCCTCACACACACACTGACACACACACTGACTCACACACACACACAGTTGCAGTCTGACTGACATTCGTTTTTATGTGCTCTGCAGGCGACCGGACAACGGTGCGTATGATTAATGCGGCTCCATGGCAAATGCAGTTTTCCTTCTCTCGCACTTTTTGCCCTTCTATTTAAACAAATTTTCTTGGCATCGTTTCAAATTGTCACAGAGCTTAGCAGTTAAAGCGCAGCAAAGACAATTTCATTTGTGTAGTTGTCCTTTTCTTTTCGGGTTGTCGCCTAAATAAACTATGACAAATATAATTTAAAACATTTTTAGAGCTGTGCAGTTCGGTGGGGTGGCTCAATATATCAAATCCGGGGCAACTCTAGGGGTATTTTTATGAAGTACGAGTGCGAAGAAGCAGCGAGTGAATTATCACACAACTTATTTGTTGCTAATTTTTGAATTGCTTTAGTCACTTGACAGGCACTTGACGAGTAGTTCCCCCAGTAGCGATCACAAATTCTTATTCAAATGTTTGACGAGTAACGAGTAGCTTAACTTGCGAGTGTTGTTACTACGACACTACTTAATAGAACGAAAGTCATTTATAATATTTAATTTAACTCGTCTGCAAATGAATTTGTACTGAATTTGAAAAGCAACGAGTAACGAGTAGCAAGTGGAACTACGACACATTTAAACAGAAAGTAAATAATAATGGAAATGTTCAAGTCTCGTGGTTTCAGCCCAGCTACATTTAAATAAGTACGTGACTCAAAAAGCAACGAGTAGCGAGTGTAACTATGGTTAGTTTAATAGAAAACCATTTATGGCCTATTTTCATATGTTTCCAGCTAATCAGCGAGTAACAAGTGATTTGTGGGGAATGCGACTGCCAATAACAGTCATATGTATTGGTTTTTAACACAGCGAGTAGTGAACAGAAAGTAGCGAGCAACAAGTGAATAGTAGCGACTAATTATGATTATGAATGAAATCAAGTGACGAGTGATAGAGCTAACTCTAATCAATAATTATACATTTTACATGAATGCATAGTCCAGCGAGTAGCGAGTAGCGAGTAGATTGGGGAGCATCTGCAATTTGATTGCAGTGAATAGTAGCGACTAATTATGATTATGAATGAAATCAAGTGACGAGTGATAGAGCTAACTCTAATCAATAATTATACATTTTACATGAATGCATAGTCCAGCGAGTAGCGAGTAGCGAGTAGATTGGGGAGCATCTGCAATTTGATTAGTTGTAGAGCTCTGCTCTAAACGTGCTTGCACTTCAGCCACTGCACTGCGCTGCAATTAAATATTAAATTGGCGGATGCATTTCGAGCGACTCGCTGGAGTCGCTGGAATGCGGGGCGATTAAACAAGTGGCGTGTTTGGCTGCCAGTTGTCAAAAGGTTAATTAGCGAGTGCACACACACATGTGTGTGCAAGCCGTTGGTTCTGCTCGACAAATAAGCGCAGCGAGTAGTCGAGCAGCCGAGATTGCGAGTGCCAAGTTTGTTCCGAGATGAGATGAGATGAGATGAGATGAGTTCAGTTGAGATGAGCATATGAAACTAGCTGTCAGACGTTCGTTGGCAGCTCGTTTGCAATTCCCTTTGTCTTCTGGCTTAACCACGGACTCGTTGATTACGTTCCATCTTTTTTTCATACCCGCACACACACACACACACACACACATATGTGGGAGAACTTTTTGCTAATGCCGACTTGACCGCCGCACAGCATCAACTTTTGCGCACGAGTAAACGCCAAAGGGAGACGGAGGCAGAGCGGCGTCTGTCAACTCGAATTGTTGGCATCATGTTGGCGAAAGTAGGTTTTCTTGTTGGCAACAGTCCCAGTGAACTTTCACACACACACATGCAGCTGGCAATAAAAATGTGAATTCGCCCCTTCCATCCATCCATCCATCCATCCATCCGGCGGCAGCAGCGGCAGCTCTGTTAATAACAGCAGTTATTACTTAAGTCTCTTGTTTCATTTCAATTTCGTTTCGCTTTTTGTGCCTTGCTTGCACATTCGCATTCGCATTCGTCGCATCCGTCGCATTCGCTGCTCTTCGTTTTTCGTATGATTTAAATATTAATCATACGCCTCATATGCTCTACTTATTTGTACATATTACAATGTCGACTCGAATGACAGCCGCCCCCCCTTTTGCATAAATGTTATGCAATATATACGCTCAAATTGCCTCCCGCCTCTCAGCGGGCACAATTTCATGTCGGTTTTGTCATTGCATTAGCATAAAAAATGTTAAGTCCTTGTAATGGCAGCAGCGGCAGTTTCTCCCATCGATTTTTAAAGCAGCTGCAAAAGTTTCTATTTTTCTGCATAGAAATTGAAATACTTTTGGGCGCTGTTGCAGTCGAGTCGAGTCGAGTTGAAGCTGTTGTTATGGACAGCATCAATTAAGTAGCCAAAGTTTCGGGCTGAAGCTCTTAATTTAGTTTCACAATTGTGCACAACTTGCACAATTCTTGTCGACGGTCACTGAGTGACTGACACAATGACGGATTGACAGCCGCGTGGACTTGGCTGGCGCTTGTAAATGGCAGCATAATTAGCCCGAAACACTCGCTCCCCATATACACACTATATACATAGATCGGGGCTGAAAAGTTCAACACAATAGCAATTAAATGCAGCTCTGCCTCAAACGACAAATTTGAATCTGAATCGAGAAAACAACTTTTAGCGACTTGCAAAAGTCTTATTATAAATATATAAATATGGAATATGGAAGAATAATTTCATTGTATTTTAAATTAAATTCTTCTGGGACTGCAAATTCAAAACCAACACTGTGAAACTCGTGATATAATTGAAATAAGGAAACACAATTGCTAATAAATTACAATTAAGAATAAATAAATTATGCCAAATTAAATCAGTATATGTATATTAAACGTAAAACAATCAAATTCAACTAAATAAAATGGAGGTAAATTCGTTTCAATTAAAGTACTGAAGAACTTCATAATAATTGCAATTTTTTAATTAAAATAAATAAAATATTCCCAAGCTGATAAAATGACAGAAAATTATGCAATCATAAATAACAAGAAATATGTATGTATAAATTAATTATAATTATTTGAAAATCAATTACAAATATAAATAAGAAATTGAAAAATATTATTATTGATAGTTCTTCAATTAGAAAATTAATATAAAAATGCAAAATAATTAACAAATTAATTTAAAAAAAAATATGATTACTGTGTTCTCAAATAATAATTTGGAAATTGGGAAATGTGAGTCAGCTTTCATAATAAAAATTGCCAGCCGATTTATTCAAATTATTCCACTGGCCATAAAGCGGAATCTGGTCGCAGTTATTGCATAGTAATTAAAGCTTTGGGCTTGATCAATGCACTGGAAAGTCGCTGGTCGCTGGTCGCTAATGCTAAGCGGCTTGTGCAACCAGCGCCACACGCCACATGCAACGTGCAACGTGCGGCAATTATTGAGTTGACTGGTCACACTAATTTCATGAAATCTAATTAATTATTCGAATGCGGCGCTATCGTTATCACTGAGCGACTCATCGCAGCAAACTTCCTCTTGTACCCTTCTCCCCCTCTCGCTTCCTCCCCTCACTTCCCCCCACCACACACAGAAATGTGAAGCGACAGTTTTACAGTTGCGAGTTATTGTTGTTGGCATTTTCGGAGTGCGTTTTGTTGTTGTTTTGTTGCTGCTGCTGTTTTGCAATTTTGCGCATAGTTTGCCCATTGAAAGGCTTAAAAGCGCTTTTTGCATGAACTGAAGCACACACACACACACACACACACACACACATACATACAATACACCCACACACACACACTCACACATACATATACTCGCTTTGGGCGGATTATCGGAATTCCAATATTAATTTACATACTTTGCACTTCATTGCCGAATGCACGCTTAATGTGCTGTGCAGTGAAGTGGACGAGGGGCGGGGGGAACGAGGAAGGAGTGAAGTGGACAAAGAGACTGGAAAAACGGAGGGACTGAGAGGAGATTAAGAGAGCGGGGGGCCAAAAGAGAGCATGATGCAGCTTGCACAACTGCTAAGAGCGAAAAGATATTCGGAGGCGAAAGAGTGAGAAGAGGAGACGGAACACAATTAAACAAAATACGAGGAAGGAGAGCAGAATATGGTGCAGATAAAACAAATAAGAAAAGCTGGATAAAGAGAGTAGCAAAAATGTATCGAACAAATAATTAAGCATATTTGAAGAGAGATCAATTCTAAAAAGAGTAATAGAAAAAATTGTTTGAACGACAGATTAAGAGTAATATAAATATATATGTTTAAGCATGCATTGATATAAATCAAAATTTTCAAACCTGCAGTTGAAAATAATTCGGAAATTAAATCTAGCTCAACTTATGCAAATTATGTGGCTAATTATTGCAATTAATTAAAATAATTATATTACTTGATAAATAATTCATGAATTCTGAAATCAAACTCCAGTTGAAATAATAATAAAATGCAATTTAAATTGCAAGTGCAAATAAAATTGAAATGGTATTCAAAATTCGTGAATACTGGAACCTCATAAATAAAATATAATTCTTATAACGATGGAGACGAAAACCATAGTTGTTAGTACTCTAGTCTCTCAAGTGTATTATTGTACAATATATTCAACTCACACATATAAAAAAAATAATACTGAATTAATATTCAAAATTAGTGCCAAATTTTTGGTATATTTATTTGTGGAGTAATAGATACGAAGAAAGTTAATGGAGAATTGAAATGAGCAAGTAAACAGTGGAGAAGAGACTTGAGTTGTTGCATAAGCCAAGCAGCTGCCCGCTCGCTCTCTCTCTCTCTCTCTCGCATTGCCACGCCCCTTGCACACTTGGCGCCTCTGTCGCCCACGCCGACGCTGAACCACATCGCTCTTCATCCGGTTGCTTGGCAAAAGTAATTTGCATACAGAGTCACAGTTGGCAAATGACTTGGCAATTTTCGAGAGCCAGCAGATCACAGGGGGTGGAAAGAGGGGGTGTGGGAGGGAGGGCGGGTTTGTTTGCTACTCATCCGACATGCAAACCGCATTGCCAAAGCCGAAAACGTGAAGTGCAACAGCGCAATTAATAACAGGCAAACGGCATCTCAGCATCACCATCACCATCACCAACACCATCATCATCATCATCAGCATCATCAGCATCGTTGTCGTCAGCAACAACACCTTCCCCTGCAACACCAACCTGTCCCCCTCATGTCCTTGTCTCGCCTGCTATTTGCATGCAAATGGCTTGGTTAGTTTCCCACCGTAAAAAACAACGACAACAAGAGCACAGAACACAGTACGAATTCGCATCCGTTAGGCTGCGTTTTATGAGACTTCGCAGCGAAATGGAAATGGAATCAGACTGAAGATTTGTGGCCCGAAATCTATGCAAAACCCGCTCGCAAGCAGAAAACAATAAGAATCCCGGCACGCTTTTAACCAGCTCCTTAAAGCTGATTATCAACACACAAATCTATTTTGAACTCCACACTCCACACTCCACACTTCGATTTCCATTTGCATTTTATGCCCACCACAAGATTTTCACGCTTTCACTTCTTCACGTTTTCCCCATCAATTATGCTGAGCTTTTACTTGCTACGAAGCAATTGCGATTTTCCGACAGATATTCAAGGTTGACAGAGCAAAGATGAAAGACTCATTTTACAAATATAATAATATTTAATATAATATAATAAAATTCAAATGTGAATGTTTGCTTGAAAACGTGTTTGAAACAACATGAATTGTAGTTGTTTTAATTCATTTTTAATTTTTTACTATAATATATTTGAATTCTAAGTTAAAATAAAAATAAAGTTACACAAAATATTTGCATTTATATAAATGTTGCAAAAATGCAATACATTTAAATTAAATTTGATTTTTAATTGGCAAACAAATATATGTCTATGAATGTGATATGTTCTTTTTAAGTTGCTTTGTTGTTGTTTTACACTTTTGTACATTTCAATGTTTTAAATTTCAATTTACTTTAATTTATAATAAATTTTCAAATAATTTGTGATTATTTCTTGAACACACATTTAATTGAAACTTAATTTTTGGTTGTAATTGTATACAAAATTCTTCATTTTAACAAACTCTTTTATCCTATAATTTTAATTAATTCAACTTTAAATTTTCGTATATCTCCATACGTTCTATTTTAATATTTGATTTCTAACTATTTCATTTCATCATTTTCAAATAATTGGAATAAATTCAATTTTTAATATATATGTATATATTTTGTTCTTTCATACATTTTTAACGCAATTTAATTTTGAAATTCAATAAAAAATTACATTAGATATTATGTGTGCAGTCACAAACATTGCTTGAAACATATTTATTCACTAAAGTAATTGCAAATGTTGCATCAACTTTTCGGAATGAGAAAACAAGTATACGAGTAGTGTGCGTTTTCCCAATTCCCAATTAGAGTTACTATTTTTCTTGTGATCCGCAAAATACTCGCAGTTAAATAGTTTGGCAAACGCTTTTAGCATTTCTATAATGTAAAGGCGAAATGCGAAATGGGGAAGGAGCGAGAAGGAGGAAGGAGGAGCAATGGTAATTTCTCAAGGATTTATTACCTGGTTATTTTAACAGCACTTGCAGCTAAAACTCAAACAATGTGGTTACAAAATACGAGTTCTCGAATTGTTGCATTTTATAGTCAATAAAGGGCGAAAGTTTCGACTATTTATAAAACGAATTATTTGCGGTCGTAAAATAAATTGAAAGTTTTCCTATCATCGCATTTGCCAATTGCCAATTGACAAATTGTAGTTTACTGATTATTTTATAGACCTTGAAATGCATACTTAATGCCACCGCCAGGAGCGAGCAAGGACAATAAAAGGACTCTGCGCGCGATAGTGATAAATTCCATTTGGCCTTATAAATATTTGAGTGCAACGTATTTCTGAGTAGATAACAAAACTTGTTTAGCTCCTGTCGCAATTCCATTATCATTCCATATCCCACACCCCACAACCCAAACCCCATTCTCATTCTCATTTCCATTCCTATTCTCACTCTCATTAGACACTTCAGAGCGGGTATGCCGAATGAGAGGGTCACCAAGGCAGTCGCAAATAAGAGATTTTATAATCAAATTTAGTAGAACAGAACTTTGCTAAAACGATCAATTATTCTTGTCGAAAACTTCACATATTATCCATAAAAAATATTGAATATACAACAACTATATTCTATCTAAGTAAACAAAATGTTAAATCTGAAATTTCACAATTATTATTATATCAAGTTGAATATTTAGTGATCTCTGTCTCTGTTTAAAATCGACTCCATGTTGCTACTAATACATATTTCATTTTGAAAAATTCTGTCAAATAAGATTAAACATTCAATGATCTATCATTTAATAAGATATATTTGATCAAACAATTTTTCTAACTGTCGCGTGGTTTTAGTACTAAAATTGTATTTAATATTGCAATATTTGTGTATATATATTTGATTTCACTTTTTTTTATATTGCCAAAAATCATATTTGTTTATATTCATACATAATCTATTATTTATAATTGTTAGGAAGTCACAACCATGAATTTCTCAGCAACATTTAAGCAAAGCAATAAAAAATTGTAAAATTGTAAGTTGTATTAAATTAATATTCCAAAATGCATTATAAAAAGTTCTGTAGAGCAACACGATTTCGTTCATTAAATAAAATAATAATGTAAATTATTATACATTAAATGAAAAATAATTATAAATCAGTAAATTATTTAATGTGCTTAAAAATAAATTAGATGAATATTTATTTTCGACTTTCATTGCATTGCAGTGCATTTGCAGTTCGTTCATCGTCGATTTTCTGTTGCCTGCTCATTTTCATTTACATTTTCCATGCTGGCCATAAATGCTTGTTACAGCCAGCAGATGCTTTGTTGTTGTTGTTGTTCTGATTGTTGTTGTTGGCAGTATTGTAGTTGTTGCTGTTGCTGTTGCTGTTGCCATGGCGTTAATTAAATTACGACTCATGGTTTGTTGTCAGCGACAGCTCGAAAGAGATTCTAATCGACAAAATGAATACCAGCAGCAGCAGCAAGAAGAAGCAGAAGGGGATGAGGCTGGGGAAGAGAAAGGGGAGGTGGAAGGGAAGGAAAAAGAGGAAGGGGGAAGCTGGCTGCCATTTGATCTTATCCGGCGGCTTCATTTCACATTTTTAATGCTGCTTACCTGCCATTTTGTTGGCCAATTCCCACACAGATGGAGCGTGAGAGGGAGACAAAGCGCTGCCATTGAACTGAGCAGCCTGAACCTGCAACCAGCTGCACCCCTCACCCCTCACCCCTCACCCCTAACTCCACAACCCTCATCCCCATCTCAACTTGTGTCGTTGTCATTGCCACGTTCCAGTTTTTCGAGTTCTTACTGCAATATTGCCGCATGATTGACAGACTTTATGCCCGCATATGCAAAAGTGCCACGCCCACGCCCAGGCGTATGCCGCCCTGTGGATCTCGGGCTGACATTATAGTCTGGCTCATAATTAAAATGTGCACAACAACAAAGAGGAAACCCAACGAGATGAGCATTAGTTTCAGCCTGCTTTTTTCTTTCTTCCACATTTTTTGTTTTTGTTTTTTTTTTTGGCATCAAACATTCTGGGCAAACTTCAACGCCGCCGCCGCCGCCGCCCTTTGGGCCCGGGGGCGTGGTGGGCGTGGCGGCAAATGCAATATGTTAACATGCCAGTCACTATTCTCTCCCCGTCTCCCCGTCTCCCTCTCCCCGTCTCCCTCTCTCTCTGCTTAACTGAGATTTTTGGACAGTTGGACGTGTAGTTTTTGGTGACTTTTGTCCAGCCTATTTCAGATATTTCGCCTTCGCCTGCCATTGTCCTGGCTGCCAGGCATCCTTTTGTGCTGCCACACACACACACACACACACAGAGGTCCTGGTTGGCATTATATGGGATATAGGATATACGTATATATAGTATTTTTTAGGCTCGGCATGCCGCCAAGCCACCCGCTGTGTGTGCGTTGCATATGTTATGGCGCCGCATTTGTAAGTCTTTCATGTGGATGCCACAAACACAAGCAGAACGGGTGCGACAGAGAGAGCGAGACAGCGTGCGAGGGAGAGGGAAACACATGCACACAGCACACAGCACACAGCTGCCAAACCAATTTCAATATTCATTTTCGTTTCCGCTTGAGCTTCAATGTGCAGAAATTTCTTACTTAATCTTGGTTTATGTAATTTTTATATGCCTATGCTGTGCACCTTACCGCCTGCCCCATGCCCCTGCCCCATGTTGTTGCCCCTTGCCACGCCTCCCACTGGCAGCCACAACAAACATTGCCCCCAGGGGCCGAGCGGCGCACGAGTTTGAAGCGAGTCCTCGTCCACAGCCTGGAATTGTTCAAAATCCTCGAGACTTGCCACCATGCCACCTCGCCACCTCGCCACCTTGCCGCCTTGCCACTGCAGCGGCAAACCCGATGAACCGATGAAGCCAAAGCAAATGGTCAGGCAAAAGGCAATGTCAGCGCACAGTGGCAACAAATTCTTTTTCAATTTCTCACACAGCTAATAGTTTTAAATCTATTAATTATATACTATCTTTTTCTATCATAATCAAATATTTGAAAATGCGCCATTTAACTTATAAAATATGTTTGTAATAATTCAGTGAATTTCAATTTTTAATAACAGTATTTTCAAAATTGTTCTGTTTAGAGATATTAATTTTATATATTCCACTTTATTCTAATTTTACGGTTAATTTAAATATTTTACCTATTTTTATATTAAACACACATCTAATTGCCTTCCCTAAATATTGTTTAATTCATAAATGAAATTCAATTTGAAAGCTGCTAAGAATTTAAAGTGTATTTAGATTATTATTTAAATTATTATTTATTAGATTCTGCTACTTTATTTCTATATTGTATATTCCTTTTAGTACCATTTCTAAAGATTATGAAAATATTTCGAGTTGTTTGATATAGAAGCACATATTCTTCATAAGAAATTTTAATAATATTTTTGCGTATAATTTTGAAATAAGTTTAATGATTCTTTGGGTTACTTTTTATTAGAAACTGTATAAAAGAGCGTGAACTTATTATCTATTATTTTGAAAGTTTTTTCAAATGCACAAACAATATTTTCTTTTAATTTTGTTCTGTGTGTTTTTCAATATTGCTTACATTAATAGGAAATGTCAATAATATTTGCAGTTAATTTTTCATTATTAAAAACAATGAACTCCTCAGGTTGTTTCTGATTATTTAACATCTCATATTTTATATTCAAAGCTTATGCATATGCTGAGAAGTAATGTTTTCCATTTTGTAGGGAAGTCATGCCTTTAATTGAATTTATAAGAATGTCTTCAAACAAAGTGGCTAATAAATATAAATCAACTTATTATTGTACATTTTATTTTAAAAATGTAGTCGGATAAACAATAGAATTGTGCCACTGTCCGCTGTCAGCCAAGCTGTTGTTGTTGTCGTTGTCGTTGTCATGCTGAATACTGCAAGATTAAAAGCGAAGTGCTTGAACAGTTGCTCAAAAAAAAAAAAAGGAAACACAGAGACAGAGACAGAGACAGAGACAGAGAGAGGGAGAGGGAGAGAAAGAGAGAGGGGAGATGGAGGAAAAATCGGGTGCACATGAAATGAAATAAAATGATGGAAAAGTCTTAAATGTCGGCTTAGTGCGGCTCAGTGAGACGGCGGAAGCCGTCGCTGGATCTCTGATAGTCGTCGTAGCTGGAACTGGGATTGAGATTGGAAATGAGCCGAAGGAGGAGATGAAGAAGAGGGGAGGGGAGACGAAGCAGGGGGGGAGGAGACTGTGGGTAGCGGATATGCGAGGATGCGAGGATGCGATGCGAAGGACGCTGCTTTGCATGTCTCGGCTCGGCTTTATGTGGCTTAGTCCGGCTATTGACCAAGCCAAGTCATTCAATCAGTCAGTCAGTCAATCAGTCAGTCAGTCAGTCAGTCAGTCGAGCAGTCGACTGCAGGTTGGCCAACATATTTGGCAATTTTTGTGATTAGCTTAATGGATTTATGCGCTGCAGTTGCCGCCTTTTGTTGCCCAAAATTGAGTTTGCGCTCAACTTTTGGCAGTGGAAAATGCACAAGTTAATTTAATATCATATGCATACTGCACACAAAACTCTCGGCCAATTTGCATGTTGTCTCTGCTAATTTGGCCCAGTCTAATTAGGGCCAACACCCCGAAAAGCAGTTAACCAATCAGCAGATAACCCACAACCAAACACAACTTTGTCATGTTGCATCGCCCACAAAACTGACAAACGAATCAGCTTCAAATTCCAAATCTATCCATCTCTCTCTCTCTCTGTGTGTTCTTTTGTTATTGTTTTATTTTGGGTTCCGGATTTTGGCTCGTTATTAATATTTTTATGGCTTTCGACCGAGTTGAGTTGAGTTGAGTTCAGTTCAGTTTGCTCTGAATGCTGTTGCCACAGCTGCTTTTAAACCACAAGCAGCGCTTAAATGCAGGCGGTTGAACGCATGCTGAACGACCTGCTGATACCCTGTAGATCCCAATTTATCTGACAACTATTCATATTTATTGCAATTTATACGATTGCATTATTTACATTCTAGTAACTTCATTTTCTAATTATTTATTCTTTACAAACAACTCTATGTTGAGATTAATTATATACTCTTGTTAAAGGAATTAATATATTTTAATCCTTTTTTTATTTCGATATCTAAACACAACATTTATAATATTTATTAATTGCATTTGCAATGAATAAAAATTAACAAAAATTTACGTTTATCGAAATTCCCAATGTAACTATCGTATATCGTATATCGCATCATTATGGTTGGTGAAGTTGAGTGTCAAGTAAAGTAAATTATGAATTATTAAATAAAAATATATGTATATTTTAATGCCCATTGTATTTAATTTGTAAGCTAAAGTACCTCAAGTTACAAATAAAACTAGCTTAATTTCATTTAACAAATAACAAAATGATGCACTTTAAACAATTGCAATAAATTTGCCAAAGCAGTTTATAATTATTTAATTGAGCAAAGCCAAGCGGAAGTGAGGAAACAGTTGCCACTTCTTTTATTATATTTAATTTGCTATTTTTTTTTTATTGATGGCAGGTTTCCATGTAAACAGTTTTCAATTATTTGCGACAGCTTCGCTGAGAATTTCGCCGGCTGTCAAATGCTGAATTGGACGGCATTAATTATTCAGGCAGCAAATCACAGGGTATTTATGCATGCGTATGCTCTTTGTCCCTTTGTGGCAAGTGCAACGCGAGTGTTGCAAACAAATTGAGGGAAGGCAAATGTCGCATGTTCGCTGTGTGTTTTGTTTATTTATTTTCGGCCTTTTTCATTCGTATTATTTTGGCTGTGTTTTCATTCTGTTCTGTCATTTCGCCGTACATATTTCCATTATGTGGCGCAGTCACAGTCACAGTCACAGTCACAGTCACAGTTTAATGCCCATGCAGCGATAAATGCGGATTGCGAGTGCGGAATGGGATTTTGTTATGGCCGCCCAGCTGGTCCAGATTCGGTTCGGAATCAGCAGTTGGACTTGGAGTTGGAGTCGAGGGCAGATCAAATGGTGGACCGCAAATGCAAACGCGGTCGCAACGAGGGCCGCTTAACGGTCGAGTTAAAGCTGCGACTTCCTCTCTCTCTCTCTCTCTCTCTCTCTCTCTTTGTCCTGTGGTGTCCTGTTCGTCCTTCGTCCTTCGTCTTTGTCGCAGTCAGCGCCTTTTCGGTGCGTTTCGAGTGCGGCATTAAAATTTATGTCAGTCGCCGCCGCCGCGCGCGAAACTCAACGCGACTCTCAACGCGCATTGAGTTATTTATGTGACCGTTTCACCTCCCCCTCCCCCCTCCTCCTCCTCTGTTGGTGTCTCCTTCAGCTGCTGAACTGCTTCAATAAACTTGTTAAGTGTTTTTTGCCATTTGCTTTTGGTCAGCCCAAAGGCGTCAGTTGCCAGTTCGACAGCTCGCGTTCAGCTTTTTTCCTACACTTTTTATACTTTTGTATGTGGCACATACCCGTCCAGCCAGCAAACGGCAGAGGGTATGACAGGTCGGTGGGAATTTTTAGAACCCGTCCAACTACAACTCAATTCTATGGCCAACAATAAATATGGCCAAATAATACAATTTTAGCAAATTGTAGTTAGAGAAATTTCAATTTGAATTTGTGTGAAATAAATGAAAATAAATATTTACAAATATTTCGATTTGCCAAACAATCCTTCAATTAATTGCAACTATTATGTATTTATACAACTGCATTGTATCAAAATCATTCCCCTAAAAATATGTGTCTTTACCTTAGTGAGTATCTAAAAAGGATTGAATTCAATTTGTGTTTAAACAACGAAAATAGGTATTTATAAATATAATTCAAAATCTAGACCAGAAAGAAATATATATTTCGATCCTAATTAGGACTGCGATAATATTAATTAATCTAGATATAAATATATGTAAGTTAAATAAATGCTAATTGAGTAACATCTGAACAATTTCGCACTGACATTTTAATTGTGAAAATATTTTACTATATTAATATTAGAATTAATCATAATAATAATAATAATATATGGAATATAAATAAATATAAATACTGCAAAACTCATTGCATTGCAGTGTCTCAAGTTAATATAAAATCGAATACATGTGAAATAAATAAAAATCAATTTTTTAAATATTATTCCTTCTACACTGTGAAATTATAATGATGAGGAAAAATAAAACAAAAGTAGATTAAATTACAATAATCAATAACTTTACAAAAATACAATTATATATATACATATATAGCGGGTATCTCAAGGACGAGACACAGAAGACGACGCTGCTGCTGCTGCTGACTTGGTTGCTTTATGTTGCTTTTGCAAGTGAAATTATGAATTCTTTTGTCGTTGGCAGTGGAGACACGGCCAGAGACGGAGACGGAGACGGAGATGGAGACGGAGAAAGAGAAAGTGGGGGGAAGGACACAAAAATGCTGCAAGTAATAAGCGGCATCATCATCATCATCAAGCGCAACATTCGGTGGCAAAGCCGTAAAATGCGCTACAGCGAGAAACGAATGGACGCGAAATAGAAACTTATTTCTCTGTTTTTTATGTGATGTGAATGTTGGCTTAGGAGACTCAAAGAGGGGGGGGAGGAAGAGAGGGAGATGGACAGCTGGGTCAAGGGTCATGTTGCTTTTTTTTTTGGTTTTTTTGGGTTCAGCTAACTATTTTTAACGACAGCGACGAATCGATGGCAATCAATGTTACGCATACGCAGCGTTGTCCGGCGCGAAACTAGGCGGCGTTTACAATGCCATTAAGGCAGCATGTTGCAAGCAGATTGTTCGTCAATTTAGTGCTCTTTCTGTGGCACGTGTGGCAATCAGAAATGCCGAGACTCCATCTCCATCTCCATCTCAATCTTGGGGCAACTTCATTTCATTTCCAGCTGCAACATTTCAGCGTCAAGCTGCAGTCAAGAAAGGTTGAGCCGAAGTCATTGCCTGGCATTATTGCTGCGCATTATTTTGGCTAGTCTCGCATTACACAACACTCACTCCAGCACACTCAGACACTCACTCTTGCACACTCAGACACTCACTCTTGCACTCACACGTTCGCCCAGCTGGCTGTCTAAACGCAATGTGCATAAATCATGCAGCCAAATCACACACAAAAACTCACAAACATTCATAGATGGCCTAGTCATTTGTTTGAGGATTTCACTTTGCTGCTGCTGCTGCCGCCTCGACTGATGTTGCAACATGGGGCAACATCAGGCCACTGGCAGCTGTTGCAAAACAAGCATTTGCCGCATTTATAACCAGGCAATGCCTCATTCTCTGCTCTCCTCAAATTGATTTGTTGGCCTTATTTACTTATCCTTCATGTCTCTCCCTCTCTCCCTCTCTCCCCCTCTTCCTCTTCCATCTCCTTCATCTGCTAAATCTTCATTTACTTCGTTTCTTTTCGTCCGTGTTTTTTTGTTTTTTTGGCTACATTTTCACATATGCAGCCCATTGTCGAGCTACACGTATTTGTGGCTGCAATTAATGAAGATTTGCTGTAGGCAATGCGTCCCTCTCTCTCTCTCTCTCCCCCTCTCGCTCGCTCTCTCACTCTTGCTCGTTGTCCCTCTCTGGGCATCTTCTGTCTTCTGCCAAAATGTGCTTTGCTTTCGTTTAACTCGTCGACTTTATCTTCATCCCGCTCGACAGCCATCAACAACATCATTTTTCTATACCCTGCCAAGGTGAAGAGCTCGGCCATGGGGTCGTCACGATTCCCAGCTAACTTGGGCACCCCAAAATTGCATTACATTTTTATGAATTATTTCTCTATTTTATTCATACTCATTACATTAAATAATTATTATTATTATTATCTAATTGTATTATTATCGCTAACAATTGAAATCGATTAATGCATATTTTCATTTGAAGGAACAACTATTTTGATATATCGTGAAATTAATTTGAAATTTCGATTTCCAACCTAGGTATATTATATATTTTTTGAATACTTTTTTCCGATACTCAAAAGAGTTTAAAAAAGCGTTTCTTGTGGCAAGAGTTAATTAAAAATGTGGTAAATAAAAAAAGTTGACGATGATCGTTAAATATATATAATATAAATGCATATAATTTGTAATGTGTAGTGCTGATTTTCTAGGCACTGTTCGCAGGATATCTAACGAAGATGTATGCCAACAATATGTTACATCACATCATATGAAATAGAATATATGTAAATTATAATACCATTGAAAAGTAGGCAATAAAATAAGAAATTTACTAGTAATGTGGAATTGTTTAAATGCCGACATTTTGACTATAAATGCTGACTTTAACTGAAGGGTATATTTATATGCAGTTTATTTGTAGGGTATCTGCGTGTCGTATACACTCGAGGACTAAGCTGCAGAGTTGGCTTCATCAGCTGCAGCTCTCAAGCGAATGCTTTACATTGATTGAGCACTTCACAAAGTGCGTGTAATTGAAATGTGTGCAGGGTATTGGGGCAGTCGTATATACGCGGCATGAAGAGTATTTATTTATCCAAGTTATTTTTTGGAAAGAGGCAGAGAGAGACGATGGAGAAGCGGCCTCGACGCGCTCTTTTAGTTAAATCGCCTCAAATGCCGCTTGCGTTTTGTATTTTGTGGCACATGCCGCAACCCCTTGCAACCGTGTGGCAGAAACAGTGTGGCAGTGTGGCAGAGTGGCAGCGTGGCAGTAACGGCAGCTGACAGGCACAGTTGGGGAATACTGCGAATACGTGCCGTGCTTCTGGTTAGATTTTAAGTACACTTGCCGCCGCCATAAAAAATGCACCAAAATGCGCATTTGTGACAGCTGGACAGCTGCAAGAAGAAACGCACACAGAGCGAGAGAGAGGGAGATACGAGGTGGAAGAGAGAGGCAACTACTCGAGTGATTTAATAACTGTCTGCTGCTGGCACACACACACACACACACATATTAAATGCCTTGCGCGGCGATGAGATTAATGTTTATCCTCATTGCATTTCACGCACCGCACAATTGAAAAGGACTTTTAATAAACGCCAACAATGCGAGCAGCACTTTCCCCACTTTCCCCACTTTCCACTTAGTTTGCCACTCTATCAAAATGCTACAGTCTTTTATTCACTAATTTTGAGCAACGTTTTCCTCCTCAACATGCATTTCACCTGCACATTTTTAGTCTATAAAAATGTTGCAGTAATTTATTTAATCATTTTTGAAGCATGCGAGCATTACATGGTTAAGTACTATAATAAATTGTTACTACCATTTATTTAATATTTTTTAATAATTTTCTACACTATTCAAATGCTACAGTTTTTTATTCACTCCCTACTCAAAATGCATTTCACATATGTACATATTTTTAGTCTTTTTATTTAATCATTTTTGAAGCATGCGAGCTTTATTTAGTGTAGTACTCCATCAAATTGTTGCTGTCATTTATTTAATCTTTTCGTTTAATAATTTACTAGTTTTGAGCAGCATTTTCGTTCCTCAGAATGCATTTCACATATTTGAATGCTGCTAAATTGTTATAGAAATTTATTTAATCATATTGAGCTCTACTTAGTGTAGTACCATATTAACTGTAGTAATTGCCATTTATTTAATCATTAAATTATTACAGTCTTTTACTAATTTCTGAAGCATTTCCTTCCTCAACATGCATATATTTTGTCTACTAAATTGTTATAGTAATTGAATTAATCATTTTTGTAGCATTCGTATTTGTTACTTAGTTTGGTACGCTATTGAATTATTACTGTCATGTATTTTGTAATTTTAAATAATTTAGCAATCTTTTAAATTGTCGCTGTAATTTATTTACACATTTTTGAGCAACATTTTCCTTCCTCCTACCAAATGGTTGCTGTTATTTATTCCATCATTTTTCAAGCCTCTTTGGTACTCCAATTAATTGTAACTGCCAGTTATTTGATAATTCCTATTAAATTGTAATTTATTTAAAAATTTATATGTATTGTTACTGCCATTAATTTAATGATTTTCAAAAGTTTAGTACTCCATTAAATTTCTTTTAATTTTTCCTCGACATGCATTTAACAAATTTGTTTGGAACTTTATTAAACTTTCAAGTATTTTAACACATATTTGTGACTCACTTTAGCACTCTGTTAAATTGTTATTGCAGCAATTTATTAACGAAGCTTAGCAGTTTCAAGTTTGAAACTAATATTTATGTATTTAATACTAATTTCTAAATCAATTTTATTTTCACCATGTAATAATTTGTGTTGAGAATTTGGACAACTGCAGCAACTACATTTATTTGTCTATTGAATAAAGCCTGCGCCTTGAGCGACTGTTGCAAGTGTTGAAAATTTATTGCTGGCTTGTGCATTAAATTCAGCAGGCGCCGCAGACCGACAGCCCATCAGCCGAATGGTGATGAGGGCAAGTTTCGGAGAGAGAGAGAGAGAGAGGGCTAGTAAAGTTGCAACGGCGTGGCATGTGGCAGCAAGCGAAGCAGTGGCAACGCCAGGACGCTTCCTTGTTTTGATTTATGCGTTCACTGATTCTGATACACGTAAAATGCCTTGCCAGTCGACTTTGGTCTGTAGTCTGCTCTTGTAGCCAGAGGGAGAGAAAGTGTGCGAGGGAGAGGGGGAGAGGGGGGAGAGGGAGATGGAGATGGAGAAAGTGAGCGGGAGTTGTGAAGTCGTGGCGCAAAATTATTAGCAACATCAACGGCAGCAGCGAACGTTGCTCTCGATCTCACTGCGGCAACTGAGGTGAGCTGTTGGCGGTTGCTGCGGTTTTTGTGGCAGCCTCCTTCACACACACACACACAGACACACACACACACACAGACAGTGGGGCTGTTATCTTTATGGCCGCGCGCTGTGGCTGCCATGTTTGCCATTGATATTTCTAATTTCGCCAACAAAATTAAAGCCAATTCAAGCCCTCGCCACGCCCCCTTCCTGGCTTGCCACCGTGCCACAATTAGCTGCAGCGCTCGATTCAATTCGAATAGAAGACTATTTTTTGTTATTTATTATTACAAGTCAACGTTGGAGTTTTAGTTATATTTGCAACTCATACTTATTTATTGTTATAAAATGAATTGATGATTTAACTTTGTTCCCATAGTTATTTATTTATAATTTGTTAAAATTTTAGTAGCTCCAGCCAAATTTAATTTTTAAGCAGAAAATTAAAACTTATTTTTTTTATAATTGACTTCAATAATTAAAACTTATTTATTTATTCACTGGCAGCTAATATATGTTTGTTAATCAGCGAATTTTAATTTTGTTTTTTAATTAATTACGTTTATTGATTTAGATTTTATTTTTTGTATTTATTGTTTATGCGACTCTTTTCACCATATCACATTTTTATTTGAATTTATTTGCTTAGTAATTTTTGGTTTGAGCAGCTGCATTTGATATTCCATAATTTTGCGGCCAATTAAAGTTGACCGCTGCCACGCCCCTTTGGGCTCGACGCCCCTTGGCCAAAATTGGCTGCAGCGCTCGTTACGCATTTAATTTCTTTTTTACGTCGAGCAATAAGCCAAAAGTTGTTGTTCCCCGCCGTGTTACGCGGCGTATGCGTAATGTCGCTTTTAGCTTTTTGTTTGTCGCCTTTAGCTTTTTGTTTGTTTGTTGCTGTGGCGCTGGGTTCAATGGCCCGTGGCGGCAAAAGCTGCGGCAAAAGATTGTTGCGAGCCCGCAACAATAAATGAAAAATGCCAAAAACACAAAAACACAAAAACACAAAAGTTACTCATACGCCGCGTTGCAGCGACAATGTCCGCTGGGTTCGTGCCTCACTTGTTTTTGTTGTTGTTGCATGTTGCCCCCTCGGCAGCTCTTGTTTTTCCGCCGTTTTGTGCAGCGCAATCTGCCACGCCCCCCTCCCCCTTTGACCGGCCGTCTGCAGCGGAAGTTCGGGGTGTTGATAAAGCGGAAGCTGTGATAGTTGCACCGCAGTTCCCCTCTGCCCCTCTGCCCCCCGCTCTCCACTCAATGTTGCCACTCGACAAAACTCTGCGGCACTTGCCGAATACGTTTTTTGGTTTATTTCTCGTTGTTGTCGCCGTCTCTGGGCTCGGTTTATTTGTGGCACACGATGTTGTTGTTGTTGTTGTTGTTGTTGTTGTTGCTTTTCTCTGCATCATTTTCTCGCAATTTTCGCCGTGTTCCCCCGAAAAACTTCGCTGGCGTTTTTGTTTTGTTTTGTTTTTTTTTGTTGCACTTGCTCACGCGTAAGCGGCAACTTTTTTTACAGTTGTTGTTACACTCAGCGCCATAAATATGCAGACGAATTTTATTTTAATTTTCTTCGCTGGCCGTTGCCAATGTTGTTGTTGCTGTTCTCGTTGTTGTGGTTGTTGTTGCTCGTTACACTCGAAAGACATGCACAAAGGACAAATTGGAAAAGTTTTATACAGCTTCACACACACACACACACACACACACACATGCGTATTGCCCATAGGTCAAAGCACACACACACACAAAACGTGTGTATGCAAAACTTTGAAGGCACGAGCGAGAGAGCGAGAGAGCGAGAGAGCGAGAGAGGGAGACAAAAGTTAGCCTGATGACATTGATAATGTTATTAACCCACAAATATATACTACACTCCATCGCATCGCATCGCATCGTATGTGGCATGAAAATGCTGCCCCAACAATCGACAGTCGACAGTCAACACTCGCTATGCGCAACACTTTGTGGCCTCTGCTCTCAGCTCTTGTGGCACAACAAATCAACTTGACGGCCAGCTGCGTTTTGCGCTTGCCCATCTCTTAAATGCACTTCATCAGGCTTTAATTAAAAACGATTCTCGTTGAGACGGAGTGTGCTCGACTCTCGCATACGCTGCATACGTAATTCGAAGTATTCTAATTTTGATTGTATTATAAAATGTTGTAATATTTTGTATTCATATTGCCAATATAATTAGCTAAAGTCTCCTTTTAGTTTTTTATTCGAAGTATGTTGTATTTATTTTATTGATTTAAGATTGTGAATTAAATCAATATTACCTTTGCTTATTTTAAGTATTTTGTAATCATTTGATCAATATAATATTATGAACTTAGCTGATATTCTTGATGAATATTTGAAGTAATTTTATGATTTTAACAGAAGTCTCCTTTCTGGTTTTATTTACAATATTTTGTATTTATTTGATCAATATAATTTTATGAACTTTGCTGATATTCCTTGTAGTTTATTTCAAATATTTTGTTTTCATTTTGTCAATATAATTTTATGAACTTCGCTGAAATCTGCTTTCGGTTTTTATTTACAATATTTTGTATTATTTGGCCACTAGTTTTTTTAATGATGCCCCCTTTTTGTTTTTATTTAAACTATTTTGTAATTATATGATTATTATGATCATACAATTATTATATTATGAATTTAGCTGATTTCCCCTTTTTGTGTTTATTTTATTCGCCCAAAGAAATGTGAGTAAATAAATTTAAGTGTTATTTGATTTTTTTGTATTGCATCAATATAATCTATTTTAGTTACTTGTTTATTTTTTATTTGTAAATCCTATTTACTTTGAATTTACTTTGTTTATTATTTGGTTTCTTTTATCTGCGAAATGTGAAATGCTTTAAACAATGACTGCAAGTTAATAAACTCGGTTTTCTTTCTTTGCGCATTTCTTGCCTTTGGCATTTCATTTAATTTGAAGCATTTATTGCAGCAGCATTTTGCCGGCAAAAAATACATCAAATAAATTTAAATAATATTCAAGTTGCATGCTGCATGTTGCATGTTGCATGTGCAAGAGCTTCAGCATCAACAGCAGCCGGAATTTATGCAGTTTGCGTATTCCAATTTTGCTTCAACATTTGCTTTAGCAAAATCAAGAAAAAAATCTGTTTTTTTTTTGTTTGGATGCAAATAAAACTTTGCAAGAATTTAGCTCTTCAAGCAAATTGTTAAAGGTTTGTTTTCTTTTTCATTGTTTACGGCTGCCAACTTGGGTAATGGGAGAACACGAGTATTTAGAAATATTTGATGGGAAATCATTATTTTTTTCAGCTGCCGCAATTATTTTGAACCTTGAACTTGAGATCGATATTATAAAAATCAAAGTTGTCTTTCAATGATTAATTTCTCTCTAGAATTTAATATTTTAAATAATTTTGCTCTCGTTGCTCTCGACTTATTTATTTCAACTCCAAATATTTAGAAAATCGTTATTTAAGGCGTATCGGTTTTCTATTTAATATGTTAAGTTATTTTATGAAATTATCTTTTTAATTATTTTAGTGCAATAAAGATAAATTAATAAATTACTTTATGAAAACTACATAATGAGAAACGTATTTTGATTTTGAATGTTTTCCTTTATCGAGTAATTAAATGTATTTAAGGCAAACATCATTATTTTAGAGCAATCAAATTAAACGAATACACTATTTTGTAAACTTTTAAAATAAGGAAAGTATATTGATTTTTACATAAAGTTTCTCAGCAACAAAAATCTATAAATAGATTTGTGTGGATTACTTTTCGATTTAGTCTTGAGCATTTCTTTATTTTTGTGCTTTTTATTATTCACTTATTTAACTGAGAAGTGGCGCTCCTCGCCACTTTTTCATTTCATCTGAAATTTCAACCATTCGGAAATCTGCTCGTCATCTCAGTTTTATTTTTTTGTCTTATTGCGCGCATAATTTTATTTCGCAATGCTTCGCGCGTCGCCTTTTTGCACTCACTGTGCGCGCTGCAGCTGTGGCGCCAACTTTGCGGAAGCTCAAGTCAAGTGAATGCTGTCAGCCTCTTATCCTGTTGCCTCAACATGGCGGTCACATTTGAGTCAACTTGCCCCCCCCCCCCCATGAAAACAAAAAAAAAACAGGAAAACTATATAAAGAAAGCAGACGAGCGAGACAGGCAAGGACAGCAGCATATTTATTTCTGCTTGCCACACACTGCGAGTTGAACGTGTTGCGTTTCATTATTTTAAATGCTCGCCGGAGCAATAAAACTGAAGGTGGCGAGTAGCGAGTGGCAAGCAGCGAGTGGGAAGCAGCGAGTGGCGAGTGGCGAGTGAATAATAAATGCCAAACTGCAGCAGCTTCAACGTCAACTGGCCGGCTGAGCAGTTTTAATTACGCGACATAATGAAATCCGCTTGATTTATGTGGCACGAGAGAGAGATGGCAACACAGAGAGAAAGAGAGATAGAGAGGTAGAGAGGGAGGCAGGTGGGAAACTGTCAAGAGCAGGCTGATGTGGGCGCATTGGAGGAAGAACTCGCTGACAGCGGCTGCCGCAGCAATTGCCGGCACAATGCGGGGCGCAAAATGCGCGTCTGTCATACGCGGCGTATGAGTTATGCAAACAGCAACGACAACGACAACCGCAGACAAAACGAGCGAATGTGTGTGTGCAACAATTGCAGAGTGAGCGAGAGAGAGAGAGAGAGAGAGAGAGATGGGCAAAACGCTTGACAGAACTTATTGAAATTGCATTTGGCATGTAATCGAGTAATCGAGTAATCGAGTGCCTGCAACGAACGATAACTGCACGCAGCTGTGGCCGCTGCTTATGGCAAAAATCAGCCAACTTCGACCGATTCACACTCACACTCACATTCGAGCACTTTTATTAAATGCCATCGAGCGCACTTGTCTGCATGCTCAGCAGGAAATTTAATTAGTTCTGCAAGTAGCGACAAGTAGCTGGCAGAAGCACCAACATTTTATTCCCGAGATATTGTGATGTGAAAAAATATATGTTATATAGTTCAACATTTTGAATTAACATCAGAATAGTTGGGTTATGAAAATGCAACCATTTATATTATCAAGAAACAAGTTAGTGAAATTGAAAAATGATTTAAATCAAAAATATGAGTTACTCTTCAATTGTAAAAAACAAAACACTTATCATTAAATTTAATTAGTTTAGCAATATTTTGCTGTTCGACAAGTAGATGGCAACAAGACTAAAATTATATTATATTATTATCAAATATTAGAATTATATATATCAATTTGAGTCGAATTGTTATTTTAAGTATCAAAAAATTGTTATTTTAAGTATCAATCATAAAATATGGTCAACAATAAATTTAATCGAAAGAAAACATTACACAATTTCAAAATCAATATTGATATTAAAATTGTTCCAATCTTGTAATAATTACATTGAAAACTATAATCGTCCCTGAACCAAAGCTACAATTGTAAAGAGCAAAATGAATTAATACAGAAATTAAGACGAGTTAAGAGCTAGAAACGAGGACAAATTTGTTATGCATTTTAAAAATTATTCTTGAATTTTTGAA
This sequence comes from Drosophila ustulata, assembly GCA_035047365.1. Classification (NCBI taxonomy): domain Eukaryota; kingdom Metazoa; phylum Arthropoda; class Insecta; order Diptera; family Drosophilidae; genus Drosophila; species Drosophila ustulata. The sequence goes on from JAWNPT010000080.1 coordinate 13,323,316, forward strand.
TTCTTTCAATAAAGGAAAAGATTCGCTATACCCACTTATTTATTTTGATTGAGATAAATTACAAACAAAATTAATGAACAGTGTCTAAATTTGGAAATATTCTTTAAGAGCATGTTGACCCATATTAATATCACAATAAATTTCATTTAATGAAAATACTAAATAAATATGTGAATTGCAAGAATGATGAAAATTCGCAGTTAGCGAGGCTGCACTGTGCCTATGGCTGAGGTGTCACAATTCGCAATCGAATTTGGAATTCTGCATCGGCACAGCGAAAATTTCGTTTGATTTCAATTTCGCAGTGCTCGAGAGCGTTTTTGTTCTTGCCACACGCTGTTTGCCGTTTGCTTGTGGCATGCGAGGCAGATTGTCATCGGCTGTTGCAAGTCGAGTAACAAGCTTCAAACTTGACATTCCTCGAGAGATAGAGGGATGGTGAGAGGGAGGCAGGGAAGGAGGTGGCAAATGCGTTAAATGTCGCTTATCTTGATATGTTCAGAGGCACACACCCACACATAGACTGCCACAGCGTGTGGCAGTGGCAGAGACAGTTGCAATGTGGCACTTATGCAAACATGCAACGCCTGCAGCAGATTTCCAATTCAAATTGCGAATATTGCAACAAATTTCGCCAAAACGAAACGCGCCGCGCTTGCCACAAAAGGGGCGCCACCGAATGTGGGCGCCACATGGGGCAAAGTAAATACAAAAAAAGTGCAGAAAAATAGAATGAAAATCTACGCTCAATTTCGTTTTGTTATGAGCGACGTTTGGCAAGTTTTTGATCGATGGTTGGTTGAGTGCTTTGTGCGTTGAGTAGGCAACCCTGGCAGGGTTGCAACAGCGTGCCAGCAAAGGCAATCGAGTGTGCCCCCCTTTGCTGCACTTGCGCCAATCGTCGCAATCGCACGGAATCCATTTTTCGTGAAATGTTGCATGCGCTGCTCTGCGCTCCCATTGCCATGTTGCAGTCGCCGTTGCAGCTGTTGCAGCTGTTGCAACTGCCACACTTCCTTTTACCTCTGCTGCCCTCCGCTTTCCGCTTTCCGCTTTCCCGCTTTCCGATTGCCCGTCAAAACATTTGAAGTGCTGCCCTCAATGTTTTTCTGCTTCGATGCTGCCCGCGTGAGGCGATAGTTTAGTTATCGTGTCACGAGTGAAGCGGATTGAAAGTCCAAAACTCGCATGTATTTTGAATGGCAATTTATCGATATTGAATTTAAGACCATGAATTAATTATTATTTCTTGAATAATGAATAAATTCACTACAACATTATTTTAAAATTGGCTGCTATGATAAAAAGCAAACTCGATTGATTTTGCAGTTCAAAATAAGTTCAATAATTGTACAACTATATTTTTAAGCCAGTTTTAGATTTGATTTGATTTAATATATACCATTTGCGATATCATTTTATTGTCTATCGATTCCTTAATACAACACAACACAATCTATTGTCAATAAGCTCTAAAATAAATTTATATCACTCTTCAATGTTCTGTTCCTCATGTAATTTAGTATACAAATAAATCAAGTAAAAAATAAAACACAAAAATTATTAAGTAACGTAAGCAATATTTTCTTTTTTTGCTTAAGCACAAGTATGTTGACAATTCAGTATAATAAAGAATCTTTGGAATGCTTCTGTAAGCAACATTTTCTTTTCTGTTTTCACACAATCATGGTGACAATTCAGTTCAATACGTGAGATATCGCCCCATAAAATAACGAATATCGATATCTATTCGATTGTTGGCGCTTCGTGACTGCTCACGCGCCCATCGCTATCGGGCGCCGCACACGCCTCGAGTTAGAACGAGTTGAAATTGCTGTTTATAGAGTTGTTGCCCCGCAGGCAGTGAGTCAAAGTTGTCAACACACACCACAAGCCACGATTGGAGTTCAACTCGTCTCCTCTCGGCCTCTCTCTCTCTCACTCACTCTCTCTCGCCCTCTCGCTCGCACTGTCAGTCAGAGTTTGGGGGAGGCCAAATGCTGTTTACTTTACTTTCGCTTGGCTTTTTATTACAATTTGTGTGTGCAACATGCAACACGAAGAGAGCGGCAACAACAACTTTTCGTGGGCTCTTTTTGTAGGCGAAATTTATTACTTCTTTAGCCACAGTGCACTGTGGAAAAAGTGCCTTTGACAAAAAACTTAAATTGAATAGACCCCGGGCACCGTACATATGTATATATCGTATATATATATATCTGGTGTGGAGGGCAAAGTTGCAAGTCGTAAACGAGAGCATATGTGGCATTAACTATCTCTGTGATGCACTTCTACTTAGCCCAACTTACTGACTAACTAACGAGTTGGCTAACTGACTGATTGACGAACTGACGAACTGACGCACTGACGAAACTAACACACAACTCAGGCTGCTAACGAACTAAGCTGCTTGCCAACACTTTATGTTGATTCACAAAGTGTTGCCTAATTGCTCCTCGACGCAGTTGCCAACAGAAAAACCCACAGAACCGATCTTTAAAGTTTGATCTCTCTCCCTCTCTCTCTCTCCTTTCGAGTCCTTTCGAGTCCTTGCTGCCGGCTATTCAGACTGCAATTAACTGCTCGACTTTTCTCGACTTTACTCGTCATCTCGCTCTCTCTTTGAACCCCTTTTTTTAAACACTAGTTATCGTCTTGCTAAATGCCTGCCAACTCGGCAGCTTAATTGGCGATGCTGTCAGCAATTTGATTAGTTGTCTATTAGCCTTTTCGATACCCTGCTACTCGTTATACTTGGCCGACTAACGTGTTATTGGCGTTATTCTACTCGTTGCAAAAATATAAATTGAAAGACTTTTTTATATTAATTTTGAATGTAACATTACAAGGGAAAATAAAGTTAAAACAACTACAAAAATAATAGTTACGCGTTCGGCTCGTTACTCTTCAATTGTTTCTTATCTCAAGTTCACTCGCTCCTTTTTCTGTTTTGCTATCGTTCCATTTTCTTCTACTTTGTGTTTAAAGACTCTTCTTATCATTTTCGTTAGTTTTTACTGATATTACTCGTTTAAGGAAGGTTCTGCAGCTGTTTAAGATACTGCATAAAATAGCTTCGGATTCCGCCTTCGCTGCTCGTTGCTTCTTGTTCGCCACTCGCTACTTTTCACTCGTTGCTCGCTTCTCATTATCTATGAATTACTTTGATGAAACGTTTTATTGAAATCCACTCGAATAAAAGCTAAATTATTCTCGTTACTTTTTACTCGTTCCATTGTAAACATTTCATGCTAAGTTTATAACTCTTTCTCGTTTCTTTTCACTCGCTTTCCCTACTCGTTGCTAAACTTGTTCGCTGCCTAAACATATCCGCTGTTACTGCAACTCCCAAATTGCTGCAAGCAGCGAAGATAGCGACGTGTGGCGTGTGGCATGTGGCATGTGGCAATCGCTTTGTGATGCCACTTGCAACATGAAGGGCGACTCTTAAATGCATTATCGCTGCCATTGGCGGCCTTATAGGCGGGCATGTAAACACCATTAGGACATTAAGTGTTTTGCCTCCTCTGAATAATTCAGGCGACGCTTTAAGCGCACCAAAATGCAGCATGTGGCGCCTGCACGTTGCAAGCCACCTGCCAGCCTGTCACAACTTGGCGCCGCGTTGCAAGCTACTCGTGTATGATTATGACGACAGCTGCCGCTGTTGCAACAGCAGCGGCGAGTTTAAACGGCGCAGCGTGTAAATATTTAATTTGCTACAGTTGCCAGTTGGCCGTTGCCAGTTGCCCGTTGCAACACACTCCTGCTTGCCACACACTCTCTGACAGCCACTATCTCTGTGGCAGAGCCAAATTAGCCAGCTCCGCATTACTTTCGACTGTGCCCCGAGCCACTTACTCGCCTCCCAGACCCTAATTAGCTTTACGAATTCGACCAGGCTTTCCAATTATGGGCTTCGCTCGTCGAGCCACAAGCTTCGAGCCACGCGTCGCTGAGAGCTGCAACATCATTTCTGTAGCACACATGTATTCGCATAGCAGCTACTTTAAAATGCAAATCAGCAGAGATCGATTATGGGTATGCAAATTATTCAAAACTACTATACAAATAAAAGCCAGATGCAAATAAATCCAGTCTGTTCGCCGAATATTGCAAAATATGTAAATCGAAAGGGTAAATTGTACAAATAGAGTATTCATACAATAATTTAGAGCAAATTGTACAAGCCAATTATTTTATATATGCGAAAAATCTATTTTAAAATAATATGCAAGACCAAATATCCAAACTAAATATTAAAATTGTAATATAAATTAAATTCTAAAATAAGACCAATATGTGAATATTTAATATTTGCTAAATATTTCATTTTAAAATAATATGAAAGGGTATTTAAATATGAAAGATATGTATATTTTAAATTATGTTTATATATATATAATATTTCTTTATTGAAATTCTGGTTTTTGAAAATAACTAAATGTCTTTTCTCTACAGCATTTTTCTTCTACTCATAAACTTTTGGCTCAATCTCAAAGATTCTGAGTTAAAACTCTTTAATTTATAATTCCCGCATATCGTTGCTAAATAATTCGGAAAATAGAAAAAATAAAAGAAGCTGCTTTTTATTGTATATATTTTTTCTAATTTGCTAATATGTGATATTTGTTAAATAAGCGACGTTCTACTTAAGTCAAGTTGCAATCTAAAATACATTAATATTTTGCAAAATTGTATATTTATGTAAAACAAGTTTTCTAGTCAAATTGCTATTGACTTCTTTTTATGCAATATTCAATGATATGGAAAGACTTGTTTAACAAGTAAAGCGACAAGTTTCTGCTACTCGTTGCATGCCAACAAAAAATGCCAAGAGAAACTCGTTACAATTGCAGCTCGTTGCTCGTTCGTTGGCACTTTTTAATGTCGCGCATTGTTCAAGCCGTTGACCTCAGGTGGCGAGCGGTGGGAGGCGGCTAAGGGGAAGGGCGAAGGGGGCGTGGCCAATTGCCACAGTCTGGGCGGTCAGACAGACAGACAGACGGAGAGGCAGAGAGCGAAGCAGGCGACAAGATGGCTGTCGAAATTATTGTGGCAACAACAGCGCTGTCTGTGTGCCGCTGTGTGTGTGTGTGTAGGTGTGTGTGTGTGAGTGTGTGTGTGTGAGCACGTGACACTGTCCGTGTCGCTGTCTGTGTTTCTGCTGCCGCTGCCGGTGCCGCTGCTTCTGCTTCTGCTGGCTGTGGCATTTTTTAATTGCAAACACAAATATGGTAAGTGGCAAGGTGGCAAGGTGGCAAGGTGGCAAGGTGGCAAGGTGGCAAGGTAACTTGCAACGTGCAGTCGCATTTGTATTCACGCGGTTGCAACTTTAAAAGATGGGCCCGAGTTAATGCCACGCTCGACTTGAGCAGCGCTGCTTTTCCTTCACCGCCCACTTTCCGCCAGCCCCTTTTTTCTAGTTTTTTTCTGCTGATTGCCGTCGTCATTGGCGCCGACAGGTGACAGTCGACAGTCGACTAATTGGCTCGGCATCAGAGACACAGAGCGAGAGAGAGAGAGAGAGAGAGAGAGAGCGAGAAGGGGAGTCATGTCTTTGGTTTAACATTTCCGTTTCCGCTTCCCGTTTAGACATTTTTCATGGAGCAAGGTGAGAAAGGCGTTTGTTTGCTGCTTGTCCTGCATTAACAATTCGCCATCAACTCGCCAATCAATTAATCAAACAATCAATTAAGCCAAACACAACTGCAGCTTGCAACGGAGCGATTTGTCACTCACTTCGATCGCTCGGCCGGCGACTCATTTATTCATTCATTATTCATTTGGCCCCAGCTTCGAGTGCTTCTTTGCACATTCATTTCGTTATTGTTGTGCCACGTGTGTCAGTCTCGAATCCCTTTTATATTGCCTGCTAATTTCGTGTCAATGTTTGCTCGGGCTTCAACCGGCATTAGGCGCTGCCCTCGCCACTGACAGCCCTGCCAACCTGCTGCAAATTGCCCTCCGTTTGCAGCAGCTTTTTGTTTGCTGTCGCTTCTCCCAGATTTAAGACTAAGCTGCCAACCATTACGTTGGCAAGCAACTATTTTATATGGTTTACTCCTCCAGACTGTCGCTGGAGAATAGATGCATTTTTTTTTCTGTTTTGTTTTGGAGTAGTTGAAACCGCTTTCAAAACTTTTGCTCCAAGGGAAATCTATTTTTCAAACCGTAAAACACTTTTGGTTTCATTTCAAAAAGACATAAAGCCATGTTTATTTTTCCTTTTCAATTTTGTTTCTATTTATTGAAAACCAATAGAAACATATTTATTTTTGAAGCAAACAAGTTTCAAAATTGCGAAACAATTTTAGATCAATTTATTTGGATTTGTTTTGATTACACTTTCAACTAGCCAAATATGCAATATATGTATATAATTTAAATCATTTTTCGAATTTAATAAGAGCTCTTTTATTCAAAGTTTTTGACATTAGCTTATAATTTTAATTTATTAAAGATGCAACTATTTCTACTGTCATCCTTCAAAAATTTGCTAGATATTTATTTAAATAACAAAGTATTTAAGTTATAAATAGCAATGTCTATTTTTTAACAAAAATTAATTTTGTAATTATATATTTGAAAAAAAAAGGAATTTAATCAAATTTCCTCCGATGAAAATATTTTTTTTGGTAAATAGTAAAACACTTTTAAATTGATTTAACAACATTTCTTCTTCAATTGGTTTCGAATTTGTTTCTATCTTTATTCTTTTTTCATCCGTCAATTCCTCATGAATGTTGTATTTATTTAGTGCACAACAAAAATGTTATAAAACTAAATGTTCACGGTGAGAGAACGTGAACAATGGAAATCAGAACGACGTCGCAGAGCTTTCGATGACGTGTGTTTAAGCACAAGCGATTAACTCTTAGTCGCAGTCGCTTACTTATTTATAGTGAGTATTTAACGCATATGGCGAGGCTTATGTGGGCAGTGCTTAAATATTTCATGTTTTTCGCAATGCATTTAAGCCGAACACACCAACAAAAAATATAACAGAAATGGAAAAATGCCATTTAAATGTGCCACTGAGGATTAAGTGCTATTATTTAATTTTTGACCGCCCACAACGACCTCAAGTTAATCACAATCAAACTGTTTGCAGAGGACAACGAGAGGAAATTGGTAAATACAAATTTGGTGCCTATTGCGGACTGATGATTCATTTTCATATTCATGAGCTATTCATGAATACTGCGCTCAGTTGTGTCTTGAATGCGAGATCTCGACAAATTTATGGACGCACACATGCATACTCAAATAAGCACAACAAATACGAGTATGAATTGTTTACACGGCCATGATATGTAAATATGCATATGTATTAGCTTCCCTCTCTCTCTCTCTCTCCCTCTCTCTCTCACTCATTCTTTCCTCGTCGTGGACTCAACTGGGCGACTAATGAGCACAAAATACGACCACGATATCCGAGCGCTGCATTTTTGCCCGCGAGCGTTTCATGTAACGGCCTCTGATATGTTTATAATCAAACCACTAAAAATCTGCAACGACTTCGGGCCAAGCTGGCAATTAACTACACTATAATTCAATCATAATCAATCATGTTCAATGGAATATAACAATGAATAGTTATTATTTTATATGCATTAGCGAAACAGTAGCATTTTTAATATGGTAATGAAGTACTAATCTATGAACTACCAATATATTAATAAACCTTAAACTCAACTCATTTCAAGTTGCAATAATATTTCCTAATTATTTTCATTATTTATTCTTAATTAATTTAAATATAAAAATAATTACAAAAGTGAAATTTATGAAATACGTTAAAGAATTATTATTCTATAATTGTATAAAACTATTTTTATTCAAATATTATTTTACTAAATTACTATATTAATAAATTGCATAAAATACGATTATTATTGTGAAGCATAGCATTATTGATGAAGTCTGCACCAAGTTATTCATATTGAACAACTAATTGAATTATATGGAATACGTTCAATATTTAATTTATTCCAAAGCTTGATTATAATGAATATATTATTAAAAATGTTATTAAATTAAATTCGAGTGTATTAAAGGCTTTCAATATTCAATGTATTTAGAAATGTTGATTGAAAGGAATATGAAATTAATATACTTATTTAAATCAATTCGAATAAAATTCGTTAAATAATCAGTTTACTCAAAATTTCGATTATATTGACTATAGTATTACCAATTCCATTGTATGAAATACGTACGTTTATTTATTGTAAATTGTAAAATTCGAAATGATCAACTTTTTTTTTATTCTACTGGTTAAAATGAAAACTAAATTTCTGTAATAACCAGACCTTATAATCTCAGCTCTCAGTTCTGGTGGCAGGTCTGTTGGACGATATTGTGATACTCTCTTTAAGGGTATATGCAATATATGTATATATGCACATATGTGTATTTGCTGTTGCTGTTGGCTCTGGAGCTTGAGCTTCTTGAACAACATCAACAGAGCCCACAGCAGCTGGCCAACAATTGTTTTATTTCTCTGCCCTCGCATAGTTTTGAGTTGTTGTTGTTTTGCCGTATTCCGCTTTGCAGTCAACAGCTTCAATTGGCAGCAGGCAGAAGCCGCAGCAACGGTTTGTTGGCCATGGCCAGCAGCTAAAGTCAAGCTGGTTAACTGGCCAGCTTCTGCCCCTGATCCTGCTTCCTTGCCAACTTAAGCTGAAGTACTCGCTAAATATTTTATATACTATATGCATTAACTTTTTGCTTGTCGATTTAAAGTTATGCGTGACTTCAATTCTTGCACATTTCGAATCGTTGCGCCATCAATTCAATTATGCAAAATAATTGTGAAAAAATGAACAAATTATTTATTTGCGCTACCTGCTGCATTTGTCAATATAATTAAATAAAATCACACACACACACACGCGAAAATTGGGGGGAGGGGAAATGAAAACATTTGATGGCTTTTTAAGCTTGCCAAAGACCCATTTACATATGTTCGTGTCTGAATCAGATAGCGAGTGTTTCAATTTGTTTGCACGCTCTTAATCTTTAAGCCTGCCACTCGTTGGTTTCGCGTCGGTCTCGTTATCAGTGATGCATCGACGTCTCTCCATTTTTCATTTTTCAACCATTTATTTGGTGTTTATTCGCTTTTTGCCAGACTCACGCTGTATTTCTTCTCGTTGGTTTCCTCTCGTTATTGTTCAAATTGTTGTCTCGTTATTTACTCTCGTTTACTTCTTTAAATGACCTCCCTGAATTGTCGTCTGTCTTTATCTCCTTATTTACTCTCTACTTGTTACTCGTTGTACTTTCTTGTTAATTATAAGCATATTTTATAATTTGTTTATAGACAAATATTCTGTTGTTTTTGCTCTCTCTGCTCTCGTTGATTGCCTGCATTTCGTCACATGCACTCGTTACTTTTGAATAATTACTCGTCATGTTACATTTTCCATTCAATTTGAAATGTACATATTCTACAAACTTTTACTCGCTGTATTATTTCTCGTTGCTTTGCACTCGTTATCTGTTTCCTTATGCTGGTCAGTCGTTGCTGTTTGTATTTTTTGTAGCTATTTACAACTCTCATTATTTGTTGTCATTTCCTTTGGCTTGTATCTACAGCTCATCATTAGTCTCAGGTTTGTCTTTGCTCGCTACTCGCTTAATTCTCGTCACTCTCTATCGTTATTCAGTCATTCGCCTCTCGTTTGCCATCATTTGTAGTTTGTTGTCTCTTGGCTGTCCTTGCTTCCTGCAGGCCAGAACCACACAGAGCAGTCACAATAAGCTCAGAAAGTGTCAGGCTAAGCTGCTGGCCTCCTGCTCAACGAGTCCTGTCTACTGTTGCCCGGGTAACAGGTTGAAGCTTCATTTCCATATGCGTCTCTCACTCTCTCTGTCTCTCTGTCTCTCTGTGGATGTTTATGTGTTCTCTGCTGTTTAATTCAATTTGCCTAGCCTCAGACGGGGCTAAGTAGCTTAAATGCCATCGTCTTTATCACTGAGTGGCTGTGACTTTAATCAAATTCACCGCACGCAAGACACTCAGAGAGAGAGAGAGAGAGAGCGATATGTGGAAAAGTTAAGACCATAAACTAAACTGCTTTTATGTGACACACACTAATTATGATTTTAATTACTAATACGCACTGTGCGCCAAACTAAAGACCTCTGGGAGGGCGTCGCAATTGGCAAAAGGCAAAAATCCACTTGGCAAGCAACTAAGCGATGGAAGAGACGGCAACACACACTCTGTCTCTGTCTCGCTTCAGTCTCCTGCCTTGACTTTTGCGAACATCAAAATACTTAACGCCATCTTTATCGCACTCTCTGTCTCTCTCTCGCTCTGCCTTTGTGCTGCTTTGTTGTGCGTATATGTGCTGAAATTAGCAAAATTATAGCTACTTATGCGGCTTGGTGTTTTCTTAGCCATTTGCGAATACATTTTGGGCTGGCTAACAGAAGACGCCGCAGTCATTAAAATGCTTAATGCGAATTTTCCCAGACGTCGACTACCGACTGCCGACAACCGACAACCGACTTCCGACTGACACAGATGAAAGGGCAAGTGCCTCAATTGCTTTTTGCTGTCGTTACCTGATACCCTGTAATTGGCCAGCTGTGGGCTTGACATGTGCTTGAACTGTATTTAAACTGAATGTGTTTGAACTGTGTGTTTCAATTGAAATTCATGTGCGTCTCGCATCTCCTTTAACATGCCATCAATCTTCCGAATCTATTTCAAATGCTAGTTTATTATTATTGATGTACTTATGTTTAGTTGAATTGGTTGCCATTATTTTTAATTATTTGTGTCCTTATTCATTCACTTTTAAATGTATTTATTTTGAGTCAATTTATTGATTTCATATAACTGATTGTATTCTATTCATTTAATATGATGTGATTTAGTTTCATTTTAATTATGATTTGTTTTTATATATTTCACATTTCAATTTACTATTTCCGTTTTCAAAATATTTTTATTTATTTATTTATTTAAATTGATTTTACGCTTAACTCTTTTTGGGTTTTCTTTAATTTAATGATGTCGCGATTGTTTTGTTTTTCTTGTTTCATATTTTCTAATTCAATTTGTATTATTCCACAGAATCGTCAGCATTTCAATTCAATCAATTATATTTCATTAGTGTATTTACATTAATTTGGATTTCGACAATTCATATTTGTTTTTATTTATTTGAAGTTAAATGGATTATTCAGCTTCGCTTATTTTTGTGTTTCATTAATTTATTTATTTGCTTCATATTTCTTAATTGATTTCATATTATTTCAGCCGAATTGTCAGCATTTTAATTGAACGTATTCTTTTTATTTTTGTGTTCGCTGCTCCACTTTTGGGCCTTATTTATGGCTAGTTCTGGCTAATTTTTTTGTTGGCCAGGCTTTTGCAGGGCATCGCTGAGCTCAGTGCTATCAATGGCCTATTAAAGGCTTGCGTGCCACGCACATTTCACCTGCCACAACTGTAACTGTAACTGTAAATGTAGCTGTAACTGTAACTGCGGCAGCCATAAAATGTGGTCAGCCAGCCCCAACTGGGACGCATACAAATGACGCCCACTGTGGCGCCTCCTCTCCTCACTGTTGTTGCCTCGAGGGTATTTGCAAGTCGTTCAATTGGTTTACTTTTCGCTGCTGTCTGTCTGTCTGTCTGTCTGTCTGTCTGTCTGCTTGCTCAATAAATATCGTAAATAAATTTCAATTCAATGGCATTTTTTCATACAAGTTAAATTTATCCCACACTCTTCGCTCTCTCTCTCTCTCTCTCTCTCGCTCGCTCGCTCCGTGGGCATGTGTGTCATTTATTTATACTACCGCCATGTCTGTGTGTGTGTGTGACTGTTTTATTTATTATTTACATATCCGTTTACGTTTATTTATATAAAATTGCTTTTTGTTCGCTTTGCTAACGAATCTTTTTCATTTTCATGTTCGCCAAATGCGACGCTTTATTTGCACCCACACACACACACACTGATACACACATACAATTTTGATGTTGTTTAGTTCTTAACTTGCTGCAAATCGCATACAAATGTTATTCATTTGCGAAAATGATATAATCAGCATTTCCCTCCCTTCGCAACACTTGTTTATTTGGCTGCAGCTGCAGGCGAATTGCGCGTTTTGCAACACTGTTGTTTAGCTTTTTCTGCTGTGCGCAATTTGATAAGCAAACGGAATCCAGCGCCAAAGCAAAACAATTCGCAATCCATTGGGGAAGCTCGCTCAAACAATTTAAATAGAATCACGCATTTTTCTGCAGGGGCTTCGAAATAGTTTAAAGGCTTAAGGCGGAGATGAGCCACAATTGACTTTGCACTAAATATAAAACGGCTGCAATCATCGCAGAAGTAGATCATGGTATTATTTTTAAAAATACAGTTTTACTGTATTCTGCAAGTAAATTGTTAATGAAATTTTGAATACAAGCATACTTAAGAGTATCTGGAGTATGGTATAAATTTGAAAAGATTACAAATGTAATAATAAATTTAAAAAAATATATTTGTTTGTTATTAAAGCATTTAAATTTAAAAACTGCAAATACGCCTTAATTATGAATGTAATTTGCAATAAAAGTATTCTCTAAAGTATATTATTGCCATACATTATAATAGAATATAAATGTATTTTTATAAAGTATACTTAGAACTATATTATTATTATTATATTCATCAGTGTATATAGACTATAAAGTATTTAAAAATGTAATGTATGCTTTTCATTCTTTATAAATACATTTTTGCATACTTTTTAATATATATTTAAAGCATTTTAATTTAAAGACTGCATATACGACTAAATTTTAAATTTAAATCATTAATAGTTTATAAATGTACAAAATTAATGTGAACGTATAATGTAAAGAATGCAAATATGAAATAAATAAATTATATATACTTTAATGTATTTTATACTTATGCATTTTACATTAAAAAATACATAATTCAAGTAATATAGTAATGTCGCATTACACCGAATACCAATTTACATGGACTATTTATAGAAAAATAATTTATACCTGATATTTCCCTGCCCAGCAATGCAGCAGAAATTCAAATGAGGCAAGTAACAATAATGGAGCTGTATGCAACTTGTATATTAACTACAGGGTTGCCAAGCTGCTTAACTTTGTTCTGCCTGCTGAGAAAAAAAAAGTTTATTGATCCCAAAAAAATGCATTATTGACTTGAAATTTGCGCAAAAAGTTTGAACAAGTTTTCCGTAAAAACGCGTAGCTAATGCAACTTTTTTGTGCCGACCCCTTTGGCTGTTTAATATTTGACTTTGCAGCTCTGTTCCCCTTTCTTTTTTGTTTTTTTTTGTGAGGCAACCTGCAACACTAGACGCACACACACACATGCATTTGTAATCCCTGATGTGAATAACGAGGATTTAATATGGTGCCAGCAATTTCATTCCATTTCGTTTCGTGAAGCTCAGGTGGGTGTAATGGCTGTGATGGTTGGCTTAGGGGTATTTTGGGGGTCTTTGGGGGAGTTTGGGGGTGTGATGCTTGGGTTCAAAGGAAACAACCACAAAAACAAATTCAGCCAGTGGCCACTTTGTAATTTGATCAAGGTTCGCTTCATCACTGGATGATGAGCCTTCCTTTCAGTTGGAAATTCAATCTTCATTTCCTGCAGCAGTTCCGCAATTTTTTTAAATGCCCTGCACAGCCATTTATGGCGGGCAGCTCACACAATTTCTATTTCCAACACAGAGCAAACAACGACTTCTAAATTACAGAGGAAAATCAAGCAATTACACAACTAAAGCCAATTCTAGACTGAACATTCTTGAAATTATATTTTTTTAGGAGAATTTCAAGAATTATTCTTTTTTAAATTCAGTAATTTCATTCTAGTTTTTTACATTGTTTTGAAGCAAATTTTAGCCAAAACCAAAATTCTTAAATAATTATAGACTGTTGATTCTTGACATAAGATTGTATTTGATTCATATATAGGCTGAAGAAATATTCTCAAATAAAAATGGAAAAGTTACAAGAATTTGTTTTCCATGAAATTCATGCTAGTTTTCAGAACATTTTTATAAGACTTATATTTTTTGATGTTTTAAGGAACTTGCAAAACATACAACTATCAAAATCATAGTCCTTAGTCTAGGTTATTTTATATTCCCAATATCAAGAATTTTATTCTAGCATTTAAAGCATTATAGTATAATAATATTTGTAGATGTAATTAATATTGTACATAATATTAATATAATTTAATGATAGCTTTCTAGATCTCAATTTGTCTCTCTAAATTTTGTCTAATTAAATGATTGCTGTTGGATCAACATTTTTCTGTCTCCCTTTGCAATTACAGGGTATGCTGTAGGCTAAACACACAATTACACTCAATTAAAGGGGGCCCAATAGGCGAGTGAAGCTGCAGCTATGCAAACCTGTCTGCCGCTGATAAAAACCAACGCGCAAAAAAAAGGGAAATACTCTCGTCGTGATGGAGGCGCACGCAATGCCATGCGGGACAGCCGGCTAAGTAGCCACCTCCCCTTCCCCCACGCCCCCTTCGCTTTCGCTATTCCCCACTGTCTCTCTGTCTACCCATTTGTCTGGCGCTTAATCCATTAGATATGCATTCACAAAGAACAAAGCCCAGGCACTAACTTGTGTGCTCTGCTCTCCTCTCTCTTCTCTCCTCTGCTCTCTGCTCTCTGCCTATGCCAATGCAGTTCAGAGTGAATGTGGGCCATGCCCACATGCCAACGCCTCCCCCAATCCCAACCAATATGCAGGCTTTGGTTTGAACCCCCTTTTCATTGCATTCATTTCGCTGCAACACACACAAAAAATGAAAAGAAAAGAAAACTGTGCAAAACTTGGTTACTTTGCATAATTTATTAAATACGAGCTGCCGCCCAGTGTCTACCCCTCTAGCCCTCTCGCTCCCTCCCACATGGCCACCTGGCGTGGCATTTGTTCCCAGCCATGTTACAGTTGTGTATTCTTCCCCCTTTGTTGCCGCTGTCCCGCTCGCACTCCCGCCACGTTGCGCGGTGCTTTTGCGCTTTTGCTCTTTCGCCGCGCGCGAGTTTTTCCTAGGTTATTTTGGTACTTTTTTTCGGTACTTTTTCTGTGGTACTTTTTTCGCTGTTGTTTTTGGATGAAATGCTTATGCTAATGTTTGGCACATATCCCCAAGTCCCGTGCTGCCAAATGCTGCAAATTTAATGAAAGCCTCGCTCCCACACGCTCTCTCTGTCTCTCGCTTGGTAAGACTTTAATGAGCTTACCATGCGGGCACACACAAAGAGAGGGGGAGGAAGGGAGAGCCTCGTCTGTGTATTGTGCTTAAATTGTGTAGTTTAGTTTTTTGTTCATTGAAGTCTTCCGGCACTGCAAGTAACTTCCTCATTTGACGCTTAGACTCGCCTCAAGAACAAACAGCCAACAAAGGCAGCCCAAGGTAGCAGGCAGGGGCAGGGGCAGGGGGAGGGGGAGGGGGAGGCGTTAGAGGTTGCCTACTTATGCAAATGTCAAAAATACTCCGCAGTGCAATGACAGGCGCCCTCATCTCGGCGCTAAGACGACAGCCGCAAGGCATTCACTGAGTATTCACCGAGTATTCACAGCGACCTCAGCCAACGGAGCGAGAGAGCGGGTTAGCGGGTTATGGAAGAGGGGAGGAGCGGAGGGGGCTGAATGCTGAATGCCAGAAATCGCCAATGTGAGCTTAAAGTGCTTTATGCTGCACAGCCAGACAAATGCAGAAGGGTTGCTTCAACGGGGCGGCAGTAAAAAACAACTTACAAAGCGGCAAATGAAACTCATGATAAAAGTGCATCGGATAGGCGACAAAACAAATTACTTAGTATCGATAAAGTAGTAAATCAAATGGGGTAATGAACAAAAAGTTAATGCAAAAATTGAAGTAATTAATAACTTAAATATTTAACTCATAATTTGAAATAGAATCTTATTAAATTAATTGAAATAAAAGAATGCAAATTTGTATTTAGAAACAATTTACTTACAATCGATAAGATAGTAAATCAAATATGGTAATAAATAATAAGTTAATATTCAGTTACTTTAATTTGTAATTTATTCATAATTCCTATCTTTACGTATAAATTTATAATTAATTGTAATAAATAATTTACTAGTTTTTAGTTTCTACTTTGCCATTTTTTAAATGTCGACTGTTCGTAAAATAAATCAAGAACGACATCAATGATTTGATCTGAATAAATTTCAATTTAAAAATTAAGCATTAGCGTCATGCGCGACATAAAAAAAAACATAGTCCAAAATGTTTTTATTGCAACAAAATCAAATGGAACTCAAATCGAGCAAAAAAAAACATACTGAATGAAATTGGACATGATTAAATAGAATAAATTCAATCTTGATATCAATATCAATATTTAATAGTCCAATATATGAAAGTATTTTAAATGTAACGACAATGCTTTTAAATCTTTTTAAATTGATAAATATGCAATATTTAAATATAGATAAAAGCTGAAATACTCTTCATTATTGCTTTGCAAACTCTAAAATTCTTGAACTCGAAATATAAAAATTGATAGGTGTTGAAATGCTGTTTAAGGTTTATGCCACCCCAGAGGCATTGTCGTAATGCAGGGTATCCAAATTACATTTGCGTTAGCTGCCTTAACCAGGCCGTCTTTGTGCTGTTGAAGGGCACAAAATTGCATAATGAAGTTGCATCTACCATGAGATAAATCAACTATGCAACTACGAGTATTTATAACAGCTAGAAAAGTGACTGGAATTCGAGTTCGAATTCAATTTTCAGCAATTTTTGTGCTATTGTTTTGGGTTGCTGAAAAGGCTCTCAGGAGAGATTGATATGCAGCCACAGTTGGGGCATAAATCAGAGTCTTGCTTCTTGAGGTTTACTTGCTACCTGTTTGCTCCGTTTTTATTGTGTTTTTAATCCTCGAGACTTGCTGCTTCTTGGCCATAATTTAGCTGCGAGTTTTCCGAACTCGAGACATTTTAATCGACCGCCAACAGCTCGGAGTGTGGCTTCGAGTTTGCGGTTATTTAGCCGCCATTCACGGTGCTCTGGAGGCGGCGTGTCTTCCCAGCGAGGCACGATGATAAATACGAGAGCATCCTACTTCTACTTCCTATCTGCCCCCGGTTCGGCTCGGATCTGTTCGGTTCTTGTCCCTGCTTCGTTTCGACTCCTGTCACGCCGGGTGATGCGTCACATTCTTCGCAGCGAATGTTTTGTGAATTAGTTTTAAAGCTGCTTCCAGCAGATGCTTTCTTTTCAATTTGACGCCGCTCAAAATCGATAGACATGGCAGCAACTTTGACTTTGACAAATTTGCCTGCCTGCCCCTGCCCCAGGCTGAACTCGACTCGAGTCTGCTTCGAAAGCAAGGCAAAAATCAATGTGACTAATGTTTATGGCTGCGCCTTGTGCTTTTATCTGATCGCAACACTTGGAGCATGAAATGAAATATTGAAATGCCCCTTACGTGAGAGAGAGCTTGCAACTCAGCTGCTGCAAGTGGATGAGCCAGATGCAATCAGAGCTTAAAATCAAATCACTGTCAAAGGCTAATTCAGCGTGCAACGCAAACAAGTCCGTCCCTCCGTCTGTCTGTCTGTCTGTCTGTCTGTCTGTGTGTTGCAAGGTGTGCTCATCTACTCAGTTGCAACATCAACATCAAGAGCAAGTGCAACGGCAACGGCAACGGCAACTGCAACTCGATTTGATTTGATTTCAAGCTGCAACTGTGTGCGTGTGAGTTTGTGCATCACAATTGTGGCACATTCGATTCATGCAGCAAACCCTTTTGCAACTGCCATTTTGCACTCGCATTTATTGTGCCGCACTTTATGGCAACTGACTTTACACCGACTGCTAACTGTGCCTTTTTATCGCACTCTATCTCCCTCTCCCTCGCCCCCTCCCCCTCTCGGTCGCACTCTGTCGCTTGCCACAATAACAAAACACTTTGATTTATTAGCACAATCTTTGGCGCGGCAAAAGAAGCAATCAAATACACGCGAAAACTAAACCGCAGCCAGTCTGGGGCCGCACAGTGGGGCCGAATTCGTGAACTTAATTAGCATTTGCAGCAAATCAATTATAGTATATTTCAGCACAAATATATATAGAAGATTTCTATGATTTAATTATCTGAATCTGTGAAAACTGTGAGAACCTTAAGGAAATATAATAATTTATTCAATTTAGTTATATTTATTTTATGGAACTGTATATTTTTAGAATATGATGAAAATAAGTTTTAATTCAACACTGATTATTTCTGCTAATTTCTTCTACTAACTATTAACTATTACAAATTTTATCTTCTTAATAAATTTGTTGATAGTGCGCATAATGCAATTATAAATATTTATTGGTGCTAGACTTATGCAAATCTAAAAAATATCGTTGATCTGAAAATAATTGTTAAATCTTTTTCTGAACATTGCATTTTTGATTGAAGTAATAACTAAAAATATTATTAGCTGCCAAACTAATTGGTTTTATTTAAGTTGTATGCAAATCAAATTGATTATTTCAATTACTTTTTATTTCCAATAATTTATATAAAATTTAATATTTAATTGGATACGGCAATTACTAATATTTTGAAGGTGCTTAATTAATTTCAATTGTTTTCAACTCGATACTGAAAATGTAGGAAAAATATAGTAAACATTTATTTTATGCATAGAAGTATGCTATTTTTCTTGGAATTCCAATTTCATGATGCAAAACTTGTTAACTATTGTTTAATTATTTATGTAATTATTTTTATCGACTTGCAGCATAATTATGCTAAATAAATAAAATATGAATTCAAATCATTTTTGTTGAAATTTAATAAATATGAATTTAAATCACTTTTGAAACGTCTGTTTGCACTTTTATTAAATGTTGTTAAAAAATTGAGAACTGGTTATCCAATTATGCAATTATAAGTATTAAAAGACACTTCAAAATACTAAATAAATCAGAATTTAAATCACTTTTAATTTGTGATGAATATTCCAGCTAATAGCATTAATTGTATTCATTTGCCAAAATTTAAATGCAAATCTAAATGTTTATAGACTGATGATGACTGATAATCTTGATTCAAAATATTCACCTACTGAAATCAATAAAAATCTGAAAATACTTTTTTTTCGGATTCATCTAATTAGCGTTTTCATTGAACTGTCATTTAAGCGAGGCCACTGTGCGTCGACGAGGGCTTCGGAAATGCGCATGGCAATGCCAGTGCGGGAGAAGGAGGAGGAGGGAGGAGAAGAGGTAATGGAGGGAGAGGGGAGAGGGGAGGATGGTACATGGACAGCTGAAGCTGGTCGCATCTGTGTTCGACGGCTGCACTTAGCAGCCGGCATTTATAGTAGTCTGGCAGTCGCTAGTCGCAATTGCTATTCGGTGTGAATTTGAGTGGCACTGTGACTTGGAGGAGTGTTGTTGTTATCCTTGTTGTCCCTGCTGCCTGCCCCCGACTCCTGGCTCTCCTGGTGTTTATGCATTGCTTCATACTTGCTAGATGCTGTCTGTAGTTATGTTGTATTTCAGTCGTGTCTGTCGATCGCCCTTCGGCAGCGATGCCAGCGATGCCAACGTGCTCGCCGCGCATACATTGTCGAGATGCGTGTGACAGGATAATAAAGGATGCCTTTGTCGCAGGCCCAGCCTCCTCTCACACTCGCACACCAAACAGTACAGCACAACGACAGCGAGAACAGAAACCACAGTCTGGCCACACTAATTTATGGCCCTCTGCGCAAATGCATGACACGCCAGAATTGTAAATGATTTCAAGATGAACATAAATGCGACGAGCACCAGAGCAAATTTCCACAGATTTCTCTTCTCTATCCTCTCCTCTCCTCTCTCCTCACCCAAAACCGAGACAAAACCCAGCCAACCAGACCATAAAATCAAACGCAAATGTCAATCTATTTATTATTCAGCTAAACATTTTCGATGCTCGCTCTATAGACTCATGGACTAAGATATTTGCTGAAGCCGAGGGAAACTCTGAACAATGTTAGAGGAGCAGGGAACTCAGACAGAGCAGTAAAAAGGTGACAGCAATTCATGTTAATATTATTTAGTAATTTTAAGTTTCTTATTAATTACCAATTATTCATTCCACTAGTTGTTAAAATATATTTTGGGAATTGAAATTATATAAAAATATATGCTATTTATTATAGTTTTATACAATTTCAATTTTCAATCTAAATTGTAATTTTAATCAATTAATAAAGTTTGTATTTTTGTTTAAACAATTTATATTTTTAATAAATTCATTGACCTGACTGCAAAGAGAAGGAATGAGAAAAAAGATTCGCTGAGAAGAGCGTGTGATTGAAATGTTTAACATATTTATTTGCAATTAATAAATGGTATATATTTATATAACTACATAATTGCTAATTATTTAATCCACATTATTTTGAATGTTTTAAAAATGTTTTTTTTGTATCAATGGAGTTAAAGTGATGGAATAAAATGAGAAACCACGCAGAGAAAAGGAGACGACGAAATTGTAGAATTAAGTAATAATTAATTGCAGTTAATCAATAGTATTTTGTATTTATTTATTGATTACTATTCCTGTCACATAACAAAACATTTTTTATATTTTTCCCATTGCAATACAACTGTTAAAAAAAACTATTTATATCTTTATTTCTAGTTGTTGACATATCCATTTCTAGTTAGCCCGTTGCGTGTGCTTTGATTTGTTGTTTGCAATAATTCCAATTAATTGACAATTATTTACTCGCAATGAGTTAAATTATTACTATAAGTAATGCTTTGAGTTGACTGACTACGAAAACAGCTCTTCTCAAAATTCCCACTTCAACTCTATTAAATCAGCGTTTGAAATTCGCTCAATAAAATTAATCATTTAAATATTGGAATTCATTAATGATGAATGCAACAACTTGAACATTTGGAAATGTTTAAAGCTCTGCGAAAGCTGTTCAATAACAAATTTAAACCAAATGCGTTATGCAATTGTTTGCCTTGATGGAACACGACTGTCTTTGGATGCAAATGATGCCGATGTGGACGCTGAGTCATTAAACACAAGTTTGTCGGCTTGAGGAGCACGAGCTAAGCTTCTTTGCGAGCGAAGCTTGTTAAGCAGCTTCTCGATGGCATTGCAATGCACTATAGACGAAGCAGAGTCCCAATTAGTGTACCCTGTAAACCAGCCAGCACACAAGCAGGTGATACCAATAATTGTCACTCGTAATAGTGAATATAAGTAGTATTTTGCAGTCGAGTCGAGTCGTTGTTGGCATGAAAAGGAGAAAAGCACAGCTGACCAGCGAGCAGACGAGAGGATATTGATACGCCAAAGGAACGAGACCAAATCTCTCTGGAGCAATGCAAAGCCGAGGGGCGTGACTGCGAGGAGAAGCTACTAAAAAACAGAAGAGGGCGGAGGGCGGAGGGCGGAGGCTAGCAGAGTGCCATGTAAACTCAGTGTCACGCTCGTGCCGCGACAAACACGGCAGCAGACACAAGAAGCAACAACAAGGAAAAAAATGATAGAAAATACGAAATGAAACTGGGATTTTTTCCTTTGTCAAAACATTCGCTTGCCTGCAAATTTGATGATGTCGCCAACGTGGCCCGCAACCAAACGTAGCACAAAAAAGTTGCAAGCGAAACCGAATTGAAATCGCCAAAAAGCAGCCAGCGAGATTGGGAGACGAGGCTGTGAGGATGTGAGAGCACGTGCTTCTGGCCGTGTGCTGCTAACGCATTGCATTGAACGCAAAGTTAAAGCCAAAATCAGAAAGAATGAAGCGCAGACGGACGGACGGACGGACAGACGGACGGACAGACGGACGGACAGACAGAATGCAAAAGAGGAAAGCAAAATGCGGCGCACGTTTGCCAAATTGAAATTTACCACGGCGAACTGCAGCCGCCGTTGCAAGTTGCCAGTTGCCAGTTGCCAGTTGCAAGTTGCCGGTTGCAACAGCCGTTCAAAATCATTCAGGCGAGCCGCAACAGACAGCCCGAAAAAACGGGGCGTGGCAGAGAAGGGCAGGTTTACAGCTCGTGGGCCAGGGCCAGGACTTTGCTCAGTGTCGCATTTGGCCAACGGTTTCCTCGACTTGCCCATAAACATTGATGCGCTGTGGCCAAAAGCAGCGCACAGTGGAACCAGGAGAGCACAAACCTAAAGCCAACTCAGCTGCATATTCAAATAAGTTTTTATGTATTATTAATTGACTAACAAGATGGAACTGTAGAAATAAAATGCCTTTAATTTAAAATTGAAATTAGTTTTTGAATTAAGCCAAATATTATTTTATTGACTGACTAACAAGATGGAACCATAAATATAAAATGTCCCTAAATTAAAATTGAAATTATGAGATTAATCATTTCACATTTCATCAAAATTTTATTTCATTATTTTAATAGATTAAATAAAATTTAAATTGAAATTGAAATTAGTTTAAGAAACTCATCGTTTCACTGTAACTAAATTTATATTTATTTTATCAATTGAGATGATTAAATAAAATTGAATTTTGATTTATTTTATGAAATTAATCATTTCACATTTAGCCAAAAATGACTTTATTCATAGAATTGTAAGATGGAACTGTGGCAATAAATTGAATACAAATTTCAATTGGCTTACAAAATGAATAATTTCGGATTTAGTCAAATATTATTTGAGTAAGTAACAAGATGAAAGTGTAGTTTATCAAGTGGTCAAATATAATTTTATTCATTGACTAACAATGTAAAAATAAAACGACCTATTTAGTATTAAAATCACTTTATGAAATTAATCATTTCACATTCGCTCTTTGGTGGTCAACAATTTGCTAGTAATTCAATTTCAATAAACGATAATAATAATTAAATGCAATCTGTTTGGTGACACTGTGCAGCAGCTTGTTTGGTTCAATGCTCTCGGCGCGGCTTGAGCATTGAACTCAATTCGTTGGTCGCTGCTCGAAATGTGGCAAAAGTGGTTTTCAGCTCATACCTGTGGCACAAACACACACACACACACATCCAGAGGAGAAATTGTGGCTCAAAGTGTGAGAGAGAGAGAGAGCGATGGATTGACAGCCATTACTCAGATTGTCTGCTTGCATAATTTAGCATTTGTTTGGCTAATTAGCGATCGCCCGGCCAACTAAATGAGAGTTGCAGTAACTAAAACCCATTTTTAGGACGTGACAGAAAACTAAACACGCATCAGGACAGGCGATGGGCAACAAAAGCTGCCGCCAGCTGGCGCTGAAGTTGCTGCAACAGGATGCGGCACGAAGAGACTCCAAAGGGGGGAGAAGGGAGAAAACATTGTGGAGCGCTTGTCAAGTAATTTGTCATTCTTAATTGCAACACGCCATGCAGTTGCGCTTGCAATGTTGCAGCTGCTGTTGCAGCAACTTGCAACATCGGTGGGTGTTGCATGCCGCTAAGCTGCATTAATTGGGCGGGCATTACTATAAGTGCTTGAGCTTCAGCTGCAGCTTGAGATTGAGCTGATTTTCTGATATCATAAATCAGGCAAGAACAACAACAACCGTGATGAACTGCAGCGAATAATAAAAACGAAATGTGAAGAATGCAATTTTAATGAAAATTCGCACTTTCATTTCCGAATTGAAATCATTGTTGGTAAAAAACAAAACTCTTTTTTTAAGAGGCAATAAATTCAATTCATTTCCCATTTTCACTCTCTCTCTCTCTCTCTGGTAGTTTGTTCAATTAAGTTTATTTATTCGTGGCAATGGTTTTTATTCGTTTAGTTTTGCGCCGAGACATCTCTGACGGCTTATTAAGTGCGCAAGATTTATAATTTATCTACAAATTTTATTCGTGGCGCATCCAAAATTTCTCTAATTGCTTTAGCATCTCTTGATTTATTTTTATCACGAACTCTTTATCGATTAGTGTGACAAAAATACAACAACTTTGTCTGGCTATTTTTCTGTATACATTTTAAGCTTATACTATAAAAAATAATATTAGTAATTTTTCATTTCCGTGATACACTTTACGATATTATATTTGTATATTAAAAAAGAATGAAAAAAAATTACATAATGAAATATAATAAAATAATTGAATACATTGTATAAAATATATACATTAAGAGAAATACTAAACCTTTATGGTGATTTAAGAAACTAAAAAATAAATAGCATCTATTGATATTTTAACATTTGGATTTTTATAATGAAGTCTTCATATTAATACATTAATTTATTATTTATTTTAATTGAATATTTGTATTTCCCAAGTCGACTTTAAAATAAATCAAATAGAGTAAAATATATAGTCTTCAATAAATTTCCGCTTAAAGTGCAACTTATCTCTGTATATTTTTAATGAAATATTTAAATATGTTTTGCCAATTTTCGAATAGCAAAAATGTATCGCAATTTGTAGAGAAATGTAAACAAAATAATATATTAAGAAGAATATTTGCTTGGCAGACAAAAACAAATTGATGTCGAGAGACGAGAAAGGAAGTGGAATAGGGACAGCAGCATTAAATGATATATTTATATGCTGTATGGATGTAAGCTGCATGCAACAGCAGAGACAACAAAATGTTGCAAGCTCTGCACTTTTGTCGCAGCAATCCATGGAAATGGTTATTGTTCCAAATTTGTTGCGATGCGTTTTCATCGAAGCCGGGTGGAAGGGAGGGGCAACGTGCAACGCGCAACAACTGGTGGCAGCAACAGTTACACACACACACACACACACACACAGACAGTAACAGTCGCAGTTACAGTTACAGTTACAGGTAGAGAAGTAACAGTTATACATAAAATGACAAAAGGACGAAGGACATATCGCAATCGCATTGAGAGCGATTCATGAATATTTATGCCTAAAATCAAATTGAGGCAACCAGTGGAAACAGAGCCAAGTGCAGGTGGCATGTGGCATGAGGCATGAGGCATGTGGCAGGTGGCAGGAGGTGGAGCGGGCTTTTTGCAATGGGAGCGCAAAATTAGCATGCATATTGAAGGCGGTCAGCGTTTGGCACCTGGCACACAACACGACACTGAAGCCTGGATCTCGATGTGAATGTGAATGCGAATGTGAATGCGAATGTGGATGTGGATGGAACTGGATGCCTGAACGGGCATGCCACTAAATGTGTAAGCTCGCAAAAAATGCTCTCGTGCATGGCCAGAGATAAAAACAGGGTTGACAAAAGCAACAAAACAAAACTCGCACAGACAACGAGCAAAAGAACCAAGAGAAAAATAAAATCCGCCTGGAATTCATATAATAAAAAAGAAGACAGAAAGAGAGAGAGAGAGAGAGAGAGAGAGAGAGGGGGAAATACGTATACGTAACGTTGTGTGGCTGAAATTCATAAAACTGAAAGAAACACACAGAAAATATGCAGAAATACTTGAGGCAACAGCAACAGCAATAGCCGGGATTATTTTCAAGTAGGTCCAGTTCAGCCCAAAATGTTGAGGACAAGGACAGCAGCAAAATGAATTGAAACGTGCCACAAAAGTTGTTTTATGCATAACTAAAATGCGACGAACAGCCGGCAAATCTGTGTCCTTCCGCCCTCCGCCCTCTGCCAACTAATGAAGTGTGGGTCAAACGTATGCAAAACGCTGCCCGGCACAAAACAATTGGATATCAGGACACAGGACAACAGCTGTAGGGTTAACAACACCCAGAACTGCATTCCAAATTGCGAGAGTGTCTTGCGGGGCATCATCGACTAAGCAGTTGCCCCAACACTGATAGCTCTGTAATTTATGCCACACACTTGTTCTGCATTTTTTGTTCGTTTTAGTTTCGGGGCCTTCGAGTGGCTTCCAAAATACACAAAGTGCAACATGCAATTTAGGATTGCTTCGCAAGCGACATTTGCATCAGTTTCAGTTGCAATAGAAATACTTGAAGTACACACAACTAACTCTTCTCATCAACAAATTATTTATTTTTTGTATTTACAATAGTTCGATATAATGTTATTTAATTGCGAGCGATTCCTACGAAAATCGAACTCAAATACTCGAAGTACAACTAACCAACTTTTTTCATTAAAAAATTATGTAATTGCAAGTAATTCTTTCAATAATCTAATTCAAAAAACTACTAGAAGTACAACTGACTAACTTATCTCATCAACACATTATTTATTTTTGTTTTAATACTTCAATATTCATGAAATTAACATAATGTTATTTAATTGCGAGCGATTCCTACGAAAATCGAACTCAAATACTCGAAGTACAACTAACCAACTTTTTTCATTAAAAAATTATTTAATTGCAAGTAATTCTTTCAATAATCTAATTCAAAAAACTACTAGAAGTACAACTGACTAACTTTTCTCATCAACAAATTAATTATTTTTTGTATTTACAATAGTTCGATATAATGTTATTTAATTGCGAGCGATTCCTACGAAAATCGAACTCAAATACTCGAAGTACAACTAACCAACTTTTTTCATTACAAAATTATTTAATTGCAAGTAATTCTTTCAATAATCTAATTAAAAAAACTACTAGAAGAACAACTGACTAACTTATCTCATCAACACATTATTTATTTTTTTTTTAATACTTCAATATTAATGAAATTAACATAATGTTATTTAATTGCGAGCAATTCGTAAAAAAATCCAACTCAAATTCTCAAACTACAACTAATTGAATTTTCTCATAAGAACATTATTTAGTTGCAAGCAATTCCTTAGAAAATCTAATTTAATTGAAAATCGTAAAATTATCTTAAATTAGTTTTTTTGTCATTGATGTTAATTGTATATGGACAACATTGTTCAAACAAAACAACTATTATTTTACAATGCGATAAATGAGAAACTTCAGAGCATGGAATCGATCTTATTATTTTTATTACTATTATTATTTATTTGATTCAATAGAATTGAATTTGAATTACTCTAATCTATTTTAACTTTTCTTTTTAATTTGCCCCTTTAATTTATTTGATTAACTAATGTAATTCGTTTAATTTAATTTCATTGTTCATTATTATTTTACTGACACTATTTTTCTCTTTGAACAATGTTATTTATTTATTTTGTTTATTTAATTTAATTTAATTTAATTTGAATTATTTACTCAAGTCAAATTGTGTTTCATTAATTTAATTTACTGACTTTTAGTTCAAAGTCAGACCTTCAACTTTCGTTCAACATTAAATTCATTTGCTGTTGAATTTGGGACATGTCTTTTGCCTTATCTAGAAAGCTTTATATGGAGCAGCAAATTACAAATGGCTTCGCTCGTATCTGGATCTCTCAACTAGTATATTACCATATGCAATTTATTCATAAACTTATCTGTTAAATTGCTTCCACTTCTGTTGCTTTGACAGTTCACATGGCGAATGCCGAAAAGTAATCCCCACTTTTCCAGCTCATTGACAAAACAAGACTCGCTGCACATTGTTGATTACTTGGAGAGCCGAAAGGCAGACTTCGCAGCGAACATATAGACATATATAGAAGCATGATGTCGTCGTGACGTCGTCGATTTTCACCTTTTTTCGTTTCGTTTGGTTTCTTTTGGGGAATGGCAATGCAATCAGTGGCGTTCATCAATCTAATTGTCGTTCGCTTTGCAAAATTTATATGCAGCGAAAAATTTGCTTGCCAGTCAACTTTGAGCGATTGTCAATGGCAAGGCTACTTGCAACAGGAGCGTTGCATGCGGCATGCGGCATGTGGCACGTTGCATCGCATAAAAGCGCCTGCTGCATGCACTTTATTTGTCGTTCCACTTACCGCAGTTGACTTTGATTTGTGCTCGCGAATTCCGCGTATTCCGGCAAACAGTGCCCCAGAAGTTCCTGCCCCACGTTCCTGCCCCAATCCTCCGCCCAGCGAGTGTGCAGCAAATGCAATCAAATAAACAAATTGCCAGTCGTCAGAGGCAGCCTCACATATGCGACTCCGTGTGGCAGGCAACATTTTGCCGCGGGGCATTAACTCTCGAACGCGAGTCTTGCTTAATTTGTTGCCACGCTGCGTATGCGTAATAAACATTTATTAAGCACACGACGCGTGTTCGCAGCGTCTTCTAGCCGAAGAGCCACTTTAATGTGCAGTGCGATCATTTGCAATTATCATTACAATTACTGCACGTTAAGGGCGAATTATTCGCAAATAAAATTAGCGCATAATGCTTCATCATAATTAATTGGCAGTTCAAAAATGCGCCACTTAATTGGCAATTGCCAAACAATGTCGCTGCGACATTAATTATGGCCAATTAATTAGTTAGTATGTCACAATCGAAAGTCGTTTTCAAGTGTCATTCAACTTGAATCAGCTACTTGCGTTTGTCTATCAAAACTAATTCACGTTTTTCGAGTTGTACAACGAATATGTTTTTGGTTCCGATAACGCTTCTAAAAGCCACAAAGTAATTGTTGTTTTGCAAAGAAATTTCAAATATAATTAGCCAATTACATTTTCTGAATTCTGAATATAGAGCAAATGTGAAAATTTTGGTTGCAACAAATATGAGTTGAGTCTTGGTTTAAGCTCTAACTTCTCAATAGTAATTTAATATTTATAATTGTTATTATGAAAAGTATTTTTCTATTTTTATTTTCTAACTTACTAAAAATACAAATTAAATCGTTGCAGTTTAAACATTTGTAAAAACACACAAATTTATTTCATTTCAATTTGCAAGCAACAAAGCAAACGTATTTTATCAGTTTTCAGTAAATAAGATTTTTAAAAATTTGTATTAAATTCTGAACAAAATATAAATAGTCTTGTTGAACTTTAAAAATGTATAATACAATAAAATGTATTAAATTCCCATATCCCAAAATGAATAAACGAAAATAATGTAATTCTCTAATTATGAATTCCCAGATTCCGAATCATATAATAGTGCCCAGGGTGACAGCAACTAATATTTAATTATTTGCAAGCTCAAAATCTTAAAATAATGACGCAGATTTCAATTCACAAGAACTATTAGAAAACGATTGCATAGAGCAGACACATCAATTTCTAATGAATAAGTATTTACATATATCATAATGTTTTTATTTTTAAAGAGTAAGTATTTATATGTGAATATATTTTAGGCTATCGAAAACGATTCCACTATATACCTTTAATTATCGCCACATATTGTAATTAATAAAATTTGAGGGGCAAGTATTTGCATATATCTGAATTTATCAGAGTTATCAAAAATGGCTATTGGCTATTGAAAGCGCTTCCCCAACATGGCTTTACGTTACTCGAGGTATAAATATATATAATATTCAATAAATTTGCGGTACTCACCTGGCAGCATTGTGAGCACGAGGAATCCGAGGGCAAAGGTCAGCCACCAGCTACAGCTCAAGCTCAAGCTCAAGCTCCAGCTGGCTGTTGTCGATGTGTGCGTCTTCTGCGTGAAACTCATTCTCAATAACTTGTCTCTCTCACTGTCTCTGTCTCACTTTGTTCGCGCACTTTTCTCACTCTCTCGCCGTGATAAATTCTCGCTGTGTTCTGTGGCTATTCAATCCAGGCGGGCAGCTCGATCGATTGCCATTTAATTGTCGTCTATCAGCCAAAAGTCTCTCAAGTCTCAACCTGTGGCATGCAACAGTCACAGCCACAGTCTGTCCGTCCGTCCGTCCGTCTGTCTGGCCGTTTAGCTAGACATATGGCGCATCGATCGAGGGGGGGGGGAGGTTTGGGGAGGCGGAAGGATGACCACGACAACGAAAACAATTTTCTACGGCAATTGTTTTTTGTGTGCTGCTTTTATTGTCGGTTTGGTTTTTCCTCGAATTTTCCTCCTCCACTTGGCGCTTTTTATGAAAGTCTGCTGACGCTTGCTAATGCCACTTCTGCGCTCGATGGGACGGTTCTGGTTGTTGCCTCGTTGCCTCCTTGCTAGTCCTTATCTGTGCCACCTTTTTCGCTGCCTCTCGGCGGCAACTTTTACTTTCGGCTTGCCGCAATATTTTTTGGCTCTGCCATTTATCAAAAGCAAACGCAAAAAAACGACGAGCTGTTTTTGTTGTTCTTCTTGTTGTTGTTGGCCGGAAATCGAGAGAAAATCGTGCGTGCGCTTGTGTGTGTGTGTGTGTGTGTGTGTGTGTGTGAGGAAGTGTCTCAGACGATGTCGCGGCGACAAGACATTTGTGGCATCTCCGGGCGGTCGTTGACCTTGACTCGACGCACTATCGTTATCGGTATCGGTATCGTGCTGATTGATTGCCCTTCAATTGCTGCGAGTTGTTGCGCGCTTCTGTTGCATGCAACGCACATATATTATGCATGAATTCCGCTCGTTTCCGTTTTTTCTTTTCCTTTCTGTTCGGCAATGTTGTTTGATGTTCTTACTTATTTATTTTATTTGCCTTCTGTTGTTGCTGCTGCTGCTGCTGCTGCTTCCGGAACTTGTTTACGCCACTTTGCCGTCTGGCTTGGCAAGTTTTGATTACTTCTGTAGCCAACTTGTCACTGCTTCGATTGCGATTGCGATTTCGTCCCTCACAACTGCATTTAAAATTCAATTTGTGAACAGAATTCGATTTGGAATTCTCTGCCTGCACTTTGTTCTTCTCGTTTGCCAAATTATTGTTAGCACATTGATTTATTGATGGGCCACTCCAGAGAAGTCAACAATTCATTCCCTCCCACTCCAGACAGCTGCAAGAGAGTAAATTGATAATGCACAAATATGATTAGAAAATGCATCGATACAAATGTGAAGCGTAAATCAAAGAGCTCTCAGCATATTGTCACTACATTTGCAGCGCATAAATTCACTTTTAAATGGTGGCCCATAAAATGCCTGAGCCAGGCACTGTATTTATTATACCCCACGGCCCTCAAATAGCTCTGTGCAGAAACACCAAGAACGGCAACAACAAAAAAGGGGTATAATATGTTAGCTTTGTGGAACTTTTGCCTTTAATGTGCTCATAATCAATATCAATTACGGGCACAACAACTTTGCTCTTTTGTGAGCGCTCGAAATTATTAGTTATATTTTATTGCAATTCCCTGAAAGTTTCACAACGATCGCAAATTACAAAATACATTTAATTATTGTATTTGAAAGTTGGTTCTCTGGCTCTCCAGAAAATTGCATAACGATCGCCTACAAAACACGCAAATTACGGAATAAATTTGATGTTATTTTTGCCAGTTCTCCGATAACGATATCCTTATATAAAATGGGACTACTTTGAAAAATTTTAATAAAAACATTTTATATTTATTTTTTTCGTCCTATTAATTTTAGAGCTTCCACAAGAATGAAAATTTCATAACGATTGCCTTACACAAAAGACAAGCTTTGCAGTTGAATACTAAGAAATACAAGTACTTTACAAATTGTCAAAAAATTTGAATTTTATATTGATTACAAATATAATAAAAACTAATTTTTAATCATTAAGCATGTTATTAAAATTGTGAATTTAAGTTTTTGAAAAATGTTGTGAAAACCATCGAATGAATTTATTTCAAATGTATTGAACATTTTTGTTTCATTTTAAAATGTATTTATATTTAATTTTATTTATTTTAAATTCAGCAACAGTTAAACTTGTTATAAAAATGCATTTTAAACAATTTTTGGATTTATTTAAAATGTAAAATTAGATTGATTTTATTTTATTTATTATTGTTCTTATTCAAAATGCAAAAAAAATTGTATTAAAAAAATAAATGGAATTACAAATATTATTATTTATTTTTATATTATATTTTTTCGATATTTTCCAATCCATAGGGCATCTGCCAGTCGAGCTCTTGGCTACTTTATTTTTTGAATACACTTTTTATTGCTATTTGAAATTGCGCTCTCATTTCGGCATTAAAATTGCAGCAAATACTTTGAATAAATGCGGCAACCGCATGACAAATGTCTTGCATTAAATATAAAATATGTCCCAACGGACTGAGCCCAGGACGGGAAGGGACGGGACAGAAGCCTGTGTGTTGGGGACATTTTCAGTTGAGTTCAGTTCAGTTGCAGTCTGACCCACAAAATGCATAAATATATACGCACACAGACAGACAGACAGACAGACAGAAAGATGGAGAGACAGTGTAGGATCGTAGGCAATCTAACATTCAGTTAGAGCTAAACATAAAAGGGTCTGGCTATTTGGCAAGCTACCAATTTTCTCATATGCTGCAATTGAAGCGCTTTTCCCATTACAATTTCCATTTTCCATTTTCCATTTTCCATTGCAAATGTTTTTGGCCAAAATCAGAGAATCACAAAAACCAAAAAGCAACATTTCCATCGGGAGTTTGCCATGGCAATGGCCAAATGAACGTTTAACGAGCCAACTCAGCAAATAATCGATCAACAATTTTGCTCTGTCCAATTATCGATTATCCAACGTAAATAGTTTGCTTATCGAGTGGCAACAAGTTACAGCCAAACAAAGATATCGAATGCCATAAACTAACGTGAGAAATCGCTTAGCACAATAATAAAATATTTAATGTCCAACACCGATAACCTTAACGTTGTCAATTATCTTTATTTCTCCAAGAGCTGGAGTTCAGAGACTCTTCAACGGTTTAATGCTGTATTTTGCAGCAATCGAAAAAATTGAACAGAGCTTAGAAGAAATATAAAAATATTCATAAAGTATAATAAATATTTAAAATATAAATATGGGAGATTAAAATGATAAAAAAATTAACATATTTAAATAAAAAAATAAATGATCAAGCATCAACCTAAACTTAAAAATTAAAATATTTTTATATGACATGCTTCTTGGCAACATTTCGATACTTAAAACAGTAATTAAAATATTACTGTGAAGTATTACCAAGAAGTATGAGTAGTTAACTAAAAAATATTTATTTCACATTTAAATAATGCAAAGAGAAATATAAATAAATAATTCCATAAACAAAAATTTCGATACATGAACAACTTGTTCAATATTTCTCAATTCCTTTATTTATTAGATGCCAAAGAATATTTTCCATAAGCTAATTACTTTGCTTGTAATATATAATTTTATAATTATATTTATATTCATATTATGTATTTTTAAATATATTATTTTTAATTTCATATATTCCTGCAAGGCTAACAAAGTGCATTTTTTAACGTTCAACGTAAAGTTGCGAAACCACAATTTCGATTTTCTCATAAACAATTTATTAATTAGATTCCGAAGAATGATTTTCATAAAAGGAATATATATAGTATTTATTTAGATTTCCTTTTTCAGGTTTAACATAAAAGTCCTAAGCTAATTTAATTTGAGTTTTTATGATTCTCAATTTATACATACGAGTATATTTATATATCTTTATCAGTCATCAGAAGAGGTTCGATATAACAATAGTTAGTTATTGTCAGTTAAGTAGTTAAATTTACCAAGCTGACAGCAAGCTCTACTCCACTTAAAATAGTGCATAAATATATCTAAATATATAAACAGTCGGACAGACGGACAGTGTTGAGGAATGCCCGAAAAGATGCTAAAAGCCGCAAGAAGTCTTGTTTATGGCAAGCAGATATGCATAAATTTATTTTATTCACACATCAGTCGCATTTATTTATGCGCTATGCAAAATATGGAACCCTTTTTTGTGTGTCTTCGACCAACATATGTCTGCCCTCAAAGTGCCATATATATATAGTATATATGTATGTAGTATCTATCGTAATCAGTTGAGGATTGCTGAGGAACTGGCTGGCAAGCGTTTTTCAAGTTTACTGACCAATGAGGTCAACGCCAGAGATGAGCCTATTTTTGGGGCACCTCGCACAATAAACTACAATAAATCAATTTAGTGCCACATAATGTGAGTTCGCTTATGCACACACACACACACCCTGAACACACACACACACATGGAAAGAACCCTCACACCTTGAGGCGAATGTGGTAAACATTCGTATCACAAATTACATGACGCTTATCGTTAGTTTTACAAGCGTCTTCCTCCAGTAAACGCTTCCTGACTGACTGACTGACTGACTGACTGACTGACTGACTGACTGACTGACTGACGACTGGATGAGTCCTGTGGCTCAATTTGTTTGACTGGCTGAGTCGACTCTGAATGACACGCCATTCGTTGTACGCATTATCTGAGGCGCCACAGCCTCCCACGCAACTGATTGCTGTCTCAATATTTTCGTTGTTGTTCGCTCCTCATTTGGGCTTCGTTTTTCGCCTGTTCTCTGGCATTATTGGCTTTTTTGCGCTCGTGTATTGTTGCCACAGACAGTCGTCGACCATTTATCATCTTTAGTCGCTCGCTTAAATGCGCCTCAAAATTATGTTTAATTTAACGAGAGCAAAGCGTCCCCCAGAAACAATGCGACCGAAACGACAACAACGAGGCCCAAAAATAAAATCACTTGAATAAGTTTTCTATTTGCCAAATGGCAAACACAATTTATGTCTTCTTTGATTAACTGAGAATGCTCTATAAATTGCCAATAAACAGTGAGTAAAACGACGACATTTTTACTACTATCAGCCTCGGCTGCCATGGCGTATACGCAACAAGCGGCAACTGAAAGTGCGTTGGTGTGGAAAAGTCCGTATGGAAAAGTCTAAGCTTTAACGGCCAGATGAAAGTGAACTATATTAAGTAAAGCACCATTCGAACGCAGAAACTAAAGCGAGTTTCCCATAAATTGAGCAGATTATCGAAAACTTTGTCATCGCCCAGAGAAATACACCTCGCTTGAAAGTTTTCTCTGCTTTAGAGCATTTTTGTGCTCTTATTTGAACCACATTAAATGATAAGAAAATTTAATAATTCACCAATATTTAAGTGGCTGCCAAAATTGTTTAAAGAGCGATTAAGATTTAGATGTTTGGAATAGTTATCAATGAATAAGTCAACCAAATGATATTAAATAAAGAAATAATGCAATACATGTATTGAATCTAAAGAAAAAATTAAATTATTTGATTGATTAAAAGCTATGTTAAAATCAATAATTTATGATTTATATTTTCTGGTTTAAAATTCTTGATAATCATAAGAGCATTCATAAAATTGTTATGATGTAAATGGAACGATTACAGTCTGTGATTTGAAGATTTAAAAATTATAATTAGTTGAGTTGTATATTACATAAAATACTTTCAAGAGTTATACCAAACATTTGGAACTCAAAGTTAAAGTTCAAGTAATACATTTTATTATTAATGTTTAATTGATCTTAAATAACTTTCGAAGATGACAATTAATTGGAATTCAAAATTGAAGTTGTTAAATAAATCAGAATTATTAAAATGTAAATACAATTATTATAAACATGAAGTTCATATAATTCTCTATTAATATTTTTGTTGCTCAATGTAGCATGATTAATGTTCAATTTGCAACTTAAAAAGTATTATTATGACTTGTTTTACATTAAAGAACTTATCAAGCTACTGAATAGCCATATGCTGGGTGAGCTCTGATATAATTATTAATTAATAAATATTAATAAAGTATTGTAGACAAGTTTGGGCAGCACTTATTCATCATTCGATTGTGTTGACGAGACTTGATTGATTCGTTTGAATAATGTGATTAGTTTTTGCTTGTTTTGCGGCAGAGAACCACAAATGATTCGTATGACAAATTTGTGGCATCAACCGGGAGTGTAGGTGAGAAGAGAGAGACAGCAAGAAAGAGAGAGAGAAAGCGAAAGTGTGTGTGTGAGAGTGGAAGATACGCAAAAAGAATGACCCCAAACAGCGTGCGTTCAATTAAAAGAAGATGAACGAGCATTAGCACAGCACAGCAGCGAAACAGAGAGGGGAGATGGGGATACACAGAGACAGAGAGAGTGAAAGAGAGGGAGGATGGGCTGGGAATCGTTTTCAATTGGGTGGCGACACGCGGTGTGTGTGGCAAGCACCCGCGGCAATGATGCGTAAAAGACGCTGAACTGGCAAACAGAGAATGCGGCAGAAAGGGGGTTGGAGGGGGCATCGAAAGCCTTTTGGCCTTTGCAGTCTTTTTGGCCTTCAGGCTGCGGCTTTCAGCTTTAATCCTGGAGAAAAAGTGCGGAATACGGCAATTATGCCGCCAGAGCAACAACAACAACAACCGCAACAACATCAGCCGAGGGACAGAACGTTCATTAGGATTACGCAGGCGGCATGCAGCATGCGGCATGCGGCATGCGGCATGTGGCAATCGCCTGGCAACGGATAAGCGCACAAAGTTAACTCTCTCTCTCTGTCTCGCTCCCTACTTGGCTGCAGTTTGGAAATAATTTGAAAACAATTCATGTCCACGCAGACTTTTCAAGCCCATCTCCATTTTCCATCTTCCATCATTATTCATATTTGCACTTTGCATAAATAAATATGGCCATTTAATCAACTCGCCGAAAAGCGAGTTTGGCGATTGCCAAAATTTAACAATTTAATATCATAAATGAAACATTCAAAAATCGAGAAATTCAATCAAGTCGATAAATTAAAGATCTCACTTTTGGTTTTCCTAAATTGCGTTGTCAATAAAATCAAAATATTGTTGAAAAAACGTTTTGACAATTGCCAAATTTTAACATTTGAATTGTTTAGTTTATTCCGGAAATGAAACAAATTAAATAGAGGTAAAACAAAAAAAGCTTCAAATTGCTCCACATCGTTTTTTGATCATAAAATCAATCTGCAAAATCGGCTAAATAATTAATTATATCTAGAAATTGTTTACAGTGTATTTTTCCAACCCGTGAAAACGGCTAAAAATAAGAGTGAAAAAAGGTTTAACAAATGCCAACATTGAACAGTAAAATATTGGTAAAAAAAAATATTTAAAACACGGATTAGAATTTGGCAAAAACCAAAAGTTAAATAATTTAGTTTACTTTGCACTTGCACAAACTAAAAATTGTTTTGCATCTACTTTGTTGGCAGTAAAATCAACTCGCCAAACCGCCACAAAAATATTGGCAAAAAAAAAAGACAGTTTAACCAGTTAAATTATTTTGTTCAGTTTGCATTTTGCAGCTGCAAAAGTCGAGAAATTAAACAAATTACATGTGGGGCAAAAAACAAGCTAGAAAGTGCTTTGCATAGTTTTTTTCTCGTCTATTTTTGCTTTTTGGGGGGCACTTTGGCAAAAATTTACAATTGTAATTCAAGAATGCTGTCTGCATGTGTGTGTGTGTGTGTGTGTGTGTCGTGTGAGTTGTTTAATTAAATCAGTCATGTGCGTTGACTGTGCCACGTTTTAGCATGACAATAGAAACACGACCCTCAGCGCTGCCTGCTTTCCTGGAAATGCTCCCAAAAAAAAAAGGCGAAACAGCAGCAAGAGAGTGAGAGAGGGAGAGGGAGAGAGTCAGACAGAGATGGAAGAGGGAGCCTGTTCCTGTTATTCCCTGGCTGTGACTTATCATTTTTATTAAAGGACACTGAAATATTTTCACACTGAGACTGCAAACACAAAGGCTTCGGCTTCCAACGCCCCTTCCAGCCGCTGCCGCTTTTAGCCACCCTGCTCTATTCCTGGCATGCGTCTTACCTACCACCCTCCTCCCTCCTCCCCTTGTCACCCTCCCCCTCTGCCTGCAGCTCTGCTATTGTCGAGTAGGCAGAAAACCAAACAAAATCTATGTGCTAAATGTGTGTACTAACAGCTGAGGCTGCAGCTCTGGCTGAGCTTGAATATCTAGGAGTTTATTATCCTTCCCCCCTCCTCAACCCCCTGCACAACTCCCATTTCCATAAGCCCTTAAAAATATTCTTCAGCTTCGTTTCTTTAATTTCTGTCTGCTTTGCTTTATACAAATAAACAGACAAAAATAATGCCGAAAATTGAATAAAATTGAGACAAAGACAAAGCCAAAGCCAAAATTTCCTTTCTAAAAATATATCTATTTGAATCAGTCAAAGTGTTGTTCACATTTTAGTGATAATACGATTTGGATAAGCTGCTTAGATTAATTGACAGCATAACTTTAATATAAACTTGTTGCCAACAATTCTAGATGATTTAAGAGTACAACAATAATTATTTTTGAGCGGTTAAAAAATAATAAACCAGGAGGAAATACTTTTAATGCCTTGAAAATATTATAAATACGAGTATGTTCTAAATTGTTGAATTAGATTAAATGAACATTAGAAATTTAGTAAGGAATTTAAATTAATTGATAGAAAATCCATAAGCCATTAAGTCTAGGCAATAATTATTGCCAAACTGTGTACAAAACTAGTGGAAATGCAGTTCAAGAAATCATCTTGAAATGAAAGTTTTGCTGCACGGATTCAGAAATCATTAATTGAAAGCATAAAAGTTGCAGATAATAATAATATTAAAAATTAAAAAAAAAAAGCTTGCTATTTTACCACGACTATTTAATCATTAGTCGTTGTTTAGTTTTCTGTCTGAGTCACTTGCAAGCAAAGATCAGGGAAAAGTTGCCAGCTTTGGTTGGCGCAAAGTTTCGCAAACCAAAGGTATTTATTCACATGGATATAGCATAGTATAGTAAGTATATAGAGCACGTGACGTATATATCGCTATATACTATATATATTTGGGTTAATCGAGTAGTTTTGAGAGCTCGACTCTGGGACGAGGCCTCGTATAATGGCCATTATGTGAGCAGCTCTGCTGACTAAACTTAATTGAAATGCTTGTGACATAAAACATTAAACATTTGTTGTTGTTGTTGTTGTTGTCGAGTTGTTGTTGCATGTGCCTGTTGGAAGCATTCTAGTGCCATCCTTCAATGTAATTTCAGCATCGTGTTGTTGCTGTTGTTGCCATTGTTGCTTCACCCTGTTGAGCAGCAGCAGCAGCCAGAGAGAGAGAGAGAGAGGAGGGGAGAATGTGGAGTGGGTGTGGCATAGCATAGTTTTCAGATAAATTGCATTACTTTGCATTTTTGTTTTGTGCTTTGAATGAAATAAACAAAGAGGGAGCAGGAGGAGGAGGCAACAACGAAAAGGAACGTGGCACATACGAGCATCCGAGCTTACATAGGCGCTGGCCTCGATACTCAAATCAGCGACAAATAAAACTTTTTACAACATCGCCAGCACAGACACAGCGCAAAGAGTGAGCGAGAGAGAGAGCATTCAAAACATGAGACCTCTTTTGGATTAAGGAAACATTTTTGTTGGCCCAGAACGAAGCGGGAAGGCAAGGCGGTAATCGAAATTGAAAAAAAAAAAAGGCAGGCAACAACAAAAAAAGAAGCGAAATATTACAAAATGAAAATGCAGAGGGCAAAATAGCCGACATAGAAAATGCCACATGGAACATAGAACACACATGTGCTATGCAGCGTCTGTCCTACATATATGTACATATGTATATAATATATATGTATATTGTCTGTGTTCTGACCGGCATAATGTGGGCTGAACAATGAAATGGAATGGCGAGCAAACGAGAAGTAAATCGGGTTTATTACTGCCGCACAATACACGAAATCGCTTTCTAATCGTCTATCGTCTATCGTTTATCGGCATTGTTATCGCCAGCGCTCTCCCTCGCTCGCTCGCTCTCTATCGCTTGCTCTGATGCATTGTTTGTGGCCTGCCCTGCATGTCAGTCATGCACTGCTTGACGAAATGATTGATGGCTGTTTGCACAGCAAACACTCCGCTCTCCCTCTCCCTTTCTTCGCATGCTCTTTCGCTCATGCATGCTGGCAGCGACAGCTGCGACCGCAACTGACTTATCAAAGAGAGAGAGCGAGCTAACAACAATAACAACAACAACAACTACAGTTGCAGCAGCTGCTCTCGCACACACACACACACACACACACACGCACACGCACACAACACAAAGCCGCCATCAGCGGGACGCCAAATGGCAAACCACAAACATTATGCATTCCAAATTATTGCTCTCCCTCTCTTCGCGTCTCTCCGCGTCTCTCTGTCATGTCGCTCTCCATGCTGCTTCTTGTTCAGCTGTCTGTTTTGATGTCTTTTAATTCGCAAAAACATTCAAAGCTGAATAGAAGCGACGACGAGTTGCAACTGCAAATTGTGATTTACAGCTGCGCAAACTTTGCTTTGATTATCACTTGCTTTGAGGACTTTGTACTCACATACATATGTATATACATACATATGCATGTCTGTATGTTTATTATTAATACAAATTAATTTGCCTGAAGTCGCTTCATTGTTTCCATAATTACTGGGATTATTCCTGTTATTAGTACAAGTTAAAACAAGTTTAACTCTACTTTAATCACGTGGATTTAAGTCCGTTGTATTTACATATGTATATTTATTATTAATATAAATTAATTTGCCTGAAGTTGCTTCATTATATTCATAATTATTAATCTTGTTATTAATTTGCATTATCGTTAATTAATTTTTAAAATGACAACTAATAATATATTTCAACATAATACAAATAATTTCCATTACTCCATGATTATTTTAGTTATTAATATACTTTATTTAATTACTTTTATTATTTTAATTATTTTAATTAAGTGTTATATTTGCTATTCATATTATTTATAATACTTTACTGTTTTTCTTGAATAATATATTTTTAATATTGCAAATATTAAATTACAATATTTTTCCATTTCAACGCGTATTATTTTATGCATATTTATTGATTATTTGCGAATGTCAATTTGCTTAATTATTTATTACTATTTTAGTTTTTTTATGCATAGTTAACAAATTATGATTTGTTTCAATTTCTTCAACCACATTTGTATTTATTTTTATCTACTCTGTGCATCCTTTATTCATTTATTATTGTTTTAGTTTTTTATTCATATTTTTAATAGTGAAATTATCAGAATACTATTATTTCTATTTATTCTATTTATTTCTATTTATTCAATGCGAGTAGTTGTGAATATCAATTCGTTTATTCGCTCAGATTTTCCTTCGCACCAAATGTCTCAGTTTGAAGGCGGCGCCTGAAAGTATGCCATAAAAATGACACAATGGCGAGAATGCGAAATTGAAGCCGAAACTTGTTGACTTTGGAGCGCAACAACTTATTAGGATTCGAAAGCAGAATCAACAGAGATTTGCCTGCCCAAAGGGGGAGATGGGGGGGGTGGGGTAGACACCTTGAGGGGCAAGTCAATTTGTGTGGCATGCAGCGTGTTGGGGCTTAGAAATGTAGCAATTCAAATTGGAAATTCATTCGTTGAATGAAATGTGCAGATTAACTGTAAATCGTTGCATTTATTATGTAGCACAAACAAGCTGAGATATCGCATGTGGCATATGGCCAGGACGGGATATATATATATATATATGTATGTGTATTGTATGCCTGATAACCCCGAAGGTGTCTCTCTTCCTCCTTCTCTCTCCCTCTGTCTCTGTCTCTGTCTCTGTCTCTGGGTTCACTTGGGGCTTCGCTTGGGTCAATGGCGCAACCTTTTTGTCTCACGTAATCAGGGAACGCAATCGCGTCATGGGCTTCAGCTTCAGCTTCAGCTTCCAGCTTCGGCACGGTCATTGGGCTTAGATTCAACAACAACTGTGGCAACAACAACAACAACTTCTGATTCAGGTTTTAGGTTCGGGCGATTTTGCAAATCGAATTTGTGTCACAATTTTGTGTTGCTTCTTTTTTTATTCTCGTGCCACAAAAAAATGTGTGTATGTGTGTATATGTGAAAAAAGGTAACACGAACAATGGCCGCAACGGTAAAATCTTGTGCATTGACCTTTTTCCAAGCGAATGAAGGACCCCAAAGTGGGGGTCATTGAATGTAATCTTTGGGCCAATATAATGTCCGTCTGTCTGTCTGTCTGTCCGTCCGTCCGTCCGTCCGTCCGCCTGCCTGCCTGCCTGCTTGGGTCCTTTCGGCCATTCACATTTTTGGGCCTGGCTTAATTATTAACTAGTTTTGCTCGGCAGACGAAACGAAACTAAACAATTAATTGCAGCAGCCAGCTGCCAAATGGAGCGCTATAAAGTCGGCCAACACTAACGATATGTGATACACTTAAAATATATGTGCGGCACACATCGCTATATACATACATACCTACATACATATATATATAGACAGAGTTGTCGGAAAACGGCATAAAATGTCAAGGACGTTAAAATTTACGTTTTGAGGTTGCCACGCTTCGTTTGGCAGCAGTTCTGCGCTCCAAGCCAAAACCTTTTGCGACAACCAATTCCATCTACCACAGACGCTTTTTCACTCGCTCTCTCTCTCTCGAGTTCTCTCTCGCTCTCTCGCTCTCTCGGAGTCTCTGGCTAATAGCGCGTATGAGTAATATTCCGTGTGGTCATGTGGCCCGAGGCGACTTGAGGCAATACTAACGAGTGCAGCTGCAGCACGAAATTATTTATTTGCCTCCACCTGTCGCCTGCAATTGTGACTCGAACCGCAGTCACACGCTGCTGAACACACTCGCACACACACTCGCACACACACGCAGCTGGGCGGCTTCTCATGCTGAGCCAATTGAGACGCCTCCGCCTCAGCTTAGTTCTTAAAGCACAAACAACTTTAACTACTCTTTTAATGCATTTTCAGTCACACAGCTGCCGACGCCAGTGCAGCCAGTGCTACCAGCTGTGAGCAGCACTACGACAACTACCACAACCACAACCACAACTGGCGGCCACTCGGGGTGTCGTTTGTGCCGCATGCGGGCGGCGCTGCGACAACGACAGTGCGTCCTGGCTTCCAGTCGTCGGGCAACTCGGTGGCCAGCGACGATGAGATTCGCCGGCTCACCGAGCGGCTGTACAACAAGGAGACAAACAGCCAGCGGATAGCGCCGAAGGCGCTGCAGCCGGAGACAATTGCCAAGATGCGACTGCTGTTCAACAACTACGAGCAGGACACGCTGGAGAACGAGTTCCTTGACGCTGTCATGGCCACGAACGTGATGCGTCAGGCGATGCTGTTGCTGCAGCAGAAGGGTCTGGTCACGCCCGATCCGAAGACGCATCGCGATCTGGTCAAGGAGCTGTGGTTCACGCAATATTCGGCTTCGAGCATGTGTTCGTCCATGAGGTGAAGAACGGCACCATCATTGGCTTCCACAACTGGGTCTATGTCAACGAGGAGGAGCTGGCCGGTCGCTTCGACTACAAGGGCTACATGAAGGAGCAGGACATCGGCACAGTAAGTGATTCCCTTTTATTACCCAAATCAATTCTCCACCATGATTAATTATTTAGTATTTAATTATTTGCATTTTTATACCCGCTACCCATAGGGTAGAAGGGTATTATGACTTAGTGCCAACAGAAAATGTATGTAACAGGCAGAAGGAGGCATCTCCGACCCCACAAAGTATATATAATCTTGATCAGTGTCAACAGCCGAGACGATATAGCCATGTCCGTCTGTATGAACACCTAGATCTCAGAGACTATAAGAGCTAGAGCTACCAAATTTGGGGACAGTACTCCTATAGGTCCTACGCAGATCAAGTTTATTTCAAAAGTTGGATGCCACGCCCCTTTCCGCCCCCAAAAAGTATGTAAAAGCCGTAATATTATACCTAGAGCATTGAGTTTTGGTGTGCATAATTATAATTATTCTCTATGATTCCTGTGAATTTGGTTGAGATCGAATGAAAGGAAGAGTTATTAGAGAATTTTGTATGTAAAATTCACTTGCAGCTGCCCGCGCTTTGTTTGTTTAGTTGACGGTGTGACCATAATGGTGTTGTGATTTTTACCCGCTATTTTCAAATATATACAAAAAACTAGTTTTAGTATATTTGGTATATATTTTGTTAAAATATCACTTAAGTTTTTTGTTTTCTCTCGAAATGGGTTGCGGGTATCATATAGCTTTCTTACTTGTTTTTTATAAGTTTTATACCCATTTATCCTTAAATCGGCACATAATATAAATAAATGCTATATCTAGCCGAAAAGAAACTAAGCTGGCAGCACTGCCTACGTTACTTCCCCTCCAAAACCGGATAAAACGTAAACAAAGCAAACTGGCGTTGCCACGTGGGCAGCAGATAAGCAACTGCTCAACTGAAAATGTCAAACGTATAAATAGAGCAGTCAGTGTCAATTCGAAGACATTAGCAAATTGTGTGCTTTATTGAATTTGAAATTTTGTACTTTTTTCATTAAATCGCGAAATTCGCTTGCAAATAGATAGTTATTTGAAATTCGCCGCCAACGATATATCAATTAACGACGCTTGCAACTCTCGAGCTTCGCACCATTGTGCAACACAAAAGAGTACACAAGTCGCTAAAAGTGTCGTTTTTTATTTTTTCGCACTCGAATTTACGTAAGTCACTGCTCACCATGGATCTGGACTGGCAAAACGGTCTGACAAATATCGAGGATCGCGGCCAGTATCTGCTGCAGTCGGAGACGTGGGCCGATTGCCGCTTTCTCGTTGGCACGTCGCCAAATCAACGCATCATCTCTGGCCACAAGCTGCTCCTGGCGATGTCGTCGCCGGTGTTCGGTCGCATGTTCTTCGGCAGTCTGCCGGATCAAACGGATCCCATCATCATACCCGATGTGCAGCCGGAGGTCTTTAAGACAATGCTCGACTACATTTACACGAATCGCATCACAATCGGCTCCTTTGACAAGGCCTGTGAATTGTGCTACGCGGCAAAGAAATATATGCTGCCGCATTTGGTGACGCGTTGCACCTACTTCCTGTGTGCCGATCTCAGTCCCAAGAATGCCTGTCGCGCCTACGAGTTCGCCAAGCTCTTCGACGAGCCGCGTCTCATGCTGGCCAGCATGAATCTGATTGCGGCTAATACACGCGAAGTGCTCGCGGATCCCAGTTTCCTGGACATTGAGGTATCAACGCTGATGGCCATACTGGATCAGCATCGTCTCAACATTGACTCCGAGCTGGATCTGTTCAATTGTCTGCTGAAATTTGGCAGCGAACGCGGCATACTCAATGAACCCGGCGTCGAGGAGACGCTCTCAAAGTCGTCGGCCAGCACCGAGCACAACGAGCTGCTTGCCAACGA
The DNA here is from genome assembly GCA_035047365.1 of Drosophila ustulata. Lineage (NCBI taxonomy): Eukaryota > Metazoa > Arthropoda > Insecta > Diptera > Drosophilidae > Drosophila > Drosophila ustulata. The sequence goes on from JAWNPT010000080.1 coordinate 13,368,258, forward strand.
GGCGGCCAGCGATATTGTGATCGAGGAGATCAAAATGCAGCCCGATGTGGCGGCCATGGTGCGGCACATGCATCAAGACGACGATGTCGGCGACATGGTGGCCACAACAGCCTCAGCGACAACAGTTGCTGGCCAAGTGGACGTCAGTCCTTGTAGCAGCTCAAACATGAACGCTGCGACGCTGCACAACGATAGCGACGCCTCTGGCCACGCACAAGGCGAACTAAATGCCGCCGAGGATGCTGGCAACATGATCAACATGATGGACGGGGCCATGCTGCGGCAGGCGGTGAAGAAGATACGTTTCCTGACGATGACGGTGCAACAGTTTGCCGGGGGTCCGGCACGCAGCAAGCTGCTGCAACCGCACGAGGCACTCGCCATCTTCATCGAGATCTCCTGCCCGACGTTCAGCGGTTGCAAAATGCCCGAGGGCTTCTGCGTGTCGCGCAGCACACGCAACTCCTCGTTTCGCCTGCGCAACAACATCTCGAATGCCGCTTCCACATTCGCCTCGGCTGCCACACGCCGCTTCTATCCCGCCACACAGGCAGCCGGCTTCTCTCTGCGACTTCAGCAGCAGCGGCAGATGATCAGTGCGCCTTGGGAGCGCCTTTTTACGTCAACGTCCAACATGAACTCCAACTACAAGCGTTACACAGTGCGAGCTCGACTATCGGAATACCAGCAACACCAGCATCGCCGATTCAGGCGTGACCCCCAGGTAAGCTGCAGACGCAACTTTATCCCTTTTTAGAGCATAGCATATTCAGTAAACTTAACAGCAGTATTTACCTAAACAGTTCAGACTGTTTGCTTAACAGTTTGCGACTAAAACAAAATTTAACAATTCTAAATTTAAAGCGAATCATTTTAATTGCAAAGTGCATAAATATTTGACCCGCCCAAAAATATATTTTCATTTTATGTTAACGCAGTTACTGTTACTACATTTTCATTTTTATTTCCAGCACTAGTCTGCTTTTGGAAATACTCAAATATGGCGTCATTAAATCTCTGAAAACTCAAGTGGCAAAAATCAAAAAAAAAGTCAGTTAAGCGCATTAAATTATTGTTATATAGGTCATTTATTTTCATTTAAACAAATTTTTATTTTTCAAATAAGAAGACAACGAATCCGAAAAATGGAAAGCAAACAAATAATGGCACTCAAGCAAGCATATGTATATTAAATATATATTTTGTGTATGTATTTCATTGAAAATATATAATATAGGAGATATATATTATATATTTGCAATATATAATTTAAAAATATATACCAAATCATAAAACTCAAGAGCACGAATTAAGTAAAACAAAAATAAATGTTTTTTTATTGAAGATAAAGAAATAGTCGTCACCAAATTAAATACAATAATTTTAATATATAAAATAATAAATAAATAATATAATTTGTTTGTTAGTGCATGATTTTAAATAGATGCAATTGAAGAACTAGTTAAATAAATAAATGCGCGTCATCTGAAGTCTGAAGGCGACTATTGCCTGCAGCTTGCATGGTTTTTGACTGATACATGGATTTAAAGTTTTGGATAGCATACTTAAAGTCGAACCTCTGAAGTCTGAACCTGCGAAGGTTGTAGAGCAAAGTGGTCGACACAGATTCTCTGGCAATTTGGCTATTGACCCCGGCTAAGGAACTGGCGACAAAGCGAAACTGCGCTTTATGGTCGCTTTTTGGCGACACTTAAATTGCTTTTGTAAGCCAATGAAAGAAGGTGGCCAACAGATTGAGCGAGTGTGTTAAGCGACCCCATTTGAGGCGGGTGGCAGGGTATCTGAGAGAGTTAGCATCTCGGCCGGGCCGTGTTCGTGTATAATTGGGAGTATCTTGCGCGAATGGAGACTAAGTAAATTCATGCATAATTAAGCGAGTGCCTCGGCATGCAACGTGGGCTCCGATCGGGGCAGGATGTGTCCTGCTCCTTCCCGCTCGGAGAGTGTCCTCACATGCATATTTAATATGGGCACATGACTCAAAAGCCCGCAATTAACTTGCGATGAAGGGGCCACTCACTCGCTTATTTCCACACAATTAAGAGCAGAGCAATGACGAGCATCATCATCAACGACGACAACGACAAAAGCAACCACGATGACGATGACGATGATGATGATGATGATGATGATGATGATGATGATGATGATGACAAGGACACACAGAGTTGCGTGCGTGAATTGGTTGGATGGATATGGACAGCGGGCGATGATTCAGAGATTGTTCCCCAAAGAATAAACAGAGCTTAACTCACTGCCTCTCTCTCACTCTCTCACTCTCGCTCTCGCTCTTCGCACGATATGCAAATTGTATGTGGAATAAAAGAGGCTGGCACAACGCGGCGTATGAGCAACATTACGGTAACTAAAAAGTGCGCATATCGCGTATACGCCTTCAATTATTAAAGTGCCATTCGGCCATAAATCCCCTTCTCCTTCTCCTTCCCCTTTCGCTTTCCCTTTCCGTTATTGTTGTTGTTGTTGCCTTTGTGACGGCAGCAGAAAATGAAAAGATGAAATTAGAAAACAGAAAACAGGCAAATGCAAAGCGAAACTGAAACTGAAAATGAAACTCTTGCCAATTTGTGACAAAACATGTAACGCCCTTCACAACAGCGTTAATATAAAAAACGCGTTTCGCATTCGATGCGATCCAATAATAATTCGATTCCCGCCCTGATTTGTTGTGGTAAACAACAATGCAAAAATCTGCAGATAAACAAAGTTCTTTACTTGAACTATTTTTCACATTCTTTTCAATTTAATTCTGCACTCTTTATTTGGAATTTTCATATTGCAGACCAACAATTTTAAATAATTTATTCAACTACAATTTAATTTGCCATAATAACGCACTATTGTATAAACAACCAGATAATCAAAGTGCTATATTTAAACTATTTTTTAGAATATATTTCCGTAGAATTTATTTAGTTTAAATTATAAATTAAATAGATAGCATTCCATATTTATTGATTGTATTTACAAAATAAAATAACCAATTTTAAAATCAGATAAACAAAGTTTTATAGTGTACCTATTTTTAGGATTTTATTTATGAACTATTTATTTGTGATTTGTATAATTTTGCGGACTATCAATTTATTAATTAATTCAATAATAATTCGCCATAATAATAATCGATTTGTTGTGTAAACAAAAAAGGAGAAACCAGACATACAAAGTGCTATAGAGGATTACATTAAATATCAGTATGTTTCCCTATTATTTTCTACAGATGTGTAAAATTTGCCTGAAAATTAATAATTATTTTTTCGGTAACATCCATATTCTATTCAGATATTTTCTACTGCAGATTTCAAAAAGCATTCCTAAACTTCTATTATTATTGAGGCAGAACAAATTTAAATTAAATTTTTAGTTGTTATCTAAATTTGAAATTTAAATATAAATTGGTTTATTACTATAAAATTTTTATCTTCAAATATAAATATAGCTTAGAGTTTGACTTTAAATTTAAATATTGTATTTAAAAAAAAAAGTAAAAATTACTCTTCCATTTGTATATATTTTATATTTACATTAATTTTTTGATATATGTTAATCTTTGTACCAAATGAAATTACAATCGTTGCAGCCCTACAACTACATAAGTTTTATTTTTAAAATACGAGAAATTAGTTAATAAATGCCATAGACTATTCTATTTGATTGCCTCCTTAAATCATTAATGATTTCAATGCCAAGCTTTGTTCAATTTTGTATCTTCTCCAAGTACTTCAAATCGAAATCCCATCAGATTTCGTCCGCCCCAAGAGAGAAGAAGAAGAGTAGCCGAGCATCGGCTTTGCTTCACTCGACAACATTTTGTGCACTTTGTTTGTATTTCTTTTTGGGTTCTTATATTATGTTCTTCGTTCGTTCGCCTTCTTTTTGTTTCGTTGCGCACTCGCCTTTCTTTTTTTTTCCCGTTATTTTTCTCGTTTTTCGCTTTTGCACTTCGCACTTTTACCTGCTTCTTATGATTATTACTTGCTGTAAATTATGTTTATATTGTTGGAGCGTGTGCAAAAGGCAGCCAGAAGGCAGCCGGAGCGTAAAGCGAGGGGCGGGGGGCCGGGGGGGGGGCGTGGCAAGTTGGGCGAGAAACAGGTTGCAATCATAACTGGCGACAGCATAAACTGTGCTGATTATGTGGCGCCAAGTGGCCAGCAGGTGGCAAGCGGCAAGGAAACGAGCAGCGGGCAAATAGAAGATGCCCCTCAAGGGGCACAGGGAGGGGGCGTGGCATGGGGCAGGGGCAGGGGCAGGGGCAGGTACTGAAACCCCACAGCCAACGGCAATGGCAAAGCTGAGGCCGATGCCGAAAAACCCAAAGCCAAAACCGAAACCGAAACCAAAAGCAATAGCCGTGTGGCAAGTTTGGCTCCAAGACGAGACTTGCCACAACACTCTACGTGTCTGTGTCTGTGTCTGTGTCTGTGTGTCTTGTCTTTCAACATTTCGTCGAGTCGAGTTTGAATCGAGTCAGAGTCGCGTCGCGTCGAGTTGAGTTGAGTTGAATTGAGTTGAGTATTCATTACGGTTTAAAGTTTAATGAATTCTCGCGCCCCGTTCTTGCCACTAGCCACAGAGACTCCAACTCCGTCTTCAACTTGCAACAGACAGAGAGAGAGAGCGAGATAGAGAGAGAGAGAGCTGCTCTCGCTGCAGTCGCCTTGGGGGCACTTGCCGCTTAGTCATTCATGTTGTTGTTGCTGCTGCTGCTGTGCGTACAATTTTGTTTGATATCAAATGGTTGCTATTTTTAATTAAATTATCTGGGGCAAGCAAGCGGATTCTGCACTTGGCCAAAAACTTGCCACACTCACACTCACACTCACACTCACAGTCCGATAGTCAAAAGCAGACGCTGCGCTGGGCAAGTTCACATTTGTGGCAGGCTTCACAGTTGGCCAAAAGCAGAAGCCAGCCAGACTAATTAACAGCAAATAGCAAATAGTGCGCTCGTACTCCATGAAAATAAAATGAAAATAATCACAAAATAATCAAATGTGCACAGCGCAGACACAGACCACACAAATACCCTCACTTCTCGCTTCTCGCAGCCAATTGCAAAAGTTGCCAATAAAATAGTTATTTATGTCGAACTGTGCAATCGAAATTGGCTTCGAACTGAGCATATCAAGTATACGACGGGCAGTCGGATAACAGAATAACGAAATTATTTAAATCGAATTTCCATAAAACTATATCAAGTATACGACGGGTAGTCAGCGCACTTAAAAGTGGAGAACTTCTGTTTTCTATCGAATTTCGTTCTAGAAATTGGCTTCACAAAAACCATTAAGCTACATTTATTAAGTATACGACGAGCTTCTCAATAGTTAATAAATTAAATCGCAAAAAAAACCCGTTAAAGCAAATCTGACTATTATTTTGAAAAGTTAAGAATGCAAGAAATCAATTAAGTAATATTATCAATTTATTATTAATAACACCAATTATTTGAATGGCAAAGTACTTCGATTAAAATAATCGCTGATTTATATTAAGTATACGACTAGCAAGTTCTTCTTGTCCAATTAAAAATGCCAGCTATCCATAATAATATTTATAACTAATAATAATAAAAATAAGTAATTAAAAAAATTGTTTTTGTACTGAATTATAATTAATAGCATTTTATGCAAGTATGTATAGTAATTTTTTTTAAATTGTAATCATATTTTTAGACTTGTATTTAACATGTATAGCAATCACACACGTTTAAGTTTACATATTCTTATTATAATTTGGCAACAGTTTAATTATAAATTAAATAATATAAAGTTGAAATTGACTTGGAAATTGACTAAAAGCAAAATCAAGTCTACGACAATTGGTCTGGTAAACGGGTAAATAAATGAAATAAATTCTGAGGGCAATTATAAGATATACGACGCTGCAAAGGGTAGCGCACAACGATGCCACAAATTGGAAAACATGGAAAACAAAACTACAAATAAATAAGACTTCGAGAAGAAGAGCGAAACGTGCCATAATTGTAATCGAAATGCTGTACTAAGTATTTGGTTCGTGTGGCTTCGCACCTTCAGCACAATTCACGGCATTTCACAAGCCACATCAACATCAGTTGGGAACTGGACGTGTTCTCATACATATAGCCGTAGTATAGTTTGGTTCTACTTATGTGCTTATGGAGGGTCTTACTATGCTTCAGTCGCCACGCAAAAGTCCGGCTGCAATCCCCTGGCTTCGCTTGCCTGCCACCCAGCTGACTACTAAACAATTCTTTTACTCTTTCAGCTTACTTCTCTAATTATAAATTTTCCCTTTTCACAAATGTGTTGCCTTTCCACAACATGCAACTGCGTGGCGCCTCCCTCCTCCCTCCTCCCTCCTCCCTTCGCTCTCCTGCGCTCCTCTAATTATTAATCCTATTAATGCACACGACTTCTTCTTGTTATTATTCGCACTCGTAGTTTCTCTTTTTTCTTTTCAACTTTTTCCCACTTTCAAGTCGTGCTTCATTAGTTTCATAATTTTACTTCTATTCCTGCAAATGTTATTGGATTAACTTGTGTTTTTGCTCACTGTGACATGCATCGTTTTTACTTAATGCTTTTATTTTTTTTATGTTCCATTATGTTTTGTTATTTGCTCGAATTATTTACGTATTTGTTTATTATTTATCTATTTATTTTAGTTTACTTATTATTTAAATCTTTTGTATCCCACCAAATTTGTTTTTTTTGCAATATAATTTAATAGAATAAAATCCATGTGAATTTCACCATCAATAATATTCGGTTATGGTTACTTGGCTATGATGTATCAAATCATTTTAATCTAATTATTATTTAATGTTTGACAATTTGCTTTCGTTCAATTTGTAATACAATCCAATGTATAATCGACTACTACAATTCAATAATATTCACATTTCATCCTTGTTATTCCCTTTTTATACTTCAGTAACATTCATTTTGAATATTTGTTAATTTACTGGTAAATTCCTCATATATGCTTTTTGCACAACTTTCCATAAATTTTGTTGTTTATGGTTTTCTATTAAATACCTAATTATTAACAAAATTTGAATTGCTCATTTTGATTTCTTTGGGTGATATATTCATTATGTAATACTCTTATTATGTTTGTGGTATATTTCTTTTCTATAATATACCTAACTATTAATCATCCGTATGCAGTAATATAATTATTATATTCCACAAATAATTGTTTGTTATTTAATCTACTTTACGCTACATACTCTTGCATTTTATTTATTTATTTGAGCTGTGATTTGCTATTTTTTAATTTACTCCAATATCAAATTTGTATTTGCCAAATTATGAATTTAATCATTATTATTATTTGTGATGTATTTTATTATGATTTCCTTATTACTTATTATTATTAGTTTACGATTTGCTTGTCTATTTAATATTTTAATGCAATTCATTTGTTCTCATATACTTCCCATATAATACTTGTGGTATTTAATCTACTTTACGCTACTTGCGCTTACGTATTATTTTATTTATTAATTTGCTCGACGCCTTTGTGGCTCTCGTTGCCACTCCTTGTTTATTATGCACTCGCTGTCGGGCATTTTCGCTTCGCACGCTGTCCTTCGGCTATCGCTACTCGCATTGCTTTCATTATTCGCACTCTTATTGGAATTACCAACGTGATGTCTATGGTTGCCCGTCTTCTGTCGACACTTGTTTCCACCTTGACTGCAATTTATGCTCCTGCTTCGACTTTGACCTTTGCTCCTACTCTAATTTCCACTCCCACGCTCCGTCCACTCTTTGCACGCTCTCCTAGTTCCTCGTTCCTCCGGTGGAGCGTAAAAACGAAGCATTTATTAAAAACCAAGTGACTGCCTCAAATTAAGCTCTCTGGCTACGGCGTAAAACTGAAAAGTGAAAACGAAAGCCGAAAGCCGAAAGCCAGAAGCGTAACGTAAGCGTTGAGGTGCGTTGCGTTGTGCGTAAGGCAGAGCTTCGAAAGTGCCGTTATTGCTTTCAACTGGCCGGGGTTATATTTTCCCCTTCCCCTCTTACGTTTCGCTTTTCTTTTTCTCTGGCTCTTCAGAAATCGGCATAAAGCACGCTAGACTGCACGCCTTTTTGCAGAAGTCGGAACTCGATTCACATATGCTACTGTGGCCCCTACTTAAACATTGCTCTACTCAAAAGATACTTCGTACTCAGCCCTGCTCTGGAGTGAAGCAGGAAGAACCGGAGGAAATCATATCAGCGATAATGTTTTATCATTTCAATGCCCTCACCCGCCAGCGGCATCATGACTTTTACTATCAACTTGTATCAAAATTATCAAAAACTATATATAGAGCTGTCTATTTGTTTAGCATTCTGTTATTTCATTTTTTAATTTACTCATGTATTTGTTTAAGCTTCATTTGTTTATATTGTTTTTTGTTGCTCTATTTGTTCAGTTCGTTATTGATTTGACTACCTGACGTTTATGGTAATTTACTTATACATTAATTTATTCATTTGTTTACTCAGATGCATGTTTGATTATGCATATTAAGCAATTTATGTATGTCCTCAATAATTGATAGCAAACATAACGCTTAATCGTGTTATAATTTATTTCCTCATAAATTTATTAATTTACTTTTTAAAATATATTCAAATATTTATTTGTCCACCTATCTGATTATTTGCCTTTTCTATTATTTTGACAATGTTACATTTATTTTAATGATAATTTGCTGATTTATTGAAATCTACATTTGATGATGTATTTAGCTATTTATATTTATATTTAGATAATTAATATTTATTAAATAATGCAAATATATTATGCATTTTTCTTCATCCATTCAATTTAATTTGAAAACTTGTCATTTATTAACGGTATAATTCTGTTGATGTTTATTTATTTTTCCATTTTGTCAATTTACTGCGTTAAATTACTGCAATAAATTTATAGTGTTTGCTAGTGATTTCTAAGTAATTTCAAATTATATATTATATAAGCCTAATCAATAATTCAACATGCAATAATTGGACATGCTGTCAGTTGTATATATATGTATATATATCTGTAAATATGATTTGCAGTCGATTAATAAAATCAATTGAATACATTGGTAAACTGTCTTACAAAATGCAGCAGACTCTGGGCTGCAGAGAGAGCGAGAGAGAGAGTATCATAATAATAGCCGTAAAATGTCAACGTGTCAAAATATGCCAGCAGCTTCCTTCCGTTTACGTTGTGAAACACAAAAAATATTTTAACATACGCACACACACACACACACACAAGCACACACACGCATACAGTGAAAGGCATCGAATCGGCGAATATGCGAAGCAAAACATGAAAATGCACAGCCCAAAAAATGTGAGAGGGGACGGCAAAAAAAGCGAAGTGTGGAAGTGGAAATACTGCGAATTCTGTGAGCGACTGCAAGTGTGTGTGTATGTGTGTGTGCGTGTGTGTGTGTGTGGGGCCATCCTAAATAAACAATTTAACAACTTGAAAATTCCATTTATTAACCTTTTTCCGCATAATAAAATTTGAAACCTTTCTCCACACACGCACTACCAAATGACTAAAGAGAGCGAGAGCGAGAGTGAGAGAGCGGGACGGAGTGCATGTGGTGAACGGGAGAGAGGGAGACGGAACGCGCGTCGCTGAAGAATTGCACAACGAAGTGAAGAAAAAAACAAGAAATAATGTGCCAAAACATAATAGCAACAAGAGCAGCAGCAGCAGCAACAACAACAACCAAACACAACCAATACCAGCAACAACAACAACAACGGCGAGGCAGAAGAACAACAATTTGCTGGAGTGGATTAATAACAAAGTCAACAAGGATAACACGCCTTAATTATGTATGTACAGGCGTTAGTGCGCACTGTGGGCGAAACCCAAGGGGGGCGGGGCGGGGGACAGCCCGGAGGCTGGCAGGTGGACGACTGAAGGGCAAATTGCTGAGAGAGCGCGACAGCGGGAGAGAGCGTGGGAAAGGGGAAAGTAGTGGGGAGGAAGCAGACAAAGCCGCGCACTAAGCGGAAGAAGAGTGCGTCGATGTCGATGTCGACGTCGACGTCGACGTCGACGTCAACGTCGATGTCGATGTTTGCGGCCGAATGACGTAAATTGTAGTCAAACAGCAGCAACAACAACTGAAACAACAACAACAAGTACGAAAGCTGCACTCGAGAATGCTCGACTGTGGAATGCCCGCTACTCACAGTGCGAGAATTCATTTTAAAAGGAATTTACCAAAATAATTGACAATTATTGTTAATTAATTTCATTTCATTTACGCAAAATTAAATAAGTGACTAGTTCCAATTAATCAGAATATAGATAAATACAGAAATAAATAAATAAATAGTTAGGAATTAAATTCAAAAAAATAATATTTACATGTGTATATATTGTTTTATATTTTTCTGAAGTCATTTCGTCCATTGATATTATTGTGTGTACCGCAAATAGTGATTCGAGATTTAAAAATAAAACGAATTAACCTAAAACCTATCACCTAACCTGAGTTTTCCGCAATCCGTACAAAGATTTTATTTAAATTACTATTTCAATTAAAAATTAAAATTACACCTTCAATGTCGACTGTTCAAATAAATAAAAATACAAAGAGCTCGCTAATCGTTTTTTTCCATTTAAGTGGGCGGAAGGGGACGTGGTCAAAATATAAAGCAAAGTTGATATGCGTGTGGCAATAACAAATTGTTTTTTTGTCATTCGTGGCTCTTTAAATCTGTGAGATCTAGAAGTCTTCACACGGACGGACATCGCCAAATCGTCTAGCCTGTTAACACTGATCAAGAATATATGTACTTTAAATTTCCTGCTGGCTGTAACTCATAATACCCTTCCACTCCATTGGGTAGCGGGTATCACAACAAGCTAAACAGCAACAACAAACAGACAAACAGACAAACAGACAGACTGACAAACAAAAGCCGAAGCTGAAGCTGAAGCTGAAGCAGAAGCAGAAGCTGAGGCAGAAACAGTCAAGCAGCCAACTAACAAATACACGTAAGTGGTAAGTGGCAAGTACAACATATAGAGATGTAGATGCGGGTCCTGGCGCAGCATAGATCCTGTCTACCCCTCTCTACATCTCCCCGCCATCCCCCCACAACATTGATGAGCTGCCACGACTGAAGCGGGGAGGTGTCGCAGCTCTGTGGACTGGGAAGCCTGTAAAAAGCAAATACTTGTTAACGAATGCGGGCAAATGCCGCCGCAGGAGAGAGAGCGGGGAAAGCGGAAAAGCGGGGAACTCGTATTTTCATAAATTAATTTCATTTGTGATTCCAGCTCTGGCAAAAGGACTCTCGATACATTGTTGCTGCTCTGGCTCCTGCTGCTGTTGCGTGTTATTTTTTTTGAATTTTTCTGCTGCTGCTTTTTGTTTTGCTTAATTGTCGTGGCGAATTTTAAACGAATTCGCTCGCTTTTCACTCGCTGCCTGCTTCGAGTGCCATCAGCGGCGTCGCTTTGCATACATTACATAAATTAAAAACGTAAATGCCTCCAAAATGTTTGCTGCACACGTCAATAAAACACGTCAAGTTGCCGCCGTCGCCGTGCAACAAAATGTTTCCTTGCAACACTGTTTTAACCTTGGACACTCTGTTAATTATTTGTAATTTCACTTCACTCTTCTTCGATGGTACTTTCATGTTTTCACATTGTTTGCCATGCATTTCAATTAAATTGAATATTTTAAGATGCATTTCAAATAATTCCCTAAATTATTCTCTATACAAAATTAATTTTACTTAAACAAAATCAATTTTGAAATAAAATCAATTTACTGTATTTATTTTAATATAGATTTTTTAAATAATTCCAAAATTATTATCTATACAATATTAACTGTACTTAAACAGAAATTGTTCAAATAAAGTCAATTCAAGTATTTAATTTAAAAAGAAGATTTTAAAATAATTCCAAAATTAGCCACTATGAAAATTAAATTGTTCAAATAAAATTAAATCATTCAAAATATAGAAACCTTTAATATCGATAAACACTCAAATTCATATTTTGTTTTACAAACCCTTTAATTGAATTAAACATTATTTTCCCTAAACTATTTCAAAACTATCTTCCATATCAAAAATGGTTAATGCAAAATTACTAATTCAATCATTTTGCAGCAACACAAATTGTCAAAATAAAATTTATTTATTTTTCCTTATGACATTCTATTATTGGCGAAATATAAAAATGCTTTATATTAATAAATACTCAAATTAATTAGGCACAAATTTGTTTTATTAACTGACACTGTATGCTAGTCCCAATGTTTATGTATAATTATTTAATGAGTGCAGAAATTGTTGAAATAAAATCAGTTCATTGTTTTGTAGGCTCAGAAAATTATTTCAACCAAAAATTAATAAACATAAAAAGTCACTAAGCCCAATACTTTTGATTGACTTTCTAAACTATCACATTATTAAATTATAAATTGAATATTATTTTTAAATAATTTAGCAATTATCCGCTGACAACAAGATTTAGCTGAATAACTAATTTGCAGTTAAAATTATATTGGAAAAATATTTAATGAGTTGATTTGTTGATATAATAATATGTACTGCTAAATTGATACATATATTTAATCATAAATTATTATAAATATATTTTAAATGTGAACAAACATTAGTTAATCACAAACTGGGTTTCTGATGAATATACATATATGAACATTATAAGGCCACAAATGTCAGTCAAAAATGTCAGATTATTTCATTATAAAATCTAAAATGCTGTAAATTGAAATTAATTTTCGTATTTATTTGTCGACCTCAAGATGCCCCATCAACTTAATATTTTGGAATTCAAGAGAACTTGTAACCAGCTTATTTGCATTCTACTTAACCACATTACAAATGTAATTCCGCTGAAAATGACAAAATCCCAAAGGTAACTTTACCCATTGAAGGTTTTATGGTTTCAACCAGCAGCCAAAAATGCTGCAATTAAGGAACTCAAATAGTAAAGGCTTTGAAGTCGCAAGACGCTTGACAAGTGTCAATAGGAATCAAGTTAAAGACCCGTAATTAAGTCGAACTCGACAGCCAGCAACAATTGGAAATTGCATTTAAATACACTTAAAATTATGCAGATTTGCTGAGAACTGAGAATTTCAATTGAAGTTTCAGCTGGTGAAAACAACATGCGGATTTTGTTCTCCCGATGCGGCAATTAAAATTCCTAATCGCATCCATTAGCCCCCTGACAAACAGATGGACAACACACTGACAAACAGACAGATAGCCATAATTTAATACAAACTCAGCGTCTCGTCGTCCCATCGGGGCTCGAGCAACAATTAGAGCCCATTAAAATTGTATCATATGAAATTGAAGCGTTAATGAAAATGTGTTGACATCAAATCTCCACCGTCGTAATGCCAGGCCCCATTTCCCCCACTTTTCCTCCACTTTTCCCCCACTTTTCCTACTTGCACCTGATGCGGAAAGTGAACGAAAAATGAGTAGGCAGAATGCGAGTAACAAATATGAATAGATGCAATTAAAAAGCATTCAGTGAATGAAATTACGAGCATGAAGCATTATTTTTCTTTCCTTCCTTTTGCCTTTCCTCTTCTCTCTCTCTTCTTGAATGTTTTTTGGTGTTCGCTTTAAATTTTCTTAATTGCATTTTGAATGCCAAATTGAAGTTGGCCATATCTTCAGACCATGATCCGTTTCCCATCAAGTTGCACTTCTTACAAAAAAATTGGCAGTAAATATTGCAGAGATTTTTTAAAGGTTTTTTATTTGAATTTATTAATCTACTTGGTCATCCCACAAAACCGTATTTCAATCAACTTTAATATATTTATTGTGCTGCTATTTTATAATTTATTTAAAGTGCTCAAAATAACTTGTTTGAGGTATGCAAAAAATTTCATTTCTAAGAACTAAAATTCATGAATACTATTTCTATTCGACCGAAGTGACTTTTTAATTTCAATTAATAATGGTATTCATTTAATGTGGTCATCCCATAAAACTGTATTTCCATCAACTTTAATTAATTTATTGTCCTGTTTTCTTATTACTTCTTTAAAGTGTTATAAATAATATGCTCAATGTAGACGCAAAAATTATAATTCTTAGAACTGAAATTCATAACTACTATTTTATTTTAAAACTAACTTTATTTTATTATTTACTTGAAACGTTTTCTATTTCTATTTTATTAAAGCGCCAATAATGTATGTTAAATAATTTATTTTGGGTATCCCACAAAACTCTATTTATATTAACTTTAATTTAATTATTGTGCTCGTATTTAATTTTATATTTCACATTATTTATTGTGACTTTAAAGTAATCTAAAAAACTTCAATGCATATTTAATAATTCAATTTATACCAATTAACTATTACTATTATTTTGTATAAGTGCCAGTAATAGAAATAACTTTTTTATATTATTTATTTCCTAATATTTAAGTTAACTTGAACTTTGTTTATTTATTTGCATTTAATTTGATTTATAATTAATTTGAAGCACCAGTAAATATAAGTAATTTAAATGCTATTTCTATGAACTGTGTTATTTATTTTCTTTTGTATTGCGAGGTTTTTCTTGTAAGCAATTTTGACAATTTTTCGGGAATTTTTGCCAACCAGTGAAAATTCAGATTGAATTGTAACTGCACTGCAAATTAAACAAATTCGAAATATTTGTTCACCATATTATTTAATATTCACCAACAACATAAACAATTCTCCCACATATGAATTGTTTGATTGGTTTTTTGTTGCCTACTTTAAGGCGCAACAGTACCAAATATTTGTATTGCAGTTTCGCAATTTCCACATAAGCCAAAACAGAACGATTTATGCGAATTCGACAAACATTAACTATAATGCGACTTAATTCGAGTAATTGCTCTGTGCAACAATAAAAAAAAATAAATTAATTTTAATTCTTGTTGCAGAAGAAATTAAGAAACTCGCAACTTTGTTGAAGCAATTGAGCGTGAATTTGTTGATTTGATGGAATTAATTCCATCTGCTTTTATAGAGATGATACTTGTTTCACTCTCGAAGGCTTTCAAGAACAATTACGAACCCGTTTAACCAGCCAAAAAGCTGGCAATGCTAATTTGAAAGCATTCCGCAAAAAGTTGCATTTCTTTTTGCTCCCCAAATTAGTTTAATTTGTCTAAATTGTGGGTTTAATTTTTACAGAGAGAAATACGCACCATATATTTTTAGAGACGGTTCCAGTTGCCCGATATTCTATTTTTTGTGTGTCGTGTTGTGTTTTGTTATTGCGGTTGCCGCAAAAGTTTTTGCTCCTCAAATGAAATTAAGGACTCGGACTAGTCGGTAGATGGAGCAGTCCTTTAAATACTTTCGGAAAGTCATTAGGCTCGTCGTCGCATTTGGGGGACTTCAATTAATTCGAACTGAATGGGGGAAAAAGGCCTTTGAAGCACTTGACAATATTCAAAGCCAAACGAAAAAAGGAGAGAGGACAGAGGCGAAAGGCGAGAGGCGAAACTAACGGAAAATGCGGGAAATTGTAAAATGTTATTTTGCTTTGCACTTACGATTGCACCGAAAAAAAATTGTTGTGAAATGCACCAGAAAAAAATACAATGCGATTTGCGGCGATCTTTGATGGATGTTAACGCGGCCTAAACGCGAACTAAACGATATGAACGGGGCACGTGGCACCGGACTTGCAGATGCGATTGCCAAAAAAACGAAAGCGTATTTTGCTGTATATATATGTATGTATATTGTTGAGAGATGGAGGATGCGACTTTGTCGACCGCTTGATGCGAGACCACGACCTCGACTGAACGAACGCACGAGTCGCCAGCAACGTGGCAAGCAAAGTCAACGTCAACAGCTCAACAGCAGTGGCGGCGGCGGCGGCGGCAGCACCGACAGCGACAGCGACGACGGCGACGACGACGTCGACCACGACCACGGGCAATATAATATGTGTGTGTGTATGTGTGTGCGTGTGCGTGGGAAACGGAGACGGAGACGCGACTCGCTTCGCTGCACTGCTTGGACTGACTGAACACATTGAATTCTAACTGAACTGAAGCGAGCCAGCAGCCGGACTCGAGCCGAACTCGCAGCCGAACTCGAACACGAAGCCGAGTCGAAGCGAACACAACGCAACGCAACGCAACCGAACTGAACCACGTGCAGTGTAAGGATGCTGCACAGCGCTCTTACAGCCGCTGTTAGCTAACAGCCTGCCGGAATGTTAACAAATGTAAACAAATAAAAACGCAATGCTGACGTCGCCTTCGTCGTTCTTCGTTCGTCGTTCTCCGTTCGTTCTTCACCGCCTTTCCTTTCATGTTACGTTCGTTTCGCTTGCCTTTTTTCCACTCCTCTCCTCTCCTCTTCCCGCATATTTGCCGTTCTCAACTGCTGCTTCTTCAATCACTTCATGCTGCGGCAACCACGTGCCTAGCTGCTGCTCCCGTGGAGCAGCTAAACGCTTCACTGGAGCTCGAGCTCGAGCCTTCGCCTGCTCTTCTCTCCTCTCATTTCCATATGTACTTTGGAATACCCTGGAATACTAGACAACTCTAGTACATACTAAATGAGACTCATTATGCTATTTATATACAAATTGAAATGGAAAAAAAGTGCATTAATGAATAATAATTGTGACAATAATTACAAATAAATTTAAAATGTGCTTTCTAAATTATTTGTATTTATTTATTATTTAGAGTTAATTTTGAATTAAAATTAAATAATATAATTTAAAAGCATTGAGAAATTTATAGAATACAACAGGTCTTGTTGTCATCATACAACAGTTGACTGGCAGACAATTTTACAGGGTATCTTGGAGTCATTATCTAGGCATAAAGATCTTGTGTTGCACACATTGTAATTGTGACTCCAATTTGCAGCAAATTCTGCATTTACGAAATGAAACTGAAATCTTTTGTTTTTTGGCACTGCCATTGCTAATTATTATTAAATACTTAACGCTGAGCAGCGATGCTGCTGATAAGACCGTGTTGATAAGGGGCAGCGAAAACAGGAACAGCAAGACACAAAATGAAAGATGCGGACATTTTTTAATTAAGTAAATGAGCAATAAAGCAACATTTAGGAAATCGAGAAGCCAAAGCAAAGGCTATTGACAAAGGCCAGCGAAAAGCGTAGAGAGAAAACGATTTAGTGGCAGGACTTTTCACATTTCTCCAGAAAAGTGCGGAAACCTCCGGGGGGGAGGAGGGGGAGGAGGTGAAGACAAAATATACAAAACAAAATTAAAAGAAAGCCCAGAAAGTAGTTGAGCGAAAACAACGGGAAAGGGCAGCAAGCAAGAAGCTGAAGCTGAAGCTGAAGCTGTGGAACTCGTAAAGCTTATTTCTAAATTATTCTAATAAAACAATCTCCTTCCTCCTCTTCGCCTCCTCGCCCCCTTTGGCTTCGTTACCTCGTTCCACACAACTGCACAAAATGGACAATTTTTAATAAGTTGATGCCGATTTTAAGTCAACAAAATATTAAGTAAATAAATTTAGGAAGCCTTTTTTTAATCAGTTTAAGCATGCGAAATGAGAGACACTGAAAACAGAGAAAAGTTTTGACTGCTTAATTTAATCATTTTCTTAAAGTGGAAAATCAAATCAAAAATATATTTAATGGCTTTGATATTACACTCGAAAATAATGTTTAAATTAATTATACAGATTTTATTTAATTAAGTGCAAATTAAAATTGTTTTACACCATGAATTTTATTTTGCATTTGTAATCAATTTTCATAAATCAGTTACGTCACTTTAATTTAACGCAATTCTTCTAGAACATTTTCGATTTTAATTGTTTTTTAAAATTATTTAACACAATGAATGATATTTTGAATTTTTTATTGCAGTTTCATCACTTAAATTCAACGCATTTCTTCGACTATATTTTCATTTTTGTATTTTTGTAATTTTTTATAAATAATTTACGATATTTTTGTATTATGGTCATTAATTTTAAATGTATTCTTTAAACATTTTTGATTGTCAAATTGAATTTAATAACAGTAATGTATTTAGCAACGATTTTACACAAAATAAACTAAAAAACAACAAATAAGTGTGTATTTGAATTCGATAACTATCAAATTACCATTCATTACGTTTCTCATATAGCATAACTGTTATTTAATTTAAATTCATTTACTTTTTTTGCCATTCAAATTTAACGGTCTTCGCTTGCTTCGGTTCAAGTCTCGCCTAAAGTTTCGCTTAACAGACTGTTGGAATTTTCCATGTTAACTTAATATTTCGTCCAGAATCAACATGCGTTTAGTGTGGATTTCGTGTGGAATGTGGAACAAGTCGTAGGTAACTTTCGTTAAATGTGGAACATGGAATGGTCAAGTTTTGTGCCAACCATAAAAACAATTCGACCTATCGCCAACATTTGCCATAATGCCGCTGTCCCAAAAAGCTTGTCAAAGCTCTTCCAAATTGGTCGAAACTTTTACGCAAGCTTAGCCAATACATTAACCACAAATCAAAAAGCTTCGCCGGTGAGTGGAAGTTGTTGCTCTGGTTTGTTGACCTCATTGGCAAAAGCTGCCTTTGTGACTGGCTTTAACCCCAAGCTATTTCCAATAGACAGCTAGTTCAAAGACGTTCCAGTTTCCACATGCGTGGAATGGTTGGCTAAACAAGTGCGCACTTAAAATACCCTGTGGCTTATGAGTTACTAAAATCAATTGCGAGGCATCTTTGCAAATAATTATTAATGTCAATATAAACTCAAAAAATATTTAACACTTGAACATAAACATTCTGAATACCTTTTATAACTTTTTAGCTCAACAGAAATTTCTAGGGTATTGTGAATTTCTATGTGAAAACATTAGAAGCAATTGACACAGTTCTAAAGACATATTTCTTTTCAGTTAGGACATCTTTTGGCAGCCAAAGAAAAAAGCGCCTAGAAAATGTCAAAATGCCATTCTGTTTTTCATTAAGTTGTCAACGAGATTTTTACAAATAAATACAAATTTAAAAGAGATAATAAATATAAAAAATATGTAAAAAATATTTAAAATAAACTCTTACGATTTAAATCGCTGACCGTGAATAATGATAATTATTTTATTTTTAAACAACAAAATGATTTGCTTATCGTAACAGTTAATAGTAGCAATTTAATTATATTTATTTTAATGAATTCATTAATAGTAATAAGGATTTGCAGATTTAAAATATATTTTTTTCCAAAAGTTATAGTTTTTATTAAAGTAAAACTTTAGTACTCATTAATCATTGTAATCATTATTTTTAAGCGAATAATCGTTTTTTTTTTGTTTGCCCAAAAATAATAATTATTGGTCGATATTGATAATTTTTATTTTAAAACTTGTAACTTTAGTTTTAAATAATTTTTGTATACATTGAAATCATTTTATTCAAGTTTTGAGTTTATTATTTGATTATAATAGAGGAAACCTGCAAATTAATATATAAACAAAATTCCGAATGAATTCTGATGCATTCAAAACAAGATTCAAAAGAAACCTGAAAAAAGTGAATCGAAATAAATGTAATGAACTGATTAAGAATATATATAATTAATGAGATATATTTACGAGCATTTTCTGGTTTTACTAAGTTATAATATCCTTTTATCCCTTGTGTAAAAGATATCGGTCCAAATTGTATCGAAGTATATACATATATCGAGTTGTTCATAATAGCAGTATAAATTCATGACAGACATTATTTATAATAAGTGATTGTTTTGATTGAAAGTAAAGGAATTTTTTTGGCAATTGGCCACACCAAACACCATATTAAGTATACGACCCCGTTGATATTTGATATTGTGTTTCTGTCCGATGGCGACCACTAATGGATAACCGGTTCAGCTAATGATGATGGTCTTAAAAGCCCCCAGACACAGAGCGATAAAACAGATAATAATTAATAATAATTATGATAATTATTTTGCCTAGTTTTGCATAAATTATGGTGAACAACTTCATTTGGTCCACGAATAATAATAATAATAGTAATCGTATTCACATTCGTATTAAGTGATTATGAATTTGAATATTTGAATCGATTCGAGCTGCATTTCTTGGCCTCAGTACATTAATTAAATTATTAATTAATGAGCGAAAGAAAGTTGCAAAACTCCAACAAAAAAACGGAATTCATTTATTAGCTAAACGACACTGAGATTATAAATAAAAAACGAGCATAAAAAACAGATGCGGCATTGCATTTGAGAGTCGCCGTTAATTAGGCAGATGTGCACATCGATTTATACATAAATAATATCTCCATATATGCATATATGTGTATATATGTGAATGTTTATAAATCGTTTCTGCATTTTATTTGTTTACATTATTATCGGCGTCTCTTTCACTTTGACCCTTTTCGCTGAAAGAGTTTTCGGCTTTAAACACCCGGCGCAGATTTGCATAATTAAACCATTTAATGTGGTTTGCCAATTTGGCGCATTAAAGATTCAAATGCGAATTAGCAGCGACACTCAGACAGCATGAACGACGCACAAATACCCTGCCAAATACCCTCTCAAAATACGAGAAGGGCAACTGCTATTTCGTTAAAATAAAAAACTCAATTCGAAGATCTTTAATTCATTTACCAATCTATTAACAAATAAATAAATAATTGTAAATACTACGTATATGTTAAATGCTGTTATTTAAATTAATATAATTACTTATAACAATCTTTGCCTTTTATATACATATATACTACCAATAAATAATTTACAAATACATATAATATTATTTGCCTTTTATGAATACTACAAATTTTGGTATAATCTTATCATTATACATATATATAAATTACATACAAATAATTGAAAATATTTGTAATGAATTTAACATATTTCCACTCTACATAAATAAATATATAATTGTATGTATATTTTAGCTTATCATCAAAAATCTTCTTTCTAATTAAATATAAATTATTTCTGCTTTATAACTCGTGAACAAATGTAAAGAAATTACTAATAAAAAAGATTTTCAGTTATAATCAATAATTAAGTTGCTGATTTCTAATTAAATTTATTTTAATACGATTATACAATTTTTTTTTGATATTTTAGACTATAATCATAAGATAAGCTTTACTTTTACTCAAACTATTTTATTTCAGCATTATAATTAATGAAATCTTTTTTGCAATATATCCTATCATTCAAAAAAATTACTTCTAATAAAAGAATATAAAGAATTGTTGATATTTATTGAAAATAAACTAAACATTATATTTAACCACCTAATAGAAATGTTTTCAGTGCAGGGTATCTGCTGGTCTGTGAACCGCAGCCTTTGCTGTTATAAAAGAGAAACCGGTTCAAGTTCGCAAAGCTTTTGCCAATGACGGTGCAGATCGCATTTAATTTGGCTTTATGGCTGCATTTAAGCTTTAATGGCGCTGATCAGCTGATCACAGACAACTGCCACATGCCACATGCCACAAGGCGACTGCATGTGGCATGCCACCGAGCCGACTTTGGCTTATCAAAGTTGGCCGCAAGGCGACTACGAGGCGTGATTAATTGGGGCCGCTGATTGGGGCAACCAATTGAGAGCCGTGGGATTAAGAGCGACACTGTTACGACATCCGACATACGACATCCGACGGACAACAGACAAAAGACAACAACAACAACAGGTAACAACAAACAACAGACAACAGAAAACAACAACAGCTGAAAGGTCCCCAGGCAACTGAAACTCGAGTGCGAGCTGTCGAAGAGCTTGACTTTCGAATATATACTCGATACTCGATACTCGATACTCGCACTCACACTCGCACTCACATTCATTTACATTATACGCATTCACTCGATGACACTCGAATGCAATCAAGTCAACTTCTGTAATTTACAATTGTCAAAAACTTAAATTACTTGCAATTTTACGCTTCGCATCGATAATTAATAGTTCCAGTTTTTATTTTTGCGCCACATCGAATGCGAAATGCTTTAATCATATTTCTTGCAGCACTTTGAATTCACTTTGCATATGCTATATTTATTTATTTTCCAGAAGAAAACATTTTGAAGTGTCTGCATTATAACTTTTTACTTGTCTGATGTTGCAAGCATTTTAAAATAGAATCTTAAAAATGAATAATTAATTGTTCCATTTTTTATTGGGGCCAAATTGAATTCGAAATGCTTTAATCATAATTCCTACAGCCTTTTTAATTCACCTTGTATCCATTTTTAAGTTTCTGCATTCATACTTTGTACTTTGTGCTATAAACTTTTTAAAATAAAATCTTAAAAATGAATAATTAATTGTTCCATTTTTTATTTGGGGCCAAATTGATTGCGAAATGCTTTAATCATATTTTTAGCAGCATTTTTAATTCTCTTTGTTTAAGAAAAAAATTGTATTTCTGCTTGTGTCAATTTTTTGCATCATTTTTAATTGGTATAACTTTGTAATAAATGTTTAAATGCGATCCGAAAGCCTTAGCAGCCGCCGCTTTAGAAATAAGTTAGTGTACATTTAAATTATATCTATTTATAATTAATAATTATAAATAAATTAATTAATTATAAATAAACAACTTACTGTATGTATTTTTTTTGTAGTAGGAAATCATTTAATCTTTGTATTTCGGTTATGTTGTGAACTTTTTATAATAAGTACTTAAATTACTTAAGACCGAAGTTAAACAAATATTTTATTGATTGTGATTGAGTTTGTTTTTTACGAAATATGTTTTAGAAAAATACTTTATTTAACTATATATTTTTGAGTAGATCATATTTATAATAAATATGTTATAAAATACATTGCATATTTTTATTTATCTTATTTTCGTTATTTATTTATTTGTATACTATTGTATATTTCTTGTCCATGATAAGCATTTGACCATATTTGGTTATTTATATAAATTTATAATATTGGTAGCAAATTCTACATTTCAGCATTATAAATTTTCATAATCTCTCTAAGTTCCTTAATATTTTTTCAATATTTCTGCATTCAAATAATGAACTTTTTGATTAATAATCTCTTTAAAGTAACTTTTGTAAACTCCAAGAAAGTAAATAACTTATTGCTACTCAATGAATAAATCAAGTTCCTAAAGAAATGGATTTAATTATGTATTAATTAAATGCCAGGCATTGTCATAAACTTCGACATATTGTCATTTCTATATTTAATGTTCACCTATTTCAACTATCAAGAGAACCTCATAAAGTGAGTTTCGCAATTTATACTCGTTTTATTTCCATAATGTGTCCATGCATTTTAATTCAGCCATTTCATGTTCATTTCTTTAACGAATTTGACCCTAAAACTCTTTGCCAAGATTCAAAACAAAATGTTTTCTTTCTACATGAGAAAGTTTTGCAATTTGCGTCAATAATGTGACATGCGCAAAAACCAAACCTGGAGAGAGCATCGCAATGGGATCTGCTGGACTACAAACTACCCTGTACTCAAATAATGTTTAAAATTAATGACTATACAATTTCGTACACGAACTATTCCAAATAAATAAATGAAGAATGCACAAAAACATGTTTCTTTTAAGATAGAGAATATTTTTTAATTTTTTGTGAATACACGACGAAATAATTCACACTTAATTGTATTTATTTAATTTATATTGCTACAAGTATTATACAAATGCAACGTGGAAGGTACAAAATAATTAAAGCTGTCTTGAACAATAAATTGCAAATATTATAGAATAATCAGTAATGTATTAGGAGCTTCAATTAATGTTGTTGGTCAAAATATGTAAAAAGTGATGAAATATAATTTCAATATGTATTAATATTAATTGCAAGTCTATTGCAAATTTAAACAATTTTATTTAAAAATATGTTATTCATTATTTACTTTCTACAACTGCTTCATCTATTTAAGGTTAGTTAAGGACTGAACTCGAGTCGGGTGCAATGAAGTAGCTACAAAATAATCAAGTCTCTTTTTAATTGCAGATGTCTTGAAAACAAAGAAATACATTTTGAAAATTTTAAATTAAATTAATAATTTCAGCAAAAATATGTAAATAGTATATAATTATAATTATATTAACTGTTCATAATAATTGCAAATATTTGTATTATAATTTTGTACGTAATATAATTTTTATCAATTATTAATAGTAAGTAATTACTTTATGTTAGTTATGGACTGTCAACTAGATCTCAAGGCGCTGCCAACTTGTCACAACAAAACACAACTAAAGACGAGCAATGAAGAAGGTGAAAAATAATTGAATCTCACTTCAGTTGCATCTGTATTAAAAACGAATATAGGAATGTAATTGGATTTAAATTAAACATTTCAGCATAAATATATAAATAGTACTTAAATATAATTATAATAACTATTCAAATTAATTGCAAGTAATTTTATTATGATATCTTTATCAATTAATAATAAGAAATTACTTCATGTTAGTTGCGGACTGTCAACTTGATCTCAAGGCGCTGCCAACTTGTCACAACTAAAGACGAGCAATGAAGAAGGTGAAAAATAATTGAATCTCACTTCAGTTGCAACTGTATTAAAAACTGTATTAAATTAAGGAATATATATATAGACGAATAATTGGATTTAAATTAAAAATTTCAGCATAAATATATAAATAGTACTTAAATATAATTGTTATAACTATTCAAATTAATTGCAAATAATTTTATTATGATATCTTTATCAATTAATAATAAGAAATTACTTCATGTTAGTTGCGGCCTGTCAACTTGATCTCAAGGCGCTGCCAACTTGTCACAACAAAACTCATTTCGAGTCGAGAGCAAGAAAGAAGGTGAAAAGTAATGAAATCTCGCTTTAATTGCAACTGTCTCGAACTTTGACATGCAGCAGAGGAGAATAACCAAAGTCGAAGCCGCATTCAATGAGGAATATGATGAATATTATGCACGAGAAGAGACAAACTCACAAATGCTTTAGTATATATGTTATATATATGTATGTATGTATCTGTATTTGGCAAGAGATTAACGATTCCAGGTCGTGAACTCGCTCGGCGTTGGCGTCGATCGCTTTTTGTTGCTGTTGCTTTTTTTGGTGTCATCCACGCATTTCTCTTTAGGTAGCAATTTTCTTGAGATGCTCGATGGGATGCTGCTGGCCAAGATGTCGTATAAATAGGGGCCAACGAGCGTGCTATCCATATCAGTAACTGACTAAACCTCAAGGTTTAACCTCGTCTACAAACAACACAAGAGCTAACGCTGAACCTAAGCATAACCGACAACACAATGAAGGTGAGCAGCAAAGGATAAAAAATTCGAATATATTTAAGATATAAACTACAACTAAAATATATATTCGACTTTGATAGATTTCTCAAAAGTATATACTATATATTACATATATATACATATATTCGACTTCAATCAATCTCTCTTAAATATATATATACTTTATAAGTATATTCCTCTCTAAATTATCTCTCTAAAATATATATACTATTTATATATTCGACTCTAAACTGTCTCCTTAAGATATACATACAATATATATATTCGAGTCTAATATATATATATATACACTCAAAAATATATACGTATATACGACTCTAATCTAACTCTCTTAAATATATATACAATATATATATATATATTCGACTTCAATCAATCTCTCGTGAATACATATACTGTATAAGTTTATGCAACTTGAATCTATATCTCTAAAATATATATGCAATATATATATTCCCCACTAAATTATTTCTATAAAATAAACATTCTGTATACTATGTATATATTTGTCTCTTATCCATCTCTCTAATATATATATATGTATATATATATATATCATATGTTTATTCGACTTTAATCGAACCCGCTAAAATAAATTTACAATATATCTATATTCGACTCTAATCTATATCTCATTCTCTCTCTCTCTCTTTCTATCTCTCTCATTCTCCAGCTGTTTGTTTGCCTGATTGCCTGTGTGAGCTTGGCCCAAGCTGGCTTCCTTGGAGGCGGCGGCGGCGGCGGCGGCGGCGGCTGGTCTTCCGGCGGTGGAGGCGGCGGCGGCTGGTCTTCTGGCGGCGGCGGCGGCTACTCCGGCGGTGGTGGCTACTCTGGAGGCGGCGGCGGCGGCGGCGGTGTTGCCACCGTTGTCAAAGTCATCCACGAGGAAGGTCATGGACACGGCGGCGGCGGCGGCGGCTTCGATCACGGCCACGGACATGGCGGCGGCTTTGATCATGGCCATGGCAGCGGCGGCGAAGTCAAGATCGTCAAAGTCATCCACGAAGAAGGACACGGACATGGCGGCGGCGGCGGCGGCGGCGGTGGCTTCGATCATGGCCATGGCGGCGGCTTCGAGCAGGGCGGCGAGGTGAAGATTGTGAAGGTGATTCAGTCCGGTGGACACGACGCTGGCCACAGCCACGGCGGCGGCTTCTCCCACGGCGGCGGCTTCTCTCACGGAGGAGGCAGCGCTGGCGGCGAAGTGAGCGTGGTCAAGGTGATCCATGAGGAGGGCGGACACGACGCTGGCTACGGCGGCGGTCACGGCCACGATCACGGACACGGCGGACACGACGCGCACTTCGGCGGCGGCGGCGGCGGCGCCGAGGAGGTGAAGATCATCAGCCTGATCAGCGGCGGCGATGGCGGCGCTATCGGCGGTGGCGGTGGAGCCGGAGGCTGGTCGTCTGGCGGTGGAGCCGGCGGTGGCTGGTCGGCCGGTGGTGGCTCAGCTGGCTGGGATTAAGCGATCCTCGCCAGGAGCAGCTTGCTCCACATTATCCCCATTGCCTCCACACTCCCACACTCCCACACACACACTTCACACTCCCCCATGTGATTTGCCGGCTCGCGACTCGCTTTGTTTCTGTTGTACGAGTTGAGCAACGGCATTAGCCTTGTAGATGTTGTTACTATATCTTTAATCTTTTTTTTGAACACTAGCCTAATAAATGTACAACTATGTTGAAAACCAAAACAAGCCCCAAGCCCATTCGTCGTGTTTCGTCAAGTTCAGGGTCGCGCCCTCAGTTATTAAATGATGATCCATCATCGACTGATGGTAATTGGCCCGATCAAAGCAATTAGTTGAGCTGCGCTCATTATCATTATTATCGTGAAGATCGCGATGGGAAACCCGACTTGTAACATTTCCCTAAACTAACCTCCATCTAAACTTTATTTCGCAATTTCAAACAATTTCAATAATATCATTATCTTCATTTCTTTAAATATCTGAGTTGTTAAAAACGTTGAAAGTTCCCAATGAAAAGCGGGTAAATCAATTTATTACTTACTCATGTGGGATATGAATATTGATATTCAGAGACGATTACAGTAGCCCCCATTTGAACATAAACTAGTTGAATATTATCGCAGAGCTTAGCTCAACATTTCATAAACAACTATCCAACATTATTAATAATTAACTGATTTATTACTGTCTGCGATCCATCATCGGCTTTTAGTAATTGGCCTGATCGAAGTAAATAAAAAAGCTGCGTTCATTATCATTAGAGTGATGGGAAACTCAACTTAAAACATTTCCCCAAAAATTCACCACCACCATATAAACTTCATTTCGCAGTTTCAATAATTTCATTATCTTTATTGCATTCATGCAATGTATTTTTGAAACTATTTGAATTGACGAAAAAGCTGAAAGTTCCCAATGAAGAGCGGATAAATCAATTTATTATTGTAGGTATATGACAATTTCTGAAATTAAGTTCCATAATAGTGAACAAATTTCAAACAATTAATCAAAATAATTTATTGAAAGTACCAAACGAACTTTGAATTAGTTTTGAAAATATATCGAGCCCCTTTATGTGAAATTATGATATGGTTCTTGGGATTAAAATTTGCAATATTTTATTAATATTTTGTACCAAGATTGTTACTTACTGAAGTTACTTACTTGTTGTCTAGTGAAATAATCCATGTGAATATAACAATGGCTGAATATTATTGTTCATATGAATGAGAAAAACATTCAATAACGTAGTAATATAACATTCCTTCTTTTAAACATAATTTCTTCGATGTGTGATTAAAATCTTTGTTTTAGAGAACTTGTGGAAAATTAAAACACTAAGAATAGTAAAGTATTTTTTTTAATTTTTTTTTAAATGACTTTCAAGTTTATTTCGAAAAGTGTATTTATCGCAAATTGAATGAAAAAATATGGAAATATTAGCCGACAAATAAAATTGCAATTTGCACTTTAACGAGAGACCAAAAAATGTGCTTAATTTTAAAGGCAACACAAATTCATTTTGTAAATTTGCAAAAAAAGTGTCAAGATTGTCAGTTGATTGAGAAAAAAGTGGCTCAACAAGTGGAAAAAACTAGATAGAAAAACTTGCTCGGTTAAGTACAAGAATATCTAAACTTGAAGAGCACAAAAAGCGAAGGCTAAAAGTGATATATATAGAAAAAAGGGAGTGTTTTCATTACTTGCTTCGAGTACTAATAGCCGAAAGTAATGGGGCAAAGAAAACAGAGCCAAGATGATGTGAAACAAATGATAGTGTAAGTTCAAGTCCGAGACTGACGGGAAATGATAATGATATA
Source organism: Drosophila ustulata (assembly GCA_035047365.1). Lineage (NCBI taxonomy): Eukaryota > Metazoa > Arthropoda > Insecta > Diptera > Drosophilidae > Drosophila > Drosophila ustulata. Next base: position 13,396,848 of record JAWNPT010000080.1, read on the forward strand.
CGCCACACGTAATAATAAATGGCAATCTGCTGCGACGCGGCGAGTTTGCGAGTTTGGGCGCTTGGGGGCTTGAGAGGGTCGCGAGCTTTTGATTTAAATAAGACCCATTAATATTTTGCCATGTAGTGAAAGGCGTCGTCGCTTCGCATTATATCGCATAACCCCTCTACCAAAATGGTGCCAGATAATTTATGTATTACGTCCATTATGTATGCTAGACTCATCTCTCTCTCTCCCTCCATACAAATACACACACATATATATATATATATTTCTCCTCCACTTAAATGATGCTTTTGTTTTCAGTCACTTTTGGCCCGCTTCGCGCTTTTTATTAGTTTATTTAATAAGCCATTAGACATGTTGGTTGCTGCAGCAGTGTTGTAAAACGCCAGTGGCTCAGATTAGAAGGGCAATCGTTAAGGTTCTTTTAGTGCAACACTTAAAAGTTGCACTCAGCTCGAACTCAAAGTCGCACAAACACAATGTATGCCACCAAATGTTGCACGCACTTTCACATTAAGTTTGCCAAGGAATTTGGATGCATTAAAACCACATTGTGATTATTAAAATAAATAATTTTGCCAGATAAGTAAAATAGAAAATGATTTTCGTCTCTATTTTTACAATATCATACAATTTATGATACGAATAAAATATATTGGAAGTTATAAGTAAACAAAAATAAATTTAATACTACTAGTCAACAAGCAAAATAATTGAATACATGTTTTTATAGAATTAATTTTATAACTAATAACAATGGCAAGTATTAAGGAACCATCAGGGTAACAATTAACTTTAGGAGTACTTAATAATTTTTGAAGAATTTTTATATGTTTTAATATATTATATATGTATTTCACTTTTTGAACAGTTAATAATTAAACCAATAAAAACAGAAAGTGATGAATGAATTAATATTTGCTTTCAATTTATTTAAGCATTATGTTATTAGCATTAAGTAAAAAGCCTTATGCTTTGAGAAAAAGGCACAAATCAGTTTTTGTATTTTACAATAAAACATAAAAAAATACAATAACTAACAATTAGATTACAATTATTATAAAGTGCACTAGAATATCTAATAGTTACTTCACGATTCCTTAAACATTATGTAAAAATATGGATTATGCAACAAGCAAAAATCGTTATGAATTAGCATTAACAATTATGAATTCAGCATTATGCTAATGTTGTGTAAGAAATACAATTTATAGCAGAGACCAAAACTAATAATCATGTTTTTTAGTTTTGAATACAAGAATAATAATAGACTTTGAATAAATCTGATTATTTATACTTTTTTGATTTGTTTGGTCAAAATAAAAGTCGACCTTAAAGAAAACCAGTAAGAAAGCTACAGTCGAGAGTGCTCGACCGTATGATACCCGCAACCCATTTCGAGAGAAAACAAAAAATTTAAATGATATATTAACAAAAAATATACCAAATATACTAAAATTAGTTTTTTGTATGTATTTGAAAATAGCGGGTAAAAATCACAACACCGTTATGGTCATATTGTCAACTAAACAAACAAAGCGCGGGCAGCTGCAAGTGAATTTTGCATATAAAATTGATTCTTTAAAAACTTTCTTGTTTTTCATTCGATCTCAACCAAATTCACAACCACAATATAATTATTATTATGCACACAGATGGACAGACGGACAGACGGACAGACGTAATAATAGACCTAGAGCATTGAATTTTGGTATGCATAATAATAATTATATTCTCAATGATTCCTGCCAATTTGGTTGAGATCGAATGAAAAACAAGGAAGTTTTTAATGAATCAATTTTATATGCGAAATTCACTTGCAGCTGCCCGCGCTTTGTTTGTTTAGTTGACAGCACTCTCGACTGTAGCTTTCTTACTGGTTTTATATTATATTATATATTATTTAAATTAAAGTCAAGTCAAAATAATTTGTCATAATGCTTTCAAATAAAAAGTATGAAGATTATATTATTACTATACTTGTATTTTTCCCACATTATTGTTCGATATGCAAATTGGCAGAATAATTTAAGCCGATTGAAAGGATCTGCATACGAGCAAGTTGTTGCAGGGCAACAATTGTATCTTCATCTATATGTTTATCACATAATGTGAACATTAAAATAAAATACCCGAATCATGTTATTTGTAATCTTCGGTTTATTGATATTTGTTCATCCTACGAATTTCATAATACGCGCTGTAAACACACAACACACTGAAGTTGTGCAAGAAAAAGAAAGAAAAAAATAAAACAAACTTGTTTCGGGGATTTTTTGCCGAAAATCAAGCAACTTTAAGCGAAGTTTCGTTTAAAATGAAACCCGAAAATCGGACACATCCAAAACTGAACTGAACCCTCATCACAATGATTTAATTGTGTGTGTTGAGCAGTTGGGAGTTATTCTCGTAAATTGAATCAAGTTTTAATAATAGTTGTGTTTTGTTTATGTTCGATACAGTCTGATTATGGGTCCGCTATGAGAGATGTTAGGTTAGCTTAGCTCTTGGTTAACTGTCCGATGTCGTGACTTCGCTGCGCTTCCGTCAGCCACGAAACGAAAACGAAACCGAAAACGAAGATGAAGCAATTAACGGAGACGGGAAAATTATTACATTCAGTATTTGCCATCTATCAAGTGTCGAAACGAAGGTTGCTCCCTCCCTCTCCCTCTCCCTCTCTCTCTCTGTCTCTCTCTCTCTCTCCGTCTCTGTCGCGCTTTAAGTTAACTGTGTTCTCCACGGTTCTTCGTCGCATTCGACTTTGCAGAGCAGTTAAACATTTTGTGGGGGCCAAGCAATTAATATGCATGCCGAGTGACCCCCTCAAGCATCGCTTCTTCTCCTCTTCTACTCTTCTCCTCCCCTCTTCTTCACTCCTCTTCGCTTCTTTTTTTTGTTTTAGTTTTTCTTGTTGTTGTTGTTGTCGGCGGGGCATCGAAACCGAAATCGAAATCGAAATTGAAACAAACAGATGATACGAGTAGCTGCCGTTCTGCTTTTTTCTTGTCCGCCAAGGCGAATACGAGATGCTCTTGTCAGCAAACCGACTACTAAATACCCTTTGACGTGCCAGTTGCAAATTGCCTTCTGACCAAATAGTGTACACTGAATAATATAAAAACAAGAGCAATAAAATTTAAATTGACTAAATAATAATAATGAAAAATAAAACAAAATAATAATCAAAAGTTTAAATTTTAGTTGCATATTGCCTTCTTACCAAATAGTGTGCACTGAGAAATATAAAAACAAGAGCGATAAGATTTAAATTGATTAAATAATATTAATAAAATATAAAAATTATTTTTGAAAACTTTAAATTTATTTTTAAAATTTTTAAATCTCTTTATTTTATACAGTGCTTTATTTTCCCTTATAATGTGACTTTTATTAAACGTTTTTAAATAAGATTTAATAATAGCTTTTCGCCTAAAAAATGTTTACATTTCATATTTATTTATAACTAACAAAATTAACAAGTAAAAAGTGTAGGAAAAAAAACTCTTAATTGAAAGTTCTATATGTTATGCTTGAGTAAATTAACATCAAGTATTTTTGAAAGATTAAGTTTTGTTTCTAATTTTTGTATGTCTCTTTTTTTAATTGATTGTATTGTTTTCTTAATTCAAAGATCTTTATTTTACAGAAGAGTTCACAGATTAGAGTATAACAAAATTAAGTAGTTTGACAGTTTGTTTTTTACGTCTCATTTGATTAAGCATTTTTTTTCTTAATTCATGTTTTAAGTTATTCTCTCCTTTTTCTAAAGTTATTTATTTTATGCAACAGTTAACAGATTTCAGTAACGAAATTCAGCATTTTTGGCTTTGTCTTTTAATATTTTTGTATGTCTCATTGCATATTTTATTCAGTATTGTTATTCTGTCAATGTTTTTTATTTTGTATTTGTTTATGTAGATGTTGGCTAATTATAAACTACGCAACTTTAAGCAGAATTCCTCGATTCGATTTATTAAGCCTTTTCGAAAAGAGCATATTTTAAGCTACTGTCTTCTGATGAAGCAGTTGCGTAGCAGGTTCAGCAGGTTAATGCTAATTACCAGAAGACTCTCAGAGTAAGCCAATCTAAGTTTTATGAAAGGCAATTGGCGAGGGATGAGATCATATCGAATATCCTCCTTCCCTCGACATTTGTATCTGACTTGCGGATTATCATTCATAGCTCTTCATTTCTGCAATGGCAAAAGGACAAGGCAAAGCTAGAATAACTTACTCTGAAGGCTATTTGTGGGTATAAACAATATTAACGTGTTGCAGTTGTTTTAAACAATTTATGTCATACTTTTCTGATATACTGTTGGCATAACTCTTAAGCGAGTAACCAACTATATTTATGACATGCTACTGTATGAAGTTGGATGTATTTATTAAAATAGTTATTTTAAAAATGCAGGTATGTATTATCCCATTCTTGCATTTTTGGACTGATCCTCAATTCGTCATAAAATCGGATGATTTATAATAATATAATTAAAGTAACATATTTACGAGTAACATACAATGCAGGCAATGTATTTAATTTAAAATAATACAACTGAATTATTTATCGTATATACTACATACTTTTTGCTGGTTGTAATATATTTAATATTCTTTTCTATATCTTTCAAAATTATAATCAACATGATGTAAGAGTGGTTTAGTAAAATGAATAGCATTTAAATTGAATTCGTTAATTTATGTTAATTTATTTATTTTTTGAAAATTCAACAAGATTTGAAGAAGTATTACTTTTTTATGATTATAATATAATAATTGTAATTCGAATATTGTAATTGCTTTATACATTAAATGTAATATTTTAGCCAGTATTTATTAAATCACAAAAAAATATTTATAATGCTATTAATTAATTTTATTTGGCATGCATTCGAGAATGTTGAGCTATTTGATAAATAAAACGATATTTTTAATGATGTTCGATATTAGGTGTAATAATGCATCCCTAAGTTCAAGTTGTATTAGTGTATTTATGATATTATTATATATATACATATATTATTTAATGTTGAATGCTTTTGTGAATGCGCTAAATATATATATTATTCAAATTCTATATTATGTGTTTAATAATTTATGCCTTGCTAAGCTCAGTGCATTTTCCACATATTTTACATTGGCAGCCTGTTTTTTAGGGCGGCGTCGTTGAAGCTGGAGTTCGACGAAAGCTTGTGGTGGAAAACGCTTTTTGTGATGTTGGCTGCTGATGTTGCCGTGTTTTGATGAATTGCATAACGAGCTAATAAAGAGCCAACTAGCCAAAAACGTTAGTGGCCGAAAGAGAGCCGACAAAGAGGGCGACAAAAAGAGACGCCGAAGACTCCAAAGCTGGCTTTGATGATGGCATAATCCGCAGCGAGAGCATCGCATCGCATAGCATCGCATCGCATCGCGTGGACAGGCAATTAGAGTGTCAAGCATTAGCATATGCTTCGTGTTATGTTTTTGGCCAGCCAAGAGAGATCGCCGAGAGGAGAGAGCGGGGAGAGTGGCGAAGGGACGGTGGCTGGGCATAAAAGCAACGGCGGCGGCTCTGCTTGGCCACAGTTGAAGTTCAGCTAGCGTCGCACACACAGCTCGCACACCCACACACACACTCTCGCTCACACACACACACCGAGTGCAGCCAAGATGAAGGTGCGTGCAAAGGGGAAAAGTCGCAAAACGGATTTACCGACTTTCCTGCAACACATTTCCACACATTTTTTATACCACTTTTTTTTACTGTGCTTTCGATTGTGAAGTGTCTCTAAACTGATGTCCTTTTGTCCCCAAAAGGTATTCGTTTGTCTGCTCGCTGCTTGCAGCATGGCCCACGCCGGCTTCCTGGGCGCGCTTGGCGGCGGCGGCGGCGGCGGCGGCGGAGGAGGCGGCGGTGGCTGGTCCTCCGGCGGCGGCTACGGCGGCGGCGGTTACTCCGGCGGTCATGGCGGCGGCGGCGCTGTGAAGATCATCAAGGTCATCTCCGAGGGCGGCGGCGGTTATGGCGGCGGTGGCGGCGGCGGCTACTCGGGCGGCGGCGGCGGTGGTTATGGCGGTGGTTATGGCGGTGGTCATGGCGGTGGTCATGGCGGCGGCAGCACGGTCAAGATCGTCAAGGTGATCTCCGATGCGGGCGCTGGCGGCGGCGGCTACGGCGGCGGTCACAGCTCCGGCGGCTGGTCCTCCGGCGGCGGCGGAGGTGGCTACTCTGGCGGCGGCGGTTACTCGGGCGGCGGCGGTGGCTACTCTGGCGGTCATGGCGGCAGCTCCGGCAGCGTGCAGATCGTCAAGGTCATCTCGGAGGCTGGCGCCGGCGGCGGCGGCTATGGCGGCGGCTACGGCGGCGGTCATGGCGGCAGCGGCGGCGGCGGCGGTGGCTGGGCTCCTCAGGGCGGCTGGGCCTCCAGCGGCTGGTAGAGAGGCCAAACTGAAATGGTTTCCCCCTCCGATCTTCTGTCACATCTGTTGTTTTTTTTAGCCTTTCCCCCAAAACTGATTTTATTTGTTTTGTTTGTTTTATTGTTAAACTCTCAAATTGTAAATACTCATTAGAACAAGAACGAAGCACAACAAAATGAAAATAATTAAATAAAAAGTGAAAACAACCTTTTGCTCTTTTGTTTGCTCAAAAATCCAAACAGCAAATAAATCATACGACCCGTGTGACGCCTGGCGGCCATGTTGCTGTTGTTCTCGCTGTTGTTCTCGCTGTTGCTGTTGCTGATGTTGTGTTTTCTCTGTCACAATTCCCCTTGGCCCGCGGGGCGAATTCATTTGCGCTGCGCCACAACCCTTCAACAGGTTGGCCGCTCTGCCGCTTGACTGGACAATGGCAAGTGGGCAGCGCTCTAATGTCAAGTGGACAGGGCGGCCTGCAACATATCAGCTACAGTTTCGAGCTCGGGGGAATCCCCGGGCAAGCAACGAGCTTTCGCTGAAGCTCTTTGCACTCAACTTGGACACAATAGAAAGTTACGCCATTGACCGTATTAAAAACAATTTCAAATGATTCCCAATAATTAACTCCTCAAAATGCAGCATAATTAATTCTCATTACAACATTTATAGCAAAAACATATATTTATCTTCGCTTTCTTCAGTCAGCTTAAATAGATTTAAATTAAGTGTAACACTGTTGAACATATTAAAAGCAATTTAAATTTATTATTATTAGAGCAACTTGAATACCAAACAACAATAATGAAACATGAAGTAATATATTTTCTTTATTTTCGACAGTCATTTTATATATCATGATAAACAGTTGTGCTACTTTCTTTGCTTTCTTCAGTTAAATAGACTTAAATTAAACGTTGCTCAATTTAACATATTTAAGACAATTCAAAGTTATTTAAAATAAGACAGCTTAAAGCCAAATAAAAACTTGTTTAACCAAATTATTATTGATAGCTTATTTTTCACAATCAAATGTTAAAATGTTGGACATATTGAAAAAATACAAAATATATTGACAAATCAGGAATTCAGCATCATTTTTACTTATTAATGTATTTTATATTTGATCAATAGTTATAAATAAACAACAATAAAATATTAGAAATAATTACAAGTCATTTATAATAGATTGTGTTTACCACAATTGAGATCGAAGCAAAGGGTAATCCGCAGTCGGTCATAGCTCAGTTCTGGCAGCGAGTGACTTTCTGCCTTTATCTTATTTATAGTGCTTACGAGCTCCTCCGATGCTATTGGAGCTCAAAGTGAGCTTTCAAGGCAAACACGCGCAGACAGGCAGAGTCAGGCACAGACATGCTGTTGTCTATATTGGCGTGGATATTGTGTGTGTGTGTGTGCGTTTATTGATATTAGATTATTAATATAATTTATGGAACAAAATGAAATGCGCCCCAGCGCAGCAAAAAACACCAAAGACTCTGCCCGACTTTGACATATTATATAAAAACATTCTGTATGTATGAATTAATGGGTTCTAAAAACTACAGGAAAATGCAGAGAATAAAAAAAGAAACACAATTATTTTCAAACATTTATAATAAATATGAATTGGAATAATTTGGAAAAATTAAAAAATGTCAGTCAAAACGATATCTGCATTATTATAATTATGAATCGTTAACTTGAAATTATTGAAAATTGTCATCTGTAATAAAATTGATAATTACAATTAGAGATATTGAAGTATTGAAATAAATATTGTTCTGGGCTCAATGCTAGTAGATACCCTGCAACAAAAGTAGAGGATTCGCACATGCATTTTAATACATTATCACCCGTTTGAATGTCATAAATAATATGGATAGAATCTTTGACTTTGCCTACTACAATTTACCCAGTAATAAAATTATGCTTTATACACAATTTTCAAAGTGTAATTTCTGAAATAAGTAAAAGATCTCAATGTAGTTTCATTAATATTAAATTACCGCAAAACTAATTATATTAAATGATGAAATATTGTATTTTTACAATTCACAGTTATTAGAGTGTAATTTTTGAAACTCAAATAATTGATAATTGAATTAGAATCTGGTTTAAGCTTACTTAAATATACCCTGTATGCAGTAATTTACGTCGCGAAAAGATACCCTAGAATGTTGATAAATAACTTAAGTAGTTGTCATAAATATTGAAGTTTCAAGAATTTTGATTGAGCCGACTAACATATACATACCTATTATTGAAACTAAACGCTATACAGAATTCTGGAATTATGTTCATTATAATATACAATTTTCAAAGTGTAAAAGCCGTAGAAAATTATAATATATTGATACCCTGGAATATCGATAAATAGCTTAATGTACTTTCAAAAGTATTGAATTGAATAAACGTTAAAATAAATTATGAAATTACATTGTTGTGTACAATTTTCAGTGTGTAAAAGCAAATGTTTTTTAAAATATAGAATTACACAAGCATTGAATTTTAATGAATAGCTTAATGAAGTTGCATAAATATTGAATTGCCGCAAGAGTAATTCAAATTGAAATGAACTGAAATGAAATGAATTGACGTGTAGGGTAGAGTATGCAGGAGACGCTGTCAGGTGCTGCAGGTGCTGCAGGTGCTGCAGGTGCTGCAGGTGCATGCAGCATTTCAATTAAGGGCTCGTTGCAACTGGGCAGCTATCAAAGCTTGCCCCCGTCGGCAACAGTCTGTCAACAGCTTGCGATGCGATGCGATGCGATGGGAGAAAAGCTTCGATTCGCAAAGCTGAGCCCAGGGACAGAAAGAGGGACTGGGGATGAGACTGGGACTGGGACTGATTGGCCCCGCGATGGAGCTCGCTCGTTCGCTCTGGGAACTTCAATGTCAGAGCTTTGATGGGCAGAAGAATGATGGGGCGGGAGGTCAATCAGAATCGATGTGGGCTTCAAGCCGATGCCGATGCCGATGCCAAAGCCTGACACGTCTGAGATGTAAACGTCAAAGTCAGATGCTGATGCTAAAGCTAAAGCTAAAACTGAGGCTGAGGCTGCTGGCAACAATCAAAACGAATGCACTTGAAGTGTTGCAAAACGTTTCACCTGACGCCTAAATTCGCCTTTTCCGCTTTTGTGGGCGAGTCGTGTCACAATCAATTTCACTCATAAATCTCGCATATTTCATTCTTCACATTTATGTGCATTTTTATGGTTTTCTCATATTTATTTATGTTTTTTGTGCTCCGGCTCATGTTCGTGTCAAAGTTGTGCTCGATAAGTTGACAGCTCACCGCATGCATGAGTTGGCAGCCCCTCTCAAGGCAACTCTGAGCCCCGAAATGCATTTCCAGCTGTCAAGTGCCGGTTTCCACTGCACAGCGGTGGCAACTCTGGAATGCATCAGTATTTGGCAGCTAGACGAGAAATTCGATTTAACAAATCTGCCAAATCAACATGACATTTTAAATATTTTTTAGATATTCTTTGAGTAAACAAATGTTAATCAAATTGTATTTAGGTATTGAATATTAAATAATTCCATTTATTTGCACGCGACAAGCGAAAATAAAAAAGGAAAATAAATTAATAAATAAAATAATATTTTGGATTGTTTTTGTTTAATTAAATTTGCTGTTAAATACAGATAACATAACAGACAGATAATAAGTAATGTACATTTTAAAAATGTTATATTTAAGGTATAAATTCATTACAATAAAATTAATTTCATTGAAGTGAATTAAATTGGAGTATTCATTAAAATGAATGAAATATTTTATATTGATTACTTTATAAAAGATAGCATCAACAAATTAATACGTGGCCAATGAAAGTATTTTGAGTTATGTTATTTGGCAATTCGATGTTATATTTAAGCATTCATATAATAATCGATTAAAGTATCCAATTAAAATGGTTCTAAAAAATATGAAGAAATCAAGTTATATAAAAAAAAGGATTCATGATGTACATGTTATTCTTATGCAATTGGATGTTGAAACAGTAAAAAGTAACTCAAGCAAAAAAACTATGTACAATTTTATAATTAATATGTATAAAATTAACTAAATAATTGATATTGTTTTAATTAGAATAAGGCATATTTTAATTTTCTAATGATTTTTAATGGTAAGCAGATATTTGGAAGGCAAAGCAGACGGTAATAAAATAATACATTTTAAGTTATTTTCTCTTTCAATTTGACGTTAAATTCAAACTTGCAGATAATAATTAAGTTAACTCTAATTTGATATATTAATTTAATTAATACCTTGGTTGCATTTAAATGAAATAAAATGAAATGAATAAAATTGTACAAGCTTTTGAAATTGATAACAAGGTAACAAAATTAAATACAATTAGAATCTAGAAAAAGGGCAAGGAATTTATCAACAATTTGCATAAGAGAACTAAATAAAATTAAGTAAATATTTAAATTCGATGACAAGGTAACAAATGAAATACAATTAGAATAAATCATTTCTGTAGTTTTATTCTATTTCAATTGGATGTTACATTCAGAGATATATATAGTAAGTCAAGTATTGTTGAATATAGAATTTAGCAACAAATTGCATTAGAGGCTAAAAATCACAAATATTCACTAAAAAGTTAAAAAAATAATATGCAATTAGCATAAATAGTTTGTATCGATAATAAGTCAACTATGGAATTCAGCAACAAATTGCATTAGAGAACTAAACATGCAACTAGAAAAAATGGGCTTTAATTATATTTAATGTGTTTTTTACGCTGATAGAAATAGCGTGGAAAATCTAACATGCAACTGCAGATGCAACTGGAAAGCGGAGAGCGGAAAGCGCAAAGTGGAAAGTAGGTGGTGAAAGTGCATTTCAATTAGGTAAAAAGGCTTTGCGAGCGGAGAAAGGAGAGAAGAGAAAGGTGAAAGGTGAAAGGTGAAAGGCCGAGTTGAGTTGAGCTTAAACAACGTGCAGAGCAGACATGGAAAAAGAGAATGAGTTAACGCGTTTCACTCGGCAGCAAAGTCCTTTTTGTCGATTGTAAAGTGAAACAGAATCAATAATGTAAGAGCAGCGACGACGACTATATCCCCAACCCCGTACATACTATATATCCAACTGTTGTCGAGCAGCTTTGCATAGTCTGTCTATGGTCGATGCCAGAAGTCAGAAGTCAGAAGTCAGAGTTCGTGTGTGGCAAATCAATTAGCCACAAGCTAACCTGAGAGTCGAATTGATGCCGAAGAGCGGAGGAGGACGAGGACGAAGGAGGCGAAGCTCATTAACGCCAGACCCAGCATACTTTCAGGTGCGTGCGAAATTTATTACGTATACGTAACGCGCAATGCGTAACGCGTAACGCATACGCCGCATGTGCAATTGTATTCAATAACTCACCGCTGATTTGTATGGAGCAGACGAGCAAACAAACAACAGATGTCTCGCGATGCCTCGATGTCATAGCCCACATATCTGGCAACTGGCAACTGGCAACTGGAATGCAATATTGCCCCATTGTCCGGCTGGCGGCATTGTTTCAGCCCTCGTCTATAAATACATAGTTCAGCTTGTTCACATCCAGTCTAAGTATCGATGTTGCAACGACACTTGAAAGTGTTGCTCCTGCTGTTCGTGCCGTGGGCTGTGGCCCAGAACTACTGCGATCCCGCCTTGTGTCCGGGCGGCCTGCATCACGTCGTTTGTGGCAACAGCGGCGTAAGTTCAGCAAAAGGCATATTTATTTATTTACATTTTTGTCAAGTCTTCAGCTTGAGGTTCACCACTTCAAAACTTCTATAAATACACTTTAAATAACTAATATCTGTAGCAACTTAAATCCATTTGGCAGGCCCCAAACCCCAAAGCCTTTCTGCCGCTTTCTGATGCGCCCAATCAACATTATTTATTTACTTTTCGCACAAGTTTATTTTATGTTCGGTTTCACTTCCATTTGTTCTCGTATTGCATTGTTTTTCTGGCTCAGTTGCAATTGCAATTTAATTTTAAATATATATTATTCGTTGTTTATTTGACGTATTTATTTTAATTTCATTCGCCTGCAATTTCTCCCTGCAACTCTGATTTCTCCCGCCAGCAATTTGCGAGCGGTTGTCGCGGTGAATTCGTCCCGATCGATCCCCACATACCGCTAATACTCCAGCTGCACAACGAGAAGCGCAATCTGGTCGCTGGCGGCGGCTTGTCCGGATTTCCCAGCGCCCTCCACATGGCCACCATGAGCTGGGACGCGACTCTCGCCCAGATTGCCGCCTACAACACGCTCCAGTGCCGCATGGCCCACGACGAGTGCCGCAACACGCAGACCTATCGCTACTCCGGCCAGAACCTCAGCATTCTCTACACCCGCAGCGGCGACATCGCCGACTATCTGCGACAGCGCATCGCGGGCTGGTTCGACGAGTACCACTATGCAACAAGTGCCGACGTGGAGGTCTACAGACCTAGAGGAGGACCGTAAGCATATATAAATATAGTTCTATATAGATGATATACTCGTATAGTTATAGATAGATGTGGATATACATATACTACTAGATAAAGACATTGATGTAGATATTGCTATACCATTCCGATGTAGACATAGATACAGATAGATATAGATATAGATAGACCACATATATATATATATATAGCATATTTCATATATGAAATAGATAAAGATGAATGTATGTATATATAGTTATAGATATACCATTCAGATGTAGACACAGTTATAGATACATAAAGATAGAGATAGACCACATATATATAGCTTATATCAAATATATATATATGGATATATGTATACATATATAGATATACATATTCCATTCAGATGTAGACACAGTTATGAATGGATATAGATATAGATAGACCACATATATATATATATAGGATATATCATAAATCATATAGATAAAGATTGATATAGATATAGATTGTTATAACGTTCAGATGTATACATAGTTATAGATAGACATAGATATATAGCATATAGCAAAGGCATAGATATAGGCATAGATATAGGCATAGATATAGATATGGATATACCATTAAGATAAAGACATTGATATAGATAGATATAGACAGAGATAGACCACATATATATAGCATATATATATATAAAGATAATGATATGACATTCAGATGTAGACATAGTAACAGATAGATATGGATATACCACGCATGTATAGTATATAGCATATAGACACTCCATCTAACTTCCCTTCTCTTCTTCTTGCAGTGCCATCGGTCACTTCACCACCATGGTGAATGAGAGGAGTAATCGCATCGGCTGCGCTATCACCCGATACACCGATGCAGGTGGAGTGAGCGCCACGTTACTCGCCTGTAACTACGCTGTCACAAATGTTCAGAACAATCCCATTTATCGGGCTGGACCACCTGCATCTGAGTGTGTCAAGGGTCGCAATCCAAATTACAGCAACTTGTGCGCGGATAATGAGGTCTACAGCTATAATACCTGGGCAGGTTAAACTGTTATTAATATATTCAAATTGTCACTCAATTGCCCCTTCAGTTATTTGCCCATCAAATAAACCGTTGTCACGAAACCCGCTATTCACGTCCCAAGAAGGGGAAACAAATTTGTTTTAAACTTTCTGAATATCCCAAAAAGGAGAATTCAATATCGTAACTAAAAATACCTCCTTTTATTTTTAGCTATAATAGCTAAGGTATATTTAAAAATCCCACAAAATGCCGTGGGTATTTTCCAATCGAAGCCTTTGAGTGTTGTCTTCGCTGCTATAAATTTCGCAATAATTTCTAACCCAAATCCCTAAAGTGGTTCAAAGCTATGCTGCAATGAGATCCTTTCCACCGTGTTTTGATTGTTGTCTTCGCTAAATAGGATCACTAACGAAAGAACACACAAAAATGTGACTTTACTTAAATATCTATATACATATACATAGATAGATAGATTTAGAAATAGTTGACTTCTATTGCTGGAGAATAGTTAATTGGTACTAGGATTTTTCAGTGCTATAAATGTCAGGATATTTACTTAGCCAATTTCGAAACCAGCTCGTTTAGCGGTTCGATGACAAGTTTAGTGTTTGTCTTTGCTACAACTTTGGTTTATTTGCGCGCTAAGTGAAGTGAATTTTGGGAAAGCTATGGAAATACAAATTGTACAAAATTTGGTATAACAATTTAATCATGCGACGATTCCTCCGACTTGACGATGCTAATAATAATGGGTATATCCTCGATTTTGGTCGGATTCGTCTGCGAGTGCTTAAACTGCTCGACACAATCCTCCTTGAACTGCGCCCACTTGCGCGTCTTGATAAAGTCGTGGAAGAGCGTCTTCCTTGAGGGAATGCAGCTGTCCAAATAGAAGCGCATTCGCTGCCAGATGTGGCCAGGATTCTGCTCGTCCTCCATCAGCCAATAGCGCGGTATCAACAGACACTGCACCGTGGTGCGAGCCATGACAACGCGGTGATCGTTCTTCTCGCCCACGCCACAGACGCCGCCGAAGCACATTGACCCGATGTCGATGAAGTGTGTCGCATAATTCCCCTTGTCTTTCTACAATTGCAATTAAAATTAAGAAAAGCCAAGAAAATTGCCAATAATTATTAGTTTAAAATTAACAAACCCTAAAAAGCTGTGTATTTCTATGAGATATTCAGTAACTTTCATTTTAAAATTATCTTTAATTTGCAATTTTCGAAAAAAAAAATCGTTTTGTCTATTATTAAATCAAATGCAAATATCTATTAAACGAATGAATCTGGATCAGATATATTAAAATTACAATTAATACATATGTATATTTGAATTTGATTATATTCAATTTTGATTATAAATATCAAGATTAATTATATTTTTTGATATTTATTTTTCCAATTAATTAGTTTTTGTAATCCAAACATACTTGAAATATTATTAATATTAACTTGAATAATTAAATTCTAAATCATTTATAATGCTGGTTCAAGGAATAAATTTCATATACATATATGCTTCAGATATCGGAATAACTTACGTTTGACTTGCGCATTGTCGACTTCGATGAAACGGTTGATCGATTACGCGACGACGTGGCCGTGAATATCTCCGACTCCTCCGACTCGACTTCTGGCAACTCAATCTGATTTGATTTGCTTGATTTGCGGTCCATTGAGATGTTGTCCTTGTCGATAATGCCTGAGGACTGATAGCGATTCTCCATCGAGCCGTGCAATTGATCGTACTCATCCTCGGAAAGTTCGTCGTCAAAGTCCTCGAACATGGCCATTCTGAACCTGCTCGTTCTTTTCTCTTGATTGTGCACTGAAAGTTTGGGCACCAACTTTGAGTGATGACGGCCAGAATTCGGAAATTTCTCCTCCTCAACCGGCTTCGGCTTCTGATTCAGAACCGCGCAATGCGCCTCGATTCGCGAGAATTCCGCCTTGCGTTTCTGTATTGAATTTCACACTATTTACCATAATTAAAATACAATTCATATAGTTTTGCCGCACCGCTTTCTTCTTGTTGTAGCCCAGTTCATCGAGCGAGGAGCTGGAGCGCAATATATCCCGCACATCGAAGGGTTCCGCCTTCTCGTCCTCCCCCTCATTGTCGGTCTCGTCCTGCACGACTTCCGGCAACTCGTACTGCGATTCGCCCTTCACATTGTTTACCTAAAAACAAGAAGAGATCTGCTGAAAATTGCCACTCAGGGAACAAAATCAAAAACAAATTCTTAAATAATCCCCATATGATATCTAAAAGGGCAACAAATAATCAAAAACGAATTCCAGATTGCACATTCGTGAAGTAGAGATTTTAAATTAATTATTATTTTTAAAGTTACTTAAATTTTAAATGAATTGTTTATACCCATTTCATTTAATTTTATATTCTTACTCTTATAGTCATAATATTTCTATAATAATATTTACATGTGCATAGCCATTTTTAAATGAACAAATAACAATAAAATGGGCAGAATTCAAATTCTAGAATCAAGAAGAAAATATTTTATTTTTATAGTTATTATATATTTTGTTTATATTAAGTTATTCTTTCTTTTAATATTAATAGTAATTATTATCCGTTTTATTTTCAAATCGAGCAGATTTTGGGCTCATCTACGTGAAGCATAAATCTCGACAGCTTCACTTACTGAACTTTAGCTTAAATATGACTTTAAAAAGAATAGGAGAACTATAACATTCGATCTGTCTAACTTTAAGAAAGCTCTTCAATTTGCGACTATCGAACTTAAAAATATTCTTTATGGAAGATTTCAATTGGTCTTAAAAAACTATTGATGGAAGATTTCATTCTTGAAACAAGACAAAAGTTGAGACTAAAATCAGAATTCAAAAATATATTAATAATAATAATTATAGTAATATTATTTTCATAATATTTTTAAGAATGAAATCATGTTTCGGGAATGTTTTTAGAAAGAATTCCTAATACAAGAATGTTTTAAAGAACGAAATCCTTTTCGAGAATGTTTTGAAGAATGAACTCTTGTGCGAGGAATTGTTTTTTTTTAGGATCAAAGCATTATCAGATCGAAGAGTTTAACTTCCCCCAGTACTTGCCTTCATGTGCAGACACTGCAGGAGAACGCACTCGCCGCTGAGCACAAAGTGCACGTGATTAATGCTGTCCTTGTCCTCGGGATGGATGGTGCACAGAGGATCGTACTGTTTGATGAGTCCCAGCTTGCAAGCACTCACAACCTGCAGGATAATGAAGTATTATGAAATTATTAAATAGTTATGGGTTACCTGTGACTCGGTCATGAACTTGAGATAGCTCAGCGAGGCAATTGCTTTCTTCTTCTCAATCCAAACCTTCTTCACGTACGGCATCAAAATGGTGTTGAAATCCACATCGTCGAGCACCAGAATTTCACAGTGAGCTAAGCGCTATTGTTGTTAATTTATTGAAATAAATGTGTATTTTGTGGTGTACTTATGGCTGTGTATGTGTTCATTCTGACGCCTCGCTCCAGGAGCTCCACCTCGCCGATCCAATCGCCGGGACCACAAAAAGCCTCGGGCTTCGCCTCCATTTTGCGCGTCACCTGAAAAGCAGCACGCAAGCTTCGACTTGGCCAGACCCTTTGTTTAATTGACTCTCACCTTGTTCAACACCTTGCGGGACATCTCGATTTCGCCGCTGATCACAAAGTAAACGCAGATGCCCAAGTCGCCCTCCTTCATCAGCACTCGACCCGAGGCGACCTGCATAAAGCGCAGATACGGCACGAGACGGGCCCGAATTTTCTAACATAAAATAATGATATATATCAGTAATATTTGAATATATATATATATATGTTTATTTTGTACCGGCGGCACTTGCACAAAGCTGCCGAGACCCGCAACGATGACGCACAGCATCTTGCGCTCCTCGATGGTTCGCGTGTGAGGCGCCGTGGCCAATAGACCTTTTTGCTATCGACGGATATGGATCTGTATTGATGGGAATATATATGGTTACGGAATACCCGTACTCACTGCCATGGTGAGTAGGCCCGTCTTGTGCTTCTTGCGCACCAACATCGCCACGTTCTTTCGCACATTCAGCGTTATGCCGCCCTCCTCCACCTCCGTGATCCACAAGGTGTTGGCCAAGGCGATGCGAATCAGCTTCTTGAAGCGCTGCCTCGCCTGCTTCTTGCGCTTCCCCTCGTCCCCCTCCTTGGTTCTCTTCGACATCGTCCTTGAAAGTTTCTAATCTCAGTTGTTTATTTGTTGTGCTGTGTGTGTGTGTGTGTGTGTGTGTGCAGTCTACTGCTCGGCGGAATTGTTTCAGTGAGACAAAGATATGGTGCCTACTACGATGAGAAGTCTGGAGAAATATATTTAAGTCGCATACTATTTACTATTCAAACAATTTGGATAAAATGTTCGTAATCAGGCAAGTAAATTAGAAACTAGATTTAGATGAATACAAAATAAAAGAAATCTAGAAAATAATTGGGAATGTAATTCCTTATCGAAGCAGAAAGTTTAACCCTGAATAAATGGGCTACAACAAAATTGTGAAATACATCAAATTAAATTATTTAATTTGACTGCAAACCAATTTAAATTATTTATTATTAATTTTAGTAAAAAATAAAGAACGAAAAAAGTGATAGAAATATTGGAATTGAAGATTAAGTTAATACAGTACAAAATCCATGTCTTTATGGAATTTTCACAGTAATTTGAAGACTTTATATTTTTGGTACTTTATCGCTTAATACCGCTTTACCGCTTTACCGCTTTCTTGACCAGTCCCGATCCTATTTTGTGTTTGTAGCAAATACAATAAACATTATCTGACATTTTTTAATTGCGACATAGCAGGCGACTTTTCAATGCGAACTTGAAGAATTAAATTATAAAATACGCTTAAAGAAGCAATATCTAGCATCTCGAATGACAAATTAAACCACAAGAATAAATATGCGAAACGTACGAAGAACCTTAAATATTCCGAATCCAGACAGCCACTGATTAAAGTCGGGAGACAACAACAACAAATGAAGGGCGAGGCGTAGAAAGAGCTGAAGTGGCAGGAAAAGAATCTACACGACAGCCACAAGACACGACCTGGAATAACAATGTAATCAAGGCAAGGTAATCATTTCAATCAAGCCCAAGCACAGTCTATATATAGTATATAGTGTAGTGCTTAGTCTGACCACTTGAATTGTCACTCAACAGACGGATTTGCGCTCAATGCGCCCCTCAGCGCTGCACAAAAGCGCGAGGTGAGCTTTTGGGACACCCCACTGCGGACTGTGGTGAGTTTGCAGCCGCGTTGAGTGTGCTGCGAGGTGAGTGCGCAACTGAGTGGCAGAGTGAGTGGGAGAGTGAGTGAAAGAGCATAAGCGAGAGCGAGGCTGGCGAGCTGTTGAGCAGTTGAGCTGTTCATTTGGATGCTTAGCAATGTCGCTGTAATTTCGCCAGCGACAGTTCATTACGGTTTTCGTTTTCAAGGATATGCGATGCCCACGTCCTGGCCGCTCGCAACACGCAACACGCTTCGACTTCGACTTCGACTCGCAGTGCTTCGATATTATCGTCTTTAAACACAAGTTTTTTTTGTTTTGCGTATTTTGATGTTGTAGTTCGCTGAACGTTGTTTTGTTATCGGTTAAAGTGTTTACATGGTTTTTTTTTTGTTGTTGGTGAAGGTCGAAATGGAATCGAAATCGAAATCGATTCGATAAATAGTGAACATCGAATTTTTTGAATTTATTTTCGAGTGTTGTGAGTGCGGCAAGCAAACAAGTGTGAATGATAATGCTGGATTAAAGCCAGAAACATAACCCGCAAAAACTAAAAACAAAAGCAAACTAATCGCATTAACGGAATATGTTCGCAACACGCTCAATTTAAGCCACAGAGCGGGAGAGAAATAGAGAGAGAGAGAGAGAGAGAGAGACGGAAGGTGAGTGCATCATAAATGTTGCAATTAAATCAAATCGTCCAAATAAAAGACAATTGCCAGTTTGCAGTTTCTGCTGCTGCTGCTGCTTCTTCCTCTTCTACTCGCTTCCTTTTCCGCTTTCCACTTTCCGTTTTTTTGCTGCCCGTCTAGATGTTGCCGGATATTTAACCTGTTTTGATCGCCCCGTCGTAATCCTGCCCAGCTTTAGCCACTTCAATTCAATATGCAGATTTTTTGCCTCGCCTAGCGGCCAAATGCAATTTATGCCAAATCGCACATAAATCCAACGCTTTCAATCTATAAATCAAGTGGGCTTCCCTCCCCCTCTCGCTTCCCCTTCCCCTTCCCCTCTCCACGCATCATCGCCTCTTTTTTATTTCTTTGCAAAATTTTCCCCTGTTGACGTCAAGGTTGGAAGGTTCAATTAAGCGTGAAATTAACTGAGGCTGCGTTATCGCAATTCCAATCGCAATCGACAAGTTGCCAGGCCGCTTGCCTAAAACTAAACGCACTCTTTAATGGGCCGAGGCCTCAGCCAGCGTTGCCAGCTGCACTTTTAATTACTGCCGCCCTGACTGGCAACGCTGGCAATCATCTAAGCTTCAGATCAAATGCAAATATGAAATGCAGCACTAAACTATTTATTTTGCAGCTTACGAGCTGGTGATGGAATTTTAGAACAATATTCATTATATTAATAACCTATCAACCAAGGATTGTAGCGTATATTTTCTAACTATTTATTTTACAGCTTGCGAGCATAATATGCATAACTAGAACAATATTAATATTAATAACTCATCAACCCACCTTTGTAGCATATAAATTATTATTATTAAGATGTGGGAAAAAAACAACTATGCAAATTAAGAAGGTCGCAAATGCAGCAGCAAACTATTTATTTAACAAATTACGAGCATTTCAATATGGATAATTAGAACAATACTAATTATATTAGTAGCTTATCATCCCAGGAATTCTAAGCGACAATAAATACAAATAATAACAAATAATATTTTTCCATTTTACTATTTTGTAGATTACGATAATATTAATATGGATTATTATATTAACTATTAATAAGGTATTAACTATTAATTAAAAAAGCTGTTGGAAATCTAAAATTAAGAAAAATGCCAATGCAGCAGACAACTATAAACTTAGCAATAGCTTATTTTATAGAGAATAAATACTTAAATATAATTTATTTCTAGTATCTATTTTACAATATTTATAACTAAGGCTTAAGATATTTCAAATTTCCAACACCATTTCAATTAAAACAATTTATATTGTGGATTTTCAATTTCTAATTGTGATTTATTAACAGCAACTATAAATAAAACACACTAATAATCAGGAAATGCATTAAGATTTCTTAGGAGCAATTTAAAATTCAGGTCAAGCTGCAAAGCATTTTATTGTTACAACACTTTTAATGGCAAGTTTCAGATGAAATATACGCGTATTAACTTGGCCAACTTACGATTAAAAAAGTTGATGTTAACATTAATTACAAGTTGGTAGCAATTCAGTTAATATGCGGTGCGAGCGGGAAATTTAAAAAGTGGCTGTCAATTTTAACTTTATGTAAGATAGGAACTTTCGTATTTCATTAAAAATTATTTAACATGCCATATTAAATTGAACTTGTAACCAATGTTAATGAAGTGTTATCAGGAAATTAATATTTAAAGCAGATTTCGAACTTGATTTTAAGCAATTAGTGCGGAAGATGAAAAGGATTCGAGGCACAGGATAATAAGGCTTCCCGTTCATCTTTATGATAAGAAAGGCGGCAAATGACATTGGGCCAATTATGGAACAAATATTAGCTCTTAATTTAATTTTTAAATTCACATTTTCTGCGCAAATCACAATCAATGCGAATCCTTTGCAATCGAATGGCTCGAATTCTTTGGCAACAGCTGACAAACAAGCTCATTAGGTTTTATGGTTAAATCGCTTAGGGCTTAACGCAAATTGTTAAATTAATAACATTGGTTTTTTGTTAAGCCAATTGTGTCTTTAACTAAGCCAAGGACAAAACATTGTGGATAAGCGCATCCAAAGTTTTCCTTTTCGTTTCTTTTGCGCTCTCTCTCTCTCTGTGTAGCATCATTCTTGAAATGTTTGGTTGGCCAACGTGTTCCCCAATAGAATTAAATAGCTTTCACAAACTTTAATTTGTTTTAACTTTGCGAACAAACGTTTTTACCTTGGCTCATCTCGAACAACTTGAGAGAACTATGCTTCATGTGGCGACTCGTTTGACTCGACTACTTGCATTACCTGTATAGTATTATCTGCACTTGTCTCCAAATTGCTTTGACTTCCCACGACTTCGATGCAGCAGCGAATGGAGAAGCTCCCCGATGACAGATGAGTGTTTGCACTTTTCCTCATAAAAACTGACAGTTTCCTTAGGGGAAACTTGAGGACACAATCAAATGTAAAACGCATAGTTTTAAAAGATTTCAGGGATTCACAAAAATGTGCAATTAAAAACTAAGCTAAGATGGCAACAGAAAAACATTAGATTAAATGGTAACATTGGGAAAATATAAAAAGATATACACAAATTTAAATAAGTAGTTAATAAAAATCTTAAAAGCAAACTATTTATATTAAATTGCAATGTTTGGGTTGATATGTTAAAAAATATAAAGGAAAACTGTATACATAAAATTACAATATAGAAATATAATGAATAAATCAAAATCTGAAATTAAATGCTAAAAATCTCTAAGTCATCAATATTAACTAATAATTATTAAATATTTCAAGTGCTAAAAATATGTATGCCAAAATGTATTCTGAAGTTTCAATAGGATACATAAAGAACTAAGATGCTAGCTTGCATATAAAAGATAAATAAAACAATTATTAAATGTAAAATTGCAATATAAGTTAACGGAACATGAATGCAACTAAATCAATCCCAATATATATTATATGACGCTCTACATTAAAAAAAAAAACAAACCAACTTTCAGTTAAATCGGTACTAATCGAAATCTAATCAAGTGATTCATATAAAATTGCAATATTGATTCAATAATTTTTAATAAAATTACCTTTTTTTTAAGTATAGAAAAATCTGAAAAGAAAGAGCTCAAATAAAATTGTAATTTGGACTAATGATAGTTATGAAAGTTGTGCAATAAATTCAGGGTCTACAATAAAAATGCACATTTTCATCACATTTCAATAGGATAGCTGAGGAACTATGGGACCAGCTTGCATTTAAATGGACGGACAGCCTTGAAACTAGTGAAGTCAGCTCGTGTTAGTCGTGGGCTTATTTTTATTACGCATCACAAACCGAAGAACGTCGTTAAGTCAAATAAGACAATAAAAATAAAATAAAAGTTGCACAGTCTATAACAAGTGGAGACGAGAGAGCATCAAATGAATTATTCAAGTGACAAATTCAGAATTACGATAGCGACCCGCAAATAGTAGTTGTTGTAAACAGATCAATGTCTGAGCCCCCCCCTTTTGGCTGTAATCCATTTAGGGCTAAGACGGAGATTATAAAATTGCTGGAATTACACACAAAAGAGGCAACGCGGAGACCGGAAAATGCCAACACGAAGACATGATAAGTACATCGTACTTACATGCGGCTATACGACGCATCAAGTATACGACAGCGTGCCTGTATGTGGAGCAATTACATGTGATGCCATGGCTTCAAACGAAAAACTGTGCAGCAAGAAAGGAAAAAGTTGACTAGGTTTTGTGTGCGTCCCCCAAAAAATGTCAAGCGGTTGAAGAAGTTTCTAATCTGAGTCATACGCAAAGCAGAAGAATTTGATGTAATGAGCACAGCAGGCAGCGAGACACAGTGGGGAGGGGGGCAAGGGGGAGGCTAAGGGGAGGCTTAGGGGACTAAGGGTTGGGCCCCAAAAACAAAAATGGAAGAAAAAAGTGTGTACAAGACTTACTCGTAATGCGTAGAAAACAAAACAAAGCACGTTTTGCACTCAATGGGGCACAGCAGGTGCTGCACTAACCCTCCCCCATCCCCCATCCCCCATCCCTGGGGAAGTGAAGAACGAGAGAGAGAGAGAGAGAGAGAGAGGAAGAGAGTCAGATCCCTGGATTTCACGGGGTTAGACGCAGCGCTAAGCGTTAAGAGCTAGTTAGTCAAAGTCAGGTAAAGTAGAAGAACAACAAGAACAAGCAAAAGATGAAGAACAAGCGTAAGGCGAACGAGGAGGAGGAGGAGGAGGAGGAGGGGGAGGGGGAGGGAAGAGCGGCTGCGACTGGGTAAATAAAAGAAAGCGCCGCAAAGACGTGACGGAGTCTGCAGCTGGGAGTCAGTTGCTAATGTGCTGCTCCTGTAAAGGGCAACGTCATCATGAAGATGACGATGACGCTGACGACGACGACGACGATGATGATGATGATTATGATGATTATGAGCGAAAGCGAGAGCGAGAGAGAGAGAGAATTTCATAAAATGAAAATTTTTGCTGCCCTGCTGAAGCTCATTTGACTTTTATTGCCGCTCTGAGTGCGCGCGTGTGTGTGTGTGTGTGTGTGTGTGTGTGTGGGTTATGAGAAAATCCTGGCTGTTGTCCTTTAAGTGCAATTAGAATACGCAAAAAGCTTTAAGCCTTCCTGCCGCCTGCGTTCGTCGCATTGTTATCGTTGTGTGCGTGCGTCTGCCGAGCAAATAGTTGCCTTTAAATTCAACGCAGCCTTTTCATCATCTTTCCGCTGCCACTTCTGCTTCTTTTTCTTATTCTTGTTCATCATTTGTGTGATTTGGCACAAGAAGAACAAAAAAAAAAACAGAAAAACGAAAAGAAAAGAAAAGAAAATCAAATGTCAACAAGCAGAAAGGCAGGAAAAAGGGATGATGGAAGCGTTGAAACAACAGAAACTCGACAGAAATCAAAACCAAAAATGAAACAACGCAAACAGCACAACAAAAAGGGCATCAAATGAGAAGCTGACGAAACAGCAACAACAACAACACGACGAGTGACAACAACAAGAACAATAACAACAACTTCACTAATATAATATTTATTACGGTGATTATGTCGTGAGCCAAGGGCAAACAGCAACGCCCACCACGACCCACCAACCCACCAGCCCACCACCCACTTACTCACCACACACACACACACAAACGGCAAAGTGGAATTCAGAGCGAGCGAGAGAGGTAGAAATGTAATAAGCAAGCGGGAGGGAGAGCGGGTCACATTAACTATGATGGACAAAGGCAAAGATGAAGATGACGACGACGACGACGACGACGATGAAGACAAAGCTCAAGCTAAAGATGAAACTGTGGCTCAGCCAACGACTGCCAAGGAGCGACAGAGACGGCGATAGCGAGCTGATGATGATGGCGGACAAAGTTAGCTAAAGGCTAAGGCTAAAAGCTATCGCCGTAGGAATCAACTTTAATTTCTTTTATTCAGCTGTATTAAGCCAATAAAAAGTCGCTTTCAAATGGACTTTCTTGATAACTTATCGGTGCGCAAGAAGTCGTAGTTGTAGCTCTCCACTCTCCACTCTCCACGCTTCTCTCTCCACTTTCCTCTCTCCACTCTCCACTTCAACGTTGCCTTTGTCCGCGTCGTCGTCGTCGGTTGAAGCTCTGCATCTCTAGTTACTATTGACAATGTCCGGTTTGCTCTGGGAACTTCGTCCATCATTCTTTGAAGTCGTCAAGTGTCAGTCAAGTTGTGTTAATTCCTCTGACCCAATTCACAACCGACAAGCACCAACTAGAGCCTTACCGCTGCACCCAGACCCACGCCCAGATCCAACCCGGAACGTAATTAATACTGCAAAACTTACCTTTACTGCTTTATGGTAATGAGATGAAACCAAGCGAAAGCAGATCGAAAAGCCAGCGACATTTTACAATGTAAAGTTCCATAATTTCATTTTATAATTTCCAAATATATTTGGGATCGAAAAGTTAAATATCAGATCAAAGAGGCAGTATATATTTGGAATAGAAACAATAAATGAGAGATGGTAGAAATCTGTAAAATATAAATGATAGTAAATTGCATAAATTAAATTTATCTGTTGGTTGTTGACGTATCCATAGAATCTAATTTATAAATTAAATCGGTAAGGTGTCTTTTCCATAATTAGGTATTTATTTAGTAGGCAAAGGGATCTACACTATAAACCACAAAAATATATTTGAAATCGAAAAGTTAAATGAGAAAAGTAAATTGAAATAAGTAATAAAATGCTTACAATACAAATATCTGTTAGATATTGATGAGTCTATCAAATGTTAGTTCATTAATACATAATTAAAATCTAGAAGTTTTGTATTTCGTCAGATGTATCT
Organism: Drosophila ustulata; assembly: GCA_035047365.1. NCBI lineage: Eukaryota > Metazoa > Arthropoda > Insecta > Diptera > Drosophilidae > Drosophila > Drosophila ustulata. The sequence continues at coordinate 13,423,007 of JAWNPT010000080.1, forward strand.
AATAAATCTGTAAAATTAATTGGGATGGGAACTTTCTGCAAACAAATAGAAATGCAGAAAACAAATATATCTGTAAGACATTTATTTGGCTAAAGAAGTCCAATTAATTTATTAATCAACAATGTGTCTATTCAGTTATTAGGTATTTATAAGTAGTATCTACAACATATAAAAGTATCTACAAATATCTGCAGTGATACAATTAAGTTGAAAGTTGAATTTTTGTCTAAAATGCTCTACAACGTGATGGTTAATTAATTAATCAATAATGTGTTTGATCTTTTGTAGTATATAAGATGCTTGCTGATTTTCTAGGTCGACAGAAGTATCTTCAACACATAAAATCAAGCATGTTTAATTAATTAATAATTAAATAAGCAGCAGACAAGCCTGTTTCTGATTTCAAATGAAACGTTGATTGGCAAATTGCTCAAAACACAAACGCGTTGGTTAATAACAAATAAGAACTAACTAGATTTTGAAACACTTTGCAATGAGATTGTAGAGAATACAATATTATTTTATTTTCAATTGTATCATATTAAATCTAGTATTAAGCTTTATTATAACTGAACAAGCAATGGATGTTTAGGCCTTCGACTTGAAATACATATTATAAACGAACAAATATTCCTGTATTTGATTGGAATTTAATTTATTTTAGTAATAATTTGAATCCCAGTTAATTTATTAGTTGGATGCGATTTAAGAAATTAAATTATGCTACAAATAAACTCATATTAGCATAAGTTCACTTCCTCATATGCTATGCTTTAATGAGCTCTGAATTTGTCAGCTCACTTCTAAGCTGACCTTAGACACGAAAGAAGACTGCCAATTAATGAATTCATTTATTCAAAAGCAAAAGCTAAAAGTTTTCTAAGATTGTCTGCTAATGTAAGCAAATCTAAAAGTATTTCAACTGCAATCAGTTGCAATTTAAGTCAATCTTCGATTTCTAATTGCAGTTACACCAAACAAGACCCAAAAATAGAACCAAAAGAAATTTAAGAAAGCAGATCAATTGCTGGCGGGAGAAAGGAGACGACGGCAGTTCATTTGTTTGAAATACAATGAAGGTTTCGGATTACCATACCAGACCAGAGTATCAGAGTCACGTCATCCCGTGCAAAGGATGAGGCGTTCAAGAGTTAATAGCGCATCATTAGCATCAGCATCAATCGCGGCCCCAACGCTCTCACAGCGCCACCTTCATCCGGAGACAAGGCAACGTCCTCCTCAGCATCAACCTTGCAACAGCCAAACTGGGAACTGGCAACAGGGATTGGGATTGGGATTGGGATTGGGATTGAGACGGCGTCAAGGTCTCAATCTGATTCGACTGCTTGCCGTTGTCGCTGTGATTGGACAACGCTGTGCTTTGGGTAAGTGAGCGCTAGATGGCGCCAGCGGCGGCCATAATCCTAATTGGTTTCTGCTACATCGCTTTGGCATTCCTGGCATTACTTTGCTGTTTATCGAGCGACTCTCTTGAAGTTTTCAGAACAGTTTACAAAATGATTGTTGTTGAGCACGAAATTAAAGTTGCAGCTGTCATCATTTATTACTGCAGTGTAGGTGAATTTTTGAATGATGTTCGCTTGACAGCACATTTCCACATGTCACTTAAGAACCCAGTTCCATGGTAATGCTCTTCAGTTTGATAGTTTTCTGTGTGCGTGTGCGAGTTGTTGAATTGATGCCTTTGAACACAAATTAGTCAGCTTACGAGAAATCGTTGAAATTCCGGCCAAAGGCCAATTCTAAATTGTAACGATGGATAACATCGAGTCGATGTTGGCATTTCCATGTATTTTAATGAAAGCCAAGTGACGTGGCGTAGGCAGAGGACATCTGCTTGTTTTGAAGTTTTGCGAAACTCGCAATTCGCATTTCGCATTTCGGGGCATTCCATGGAAACTGTCAAGGAGCAGACTCATCAAATGCTGTCTGTGTGTGGTTGGGATTGCAATTAGTCCAAGCACTGAATATGAAATGTACACACAGAAAGAAATACAAATCCTTCTAGACCAAACTTTGAACTTAACCGAACTGAACATCCTGCAGGCACAACAACGGCAACGACAACGACAACGACAGCATCATCCGCATCGGCATCGGCATCGGCATCGGCATCAGCTGTAACATCAACAGAGCTCAGCAATCACAACAATACCGAGAATAATTTCTATTTTGATGAGCACAATACGACGAAAACAATAACATTCGTTCCTGCTGCTGCTTCTGTTGTGGCGGACACGTTAGCCACAATTCCGGACGTTGGCCAGATGCCAGATGAGGCCACAACAACAGCGGCAATATCGGCAACATCGGCAACGAGTCAAGCACTGATTACGGATCGACCTTCGATGCGAGTCCAAAGCATCGGGACTATCAATAGCAATAGCAGAAACAATAATAACAGCACCACAATTAGGAGCTCCAGCGCCATCGATTTGCTGGCCACGTCCACGACAACCAAGAGCGCTCGCAGCACCGCCAAGCAGCCCAACGACTCGACGAGGTCGCGCAACCATTGGGCCTTCGGAGGCGCCCCCGATGCGGAGCGGTCGCGCACCTTCCGCAGCAAGTACCACCATGAGAACCACTACGGCCCCTTCTTCGAGGAGCCCTCCACCCAGATTGATCCCGGCAAGACGCTGGTGGCCGCCGTCCACCTCTTCACCGAGGCCGTGCTCAACTGCCGCGTCGGCATGTTGAAGGACAAGACGGTGGGCTAACATTCTAAACTCCCTGAACATTTACTACTATTTTTTTTTTATATTTATATTTGAAACTTCTCGCAAGTAAATTACTGTCAACATATGATCGGATTCGTGTATCCGATAAGCTCATATTTCTTATGTATTGTTGTGAGTTTTTTACTTATGTTCTCAAAATTTAAATTATTCTTTTTCAAAAAAAATATTACAAATTATTATCAAATAATGAATGAAGTACTTAATATTACAAAACAAGAGTTCAAGTCAAATTTTAAATTTGTTATTAAAACGTGTTCGTGTATTTAAAAAAATAGGCAACAATATTTAGTAAGCACTCAATTCTAATATATTATTGTGATTTTTTGTATTTATTTTCTCAAAATTATAAAATATATAAATCAATTATTCTCAAATTATAAAAGGTCCTTAAAACTTCTTTAAGAAATTGACAAAGTAGCACTCTCTGATTTTTGCGCATCTTTTTTCAAGGTTAATAATAATTTTAAATTTACACTTTATTTTAAGCTAGCTTTTTGTTGTTCTTCTCTTAAATCACAATAAAAATATTTACTTACAGACGTAAGATACTTTTTTCTTATTTTTTTAAAGATAAAGAAAAGAACTAGCAACATTCATAGTTTTCTTTACTTGTTTCAAAAAACAAATATTTTTATTTTTGTAAAGTTCAAAATTGTTATGTCAAACAAAGATTTAATAATGGAAAAATGTAGTACAATTTTGTACATGTTGAAATTTCAATCCAAAAAATAAAGTTTTGTTGGTTTAGATACAAATTTTTAGTCAAAGACTGAACACAAGCAAACTGTTTGTGTTTTTAGAATTCCTTTTGTTATCAGTGTTAACAGAAATCCGAGCCTAGCTCAACCGCCTTCGAATCGCTCCAATTGCAGGTCATGTGGGTCAGACGCACCACCGAGAAGGTCTCCCTGCTGACCGTTGGCAACGTCACGTACAGCGGAGATCCGCGCATTCGAGTCAAATTCCAGTACCCCAACAATTGGCGGCTGCTCATCAATCCCACCCAGCGGGAAGATGCTGGCATCTACATGTGTCAGGTTTCAACGCATCCTCCGCGGGTCTTCACCACAAACCTCACCATACTGGGTAAGTCGCATAGTCCAAGTTCAAAACTAAGTTACGTAGAGACAAAAAAATACTCGTCCGCGCAAAACATGAAAGTTACAAAGTTTAGTTCACACATTAATTCAAAAGTGTAAGTGTAAGTTCTGATTTGAAACCAACTTTGTTAAGACTGTAGTATATGTGCTATTGTACTATATATTGAGAGAGTTTTTCATAATAAAACTATATAATATAGATATATATAACATATATCGCTGATGCTAACATTTCCAATAACTTTAGTTCAGAGAAGTGTTGCAATCAAATGACAACAAGATTGCTGCATGGTAATAAATAAAATTCATGATATTTTATTTCGCAATATTAATTACTTGAATTATTGTCACTATCACGCTATTTGAAACAACAAATAATATGTGAAATTGAATTAAGTTCTCTATCGTATTTAAAAATGTATTTATTAAGCCAGTTAAACACCAGTTAGACTGACTGTTAAGCTTAATGTGCACTTCGCATTTGATCTTCTCTTAGAGCCACCTTTGCGTATAATTGATGAACACGAACGGGGCGTCGGCGACCGGTATTACAAGTCGGGCAGCACCGTCGATCTGCAGTGCCAAATCTCTCGGAATTTCTTTCAGAAGGAGCGCAACAACATCTTCAAGTCAACCGAATCGGGCAGCGGCAATGCCAAACTGAACGATACGGGCACCGAGCTGAATCTGAATCTGAATCTGAATCTGATCAGCGATGCCAACCAAACGCATACGACTTTCTCCAGCCAGGAGCTGGAGAAATACTTTACTAATTTTATTACCTGGGCCAAGGACGAGGAGCCCCTTCAAGCACTGACCAATAGACGATCTAGGTAAAATATTATGTATTCCAATTTTCAATCAAGAAAAATTCAAAGTCATATAAATATGTTCAACAAGTTTGGCGGCTCTAACTTTTATAGTAACCAAGAGTCGGCTATTTAGAAGCCCTGCCAGACAGACAGACGGACGGATTTTCTAATAGCAATTTCTTACGATATATTTTTGCATTTACAGCGTATCCGATAAATGGCTAACTAGCCGCATTTCCATAACAGATGCCAAACTCTCAGACAGCGGCAACTATTCATGCTCGCTGGGCAGACTCTTTACGGTCATTGTGCAGGTCCAAGTTCTCACAGGTAATATCTATAAATATACTTGTACATATATTCCACAAGAATATCGAATAAATAATATATATATATTTTGACTTTTAGGGGAACTACCGGCTGCAGTGCAACACAATTTGGCCGGTCGATCTGCCAGCTGCTTGCTCTTATCCTGCGGTCTCTTCTTCATTGTGACTTGCTTCTACATGCTCCAAACTCATTCTTCGCAATTTCATTCGATCAAAATGTTGAGTGCTTGATAAGGAATTGCTAGACACAAAACCCATACAAAAAACATTCTTATCAATTGTTGTCAAACGCATTCAACATTGTCCAACAGCATCAGATATTCGTATATACATCTATTCAAGAATGAAAAGCCAAACAAAGGAAAGTGGAAATGGAAATGAAGAAACATACATATATACATATATACATAGGGATTTTCTATATCAATTTACACGACTTCCATTCGCATTCGAATTCCTAATAAAGTCTTGAGTCAAGTCGCATATTCTTTATGTCTTTAGTAGAATTCCGTTTAAGAAACAAACAAACAAAATAAAAAACTTGACAAGAACTTGCCCAACTTTCTTATATACATACCATATGTTACTATATATATTCTACGAAAATAAAAATCAAAACATTAAGAAATTTGTATAAAAAAAAAACGCGAAAAAAGTGTTAAGATTTGTTGAAACAGAACTTTCCGGAATTCAGTTCCGAATCGATCTGATTATGTTGCGTTCGACGTGTAAGTAAGAGTTTAACTAATCACTTACATAGTTAAGTTCTTTTTTTTGTATATTTTTTTTGTGGTGATTTTGGCCAAATTAGTATGTTTGTAAATATTGTAAAATGTCAAGACGTCGACGTATAAAATGTGTAATACCTGCGTGTACTTTACATAATCCTAACATTTTAATCCTCATTCCACTAGCCCAAATTGTATTTACAACAAATACAAATGCAAGAAAAGAAGAAGAACAACAACAACGTATTATTGTATAGTTAAAATGAATTTCCAATTGATTTGTATACATCACTTAGTTAATGGTATCCACTACAAGCAAAACCAAACAAAATATTGTTAAATTGCGGTAATTGTGAATTGTCATGATTGTCCTCATGCTATATTACAAGTAAATCAAAATACATACTTTCAAATATAAGAACCATTCAAATTGTGTTTCTCTTTCCGCCCCAAATGTACCTAATGAAATATGCAGCTATCTCCGAATCGTAAATATCCAAAACTTTCTTCTTATGGCGCAACTTTTGTGGTCATCACTTTTACTAGCTGCCTCATCAATTTTTTGCCTGACCAAACAAACTTTCGAGCGACCGCCGAATGACGTCCTTCATCATCTCTCTCTCTCTCTCTCTCTCGCTCGCTCTCTCTCTACGTCATCACGGCTCTCAGTTGGTACAAAAAGAAAAGTTACCGAAATCACTTAACATTCGTTGCAAGTGAGTGTACCCATAAATTACAAAAGTACAAGTTATGGTACAATGCAATGTACCCAAAATGTGTCAGCCGCATGGAAAGCGAAGAGACGCGTGCAACGTGGCGCGATTCATCGGGAAGTACTAACTTAATAATAGATAGTAAATGAATAAAATATTATTTGGAAATAAAATTAATTAATAAACAATTTAAACATCCATTAACTATTACTACTTAATAATGGATAATAAATGAATAAAATATTATTTGGAAATCAAATTAATTAATAAACGATTTAAACATCTATTAACTATTACTACTTAATAATGGATAATAAATGAATAAAATATTATTTGGAAATCAAATTAATTAATAAACAATTTCAAAATGTTGTCAACGTGCCTATCTTGCAATACTAACTCAATAATGGATAAAACTGGTAAAATATGTTGCTGCGGTATTCATCAGACCCATCGACCTCCAAACAACATTCAAATTGTCCTTATAGTTGCAGAGATATTCCCGATTATAAATTTTCGACCTGCATTTTAATTCATGCCCCAAATGTATGCAACAAGCCGACTGATGGAACTGCCCCAAGTAGCAGCTCTCAACCAAAACATCAATTCGGATTCAGGAAACTTGACGGCTGCCCTGAACAAGTCCATCGCCTGGTCAACCTCATCACGCAAGGACTCGAGCATAAGTTCCACACCGTAGGCGTCTTCCTTGATGTGAAGCAAGCTTCGATAAGGGTGGCACGATGGCTTGCTTTTCAAAATGAAGAATCTTCTCCCAGCACCTCACTGAGCTCTTTTATCGCCGATCGGACGTTTAAAGTAGCGGTTAGCAGACTCACGCTCCAACTTGGCAGAGATTCCCGCAGGAGTGCCTCAAGGAAGGCTAACCGGGGAATTGAAGCTGATCTTCGCTTTGTTCCGGTGGGCGACCAATTAAAACAACGCAGCAGCCGATATAGCGACAGGCTCAAGGCGCACCCAAACCCACTGGCCTTGTTAGCCTGCCACCTATACGAAGGCTTAAGAGATTGCACCCCAGTGACCTCACTTCCCGGGTCGTCCAGTAACCCATGTCAATATGTAAATTTTGTAAATAATTGTATTTCGTTATAAATAGTATAATATGTACTATATACATATGTATATATCCTCACATACGTCCGGTAATCTTCAAATAGCACTAAACGATTTCGACGCAATTAAAATAATAAAAAAAAATCAAAAATATATGAAACGTTTTTTAATTTTTAGACTTGACAATTTTTTGTTGCAGGGAAAATAAAAATGTAGGAAATCGCAGAAAAATTTGAAAATCCTGAATAACTCGACAACGAAAAGGACTATTCAAATGTCCTTTGGCCAGCCGATAGTCCTTGTTAATACGAGTAGATTGCCGCATTACTCATAGGGATCAGCAAGGATATGACCAAGATAGAGCATGTTTTCTTCCAGAAAAAAAGTCCTTCCAACTTTGTTGTTTAAAGAATATTTTGCCTTTTGATTTCACTGTCATTCATCATGCATCCGGCACTATCTTCAAGCCAAAGGACATCCTGATCGTCCTTCAAATGACGAAGTTACGAAGGATTTTTGAATGTTTGCCCAATTTTCTATGCCTATCCCTTGTAAATTTTTTAGAAAAATTCTTGTTTGTTTTTTTTTAGATATTCTTTATTTTTGTAATGACAATCGGCAGTTATTTTTAAACGTATTTATTAGAGCTATCGACACGCCAAAGAATATCTTATTTTCTGTTGTAGTTTTCGAGATATGCACATTTTAAATTTTCGCCTACAAAATTAATTGTATCCCCAAAAGTATGCAACTTTTTTTTCATTTTTGCACTTTTAAAATATAAGACTTGATTTTAATTCCAACCCCAAAAGTATGCAACATTATTTCATTTTTGCACTTTTCAAATATAAGACTTGATTTTAATTCCAACCCCAAAAGTATGCAACATTATTTCATTTTTGCACTTTTAAAATATAAGACTTGATTTTAATTCCAACCCCAAAAGTATGCAATATTATTTCATTTGTGCACTTTTATAATATAAGACTTGATTTTAATTCCAACCCCAAAAGTATGCAACATTATTTCTTTATTGGATATTTAAAATATTGGACTTGATTTTAATTCCAACCGCAAAAGTATGCAACATTATTTCTTTATTGGATATTTAAAATATTAGACTTGAATTTAATTCCAACCCCAAAAGTGTGCAATAATTTTAAAATTTTGGACTTGCAAATTTTTAATTGCAGAGTCGAGAAGAAATCGCAACAAAATGAGAAAATCATGGATATCTCGGAAACGAAAAGGACGATCGAAATATCCTTTGGCCAGCTGATAGTCTTTGTTAAGGTGAGTTGATTGCCACAGGACTTATAGGGATCAGCAAGGATATGGCCAAGATAGAGCATGTTTTCGCTCAGCAAAAAAGTCCTTCTAACTCTGTTGTTTAAAGGATATTCGTCCTTTGGGTAACATTTTCGTCCATCATGCATCCAGCACTATCTTCATGCCAAAGGACATCCTGATCGGCCTTCAAATGACGAAGTTACGAAGGATTTTTGAATTTTTGCCCAATTTTCCATGCCTACCCCTTGTAAATTTTTCAGAAAAATTCTTGCTTGATTTTTTGTATATTCTTTATTTTTTTTAATGGCAATCGGCAGTTATTTTTAAACGTATTTACCAGAGCTATCAACAGGCCAAAGAATATCTAAATTGTCGTTGTAGTTTTCGAGATATACACATTTTAAATTTTCGCCTGCAAAATTAATTCGATCCCCAAAAATATGCAATTGTTTTCAATTTTTGGACTTGCAAAATTTTCGTTGCGGACTGGAAAAAAAAAGTAAGAAATCGCAACAAAATGAGAAAATCATGGATATCTCGGAAACGAAAAGGACGATTGAAATATCCTTTGAACAGCTGATAGTCCTTGTTAAGACGAGTAGATTGCCACAGGACTCATAAAGATCAGCCAGGATACGGCCAAGATAGAGCATGTTTTCTCTCAGCAAAAAAGTCCTTCTAACTCTGTTGTTTAAAGGATATTTGTCCTTTGAGTAACATTTTCGTCCATCATGCATCCAGCACTATCTTCATGCCAAAGGACATCCTGATCGTCCTTCAAATGACGATGTTACGAAGGATTTTTGAATTTTTGCCCAATTTTCCATGCCTACCCCTTGTACATTTTTCAGAAAAACTCTTGTTTGTTTTTTTTGTATATTCTTTATTTTTTATTGACAATCGGCAATTATTTTTAAACGTATTTACTAGAGCTATCGACAGGCCAAAGAATATCTAAATTGTCGTTGTAGTTTTCGAGATATGCACATTTTAAATTTTCGCCTGCAAAATTAATTCGATCCCCAAAAGTATGCAATTTTTTTTAATTTTTGGACTGAAAATTTTCGTTGCGGACTCCAAAACAAATGTAAGAAATCGCAAACAAAATGAGAAAATCATGGATATCTCGGGAACCAAAAGGCCGATCGAAATGTCCTTTGGCCAGCTGATAGTCCTTGTTAAGACGAGTAGATTGCCACAGAACTCATAAGGATCAGCAAGGATATGGCCAAGATAGAGCATGTTTTCTCTCAGCAAAAAAGTCCTTCTAACTCTTTTGTTTGAAGGATATTCGTCCTTCGGGTAACATTGTCGTCCATTATTCATCCAGGAACATCTTTATTCCAAAGAACATCCTGATCGTCCTTCAAATGACGAAGTTACGAAGGATTTTTGAATTTTTGCGCAATTTTCCATGCCTACCTTGTTTGTTTGTTTTATATATTCTTTATTTTTTTAATGACAATCTGCAGTTAATTTTAAACATATTTTGGCCAAGATAGTGCATGTTTTCTCTCAGCAAAAAAGTCCTTCTAACTCTGTTGCTTAAAGGATATTCGTCCTTTCGATTATGTTTTCGTCCATCATTCATGAAGCACATTCCAATAGTCCTTCAAATGGTGGAGTTACAAAGGATTTTTGAATTTTCGTCAATTTTCATGTTCCCCCCTTGTGCATTTTCTTTATTTTCTTTAATTTTTTTTATAATATATAAGAAAATAATAATACATTTGATTGTGTGTTCAAACTGAGCTGCATACCAAGCCTGCTCCACATTGTCTACCTTGCTCCTCACGCGAGTGCAGGCAACTATCGATAGCGATAGCGCATTTATCGCACTGCCGTATCGATACTTCGTGCAGGCTATCGCATATTTATTTATAGCACAAATTTTTTAGTTTTCTTTTTGTTTAAATATAAACATATACATAACAACATTAGCAATTTAATTACTAACTAAATCCATTTTTTTTCTCCAAACATTTGGCTAAAAGACTGCAACAACGCACATTACAGGTGAGTGCTAAGAAAAGGCAAACAACAAAAGTCTATTCAATTTATTTCTTGTTTTCGCATTGGCCAAAATTGATAAGATTGCGTATAGTATATAACTATATTGATATATTTACAAGCGAGCATAATCCGTTAGCGTTCGACGGACAGACAACAACAGGAAAGATAGGTGAGCGGAGGAAGAGGATGCAAATCAAATATCCACCACACACACACATATATATGTACATATGTGTGTGTGTAAGGAGAGCATTATAGGTGGGAGTGGGAGTGGGAGTGGGGGAGCATGAGATTGTTTGTTTCGTCTGACTCTGACTTCACCTTGACTAAAGTACACGAGGGCAATGCAAAATACACGCACACACACACACACAGACACGCAGCCGGTGATAACAGCAGCAATGCTAACGAAGAAGAAGAACCAGTGTAAATAACATGCAATTGATTTCCCACACACAGTTTCCATCGCATCCACATCGTTTGTTTGAATCGTCATGTTGAACGTACGTAACATCGGCTCCCTCCTGGGCAGCAATAATGCCGCCCTAATCGCTATCAGGTGAGAGACGCAATATCCCCCAATATCAACCCCAGATAACACTCTATTCAAATTCTAGACATTTCCTTTTAATTAATCAATTTCCAACCCAACCACAAATTATTTAATATCTCAAACAAACAAAACACACTAGTAAAAATAAAAATATTATTCTCAAAATATTTTGGAACTTAATAACATATATTAAATCAGCCAAAAGAATTTAAAAACTGTATTAATAAATACATACATACGTATGTAAGAAAGCTACAAGTCAGGCCTTGACTGCTTTAGACCATTTACTTTTATTGCTATCATTTAACTAAATTATAAAATATGTCTCAAAATATTCTCAGTATATAAAATATCTCTGTTCCTGTCCCTCCTTTTGCTTAAATTATTTATTACTGATTACTGATATAAATAATATAAATTTTGAATTTGTTTGTAGATCAATCTCGACGACCTCCAGCTGCCGGGACTCGGAATCATGGTTTTCAAAGTTGCTGGTGCGCAAAATTGAGCCTACCAAGGAGTCGCACAGTCGCATGCTCAGCGACAAGGAGATCATCTATGCCCTCCATACGCACAATGTGCGTCCCGACTCCATGGGCGCCTACCTGAACAACTAGTAAGTGAATCCCCCTATTTAATAGGCTTAGAAAGATTGAAAAGGGAACCTTAAAAAAATATATATCATATATTCGTATATATAATATACAATATCTGAATTAATAGTGTTAAATCTTCTGCCACATCCTTCCAGCAAGAACACTGTGGGCCTCATCAATGACAAAAAATCGAGTTTGTCGTGCAACTTGGTGGCTTCGTGGACTGTCCAAGTGGGCGATATGGATCAGTTTCTGCATTTATGGAAGTACACCGGCGGCTTTGAGAAGATCGATCAGGCCAAGGAGGATCTGTGGAACGATCCCGAGTATCTGAAGCTGATGAATGAACGCTCGAAATTCTTGCGTTCCCGTCATCTGCAATATCTGTTGGCCTTCAGCTATTGGCCACAAATCGAGAGTCGCGAAGGCAAAAACATCTACGAAATGCGGCAAGTTTCAAAATTGTTTAATTTTAAAAGTATTCTCTTTAATTTGATAATCTCTGATGCAGTTCGTACCGCTTGACGCCCGGAACCATGATCGAGTGGGGCAACAATTGGGCGCGTGCCATTAATTTCCGGAAGCACAACAACGAGGCATTCGCCGGATTCTTCTCACAGATCGGCCGACTCTACAACGTGCATCACATTTGGTGTAAGATCGAATTGCAATTGCCGAATTGAAATCTGTATTCAAAATAATTTGGTTGTAGGCTACAAGTCGCTACAGGATCGCAAGGAGACCCGCGAGGCCGCCTGGCGTTCGCCCGGCTGGGACGAATGCGTCGCCTACACCGTGCCCCTCATCCGTGAGATGCATTGTCGCGTCCTCGCCCCCACCGAGTTCTCGCCCTCGCAATAAATGCGAAATGCGAAGGACTCACTATATGTGGAACTGTAGATCGGCTCTAAACCAATTGCTTGTAAATAATGACAGCATTTTTCCGATGCTCACACACACACACACACACACACATACACCCATCTATATATATAGCTTGTAACTTCTTAAGATAAAAGTGCATTTGTTTTCGAGCGTTTTACATTTGTTTCCAATAACAAACAACAAGAAATCTGCAAACTGAAAGTGAAATTAAAAAAACACACATGTTAATGTTATATTATATATATTATCTACGAGAATAAATCGTAAATGAATTTGCAAATGCTTCAATTTATATTTTTAGCCTCCGTACCAGATGTTGGGGGTTTATGTTTATATTAAATTTGATATTTGAGTTATTTGCTTACAAGTTTATTTTGAGATCGTTCATAAAAATACTCCAATCATTGAACATACGGCTTATAGGCTGGTGTTGCATTGCTATAAAAATTAATTAGAGCTGCGGTTACCAGCAAGTAGTTTTGTCCTACAGGCGGATTTAACTTTAAGGTTGTCTAGACTCAAGAATTGACTTGCATTTTTAAGCGCAGCCAGACAGACAGCCGGATTTTATAGTCGCTACTATATCTACATATATATAGTTTAAGCATAATTATATTTGTAATATTTAAAGGCCTTTCTTAATAGTTAATTGTATTTAAAATTCGAGCGAAAACATTTAGGGGGCAGCCACATATTGACGCGCCGCCTTCAGGTGCTTCTTGCCCTGCAGATGCTGCTGCAGGATGCTGATGTGGTTCATCGCCTTGTTGCACATCTTGCAGTAGTACGAGCCCGACGGCGTGCGATACATGGCGAGCTCCCCGTCAGCCATCCGAGCGGGGGGCAACAGCGGACTATCCGGCTGCAACTCTTGTGGCTGCTCCTCCTCCAGCTGCTGCTTGCGCAGATTCTTTTGATGCTTGGCGCCTTCCATGTGCATTTGAATCTGCGATGCCGAGGTCACGCTAATCCGGCAGACGCGGCAGCTGAGCGTGGCATCAATCGCTGTAGTTTCCTTCGTAGTGTTGCTGCTGCTCTGCAAAGGAGCGTCCGCCTCCGGCGTCGTCGAGTCTGGCGTGGCCTGGAGAAAGCGCTCGCCAATAGTGAAGCGTCCGTCGTCCACGAAGGTCGTGCGCACCCACTTGCCCTGCTGACTGTAGTAGCCGGCGCCCGAGGGTCGCGACCGTCTCTGCTCCACAAGCTGATGCTTCCGCCCAGCGTAATGCTGACGGGCGTGGGTCAGTGAGGTGAGCGGCAGGTCGCAGAGTTCGCAGTGATAGGCGTTGGGTCCGGTGGCGGTGCCGGGTGGCCGGAGCAGCCGCTTGACGGGCGGCGACTGCAGCCCGAGGTCGGTGTAGTTCTTGGCCAGCCAGGCGCTGATGTGACGATCGTGCGCCTTGGACTCGTAGTGATCCTTGGCGCTCCTCATCGAGGTCATCTGGCACTTGCAGAGCTGGCAGGAGAGCGGCAATATCAGTTTGTTTAGCTCCTCGGGATAGCTACAGTCGCGTCCCTGAAACATAACCATCACTGCGGTGCCATTCGCATCCAGTTTGCGCTTCAAGCGTTGTTGCTGTTGTGATGCAACAGTTTCGTTGCCGGCAGCATCCATTGTGAACTGAAAGCGTATTTAAAATGCTGCTAGAGATGCGCACTGTGCAGCCGATAAATCAATGTTATCGCACTGCCACCCCACTTTCGATAGACTTCAAATAAATAACAGTTGTATTACGAGTAACGTATTTTTGTTTTATTTAAAAATTGTTTGCCAACTAGAAAATAAAATTTAGTTGTCGGGCAGCGAGCGGATGATGTCCGAATCTCCAGGATCGGTAATAGACATGGTGCACACGCGGAAGTACTTGCCGCAAGCGGTGCCCAGCTCGATGTTGGTGCCGCTGTAATGCTGCACCTCGGTCTTGGCCAACATGGCGTAGTACTCGATCTCCGACTTCCTATAACCACAAAAGATATACATTAATAAATTGAACTTCAATATTACTGCACTATCAGTAGGCTGTGTCTTCAGAAAGAGTCTCTAGTAATAAAAGTAATCGTCACGGCGATCGGAATTACATAAAATCATCATGTACAACAAAATGTTTCTCAAGATTTAAATTTCCTTACCAAAGTGGCGCCGTCGTCGTTACTGGAACCATTGTTGGAGCCTCTCGCTCGCTCTGCTTGAGATATACAATACTACTCCATAGTTTCCATCAATGATAGGAATCATATTTCTCAGTCAGCATTAAGCAAGACTCCATATGGTTCCACCAACAACAACAACCTTTCTACTTGGATGCAATGGAAATCTACTTCTCAGTAATACATTATTTTTGTTCAACCGACACTTGGTCATGCTCAACACTGTGCGGCCGTCTCACCTCAGAGCTGGGGTGTTGCTGGCGATGAGGACCAGTTTGGCCTTGCCCTGGCGCAGTGTCTTCAGGGTCTGCTTGTAGCCCAGGCAGTATTTGCCGGACTTCATAACCAGCGCCAGACGCGCATTGGTGCTCTCCAAAGCCTTCTTCTACAAAATTCCAACAATGCGGAAAAAATGAGGTTAGTTCAACAGCTACACGTTGCGGCACTTTCGATTTGTATTTACCTGTTTCTTTACGGCAACCATGTTGATTGTTTAAGCGACAAATATTACTAAAAATATACAAGAATACAAATGGCACGTTTTATTAATATTGTTTCATGTCGGAGAAAAATAAAAACACACCCACCTTAGTCGGCTGATGAAGTCAAAAAGAAAGAACGCAGCCAGAAACGGAAACGCAATACCTTAACCAGGGATGCAGAGTTGCTGCATGACAGGGCTGCATTTGTGTATCGATTAATTGCAAACAATTTGACATCCACTTCAAATAAAAATTATATCAATAGTATACCACAAATAGGTTAATTTTTTCTATATTTTTTAATAACGCAACTAAGTAAATATCAGTAACATCAGTTTATTTTACATTTCTGTGAGAAGTGTAAGATAGCGATACCAGGTCTGCAGCGTATACGACTGCTGCATGACAGAGCTGCTTTAAGGTATCGACTATTTGTCAACAATTTTTGATTTGCTATTCAAATAAAAATATTATATAAATAATGAATAAGTAAGTCAATTTCTTTATTTTTTATTTTGGAATGACACAATTAAGCAAATAATAATTCATTTTTAGCATTGCTAAAAAATTAACAAGTAAACAAAGTACAAAACCAAGGAAAAAACTGCATTACGACTTTAATTAAATCCCAATTATTTACTTTGTTATAGACAATTTATAATGAGAAATTAAGGAACATATTTAAGGGCATATTTAAATATTTTATTATTATTCGATAACTTTGCGATTTGATGACTTATCGTTCATCGAAGTGAAAACTGCCATCCATGTGGTTGGCCCACTAATGTAAACACACATTTGCCATATGATTGTGTGCGTGTGATATTGCTTTATTTTGAATAAACGTAAATCGAAGAAGATGCAGCGCCGCAAGGGACCGAAATCAGTGAATAAACCGCCGCCAATAGCCAAAACAACAACAACAACATTCGATGGCGACAACGATATTCAATTCGAGCTGGAACTTTGTTGGTGCGTGCAACAATTGCAGACAGCGCTCGACAGCGGCAAATTAAATCAAAAAATTGGTGAGCTTAAATCGAAATGAATTAAAATAGATAACATAATTAATTAAACGTGTATTTCAGCTGAGGATACGGCCAAGAACTTGAAGACATTGACCAGCAAAACAGCGCCGTTGATTAAAAAGCGACAGGTGATGAAGCTGGCGTTGGGAGATTATCGTTCTAAAATGCAGCAAGAGGAGAAGAAGATGCTGCTAGGTGAGAATGCGTCTCCAGCCCTGGCAAGACATTCAGAGCATGTAGCCCTGGCACAACATGAAAATAAACAGCTGCATATGTTGTCTCTTTCTGTTTTGTGGCGCTCGCTACCTTTCTCTTTTATGCAGATTTAAAATGAATGTTTTTTTAATCCTTGCAGCTTCCAAACAAATCAAATTCACACCGGCTGCTGACACGAAATCGAGTTTTGTTAAGAAGTCAGCGCTGCTTACATCGGGCAAAGATTTTCGCTTTAACTTTTCCGAACCCGCCACAAATAACAACGAAGTGGACTCGAGCTCTACAACTGCAAATCAAGTTCCACATTCAGCTGTGGAAGCTAAAGTGTCCTTCACTGGAAGTTCTGGAACGCCGTTCAAGTTCAACTTTAGCATCGAAGATGCAGCCGAAGATATTAATCTTTCGTCTTTAGCTATAAACAATTAACAATAAAGACTTATTAATTAATTGCTAAAATACGTTTTATTCGGTGCATGCATTTTGTACAATTCAAGAAGTGAGACGGTACAATGGGACAAAAAATATAATAACTGGAAAAAATTTTGTTTGGACTTTGTAGTGCTTCTGTTGGAATATTACAAATGTTTTTGTTGTTGTTGGCCCAAGAAGCCTCCGCCCGTTTGCTGCTGATACACTTCAATCGTGTCGCCCTCCTCCATTTCCAGGGATGTGGGCGTGTCATTCTCGTTGATTGGCTGCCCATCAAAGCGGAATCGCACCACTTGCATTGAAAGGCCCTGCAAAATGTGAAATCAATTATTTATAATATATATGCATATATTTAACATTTGTTTCTTTATACTATTTAATATTTTACATATTGACATTAAAATAAATTATATGTATTTTTTAAATTTGTAATTCTTCATTTAACTAGACTGTTGAATTGGTTAAAATGTTTAGCTATACATATAGTATTTCACATATTTTTTTTTAATAAATTAAGGAAAATTTAAGCATATGTACATTAATGTACATATATGCTATATACATACGTACATACATATATTCATAAAATTTGTATTTCTCAATTTTACTAGTCGTTGCTTTCCATATAAAATGGTGATCTAAATTAACTAATTTATATTTTGTAGGATAAATAAATAAATTACAGAAAATTAGAATATATTGCGCATTTTTTTAATTTCCATTTCTTAATTTAACTTCCCAAATAAAAGGTCGAATTAGTTAATATGTTAACCTTCATGCTGTATACATTTTTATGTGTATTTTAAGGGTATTTAAAGGGTCGGTTTTAGACTTACAGCGCGATCACAATAGGCATTCATCAGTTTGCGCAGAGGCGTGTGCTTCTTGATTTTGAATTGGACGACGGCATTATCCTGTCCCAGCACCTTCAGGTTGATGTGCTCGGTTTCAGCCTGCGAATAAACAATATTAATTTCATTTGTTTACACCTCAAATTCCTTTTTCCCATTGTTTCATTATATTGCGTGCGCGCCATTTGCTTGCTTGTGTGCGTGCGTATGTGTGTATGTGTACGCGCCTAGTGCGTGTGTATGCGTGTCAGCCGGCATTATTTTGTGGCGAACAACAAACATAACAAAACGTTTTATTTGCCACTTTACACTCACCTTTTTTTCCTCAGACATGGTTTACAATAATATATTTATGTTTTATTTTGTTTTGCTACGATTTATTTACACTAAGCAAGTCGGTCGCTCGCCACGATATCGTGAACTCCAGGCACAACAACTACTAAAAGTAGTGTTGGGTGAACAAGACCAGAGTTGTTCTCTCAAGTGAACCAGTTCTATGTGCTCACTTGTTCAAATTACGGAGTAATAAATATAGCCATATATTTATTATTTATTTGAATGTCTTCGCCCGCATATTTAATTTTTTTATAATATATTTATTTAATATTGTTATCTTAGTTACGCTAATCGCATGGCACTATCGACTCACTTTTGAAAACTGTCGATTAATATATACTATTTTTCAACACTCAAGGACAAGGTCCATCGATAATTATCGGTCTGTTAGGAAAGGCTGGAAAAAAGTAAGCGCTAAAATTTGAATGAATAAAAAATGCGTATTTGGCGTATTTTTGAATAATACGATAATCTTTATTCTATTAAAGGTAATATGAAAAATACTCAATATGGAAGTTATTACTTTTCTATATTTATATATATATAATACATACACACAGGTATATATGTTTATATATATATAATATATCAATTTGTATGTTACATTTACAATATTAACTCTATGCTTATGTACACACAATTTGTTGTTGTTGCTGTTGTTTTGCTTTCAATTGATTGATTATACATACATATGTATGTATGTACTAATATAATAATAATATGCGTACATTCACACTCACACATACACACGATGTACATCCGTACATTGTCGAATGTACATACATATGTATGTACATATTGTGTGTGACGAGTATGTACTTTTATTTATCTATTTGTTTGTTTGTTTTTTTCTTTATTGTATTCACTGATATGCATTTATTTAATTATTAATTGTTACATACACATATATTTTGTTATATGTATGAAATTTAAAAAAAAACATATTGTTCATAAATACGTACATATATAGTATATAGAGCTGAATGTGGCGAATAAACGGCTTGTTATATGTTTTGTTTTCTTTTGGAAATTGAGCAGCTTTTAATCGTTCACTGATTATAATACATAATGGTTACCGATCGATTAACGATAACGATTGCAATTCAAGCTTAAACTAGAACATCGTTCTCTCTCTTTGTTTTTCGGGAGATGGAAAATCCTCAACCTGATTATCACACAGATCCATACAAACAACGCCTATGTGGAGAAAAAGTTCTAAAGATAGGATATAATACTATGCAGAATATATATTCACGCACATTCAGACACGCAATATGTTTTTTTGGGGGGACAAAAAATAGGATATCTAAAACTCTAGTTGTAATGCACATTTAGATGGTTTGTTTTGAAAAAGCTTAGCAATTCAATTGTTGAAGTTATCTAAAAATATACAAAAATTACAATCATAAATGAGTTGTTGTTTGTTGTCGTTATCTTCTAACTACTTAAACAATTAGAATTACATACATACATACATTCAAAATGTTGACTACAATATATATATATGTATATATATTGGGGGTTTACGTCTCAGATATTGACGCACACACACACACAGAAACACATTTTGTTTTTGATAAGGTATCAAAAATCAATAATCGTAGAGCATTCAGTGTGTGTGTGTGCACGATATATATATTTTATAGAATTATTTTTATTGGTAGTATCCGATTACCCGCACTAACTAGAGATGAGCAATTTTATGTGTCTTGTATAAAGTTTATCGTTTAACTTTCGAGATACTTATCGGTAGTAGACTATATGCTTCTTTCGTTATATATACATAACTAGAACTTATTGTTTGCTGTTTGTTGTTGACTGTGTTTTTGGTTGTTGGTAGGGCTTCTTTGGTTACATAGTTCTTCTTAATTGTTATTTCTTCTATTTTCATTTGAATTCATTATTAATGTATTTATTTCTTTTTTTGGTTTTTTCTATTTTTGTATTTTATTTGTTATCATATAGGTATATTTATGCTAGTTTGTTGTGTGTCTTCTGTGGGTCTAACGTACATGCAAATTATGCTTAGCTATGTACTATGTACATTTTTGTGGGTAGAAATTATAGTGGGGCATACAGAGGCATTACATTTTCTTATTTTCGCGTCTCATTTTCTCATTTTTCATTTGTCAATTCTCAATTCTCGTTTCTCGGACTCCTCCAATAACATATTATCTGTACAGAGTGGCATTTTATCCGCCTGACTGTCTTACATTGGTATCACAATTGGAGAATGCCTATCAAGCAATCGGTTATTCTTTTTGTTTTTCATCATTTCATTTTCTTTTATCCCTATATAATATTGTTATACTATATAATTTCATACGCCCTACAATTCTCAACGCTCAAAGAAAGTTCTCCACTTTCTATTCATACCCAAGCAGATTATATTGTAAAAAGTGTTCAAGGTAGATTGCATTTTGTATCGAAGTTGGCTGAATCGGATTTCTTTATCATATGGCTGACATAGAAACGATCAGCAAAAATAGGAAAACGGACATTTTTTAAAGAATATTCTCTGCAGGGGTATTTGAGCTTCGGTGTACCGAAGATAGACATCTTTCTTTGATTTCTTTGTTGTCATGCATAACTCTTAGGCCCGTGAACCGTTACAGAAATGTTACTGGAACTGGAACTGGTGGCAAGAGAGTGTTTTATAGTTATTACCATTGATCTATAGAGTTCTTATGTATATATACTTATATCAAACTGACTTATTCAATGAACTAAACGACACATTGAGAATCCAGTATAAGTAGTTTATGTATATGTATATATATGGAGGCATATATGTTATTTGCTGTATGT
Source organism: Drosophila ustulata (assembly GCA_035047365.1). Taxonomy (NCBI): domain Eukaryota; kingdom Metazoa; phylum Arthropoda; class Insecta; order Diptera; family Drosophilidae; genus Drosophila; species Drosophila ustulata. Next base: position 13,444,157 of record JAWNPT010000080.1, read on the forward strand.
TTTCCTTTGGTTTCTATATATATATTCATACATATATATATATAAAAGTACAAAATTGTTGGTTTTTGTTTGTTTGTTTGTGTTTTTCATTTTCATTTTCATATTTTCTAATATATCTAAAAGTTGTCTTGTGTTTTTGCTTCTTGTGATCCGTGTCCAATATTGTGAATGCATATTTTTGGTTGGTTGTTTGTTTGTTTGTTTAGTAGGTACTTTTGTACCACTGTGATCAAAAACACACTGTACCCAATAACAACAGAGAACAACAGGACAAAAACGAAGAAGAACAATGTCGAGCTTCCGATAACACTTATCGATCATCATTGGGTACAGTTCGGGTACAGTCATCATCATCACCACCTCCATCATCATCATCATCATAACAATTGAAGCATTTCTATTGGATTTGATCACAGCAGTTTAGTTTTAGAAGCTTGTTTAAGGTACTTAAATGTTTCTTTAAATTTCCATTTCAGTGGTAAGTTTAGATACACTATGTATGTGTGTATGTGTAGGTACATATTCGAATACATTTCTCAACATTTAAATTCTTGGAAATCAATCTTAGGGTGTTGCAAAAGAAGTTTGAAGGAATTAAAAAAGAAATGAAAACAGAAGAGAGTAAGCAGAAAATGAAAAGAACACACACACATTCATATATTTATATTATTGCATACATACTATATGTATATACCATATGCACATATATCGGATATACTTAACAATTTTTGTTTTTCGTTTTGCTATATAGAAGGAATTGCTGACCGTAGTTATAATGTGATAATCTTAATGTAAGGAATATGTCTGTTCTGATCTCTCATCGATCATTACAGGGATATTTTCAATTTTTCCAATAAAAATAAAAAAACGTAAAAATAATGAAAGTCTTTCTAATCATATTTACAATTGTTTTCTTTTTTTTATATAGATATACAAATATTTTTGTTTTTGCCTTCTTTGTTTGGTTTGTTATAAATAAAAATGCTTATTTTGTTGATTTCTTGTATTTGTTTTGTTGTTTGCTTGTTGGTTTTCTTTTGATTTTTGTTTTTGTTTTGTCGGAAATTAAAGTAAACATTTATATAGCACAAGGTATTTTTCACGTAAGCCCGTATAAAAAGTATAAAATTGTTTTTACTTTATTTTGGTTTTGTTTATAAAAATTACAAATGTTCATATAAAAATAGATATACATACACATATAAAAAAATGAAGTCAAATAGTAATACACACACATATTAGCACACAAAAAATATTATATGAATATAATATATACATATATTTTTATATATATATATATATTTTTATATATTGTTAGTTCTTCGGCTGGCCGAAGCTTGCATACCCTTAAAACAATAACAAAATAACTGACACGAATCTATCGAATTCAAACGAATCTAACAAATTCAGGCAACTTAATCCAAGTGTTACTAGAATTTATTGTCACCCTTCGGCGGTGTTTTCATGTTTTTTTTCTTCTATAGTTTACTTTTTCGATACCCCAGCAGAGTGTACGAAACTCGTCAGTTTGGATGGATCTATTCGAAACTGGCCGGATCGGATTACTATATCAAATAGCTGCCATAGGAATGATCGGTCTAATAATGTTTCTGGATATTCAAAGTTCTTGCTCTGCCAGGGCATTAAATCATCGGTCAGCCGATGACCGGTTTTTCTCTATATATGTAGTATGTATAGTTAGGGGGCTTTTTGACTGGGGCTGAAACGGACGGGACCTGCTTCGAGTTTTGATATATGTATATGTATAGTAGAAACTGGAAACACTATTTACATTGAGACATTTTACGCACATTCAACTAAGAGCTATTAGTTCGATTTTCGACAAAATGATTATGCTATACTAGATGTTATTATTAATATATGTATATAGTATTGCTAGCTACATCCATTTCAGATCTAAGGGTATGCAACATTCAATCCAATGTCATTTATCAGTGTTTTTTTGTTTCGATATCAAAAAGAACTTAAAACTAATTTAAAAAAATTAACAAAAAAACTTAATGTCAGGGATTATCCAACGTTGGATTCTTCTTGTAACTTCTTCTTGTCATAATAGTTTTGTCTAAATGTATAACAATGGTTTGGTTGAAAAACAATTAGTTTAGAAAGTTCTAAAAAGTTTTTCAGTTTTAACTAGAAATATTTTCGTTTTTTTTTTCTGTTTTGTTTTTGTATGCATGTATGTATGTATTTATGCATGTATGTGTGTGCCTAGGGCCACATATACATAGATAAACCACATATATGCCTAAGTATGTACAAAATCCGTTAAGACTTCAAGCGCTGCATAACAGAATAAATCATGTGTGTGCCTAACTAACATACATACATATTATGCATTGCTTTTGTTTTGTTTACACATACATATAATAGATAGACTAACATTTTGTTTTTGCTGTTCATTTTTTTGCGTATATTTCTTTTGCCTGTGGTTGTAGTTTCGCTGCTGTTGTTGTTGTTGTTGTTGTTGTCGATACATGAGTACGTTACACGCTCTCTCTCTCTCTCCCTCTCTCTGTGTCAGTTTCGATTGGCGCTATCGATAGGTTACAATCGATACATGCAGTTTAGTTGGCCACCAACAGCTGTTGATAGCTTGATCCGCTGCCGTAGAACGAGCTGAGACCATCGATGAGCTTGCTATTGTTGTTGTTATTATTATTGTTGCTGGCTGCGGCTGCAGCAGACGCATCCTGTTGATTGTTGGCTGCTCCAACGGCTGCAGAGTTGTTGGCAGCGGCGACATTGGCGCTGGACCCTGAACCGGCAGCGGACGCGGAACCGGAACCGGAAGTGGAGCTTGAATTGGCTGTTGACACTGCAGTATTGGAAGCGGCGGCGGCTGTGTCGCCGACTAAGGCTGAGGCTGCGCCAACGCCAGCTGTGGGCGTGGCAATTGGACTGCTATCGTCTGAAGACTCGCCATTTACCGCGCCAGCAGCTGGGTTAGCCACGGACTCCTCCACACTGCACTCCGCATCCAAGCCAAAGCAGCTCTCGCTGCTGTTTGCGTGCTCCAATTGTTGTTGCTGCTGCTGCTGCTGATTGGGCTGATGAGCGTTGCCGTAGTAGCAAGGTTCCAGATAAGTACTGTAGCTGTTGCTGCCGGCAGCGGCGGCTGCTGCTGCTGCCGCGGCGCCTCCGAAGAGGCCCAGGCCAGCGGCGTCGGCGTTGAAGTGCGGCTCATACAGATTGCGCTGTCCGTTGTAAGGCGGATACAAGCCCATCGCCATGTTGGGGTAGTAGAAGGGATCTGCCGCCGCAGCAGCTGCTGCTGCTGCCGCTGTCGACGCGTTGCTGCCGCTGCCAGCGCCCAGGGCCATCGGGTTCGGCGACAGCGAGCGCGCTGGCGAGACGGCGTCCAAGGTGCCGAAGGCGGCTGCCGAGCTGCCGCCGTGTCCGTGGTGCAGCTGCTGCTGCATCGCCCGCTGCTTGATGTAGTTGGAGAACTCAGTGGGCGACATGCGGTACGAGCTGCTGCAGGACGAGAGGGCGAGAGAAAGTACAGTTCAACATGGTAAGATAAAGAGAAGGAGGATCATTTAAAGCAAGCCCTTTAACCCTTTCGCGACCACTGGGCCAATGTGTCCCAGCCATTATTTACTGATATCAGCAAGTAATATTGCCTCCAAATTGGGTAGCTCTAGCTCTTTTAGTCTTGAAGATCTAGGTATTGATGCGAGCGGACAGACAGACAGACGGATAACTAAATTGTTTTACTGATTCTTTTGCAATGCAAAAAATGTAAGATTCTTTAATGTTTGTTTTTAATGGCATTTATCCAAAAAAAAACAATTAAAGAAATTAAATTTACGATCGAAATGTCTTAAAATACTATTATTTCAGTCCCAGGATCTGGGCATCGATGCAAGCGGTCAGACAGACAGACGGATGAATAGGGAACTCACCTGTTGGTGCGCTTGGAGCTCGTCTTGAGCTTGGTGCTGCCGAACTTGGTCTGGGCGAAGGTGGCCGTGGTGAACGTTAGCGGCGCTTGAGCGGCCCGCTGCACAAAGGCGGCGGCTGTAGCAGCGGCAGCGGCAGCAGCATTATTGTTGCTACCGGCCAGACTGCCGCCGCTAGAGCCGCTGCCATTGGCATGACTATTATGGGCGTTATGTTGGTGCGGATGCGGATTCGGATGCTGATGCGGATGAGGCTTGGGACTGCCCTTGGCATAGGTGGGCGAGCTCGAGGACCCAGCCGAGTGTGGCGATGAGCCGGCGCCCGATGCCGACATTGGCGGCAACGTGGGCATCGTTCCAGCTGCAGGTCCTGCTCCGGCTCCGGCTCCAACTCCAGCAGCTGACCCGACTGCTACTCCGACTGGTCCTCCGCCGCCGCCGGCGACAGTTGATGCGCCAGCTACGCCAGCTGTTTGGGTTCCAGTTGCGGCCGCTGGCAATGGCAATGACTTGGGGCTTAAGCTCAGATTGTTCATGGTCGTGTTGACCGCATCGATGGGACGAAAGCATTGCGCCTCCGGATTGAACGTTTTCGTCACCTCGCGATCCGCCGAATGGCTGTCCTCATGGTTCTCATTGTTCTCCGTGTACAGTATCTGCAGATAACCAAATTAGAGTCTGTGATGAACCCAAAGAGAGTGATTCGTTCTCACCTTCACGGCGCCCTTCTCGCCAATGCGATACGAGACCTCGCTGGGATCGACCCACACGGAGAGCTCATTGGGCAGATTCTCGAGGATGTCGCTGATGGGCACGCCGCTCTCTCGTGCCGCACGCGCCAGCACCGAGTCAATGGGATCTCCAGTTTTCAGACAGCGGTACGCCGAACCCTGCCAAGAAAGTATAGAAATATAGTATAAGTATAGATCACAAAACTGCAGCTTGTACCTTATACAAAATCTAGAGTTCAAGTTAACCGCTCATAAATTTCAGACACAAGTTTGAGGCGTAAATAAATGAATTAACAATTAAAGCCGATTGATTATACGAATCACTTTTTAACTGAGCTTACACGCTGAAAACTTTAATTCGCCTTTTCTTATGTACACGATTGCAAACAAATTACATATCATATTGAAATGATTCAAAATATATTCTGCTTATTATTAATTGCTTTCATTTCTTTTTCAGATGGTTTAAGTTATCATTTAATTTTATTTTATTTGTATTTTTTTTAAATTGACCGAAACATTTTTCTATACTACGTTTGATTGCACAAAGTTGTGGTTCTCGTATAAGACAATGTGGATAAATCATTTTAAATTACTGGAGTCGAGTATTGGTATTCAATTAGTTTCACGACATCTAAAAAAATATCGGTAGTTCTATACGTTTAACATACATATATTTTGTATCGTTCGTTATCTCTGTAAATTTGGTAGATCTACCGCTTGTAATCGCGGAATTCTGACAGTTAATAAAGTATGTCTTACCTTGAAAGGCTTCTCGGGGTACCAGTGTCCTTGGAATTTATCCCTCAACGCCTTCTCCAGTTCCTCGCCAAAAATGTTCACACGTCGGCGGGGCAATTTGTTGTACAGATACGATATGACAAAGTTGAGCGCAACCTGGATTTCAATATGCATTTTGGCAGCCCTCTCTGTCGCACGCTCGCTCTCTGTCTCGCTTGCTCGCTAGTTTGATGTATATCGATATCGGTTTTATCGGCTTTAAATTCTTTCGCTAGCTTGTTGGATTTATCTAGTTGCTGCTGTTGCTGTGTTGGAAAGAACGTTCTGCACTGGGACTTAACATCCGAACTTTAATTGATAATTTGGAATACTTTTCGAATCTCTGTTTGTCGTGGATATTAAGAATTGCGATCCTTATTTTTGTGTTTTGTATTTTGTGGCTTTTTTTTGGGTTTTTCTTTGTTGTGAATCAATTGTTTATGTTTTTGTAGTTTTATGCTATGTGTGTGTGTGTGTGTGTGTGTGTGTTATTGCACGTTTGGTATTTGAATATGTTTATTGAACAGTATCTCAGTGTTGAATGAGAAATGTGTGTTCTTGATTTGAAATTCTGTTCCCCGTTTTGTTGAAGTTGTAAGCGTAGTTGTCTAGATCGACTTTCCCTATATCTCTTATCTTATTAGCATATGTGAGAGTTGAGTTCACTTTTCTCTTCTTCTTACTATTTTCTGTGTCTGTGTCTGATTCTGATTCTGTTTCGTTTCTTTTTTTGGAGCATCGGCGCAATCTTCAGAGATACATCTTCTTCCTCAATGGCATCGATATTCGTTTACATTTAAGTTCTATGAATTTGTTGTCTAGTTGTTTCTTATCTACTTGTTGTTGTGTGTTGTTGTGTTTTTATCTGTTGTATTTCTCTTTTTTGGCAAATATTTGTTCGTACTCTCTTCTCCTCCTATGGGGTTCTCAAAACTTGATGCCAAGCAGTGTGTAGCGATTTTCATAAGAAATATATCTGCAATTGACAAAGAAAATATATTATTAATATTTTATGTTATGCACAAGTTTCATGCTATCTACGTATATGAAATAATTTTCCTTTCAAACGCAGCAAGCTCAAAATGTTTTTTCTCATTACGTTGTACACTTGAAATATGTTCACATCATTACACGAAAAACATCAAATAAAAAAAAAACCAAAATACCCAAGAAAATCCATAAACAACATCATAAAAATATTATTAAATATCGTTAGACTTTCGCACACTCGCTGACATCAAATCATGTCCAAACGCCGCGATGGCGATCTCCACAAGCGCGACATGCGAACGCGTTTCAGGCGATTGGTGCGCGCCGTCATGATCAACAGACAGTGGCTCGATGAGCCCGACGAACAGGCTCAGGGCATCTCGATGAACGTGAAGAAGAACGTCGCGTTTCTGGTGCGCCAGAAGCGCAAGTCGGGCATACTGACTGTGGCGGTAAGCAGAGCCATCAATCAAATTGATTGAGGTTCATTTTGCAAATGACTGTATAACTGTTTGACTTCTTAAATCTTTGATGGCTGATTTATTGATTCACAATTGTTTAATGAATGATTTATTCATTGATGAAAATTAAATAATGTTGTTTAATCCATCTATCAATGATTTATTGACTGACGATGAAATGATGGATGATCGACTAATTTATTGATTGATTCAACATCACTATTTAATGGCGAGATCAAATAATGATGTTAAATCCAGCATTCAATGACTCATTGACTGACGATTGATTGATGGATAATCGATTGATCTATTTATTGATTAAACTTCAATGATTTTGATTGATTCAACTTCGCTATTTAATGATGAACTGTTTGATGAAGGATTACATAATTGTGTTAAATCCAGCAATCAATGGTTTATTGACTGATCGATTTACTGGTTGATTTAACTTCACTATTTAGTTGCGAATTGATTGACGAAAGATTTATTGATGGACTTAATATCAATTATTTAATGATTATAGATTAAATAATTGATTGATTGACCATCAGGATTTAATGATCTATTAACTGACGATTTACCAACATTATTAATGTCAATTTGCAATTGTAGAGTTACGAGCTGTTGGATCGATTGAAGTTTGACCATTTAATTCGGTACTAATTAAATATATTTGCATTGATTGTTTGATTGACGAATTGAAAGTGTTTTACGAACTGTTTGATTGACTAGATATTGATTTATGATTTTCTTCTGTCACAGGAAAAAGCGCTGCTGCGTTCCCAGCCCTTCTTTCGCACTGTGGAGGAGCGCAAGAAATTGTGCATGATTGTGGCTGGCTTAAGCTGCTTCTCACGAACACCGCCGGTGAGTTGAACCCCCAAAGCTAATCGATAACCAAATCATCGATGACTATCGCGCAGAAATTGCGAGCTCGACTGGTGCCAGTGTTGAAATTTTTGGCACTTGGCGCAGATCGCGTGCTGATCAAAGACAATGACTTTCCAGTCTATATTTACTTTGTGATTTCCGGCGAAATCGAAATGAAAAAAACTCTCTACGACAAGGTGAGTCATAAATGTTGCTGACTTGAAATCGTTATCGATAGTTTTGCGGTACAGGTGACCAAGAAAACGACGATGATATCGGAAGCGATCGTGGGACCTGGCGACTGGATTGGCGAGGTCGAGATACTAGAGAGCTGCCCCAGACTCAACACCTATGTGACCATGTGTAAATACTGCTAGACCGTACAAGAATATATATATATATATAGTTAATGACTTTTGCAGCTGCTTGTGAGTTGCTGTGCATCACTGATGCGGACTTCAAGTCGATTTTGTGCCCCTTTATGACCAAGCACTGGGCGGACAAGAAGAACGCCATTAAATCGCTCAGCTACTTTGACTTCTTCACCGAAGAACAGGTTGCGAATAGTTAATTGAATATAGTACTATATTTAAATTAATTACGATATTGCTTTTGCAGCTTGTGCGCGCCAGCAGCATTTGTCTGCTAATGCAGTTCGATCCGTTGCAGTTCATTTATTCGGACAATCGCGGCAACGTTGGCTACGTGCACTTTATTCTAAGTGGCGAGTGCACTATTCTACAGTGCCTCAAAATGCGAGTGGTGAGAAATCAGAACATCACATACGAACTGACTGCCATCAATAATGGGGACGCATTCGATCTGGATAAGAATGCGGGCAAACCTAGGAAGAGTTCGCTGCGCAACACGGACTCGGCGCCAGTCTCGACGAGTTCCGAGTTCAATCTCGACGATCTGTTGGCCTCCACGGACTCAGAGGACGAGGAGACTTTGCAGCAGAGGAAGGCGGTGGGTTAAATGTCAACTAAATTATATACATATAGATACATATATACTTGTTTTAGAAGCGCAAAGTGGGACTGAAGGAGATCGAAATGGCTTGCGGCTATGGCGGCTTCAAGGTGAAGAAGAAGATGGTGCAAATGCCGCGCAAAACCATCTACAAGAGGCGAACAACTTTTGTGCCGAGAAGGAGATCATCAAGTGTCGTGAAAAATTCAACGCTAGCTACTGACAGTTCAATACGATACGACGATATGTTTCCAGAACTGTCCGACGGCGAGGATGAGATCGAGTATACTGCCGAGGATTATTTTGAGGCCGAGGAGATCGAAGAAGAATTGGACTCGATGCAGCCCAGCACCCCACGATCGCCTCTGCGGCGACAATCGACCGTTGCCTCGTGGCGCGTGGAAACCGACGATTCGTCCAAGACGGAGTCATCAGAATCATCCAACGAAACGAAAGTTTCTCCCATACGAGACTCGACAATCGTAAGTCGCAAGCGTATTTCACAAATACCATTGTTATATGTATATCCGTACTTCAGCCGGAGACGGAAACGCATTTCGTGGACGTTGGTTCGCTGACGTATGGCGGCATTTTTGGGTTGGGCGAGACGATAATCCATCGGGTTATCATGGCTCGCACCGTGGTGCAATGCCTGTTGTTGCCACGCTTCTGGCTGATGGAGGAGGAACAGAACCCGGGACACATTTGGAAGCGTCGCCGGTTCTATTTGGACGGCAGCGTGCCGTCGCGGGAGGAGCTCTTCAATCACTTCCTGAAGACGCGCAAGTGGGAGAAATTCAAGCACGATTACGTCCAGAGCACCCTCAATCCGAACAGCGTGAACAGCACACAGCCCGAAGACATTCCCATCGTGTGTCGCATTGTCGAGACCCGAGACGATATCTAGTCGGCCTGGCAGTGTGCGAAAACTTCAAATTCCTTGTGTACAAAAAAAGTCGCAATATAAAGAGCATATAAACGAACTACAAACGATTTCATTTTCCACCATTTCAGGTAATACTTTTCCGAGTATTTTCACTTTTTCAATTGATATTGGGAATAAATAAAGAATATTGATTGCATTCGACACAGTTAATAATACAACACAAAACATTGCTTGAAATCAGTTGAGTTTCAGCAAAGGAAACAAAGGAACACATGCGCTGAGGACCAAAGATAATTGCCCGCAATTTGCGGTAATTACAGGTTGAATTGAGTGTTGGAAAATGATTATATAAGAATATGACTGCAATCTTAAACAACAAACATCATTGAGCGATCTGAATAGCTTATTGAATTCGCATTAGTTTCTCATAGTCAAATACAAACACAAAAAATGCTGGCCGGGTTCCCAGCTTATTAAGCACGGCCTTTGCCGACACTTGAGCCAACACACCCACACACACAAAAGGTGTATACATATGTATACATATACACTGTATATAATAAAGTGTGTGGGTGCCGACGTCATTCAGCGGCAGTTGGCAGTTTGCTCCGATTGCAGCAGACAAGTGCCTCGCTCGACACGCCGTGCACCTAAATGTCATCCTTAAATATAGGTTAACCATGGCCGCACACACACACACTGGGCAACAAAAGAGAGCACGCGAAACTAGCACAAGGCGGAGAGAGCGGCTCTTTTGCGCTCTCGCTCTTCGCTGGCTGCAGTCGTAACTGGAGCAACGGAGACGAGCTTTCGCAGCAACAGCAAAGAGCAAAGTGGGAAAAGAGCTTTTGTTGTTGTTGCTGCTGCTGCTGCTGCTGCTTTCGCTGTCGCTTGCTGCGTGTGCGCGATGACATTTTAACGACTTCAAGTGCTACACACACGCACACGTAGTGCACTTGCTTTTATGCTCTTTGCCAGTGTGTAAACTGCAAGCGTCCAAGCGTTCAAATGTACATAAATATACCAAGCACATACTATACACTACATAGCCTGCAGTATAACATATACTATATACATACATACATACATACATAGTATATTTTGCATGTATGCAAATCTGCGTTCTAGACGCGCGCTTCGAGTGAAGGCCGCTGATTTGAAAGCTCAGCTGGGAAAGCGAATAACAACAGCAACGACCAAGGCTCAGACCCATGGGAAACTTGGCACTGAGACTTATAAATATCAATTTGCCATAATACCGCCCCCGACCATATCTATGTGTCTGTCTATTTCTGTTCCCACAGATAACAATTACATTTGTTTGTCAATATATGTACGTACTATGTATGTAGGCATAAAGCGTTTTCTTTTTTCTGTTTTGTTATAAATAGCTAAGCGTCAAAATCACGTATACGCACATTTTCATAACTGCCCACAATCAATAGCAAGTATACGCAACTATTTTTCCATGCGAGTATCAAAATCACGTATACGCAATATATTATTTACCATGCAATTATCAATATCAAGTATACGCTTGTTCTTTTTGCCTGCAGCAATTGAAATCAAGTATACGTATTTTCTGTGCTTCCATTTTAGTACGAACTTCGAGAAAAAAATTATATTATTTTGTTGTTTTTTGAGGACAAAGAAAAAGGACATTTTTTAAGACCACTTCCACTGAAAAATCAGATTCGTGCAATTTGGAAAAAACGTGTTATTTTATTGTGGATATAAAATATTTTGGTTCAGGGCTGATTCGAATATTACACTAAAAAAAATTGATTGTTTGCTAGCATTCTAAATTTAATTTCGAATTGAAAAAACTACTCGAATGCATTGATTTATTATGCATCTCTAGGAATGTTATTTTGTCTTCTAGTTTGATACTGCATTAATATTAAGAAATCATTTGAATATATTGAGATAGATACAAAAACATTTCACTGCATTGCTCATCACCAAAAATTTAACATTTTTCTTGCAACTACGAAACTTCTTTTATGGTTAAGTTATTAGTAAGCTGAATATGTTGTTTTAAAAAACTTTAAAATTTGCTCCATTATGCTTCAAATATTCCCGAAAAGATAACCTTAATACAACTTCGAAATGATAATCATAATTAAATCTTTTGTAAAAGATATAAAATAATAAATATTCCCACAACATATAGAAATACAATTGAAAAATAAATGTAACTTTAAATAAAACTTAAAAATAGTCTTCAACTTGTTTCAAGTGTACACACAATAAATATTGTGCTCAGTTAAGCTCCAAAATGATCTGCTGCTTGCTTAAAATAGACCCAAGGATAAATATTTTATGTGATAAAACTTTAAAATGATTTCCCTGTTGTTCACGAACTAACCCCATAACAGCAAATATATTATTTAATCAGTCAGCAGGCGAACAATCAATGTCCTAGCTCAAAGGCAACAGCTACCCCTATTGGCCAAGTTGGAAGCATCTGCAAACTCTTGGCAATCTAGAGAGATCTATTATTATGATATGGCACAACGGGAGAAGTCGTAAACGCATTGATGAAACGACCAACTTTGACCTTCATTTAGCAACGGATACAGCAATAGAAACCCCTTGAATGCTGTCGAAGGCTCGAAGGGTCGAAGGGTCGCAATGTGGATGCGATGCAGCGAGAGTTATTTTCGGGTTTGTCAAGCATGGTCCCGAAATTGTTTTTTGCCTTACAGGTTGTGAAACAAGGTTTCTCCATTTGCACGACGCTATTTATTTATTTATAAGCATTCTCACAAGGGGATGCACAATGCATGTGTCTCTCTGCGTGTGTGCGGATGTGTGTGTGAACTTGAAAAAGCTCGGCTCAATTTTCACTTTTACACACATATAAGACGAAGGCAGACACACACACACACTCGCACACACACACACACTCGTAGAGAGAGTTGCCAGATGCGCGTAATTAAAGAAAACGCAACCCAACCCGCCCCCTTTTGCTGAAGGTTGCTTCCATTATTGTTTATTTATATTTGAATATGTACACACTGGATGCGTGTGTACACACTGCCCCTGTGTGTGTGTGTGTGTGTGTGTGTGTGTGTGTGTGTGTGTGTGTAGTTGGGTCAAAATGTCGTCGTCATCGTCGTCGTACCTTTTAAATCAACCTTTAAAACTGTTGGCCCAGATTTTATTGATTTTTGCAAAGAGCAAATGACGGCAGACCCGAAGAGAGCGAGCGAAGAGAGCGGGTGGCAGAGAGAGAGAGAGAGAGAGAGAGAGGGCAGAGCTTGCGAGTCGCAGCTGTTGTTGTTGTTGTTGTTTACTTCGCTTTGGCTGGAACGTGGCTCATTATGATTATTCTGGCTGCTAATGATCATTCCTCGTCTTTTCGCCCATCATCATCTTCATGATTAGCGTGTGTGCAACAAATTGTCGCACAAAAAGCTGCTGCCCTGTGGCTACAACTGCTTCTCCTCCACTTTTTCGTTTTTCGGCCAAGAATACTTCTGGCCAAGTTATTTATAGCCAGGGCCATAATGGTGCTGCTTCTCTTCCTTGCTGCTTGCTGCTCGCTGCTCGAAGCGAGCCCCTCACGTCACGATAATGATACATCACCACGATTATGACATCGTTCTGGGCTATTTGGTAATACTTGACAGGTTAACGCTGCCACAGAAATCAATGCGGGGAGCTTTAAGCGTTCCCATTTTGGGAAGCAAAGTCTTTAAATAGATACTCAGTAATACATTCTTAATGTCTATTGGCAAAGCCAGAAAAAGATATGGATTCAAAGAAAGCAAATGAAATTGCATTCTCTTATAAAAAGTTTAATATACCAAGAAATTGGCAATTTGAAAGTCAATTTATTTCTAGTATATCAAAGAATAACTTACAAATTGTTATCACTATTGGAGATATCAACGAAAACTAACACGACTCTTATATAACCTACATAGATATGAATATGAATCTAATGATATGACAATCTTGACTCATCTTTACTACCATCGTATTCCGTACTTTATCTTGCCTTTTTTCCCATACGAAATAATCAAATAATTTTGAAAATGATTAATTATGAGCAGCACTTGAAGATTCGAGTGTCTATTTGTAATTTAAAAAAAAGCAAACTCATCGTTTAAACTCTAAAGTTTACTGTTTAACCTTTATTTGTTAGTTTTTGGTGCAAGGTGTGTGCAATTTACTTTGCATTTTTATGATTACTGAACACCGATGAAATCATTGACAAAGTTCAAAATAAAAACAACAGCATATGTAAAGTTTACTACAACTATTAAAGCAGGGATTAGTACTTTTTACTTTATAGTCAAAAGTTTATGAACATTTTCAGCAAACTAAGATACAGCATTTGAAATAATTTGCATGCTTGTTTTTTGTTAATCTTTAGGAACTATGAAAAAAGAGTATAAAAAGTCTCAAAAAATGTATAATTTATTCTGAAATTCAGAACTGGCATTTTTACATACATATATTCAAATATATATTCAAACAGTTGAAAACGATTTAATGAAGTTCTGTGTATATTTCTTGTAGTGAAATTATGTTTACTACTCTATTGATTCGATGAGTAATTCTTTTCTACACTTGTGAATTGTTTTTCGATACGTTTTATGGCGTAATGGGTTTCCGATTTATGGAATCGTGTAGCGTGGAGTGCTATCTGGGAGATATAGAAAGACATGAGGCATATCGCAGTCGCAGTCGCAGTTGTGTGATATTATAAAACTGTCGAGCACTCAATTAACAATGTTTTCTTTTTGCAGTTGTTGTTGCTGTTGTTGCTTTGTCTGGTTTCTTCAATTAGGTGACTTTAATTTAATTAAGTTAAGCTGACGATTATGAATCCGCTGTGATAATGTTCAGGTAACGGTAACAAGCAGGAAGGGCATTTCTATGTCTGTGTGTGTAACATACTGATGTACGATTGTCTCTCAATGGCCTTCAATTCGCTTGTTTGTAGATAATTAGAGCGTACGTACATAAGTACTTGTTTTTTTTTGTGTAGTGTACCTTTTGAGCTTGTTGTGCTCGAGTTTTTGCCTTATAAATAATATATGTGTTTTGCATTTTTGTTATTTACATGTTAGCTACTTCAACAAACAAGCAATCGCAGTGTTTTTCTAATCCAGTTCACATGTCACTGCTACAAAATTGTTGCTTTCAATGCTGATGTTTTTGTTGTTGTTGTTACTTTACGCATACATACATACATCGCACAACTGCATTCGTATTCATGTCTGTGAGTGAAGCGCTGCACTATGGGGAATTTTGACTACTTATATCAAGTGAATATGGCAAAGGACTATCTCAAAATAGCGAAAAGCATAAGGATTATTTTTCAAACGGAAGGGGGCGGGGCCACGCCCACGACCTAATGGTTACGTAAAGCCAATGCAAAAAACATAACTTAAAAATCTCACATTGAGTTATTAATTTTGACCACAAAAAGTGGTCAAATTTCCCATAGTGCGTTGCCTGGAAGTGAAATTCCTTAGGCGAACATCCCACTTGATTTTGCTCGTTTGACAATATTGCTGATGTGCGGCAGAAAGTCAGGCTGATTGCACAGTCTTCCACTGACTTTGCCGTTGCTTTGTCCCTTATATGCGGGAGGGAAATTCGTCCACTACGCGTAAGGGAACTTTATTCAGTGAAGACTAGACATTTGGGCGGACAGTGTCATGACACGAAAATCAATTGGGATGTCGGCAGCTCTCATAATCGAAGAAGCGTACTGAGCGATTACATAAATACGATACACAACTGCCATGTCTGCTGTGTATTCTATTGTATTCTATTGTATCGTATTCTTTATGTGTGTGTGTGTGAGTGTGTTTGCTTTGCAGCTGATGTTCGACGCCCACAAATTAGTTTGTGTTGTTGTTGCTGCTGCTGCTGCTGCTGCTGCAGTTGCATAGACTGATGTGTGTGTGTCTGTTTTTCACTTACAAAAAAGAGCAACGCGCAAGCCTTATTTTCGTATACATATGCATTGCATAATTCCTTTTAGGTTATTTGTCGTTTAGCACATCACACACACAGAGGCACCTACACTTCGAACAAGAAGAATTAGACGGACGACACCTTCGCACAGTGTGTACACATGTACTTAAATATTACAAGATCGCAAAGACACTAAATTATATTCGACTCGACTAAATGTGTGTTATTCTTTTTTCTATCACACTCTCTCTCGCTCCGACTCAATTTCCTTTTACGAGCCCCCCTTAACAAAAGAGCAAGTGTCACACACGCACACACACACGCAAGCCAGAGAGAGAGCAGTGCGACTTTTGCGCTCTCTCGCTCACGTAGCGCAAAAACGGCTGTCGGGTATTTACGTTTTTTCTGTGGGTGGTGGGAGGTGGGTGGGGGAGAGCAAACAAAAATTTGATTTGCCAAAACAACACAAAACAGCTGACAGCGATTGCATGCAGCTGTGAGCGCGCTCTCTTTCTCTCTTTTGCTCTCTCTAACTGTGTGTGCCTGTGTGTGTGTGTGTGTTTGTTGTGCTCAGGACATTTTGTACTAGTTTTTGTTGTTGCTATATTTGCAGCAAATTGTGACAATTAAAAAATGTTTTGCTCGCACTTAATTTGTTATCATTGGAACATGTTTTCGCTTGTTTATTGACACACAGCGAAAACAGCTGATGTAAAGCACACACACATTTAGTTACACATGTGAGTGCGAAAAGTGAAGCACATGATTTTTTTATCTGTGCACACACGAAAATTTAAACGACAAATACACGTAACGTGTGTGTGTGTGTGTGTGCGTGTAACATGTGTACATACACGTTTAGCGACAAGCACTAAATACGATAAATGCCAAATGACGCTAATACACACAGACACCCACCTACAAATACACACTTACATACTAAATTCAGCGCATAGTTTATCGAATTCGGATTCAATACATAATATGTATGCAGAACAATTGTATATATGTATGTACGTATGTGTACATATACATATCTATTTACGAAACTGCTCGTCAGCTGAGTGCGCGACGAGAGCAGCAGCAGCAGACGAGCTGAGTGCGAGTGCAAGAGCGAGAGGACGCACTTGTTCTATTGCCCATGTACATTATGTACGTGTGTGTGTGTGCTGCTGCGCACGGGTAAAGCAGAAATGCTCTGGGGAGGGGGGAGTTGACGGTCGTGTTTTTGTCTGTCGTCGTCTAACAGCTGGGCACGACACGAAGAGGAGCACGAACACGAACACGAGCTCCACTGCCCTACTGAGCGATAACGAAAACGAAATGGAGTCGACAGACGGAAAGGAACAGAGACAGGGACATCGTTCGGCTCGAGATGCGTTTTGTTATTGTTGTAGTAGTAGTTTTGTAGTTATCATGCCAGTGTGTACACACACATAATTATCTTTGTACATACGTGTGCCAATGTGTACATCTGCATTTTGCAATGCACATTACGTTACGTTAAACGACAACAACAACACAATTAAAAAATATGCAAAGAAAAATTAGACATAGAACATTTTGTTGTACCAAGCGAACTATTATGTTGATTGACGTGGTTGTCGTTGTTGTTGTTGCTGCTGTTGTTGTTGTTGTTGCTCTGGTTGCAGTTGCTGTTGTTGTTTTTGTTGTTTGTACGATGGGCGAGAGTTGGCGAGTTGTGTAATACGTTAGTTTGATTACAATTACATTTGGTTTTTGTTTTTTTTTTAGTTTATTTTCTATTGTTCCTATGTCTATTTTGTTGTTTTTTTTTTTGTGTTTGGTATCTGCTGTGTTGTATTTTTTTTTTATATATTTTTGCTTTGCGTTGCTTGTCAAAACGTTACTTAATTGCAGCGCGCGCTACGAACGCCGTGTGAAACGTCCGTAGGTCTTGAAATCGTTGTAGTAACTGAAATCAAACTGAATTTGACGCGCGCAAGCAACAAAACAAATACGCGCTTATACACCCACACACACACACGCATAGCCTAGCACACATACAGGCATAATTGCATTCGACACGAAGTGCGCACGAAGTTCACTTTTTTTCATTCGGCTCGCACGAACTTTTCACACTGTGTTCTAAGCTCGTTTGTGTGCGCTCTCTTCCCACTCTCTCTCGCTCTCAGTGTGCTTTCTCTTTGACTGCTAAATTTGTTTTATCATCAAAATATTGTCCGGAAAGCTTTCACTCTCACATACAGCTGGATGGGAAAAAAGCTTACGACCGTCGTAGTAAAATACGAGAAAGAAAAAAGCATAGGACAACGAAGGCTTTCGCCTAATCCAAGACGTTGGCGAAGAAACGAAAGTGCATACATAATATAAAGCATGTACAATTGACATTTGCATTTGGTATATGGCTTTATTATGTGCCTGAATACCCCTACGTATTATATAACCATCGAGAAAAGTATACCCCCAAAAATACAATGGGTACAATAGATCTGCGGGAAAGTTGATTTATTTATTTGTATTCATATCATCATATAGTAGGTACATACATAGATATACATATATACTATATATAGGGAATTACATGCATACAAAAATATTTATATGAATTGTTGGCTTCCAAGGAAATATCTAATATGGTACAATAATTTAAACTTTTCTAATCTAACGACACACAAAAAAAAAACACATAATTATATAGGTGTATATATCACAAATATGTATATAATATTATATTCTTTTGAAGCAAACAAAATGAAATTTTAAAGGATCGCGAGCTGCAAACGGCATATGGTATATAGCAATTATCTATCTAACGTCTCTATGATATAAGTAATTATATAGTCTGCAAGGGTAAATGTACTTCTGCTTCTACCAGTTTAACAGCTCTTCGTCATACCCGTTGAACTACAAAATGAAGATTCCGCTTCTACTGACAAAAACATGCACCAAGTGTTATGATAGTTAACATACATACATGTCTCTATATATTTATACATACATATATCGATATATCCGAAACCAAATGCACTTGGACATTGGATTTGTCTCTTAGGTTAAGCTCTAAACACAAACGAGAACAAAAAAAAAAAAAACTGCTGGATATTAATTATGGGGATTTGTTTTGAAGGAGCTTTATGCTTCGTCAGGGGCCGAAGTCGTGGGCGGGCGTTCGATATCAACTCTCTATCGTTCGTTTTATTTATATATATGTTATATAAGTATTTATATATAGTTAAGGTACTTAAACAAAATAGCGTTTTCATTATGTGAATAAAATACAGATACTGATATACATATCGCGGTTGTATGTATACAGTTAGTTAAGCACGTACATTTACCGAAATGTTTTTCTGTGTCAAGCAATTACAAATAACACATCAAGGACAATTGAAGTTAAGAGCCAACAACAAACACACACTGAAATATCCAAGTACCGAATAAGTATTTTTTTATGTTTTTTTTTCGTTTGTAAGGTCATTTTGCACCTAGTTTCTTGTCAGGACTGCAACCCTGTCTACTCCTAGCTACTCGTTAGTGTTTCTTTCTTACTCGCTATCGCTGCTTAGCGACGATTCTCGCCAGAGCGACGCTGCTCGCGACTGCCGCCCCGCTCAATGTACCAGTTGTTGTTGCGCTTCAGCTCTTGCCGCTGACGAGCGTGCTCTCGTTGTTGCATCATTCGTTCGTGCCACTCGCCGCTGCCGCTGTCATCGTGTTGGCCACGCTTTTGCTGCTTCTTGCTGTAACGTTCCTTGGCCCTGTCTGCAAACTTCTTGTGAGCACGCTCCTTTGAATCATGTTCGTTGCTCTTGGAGCGAGTGTGCTCCTTGGAGTGCTCGTTGGAGTCGTGCTCGTTGCTCTTGAAGCGAGTGTGCTCCTTGGAGTGCTCGTTGGAGTCGTGCTCGTTGCTTTTGTAGCGAGTGTGCTCCTTGGAGTGCTCATTGCTCTTGTCGCGCTGCTTGCGCTCTTTGGAGTCCTCGTCCGAATCGTTCTCGTTGCTTTTGGAGCGAGTCGAGCGATGCTTGACCTCGTACTCGTTGCCCTTGAAGCGAGCCTGTGGCTCGTTGGACTGATGCTCCTTGCACTTCTCGTGCTGCTGCTTGTTGCCCTGGTAGCGCTCCTTGCCACGATTCGAATTATAATTGTTGTCGACATGTGCATGGTGAGCCTGCGGTGTCTCGCTGGCCTCAGCCATTGGGGGCTGCTCGTTTTCAGTGCCAGCGAGTGTGCCTAACTGTTCGGTGAGCTTTTCGAAGTTCTGAAAAGCTTGCGATTGCTGCAGCACTTCGTTGACCACATTACCAATCTCATCGGTGAGAGATTCGGAATGCGGCTTGCTCTCCACGCACATGGCAGCGATTTCCACGAACTTGCCATCGGGACACTTGTAGGGACGCTTGAGGTCCTGCTTTGTGATGTCCACGGGGTCCACAGAGTTGCCGTTGCCGGGCCAGGCCTTGAATGTCTTCAGCTTGCGTCCCTGATACGATGACGATGGCGATGCTGAGGAAGGTGCCTGTCCTTGAGCCTGGCCACTGAGATAGTTCAGCTGCTTGGACATGATATCGATCCCGGCACGCATCAGATTGTTCTGCAGCTCCAGGTCGACCAGACGTTGCTCCAGCTGCGTCAACTGCTTGTCATCGCCCAGCATCTGCCACTCCGGATTACGCAGACGTCCCACAAACGCCAGAATGGCCAAGGTGCAGCACACGTAGAAGACGGCGGTCAATCCGCTCTGCACCAACGGTGGCAGGCGATAACCCATCAGACTGCTGGACTGCTGGTTGTTGATCAGTTCAGCCACTGTCGCTGGCTTCGACTGGACGCCGTCGGTGGCATCGTGTGCATCCTGCAGCTGCTGCTGGCGTCGCATGCGCAGCTGCTGCGAGTGGGCGGCATGATGAGCTGGTGTGGGCGGCAGATCGTTGCCCAGCTCGAAGTTGGTGTTCAAATCGTTGAGCAGCGCTCGGAGCGTGGGACTTGGCGTGAGGCGTCCCGTGCTCTCGCAGTCGCTGATGATGGAGATGCCATCGGAGAAGTCCTCTGCCTGGGCATCGGTCTCTGCTACAGGTGGGCAGCTGTCAAAGGGAAGCGCAAATTAGATGGGGTTGTAAAAAACAGTTGCAAATACTATCGACATTTTATGGCACTCTAAGCTGGGCTTTAATTCAAATTTTAATTAAACTCTCATTCATTAAATAAATAAATAAAGTATTTAATTGGTCTGATCCAACTTACTATTTTTAAAAATTCGAATTCGAGAATAAATTGCTTCTTCTGCGTAATATTTTAATATGAATAAGTTCACTTTCTCTTTAAGTTGATTCATCTTGTCACATTCGATGTGAGCCTTAGGCTTTTGATTTGGAGCGACTTTCATAGTTGTCTCTTGATCAGTTTTTAATGTTTTCAGCTTTACTCTCGACTAACAAAAATTAATAAAACACTACCATGCAGTGTCTATTGAACTGACTACGTGGTCGATCATCAGTCGGAGTATGTATTAAATGTGACTAATGACAAAGTGTAAATTACAATAATAATTCACTCTACATGTTAGCATGAATATATTCTTTCTAATTTATACATTTTTATTCTTTGCAATTACTAATACAAATAATTTTGCAATATTTCTTATTAAAAAACGAAATTTTATTTAATATTCATTCAATTTGAGAATTTGAGTTTTTATACAAAAACAAAATAGGATAAATATGTGTTGATCACCTTGTTAATTTTTGAATTCGATATGTTAACGGAAACGAACAAGTTATCGGAAACAATCGATTGGCTTCGATTGCGTTGTATCTCTAGCGTGAAACTTACCGCTCGTTTGCTGGCTCGCAGCTTGACTCCTCCTCCTCCCCCTCCCTCACACCAACACCAACAGCTTCAGTTGTTGTTGTGGTCGAGCTGTGGTCGAGCACCTCAATGCGACCGGCTGGCAAGATGGTCCACGACGACGAGTTCGATGTCATCAAGTCCTTCATTGATTCGCCGTCTTTGTCTTTGCTTTTGTTTGGGTCCATGATCGGTTCCTGTGTGTGTGAATGTGTCCGTGTTGATGTTGCTATTGTTGTTGTTGTTGACCTCTTTGTCTGCGAAATGCAAAATAAGAAAACAAGCAAAATGCATTTAAAAATGTCTTTTGTGAACGACCTTCGGGCGCCTACGCATAAATAAAAATACACACACACACACATGCAAGCTACTCTCCCTTTTTATCGCACTGCGCTCAGCTGTGCTTCACACACACACACACGCACATTGCCCCGGGGCCCAAACTGCAATACACACACACACTGTGTTGCATTGGTGTTGGTGTCGTTTCAGCGATTTCAACAGTTTCAGTTAAAATTACTTATTAATAGCAACACATATCATAAATGTTGTTAGATGTGACGCAAATTGGTAGCAGCATTATTTGTTTTGAACCTAAACACAAACTTACCTCAGTTTAAAAACAAATGCAGCCACAATTTATCTGTGTGCATTATTATTATGATTCTAATATTAATTACTGGAGATTTATCAGTTGGTCGCAGATAAGCAGCGACCAGTGTTATTCTGCAAACAAAAAAACAACACAACAAATAAAACACAAGCGAACGTCGCAATTTGAGTTTAGCAAGCGCGACGGCGACGCGTCAACCTTTGTGTAGCCACTGCACGTTACACAGATACGATAGCCACACACGCACACAGATGGTCAATGTTTGTGTTATCGATAGACTCAGACAGACTCGATAACACACTCCACTCCCCATGGTTGCTGTGCGACTGTCTTTTCTTTGGTATTTGAGCAAAAAAAATACTAGATATAGTTTGCTGGCAAAGCAGCGCTCAAGGCTGGTCATGCTGTGGGCGCCAAGGGTAACGGACAATCAAATTTAAATAACAGACTTAACAGAAAATATGTTGCGTAGAGTTTAATTCAAGCACAATAAACAATTGTGATAGATTGAAAGGCTGTAACTAAAATATGAGATAAAATTTACCTATTGTTTAAAATAAAGTGCAGATTATAAATACAAATTTTAAAGTTTAATTATTGTCTTGATTTAACGACAGATTTGAATAAAAAAAATAATTCTTCTATTGTCCAGAATTAAAGATAGATTTTAATAAAAAAAAAAAACGAAAATTATACTATTAAAAAATGGGTATTGATAATATTTAGCTATAGCCCAGAACAAATAAAAATAAAAATGAATTGTATATTATTTATTTAATAATTATCTAGAATTAAAAACAGATTTTTATAACGAAACAAGATATTGATAACATTAAGTTATTGCCCAGAATAAAGTGTATTCATAGAATTTACTATATTTTTGCTGTCTACCATTTTGAACACTCACCTTACAAAGACTTCTCCATGATGCGACGCACTTCGCCCGCCTCGCTGCTGCAATCCCAGTCGGAGGCGTTGCGCATCTGAAGCTGCTGCAGCTGCAACTGTTGCTGTTGCTGTTGCTGGTGGTGCTGCTGTGGATGCTGCTGGAAGTGGCTTCTGGGCGCTGGGACGACGGTGGCGTAGGGCTGACCGTTGGCCATCAGATAGTTGCCATTGTGCGCCGACTGCGACTGAGCCTGCGCCTGCGCCTGCAGCTGCGACTGCGACAGCAGCTGTGGCGACAAGTGGAGACGGGGAGCGGGCACCGGGTAGCCGCGACTCTTTGGCATACTCAGTTGGTGGAGTCGCTGATGCTGCGGCGTCCAGTAGATTTGGCTGGCTTGCTGCGAGGAGCGGTCCAGGATCAAAGGCGTGGCGCGACCATTCTGGAAGTGTTGCTGCTGCTGCAGCAGCAGTTGTTGCTGTTGCTGTTGCAATTGTTGCTGCTGCTGTTGCTGCTGGTGTTGGGCCATTGCCAGCTCCTCCATGCGCACGTAGCCTTGCGACGCCGCACGCAGCAGCTGCGGCGGCTGCATGTAGAGACTGTTCGGCTGATGGTAATCGATCAGCTTGGCCGCCTGCAGACCGTCCTCCGTCTGGATGAGCACGTACTCCGTGGGCTGCTGCTGCTGCTGCTGCGGCTGCTGGCGATACGGCTGATCGCCGGACTCGTTGGAGAGCAGACTGCTGCGCTTGTTCACGTGCGCGTAGATGGGCGAGGAGCCCGCCACGGAGGCGAAGCTGGAGCGGGGCAGGCTCTGCACCCGTTGCGGCACCTGCGGGCGTGCCACTGTCTGCGCCTGCGGCCGCTTGTGCTGCGTCTCCACCGAGGCGTACGAGACGGGCGAGATGTCCGCGTTGTTGTTGTGGCGCTGCTCGTAGATCGGTTGCATCTTGACGGCGGGCGCCGGCAGCGCAGTGCGTTGCATGGACTTGCGGCAGAACTCCTTCACCTTCTCCAGTATTTCATCGCGCGTCAAGAGTCCGCCGATGCGCCGTGTGGCTTCCTTGTTCTCCTTGCGACGCATGATGACGGGCGTCGCCTCCGTCTCGCTGTCGTAGCCGCGACGCTGCAGCGTTTGCGGCTGCTTCGTGATCAGCTCATCGAGCACGCTCTGGCAGCGCGCAGGCTGCTGTTGCTGCTGCTGCGGCAGCTGCTGTGGCAACTGTTGCTGTTGTTGCTGCGGTGCGATGGGCGTGCCGTCGAGGATCATCACCTGCCGGTTGCGGCCGCTGATGCCGCTGAAGGTGTTGCGCTGCAGCGAGCCGCGCACAAAGTACGGATTGAGCAGCTGATGCGGCTGCAGATGCTCATAGATGTTCTCCTGCTGCTGCTGCTGTTGTTGCTGCTGCTGCTGCTGCAACACCTTGTGGTAGAGCTGCCTGTCGGTGACTTCTTTGATGGCGCGCAGCTGCTCCCAGTCGTTGGACTGCTGCGCCTTGTTGCGGAGTGGCGTGGAGCTGGCCAGCGGATTGTGCTGCCGGATCTGCTCGCGATCCATCGACGCGCAGCGTTTGAAGCGACTCGTCGCCTGTGGCGCCTCCGCGGAGACGCGACGCGGTATCAAGCTCTGCCGCTCGAGGCTGCCGCGCTGCAGCGACTGCGACTGCGGCTGCGACTGCGGCTCGAGGCGAATGCGTCGCAGCGGCGCCGCGGAAAACTCCCCTGACTCGTCATCGGCGTAGACAGCACGCGGCTGCAGCTGCGGCTGCGGCAACTTGGGCGTCGTCTTGCGGCGCGGCGCAAACAAACTGTTCGAGAGTCGCTGCAGCACCGACAGCTTCTTGGTGTTGCTCTTGCGCAGCGCCGCCAGCGAGTCGGCCACCTGCTGCCGCCGCTCCTCGGCCGTGTGGTAGCCGCTGGAGCGAGTGGGCGTGGAGCGGGGCGTGGGGCTGTTCAGCTCGCGCCTGGGCATCAGGGCCAAGCCCTTGCGCTCGAGGTACGCCTGGAACTCCTCCGAGCTGATCGTGTTGGTGAACGTGCCCATCTGCGTCTGCGTCTGCGGTGGCGCCTCGCAGTCGGAGTTGGAATTGGAGTTGGAGTTGGAGACGCAACTGAGGGGACTCGAGCTCTGCACCGGATTGAGTTCGTCGCTGGAGTCGCTTTTGGTCAGGGGGCCGTCGATCTCGTCGAGGTCGTCGTCGGAGCTGATCTGCAGCTTCTTCACGCGCTCATCGAACTTCTTGGCGTTCTTCGTCACCTCGGCGGGATTGAGAAACGCGGCGTTGTCGCTGGCGCTGCCGGTTCGAATCTTCAGGTTCGCCAACTCCGGATAATTTGGTTTCGAGCACTTTTTAAACGCTAATGTCTTCGGTTTGTTGTTCGCAGCCTCCAGCACCGGGTTCTGCTGTCGCGCCTTCAAGCGATCCGTTGTGCCCCTTGGCTGTGGCAACGTTTGCTTCCGCTTCGGCACCTTGCCGGCCAGATCGCGCAGCTCCTCGAACTTCAGGCGAGCCAGCACCGTGGGATCGTACTCGAAGTACGCATCGGGGTTCTTGATGTACGTCTTCACGTACTTCGATTGCTTGAGCACCTCCTCGGTGGTTATATACTCGTCGTCCGCCGCGACTTTACTCGCATTGCGCTTGTTCTTCAGCTGTTCGCGCTCCTTGTCCCTCAGCTTCTCTTCCCTCTCGCGTTCCTTTTCCTTTTCGCGTTCACGTTCGCGCAGCTGTTGCGTAACTGTTTTGCGGATGCTCAGCGTGGAGCGTTTCGTGGGCACCGGGGGCGGCGTCTTCTTCTCCAGCGTCTTGCCTCCTACTCCATTGGCGTGCTTGAAGGGATTCTGCTGATCTACGATGGGTTCGCCGGCTGTGAACTTGCGTATCTTCTCATCATTCGGATTGAATGTGACGCTCTTCTTGGCCTTCGTCACCTCCTTGTCAGCAGTCTTGTCAGCGGTGATTTTACTGCTCTTCTCACTGTTGATTCCTGTAGGAATTTTACTCTTCTCTTCAGCAATTTTACTGCTCTCTTCACTGCTCTTGTCAGTGATTATTTCACAGGTTTCCTCTGCCGCAGCTTTACTGCTTTTTCCTATTGGAATTTTACTGCCATTGTCAGCGGTAAATGTAGGAATTTTAGTGCTGAGTTCACTGCACTTTTTTGTCGGATTTTTACTGCTGTTGTCAGCAATCTTTTCACTGCTCTTCTCGGGCGTTAAATTGGCTTTTTCTTTGGGCACTTCGAAGGCTTCCACAATCTTCAGCGTGGCATCGTCTATATAATCTGTAATCACTTGACTTTTGGCAATAGCTTCGCCAGCGACCGCGTTGGCTTCAGTTTTCCCCGATGTTATTGTGGTTGGGTTGTTGTTGTGCTCGCTGTTGTTGTCGATCGCCTCAGACATGTTTTGGTAGCGTTGAGCGTGGCGGCGGGGGAGGAGGATAGGGGGAGGAATACAAAGGGATTTGGAGTGGAAGAAAACTGGAAATCACTTGCGTATATCCGCCCACCATTGAGATTTCTTCGCTGCCCAGCCACACAAGGAAATCTAAATACCAAAACGAAATCCAAATAAAAACACACATTTTTACCACACTTGAGATTTTTACTCACTTTTCTTTTTAGCTTTTGTTTTGTTTAATTTTCCCGCTCTGCTCTCGCTTTCGCTTTCCCCTCGACAATCGATCTGCAATGCAAAACAGTTTCATTCATTAATACAGTTTGTCTGTGTGTTTTTCGGCAAAAATTTCGCAATTCGCGGGGAAAATTCTAGTTTCGCAATTATTATTATTTTGCGCAGGCCTTTGGGCCATTTGACCTCAAAGAAATGCTCAGCTGGCGGGGTTTTTTCTATCACACACATGAGACACTCACGCTGTGAATACCCTGTAGTCATAAACGTTGGGTAACACATGCGGCAGAGCTACCTGGGCTGCTCAATACTTGAATTTGGCAGAATAAGTCGGAGGAAATGCTCTTGACTAATGGAGAATGCAATGAGAAATTCAGCGGAATTTTCTAAATTTTTGGTAAAGTTCTGTGATAATTACACATTTCGAAATTGTCTGCGAATAAATTTTGTTGATAGGCAAAATATTTGTATTTAATTTTCCAATTCCCAGAATATTTAAGTCTTTCTGTAAAATTAATTTTCTTAAAAGGCTAAATATTTTGACTTTATTTTATGAAATGAATCTTATAACTTCAGGTTTTGTTGTAAAATTCTTCTGCAAAAATATATTTCGTAGAAAGCATGTAAAATTCGATTTCATTTTCTGCGAATCTATTTAGAAAAGTTTAAATACAATCATTTCTCAAATTTCTTATATTCACCAAGCATTCTTAAAAACCCTTATAATTGAAAATTCGTGTACAATTTATTGGTTACCATAGTAGTTATGCTTTCTTTTCTAATGTACAAAACATAAAAAATAAGTATACAATGTAGTAAAAGTATTTTATTAAATGAGTTTTACTATATACAATTACTATATGTTCTGTACATTTTTATAAATAAATTTTACAGCTCACAAATCATGTTAAATAAAATTTTAATTCTCATAAGTTGACTTAGTTTTTACGAAATAAGCCCGACTATTTCAGCAGTTTGTTTAAAATTTGTTGACAGTTATATATTACTTGAATTTCTGTAAATACATTTTCATCATAGTACATCTATTTTTATTTAATTTTCTTATGCTTAAAGCATGTATAATTAGATTCCAATATATTTTTGACACATAATTTATACCTATAATATATTGCTGTTTCTTCATTTAATTTGGGTTGCGTATTCTAAATATATTTTGCAAAGTTCGTTCTC
Organism: Drosophila ustulata; assembly: GCA_035047365.1. Classification (NCBI taxonomy): domain Eukaryota; kingdom Metazoa; phylum Arthropoda; class Insecta; order Diptera; family Drosophilidae; genus Drosophila; species Drosophila ustulata. Next base: position 13,471,866 of record JAWNPT010000080.1, read on the forward strand.
TCTACAAGTTTTTTCTCGAATGTCAAAATTCTTCCCATATTTTTAAACAGTATTGAGAGTATTAAGACAAGAGTATTAAGTGACATTACAGGGTATTTAGCAAGCTTGTCATTGGCTTGCGACCCAGCAATTTGCAAGAGTTTGCAGAATAAAAAATGAATGAAAGAAGAGAACTTGTGCAATAATTGCTGTGCAGTAGGGCAATGCTAAGAAATTGATGATCGTTTGTTCCGGCTGCTTCCACATGTGTGTGTTGCAAGCACATGCATGCAGAGACATGCTCGTGCGTGTGTGTGTGTGTGTGTGTGTGTGTGTGTGCAATGTGCGCTATTTGGGTCACTCGATAGCTAATCTCTCGTTGTACCTTTTGTGCGGTAATGAAATGCGCATATGGCTTGCAGAATATCGTATCTATCTATCTATCTGTGTATGTACATATCAGCGGGCTGTCTGTCAGAGGACTGCACAATATGGCAATACTATCTGTATCTTTGGCTGCTTGGTTACCAACTGAAATCAATATGTTTCACCCACATTAGACTTGAGGTTGAGGTTGCAAAGTGTGTCAGCCAGACACCCTCTGAGGTGGCGAATTTGCTTTGTTTTTGCGGCGATACTTTATATAGTATTCCGTTCTACATATATGCTCGCCGCTGTTAACCGGTTAACAACATTTCTAAATGCTTTTCGCATCCAATTTGCATGCATCTGACCGACTTCTCAGACTAAAGGTGCAGCTATCTAGTGCACCTTGATACGACTTGCTGCGCATTTAGTGTCTGCCTCGTGAAATCGCCACTCGACTGCGAATCAAAGGCGCAACAATTGCCCATAAAACATGCATCCAACAACCTCGTCGATCTCATGCAAATCCACTCTTACAGTGGCTCCTCTCTATAGCGAACTTAATCTCAATATTATTGCCCATCAATTTTATATAGTTTCATTTATACTGTAATTAAATTTAGATTTGTAGGCTTATTACTTTCGAAAATAATCCATTAGAGACTGACTGTTACAGTGTCCCTCTCTTTAATCTACATTCTCCTTTACAAAAATCGCTAATCATTTTCCATGCAACTTCTACTGTAATTTGATTTATACTATTTGCTATCTGGTATAGTTAGGTTGAATATTCATAAATAATATTATATGAATCAAAGAAAGCACATTTTTTTAATAAGACAACTAAATATTAAACTTAAGCTATGACTATCCGTTTAAAATAAATGAGAAATGGAATACAATCGTTTACATTAAACGTAAATCTTTCTTTGAAAAAAGATAACATTATTTGAAGTTGGAAAATTAAATCAATTGAAAATTCAATGCAAGCGTAAATATTTCTTGAAAATGAAATCATAATGTGTATATTAATCTTAATTTTGTTCTTCGACCGGGACGATTATTATGTGTTCAAATTTGAATGCAATGAATATCTGAAAGTTCATGCAATTACATTTTTATATGTTGCCCTAACCCAAGGTTAATCTACATTTTTGTGAAACTCAATTAAAAGTAATTGGATTGCAATTCTTCTGTGCTGCTATATTGTGCAGCATTTTAAGGAATTACTATTACTTGATTACATCATAATTCTTCATTACATCTATAGCCAACACTTTTGCCTAAATTCAAAGCAAAAATCGCAAATTATTGCGAACTGAATATGTGAAATATTTGGGTTGAATATTTTCAGCAATTCAATTTGAATTTGTTTAATATGGAGGTTAAGCAACATATTTGAGAAATTCAATTTAGAATGAATGAATGAATTTAGTTGAATATTTTTCAACAATTATTTTATTTTGTTGACTTCTGGGATACACTACAAATAGATAATAAAATCGTTGACTTCAATGAATAATTTTTACTACAAAATGTTTGAGTTCAATGGCAATATAATAAATATAATCGCCTGTATAAACGAGCGTAATTCTTTCTTAAAAAATCGAAATTTTCAAATAAAAATTGTAATTTATTTAGTTTATGGAGCCCGCTATCGTAAATATTATCGCTTACACAAAAGAGGTCGACTTTCTTACGACAACGCGGAGATAAATCTACATTTAACATCGCTGATGGTGTAAATAAAGTATGTGTGAAATAAAACTGAAAATAAATGCACTCGTAATTGTTTCTGCGCCATTCAAATGTATCGGCGAAATCGTGATGCATTTAAAGTGATTGCTTCAACTTTATGACACCGCAAATGAAGTCGAAAATAAAAACAACATTCGAACAGCCCCCAAAAAGGAGACAGGTGTTTCTAATGTTCACCAGGTCTGGCTGTAACTAGCGAAAATACAACGTCTAACTAATGAAAGTCGAATGGAAACGCTGGTGAAATCACATAACAAACCATAAATGTGCCTGTCTCTGCCACCCTTGAGTTAATTTTTTCGCTTTATTCGTGGAAATGGTTCAACTATTAGCGGGGGGTCATAAAATATATATGCCACCCTAACCCTAAACACCAGAAATCGAGAAATGCAATCCACCCCCAGGCCAAACATCCCCTGAAACACACTGAATGTAAAAATAACCTCACAAGCGTAGCAAAACAATTTGTGGATTAGAAATGCAATTGGGAAATGTTCTCTGAAATTTGCTGTTTGCACTTTCCTCGCGGCCAGACCAGGAAAACCTATAGAGTATAGAGTAGAGTTTGGCATCCGTTGAGGGAGTAATTGCGCACTGCCATAAGAGAATTCACAAATAAATAGCATATTGAAACGGAAAAACAATGCCGATGTCGATATCGATGCGAGTGGCTGGCAAATATATCTCAAACAAATATTTCCCCAAGAATTTTTTGATTTGCAGTCACGTCTTTTGAACTCACGAAACTAGAACGTTGAATTTTGAGATTGTTTTCGAGAGTTCAAACATCAAATTAAATATCATTTTTTTTCTTTATATTTTACTTTTTGTTTTGGCTAGACGAAATTAATTGATTTCATATTTTAAAGGAAAATGATCTGTAATCTATGAATTAAAACAAAATCTATTTAAATTTGTTTGTTTTTGGCAATTAGAGAATTTTTTTACTTATTTTTTTAAGTTTACTTTATAATCTTTTTGGGATAAAAAATAAAATCATTTCGTAATTTTAATCAGTGTTATATTTTACATTTTGATTTTGTAAAACTGCTTGATAATGTTTGCTCATTTAATCGTTTAAATGAAAATTAACTGCTCTTATGATCCAACGATATCTTATTAGGACAGAAGTAAAGTCATCACGAAGTATAGGCAATATTTTCAACTTAATTGGATTTAAAAATAAATACAATTTAAAGTAAAGTCGCAGTCTTTATATTTCGGCTGAGCTGTGTTGAATTTAATTTCAAAATAAGTCAGTCCAAGTAATGCAAATTTTAAAGTATCTTCTTCTGAATTTAAGTTCAAAGTGTGTAACTAAAGGTGAAGTCACTTTAAAATTCTATTCCGTGTAAAATATCATAATCGAACTGTAGTTTTTCCACATCTATTGTAAAAAACTTTATTTGTTTGTAATATTGAGAAAAGAAAACTTTTACGGAAACGTCTTAATTGCATAGTTCAGCTACTTCCTCGATGGGCATTGTGCCTCTTGGCTGCCTGTTGTTTAATGATATCATCATGATGATCCTACACAGCAACAATGAAACTGCGTAATTTCCAAAATATTCTCAAAACAAAAAACCCAAAAGTGAAAATGAAAATGATTCGAATCAAATGGAAGCGAAACGCTTTGGGGTTGATTGGGTCTTTTGCAACAATTATGAAAATATAAATCTGGACGAAGAAGCTGTAACTGCATTTTCATGTGGCATGGCAATGATTTAATGTTTTTTCGGGTTGTGGAGATTATCTTCTTATGTTTTTTTTTGGCGCAGACGACGGCGCCAGAGAGGCCAATGGCATTCGGTTGGCTGCCCGAAGATTTATGCGACATCTTTGCAGATAAGATGCAGAGTTAGTCGCATGTATCTGTGAGTGTGCGAGAGTATCTTTTGGTCACGTTTCAGGACAATGGCCTCGACGATGACGATGCGGAAGATAAGTTTTGGCCAGACGCAACTTATCGATTGTACATAGTTTGTATATATATATCTTCTAACGCTAATTGCTGGCCAGTCTGGTGTTTAGAGAAGCCGAGGAGAAAAAAACTCCAGCTGCTTTTGGCTTGTGCAATCATTCAAATGTGAAGTAGCTTCTCAGCTTTATCGCACTCCTCCTGCTGCTGCTGCTGCTGCTGCTGCTGTTGTTTGTCTGTCTGCCTCGAGTCTTGTAATGTACGTTCCACGAATGTAAACAACAACGAATAAAAAATCGAGAGAGAGATAGAGATGGGGCGGGGGCGGGGGGAGATGTGTAAAAACAACAAAACACGCGCCAAAACAGCCCAACTGACGACTGACATTGACGATAAATGAACAATCGACCTCAATAAAGGCAAACACATGCCCCAAGACGCGGCACGCATACTCCGTTTACATATACATACATACATACACATATATACCTATATAGCACATGGAGCGATGCAAAATGTATAAAAAACAATGAAAACTTTGCGTGGGACATTAAAGCCCAAAGCTAGGCATAATGCCAACCATTTGTAGCTCCCGATCGATAATTAAATATGTGTGTGCGCAAATCCTGTTTCGGTCAAGCGATGTTGCAGTTCCCTTCTACGCGATAGTCGCACTCCCAGATACCCTATACTCGGCGCTGTGAAGTGGCTCGGCTGGAGAGCCGTATCACTGTTCGCTTGCCTTTTTTGGCATTGCAAACGACAGCTGGCAGATACTTTAGGCCAAGTGCTCGAGTGAGGCCACTTCAAGGCGCTCACTCGAGCCTACACCTGACTACGTGATACCCTATAATCACCAGCGACGTAAAGATGATTCATTTTATTTTTTCATTAATGCTAATTTGGGGATAAGTCTTGTTATTGGTGTAGTGATCAGCCTACCGCCAATAAATAAATAATAAAAATTTAAATTCTTTTAGTTCTTTTTGAATTAAAAATCTTTTTAAAAATTCGCTAACCTTTTTAATAACCAACAAAATATGTAGATACAAAACTGCAGATCATTGCATTATGTTTTACCAAAACCACAGAATACGTCTATAGATAATACAAAAAAAAATAACTGAAGCACAAAATCTCTTAAATAATACGAAAATTAATTATTTAATTTGTCTATTTAATATACAAAATGATTTAAGTAAAAGTCTCGAAATCTCTCTAAAATGCAGTAATAATTTTTTAAATTGAATTAACCTACAGCAAATAAATATAAATATAATATAACGAAATTCGCGCATTCTGATTAGCTGACATTTTTACAATAAATATTTCTTGGAATTTACTTTCAACTAATAGAAGAGACTTTGTAGTTACCGTTGAGGCATTTGAAGAATGAGAAGCCACAGAGCACAAAAAGTATTGAAGCTGCCTTTTAAAATATATTAATTTTGCCTACTAGATACTCTTTGCTCATACTTTGCTAACTGTTCTTCTATCACATACAAATATCTTATCTTATCTTATCGTAAGTTCTTTAAATGTATAGGGTATTTTTGAACATTATTCATAATTATTATTATGTCTTGTCTTGTCTCCTGTTAATTCATCTGCCAATATACCCCATTGTTAGCACTCTCACCGCTTCCCGTTCAACTGCAGGGTATAATTAGTTGTGTGTCCACAATCTAATGGCGAGATCGCAAGTCTGTTTTTTTATATATCTTTTTTGTTTTCGAGAAATTTGCTGAAGTGAACTTCAAGTCGAGCGTCGCATCGCATCGCACATTTTGAAGCAGCAAAACTGGTTTGGTTTCCACCTCATCCTCTGTGTCTCTGACTCTTTGAGAGCTTCCTCGAAGTGAGAAGCCAGAGAGCGAGAGAGAACGCGCTGATCCCATAAGCTTTGCCGGCCAATTGACGATAGACGGGCTAAAAGGCAAGGCCAGCAAACGAAAACGAAGCCAGCCAGAGTTTTATTTTGGTTTTAAAGGCACTTGGTTATTGCCCAAGTCAGTCTCGAGATTGGAATTGGAATTGGAATTCAAATTGAAACTGAAGTTGACGCACAATAAATAAACGAAATCTAAAACCGTGCCACTTATTGTCTTACAATGTGCGTGTGGAGTGCGCGCTCTACTCGTGCTGAGATACAAATCTATCTGCGTATCTATGTATCCACAAGTACGCACGCACCGCAAATTGCGCAATTGCAAGAGTATCTATCTATCTATCCACGTCTCTCGCTTCTCGTCTCTCGCTTCTCGTTTATTTGATCTTTGGTTCACGTACTAGAGTAATCATTACGAAGAGCCACAGACGAAGCCACAGCCGGCTCAAGTGTTTGTTTTTTTTTATTTACGAGCAATGTCTATGAAATGTTATTCTTTCTACTCATCGTCGTCATCGTCGTCATTCGCATCATCGTCATCATCTTGGCCATTGTTCGCCGCTGCTTCCTCTGGTTTTTAATGATATGCACATGTCTTGGCAATCTGTGCAATCCCTTCTCCCGATTTCTATAGTCGTTAATTGCTTCAAAGCCCCATACATCATCTCACTTACAACTGGTAAACAATGCTTCAATATTAATTTCATAAAATTATCGTTCGATTTTTCGCTCACTTTCTTATCTCGGTTCTCTAATCGAATTTCAATTAAAATTCAGATGCTGCTAGTTTTATTTGTGTGATCTGCAAAATCAGTTGACTCGTTTTAATTGCTCCAAACACACACAACACAGCACAAGGCCATCGTCTAATCAAAACTCAACTTTAATTCCATTCGACAGGCAAACAAGTAAAGTGTTTTCTTTTTTTTACAATTTGCGCCGTCTTTTGATTTGTTGCCTCAATTGCTGCCAGAGCCTATTTGATCGTCTTGGCAACCGCGCCGTTTTTCTAATCAAGTTCTCAACAGTTCTGCACTTGACAGTCTTTAAAGCTGTTGTTCAGTTTTTGTATTACTTCAACAAGCATAGAGTATTATAATCATTTTCACTTTGTCCTCTTTACAACTTATAAATCCTGTGCTTTTTTATTTTAGCTAGCATAGAGTATTATAATAATTAAATACATACATTTTTCTATACTTTCTTGGGGTCCGTAAATATCTCCCTTTTTTTAAAGCAGTATACATTTTAATAATTATTAAATTTCTCTCTCTATTACCTTTTTTTCTTTTTCTAATCTTAGCCTCTACAATCATTATTTCCATTTTTTAAATCTATGAATGTATTTTTTATTAGTGTTTGTTGTCCTGTTTGTTTGACTATTTTAACAATTCTTAAATTTGTTTCTTGTATTTTGAGTTTCTTTCAAAATCTATAATTATTGTGGTATTGTAATTTTGTTATAGCACAGAGTTAAATAATAAAATCCTTTCTTTTTTACTGTCTTAAAAATGAGTCATTATTATTTATTTTAATTTCAACTAGTACAAAATTTTATAACAGCTGTAAAAATTGTCGCTTTCATTTCCGGTCTCTTTATAATCTATAACTCAGCAGCCACTATTATTTTTTTTATTTAGAACGTAGAGTGGAGTATGTTAATAATTTATTTTCTATTCTTTAATTTTCTGCTCCTTTTTTTATTTGCTCTCTATAAAATGTATTACTCTTGAGTTATTTTAATTATATATTTTGTTATTTCTTATGTTTTTCTCCTTCTCTAAAATGTATAGCTTGTGTGCATAACAGTGCGTATGGCAGTTTCTTTTATTTCCGGTCTGTTTTAATTTTTAATGTCAAAAAAGTTTAGAGTACTGTCATAATTATTTTGCAATTCTCTACTCTTCTGTGCCTTTTATTATATATTTACTTGGCTCTCTTTAAGATCTATTACCCCTGAACTGTTTATATAATTTGTTCTCTATAAGTCGCGTGTGCAGCTTGGCAATCAAATCGAATCCCCGACTATCGATCGGGTGCACTGCAAATTGAGCGTTTAGCACTCAATGAGCACTCACATTGATTAATTGCTTAAAGATGACGCCGCGTTGTCGCCGTCGCTGGTTACAAACTTTTGTGGCACATTTGACCCATTAAAACGGCTTCGTCTCAGCCCCCCTCCCCTTCCCCTTCCCCTAGCCCCACCAATCAGTAAAGACTCGACTATGAATGAATTATGAGCTTTATGAATAATTATTATTGTTTTTGTTTTTGGCTGCGCGTAATTCGATTTGTCGTGAATGCCATCGAGTAAACTCACGGAGAATGCAGCTTGAATGCAGCTCGCAATTGTGAATTGGATTTCCAAACATATCGGGCTAAATACCTTAAAAAACAATAGAAAATGGAAATTGACCTTAAAAGTCGAGTCGAGTCGAGTTGAGAGCGAGACTTGACAATTGCATTCAATTGAAGGCAATTTGAATCAAAGGCGCTTCTCTAAATTGCCTACGACGTCGACTAATCTATTTTGTATTTTCGTTCAAATCTCGATTCTATCCCGAACAATTTCGTAGCTTTCGAAAGTCTTTTGCTATATGTAGATCTCTAGACTGTCTACACGTTAGAACTTGTACCACAAAGTACTATATAGAGAGTTGCATAAACACCTGGAGAATGTTTTACGTGCCTCCACGCCAGATTCTTGCATGACTTGGACATTCTGCGGGTAAATACTATAATGCGCTTTAAAGCTCCGGCTGCGAGACATTCTCACGCCATAAAGCTCAGTTATGACGATGAGAAGAAAGCCAGTTTGAGTTTAGTTTCTCTTGACTCGATGCACTTAGTCAACTACTCGAACTCGTACTCGAACTCGTACTCGTACTCGTAAAACAAAAACGTTCTATCGCCTCTAATTGCGACTTTGAACGTTGCGCGTTTCGTGACATTTCAAAGACGCTTCGATGCCGATGATGACGAATCTCTCACGATGATGACGATGATGACGATGATGACGATGATGATGTGATAGTGCGGAGTATTGATTGATTTAACTGTCGCACCATAAATGGAGCTGGCATGTGATAACTGAACATTAAACTTGGTCACGTCATCGTGCACACACTGTACAGGTTTCCACTCGCCACTAAAATGACTTTTGCTGCGGCAATATCTTCTCGCATGACGTCACTCGACGGCCATTAACTAACTTGGCCAAGAGACTGTCAGGTGTGTGGGGCATGCAAACGCAGTCGATAAAAAAAACCGAGTAGATTGTGCAATGCTGATAACGTGAGGCAACTTCACTCTCCACATGAGTGTGTTTGTGTCTTTTGGGGTCCGTATCAAATTTCACTCACTGTGCGGTCGCCAGCACAGCTTTGAAAACTATGCAATCAACAGGTGAACTACTAACCCAGCTTTAATTCTCTGTATATGTTTGTGTATTCGTATTCGGCTCACAATATTGTGCCAGAGTGCTCCCGGTGTTACGTGCTGCCAAACTGAATGACTAAATGCATAAATAAATGCCTGTGACTGACTGTGTGAATTATTTTCATGTTGTGTGTTGCAAATGCCTCGAATGGGGCTTGATGGGCATATCTATAGGCTGGATCGGCATTAACAGCCGCCTCGCTAATCTATGTTGATGGCGGCGCTCTTCGCATTTCGATTGCAACTATTTGCTGGCCTTATACGGGCCGAATTCATTCCATTTATTGCGGGCCAGCCTTTTTGTATAAATTTATTATATTTGTTTGAAATAGTTTGTATATTTGCATGTACATTATTTTTCAAATATATAGTATCAATATTTATTTCAATACGTAGTCAATATTTTATATTTATAGAGAATATTATATTATATATTTAAACCTAATTGAATGCTTTTCATTTTAATATATATTTTATATTTTTATTTTATTTGTATGTATGTACATATATTGTATGTATTATATATTTGACTTTTGTTGTTGTGCAATGTAGACATATTTTAATTTTTTTTGTGAATATATTTTGTATTTTTATAAATATTTAGTATTGCAAACATTGAATTATTTAGCTAAAGTGCTGAATTCGTGCCATTGCCCAAAAACACAATTTGGCTAATCTATTCTGAAACCTTCTGCTTGTTTAAGCACAAATTGTAATGCCAGAAGCAAACAGGAAGCAGTGTTTTATCTCTCTGTACGTGTTGAGCACAGGGTATTTGAAAGTCGCGCTTGCACGTCCAGAACGCCTCGAGGCTTTTGTCTATTACAGTTCTCTCCTCTCTATTGCCATGCATATAATAAAAGGGGGATTTTTTAATAGTTCATTTAAGCGAGGTGCTCGCAACTATCCACATGAGTGTGTGTGTGTGTGTGTGTGTGTGTGTTGTATGCCGGCTCAAATGATTAAGCACTGCTGATTACAGCAGCCGCCCATACAACAACAATTACAAACAAGTACACAGACATGCTCTCCCTCTCTCCCTCTCTCTCTCTGTATTGTGTTGCTCTCTCGCTCAGACTGTCGTTAACAAAAGCCACGCCGTGTTACTATTTGGTGTTGTAGTAATTTCGTTGTTTCCAACTTATGCAAGATTTCAGAAGTAACAAAAACCTGAACAATGGACGAATACAAACAACGAACAAAATAATGAAAAAAACTAAAAACCGCTGTGTGTGTGACTTTTCCCGGCATTTTAGTTTTTTAGTCATAATTATGGTCGGTACACAAAAATAAAAAATAACCAGCAACAGAATCGTTAAACAAAAAAGCGAGTACAGTGCGCATCGTACATATACATATATATGTACATACATATATGAAGAGGTCTGCTGAAGGTCTGCCAATGCTCATATATCATAATTAGCTATATACACAATTATTTCTCAAATTTATGCCTTAGATTACAGTACCCAAAACAGGGCAGACAGTCAGTTAGTGTTGGCAGGGATTCACCTTGACAGTGTGATAGCGATAACGATAGCGATAGCGATAGCGACAGCGATACCGATAGCGTTAGCGAATGGCGACGTTAACAGTGCTGGCCGAAATAACAGGCACGCTGCGGTACAGCTGCGCTCGCAGCGCCTTCGAGCGACTTTGCCAAAATGTGCAAAGTGAAAGACGAAGAAGAAGTGGCAGACAGACAGACAGACAGACGGACAGACTGAGGCGAGGCCAGGTCAGCTTAGCTGCGCTGCGCTGCTCTGCTCTGCCGCACCCCTTTCATAAAGCGAATCAAGTTGCGAGAATCCTTAAGACCTTAAACCGGTATCTTGAGGCACGGCCATCGGATATGGCACACGCAGAAAGCTCTGCTCCGCTCTGCTCTGAGTAATGCATGGGTAGCGTGCGACTAACAAAAGTAAATAACCTCCACACTCACACTCACACCCATTCAAACACTCACTTGCACACTCATGGCTTATGCATATATGCATTGCACGAGTTCATGTGCCACATACAGTGAACTCTCTGCCATGTGGCAGCCACTTGAACTACAATTTAACCTGGTTTGTTTCGTTTTAACTTGAACTTTAGCTAAACTATTACGCTTCTCTTTGGTCATTTTTTAATTGGATAAAGAGACTTAACTGCGTGATTCCTTTTTTATTTATAAATTTAATATATTTCATTGTCAGCCACTTGAACTTCAACTAAATAATGGTCTTCATTTAACCTACCTTATTTGATTTTATTTCGAGCTTTATAAAAACTATTAACCTTCCTTTAAGTAATATTTTATAACGTTTTATTTATTTTGTATTGCTTTATATTTTATATCTAAATTTAAATGAATATATTTGATTGTCAGCATGTATAATTTTATTTTATTTAGTTGATATATGGTTTTCATTAATTATATAGCTTATTTTCTTAACTTTTGTTGTGTTCTGATGAACTCTGTCATGTTGCAACTTGAACTTTAACACAATTATTAAACTTTGCTTTTTTATTACATTTTAGTTTTCATATTTGATAAAAAGCAAAGTGGACTGAATTTCATATTCTTTTCTCAGACGGTAAAGCATTTGCTTAAATGTTATCAAAGCCTTTTGCCAAAATGCATATAATATACTTTATTGTTATAAATTAAGCAACTACAAATTAAGTTGCCTAAGCTGCTGAAAAGATTAAAAATAATTTATGATGAACTGAGTAAATGTAAAGTGAACTCTGCCTTGACAAAACTACGTTAACTGGAAATAAACTAATGCATTAAGCTTTATGTTTTATTAGATTCATTTTGTATATTTAAATGCAAATTTATTTTTAGCAAAATATATTCAATACATTTAATTGCCTTAACTATAAAATGAGCTGCCCATAACCCTAAATACTATCCGCAGAACTGATGAATTATCATTATTATTATTGTGCTTAACAAAAAAAAATTGTTAAGCTATAGCAACAAGTGCCTTAAGCTTAAAACCGATAAATTAGTTAAAGATTCATTTCAATTTAGTAGCACATTCAATATGATTGTTTTAAAGTGTTAATTGTTGCTCTAATTTGCAATACTACTTTTCATTTTTAGAGCAGTTCTTCAGTGTCTTCACTTTGATACCCACAAATTAAACTGCCAAAATGATGAATTAAATAAAATTGTATAATTGTATAGACATATTTTAAATGCAATACTTGCTGCAATTCTGAAGTGTCTTCGATGCCCATAGGAAGTTGTTTATTTTGCAGAAATTGTTTTTGTTTTATTTCGTTGCCATTTGCAGTGTGTTCCAATTAGAATTTTTGTCGGCTCACATTTCAACGGTTTCCAATTGGCGAGGCTCTACTGTATGTGAGTGTGTGTGTGCGCAGTTCATTATAATATGTGCAGCTGTTTTGGCTGTTGCCTTGTTGATTGCAAAAGATTAAAGCGCGTTTTTTTCGCTGCTGCTGATAAGATAACAGCACACGAGTGTGTGTGTGAGAGAGTGTGTGTGTAAGTGTGTGTGTGTGTGTGCTGTTAGAGTTGCAACAAAAGGCAAAAGGCAGTGAAAAAGACATTAAACAAAACGGCGGATGCTTTGGCTCGTTTGGCGTTTTCTTACTTCCCTTTCAGCTGCTGTTGTTGTTGTTGTTGTTGTTGTAGCTTAATGCCGTTGTGCACAGTTGGGTTAATATAACAACAACAACAATAACAACGACGACGGCAACAAATGTTTAATGCCTCTTTTAGCTGTGCTACCACCATTTTGTGGTTACACACACAGTCACAGTCACACACACACACACACACATACACACATAGACAGACGTCGCGTATATTTGTTGTGCGTTTGGCGTTTTTCGGTTGGGTTCATTCACCGGCTACAACAACAGCAACAACAACAACCACAGAGACAACGACGACGACAACAATCCAATAAGAACAACCAACTTGGTCTCGTTCAAACTCTTGCTTAAGCACAGCCGCTGCACACACACACACACGCACACAAAGGGGGAGTGGGATGGGGGCGGTATTAATTTGGCGTGTCTTGTCGTCAATTTCTAATAACATTTTGCCATAACTACACAATAATAATAATAGTGAACGAATATTACCGTAACGAAGACACAAATACAATTGCAGGCCAGCGTTGCACAAAACACCAAAAAAAAGTAAAACACAAGCACAAACACAATAACAACAACACAGTCACAGTCACAGTCAGCAGTCTTCACACACACGACGGCCGCGCGTTACGATTTCGACTCATGACTTCGACGCTCGCTCTTCACTCTTTACGTGTGTGTGTGTGTGTTTGTGTGTGTGTGTGAGTGTGATGGCAATTACCAAAACAACAACAACAACAACACAATACAATACAATCTACGACGCGCTCCTCCGTGTACTTAGTGGAGGCAACAGGGAAAAACACAACACAACGGAACAACACAACGCAACAACGCAACGCAAGAAAAAAAAACAAAAAACACGTCCGCTCACCACGAAAGTCGCATGTATTTTGAATCTCTGAGACCGCTCAACTTGCCTGTTAACTAACAGCAGTCGCTGCATTTCGTTCACTTTGCGTTCGAAATTCGTTCAGTATTCGCGTTCGTCGTCCAGTGAGTAACGCGTGTGTGTCTTCGCTGCGGTTTGTTACTCTGCTAGCCTGTTTTCGATAGAGGTTGCTGCTTGCGCTGGCAGTTGCGCATGGTGTGCTGTAGATGGCGTAAGTTTGATGAGGTGTGTGTCTACGCTGCCTGTTGCGCGTGCTTAACAATAGCTGGCGGCAGCTGCTGATCGGCGGTTGTTAACTGCGGACAATAGATGGCGCCAGCTACATAAATTTGAAAATTAACGGAAACTTGAAGCAGGCCAAGCGAATTAGTTGATTGTTAAATAAGCTATTGCAATTGTTGCTAAATGTATTATATTACGTACCTTTGGTACGCACTGGACTGAGGCTGCTGAGAATTGTCCATATTGCGCTGAGCGGCCGAAAGCAATTGCAACATTTAATTGAAGCCAATGAAAATTATGGACAAGCAAATTTTCCCACAGCCAAAGCCAAAGCCAAAGACGAAGCCTTAACGATACGTTTTTCTCAAATTTTGTGCAGTTTTTGCCTGATGGTAATGAGCCTTTAAGTCAAACGTAGAACTGACAGCTACCAATGGCTTAAACGTAGCACAGAAGCTGCAACTAACCACAAATCACAATAACACCGCAGATTCACATCGGAGCAGCTCTGGAGAATATATGGGAAGACGACGGGAACGCACATAATCATTATCACTCAAATTGGGGGCCCCATTGCAATTGTCTTCGTGTGTGTGTGTGTTTGTGTGCTCGAGAGCCGACGAGACCAATTATACTCGGTATATCGAAAGCCACAGACGGGACTCCTGAAAAATTGATCAGCCAACAATCGCATATGCATATGAGCTAAGACCGAAGCTGAAGACTGAAGACTGAAGACTGGTCAGTTAAACGGTCGAATAGCATGAAAATGGGCAGAGCCCAAGCTTGAAAATCCCAATTCGAGTACCGTAACTTAAGCCCATGAATTAGCAGCATCAGCAGCACTCGATGATGATGTGAACCAAACCGATCCGAACCGAACCGAACTGAACCGATGAAGTCCAATCTTTGACCACCAGCACGTTAGCCTCGTATGCGTGCTGCTCAGATTCGCACGGCCAAACTACAGAGGTGTGTTCGAGTTCCTGGATACTGTTACGCTGCAGATTAATGCCTTGATCAGTCCTCAATTACAGAGCCCATCTCTGCGCTCTCTAAGTCGAGCGAGCTGCAGTTGCAGCCATCACAAATCCCCAATCGCCGATCCCCAATCGAACAGCATATTTATCGACTGCACTATGATATTAAAGCTGATCCTTTCCACCCTTACTTAAGTGTTAACTACATGTTTAGTTCTACAATGTTGAATCGGAGAATAACGTGGTTTAATTGCTTCTAAAGTTATAGATAAGTATTCTTTTCTTGCTTTATTTTAGTCAAGAACATTTTATTTAATTGTAACTTAGTGCTGAGCAAACTGCATATTTGTCGACTCCACTATGATATTATCAATGATCCTTTCCTCCCTTAATTAAGTGTTAACTACTAGTTCAGTTTAAGAGATCCCTAAGCTATAGGTGAATATGTAAATTTTGTTCATTGTTGTTAATTCATTTCTTGCTTTATTTTAACCATTCTTATTCTGGCGTATTTTATTATTATTTCATTCCTAATCAATCTGCATATTTATCGACTGAAATAACTTAAGTGTTCCGTAATGTTCTACAATCGCAGAAAATTGTAATTTAATTGCCCCATTTGTTAAAGTGAATTATTTTATATTGCTCACAAATGATTTTTGCTCTTGATTCATTTCTTTATTTATTTAAGCCAAGAAAATGTGTTTTTATTGATCTCCCTAAATTATGTAATTAGCTATGTAATATTCTTCTATTGTTTACTTATTTTTGTATGCTACTTTTCTTCCTTTTTACTAAATTATATTTATAAACATATTTGCATTTAGTATTGCCAAGAATATTGTATTTAATTATTTTATGAATTTACTTAATAATAACTACGTAATATATTTCTATTGTTTTATATTTTTTTCTTCAAAATGGTTATTGATACCAATATATAATAATTTTTTGATATTTTCGTCGTTACTATAATTTAGTCCAGCTTTATCACTTTATCTATATTATTGATAAATATGTGTTTATTTCGATTGCTTTATGTTTTTAATATTTTTTCTTCTTTTATTTAGTCCTGCTTGATACTATAGTATAGATAAATATGCGATTTTTTTCGATTGTTCTAAATTTGTTTCTAAATTATATAGATGCATATGTAATAGTTTTCGATATTTTTATCCTTAGTCCTTGCAAACTCTTCAAACTCTCCCCACTCACTTTAGTTGCTCGCAAACAATTTTTGTTAGATTTCTCACGTTGCAGGCATAAATCAATAAATCGATAAATCGATAAGCCGATTAACCGCGCGACTCTTTCAACTTTCTAACTATAAAATGTCTTTACAACCGTTCAACTTTTTGCAGTCCGCTTTTTGCTTTCTGCTTTTTACACTGCCGTCGCAATTAGTTGATTGCACTACTTTTTGTGGGTTCAGCGCAGATTTAATCGCTGCCTTCCGAGTAGTTAACACAAGGATCAAAGCAATTATTCTCGATGCCAGCTAACTGCAAGTCACCAATCGGATTGACAAATGCAAAACATATCGTTGACTTTATTTGGTTGTTTTTACCACGAATTATATATATTTTATTTATAATCAGTTTCGTTATATTTTTATATTTAAATTGTTTATTATAATATGAGTTTAAGCTGTGAATTCCAGTAAAAAAAAAATGTAAACAGCTTTTCAATTTTCATAATATTTAACTTGCAGCATGTGATTAAATAATCTATTAAATTTTGCCCTTACTCCAATTTTTTAATTTATTTATTAGAAATTTATTAATAATTGTTGGATTATTTATTGTCAACAAAGCAGTGGGCACTGTATTTATTTTAGTTGATTAATTTAACAAGCCTATTAATATCCCAGAGTTGGGCTAAATTAATGGAAATTCAATTGTTTAAAATGCTTCAATGCTTCACTAGCTTTAAAAACAAATTACTTGAAACAAAGCAGACTTTAAAATTTATTTCTCAAACTTACAATTCAGAATTTTCTTGAATTGATTAGTAGCTGAAAAACAAATTACTTGTAACACTTAGTGTAGACAAACTTTAATAACTATTACAACAATGATGTTAACTATCTTCTTTTACCATTTGTACCATTTGTACCATTTGTTTAAATTAAATATTGCAGAAAGTCTATCGAAAAGCCCTTTATTTATTTATTTATTATTTCTGGTGCTTCAAAATGTACTTACGAAATTCGGAAATCTTTGCCACAATTTATAATTAGACATTTGGGTTAATTAAATATTGCAGAAAGTCTAGAAATGCAATTATTAATTTATTTATTATTTCTGATGCTACAAATAAGTTGTCTAGAATTTATTTATTCAGAAGTGTTTACTAAAATTTATAATTAAACATTTGCTGTTGCTTTTTGAAATACCCTCCTATTTATTTATTTATTATTTCTGGTGCTTCAAAATATGCCCACAAAATTCGGAAGTCTTTGCCACATCTTGTAATTAAGCACTTGCTTTTATTAATCAATGTGGCATGACTATTGGAATACCCTAGAAATCGATTCAGCATTTGGGGGGAAGGGGCACTAAGTTGTGGCAAGCAGCGACAGAGGCGACACTCTCGCACCTTCGTCTGTCGTCTGTCTGTCGCTCGGTCGCAGAGCCTGAGTTTGTGTGGCATGCCACAGACGACACACAACGACGGCACAACAGATCCCAACTAATTAGCATAAAATTGAAAATGCGCTCATTGCAGACGCTTTTCGCTGTCAGTCTTTGTGGCGGAGTCAAGTGCAGGTTGCGGCAACGATTTGGCTGCCGCTTATTGTGGCAAGCAGCGAGCGCGGTGGCAGCTTCGAAGGTAGGCGGTACGTTTGGCCAATTTAAAAGGCATGCTGCTTCTGGAACGACGCTGACGATGCCAAGCCCAAGCTGAAACTTAAAGTCAAAGTCAGCGTTTGATATTGCAACAACAACTTGCCACGCCGCAGCCCGAGATCGAGTTGAAGCTGGAGCTGGAGCTGGAGCTGGAGCTGGAGCTCATAATGCAGCCTGCTGCGCCTTGCCCCCGTTGGCTGCAGCTGCGTAGCGAAGCGCGCAACATAAAACAATTACGCCTACACTTGCTGTGCGGCGCAGTTGCAACTGCAGCATTCAGCATGCAGCATGTGGCATGCAGCTTGAGGATGACGGCGACGGCGCTACATAGGCGTAAGTGTGTCGTGGTTGATCTCTGCTGATGCCGTGCACGACCTTCCATTTGGATCGAGTTGCAAGTTGCTGTGTTGCTGTGTTGCAAGCTCTCGAATCGCGAGTGCACAACAAAACGGATTCCAGTCGGAAGCTGTAAAGCAGCAAAGAGACTCCGCCAGGCTATGAAACACAATATTCATTAACTTGCAGCGCATTAATGTTGAAGTTTCAACTGCTGCTTTATGCGGCTCCCGATGCTGCCACACAGTCGTTGCAGCAGTTGCAGCAGTTGCAGCTCATTCCTTTTGCCTCTTCTGCACTTCTCTGGTTCTCTGGTTCTCTTGTTGTTTTATGGCTTTGCCATGCATCTGTTTGGCTGTAATAATGCGGCTATTAAACTCCGCAATCACTAACTTGAACCAATCCATTGGTTACCTGACAAACTTCTCTTCGCACTTCTCCCGCTTTTCGCTTCTCCACTTCTCGCTTCTCCTCTCTATCTGTTTTGTGTCATTTGATGCTGCTGCTGCTTCAGCTGCCGTCAAGTTGCCATTACGCAAGGTCATTTGCAGCGAGGACCTCACAGCTCACAGCTCACAGCTCACAGCTCACAGCTCACAGCTCACAGAACTGCTTGGATGTGCAAGGATTAAGGACTAAACATTTGCAGTTTGCAAAATAATAATAATCATAACAAATAATTACAAATAAATGCAATAGCGAAATTGTGAAAAGTTGTGAAGGCTTTATAAAATCTAAATCACTTACGATATTTGCATATACAAAATACAAAATATCATTTGACTTAAATGATTAATTTCTTTGCACTTATAGTTAAGATCAACAATAGCAAATAAGTTACAAGCTCACAAATTAGTCAAACCTGTACCAAACAAATATAAAAATGGCAGGAATTTGGGCAAATTAATCAATTTAAATATTAAAGCTGTTCTTTTTTTAATTTTGTTCTCATTTTATTTTCCCTTTTTAATTGCTACTTAGAATTCAATTCTTTAGTACAATACTGATGCCAAAGCAACTGACGCCTTTGAGGTCTACTTATTTTTGATACAAAATCAACAGAATACACACATTTTTTTTATCAATTATCAATTTTTATTCCCATTCGCATTAACGGATTTCTTTATGTGTGCTTAATGAAAAAGGAAATTAGAATAGAAAAATTGGAGGATATGATCAAAAATATATAGATAAGATTAGTAATTATGAATATTTAATATTTCAGTTTCAACATAAATTAAAATTTTCTTATTTATAAATTCAAGCATGGCAATAGTCAAATAAACTTTAATTGATATTATATGTTTTCAAAAATATACAAGTCTCATGTTAAGTTAGAAAATTGTAATATTAAAATACTAAATGCTGGTGACAGGCCAGTAAATAAATAAAAATCGATTTATTTTGTTCAGGCAACTTTTATAAACTTCTTTTAACTTGAGGATTATTTTTAGCAGAGCTTTGAATGAAAAATCGATGCGATAGTATGTAAATAATCATTGAGATTGAGAGAGAGAGAAAGACTGAGAAAGAGAGCGAGATATCTCAGCTGGGAATGTGATCTTTGGCTGCCTGGTGAGCTGGAGGATTATTGAAGTGCCAATTGTGAAGGAAAAGCGGTTTTTTTCTTCGCTTCGTTTTCGGTGGGAATTACGCACAGCTGCCCAAGGGGGAAGCCCAGGGGGGAAAACAGCTGAAGGGCGATGGAGAGGAGGAGGAGGAGGAGGAGCTGTAGTTGTGGCTGGAACTGGAGCTTGTTATTAAGCGCCAAGATTGCGGGTTTCGTGTTGCCCGTGACTTTATCTGCATCTGGATAAGCGGGCAGGCAAATAACACACACAACACACACAACACACACAACATTTGGCAATGGGTTTGGTTTGGTATAATTTGTTAAAGTTCATTTGCTTCGGTTTGTCAACGCGTTGTTGAGTCTTCTTGCATCTTAATTGCAATTTGAATGAATGAATTTGTAGTAGGAATGCGATGAGCGTCGCCTTGTCTCGTCTCTCGTCTCTCGTCTCTCGTTTGTCTCTTTGGGCTGCTCTCGACTCGCCGGATTGTCACAATACTGTCCACTACTGTTGCCTCCTCTGCCCTAAGTCACAACTAATTTTGATTGATTACACCACGCGACGAGGGCTCAGTTCGTTGTGTCCAACTGTCCAACTGTCTCTGAGGGTCTAGCATTCTGTTTTGTCTGTCAACCGAAAGAGGCCAACGCATTTCTTGACACAGTTACGGCCCAACTATTTATACCCTGCAATTATGCAGACTCCAGCTTGGGGTGGCTCGAAGTGAAGTAATTACTATGGTATCTGAATACTTAATTACTTATAACTGGATTATTGTTATTAAATACAGATTAGGGGGAAAAAAACTAACATGTTTAAATATGAATACATTTTTAATAATATTTCTCAAAAATGATTTAGTATATTTAAACGATATTTATCCCATTTTAATAATGAAAAATGTACTATTTTTAAATTCGTCACAACTAACTTGAAAGTATCGTATCACTATAAGAAAAGATTTCAAATGTAAATCGAATTGAAATTAAAAATAAAAATTAATTGAATGGTATATTTACTTAGGAGAAAACGTAGGAAAAAACAATAAGGTGAGATGAAATGTTAGTAATTAGTTATGGTCAGTTCTTATTTTTGATTTTCTATCATTGATAAAGGAGAGTTTTTATTAGCTATTGGTAGCGTCATAAATTGAAGATAACATTTATTTTCAGCATACCAACGTCGATTAATCTTCTTTGAATCAGACTGTGCACTAGTCGCATATTAATGAATATTTAAATTGAATACAGGGTGACTGCCAGTTGGTCATAATTGACGCTTGAAGACATACCTTAACGTGTTTCGCTTTGACAATAGGAACATCGGCATCAGCATCAGCATCGGCATCGGCAGCTTGGGCTTAGCACAGCAGCGACTCTAAGCCGATTATGCTGCTCAGTTTGTTGAAGCGATTTCGAATCACATTTCTCGCTGCTCGACGCGGAGGTCGCCAACAGATAATTACCACATAAAACCTTTGACACATTCCCATTTCGTCAAAGGACGCGACTCAATGCGACGAGGCTCTTTGGAGTGTCAGTTATTTCTTTTTCTCTGATTTCTGTTTCTGGGGCACTTGATGTGATCGTTACGGCTTTTCACACATTACCCGACGGACTTATAGAGATATTCTCCCAACTGTTTGGCTACGAAAATGCTAGATTAATTTTTGAGATGTTATGCTCGATATGCAGCATTCCAAATAAGCTGTTTAACTTTGGAAACGCGACTTAATTAGCGTAATAAAACAATGTTGTTCTTCAGAAGTTATAAATCATAAATTAGAGCTAAGGTTTAACTTTGATATAATATTTCGAATTCAACAATTGTTCCCTAAGAGATACTCGTCAATAAAATTAATACAAATTATTATAACTTGTGTCCCTGTTCTAAATAAAATACATTAATTTGTACTGTAGATGTTCTTCAACAGAAATTCTTAAATATTAAAATTAGCAAATCATGCCAACATCCATCATTCTATTTTAAATCTGATGTATGTTGTCTTTATAAATGCTTGAATAGAAATTATTAAACTTCAGTTATGCGAGTTATTTGAGGCCAGATCAAAAGTCACTATATGGGAAAGTCTTTGGCATGTTGCGTAATTATTTCTCTATGTGATTACATGTCAAATGACACATGGCTCAACAGACAAAGTCTCAGTCTCAGTCTCAGTCTCCGAGTCAGTTGACTGTCTGGTGTTTATTTCAGTTGCAGTCTCGCAACTCAATCTCAGAACTGAATCAGAGTCACAAACCAAAACCAAATCTGAATCCGAGTCAGAATCAGAATCAGAGACTCGAGCTCAGCACACGCAGTCAAGAGATGAATTTGACATGCGTCTCTGATGATGATTTATTTTCATTTTTGTATTTTTAATTCACTCTGCGCCATTGTCGCTCACATGGCGATGGAGATGGAGATGGAGGAGAGCGAGAGACACACACACACATAATCTTCGATGGCAAAAAGTTAATGATAAAGATGATGACCATCAGAATTGGAATAATGTATGTATAGTCTGACTGCGACTGCGACTGCGACTCGATGGATAGATGGATGGACAGGGCTGGTCTCGACTGCTCTCGACTGGTTGACTGCTTGACTGGTTGACTGCTTGACTGGTTGACTGGTTGACTGGACTGTTTTGGCCCAGACGGAGAGCAGCAGCAACAACTAACTAAACAGACGTTTCGAGATGAGCTGTCGTCCAAGAGGTTGAGGCCATTTTCATCGAACGCACAACAACAACGAGGCGCATTGTGTTCAGTTCTAGTTTGGGGATTTCGGTTTCGTCTCTTTCGCATTCTTGGCTCCTTTGGCTCCAACGCCTGTCGCCCTCAGCTTCAACTTCAGCTTCAGTTCTTGATCTTGGACTTGAGCTTAGCCAGTTTTGAGATGCGTTCGCCTCCTTTAGCCATTAACCTGCTAAATTACGAATGAGGCAAAGTGGATTTAGCTTGTCTCTCTCGCTCTCGCTCTCGCTCTCCTCCAGTGCCTTGATCCTGGCAATGATTGCAGTCGGCAACAAAATTGTTGCCTGCATGTGTGTGTGTCGCCCTTTTGTCCCTACGTCCGTCCGTCCGTCCGTCCGTCCGTCTGTCTGTCTGTCTGTCGTCACATATACGAAGGCAACAGAATCTGAACAGATAATGACCACTGTTCTCGCACTCAACTACAAGATGAGCGGCTGATATGACGATGACGAATGCGACGATTTTCAAGACGACGACGACGACGACGACGACGACGATGTTGTTGCCTCCTGGTACTGCTGCAGCTGCAACAAGCCGTCGAAGGTGGAGTAGGAGGCGAAGGCGGTGGCGGTGGCGGTGGCGGTGGCGGTGATGATGTTCAGACAGACACGACTCGGCCAGTGCCGTGGCCGATGATGGCTGCCCGGCTTAAGGCATCTCTTCGCCTTCGCCTTCTGACCGTGCCATACTCATAACATAATATATATAACATATATATATTGTATGTTGTACCTTATAGCATCGTCTGTCTGGCTGTCTGTCTGTTATTGGAATAATGAGTTTTTAGTGATGCGCATCGATTTGTCAATTGATGATTTGTTGTTTTCAGTCCTCTCGATTCCATCATTAATTCCACTTCTCCTTTTCTCTGCTCGTCTTTTTGTCATACTCTCGTTTGATTAATCGCATAGTTTTCATTTTGTCATGGGGAGTGAGAAATTGTCACAATTGTAAATGCCCAAAGCAAAAGGACTCGACTGCCCGCTGCATTATTGATGATTTCTCTCCCTTTTCTCATTTTTGATGCGACTCTCAATTATCGCTGGACACCAGAAATTTATGGCGAGCGAGGCTCAGTCAATTAAGCGTTAAACCCAGAAACATGACATGAGCATTTCGAGAGCCTTTGGCACAGCTCCAATCGACGCGATCACTTATCTAACTTAATTGCCACAAATTGCACTTGTTAAATTTTAATACAATTAAATAATTGACCTTACATTTCACTCTTTCCATATTTCTTTAAACACGCAGGGAAAACAGAAGTCTTTGATTTTGTCGTATTATTTTTTCTCAATTTTAATAAAGCGTTAGCTGTAATTAAAATAATTTCTAAAATAATAAGAAGTAATTCTTACTTTATTTACTGTTAGACAACATTTCGGAACTGATTTCTATATCTAATATTTTCTATGTTTCTGAAATGTATCTTACTAAAAAGTTTCGAGGAAGTTCGTGTCCGCCAAATTCAAATTATATTTTCCAAATGAATTTATAATACTTTTACAATTGCAGCAACTATTATTTTTACTACTAGACTAACCTAATTTTACCTACAAATATATAATTATATTACTACTGTTTACTAACTTTACTAATTTTGTTATTACTCCTACTATTATTATTTCTAGTGCAACTACAACTACTTCATTTTATTCATCGAACACGTTACTACTTCTTACTATTATTACTTTTATTCCGTTTAATACTCTTATTTTGTTTACTTTATTAAATACTGAAATTATATTGTCTTTACTATTAAAACTAAAGTACGACTTTAATCACTTCTGCTCCTAACTTTTACTTATACCTCTATAACTACTACATTTAAGTAAATCTTAGAAAATTATTAATTACTTGAAATACTATTTCATTTACTACATCAATTATATTATTAATTCTTTATACTTTCACTACCACTTAATTTACAATAAAAAAAATATTACTACTGTTTATACATTTGCTTTATTTACAACTCAAAATATAATTTAACGACCACTTTATTTACCACTTATTTAACCACTAATAAAATAATCATTACAAGTTATATTCAAAACAAATGCATAATGATGATTATTTTATGATTTTTAAATATGTTCATCAACGATGATGATTATTTTTAAGTAGTTTTTTAAAACTTATATCATGATCATTACTATCGAGTGAAAAACAAAAATTTAATAAAACTATGTGTAATTTACGGCGTCAATCATCGCGTATTCGCCGATTTCATATCCTTATTAAAGGATCACATTTTTAATTTTTATTTATTTAAATATTATATTTGTAACTATTCAGTACTTAATGCATATAAATACATGTCAAAATTTAATCAATTATTTGTGACATTGGGAAATTTGTAGTAAAAGTATATAACATCTACTAATACATTTATTTCAAATACTACTATTTCTATTTTGACTCCCACCGTAACTATTAATATTAATATTCCTGGAACAATTATGTTCCACATATCGGGAGATTGCAAAGCTCTTTCGCCATGTCCCTTGAAATGCGAACAGTTGTGCATTAAATGAGTGCCGAAAGACTGAATGAGGGAAAAAAAGAGTTGTAACCCCGCAGCTGATAAGCTGATGTGCGTGAATGTGAAAAGGGTAGAAGTCCATAAATGTACAGATACATATGTATATGTACATATGTATATATGTATATGTATTGTGTAGATGGTTAAACATGCATTAATATGCAGGAAAAGCCGACTTGCTGATCCATCATTGAGCATATTGTGTAAAAGTGTTTCTTTATTTATTACGCAATAGCAAAAACAATCTAAAATATTGAAGCAGCCTCTTAAGAAATCAGCAACAATAACTTTGCAATGCGGATAAGCATAAACGCCGTTATCCCCTTTCGATTTCTCCTCCTCTCACCCTCTCCACTCCTCTCACACATATGCTTCGCTTACCCTTTTTGTCTGTTGCCGTTTCCCAGTGACTGGTGGAAAAACTTCAGGCAGTCGAATCGCCCACTGGCCAAACCGTTTGTCCATCGCACCATCCATTCAACCATCCATCCATCCATCCATCCATCTATTCATCTATCTTGAACGCGACCTGAACGTCGCTCTGTCCGTCCGTCCGTCCTCTGTCCGTTATCGTCAGAATTCCAGAGGCATAGAACGAATTAAATGCTTACATCAACAAAAAGGACCACACAAAGCTTCGGACCGCCAGCAAAAGTTTTGCCAGCTCAACGAATGCGAGATGCTCTAACCACCAAGATTATGTTGCACCGAATTTCAAATGACTTCAGAATTGAAATTAACTAAAGAAAATTAAGATTGACATCAATAGTAGAATATTGTAACATATTAAGCGCAAGCCATTTAAGATATTAAAATTATTAAAACAATTAGATGGAAGAAACAATCTAAAATCTTAAATAAAACATTCTAAAATCGAAAATTTTCAAAAATTGTTATAGAAAACAACATTGTAAAATCAGGAATCAAGAACAAATCACTTACAAAATTTAAAATATCAAAAACAAATCTTGTTTCAGGAATATTTTTAAAATATAAATTATGATTCAAGAATTTAGCACCTAAAAGATTGAAATATTTGAAAATTCAAAAAATTGTAATTTCGTGTTTTTGTCTCTACGTAGATTGACATTTAATTATTGCAAATACTGATATTTTTAGCAAAGGCAGTTAAGCTTCAAGAAATTTTATTTTGCTATTACAATAATTTTAAATTTGTAGACCTAAAAATTTCATAGAGTTCAATAGATAAATAAATATTTATATGCGAAAAAGTTGTTGGATCATATCAGAAATGTGCTCTCTTAATAGTGGAGATTACTTTGGGGATAATAATTTCTACTGCATTATTATTAACGAAAAACTGTTAATTTTAAATCATAAGCTTTCAAAATATGTATTATTATAAGGGAAAACAAAGCACAAAATAAAATTAAATAAAAAGAATATTTTTATATAAATAAGGTTTCCATAGAGTTGGTTCTAGTAAACTATTGAATTGAAATTCTATTATGATAAAATGGTAAATACCATGTTTGGTAAATATTAATTATTGTAACGTACTTCAATGCCTCTCGTTGGCTGCCCAATTAAAGTTAGAGTATTGGAATACAAGTATTAAATAAAAATATAAATACGAAAATAAAATACAATAGCATATGTGAAGCGGGCAGGGATCTAGTCTGCTGTGTCCGTCCGTCCGTCCATCCGTCCGTCTGTCCGTTCGACTGGCCCACTTTGCCCTCGACTTGTGGAACACTTTGAGCATACTTATAAGCCAGGTCCAGCTCCAGGGCCAGCTCCATCTCCATCTCCATCTCCAGCTCCAGCTTGAGGGCCAGGTGTGTGAGCCTTAGCGGTCCAAATCGCATTGACGTGTGCTGTGCTTGGGCCAAGAGAGCGTAAAACCTCAAACACGTTGTGCAACTTTCATGCGTTCGCAGTTGAACCGGAAACGGAAATCTAATAGACCAAAGCATGCATAAGTGATGAAGCGAGAAAATGTACCCGCTTTACCCTCTTCACCCTCGCCTTCGCAACAACTCTTTGGAAAAGCCTGTAGCAAACAAAAAAACCCTTTTCAAAAGCGCCGTTCGTCGAATCTTATCAGAAGTTGAGGCTTCAAGTTTTGCACATCACGTTCGCCTTTATGTGTCCCCAACCCCGCGTCGATGGGTTTCTTTTTTTTTGCGAGAGATTTTCCTTTTGGCAAAAACTTTTACAGCCGCAACCTTTGTGTCCAGCGAGGAGGAGGGGAGCGTGGGGAAGCGTGTTGCAAGCTGGTGTGTGGCATGGCCTTGATATTGTGGACACATGTTTTCGGGCAGATTACCTTGTCAATCGGTTCGTTGAACGATTACTTTTCAAATGCTTGCGAAAACTAAAAACCAAAAGCCATCATCATCAGGGCCAAAACTAAACTCTCCTGCTCCTGGTCCGATAAATACAATCTTTGGTTAGCCAACAAAATAAAACAGAAAAGAACAAAAAAGCTGTCAGACATTGCCCCCAAAAAGATTCACAACTTCCTTCCTGCCCGGCAAATAGAAAGCAAAACTCACACACGCACACACACAGGGATTTCAACACCATCATCATCGGATGGAACTGAGCGACAACATTGTTTTATTTCTCATTTCACAGTCAATGCAATAAAATCGCCTAAATACGCTACTCAAAAGGTAAATCGTTTCGCTTGTTGCAACAACAACTCCTAAAAAACGGCCTGAAAAAACGGAAAACGAAATTCGCTTCATCTGCATCGAAAATGCGCCCCGCGGTGCAAACATTGGCGCCTTTTGCTAACCCCAAGCCAAAATCGTTGCGTTCGCTTTAAGCCAGCCAACGAGCCGAAGAACCAATTGCTCAGCTCAGCGGCCTATGCGAAATCGCAGGTGACCTACACGAGTACAATATATACATACATATACGAGTATATAGAAAATCGGAATAATTTTGAATATGTAATCAAGACATTTTAGACAGCGGCAGCAACAATTCGAGTTGTGATTGTTGTAGTAAAAATTCTATAAGGAAATTGCTTTTAAAATATACATTTTAATAACGCAAATTACATTATATGTATAACTTTATATTATGGATCATAGATTTATAAGGATATCGGAAATACATAAAAATAACTGCTTTGTTTTACAAATTTTGTTTATTATTATATTTTAATTGGCATTTATGAAGTTGTTAAATTGATTATTTTGTGTATCCGAATATAATGAATCAATATTTACATCATTCAGATTTACCATTTATCTAAAAAAAAATATTCTTTATTAAATTGCAATTTATTTTAAATGTATATTTTTTTATGTCATATGGAATTTAATTTGTAATGATTCAATTTTGTATCTGTTTTATCTTTATAAATACTCTTTTTTTATAATACATACATATTTTTAAATATTTGTTTGTTTTAAGTCAATCATATTGAATTGAATCTTTCAAATATTGAATCAATTATCAATCCATAAATTTTACCATTTGTCTATCTATTCACGTACTAATTCATTGCTTAATAAGCGAATATTTTATTATCTTTGTATTTTTAGTTATTTTGTACTTGTACTTTTAACTGGCATTTAGCAGCTATAAGAATGATGTGTTTCATTTTTTCTAGTTCTTGAATCAATTTTCTATTTATCAATTTATGTACTTGGGTTATTATTATTGTTTACGTTGTTTGTAGCTTGAAATTATATGTTATAGTACAAAAGTACTGGCTAATTATACATTTTCTAATTGAACATACAAACATGGTATAGATAAACTTTGAACTGTTAAATCTCAATGAAGTCACTTATTATTTAGGTCGCATTAATTAAAATGTATTTCCTATCGCTGAATTCCTGAGCTAAATAAATAGTAAACCATAAATAAATTTATAAAATTACTGATCACTGCTTTTATCGCTATTTTCGTAGCCGAAGTTAGCGCATTGCGCGTGTCGTTGCAACGCGGTTCTGTGGTGTTTCATTCAGGACCCGGATCGGATCATTTGCGTCGCCCCAGAGTGCTGAGCACACTGCTGATAGCGTTTAAATGAATGTGACGACAGGACGCCAATGATCGTGGTCGGCAGTACTTGCCGAGTACTATATAGAGGGTATACTATATATGTATTTGCATTTGTGGCGGAAGTCAATTAAAAGTTACGATGCCAGCGGCGAATGTGCACAGCGAATAATTAGTGGGTCGTATACGTGATATTGGCAGTTGCATGTTCGGCTTTCGCATCACATGTCAACGCTCGGTCACAACATTTGTTTGTTCGTTTGTCGTGTTAATAATTTATTTAAAATGTCTGCCGACAAGTGACCATAACGATTTAGACGATTAACAGCTGCGAAGTGGGTGTCCATGGCTGACTTCTCCGCCGACTCGAACTCTTCATATCCCAGACAATTCTTTTGCGCTTTGCGCCGTTGTCTTTGCTGTTATCCAGTCCGTGCTGTTGTTAAGTTTGTCATATTTTATGGGCCGCTTACGTCCGGCTACAGCAACAGTTTTGCCCCCCTCTTCATGCCGACATCAGAGCCAAAGCCCTTCTTGCTGCTGAGCTGCAGACTTGCAGGTTTGGGGCCCCCATCTGTGGAGTGATATATATGACAGGCGGATTTTGTTTTTAGTGGCATGGGTGACAATCCCTTTAGAAACTTTTATTTATTCACGCATATTGGCAAAATGTGCCCCTTACACGCAATTTGCAGACAGAGAGAGAGACAGAGAGCTAGAAGGACAACAAAAAGACAATGAGGCAACATGACAACAACGACAACGACAACGACAACGACAACTTCAACGACAACAACAACAACATCGACATCGACAACGACAACATGAACTGGACATGCTGTCTGTCTGTCTGTCTGTCTCTGTATTTTATTTTTTTTTTTGCCTCGATTCGCTTGCAGCCATTGCATTATTAATTATTGTTAATTAACCACATGCATTTATTACACACAAGCAGAGCGGAGAGGACTGCAAACCAGCCTCGTTGTCATGACACCTCGGACAGCAAATCGACTTGTAATTGTCGCAATTAATAAGGACGAAAATAATAGACGCTGCCCCTCACGGAACATTCTCATATGTGTTTATTTCGCATATGCTACACAATTAAAGTCCAAGGGGGAAGATTGCTGTACGAGAAACTAATCCAATTGGAAAACTGATATTGTTGAGTGGATAATATTGCTACAAATTAAATTTGGTATTTAAAGCAAATAATATTTGAGTTCAGTTAAGCTGCTAAAACGTAGCATGGATTTTATGGATTATCTTCATATTACTAAAATGATTATGCAGAAGTTCAGAAATGTTCGCTAATATTATTCATTAAAGCATCTACAGCTTTTTGGCTGAATTTCTTTAATTAAAAATTACAGGTAAAATTAGTTGATAGTTCTCTCTTTTTTTTTTATTTAATATTCCTTATTATTAAATATTCTGTGAATAAGCAGCTAAAATAAATAGACCAAAAACAGCTTATTGCCAATCGATTGTTGTTGTTGTGAAATATAGCTTGTTAAAGTGACTGAGGAAAATTAAATTAATGTTCTGATAAATTTTTTACGAAAATCATATAACATAATACTTAAAATTAAAATATGTTTCATACAGCTTGTATTAAAAACACTTTGTTTCCAAACTCATTTCTGAATAATAATTAACTTCAAATTGCCTATCAAAAAATTTCGAACCATATCTGGTAATATTTAGCTAGATTTAAAGTGATTCAGAAAATTCAAATGAACATCTAATAAATATTTCGCAAATATGATGAATTATTTGTACCTTAAGAATGCTTAAACAAACAAATCTTAAAAAGTAGTTGACATTTATTTATAACACGATTGAGTTGTAATTTCGGTTAGGTTAGTTACGGTCAGATTTTGACTCAGATAATGCAACTGAATACTATATTATAACAAAATTATGTTTATTTAAAGTTGTAACGAAACGACATTTTTAATGGAAGCTAAAATTTATTGGAAGATATATTGAATTTATATTGAGTATTGACTCTGAAAATAATGATTTAAATATAATGAATAACGCTTTTTTATAAGCCTATATATGAAAGGTATTAATTTGAATTTAAATGTTGACATTAGCAGCTCATTGATAGCTTTGGGAATCACATTGTTGCCTGTCGCTTTTTTGTTGCAATTAAAGCGGCTCTGGAGGACATGTGAAGGTGTTGCTGTTGCACGTTGCACGTTGCAAGTTGCGTATGTAGATTCGCTGTTGTTTTTTGTGTGTTTCGGGGGGGGAAAATAATTAACTTAAATGCGCCGGCGATGCGAACTGTGAGAGAGTCAAAATAGCTGGAGGCTGCAGCTCGGCTCGGCTCGGCTCGGCTCGGCTCAGAAAGCAAACGAAAGCGAAAGCGAAGGCGAAGGCGAAGGCGATGGAGAAGGAGCAAAAGGCAAATGAAGAAAACGTTAAGATTGCAGGTAGTTAAGGGCCAACAAATTGCAGAGGAGAATGGGGAATGGGGAGAAGAAGTGTGGTAAAAAGATGAATTTGGTTCTCGTTCGCTGGAGTATCTTGTATCTGGCGGATGCACATGCAGCTCTCATTGTGCGCGAAGGCGGCGCCAGAGATCGTAACAGTAACAAGGGCAGCAAAAGCAAAGCAAAGCAAAGGCAAAAAAACACAAACACAAACACAAACGAAAAGCAAAACAAAAACGAATATAGCAAGAAACAACCTCAAACCACAATTGCAAAAACGAGCCGAGGCAATCAAATGAGTTCCATTTGCCAAGATTTGTGGCTATATATTATCCATACTATATATGCAAGAAGACCAACAAGAAGATGAAGAAGATCTTTCTCGTCTGCGGCTTTTGGGAAACCGCAGCTCGAGTTTGTTCCATGACATTGTCACAGTGAAAGTGAAGTGTTGACATTACCTTGAGTGCACGATTACGAATACGATAACGAATACGAATACGATTCACTTGCCCCTCTATTCGGCACTCGAAGTGTGTTGAAATCTTAAGCTCAAGTCCGACTTAATTGCAGTTGATTTGAACTTAACCAGTTTCAGCAGCATTACTCGATCTGAAAGCCATGGCAATGTGATTTGTCAATCACTTGCGACACCCGACAATAAATTCAATCTCAATCTCAATCTCAATCTCAATCTGCATCTCAATCGCAGCTCAACTGTGACACTCTTTATTTTCGGCTGGCGCCTTGCAAAACTCTTGCACTACAAGAGATATTTGATCTATTAAGAAATAACAAATAAATAAAAAGATATTTTAAGACTTTCAAAATGATAACTAAAAAGAAACATGTATTTTGTCAACTTTACTATATGGAAAATATAAATTTGAATTTATTACATTTTTATGCGAGTTTTGTTAACAATTCTTTTTTTTATTAATACATAAATAAATAAATATATTGACGAAGTATAGAAATAACTTGAAATTAACATCACAATACATATGTAAATTTGTGCATATGAATTTATTCAATGTTCATACTTAAACGTAAGTTTTTGTTAAGAATCAAAAAATATTGAATTCATGAATTTTCTAGGTAATCAAACATTGTTTACGGCTATATGATTTGCTAATTGCTTTCAAATGATTTCTTTATATAATTCATAAACAATTTGTATTTAAAGATTAGAAAAACTACTACGTATTAAAATTTACTTTGAATTGTGAAACATGTTATTATAGCCCAAGCAGGGTTATGTTAAGTATGAAATACAAATGGTCTTCCAAGTGCACTTTAATTGTGTGCAATTGAATTAATACATATATATGTATTATAATTATCAAATTATAAATTCTGTCTTTGAGTTATAAAATTTGTTTGTATACTAGTTCACACTTTGTTTCACTAAATATATTTAATTCTAGCCAAGTCTCGTTTAGAAGCTAAGCAAATCTATTGATCTATACAATTTATCCTACAGTTGTTTTCTTAAAGAAATAGTTAACAAATTATTAACTAACTAACGATTGTTACTATTATAAATATTATTTAATTTGCCACTTAAAATAAAATTCCAGCCAGAATTTGATTCGAGATATATACAATATATTATTAATATTGTTGTTAAGTTGTAGTTGAAAATAGTGTGTGAAAACACTTGAAATTACATTAAAGGTCAAGTGTAAATATTGGTTTTAGTTTTGCTATTTTGCTGTACCTTAATTTAATTTAGTAAATACTCGCAAATATGCAATATTTGAATGTCCTGTTGTATCTTTTGTTTGAAATCTCCAGTGAGTTAGCCCAACAAAACCGCAATGCGAAACTAAAATGTGTTGTGGATATGGGGTCTAAGGATTCACAGCAGTTGTGGACATGCAGAGACATGCACATGCACAGCACATTGGAGCTGTCCGAGCATGTTCCAGTTGAGAAGGATATTCGTCGGTTAGTTGGCTGGTTGACTAGTTTGGCTGGCAGCAGCATCTTCATGGCCAACTGAGTTGATGTAATGTGTGACATGTACGTTGTCCTTAATTGGCTGCATTATTTATGAGAGTCGGGGATGGACAGACGGACGGACAGATGGACAGCAAAAAGGGTTGACATATGGTTACGCATGTGTGGCTCTTCAATCACAGCCTCGAGACGGAGTTTTGCCCAATGTGGTGGGTGGCTTGGACATCTTTCGATCTCTGGAACTATTGTTTGGACCCGAGTCCGAGTCCGAGTCCGAGTCCGAGTCCGAGTCCGAGTCCATGAAATATTCACCAACTCAATTTAGCATAACGAAATCTTTTCTTTTATTTGTGCGCTGGGCAGCCGGACATTGATTACAATATTGGGTGCAGGACTGTCAGGACCTTTGAGTTATGTGCCAGGCGTAGAGCGGACCATTAATTAAATGGCCCTTAATCAGGTCCAGTTTTCCCAATGCCAATTTTTCAGTTCATTTCCATCATTTGTCCCTGCATATCGAATATTAGCTTCGGCTTCGGCTTCGGCTTTTCTCCCAGGGGAATTACATATGCTTCTGTTTGCGCATTAATGAGCACAAATAATGAAATATTGATTTTCATTCCATGGATATTGTTATTTATTGCGCCTTCAGGTGGTACATTTTTTGGAAATACGACGAACTCTTGCTGTACTGAACTATAGTTAAGTTTAAGCAGAAATAAGAAAACTATTTATATTCATCATACATTAATATTTGAACATTATATTATTGAATTGTAATAGTAACAATCTCAACGTCAATTTAATATTTTATTTTATGAATGAATATTCTCGTAGTGCTTAATCAGTAATTAGATTTTAATAGATATATGTGACTAAAATAGTAAATGCTTACAAATAATTCATAGTTAATATTTGGAATATATATTTTAGTCTACTTTTGAAATAAATTGCGGACACAAAGTGAACTAACTTATTTCTTCATTGATCCCCTTTGTGGGAATTTGTCAACTAACAAATGCTTATAAGTTATGCAACTTTTCCAGGTATCGTTTTCCTATAACTGCCAAAGCCATTAGTGTGCACATATTGATGTGTGGCACTGTAATGTCTAGACCCTGGAGGCTAAACATCCGGCCCAAAAGCGCTGGCCAAACCCAAGCGACAAGACACGACGCAGATGGAGACAAGCTTGCTAAATTACTTTTGTACTATAAACTAACTATATATACATATAGTATATATAAATAAATATATATACACTGTACACGTATGTGTGTGTGTGTGGTTGGCGAAGAAGTCGCGGATCGCGTCCTCGACAAGGGAAAAAATAAATTACTTTAAACGGTTTCGAATAGCAAATTGCAGATTGTCATTTCAAAAGACATACCTTGCCACACATATCAGTGTCAATGACTAGGGACAGTCTCGGGCCTGAGAGGTCTACGCCCCTCTCGCTCCCTCTCTCCCTCTCTCCCTCTCTCGCTCTCTGTCTCCCTCTCGGTGTGTCTGTGTGTGAACTTAAAATGACGAATGACCACAAAACAACACACACAAAGGGTTCTGAAATCGGGATCACAAGCTCCACGTAAAGCCAGAACGGCAATAATAAAAAAAATAAAAAAAAAAAAGAGAAAAAAACTTCAAAACACCAGTTTCGCGGGAATTGAGATTGGGTTGAATTTTTATAATTGAGTTTGAGCAGATTTTGTTCTTTTTTTCTTCGTTTTGTGATTTTTTTCTTTTCTGGCTTCGCTTCTGCTCCTGTTGTTGTATTTAATCTCTTCTTTTGTTCGCCGAGTAGTTGTTGTAGTAGTTTGTGGGGATCAGAGTCGACGTCGTCGTCATCGTCGTCGTTGACGCTTCTCTAACATCAGAAAGGAAATTAAAACGAGCCAAAATTGAACAGGGCACATAAAACTGAGAGCTACTCACTGAGTGCTCACTTCTGCAAATACACTCGTCAATTCTCACATTCGGACTGAAAGTAATGTCAAGCACTGTCCTAAAGCCAACTCTATTGATCTTGCAGTCAACACTTTAGTTTTATTTATTACACAATTCTTCGCATTCATTTTAATACATTCACTTTGGCAGTGATCCTGAATAAGGGCGATTAAGTTCAATCCATCTCTCTGCTTGGTTTTGGAGTATCTTGACTTTCAATGTGTTAACCAGCAAATAAATGTTTTTTTTTTAGCTTTTTCTCTAGATAAAATATTCACAATTCACAAATACTATATATAATTAATTACTATTTGCAATAGTTTAAAACAGGTGCATTTTTATGCTGCTCTGTTATCATTTTAAATGGATGCACATTAACATTTTAAGGCCATATGCTAAGCCAATAAATGAGGCAACTCAACAAGCATTTCACTGAAATTTGTTTTAAAAATTAAATCGATTTTACCATATATGTATTTTTGTTACGACTAAAGAATATGCAAAAATGTGTAATTTTATGGAGTATACGTAAAGCAAGTAAGCACATGCTTACAAATTTGTATTGTCTAATTTGAATTTAAAAATAGTGAGTTGACACTTTACTTTAAATGACAATTATAAAAATAATTATTGTTGCAATATTGTCGACCATATTTGATTAACTGGAAAAATGAATGGAAATCAAAACGTTACACTAGATTATTGTACTAGAAATGAAATGATATACGAAAATGAAAACATTTTTGTTCTACAATATAATCGGTTGATGAAATTGAAGTTCGTCGATCGCCAGCTGTGCTGCCTGCTGCATAAATATGTACATATAATAAATCGGACTAGTTTATTGTGATGTTAGATCAGTCTGAGTTTCAGTTTCAGTCTCAGTCTCAGTCTCAGTCTGAGTTCTGCGAAACCCAAAATTAAGATCTCGTTGCTCGAACTCTACTGTACTCGACTAAACTACTTTTTACGCTACACTCGATGCTCGACTCTGGACTCGATTCTTGATTCTTTGGCTCTTTGGTGTGCTCTACTGTATAGTACGCTGCTTTGGTCTGCTACTAAACAACCGCTATTGGCTCTGAATTATTGACATCTGTTGCTCAGACGCCAATCTGCAACAGATTACAGCGGCAGCAGCAGGAGCAACAAGTCTGTCTGTGTGTGCCGCATGTGGCAAGCACAATGTCGGCGGCTTCTCGTCATTATGCATGTACGAGGCATGTACTCGATCGGTTCTGACTCTGGCTTTGCACTGTGCACTTTACCTGCTAACATTATGGCTATATGCAGCCAAGGCAGCAAAGTATCTGTTGCTGTTGCTGCCGCTGCCCCGGCAATAATAAGTACGAGTGCTGCAGACAAATGCAATTTCGCTGTCCGATCAAGCGATCGATCCCTTCTGTTTTTATGCTCGCATGCGCTGCACTCTGCCCAACATCATGATGATGATGGTGGTGCTCAGTTGTTGCCATCGTCATCCTCATCCTCATCCTCATCCTCATCGTCATCGTCATCGTCATCGTCAATCGTCGCAGGTTGTCGTTGCAGTTGCAGGTCTCTGAGGTCCAGGCACACACACACACACAAGACACCACACACAACACACTCAGGTTCAAGTTGGCTTTTGGGGCACCATCAGCTCAGCTAAGCTGCGGCCATAGCATCGAGAGCGTGTAGCAGAAATTCGTGCCGTGACCGCCCCTTTCAATTCTGTATTATCAGATTAGCTCTTTTCATAAGCCATTTGTTGTTGCCAGTCGCCAGTTGCAAGTTGCTGTAATGCTATTGACCGCTAGCATTAAGTTACGAGCCAAAGATGCTCTATGATGCTGCACTGCGCAGCATCTCATAATTATTATTATATTAATAATGCTCGCTGCGATGATCATTACCCAGCTCATGATGACACTCCTGCTCTTGCTCTTGGCCTGCCATTCTTTGCTCTCCTCATGCGACAGGTGTAGCTAAGAGGCAATGCCAAATCATAAGAGCCGAGCTAAGCCCCCGAATTGACCATAATTATGCATAACAGAAGCTTAGCTGCACATCCAGCCAAAGCAATGGGCAACAATTGAGTTGCCCGAAATAGAGACAAATATCCGCGGACTCAACTATCAAATTGCCGAGGAAACAACGAAAATGATTTAATATATATAATAAAGTGCGTTTGGATTCAAGCAAACTAATTGAAATTTCATAATTAAAATAAAGTAAACTAATTAAAGTTCGATTAACAAACTAACTTTTGTATTTATTTATTTATTTATTTATTTATTTATTTAAAGTCGACTATGAACAGTCGACATTGAAGAAATTAATATAATTATGACTAAAAGAGTAACATTATGATTAAAAATATTTGTATAGTTTAAAATAGGAAAAAAAAAATAATTCAATTAAAATTAAAATTTGAAATCTCTGGGGGTGTTTAAGCAATATTAATCTAACCCAGCATTCGCTGCATGGATTGGGGAAAACCCAGAAAAAACCCAATCAGGTCAGATGGTAGGTTAGTTAGCTAGTATTACATTTTTGTTTTAATTTCCAACACCATGTTAGTTATTAATTATTGTTAGTTAAGAATGATAGAATACAATTTTTAATATTTATAAGAGATGCATCGGCGTTGAAAACACAGTAGAGTCTGTTGTAGTCAGCACAGAGAACTCGAAAAGGTTCATGCTTAGAATAGTTAGTTGTACATAGGTTAAGGGATAAAGGTGTGAAGTTACGTGTATGTCTAACTGGGACAGAAAGGTTTATATGCCTAAGCAGGTAGGGAGAATCAATTTCACCCTTTAGTAGTTTGACTATAAACATAACCCCAAGCATGCTACGACGATTAGTTAATGAGGGAAGATTAAGTAAAAGAAGTCTACTATAATAAGAGGGTAAGTCAATACCTGAAACCCAGTTAAAGCCTCTCAACGCAAAAAGTAGAAATTTCTTTTGTACAGACTCGATAAGATTTTTATGATTTGAGTATTGTGGTGACCAAATACAAGAACCGTATTCCAGAATGGGACGGACAAGCGAAACAAAAAGAAGCTTTGTCGTATAAGGGTCATCAAATTCCTTTGCCCATCGCTTGATGAACCCAAGAACTTGAGTCGCTTTGTTGACAGTAATTGAAATGTGTTTGTCAAACTTTAGCCTATGATCTAGAAGAACTCCTAAATCATTCACATCGTCTACTCTAATCAGAGGTACCATATTAAGAGTATAATTACAGATGTTAGCAGAGTTTCTGTAAAACGACATAACCTTACATTTCGAACAATTTAGTAGTAGATAATTGCTTTTACACCAGGAATAAAAACGATCAAGATCAGCTTGCAATAGAGAGTTAGAAGCTATATTATTATAAGTTAGGCAAATCTTGACATCATCAGCATACATTAAGATATTAGAATTTAAAATAACATTGGGAAGATCGTTAATGAAAAGGTTAAAAAGAAGAGGACCGAGATGACTACCCTGAGGAACACCTGAGGTTACAAAGACAGGTTTAGAAGTTGCGGATTTAAATATTACTGTTTGAGTTCTATTATTAAGATAGTCAGATACCCATAACAGGAAATTGTATGGAAATCCAATCAAGTTTAATTTTTTAACTAAAAGGAAATGGTTAACAGAGTCAAAAGCTTTACTAAAGTCAGTATAAATAACATCAGTCTGCAACTTATTCTGAAAACCTTTGATCACTAGAGAAGAAAACTCTAAAAGATTGGTAGTCGTAGATCTCTGTTTAACAAAACCATGCTGGAAGGGAGAGACAATAGATCTACAAAAATGACTAAGTTGAGATGTAATAATTTTCTCAAAAAGTTTCGGTATAGCGGACAATTTGGAAATACCTCTATAATTATTAACGTTATGTTTCGAACCATTTTTATGCAAGGGGATTATGAATGAATCCTTCCATATAGCCGGGAAAGAGGCAGACTCAACAGACATAATAAATAATTTATGTAAAAGTAAATGCAATGATTCCGCACAATACCTAAGGACACAGCCTGGAATACCATCTGGACCGGGTGAAAATACAGGTTTTATTTGATTGAGTTCGCTTAAAACGGAGCATTCAGTGATCACCGGCTCAGGAATAAAGTTAGACTTTTGCAAGTTATAGGGATAAGATATATGGGGTGAATAGCTGTCAATTGAGTAAGTAGATTGAAAGAAGTCTGCAAACAGATCGGCAGCGGCCTGATCACTGCATGCAGTCTTATTTTGAAATGAAATTGAGGAAGGTAGTGAAGAACATTTTCGTTTAGAGTTAACAAAACTATAGAACTGTCTAGGATTCTGAGCAAACTGTAACCGACACCGACGCAGATAAATATTGTAAAGTTGGGTGTTAAGTGAAACGAAATTCGATTTAGCAATAGCATATCGCGCGAAATCAGAAGAATTTCCTGTGCGTTGATATTTTTTGAAATATCGTGACTTTAAGTTTTTTAATCCACTTAATTCCCGAGAAAACCAAAGTGGCCTATTAGACTTCAATGGATATCTACGAGGAACACACTGGGCAAAAAAATTTTGTAAAGTATTATAAAAAATAGTCAAAGCACATTCTAAATTTATGGAATCATAAAAAAGAGACCAATCATAATTTAAGATGAGATCATTTAATTTATAAAAATTTGCATTTTTAAAACACAGTGGTATATTTACTGGCTTAGGTATGTCAATGTGCTCAGAAACCGGTAGTTCAATTGACAACTCTAAAGTTGGATGATAAGAATCTTCAGGAACTACAAGAGGGTCAATTCTACGTACGGAGGCATAGACAGGATCTGATACAAATACTAAGTCAAGAAGACGGTTATTGCAGTTAAAAATATGGTTAATTTGTGATAGAGAAAGATCAAGAAGGCCATTTAGAAATTCATGCGGAAAAGAAGGAACTAGAGTATTATTTTCAGCAGACCAAGATATATTTGGTAAATTAAAATCACCAAGCACAAACAAAGATTCGCTATCTAATAGTTTGGAGGATATAGACTTTAAAATAGATAAGTGTTGAAAATAAACAGAAATATCAGATTGAGGTGGGATGTACGAACAAGTGATATAGGCTGAAGTTTGACCAAACGTTGTCTTAATGGCGACAAATTCAATGCCGGACTCCGAGCAGATTAATTCCGATTTAAGATCAGAATCAACAGCAATAAGAACACCACCACCAATTCTAGCCAAACGGTCACATCTGTAAGACGTAAATTTATTACTAAAGAGAGCTAAGTTAGAAATTTCTGGCTTTAACCAAGTTTCAGTAAACACTAAGATACTATGTTCAAAGCAGAAGCTATCTAAATAGACTTTAGATAGTTTTGATTTAATGCCCCTTACGTTTTGATAAGCTATACGAATAGGGGAGGTAAGCTGAACATGTATGTTTACTCAATTACAAATTTTGATCCTAAATAAATATTATCTAGAAGTTTGCAGCAGAATATAACTTCATCTTGATGAATATACTGACAAATAATGTATAACAAATGACTTATAAATCCCCATACAGAGAAGTTTATTATACTTTTCTCTTATAAATAAATACAAAATAAATATGTTGTTTTTATTTTATAATTTTTACTATTCATTTGCTTTTTCAACATTTTATTGTCGCTGCAAATTGCACGCCTGATTTTGATTTTGTGCAAAGTAAAAAAAATGTAAATATTCATTGTTATTTAAAACTGTTTTAGTCAAAATTAATCATTATCGTTTGAGAAGAGCATTTGTATGGTCAATATCATATATTTTTTATAATATAACTGTACTCAATAGCCTACAAATCTACAGAAAATAGACAAAATGATGGCGTCAGTTGTTACAAATACTATTGAATTTATTTATAGGCTACAAATATGCGAGTAATATATAAAAGATAAAGATTTTTCATATTAATTTTTGTATTTTTTAATTTATTTCAACTCAAAATAGAGAATAAAGGGTTTTATGAATAATATTCCAAGATGCCCTGGCTACAATTATACAAATATTATTTAATATTTTACTGAGCATTTTATACAACAACAATTGATAACCTTCCAAGTTGCTCTGGCTACATTTTTATAATTATATTCAAATTCTGATCTACCACTAAACGAGTAATAAGTAAACAAATTATTTTACCATATTTTTCTGAACATTCTTCTAGGTAAATAGAGTGGTTAATGTTTGTTTTACTTCGTTCGATTTATTCAACTCAAAAGTAATACAAAGCAGGCTTATGCTAAAGGAAAAAAATGACTTAATGTTTATGCTGAACTATGAATACCTTAGAATTAAGTTGTTGCTGAAAGTCATGACTGGATTGGATGGAAGAAAAACGCGTTCTACGCCTTAAAAGTAGCTAAAGTAAATCTGTGTGCTCACGCGGCGTATGCGTAATATTTGGATGCGAATGCAAATGCGATTGCGAGTTAACGCCACAGACATTCGCCTGGTTGTCGCAGCCACTTGCCGGCATAGGCAGCAGCAGGGCCATAAGGTTCATGTTGCTGATGTGGCTGTTGCTGCTGGTGGTGCTGCTGCTGTGGCAGATAGTAATTGTGATATTGCTGGTAGTAATTGTTGTGGTTGCTGCTGTGCCGAGCTGGAAGCTGTTGTTGATGGTAGTGCAGTGATAAGCTGCTCTGTTGTTGCTGCTGCTGCTGCTGATGCTGATGCTGGTAGCGATATGCGGCTGCCGCTGCCGCTGCCGCTGCTGCTGTTGCATGTTGATTGCTCTGCAACATCAATAGATGTTGTTGCTGCTGTGCTGTTGCTGCCGTGTCTGGCATGATGGTAAAGTAGCTGGCGTGCTGCTGCGGCTTGAAGAGCTGCGCGTAGAAGGCGGCCGTCTGGTAAGGATGCATGGCATAAGCCTTGCCGTGTCCTTGCAACGCTGCCACAGCCGCAGCTGCCGCCTTGCTGCGACCCAGCAACAAGTTGCTGTCTTTGCTGCTGCCGCTGCTGCTGGCGTTGCCGTTGCTGCGTCGCAGGCGACCCGTCGTCTCGCCAATCGTGAGGTCCTCGGCGTAGGGATCGAGGGCCCAGTAGTGGCCGCGTCCTGGATCGTCCAGAGCACGCGGCACACGCACGAAGCACGGATTGAGGCTGAGGTTGTGGCGAATCGAGTTCTGCCAGACGCTCTTGTGGTTCTGGTAGTAGGCAAAGTTGTCGGCGATCCATTTGCAGATGCCGCTCAGCGTCAGACGCTTCTCGGCGCTGCGACGGATCGCCATCACGATCAGGGCGCTGTAAGTGAACGCCGGCTTGGCGTCGGACTTGTTGCCACTGCTTGTGGCTTGTGTGCTTGCCGGCGTTGCACAGTCGTCGGAGGAGGCATCCTCGTTGCTGTGGCACGAGTCGCTGGCACTGGGACTCGAGCTGGCGCTGGGATAATATTCTGGCGGCTTCTCGCCGTCGGTTTGCTTGCTGTCCTCGGAGAGCAGCGCTCGAATCGAGAAGCTGGACTGGAAAACGGGCGACGAATTCATCTTCACTTCACTTTCTCTGGCGGTCTTGACACTTTCAATCACTTCACTAGACTGTGACACTTTGCCCCGCTGCCCTCGGCATTTATAGTCGCATATTTGCCTATCTATCGATCTGCCTATCTGCATCTTGATCCATTCGCTGGCTTTGCGCCACAGATTAGAGATAGATTTTTGGGCAGTGCCGAAACTCTCCTCTGCGCTAAACTGCGAGATCAATGAAAGCCAAAGCCGTCGGATTCATTCATTGATCCTACAACTGGGATTAGTCAAATTGGATTATTTGCCTACCTGCCCACCAAGCAGCCCGCATCCCTATTTAATCTGTAACCCTTTTGCCCTCTGCCTCTGGGCCTGGCTTTGTCAATTCGCGAAATGTTTGTAAATGTTCACAGTTTGTCGTCCTTTGTAATTTTCCATCATTGCGGCTTACGATCGCCGGCTTTCGGCTCAATTTCCCTTTAAATGGATCGCGAATCCGGGCATTTGTTACCCCAATTCAACAGAGATTATCAAAGTCCGTGTTGAGATTTTGTGCGAACGAGATTTCGCGGAAATTCTCGACATTTTCTCAATGTCTGTCATCGTCGAATCTTAAAATTGTTGTATCATTTA
The DNA here is from genome assembly GCA_035047365.1 of Drosophila ustulata. Classification (NCBI taxonomy): domain Eukaryota; kingdom Metazoa; phylum Arthropoda; class Insecta; order Diptera; family Drosophilidae; genus Drosophila; species Drosophila ustulata. Next base: position 13,515,430 of record JAWNPT010000080.1, read on the forward strand.
TCAAGTTTACTATTAATATTGCTGAGAAAGAGAGTTTGCTGAAATTGTTAAGTCATCTAATATTAATATTATTTTATTTTGAATAATATTGGTATTACTGAGACTGATTTGTATGAAATTTATAATTACGAAAGCAATTTTACAGAAATTCTGAAATTGTTCAATTGGTTCAATTTGGTAGAAAGCAAGATTTTATAGAAATTCTGAAATTACCGTTTAGTATTATTATTATTATCATATTGTTGTATATATGCAGTGTTTAGTATTTATTCTTCTGAAATTAAATAAATAACTAATAATTAATAAATAATAAAATAATACTAAAATAAAAAATACTATTTAAATTCTGAAATTTGATTGATTTCATTCAATAATATTCTATCAAATTATTCTTCTACTATATTACATACATAGAAATAGAATAAAATAAAATTTACAAAAGCTTTTAGCAGCTAAAAACTCCAGCAATATGAATCGAAACACAAGAAATAATTTAAAAGAGATGTAATTGTTAAATCGTAAAAATTACAAATAATAGCAGAAAGCACTTTGGATTAACAATCTATTATTTTCTTTTAACCGCATTCCATTTAAATGTGATATTCGCTAATATATTTACCATTAAATTATTAATTAACAATACCATTTGAAGACTGATGAATTCAAGCAAGAAACAATAATTTTGTAAATTTTGTATGTTTTTTTAATAAATAGATTATTTCACTTGCATTTGTTTAAAAAAACAATTGTTCTTATTTTCAACACTATAGCCTCCGAAAAATGAGAGCTACGATATAGTTCACAAATTTGAAAATTACAAGAATTTGCTACACATTGTATAATATATATGATTTATATGTATATTTCAGAACCTATCGCAGATTTGATAAATATGTTATATATAGTTGAAAGATTAGTTTTGGACAGTTCCGTGCTTTACAATATTCTAATGTAAGAAATATATTTAAATTATTTACCAGATTTGCCAAGCATGCTAGACCCCAGAATATTGTGGATAAACTCGAATGTAGATGTGTGTATGGAACTCGTATGTGGTATTTGCTATGCGAATCAGTGGACGGACGGACGGACGGACGGATGGACTGCAAGGTCCTCGCCCAACAAATTAGTTGGCAGCAGTTGGATTATCAGTTTTTTGGCCCAAACACATCTCGCCTCTGTTTTTGTTCTTGCTGTTGTTGTTGCTTTTGTTAGCTGAATAGCAGTTGCACAACTCTGTTCAGTTCAGTTCTATTCTGTTGTGTTGTGTTCTGTTCTGTTCTGTCCTGTCCTGTCCTGTTCTGTTCTGTTTTGTTTTGTTCTATTCTATTCTGCTGTGCAGTTGTTGTGGCAAATACATGGCCGGAACCCGTAAAGACACCCGACCCCCTGCTTGCCTCCCCCGCTCCGCATATCGCCACTCTAGAGGTGTGGCAGCAACCCAGCATATTTCTGCCACCCACTTTGCCAGAGGCGGAACGAGAACTTAACAATTGCACGTTAGGGGCAACACACAGACTGCATTATCCATGGCATCCAAGGTGTCTATATACACCACACACGTGCATATAGCCAAAGAGGAGAGGGGGGTTATATATGGTGTGTGGTATATGCCGACCGATATTTACCTGTCGACTGTCGACTCTCGCCACTCGGCAATTGTCTGTGCACTCTACTTACATACACTTATTATGTAATACACATATCGCACTCGTTCGACTCCTCAGTCCTCCATCCTCCTTCCTCCAGTCGTCACATGCCCTGCATACCCTGTAATTTTAGTAACCATCTCAGCTAAACTGTCGCATCACACATATTTGTATTTAATCTATACTGCTTTATTGGTTTAATTCAATCCCATAAACCTAAAGTTGATTGGGGGATATATTTGATAAATAATTAAATGAGAATTGTGATCTAATTCTTAACTAAAATCTAATATATACAAATTATTTTCTTAATGTATTTAAATTATTATATGAGTTTAGATTGCATTGAATCAAATTTAACTGAGACAAGCTGGAATTGTCTCAAACCATTTATTGAGAGAATTAAGATTATTTTATTAAGCTTAAATTTTATTACATTATAAATACTGATGAAAAGAGGGAAATCTTTGCCGAAATCCAAATCAAGTTAAGCCCGTTGGCCCAATATTATTTTTTTAATTTAATTGTAGCCGGAATTTATGCTTTTTGGGATCCAAAATTTCAATTCGAAATTTAATTTAAGATTTCACAATTTAGTTGGCATTTAGCATGTTCATTATTTATGACAAAAGCAATTCAAGTTCAAGCTTATCCGGTTAGACTCTTATTATATTTTTAATTTAATTTAATTTCCATAGGTTAAAGTCCCTAAAACCCTTAAATTTGAAAATTAAATTAAGATTGAATAATTTTGGTTGCATTTAATTTTGTTTATGTGTGCTGGTAAATAATAATAATGAAAGTTGTGAATCTTATCGGGTTGGACTCTTTTCATATTTAGAATTTAAATCAATTTCAACAAGTTACATTTAAATGTAAATTTAATAATTGAGTTTGAATTAGATTTGATTTATTATACCCGCTACCCATAGGGTAGAAGGGTATTATGACTTAGTGCCAACAGAAAATGTATGTAACAGGCAGAAGGAGGCATCTCCGACCACATAAACTATATATATTCTTGATCAGTGTCAACAGCCGAGACGATAAAGCCATGCCCGTCTGTCCGTCTGTATGAACACCTAGATCTCAGAGACTATAAGAGCTAGAGCTATCAAATTTGGGGACAGTACTCCTATAGGTCCTACGCAGATCAAGTTTATTTCAAAAGTTGGATGCCACGCCCCTTTCCGCCCCCAAAAGTCTGTAAAATTCGTAATAATAGACCATTGAATTTTGGTGTGCATAATAATAATTATATTCTTTATGATTCCTGTGAATTTGGTTGAGATCGAATAAAAAACAAGGAAGTTATTAAAGAATCAATTTTGTATGCAAAATTCACTTGCAGCTGCCCGCGCTTTGTTTGTTTAGTTGACAGTGTGACCATAACGGTGTTGTGGATTTTTATTCGCTATTTTCAAATATCTACAAAAAAAAAGTTTTAGTTTATTTGGTATATTTTTTGTTAAAATATCATTTAAGTTTTTTGTTTTCTCTCGAAATGGGTTGCGGGTATCATACGGTCGAGCACTCTCGACTGTAGCTTTTTTACTTGTTTATGCTTGTAAATAATTATGAAGGGAATAGAATTTAAATTCAAGACAATCGCATTGCATCGAAATACAGGGTAGCTGCAGGTTCGGCAGTCAATGCATTTGCCACTTGCCGTTGTTTGTCTAGAAAGCGTTGCGACGAGCCCCATAAAATGCCAAACACGCTCATTAGTTTTAGCGCAGACTGCGTGTGTGTATGTGTGTGTGTGTGTGTAGCTTGGTTACTGTTTGAAGGCCTTTAAAAAAGAAAATGGGTGCAAAATTGCGTTGCTCCAATGCACTTATAAAGCAGGCTGTAAAAAAAAGCCAAATTGCATTTGGAACAAGATTATCCATGTCATAATGTCATATCTCGCCTCGGGCTGATTGAGGTGTGTGTGAGTGTGTGTGAATGTGTGTGTATAACTGTTTGCAGGTGTATAAGTGTCGCCAGCCAACTACATGTGAGGCAGACAAGATAGAAAGATACATTTGTATCTTGCTCTGTTCTGTTCTGTTTTGTTTTTTGGGCTGGCAATAAAGCAGCTAATGAAATGCAGTGCAGTATGCAGTATATAGCAAATAGTATATAGTATATACCAATTGCAAGTATAAGTATATACGAAAGTGTGTGTGTGCCGCCATATGGTGTATGTAAGCTGCAAGTGTAAGGATATGTAAGCGAAGGCAGCGGCAACAGAAAGGGCAAAGGCAAAGGGACGTGTCCTGTATACGGATATCCAGTTGTTGTTGCTGTTGTTGCTGCGTGTCCTGCAGGCTTAACGATAACATTGTGGCAATTTTATTTGCCCACAATCTGTTGTTATTCGAGGTGCGAGGCGCGAGGCGCGGAGACTTTTGCCAACAGGAAGGAAGAGAACGAATTTCAGCGGAAGGAAACACTAAAATGTTACTTTAAATAAATTGCACTACTCGTAACACACACACACACCACACACCCCTCTCGCTGTCTCTGGGCTATTTTCTCCTAAGGGAGGCCACATTGCATCGGCAATGGCGTCGTCGCTGTCTCGGCCCAGGGGTGACATGGACAACCACAAAACACCGAGCCAAGGAGATACCGATTGCTTACATTGTACGTAACTCGTATATATACGACATCTAGATACATGTATCGCACATACAAAATATCCTTTGCCCTCTGTCCCACATGAGTGTGCGGAATGCATTTTATTTATTTGGACTCCGACTGACGCCCGAGTATCTGAGTGGGAGTAGCTGGGCAACTGGGCACAATTTACGAGCCCTTTTAATCGATCTCAAATTAAAATCGCATGCCTAGCAACACCCCAAACACACCGAATAGACAAAAAACTTGCAGGAACCCTTCCAGTTTTTAAACGGCAACTGCAACCACAATTTCTGCATTGCACATTTTACATTTTACCAATGGCATCCTAATAAGCATGTTTGCCACATATAACATACATATATCTAGTCTGCTGTCCCTCAATTTGTAATTATCTAAGCAATTTTGTGGCCATAGCCAAAGAGACTACAATTGCTGGAGCTGAATTTCGCATGATTACATATTTTCTTCGTCATTTGTGATAAATCCATCTAAATCTTAATATATCTAAAAAATACATCCTTATGCTTAAAAATTACATAAATGAAATTTCGTAAATCCTATGTGATGTCAAATTTAACCCATTAGATATATTCTCAGATCAGGAACACTCAATTCTGGATTTGTCATTCCGGTAATCTTATCAAAGTATACAATTTTGTTATTATTTTAAAACGTAATTTTCCTCTCTGTCTAGAGCCTCATTTCTGATATGAATATTTATAATGAATATTACTATTCTTACAACATTGATGTGCCTTAATAATCTCTCAAATGGAACTGCGTGTATTTAACGATTTATCGAAACAATTGTATCTAAGGTAAATAATGTAAGCGGCAAAAATAAAGTTTTATAGAAACCTCATTTTATTGACAATGTTGTCAGGCCGATATCTCCAGCAAGTAGAATCAATATGCTCTTCATATTGTTGGTGCAAATGGGCTTGCTATTTTTTAACACATGTAAATAAGTTATCTGTATGTCTGCTTGAATGTAGAGTAGCCCCTTTTTAATTACGCAAAGACCAGTTAAGTTTTCGCTTATATGTCTGATACATACATGTAGGCTTAAATAATGACAAATTTTCATAGTTCAATGTTTCCTTTATCTCAATTTGTCGATTATAAAACAATTATCCAATTATCGTTTTCGATCCATGATTTAGTCGTCTTTAGCTCCGCGAAGTTAAAGTCCAGTAAGGTCTTCAAAGAAATCTACAAATTGCACAACCAAAATTTTGAAGAGTCGCCCGGCCGAAAGTAAAAAACCGTTGTGATTTTTTGTATATTTTTTTTATGATATTTTTATTGCAAACATATATAGCTTAAATATGAGTTGAAGGTATTTGCCTGGTTACTGCTTCAGAACTATCCCACTATTATATGATACTCTTAAAGGTTCTCTCGTAAATGAAAAACAAAACACATACTCACATAAAAAAAAAAAAAAAAAAAAACACGCTGTAAAATGTAAATAATAATAATCAGATCATATCAATTGTTGAGTTTTGTTTGTGAAAGCATTTCGTTAGTTTGTTCGTTGACTCGTAAGTTTGTTTATTAAATATTTAAATATGTTGTTGTTTTTTTTTTTGTATTTTTTCTTGTTTTTATCATACAATGTACTGTTTGAGGGGAGGCGATAGCAGTAGGATTTGTTTACACAAATAAAAAAAAAAGAGCATACAACACCGTTCTTTTTTGGGTTATTTTTTTGGGGAGCAGGGGAGCAGGGGAGCAGTGGTGAGGGGGGCGAGGTGAAGTATGCGCTTAGAGGCTAATTGCTTACATAATCGAGTATCACTAACAATATATATCGTTATCATATATTAATGCAGTTGTTATCAATCAGTTATTATAATTGCTTTGTCATATTATTTACGAATTCTCTACAGATTTTTTATGCTTGTACACAAAACAACGGTTTTTTATAAATACAAGATTAAAAAAAAAAAAAAAATACATATATGTATATATATAGTTACGGGGAGGCGGGGCTAGGAGGAGGGGTTTTTCCATTCGATCGACACAAATCGATGTATTCATATATATATGCATATATATTTTGTGTATATATAGAAAAAAAAAATGCTAGTTGATCCATCTAATATTTGATATTAGCCTAGTAAAAGTATTACATATTATTTAGTTAATTAATTATTCATAATGATGATGAGCTGCGGATGTTATCGAGCGTCGATAAGTAATGTTCATGAGCAATCTTCTTCTCCGATCTGCGATCTGCGATCTGCAATCCTCAATCGGTTCGCGTTGTGTTTAGCCTGATATTGCGTGCATTTGTTGTCGCTTCTTGTCCTTTCAGTGGTAGAATGCCAGCGCCTTGGCATAGTACGAGGTACTTGGTCATGATATGCGGTCTGGCGACTGCCCCCCGCCTCCGCCACCGCCCTGCTTCCCCTCTGCCCCCGCAGCAGCAGCAGCGGCAGCAGCAGCAGCAGCAGCAGTTGATGCCGCCTGCAGCTGGTTGAAGTCGGGCGAGGCGGAGAGCAGCGGCGTGGTGGAGTTGCTGCTGCCGTTGTTGGCGACCGGCGGCGTGATCGAGTGCTGCGAGTTCGAGTCGGAGGAGGTGCGTCGGCAGAAGGGCGAGGCGCTCAGCGCCAGCATGTGGGGCGCGAGGTGGGGCGGGAAGCGCGGCAGCCGCGGCAGGCTGTGGAAGAGCAGCGGATTGCCGCCGTGATGCGGATGTTGCTGCTGTGGATGGTGATGTTGCTGATGGTGATGGTGGTGGTTGAGCAGCAGCCGCGGATCGTTGGCGGCCATAAATGCGTTTGCGGCGCTCGGCTCGCCGCCGTGAAAGCGATGCTGCAACGCCTCGAAGCAAAGCGGCATGCTCAGGCCATGCGCATGCGCTCCGGCGCAGATTCGCGCCAAGATCTCCGCCTGAATGCTGCCCGCTGCAGCGGCGTTCAACGCGTTGCCGCCCGCCACAGCCGCCGCTGCCGCCGCGTTGCCGCCAGCTACAGCGGCAGCCGCAGCAGCAGCCGCCGCCGCCGCAAACGTCTTGTTGTTGTTCATCGACATCAGCTCGAGCAGCGGCACATCGGGTGGCAGCAACATGTTGCTGCCGTTGCCGCTGCCGCTGCTGCTGTTGTTGTCGTCGCTGGTGGAGAGGAGCTTGCGGTGCAGGTTCTGGTTGGAGCTGTGGCGGTCGCGGCTGCGCTTGGAGGGGAAGGCGGCGTTGCAGCCGTCGATGTTGCACTTGTGGTGCAGCTTGAGGTGCACGCTCTGGTAGTGCGTCTTCAGATGGAAGTGGTTCTGAAAGATGTCGCCGCAGGCGGTGCATTTCAGCGGGTTCTCCTTGTCGATGGGTACTTCGGGTTCCGGTTCCGGTTCCGGTTCCGGTTCCGGTTCGGGTTCGGGCTCGGGTTCAGGCTCTGGCTCTTGTTCGGGTTCGGGTTCGGGTTCGACTGCTGCAGCCTCGTGCTGCAGCTTCTCGTTCAGCGTCACGATGTTGTTGTTGTTATTGTTGTTGTTGTTGTTGCGGCCGTAGAGCGGTTCGTCGTCGCCGAGCAGCTCCTGCTTGATGCGCATGTAGCGATTCTCGTCGCCGTCGCCATCGAGGTCGTCCATCGGCTCCTGCTTGATGTGCGAGACGCCGCCGCTCGACGAGAGGTCCAGCGTCTGCTCGGACTGCGGTTCGAGTCGCTCCGCCTCCCGCTGCTCCGACTGCTCCGCCTGCTCCTCCAGCTCCGTTTTGATCTGCGGCTTGGCCTCGCTGGTGTAGGGTGTCAGCGGGGGCGAGGGTATCGCCTTGGTGGACTCTGAACCCGAACTGTGCTCGACTTCTTTGGCTACTTGCAGCTGGGGTTCGACGCCACCCGCTTCCACTTCCTGCGACTGCGACTGCGACTGCGACTGCTTCAGCTTCTTGATGGACAGATCGGCGGCGACGTCGTAGTTGTCGAGCGAATTGTCGCACGAATTCTCCTCGGACTGGACCGTGGTGCATCGGACCGGGTTCTGGCTCTTGCGCTTGCGCTTGCTGCGCTGCGAGTCCTCCTCGCAGGACTCGCGCTCCTTCTCCGGCTCCGCTTGCGCCTGCTGCTCTTTGGTTTGACTGTGGCTCAGACTGTGGCTGAGGCTCAAGCTGTGACTGTGGCTCGAGATCGCGGACGTCGATCGCTCGTCGCTCTCATTGTCGTGATCGTTGTCGTGATCGTTCTCGTGATCGTTCTCATTGTCCTGATCCTGGTCCAGCAGATAGTGCTTGTCCTTGTCCGGTATGCTGTCCAGCTCGTCGCCCACCACCACAATGCCGTCGCCATCGGGATCGTCGTCGTCCACATCGTCGTCGCCGTCGCCGTCGCCGTCGTCCTCGTCGTCGTCGTCATCGGTGGGCATGTGAATGCCCACCTCCAGTATCTCGTCGTCGTCATCGTCCTCGTCGTCGTCCTCGTCAGCCTTGCGCCGCAGCGCCTGAGCAGCAACTGCGCCGCCGCCGCCGCCGCCGGCGCCAACTGCGCCCTCGTAGCGTCCCAGGATGCCGTTGTCCAGATAGCTGCGCTGCAGATGGTACTCCTGGCCATGCTTCAGCTGATCCATGCCGCCGAGGGCGTGGTGCCGCAAGTCCGGCGGCGGCGTCAGCAGCGGGAAGCTGCCGAAGTGGCCCAGGTTCGCCATGATGCCGTTGGGCGCCTGCAGCAGCAGCGGATGCGGCTGCGCGCTGCGTCCGTCGTGCGGCGAGATCTTGCGGCGCAGATGCGGCGAGTGCAGCTTGGGATTGGGGTTCGCGCTGTGGCGATTGCGCGAGCGACGCGAACTGAACATCATGCTGCAGCCGTCCACGGTGCACTTGTGCATCTCGCGCAGATGCACCGCCGAAAAGTGGATCTTGAGCGCCCCCTTGTCGCAGAAGGTCTTCAGGCAGACGTTGCACTGCACCCGCTTCTTGCCCGTCACCGGATTGATGAACTGCGTGCCTAGGTTGGCGGGCATCGAACCCCATTGTCGCTTGCCTCCGCCTCCGCCTCCGCCGCTGCCGCTGCTGCTGCCCGGCGAGTGGCCCGACTTGCGGCTGGCCCGCAGTCCCGACGCCGAGGCGGCCAGGGCCAGGCGCGTCATGCGCTGCTGCGACGAGGACGACGACGAGGAGGAAGAGTTGTTGGCGGCGGCGGCGGCAGCAACTGTTGCTGAGGAGTTGCTGCAGCTGCTGCTGGACTTTGACTTGCTGGCCTCGTCCTGCGGCGAGTGATGCGCGTGCTGGTGATGGTGGTGGTGATGGTGATAGCCGTGACTGTGACCGTGACTGTGACTGTGAGCGTGACTGTGACTGTGACTGTGACTGTGACCGTGACTGTTCACTGGCGAGTGACGCTGCTCGGCGATGGCAGCGTGATTGCTGCTGGGCTGCTGCTGTTGCTGAGGCGACTGTTGCTGCGGCTGCGACGACTGTTGCTGCTGCTGCTGCTGGGACTGTTGCTGCTGTGAGGACTGCTGTGGAGCGGGCGGGGGCGGCGGAGGCGGCGGCGGTGGCAGGTGGTAGGGCAGCGGATGCCCCGCCATCGCCATGGCGTTGAAAAACTGATTGCTCTGCGCCGCTGCTGCCGCTGCCGCCGCCGCCGCAGCAGCGGCCGCTGCCACCGCGGCGCTCTTCTCGCCGGGCGTCGTTGCCTCGCTGATGCGGCGTCGCGCCTGCGCCAGCACCGCCGCCTGCTGCAGCTGCTGGTGGTGCGAATGCGAGTGGGAGTGCGAGTGAGAGTGCGAGTGAGAGTGCGAGTGTTGCTGCTGATGTTGCACGTAGTCGCCGGTTGGCGGCGCGTTCGCGAATGCATTGATCTTGCGAAAGTCAAACGGTTGCATGTTCTGCAGATCGCTCAGCGGATTCAGTTGGGCTGTGCTCATGCTCGTCGCGGCGCCCGGCGGCGATGTGGCACGCTCTGTGGCCGCCGCTGCTGCCGCCGCTGCTGATGGCGGCGAGACGGAGTTGGGCGGGTGGCGAAAGTAGCTGGCGGAGAGCTTCTGGTGCAGCTGCGACTGCAGGTGCAGGAAGTGGGCGCTCATGCACTGCGCCTGCAGCTGTGACTGTGACTGTGACTGCGAATGTGACTGTGACTGCGAATGTGACTGTGACTGTGACGCATGACGCGTCGTCGTCGTCGTTGTGGGCGGCGAGCTGCGTCGACTCGGTGTCATCACCATCACACGCTGCTCCGCTTCGCGCTGCTGCTGCTGCTGCTGCTGCTGCTGATGTTGCTCATGTCCCGGCGGCAGCGAGTATCGATAACTGCCCAGCAGCAATGCCGTGTAATCGTCTATCTGCTGCTGCTGCGGTGGCAATTGCTGCTGCTGCTGGTGATGATGTTGCTGATGTGGATGCGGATGCGGATGCGGATGCTTCTCCTGGCCTATATTCATCAAGCTGAAGACACGACGCGCGCTCCTCTCGCTTCCTCGGGTAGACTAGATGATATATATGTATATAGCTATGTCTATATCTTCTATATGTAATTGCTAATTGATTCGTTGTCCGTGGTTCCAATTGAGTTGATTGCTGCAACGACACAAAAATCACACTCTCATTAGCAATAATCGACAACGACAATGAAACATTCAACTTGATTGAAGAAATCTTATAATTAACTCCATCAAATTAAAGAGAATTATACAAATATTTTTGAATTGCATCAACAAATACATTTCGACAATTTTGACTTTTTTAAATAACTAACTATAATTATTTTAAGTGATAAATAAATAGATTTTAAGAGCGCTTTATGTTGTCGATCAAAAATAAATCCATTTTGAATTTAATTGTTTTCTCCCAATACATTGATTATAATACACTCCTTAAGAATAATAGTTGTCACAAAGTTGATAATCATACTTTAGTTAATATTTCATTCTTATAAAATCACTTATCCTTTAACTCATAATTTATCAAATGTAATTGTTCGATATAGTCTTTAGTAATTAAGTTACAGGACTGCATATTCGATATCAGCTTGAAGCACACGTAACAAATAGTCACCTCACACCTAATATACCCTGTTTGATGTTCGCTAAATCACTTTATTTGAAAATATGTTACTTGTATTTATTTATATTGTATTTCAATATATTTTAAATAAAAAGTAAAATTTGTGTAATATGACAAGCTTTGATTGCAATCAAAAGTGATCAAATAATAACTATTTGTTTAATGTTCATAATAACAATTATTCACATTACAATTATTACTATTACATATGCAATCCTGCGAATTTTATATTTAAACATATCATTTATTTCTGTATACAAATAATGCGTTTAGGGGCATAAAATATTCAGAAACGAAATAATGATAAATATTTGTTTGCTGCAATTAACTTAGATGCAATGAATGAATCTAGAAGCCATGCAGAGTGTGCAGGAAGTGTCCAGAATTGCAGTCTGCGCGTTTGTCATACCCGATTGTGGTGCTTGCAATCGCAGGGTATATGCAAAATAATGCTAATAAGCGACTTGTTGTGAATTAAACTGTTAACCCCATTATTTATGCCATTAGTAACCAAAATAAATGAACGCTGATCATGGTCAATGCTGTAGGTAGACCTCGCTTCCCTCTCTCTCGCACCCTCTTCGGCTGCAGCTGTCTCGCTCGCACAATGATGAGCAGGTTGCTGCTGCTGCTGTCACTGTTGCTGTTGTTGGTTGCTGGTTGCTGGTTGCTGTCTCCGCGATGAAACATTGTCCACATCGCCGTGAGATGCTCAAGGAGTTCCACCGAAAACGCCTAACGAAGTGGCCCAAAAGACCTCCCAAGTGTGTGTGTGCGAGTGTGTGTGTGTGTGTAAATATGATTATTTAAAAGAAAAATAAGAATAATGATGTGACAAATTCTGAGTGGACACTTCAACAATTTGGAGAGCGCAACGGCGCGTCGGACAGAGTGGACAACAGCGTGACAAGACAATGTACTCATACTCGTATTCATACACACTCACACTCACACTCGCACACACTCATGAGTGCCCAGTGCCAATACGCTGAGCAGAGCAAGAGACGATCTTCGTGCTCGTCGTCGTCGTCGTCCACTTCAAATTCCCATGTCACATTTTTGTTCGCCGCACAAGAGCCGATCTCCATGTCTCGATGTCTAGCCGAAAGGCCGCCGTGGCACCAACAACAACAACAACAACAACAACGACAGTGGAGACCCCCTACCTACCACTCCAGCACAACCCTTCCTCCTCCCTCTCCACGTTGCGATCGTGATCGAGATCGCGATCGCGATCGCGTTTGCTTTGCCTTCGCATCGTTCGAATACGCAAATTATGATTGCGATCGGCAGCGTCATCGTCATCGACAACGACATCGCCAAAGACATCGACATCGTCAAAGACATCGACATCGACATCGACATCGACATCGACGACGTCGCCAACACTAAATGCTAAGCTGTATTAGCCGATCGTTAAGTAATGATGCGTGCGCAAATTGTGACTAATATCACTTAAATAGATATGCTCGCTGTCGACTCAAATTACAGGATATTCTGCTTTCGTTTGATATGGCCATAAATTACTCTGTCAATCGTATTATGCGATTTGCCAAAATATCGCATCACACATTTCTCTAAGCATAATAATTAATAATTCATTTTTAGCCGAATAGTTGAATTTGAATACAAAAAAGATTAATCGAAAATAATTATTATTTGTTCTGGTTATTTGGGATTTCTTTGGATTTAATAATACGAGTATAGTATGCAATAATTTATGTGGAGAATAAACCAGAGCTCAAATTTAATAATTATGAAATGACATCAACAGCGTTACTTAAAATCAATTCGTATATTGAAAGAAAATGCATAAAACTGAATGTATTTAAAATCATGATGGATTTGCAATGATTGTCCAAAAAGGATTATAATGGCGTATTTCTTAGTGGGATCTCAATTCTATTTCAGTAATTTTTTATACACAAAAAAAGTCGTAACTAATGAGAGTTGGTTAAGTTTTTTACAAAGAGATTAATTTATATTCGTATTATTGTTATTGTTATGGTTTTATTGCAAAATTTGATATTTACCTAAATAAAACTTATGTATATCCACTACTCATCTACAGATAATTCTTAATCCTGCCTATTTAAGTTATTGGAAACAAACTACAAAAATAATTCATTAAATTGAGTTTTTGTTTTGTGGTTCTGAAACTTTCAGCTGGATTTCAATAAAATTGTAATGTCAAAAAGAAGAATAAATATGCTTAATATTTATCAGCCATAACTATCAGTGGTGCCTAAGGAATAAACGTCATAATGAAGCTCTGAATAAGTGCTTATCAAATGTGCTGCAATTCCAATTGCCCATATATAATTTGCACAAATTACAGGGTATGCTGGCAGTTGCATGCGACGCAGTAAATTGCCAGTGCCAAAGCAGAAAGAAATCCACAGACACAGAGAGATCTTTGAAGTGCTCACGAATGTCACATTGAGTAAATGACTTTGTTATTGACAAAACTCTGAACACGTTATATGGTTATAGACGTGCGATGTTGTTTGCTGTCAGATGCCATATATATCTACAAACTTGTATTGTTTCGATTACGTTTTTACCACACAATTGTTGTTGTGGGCAGTTTGCATGACATATGTCATCTCGGCAAAGTAATTTAAATACTGCACAAATTGTGTTTTAATTGCCACCTGTTTGTAATGTTATTGCTGCTCCCATTGTTGTTGTTGTTGTTGTCGTTGTCGTTGTCGTTGTCGTTGTTGGTGGTGTTGTAATGACATTTATTTCGATTACTCCGAGCTCAGAGGCAGTCCGCAGTCGAGAGCCGAGAACCCAAACCGAGATGAATGCTGACCAAGTTTTAATTGCTTTTGGTTAATATGTTTCTCTTTTTTTTCCCATCTCGCTCTTTCGCTGTCGATTTGTGTTTTAAGCTCTTGCCAAACGAGTTCTCAGCTGCTCGAATCACAATATTTATGTAATTATTTCTGTCATTGTCAATACTCGAGCTAAGGTGACATTTTAGTGCCGCGTTTTTATATTTTTCTCTCTTTAGATCAGCGACTTTAATCCAAAGCGGGCTGCATGTAAACGTATAAATCAATTCAATTGAACAATTCACATTTTAAAATCAATTGATGTTTGACAAAAACAAAATTGAAAATATACAACAAAATTTGCAGTCATGTTTTTCCAGTTAATTTATAATTCAAGTTTGATACTGATACATTTAACACTCGGAAAAGTAGTTGCTGCAGATTTAATTTTGCTTATGAAAAATATTTAACTTAATTTGCACTTGGTTTTCCAGTATTTTACATGTATTTTATTGTTTGTGATCAAATATCGTTTTATTTTTATTAAATTTATAATTAAAACTACAGTACATATTATTAGTATATACATACATATTTACATATTTTATGGATAATTAATTCTTTTTTTTGCTATGTTAACTTTGCCACAAATTTAATTGTCCATTAAAACGTCTTCTGTCAAAGTTTCAGTTCATTTAACTAATACGAAGTTGCAGATCAAACTAATTTTAATGAATATTTTTAAATGTCCAGATCAAAGTTAAGCTTCAAGTTTTCACATAGCTATTTTCGTTATTTATTGTGCAAATATTTCCATTGCGCATTTCGACAATTAGAGTTTCGAACCACAATTAAATTTGATTTTTACGGCGGCATCGCCGGCAATAGAACAGTTGATGAGTTGCTCAACCGTTGTGAAGCTCTGCTGGTTGACCACGCCCACTTAGCAGGTCCGCCCCCCGCTATTTCGATGACCATTCCTCCTAGACACACACACACATGCACAGCGCACACACACAGACACACTTTTGTCAACCTCACAGACACGCATCGATTACCAATCGATTACCAACTGGTTACTCTGTCAGCAGTTGGCAGCTTAACATGCATATATTTATACACAGTGCATTGAATACTTTGAATTTGAATACAATTATTTTCTCTTTTTGCTTGTATTATTTAAATTAAGTTTAACTTCATTTTTTGCATTACTTGCTGCTGTTATTTAAATGCAAATTTCAATATATAAAAGTAATATATAAAAGTAATTTTGTTGCCTTACTTGCTTGGATTATATCAATTCACATTTTGGTTTCGAATTTAACTACAATTATTGGCAATTCTTGCTTGTATTATTAATATTATATTAAATAATTTTTAAATCATTGCTGGCGTTCTTTAAAATTCGAATCAAAATTAAATGAAATTAAATTCGTTGCTTGTCATTAATAATTGCACATTTAAATTCGAATTAATGTTAATGTTAGTTCGATGCATTACATAAATTCACTTGAATGAAATGAAACTTCTTGCGTGTGTTATTTTAATGCAAATCTGCAATATTAATTATGTATCTAATGAACAATCTTTGGACTGTGTTCAAGTGATAGAAACTGGCTCAGCTTGGGGTTAATAACCAATTTCCTGTGCTTCTTGCGACTTCCTTTCAGCATGTCAAAGCGAATCTGATTTTTGGTGTTATTTTTTCCCATGCCAAATCCATTGATAGCCTAATTCCGCAATTAATTATTAATGTGATTTCGAACACGTTTTGTTTTTTGGCCGGAATTTGAAATGAGATGACATATGTTAATGAATATGGTTCGTTCTAATGAAAGTCACTTTCCATGGAAATTCATTAAAATTTCATAATTTTGTATGACCACAAGGCGAAGGAGGCGAAGGAAGAAGACGAAACGAATCGAAACGAAAAACCCCCCGGCAAAAGGCAAAAGTCGTGAGAGGATGAAAGAAGAAGCAGCAGCAGCGGCAGCATCAGCGTGTTGGCCATGGCCAGACACCAATCATCTTTATTGGGCATTGGAACATATATTTTGTTTTTGTTTTTAACGCATTCCGAAGGCCATAAAGCAGAAGCCATAAATGCGTGTTAAAGTCGGCCAACAAAGATAATATAATTTCGTCGTCGTCGTTCGACGTTGTCAACCATTAAACGAACCGAAATGTGGCAAAGATCCCAAAGCAAAGCGAAACCCAAAGCGATCCCAGAAGCGACAGCGTGTCCGATTCTGGCCGCTCTCAGTGTCTCTCTATTTTGTAAAACTTAATTTATTAAACACATAAAAAGTGTCAACACGGCTTGCTGCATATAAAATATGTTGGTCAGCGTTTAAGCCACAAGAGCAATCGCATCGCATCGCATCGCATCGCATCACTTCAGTTTTGATTATGAACGCCTCCGATCGCCTCTGATCACCTCCGACTGCCGCCGAACAAAGCTTAACAAAGTGATTTCAACAACAACAAAAATCATCATATTTTTGTTTCTCCTCCTCTCCTTCGATTTTTGTATTTATTTTCTTAAATATGCAAATCGCTTTAGGATCGTTGACAGACGCCGCCGTTGCAGCCACAACCACAACAACTGCGAGCCATGTGAATGGGAAAGGACACGAACATCGACATCGACATCGACATCGACATCGACTTCGACATGGACATGCTCAGGGAGTTGAAGTTGAGACTGAACACGGACTTACGGACCTTTTGCCACGGCGACAAAATACATATTCATATTCGTATATTGTGGCGCTACTCGGGACCCGATGTCTGGCCGCATCAGTTGAGATCTTGCGATCTGAAGAGGAGGCTGCAGAGAGCACAGCAGGAGTCGCAACATTCTACGCATTGTTCACAGCTTTGTCCGGTCCGCAGTCCGCAGTCCGCAGTTCGACTCCTTGGATCACTGATCGCAATTTGGAGCTAAAGGTTGTGTAATTGAATCAAGATCAACAGATCCGAGTGTCGAAATCAAAGCGGAAGAGAAAAGGGCAAGGAGATGGATCGGTAGATAGACAGCGAGCGAGAATTAAGTGTGATTTTGGCACTATAGCTGAAGTAGATCGGGATCAAAAAAAGGCTGATTGAGTGCTCGCAATTTGACAGGCGAGCATCAGTTCGGTTATCATGTGGATAAATAGTTGGGATATTTTTGATTGCGGACTGAAAATGCAATTCAAAATTATTTCGATCGAGTAAAAACTATTCTCATTATTTCTTATTATGCGAACGAATTTAATTTGTAATATTATGTACATTGATTTTATGATATGCATTGAAAAATTATTGCGTTAACAAAAAGAAATTCTCATATTACTTTAAAATTCTCTTAATCAATAGCTGTATTAACAAATGAATTTGTAATCACTTTTATTTTGGATCGAAAAAGAACATATTTACTTGTAATAATTGATTAAACATAAGTTTTCATTATTTATTATTGTACCATTTTTATTTTGTGATATTGCTGTTTATTTTAGTATATTTTTGACGGAAATTTCAATATAAAATATTTGCTGTATTTAGAAGTTATAGGCATTGCCTTCAAATGTACTTTCATCTTTTTGTGAAATAAATTTAAAACTTGTGAGAAGGTTATTGAATTTAAATTATTATTTATGACAAGAATATATTAACAATTATTTCTGATCCTTAAAATACAAATTAAAAATTCAAATTATTATTTGCATTGCAATTTCGTTATTAGTCCAAGTAAAGTCACCAGAATCAGCGATGTTGACTTAAAAAAGCTTCACTTCAAATTGTCGATAGTAATTTCAGAAAGAAAACTTGCGAAAGCGATGGCAACTCTCTGCAGATTGTTTGTTTTCATTGAATATTTTCATGCAGCGCTTTGTAATTAACTTTTCCATCTCGAAATGTGTCTCAGACATGCAGAGTGGAGCGAGACAGCAAGAGGGAGAGAGAGGGAGATTAAGTTAAAGCCGCGAGCTAAACCTGCTACACATTGTGCACGCCCCTTTTGCCTGTGGCATCAACAAGTTGACGACAAATTTATGAGTTATGATACGTTCACTCGTAACGCTGTCCAGCGAGAGATACAAACAGAGAGACGAGACTCGTAAATACTTGCGGAGCTCTACATATATAAAAAATCATTTGTGTTAAAGGAAGAGTTCAAAGCGAATGGAACAAAACGAGAGACGAGTCTCCGACTCCGACTCGACTCCCAGTCCCAAAGAAACGAAACAAACTTAACCCAACTGAACTGAGCTGAGCTGAACAGAAGAGCCAGAAGAGCCATTCTTATTTCATATTTTTCTGATATCTTGAATCTTCAATCTTATGTCTTATATCTTATATTGTAGCCGGGAGCGAAACAAACGATTGATTGAAGGCAAAAAGGCGGCGGCGGCTTTGTTCATGTGCTACAACCATCGCATTTAATGAGATTTATATCAGTTTTTAATAGCTTTGTGACTCTATTGTGTTTGCATTCCCCTCCCTCCCCTCACCATCCACCATCCACCATCCACCATCCGCCTTTTTGCCTCCGTCTCGGACTGAAGCGAATCTCGCCGACTTGTAATAAAAATCATAAAAATTAGTCTGCCTGTAACATTGTCAAAATGTGACCGGCCATTTGCCATAAAACTCACAGATCTACCGGATCGATAGGCACAAACAAAACAATCGATATATACTCACATATATATGGAGTAAACTGCATCGGGTTTCGAGAGTTCAACACATCTGCATCTGCCTGCAATGGGAAACACAATTGAAATCGCGATTAGTTGATGTCGTCACAAATACTTATGTAGTTCAGTTATATAAAATAAAAAGTTGTGGCCTCTCAATGACAATCGAATACCGAATGCCTCGAGATGGTGTTAATTCAAATCAAATGACAAAATATAATAAACGACCATAAAATTTAATCCGAGTGTTCTCTAAAACGATACGCAAAACGTGCTAAATGCCACCACAAACATCGGATTCCACGACATCAGTCAGTGGAGTTGTGGAATTTCGGATGCGATGATGTCTGCCCAGAATACCCTCTACCCTAAGCTTTAACTCATCGATTTATGACAGCGGACGAGCTATTTGTAAATTGTTTAGATATTTCATTCAGCAAAGACTACTTCATAAGTAACTGAATTGGCTTATTCAACTTTTTTAAGGCACAACTATTATACATTTTATTTGGGTTTTGGATAATTTATATAGATTCCATTAATAATCACTTATACATTTTAGTATTTAAAAATGCAATCAGTCAGTCTGCAAATGCGGTTTACTCTCGATCATATTTACTATTTATATTTATTTAATATTTTATATTACTTCATTACTAGATGGGCTAATATTTATCAAGTGCAATGCTAGAGTCTAGAATCTATACAAATTCAAATTCAAATTCATGTATAAATACACATTAATTGCATTTTAATAAAAAAAATAATTATTTATTTCTCTGCACTTGCATAACTACAAATATTCACAAAAAAAGATATGCAACTCCCGCTTTGTTATTATGTTTCAATAATTGCCCAACAATATTGAACAGAAATGATCGATTCATAATCGATATACGATTCAGGGCACATACCCAATATTGGAACCCAAATGCGAAGCCGCGAGTTGACAGCGTTTGACACAAAGTAGAAAATGAAAACCAATTAAACTAGCTAATCAAATATTATTGTCATTAGCACCAGAAATTTAAACGGCTTATTAGCAGTACCATTTAGGTGTTTTTGTCAGTTTTCGGGGCATTGTTGTGTGAACGCGCTTCAGCTGCAGCTTGCTCGACGGCCCGAATACCCTGTGCAAAGTACACTACGCAAATACGTAAACAAACTCGATGCATTCAACGACCCTGTGTGACGATCAGCGGCTGGGTATTTTGTAGTCGTGCGTATCGCATTTGATACTCGTTTTTCTCGACTTCGACAACAAAAAAATATTACTGGACAGTTAGCAGCTTAAATTCGTTTTTAACTATGCAAATATTGTGTCAATCAATTAGCAATATTATCAGATGTGTATTATATCTCCCAAAGGCACATGTCAACTCGATGGAGAGTCAAGCATGCATATAGCTGCTGCTCCTAACGGATTCCACAGTCACAGCTGCTGCCAATTGCTGCCCACGACTTTTGCTCGTGCGAGGAGTGCTCGAAAAGTATTGGGAACGCAGACGCAAATTGCAAACTGAAAGAAATCCAAAAGCTGACAGCATAAACCACAAATTACACACGTGAATTAACGCACGAATATAAGATAGTTAAATTTAAATATTTTCGTAAGCTCTTCGAATAAAAATTAAGTATACGAGCAAAGTAAACACAGAAATCTTTGCCGAAGTGATTTATCCAATGAATAAAAGATAATTATACAAAAATAATTTTAAATATTTTCGAAAACTCTTTATTTTAGCACTTTCATTAAATAAATAAATTAATAAATGCATAACTATTGCTACTTGAATTTAAATATTTTCGCAAACTCATCTCCTCAAAATTGAGTATACGAGTAATGGAAAGAGTATATTCAATATGCAGTAATTATTCATATAAGAAAATAAAGATAATTATAAAAAACTAATTTAAAATATTTTTTGGAATACGCCTTATGCTCATTATACTCTTCATGCTTTTATAAAATAAATAAATAAATGCAGAACTATTGATACTTCAATTTAAATATTTTCTTAAACTCTTCGACTAAAAATTAAGTATACGAGTGATAGAAAAAATTAATTAAATATGCAGAAATTATTCATCTAATAAATACAAGATACAAGATAATAAAAAACTAATTTAAAATATTTTCTAGATCTCTTCGTTTTACTGTTTTAATGACACTGTAAATTTGACCATCAGATAATATGCGAAAGCTGTTCGATTATTTAATATACCTAATAATATTTTAATACCTAAAAGGATTTCGCCTGCTTTTATTTCGCCGTGAAAAGTACAAAATTGTCGTTGCAACGATCGCTTACAAACTGCATTATTCCGATGCAAATTGTGTGTTCAATTTAGTTGGCTCTTTGAACCCACCTCCCTCTGATTGATTGAGCAACAGCGGCGGACTTGTCAGTTGATAAGTTAATGGCGATGCGATACGAAAAGAGGGAAAAGAAAGGAAAAGAAAAAGTCCTGGCGAGTTGCGAGTCGAGTGCTTTGCCATTGACGTTGTAATTGAATCAATAATAAAATCAAAAGGTGCCATGCACCCTTCTATGCCTCTCGCTCTCTCACTGTCTCTCTGTCTCTCTGTCTCTCTCACTCGCCCGCTGTGTGTCCGTGTGTCCGTGTGCCGTGACGATGGTGTCGGAGTCGATGTCCGTGTCCGTGTCATCGTTGCTGTTCACCCCAGTCGCATGTGAAAAGGGGAAAAGGAGGAGTTCGGCTTTTGTCCTGGCATCGCTTTGTGGGGCTGAATGATCCAAGTTGAACAATGACTTCGATGCTTGACTGACTGACTGGCTGACTGAAGGATTGAGTGTGTTTGCGAGTGTCTCTCTTGCGTTTTAGAATTTGTCAGTGTCTGCTAGTGTGTGTGTATATATTTCATTTCTGAACTGTCTCCCTGACAGCCTACGAACGTTTTGAGTGACGTTCAAAATGATGTCGTGTTGTCGTTGTGTGTCGTGCCACGGCAACAGCAACACAGCAACAACTGCGACAGCGACAGCAACGTCGTCGTCCACATCCAGCAGGCTGGCAACCAGGTTGACTTTTAACAGTCGTACCGCCGGCATTCGTGAACGTCGCCGTCGCATGAGACGACGAGGGCCCCGTCAGTTTTGGGTCCGACATGGCAGTAGTGACTTTCGACTTGTGACTTGAATGTGCGCGATTTTTCGAGTGCGCCACGTCAAATCAACTAAACTTCTTCGCCATCCGCCATCCCCTCCCCCTTTCCATCCATCTCTGCTCTTTCACTCCTCTCTGGATAATATTATATGAGCCAAATAACTCGAGCTTAACCCTTGTGCTGGCTGCGAAAGCTGTGCGGCACTGCGACAATTTCATCGCAATCATAAACCACTGCACAGTGGCACAGATATTGCAAAAGCATTTTCAAACATAATTAATATTGATTACAGACTACATGGTGAAATTATCTGGATTCGTATTAGCATTAGCAATTTCAAACTCATTTTAGAAACAATATTTTTCAATGATATTATTTTTCTGTATTTTAGAAAAACATTTCCACAAATAATAAATATTTTAAAATATAGATTATCTGCATTCGTAGTAGCATTAGCAATTTATGTCAAATTTTAGAAACAATATTTTTAAATTATATTTTAGATGTATATTTGCTGCTACTTATTTGCATTCATTTAATTATTATAATTATCCAATAGCATTACTAATTGCTAAAAATATTATTGTCATATATATAAAATATATTGTTTACAACAAAATTGTACGCATCGATATTTGCAAGAGCTCTTCAATTTAAAAAGGGTATTGTATTTTATTATTCATTCAATGGAATTCGTTATGTATATTATTTATTTTTATTTATATTTTTGTGAAATTTGTAATTAAATTTGACATTTATAAGTCGCAATATGAATTTAAATTTGAAAATCGAATACTTTCAACAAATCCTAATGAAATTTGCATAGCCAATTTTAAGCACAAAAATTTTGTAATTTTTGTTAATCACAAATTTGTTATTGGAGTGTATTTTATTTACATTCATTTTGTAGTGATTTTCGTAATTATTAATGACATTTATAAGTTGAAATATGCACATTCAAGAATCATCAATGAATATTGCACATTTTGTTATGTGCTTTTCGCACAGTGGCACAGTGATCGCAGACACAAGGGTTAACGAGCACGTTCCTCAAGTTGTTTGGGGCATTTTAATCTTTGCTTTTCGCGCTCGCCAAGCTCGCAAGGCTGACACTGCAGCTGAGAACCGCGAGCCGAGAATCGCCCAAGGGGGAGGTGTGGAAGTGACTGACGAGGGGGCAGCAGACGGAGAGAGCAGAGCAGGGCTTTGAGGACTCTGTGTACCAGGTGTGTGTGTGTGTGTGTGTGTGTGTGTGTGTGTGTGTGTGTGTGTTTGTGGATTGGCATTCGCCGGGTTTCACGTTCGCGTTCGCGATTTCTTTGAAAGGCACACGTCATGGCTGTGTCAGTGTTTATGCCGGCCGAGCGTCCGACCATGCATTATATACGCAGACAGGCGCTCGCAGTCAGTCAGAGTCAGAGTCAGAGTCACAGTCACAGTCACAGTCAGAGTCACCCAGTCAGTCAGTCAGTCAGTCATTCATTCAGTCAGTCAGTCACAAAAGGAAGCACTTGAAGAAGTGAACACGTTAACGGGGCAAAAATAGTTCGTCGCCTCCTCCAAAATGCCATTCTCCCGACCGACCAACTGACGGACGGACGGACTGCTTGCGACCAAACCTCGGGGCATGCAACACGAGCGGTGCATTGTGTCGCCCCAAAACACTTGCGAAAGGCTCTCGAGTCTGTCAATCCGAAAAAAATAAAAAAAACCCCAAACCAAACGAAACCAAACGAAACGAAACAAGACGAGAGTAGAAAAAAACACCAAATAAATAAATAAATGTTGAAGAAAAAACTAACAAATAGTGTAAACAAATGGGTGGTGAAGCGGCGCAATAAACTCAAAATCGATGGATATCGAGCACGGCGTTCTCTCTCTCTCTCTCTCTCACTCACTCACTTGGTCTCTCTCTCTTTCCCTCTCGACTTGAGCGGCTGCTTTGCATATGTTATGTTGTGTAGTTTATGTTGTGGGCTGAGCTGCTTTTTTATATGATATTGATTCTTTGCTTAAGCACTTTTGGAATCTGCATTTTTCATTTGCAAACAAACAAATTAAAGCTTCACTTCAAATTTGTAGTTAGTTGTATTATTTTATGACAAACTATTGTGACATTTATTTAATATATATTGCAGACTAATTTAACTGAAGGCATTAGCTTTATCTTATTTGTAGCAGTATTGAAAGCATTATTTTTAAATCTTAGCATGACATAACCACACCTGAAGCTTGGCTAAAATTAAATAGAACAATTAATTCGTTTTACATTAGTCAGTTTCCATGATATTTAAATTTTAAATCTTTCTTAATTTTGTACAATTTTAATATTTGAAAGTATTTAGCAAAATCAACAACACTAACATAGCGTTAAAGAGGAAATATAATTTATAATAAATAAATTAAAAAAAACTGCTCAAAGTTGTTCCATAGTTACTCTCTTTATTTTTATTGCGCAAATATTTAAATGATATCCAGGTATTATAAACAAATAAATAACAGATCTAGAAAGCTGAAATTTCTGCACCGCATGTTGCTTACAATTTAATCATAATCTAAAATTCGAAGCAGGAGTTTTCTTTAAATATTTATATTTTTATCTCGTAATATATATATGTTCTATCTCTTTTATATTCATTTATTTATTTATTAATGTTGAAGTAGTTTATAAAACTAAACGAACTTAATCATTTAGCATTGGCAGCAAGGCTTTTGGCAATTTTTTTTAATTGCTATTTCTATTTTACTCTTTTATTTTGAAAAATAGGTAAATTCGATGTATGTGGATTAATATTACGAATTGCTACTTAAGCAATTTAATTTATTTTAATCAATCAGCTTAAGGAACACAGACAAAAATTCGTAGTTGAAAAAATTGTCTCATTGTTCTATCATTCAAGTTGAGCTAATAAAACAGTTTTCTAATAATTAAATACTAAGTTGGGTTTGTCGTAATTGTGAATACACCTCGGTCGCACTCTGTGAGTTCAACAAACTCTGCGCATTCACACTCAAACACTCAAACACTCAGTCGCATTCACAGACAGCTCGCAGTTGTATCAATATATTGACCTAAAGCATTTCGATGAGTGATTGGTTATTGCAGCAGCAATCCATTCAAAGATGAATGGATTCAGCGCGCTGCAGTCCGGCTGGGTGAATACCTTATGAATACCCATATGTGTGTATATACATATATATATTTTATCGGTGTTGGCGATCATGGCAGGGCGGCAATATCAAAACAAAGAGTCCTGCCGTGCCGTCGATAGGATGAGAAAATAAGATAGCAACAAATTGCCACGAATGCAAGTGTGAGTTCATGAGTGTGAGTGTGAGTGTGAGTGTGAGTGCATGAGTATGGGTGTCTGTAATCGTCAGATTGGGTAACATTTGCTCGTAAAAGTATCACCGACAACAACAACAGCAACAACGGCAACAACGATGATATCGATGCTCTGGCAATGTGTGATCTGATGGCCAAAAGCGACGCCGACGCGGCCAATATCAACACCACAGCAACGACAACAGCAACGGCAACAGCAACGGCAACAGCAGCAACAACAAGCGATTGAACCGCAGGCAGAAGCATGGCCTATTTCGATTTGCGAGTGCGTTTGCTGCAAGTTCAGACCTTGGGTTCTTGCGACTGGAAGTGAGAACTGGCAACTGGCAACGGCTTCGATGCTGCTGTCCGCTTCGGGCCCGGCTTGGCGCAGCATGGTCAAGCAGAGGCAGAGGCAGAGGCAGAGGCAGAGGCTCGACCACATACGGTGACCAGGCGGCCCACCTGCCCACCTCAACTTCCCCTCTTCCCACTGCCCTCTTCCCACTTCTGCTCGACTTGACTTGATCAACTTTCTCCGGTTTAGTCGCGGCCTAAATGTCCCAAGCCACCGCCACCGCCACCGCCACCGCCACCGCCACCGCCACCGCCACCGCCACCGCCACCGCAACAACATCAAACACCGCAGCTTCAGCGCTGAATTGATGCCCCGCAGTTGCAACTTCATATGAAGATTACAATCCTCTTTTTAGGTTGCTCTTTTGATCTGCCATTGCTCTCCAGCTTGTTAAGTATTGCACTATTTTGTAAATAGACATAAATTTATTAATTAATAACATATTTCACTCCCCGCAAAATAAATTATTATTACGAATATATAAGTTAGTATTGCTCTGATTTCATTAACTGATTTCATCAGCTTTAAATCAATGTAGCATCATTGATAATAAATATCAAATAAAAAGGATTTCCTTTGTTTCTTTACCTATGTATTTATTTTCATAATTTCTACAAAAAATTTTATTTGTGTGTTACTCCAACTCTACGTAAAATTTTAATTCGCAATCTTATTCCATTCTTATTCGAATTCTCATTCTTATTTTAATTTCCGTTTTATTCATAATTCTGGCAAACATTCTCATATCAAACTCTTACTTCAAGTCACTCTTTCGCTGCTCTTCTATAATGTTCTAAGTAATTTCATCAATTTTTGTGTATTTTGTTGTCAATTAATTGTCAAAAACTTGTTGAATTAATACAAAAATAATATTTATTATTACTCTTTAATTTGAAGGCTAAGAATATTTGTGAAATTAAACTGAAATTTCTTAAAAATAAAGTCCAAATATCTCTAATATTTAATGCAATAAATAATATACAAAACAAATACTTATAACTTATATGAAAGTCAGACAAGCAGCAGTTGACAAAAAATAAATAAAACCATAAATATCTAATGTACATAATAAATAGCGAAAAAAAAGTAAATGACTTGCGTACTATCAATATTTAAGTGTCATAAAATTATTCCCTAAGATCACGTATTTACCTAAACAATATAATGAAGGAGAGGAAAATAAAATAACATTTTTAGGATGCGACACTTGCTAATTTACCCCTCACTATATTTATAAGATGAAATTGTCAAAAATGGTAACGAATGGAAAGTACTGTGTAAAATATGGTGGAGCCAAAAAACGGATGATATATTTGCAGCAAGATAAATATTGATACTTGAAGCGCGCACAAAATGCGCAGAATTAGTGATAAACTGATCGAATAATATGCGAAATTTACGGCAAAAAAAGAAGCAAAGCGGAATGCGCAAAAAAAGAGGTGTAAACTTAAGTTATGGGGCAAGTAAAGCTCATTGTTTAGTCTGATCTATTAGCTGGTTTCTTGGGCCGCCGCGTCGCGATTCTCACGACCAACAGACAGGACAACATGCGAGCCGAAGTCATCAATCAGTCAATCTAACTGAGAGACTGAGAGAGAGAGAGAGACTGAGAGAGAGATGTAGTCTTGTTACCCAAAGCGAAGAGCCGTCGTCGTATGATTTGGAGTTGTGTCGGAAAGGTTTTTATTTATTTATTTTTATGCGGCATTACATTTATTTTGCTTTTTATTCTGGCAGCCCCAGCTGAGATATGATGTGAGAGATGTGAGCCAAGTCCAGTTGAAGCACCTTCCAACGAGATAAGTGGCTTTTTGCTGCTGCCCAAGAATTGAGGGAATGGCAACTGGAAACAGGCAACTGGCAACTGGCAAATGGCAAATGGCGGGCGCGGTATTCGCACATTTTATGATGGCTGAGATTGCCATACTTTTAAAGTCAGCTTCTTCTCGGGGCTGTTGAGTGATTGGATTGGCTTGACTCGAATTGGGATTGAGAATGGGATTGGGATTGGGATTGGGATTGGGATTGGGATTGGGATTGCGACTGCGATTGGAATTGAACCGAGTTCTCGCAGGCTGCGGCAGGTGTCTTGGCTAACTGTTTCTCCACTCTGCTCCGCTCTGCGCTTCTCTCATTTTATTTTCATTTTCGTGTTCGATTTGGTTGCCATTGTTTCACAGCAACAGCAACAGCAACAGCAACATTATCATCATCATCTTCGACAACTGGTTTTCTGGACATTCATCGTCTGCGCTTCGCTTTGCGTCGCGTCGCTTCCCCCGCCTCCCACCGCTTTGGGCCACATTGGCTGCGTTTTGTCTTTTAGCCAGAATTGCCAATCATTCGCAGCCGCAATAAAATTACATGAGTAAAATGTGTCCGCGAGCATTCGTGGTACTTGATCGTTTTCAAGAGTGCGGTAATCGGTTTCAATTTCATCTTTATAGTGTTATGAAACTTCGGGCTCCGCCACCAACAACAACAACAACGACGACGGCGATGACGACGACAATAACGACAACCAAGTCTAAGACGAAGACGTGAACGAAGACAACAACGACGCCGACGCCTCCAACACAAGACAGAGACAGGAACAGTGACTGCGACAGCGAGTGCGACAGAGAGGAAGACAAGACACATATTCAGTCCAGTCGCAGCAATTTGGCAGGAGCGTCGCTCAGTGGGGATTAGATTGCCCCCATCAACGGAAACCCATTAATAAAACACTATTATTTTCAATAGCGAAATTTGTTCTCATTAGCGAAGTGGCCAAGATCAAAACCCAATCGTAGAGCAGCAGCTGAAAACGAGCTAA
This sequence comes from Drosophila ustulata, assembly GCA_035047365.1. NCBI lineage: Eukaryota > Metazoa > Arthropoda > Insecta > Diptera > Drosophilidae > Drosophila > Drosophila ustulata. The sequence goes on from JAWNPT010000080.1 coordinate 13,543,791, forward strand.
GCAACATTTCACTCGATTGTAAATCACTTTCATAAATAAAGCAATATCACGTAAATAAATAATATCTTCAAAAATTAAACATATTTTTAATATCCTAGAGCAGCTGCTGGGAACATGAGAAAAATACTATTATTAAATTCTTGGAATTCAATGTGAGTATAAAACTATTTTATCTATTTTAAACTTCATCCGAATTGATAACAGCTAAGGCTGTTTTATGCAACTATCTGTCTTTGAAACTGTCCCTAATCTATACAGTTATCGATAGTGTCATCGATAGTAGTCCCAAGTGTAGATTCGCGTCAGTCAGCCTCCCCAATTGCAGTGACAACTCGCTGGAATGTCCATTAATTACAGGCATTGCACTCAAATTGATATTAATGCGCGTTTGCAAATGCTTCAACAAAATAAAACTGTTGCTAATTCAGGTAAGTTATCGATAGTGTCATCGATAGTAGTCCCAAGCGTTGTTTGACGTCAGTCAGCCTCCCCAATTGCCGTGGCTATTTATGCATATTCTCAAGCGTGTCTAATGCTCCTCACTGACTGACCTCAGCAGAGTCTCGAGTGGAGTCGAGTCGAGTGGAGTCGCCGCCACTGGATAGATCCAGGTGTGTAGCAGCTGCCGGTCTAGCTTATCGTTGTTGTAGTTGCTGTTGCTGTTGCTGTTGTCGTTGTCGTTGTCGACGCTCTCACACCCAACACGCTTGCATCGACATCCGCCTGGAATGAAGTTGGACATGCCGCCAGGCGCTGCTGGTTTGCTCCTGCTGCCGCTTCTCTTGCTGTTGCTGCTGCTGCTGCTGCTGCCATTTATTGTCGTTGCCCCTAGACAGAGTCCCGGTCTCTGCCTCCACCTCCATCTTCATCTCCATCTCCATCTCCGTCTTTGCCGCATAGCCATTGCCATTCTCAGCCTCAGCGTCAGTCTCATTCTCGTTCTCATGCCCATTGCCATTTGCTGCCTGTAGAAAGCAATTCACTGTAATTGCTTTGTGACTTATGGCCCGGCCCAACTTGTGCGCGCTCGCCGATCGTCAGTCCTCCGTCCTCCGTCCTCAGTCCGCAGTCTTCAGCCTGGCCAGTAAAGTCCAGTCTCCAGTCTCCGGTCTCCGGTCCAGGTAGCCAGCAAAGTGCTCGTCCTCAGCCTCAATGCGATGCGATGCGATGCTGGTAGTGGCGTCTTGACCTTGTCATGCCATTAAATAAATTCAAACAGAAACTAAACTCGGCCTCAGCGTGCAGAGAGCGAGTGTTCAGTATATATCTTAAAGAGGGGAATTATAACTTTGTGCCAACAGGAGTCTTGAGTTTTGCTACACATCGTAATAATGCTCATAATACGTTTAGACAAACTATTGAAACTATAAGAAATGTGTTTTCAATTTTCTCATTTTACAAATCATCACATCATCTTTGATTTTTATTTTTTTTAATTTCTATTACCAAAATCAATTCTAATTATTATGATGACCAAAAACAATTATTACATTAAACAATTTTAATATCGAATTTTATTTTTTTATATACGTTATTTTTATCATATATTTTTAATAATGTATTATAAAAATCATTTTTAATTTGGTTGTTATGATTACACATTTTTTACGAAATCATTTCAAACTGTTTTATTTTTTGATCCGCCTGTTAAATCAAAACTTAAATATTAATACAATTATTTTTGTTGTTCATCACGATAATTGTAGTACATTTTTATAGCACAAACTAAGGTATATATTAAAACTGAATATACCCATTACTGTATATTTTTGTCAGTATATTTCGTAGGTATTTGATTGGTATTAATTGCATGCTTCCAAAGCGGGTGGAGAGCGGGTATCGCACAGTCGAGCACGCTCGTTGGGCAGCTTTAGTACTTGTTTTCTTTATGTCTCATGTCGACAGCGCTGTCGATGCGTTCTCAGAGCGCTCAGCTCGCTGGTCGTGCCACATGACAAGTGTCCGCCTTGGCTGCCTTCCCTCCCCTTCCAGCGAGTGGGCAACGTGACCCAGGCTTAAGCTTTAACGTCGAGACCATGTCCAAGGCCCCACCCCCTTTGCGTGCCACATCACGAGGCAGGCAGCAGCGGCATCAATGAGCTGCCGTTTCCACCGGCCACCGCCACAATCGTGATCCGCACAGCTGCTGCTGCTGCTCCTCCTACTCCTACTCCTACTCCCCTCTGCCTCCCCCTTTGGACCCCTTCGGGGCTGTCGCGGCATTAGCCACATAACGAGTTGCCATATTTTGATGGATTCGTCTCTGGAAGGTGTAAATATTAACCAAAGGGCAGTGCGAAAACGTGCAGCAAAAGCCCCAAACGAACGAGCGACGTTCGCTCTATTCCCCTCTCTCTCTCCGTCTCTATCTCTCTCTCGCATTCGCATTTTCAAAGCGCTTCCCAATTGCTGTGCGTGTCTCGTATTATTGTTGCTGTTGTAATTGCTTCTTGCTGCCGCTTCTGCTGCTCTTTGACTGCCCCTTTGTCTCCTCCGGCCACGCCTTCTTCGCGTTTGTTCTTTTTGTGGGGGGCAATAGAGCAAATTAGGCGGCCATTGTTGCGTATACTTAATGTGCACTTTGCCTTCCTTTTCCACAATTTCAGCGAGACGAACGCGTCGATGAGTTCACAACATCATTTTGTGCAGTGCAAAATATTATTATGTTATTTCACTCTTATTTATTTCATATGAATTTCAAGTAAATTATTACATAAATTGATAACTTTTATCGTTAGATGGATAATTAAATATAGCTTTAAATAACATAACAACATAAATATTTGTATTTTAATGCAATTGTTAAGATACATTTAAATTTACAAATTTTAAATTTCTAGTTTCTTATTTAATAATTAATCCAGCAACATGAACATTTGGGATAAATGTATTACCTCTGAATTTTAGTTATAGAAAGTTAAAATTAAAATGTCTCACACTAAATTCTATAAAATTCTATATTTTCTACAGCAAATAAATAAATCAATTTCTAATCAATCAATCACCATTCGCATTTCAAATTCAAATGAAGTAATCGATACATCAAAGTACCGCATTCAATTACATTGGCAGCAAATATCTACCACAAATATATCCATATATCTATATATTCTATGAATAATCGATCGATATTTCGTGGGCTATCGATAACATGCCGGAAGTCAACTAGCGCTGCCATTATCGCCGAGGCGAGATTAGATGGGCCGCAGCTAATGCTTTAATAAGCATAATAAGCGATGATAATGAAGCACCCCATTAAACTGCACAAGTGCCCCCGAAAGGGGGCGTGGTGCGGAGGCTTGTTAAGCAGCTGAAATCACGGAGAGCGACAACGAGACCGGGATCCATTAGAGAAACGCTTGTTAAGAGACTGCAATCTTTTTTCATTTGTTTTCTCTTTTTTCTGTTTCTGTTTCTGTTTGGGATGAAATCATTAACATATTTCAATGTGTTTCGATTGCAAGAAGATTGGAAGAAATGAAGCGACAAGAAGAGCGGCAGCAATAATGATCGAAAGCATTTCGCCAGACGAGACAGTGGAGTGAGAGAGAGAGGAGAGAGGGGAGCTGGTTGCATTGTCATCCCGTTGTTAATGTTGTCTTCGGCTCCGACTGTTGTTGGCCAGTTATGACGAGTTGCCCCCCACACCGAGGCACCGAGGCACCGAGGCACCGAGGCATCGAGGCAGCAACTGCGCGGCAAGCTGCAGCAAGAACATTGACTAATCAACATATCAGCACGCTGGCTTCGAATGATGCGAGTCGCCAACAAGTCAGAGACAGGGAAGAGGGGTGAGCGAAGAGGGGGGATTGCGTGTTTGCGACCAACCCATGCGGCGTGGCAATTGCAGCAGATAATGGTGCAAAGTGCCGGCCAAGTTGGGGCATCGAAACGAATCGCATCTCGATGCAACGCGACATGGCTGCAACTGCACGGAGCGAAAAACATTACGAACAACATTTGCAGTTCGATTGTTTCGCTATCACAATTTACTTAAAATACTATACTATTCTCAGAATTTCAAAAATGTATCTCTTTTATCGTACTAGTTGCTTTGATTTTTCAAGTTATTTTAACCGTAATCAGGTAAACTTTCATACAAAATATTTATTCATTTATCACACATTGCTTAGAATATTATTTGGTACAACATTGATTGGCAATTAGATTATTAAATTCAAAATATTTGTGTTTTTTTTATTCAAAACATAAGTAAGTTATTTTAGCTGAAACAAATATAAATTCAATTATTAAACATTGCATAGAATATTGTTTTACAAAATATTGATTTAAAACAAATTAAATTATTAATAAAAATATTAAATGATTATACATTATAGTATTTATATACTTTACTTCATTTGCTTTGCTTTTAATTTAATTCAGTAAGTATACTTTTATTATTTATTATATTTGTATTCGCAGAGTATGGAAACGATTCAATTTTTGCTTTTATCATTATAGTGATATTGTATTTATCTGTATTTTGATTTTTATTATATTTATTATTTATTATATGGTGATTATAGTTAATACATAATGTCTTTAGATAAATTGAATTATTTCCATTTATTTGATATTAATCACCAGATTCGAACGACATTAATTAACAAATTCTGATCAATGCTTCTTGCAGTATTTCTATCGAAGATCTGTAGTTTTTTTCTGAGAACATTTCTGCATGTTTCTCTGAGTGTTGAGCTTGGTTGGGAACTTGCAACTTGCAGCTTGGGACTTGCAACTCTCGGCGCGGCGCTCAGCTGATGATGCGTGCTTGGACTGGGGCTTGTCATTAGCTCACAGCTGCCAGCGTGAGCTCAATTACAGGCGCTGCCCCAAACTCGACGTGCAGCGTGCAACGCACAGAATGGACAGGAAATCGCATGTTATTACAAAATGTCCCACATCATCAATAAATACATAGTTTTAATTGTGTGACACTGAATGTCAACCGAGCCGAGGCTGCCACATCGTCTCTCGTCTCTCGTCTCTCGTCTCTCGATTCTCGATTCTCGAGCATCTTTTTGTCCCCCGAGGACACGACCTTGAACGTTGCCGCCTTCCAAAAGCGAAGCAAAAAAAGCCCAAACCAAAGCCAACCATACTGAGAAAAAAAGAAAAAGGAAAAAGCAAAAGAAAAGGGGGAAAAGATTGACGGCAGCCTCAGCTTCACTTTTCCGCCAGCTAATTGCAGGCCGGGGAAACAACAAAACAAAACAAAACAAAACAAAACAAAACACAACAAAACAAAGCTAAGCAAAACCAATCGCTGATTTTGGAAGCCCCCAAAAGAGCAAATGTTGCCAGTTATCTCGACTGAATAATCGTACAACAGGGCATCTTAGCTAAGGGCAGAGGAAGGTAACAGACCCCACAATATTTTAGTATATATTCGCACGCAATTACAGTTTAAATATTCCATATTTCAAGTTATACCATTTTATATTCAAACTATTTCGTATTGTTTTTCATTAAATACTATTCAATACTATTTCAATTCATTCATTATTTAATATAATTCAATATTTCTGTTCAATTATTTCATATTTATTTACACAATATTATTGTTTCAAAATATCCCCTATTTCATATTTTATATTTAAACATTTTCATAATATATTTGAATATATTTACTATTTATTATAATATATAGTAAATATATTTTAACTATTTCACATATATTGATTGCATATATTGAAATTCCAATTAATCAACAATTAATATTTATAATTTTGTTTTTAATTATTTCATATTTATTTGATGGAATAATTTCACTATTTATTATTTTCATTTTTAATTATTTAGTATTGTTTCGATTAAATGTCTATTCTTTGAACATTTGTGTTCATACTAAAATTATATATTCATTTGATAGTATTTAATGTTGCAATTATTTCACATGTTCTAATATTTCATATAACTTTTTGTTTCCGTGTGTAATTCGTTTTAATTGACTTGAAAGGTTTACGAAAGGAAAATAAATTTAGAAAGAATTTCCTCTGTTAACTGGAGGGCAGACATTAAAAATGAGTTCAAGTAATTTGCAATTGATGGAAATGCCATTGAATATGCTGTGTATTGGGTATCTTAAGTCGAGCAGACTCATTCTGCAGGCTTTTGTTGTGTTGTTGTGGCCGCTGGCCATCATCAACACGGCTCGTTAAGACTTAGACGGCGTTGCTGCTGCTGCTGCTGCTGTTGTTGTTGCTGTTGTTGAGGGCTTTCTTCCATGTTGCAACAACAACATGAACGAGGTGGAGTTGGTTGGGGAGGGGGAGAAGGGGGAGAAGGGGAACTACCTTGGCATGCGTGATAATTTGAATATAAAAGCATATTACTTAGCCGCCAAAGCGCTGCAAGCGAAGAGACCGAGAGACTGAGAGACAGCAGCGTCCCATGACGATGACGATGACGATGACGACTACATCAACAACAGTCCAGCAACAACATTAATTTCTCAGACATCAAAAATGCATAATTAATTTCACATTTCAGCTTATGTCTCTATCTCCATCTCCATCTCCATTTCCATCTCGCAGCATTTTCCCACATGCCACTGCGAATTGTCAACCGAAAATTCAACTCTTAACGTGGCTCGAAACTTTTTGTGTGTGTTTGAGTCTTTGTTTTGTAGAGCAATTAAACGCCGACTTGATGCGAGTTTACGATGTGAAAAGAAGCCATTAAGGTCGCGCATGTCACAAATTAGCCAAAATTACAAAACATTTAATCTTTCAAGCCGCCGCGGCAACGTCGCAACTGAAGCCAAAGCAAATCGTAGCAAAGCGACAGGCGACAAAACCCGCAACTGAAATACATTAAACCGATGGAAGCAAGATGGAAAAAGCAAAAGGCAGCCAACAATGCGGGTCACTTGAATAGCACCATTTCGGCCACACCATTAAAGCCACAGCACAGCACTTGAATTGTTCGTGGCTTAATTGCAGTGGCCAAAAAGCATTAAATTGTCAACACGTCACGATTAGTTTCTAAGCGTGTTTTCACTTCAATTTGGCTTGGTTTAAAAATTGATTTCAATTCCAATTTTCATCCATTTCGTGCACATTATTCACATAAAATTAAGTTTAAGCAATGTTTATTTTTGAGAAGACAAAAACAAAATTCAACGAAAAATAATAAAGCAGCTTCATTCAGAAAACTAGCAAAACTCTAAAATGTATCAAGTTCTTGGACAGCTTAAGTAAATGCATTTTATTTAATTTTGATACATAAAAACTTTTTATTTTGCTAGATAAAAAGGAATTGAAGCAATTCATAATTTTGAAAATTGTGTTTAATTTATTCAAATATTCATAACACTTTTAAATAGAAACTAAATAAATTAATAAAGTTTCTACAAAATACACTTATAAATAAAATCATTTTGTTTTGTCCATATTAAATTCAAATAAAAAATTATAATTATGAATCAGTTATGCAATTGAAACTGACTGAACAAAATAAATTCGAGAATTTTCGTAATGCTTTTGAGACTTCTTATTAAAAGCTTTTTATGTTATCCTTATTAAATTGAAATGAAGTATTGATTATGAGATTAAGTAACTTGTTTTCTTGAGAATATTTTTTTAAAATAAATTCTTGGATTGCTTTTATTTCAAAAAGTAGTTGGCATGTAATTTATTTAATTATTTCACCAAACAAGCTTCGTAAATAATAAAACACTTTGAATAATTTATGCTCATAGAACACTTTTACTTTATTAATACCACTGAAACTGAACACAATACCAGTTTGGATTTAACATTAATCGATTAATGTTGTGTAGTCTGTCATTCCGACAGAATTATTAATAATTAAGTTTCATTTTATTTAATCCATATTTTATTTGAATATAGTTTGAGCGCAATGAAGGAAACTCAAATTCCTGGTAGACATAAAAATGTCCTAAATACAATATTTGGCTAATTGAGTTGTTGCTTGCAATTCACAAGCAGTTCTAGGAATTTCAGTGGAAATAATCGAGCACACAATTGCGAACTGCAATCAAATAATAGCTTAATTAAACGCCTTGAGTATCGAGAGAGCAAATCGCTTTTATGATTCACAAACAGAGACAGAGACAGAGACAGACACGGAAAGCACAAGGCAACACTTTGGTTGTGGCAAGCACTGCGATAATATTTGTGTGCACACTCGGCGGCAGCCGCAAATAGAAAGTTGGCAACGTGCAGCGCAGTATTTATTGACTTATAATTGCAGCATGTTGCATGTGGCATGTGGCAGCTGACAGCTACGCACAGAACTTTGATTAGCAGCTTAAAGATCTCGCGTTCTCTATCAAAATTAGATTGGAATTTCGATTCAGTTTCGTTTTCGTTTTCGTTTTCTCGTTCGACTCTTAATTGAGGCATGGTAATTATGTATTTTTGGCTCGGCTGATTGACCTTGTCAGCGATGACGCTTAAGGCCGCAATCGGTCGCTATGGCAGCTATAACATACATACATACTATACTATACAACATAATAGAAAGAGTTGAAGTCGAAGACGTCGCTGAAGATCTCACGGCCTCGTGACTTTGACTCTGACTCTGACTCCGAATTGATTTTGCAGTATGGCAAATGTGATGAGCTGAATTATATACGCACAAGTTGAGAGTGTATCTGTATCCGTGTCTCTGTATCTGCAAATGTATCTCGACAAATCGCAGCAATTGGATTTTGCTTATTATTTCAGGCAGCGGCGATTCAAGACTCTTCGATTACCCGTCAGCCACCGTCTGCAACTGTATTTGTATCTGTATTTGTGTTTGTATCTGTATCTGCAATTGCAATGTATCTGTATCTGTATCTGTATCTGTATCTGTACTTGGCTGGTTTTCTACCTTGAACCGCGACCCCATTGAGAGGCGGAGAGCCAAAGGGAGCGGAAGGCGGGTAATTGCGACTGCGATTGCGAATGTGATTGACGAGATGGCAGCGAGCTTGCAAAAGTCCGGGACAACAAACACAAGTTGATTCAGCATGTGTGGAACGGGGAGGGGAGCAGTAGAGAAGGGGGAAGGAGGGGAGGAGGCAGCTACATGTGTAAACAGCGAATAAATGAATTAAACTGATTAGCGGGAAATAGAAATGTTACGCATACGACTCGTTGTGCTAATCAATCATTGACACTGCAACTCAAAAGCGGCTGTCGCTAAATTTATTACGATGAAAAAATAATATTGTATCTATATTTTCATAAATTCACTACGAGTAATAAAAAATATATCTATATTTTGATAAATTCAGTTCAGATGAATTCGTTATCAACATATTTTTAAAATTGATTTCCGCTAAATTTATAACTGCAAAAAATGCATAATATATATATATATATGTATATTTTTGGATATTTCTCAAAATGATTCTTTAATTGAATTTAAGACAGACTTTTGGATAATATTTGCGCATTGCATAATGTATATTTATTATGTACTACATTTGCTGCCTTAATAATTTAAATGTTTTGCAATTTTCAGGGTATTTTTGTGAGCCAAAAAAAGCAAAGTATCTTTGGCAGTTAAGTCAAGTCGCCGTTGCCAATTGAGATCCTGCGCTGATCCTTATTTCGCTCAATTTTGTTTTGTGTTTTCTTTTTGGCCAATTTAACGCATTTGTTATGCCTATGGCTGTCTTATTGCTGGCTTTCTTTCTTTCTTGATCTCCCCTCGCCATTTATAACTCGTTCGCACAAGTTGCGGGCTCAACATGAAATTGCCCAAAAATTGGGTAAACAGACGCATGAGTTGTGCGCGAGTGTGATCGACTAACAGCTACCCTGTAAGCGGCAATTACTTGATAAGATATGAGTTATTTGTGCATCAATTTGTTCACGTAGTTGTTATTATCTCAATAACTTAACAACAACTGTTAGCCATGAATATTTATAGAATACAATTTGATATTCAATGTTTTTATTTTTGGAACTGTAAATAATATTTATGCTCTGTAAATAATATTCTCGTATACACTCTATCTTTTGGATACTTCAGTGTTATCTAAAAGTGCATTTTACTTTAATACTTATTGATATTTTCAGCACTATCTTTAAAGTTTCTTGTGAGTTTTCAATAGCTGAATAATTTTTGCAATTTTCATAGTTATTTCTTAATATTTTATGTGAACATAAGCGTCATTTTAGAGACATATTTAAATTCGCCGCATTGTGAGGCTATTAAGATGAGGCAATTTTACTATGTATAATTTACAGTGTAATACTAGCTGAAGGCCTATTTGTTTAAACCATTTGATAAGCTTATAAATACATGCATAAAATTGTGGCAAGTCTGTTATGCTCGCTGCCGTTGAGATTGTGCTGAGTATGGGGCATGAAAAGACTTTGAAATGGCGATTTCTGTTTCGTTGTTTGCTGTGTTGTTGGGGGGAAAATTGAATTTAAAGCCGCAGCCACAACAACGACAATGCGGCGAGTGCAATAAATTGTTTCATTCGCGGGGCAATGCGCACCTGACACATAAGCTCCGAATTGTCGTCTTCATCTGTTGCCACCGCCGCCGTTCCGCCGTTCCGCACTTGCCCCTCTGCCCCACTTTATTTTCTGTTGCAGGTCTTGCAACCAAACGAAACGAAACGAAACGGATCGGATCGGATCGGATCGAAACGTTATGGGGAAGCAGCAGAGGCAATAATAACGCTTGTACTTTGGGTCTTGCAACAACATCTGGTCACTCGCTGTGTTGCACACCGCACAGCGCACAGCGCACAGTGGGGCAAAAGCGCACTGCAATTAGCCCAAGTGCATAAATGTTGCTCAGCTCGACGGGATTAGCCACGAAACACACACGACAATTTAACTCTCTCCCTCTCTCTTTCACTTGCCACTTGCCACTTGCCACAGTTCGTGCCACAAATTGGCATTTCGTGCGTAATCCGCATTGCAGCCCAAATCCGAAAAAACACAAATTAAATATGCATAAATACTTTTCAGTGCGGCGCATTAAGCTTTTGGACTGCCATTTTTATAAAGATTATAATTATCGACAGAAATCGATAAAACTCATTAGAGCAGCGCTGATGAAATAATAAATCACGCAGCTCTTTAATTTTGTGCATTATATAAATATATTTTTAGTTTGATAAGCCAAGCACTTATTTTTTTATTACGTATTCAAATTATAAGCATTATTATTTACTGCAACTCCACAACATTTTCTTTGCATGTTAACTTAACATTGTTAAGCATAATGAATTGAAATATCGCTTCAGCAATAAATATACAAAATATAAACAAAATTATCTATATTCCAAAAATGTTGATAGAATGTTATTTTAGTGAATTAATGATAGTTTATTTATTATTTTTCGTGAAAATTAAAAATATATTCCAAATATTCTAAGAATGTCGTCAAAATGTTATTTCAGTGAAATGTATTGTCGAGCAATGCTTTCAATAATTTATTTATTTTTATTAACAAAATTTAAGCAACTGTTGTACTAGCTTTATATTAATCATTTCTCTGACTATCTATATCCCTGAATTGTGCACAGCTAGTGAAACTAAATATAACTAGTTTTATATACACTTGTAAATATTTTCCCTGACTAATATGCAACTATTTTATATCTATAATTCTAATTTTATTTATTTTCAATTTTGTGCTAAACGTTTTAAGCTTCTTTCTGATGAATTTATTTGATGAAGTATTTTAATATTTATGATTGCTGAATAGTAATAATATAATTCTATTCGAAGAGGTATTTTTTGCACTTTAGTATTTATGATTGCTGACCAAATATATAATTGAAGTGACGAAATATTGCTTTGGCCCCACTGTGCGGCGACACTGCAATTATTTGTGAGCGCGCGGGTGCAACGCGGTTGCAGCCAAAGTTGAAGCCGAGAGCCGCAGCAGATTCAGCGGATTATGAGACCTGGCGCTGGGCAACAACAACAGCAACAACAACAACAAAAACGACGACGACAAGATGTCGGCATGTGAATGTCCGTTGTGGCAACGCAGGAGGCGTGGCAAGAGGGGGAGCTGCAAGCACATGTGTGTGTAATGTTGTTGTGCTTGTTTTTCGTTGCTGCTTGGTGGCGTTGACGATGCCGCAGTTGCTGTTGTTGCCGATGTTGCCGTTGTTGCCGTTGTTGCTGCTGCTGCTGCCGCTGGTTGCAATTTCATGTTCAGCCACCGAAGGGACGCGAATTCGTCCTTCCGTCTGTCTGTCTGTCTGTCTGTCTGTCTGTCTGTCCGTGCAAAATGATTATTGTCCTGCTGCCGCTGCCGCTGTTGAGGACCTCGGCGAGTATCGCTTTCAGAGACCAGACGCCAGCACGATCGCTTCCCCTCTCTTTCTCTGCCCCTCTGAGGTTCTCTCCCCTTCATGGCAATGTTCCGGAATGGCTTTCCACCTCATTATAACTTGGCTTTAGCCCGCTAATTCATGACGAAATATGCTAATTAATAAACGGCAACAACGAGCGAGCGAGACAGCGAGCGAGAGCGGGAGAGAGAGAGAGAGAATGCAACTTGCAACTTGCAACTTGCAACTTGTTATGCTGCTCATCTCGGGCGAGTTATGAGCGATGAAGGCTCATCAGCCTGTTAACGCTTTCAGTTCAAGCTCAAGCTTAGCCTTTTTTTTTTGTTTTTATTACTATTTATTACTATTTATTATTGCATTGTGTATTTTCAGCTATTATTACATTTTGATATCGACTATTTTGGGTTGCATTTTATTCTATTTTCCAAGTATTGCCAATTTTGAGCAATTATTATTGCTGATTTCAGTATGTTATTTGCATTTTTATTTTTTTAATATTTATTAGTCTTTTAGATATTTTTTTTGTATATTGACATTTTGCATTTTGTTTTAGTTCTATTTTATTTTATTATTACTACATTACTACATATTTTATTTTATTTTTCTTGTTTAGCTAATTTTATTTTTCGATATAGACAATTCTTTGTATTCTTAATTTTTATTTTTACTTATTATTATTTATTACTATTTACTACATGTACAATTTTTTCAGTTGTTATGATTTATTAATATTGACTATTAATTACCACTATTTACTATTATTTATTTTTGATCGAATTTGTCCTGCAACTTTTGAATACTTTACATTGTTTTACCAGCTTAATATTGAAATCTGCTTTTATTTTATTTATGAAATTCGTAGATTATTAGAATTGTTACACACATTATCACTGCACACATTATAATATTAACAGATAGTGCACTCATTATCATGGCCATTGTCATTGTCATTTTCATTAGCACTGCATTGTTAGCATTAACATTTTCTTTATTGCCGTCACTTGATTGTTCTAATTTCCATTAGCGTTCTCATTGTCACTTTCATTATGCTCAGCACTCAAATTATGGTAACAAAAAATTAGTTGTCACTTTAATTAATTTGTAGAAAAACACAGTTTGAATATTATATTTTTTGCACTGTTGTCATTGTTGGCCATGTCACTTGCCGCTTTTACAATTTTCATTGACAGCGTTTTAATCACATTGCCATTAATATTTAATTTTATTATAATTACCGCTATCAGTGTCATCGGTGTCGGCTTTAACATTGTGATTTGCAGTATCAAAGTCATTGAACAGATCAATTTGCATTGCATTCATTCAGTCGCTTTGCTGATTAGATTATTTTCTATAATTGTTAAGTAACAATTTGAGATTTTACATCAATCGAACGTTTTATTTATTTTTAATTTGTTTGGTAGTCTAATTTTTGTTTACGAACGAGTTCAATTCTTTTTTTATTATTAAATTTCGTTAACTGTCCAATTTTTAAAGTGCTATTTGGAATTGAATGATTTGCTATTCCTGAATTTAATTATTTATTGTTTAGTAATATAAACGTGGCGAATACTTTATATTAAATAAACAGTCTAATTTTAATACAATTATATATTAATCAATTAATTTATTTAATGTGGAGTTCTTGCATTTTTAGCGTTGTAAATAAATCCATAAACGTGTCGAATACTTAATATTTAGTTTTGAATTTCTTCAGCTATTGAATTTCAATTGTCAATAGTTCTTAGATAATTTATTTAATTATTTATTTATCAATAAATATTAGCATTAATTTGTTTAATGCATTATTGTGACACAGCTTCTTGCGTTTTAAACAAATCCATAAACGCGTCGTATACTTTATATTTATTTCTTGATTTCTTTAGCTGCCAAATTTGAATTCTCAACTGTGCTGGTTTAAATTATTAATTAATGCTAGCACATAATTTATTTAATGCATTAATTAATGCTGCACAACTTCTTCCTGCATTTTTTGGAGTATTATTTCGATGATATCGCTGTGGCGCATTCGACACTCGACTAATAGCTGATTTATCAGCAATTTGTCAATATTGATCTTTATTTTTTAATGCTCGTTATGTTGTTGTGGTTTGTTGTTAACATTGTTGTTGTTGTTGTCGAGTTGGTGTTGTTGTCTGGTTAGCGATCACGGATCGTTGCAGCTGCAGCGATGCATTTTGCTGGGCTCCAAAGTTGGTGTCAAGCGTCAACGCCTGAGCGACAATTATGGCTGGCAATCAAGCATGAGAGAGACAGGTAGAGAGAGAGAGAGAGAGAGAGAGAGTGGGAGAAGGTGTTGGATGCAGTTAACTTGGCTGCGCTGTCATTTTTAGCGCTAAAAGAGCCTGGCTAAAAGTGTCGAGCAGCGGCAACAACTCGACAACAACAACGACAACAATTCGACAACAACAACGTCGAGTCGACAACAACTGAAAAGTCAACTGCCGTTCTATTGCTAATTATAAGCATGGTGTAAATTTACAATGCCTGTGTTTACAGCTCACGAACAAGCGATTATATGGCTATATAGTTATAGCCTCCTCCTCTCCTTCTCCTCCCTGTTCTTCTCTCCTCTCTGCGCCCATTTAGAGCTGTGCGATTTGACAAAGGCAAATACTAGATGTGGAATGTAAATATTAAGACAACTGGCGAATCGCCGCAGTTCTTGGCATCCCACACACAACGTGTAGACACAACGGACGGACAGACAGACGGACGGACGGACAGCTGGACAGTGAAACAGCAACAGAAACAGGAGGAATGGACCACATGACATTCAGAGTCGACCACACGCGATGTCATTCAACTGAAGCTAAAGTTTCGCTCAAAATAGCCGCTGAAAACTTGTATTTAGTAACTTATTATTGATTATTTTTAGCAATAGTTCTCAATGTATTTATCTCTTTTTATTTATTAGCTTTAATTCACATTTTAGTATTTTCATACCGTTATTCATGATCTTTCTTAATTGCATAAGTTACAATTTACTGTTTGCATTTATCCATGTATCAGTTATTAGCTAAATGTATTTTTCATATTTAGTATTTAATTTTATTATTGATTATTTTAGCTGTAATTGCTAATTTACTTTTATTTTACTTGCATCATTTTCCATGCTCATTTCTATTATAATTTTTTTGCTTTATTTTTTTTTATTTTCGTTCCATATATAAACTGAATTTATTTTTATTTTCTACATTTTATTTATTTTTAGCTGAATATCCGTTTAATATTTACTAATATTTTTTTATTTATATTATATTTTAAAGTTAACCCTTTATTTTTCATTATTTTTTGATATTTACTATAATTCCATTATTTATTATTCTAGCCACAATTGCATAATTTTTAATTTATTATTTACTTTCATCCATGTATCAATTAATTATTATTTTTTATTTTTAGCTATATTTCTGATTAATTTTTTTCTTTTTATTATTATTTTTAATCCTTTACTCATCATTATTAGTATAATTTCGTAGTTCAGCATTTAATGATAATTTTTATTTATAGTATTTTATACCTTTCCTTTTACCTACAATTTTTTAGTTTTTTCAATATTTACTTTAATTTCAGCTGTCATATTTATCTGCATTTTCGTCATATCAATTTTCATTAATCTATTATTATGCTGTATTTGATGCCTTTGCTTTCGCCTGCCAAACACACAATTTAATTCCAGGAATTATTTGTTTGTTGCTAAGCTTTTTAGAAATCCACCAAAATTCATTATTCATGCGCTACAATTAACTTTTCCCAGAACAACATTAAATGGCAAAGTGACTTTGTGAGCAAATTGTTGCCAAGATTTACAGCATTTTGGAGACAAGTAAAAAATGAAGTCGAAATTTTTGTAATTTTCGTTCAATATGTCATTAAAAAAGTTGCGAGCGAAATCAGCTTACGGATTATTGGCAAAACAAAAATCAATATTCATTTGCGATGGATTAAAGGTATTAAATTGCTAAGCCTTTTTTTCTGATAGCCAAAAGACCGTAAAAAAAAGAAGAGTTCCGAGGAGAACATAAAAAGCATTTAATGAGCTCAATACTTTACAGCTCAGAGCTGTGAAATGTCAATAAGTAGCAGTAAAAAAGAACTTTTGGAAACGCATCTATCGAAATTGACACTCATTAATTATGATGAAAGCTCATTAAAGCCGAGTAGAGAATTATTCGTTTTTTTTCTTGTGATTTCTCCTTGCCGAGATTAAAGTTTTCTTTATCGATGTACATATGTCGATTAAATGTTCGAGATTTATTGTCGGCCAAACACATAAAAAGTCGTAACTATTTTTCCCCATTTAGCCACAAATATTTGTACAACAAATTACGAACATAACTGTAAAATGCCGCTAAAAACAATTGATGAAAAATAACATCAAAGCAACGTACATTAAATTTTGTATTATAAATCTTATTTAATTGCGACAAATATTTTATTTCTAAATGCAGTTAAAATGCGATAAATATTTGATTTTAAATGCAATACATTTTTTAATAAAATGTAGCAATTTTAAACATTAAATTCGAAGTATTTTGTGTTGTGGTTATTGTAAAAGTTTTTTTTTAATCACGAAATAATTTATATTATTTGGTTGTAAAGATATTTTGTTCAAAAATAATATAAAATTTTCAGTTGTTTTCATCGTGTTTTAAAGAAACTGCTTAATGTCTGCCTAAAAAAATTAATCTTAAATACGGCAACTTAAATACGATAATTAATTAATGTTTTTGGGTGTGTGGAAAACTCACCTGACTTGGATGCTGGATTTTCCGTTGTAAACTCCTTCAGTTGAAATGTTTTTTGTACGTTTTGTTTTGTTACATTTGCATTTGAATTTACTTGATTATATTTTAATATTTTTCGTCGTCGGCTTAATTGAAGTTTTGCTTAGTTATTTTTGCTAGTACTATTTGTAGTAGATCTATTATTATTATTATAATTATTATTATTGCTGGGCGGGGCGTCGAGACACACACACACACACACACGCACGCACATGTGCAAATTCTTCTTCTTCTCGCTGATTGTGTTGTTGTTGTCGTTGAGCATTTTTCTCTGCTTTGCTTTTCACATATTTTGTTTAACACCTTTGTTAATGCTTATCACATCGTAAACAATTGCAACTATAATTATAATGATAATTGTGATTATGTTTATGTGTTGTTGTTGTTGTTGTTGTACATTTCACACACACGAAATGTTTGCGTAATTTATTTAATTCGATTTCGTGAACTGAACTCTGAACTGAACTGAACTGTTCTTATTATTATGGCCGCTGCTGTCGCGCTCTGCTTCTGCTTCTTCTTCTTCTTCTTCTTGGTGTTGTCCGTCCGCGCAGCAGACGCCGCCGCTTTTCGAAACGGTTATAAAAATCGCACGACACAAAAATGTTCTCGTTGCGGCGACGGCGACGGCGACGTTTTTGCTGCTGTCGCCATTTTTGCGCTTGGGCAAAAGTTTTGTGCACTTTGCACTCGCACTCGCTCGCACAAACACACACACAGACACACACAAACACATGCGCTCTCGCTCACACTCACATGCACACACAGAGTCACCCGCACGACAAACGGCAAACGGCAAACGACAACGACAACGACAACGACAAACGACGACAAACGACGACGACGACGACGACAATCAAAAACTCATTCGGCTACTTTGGCTGCACACGCCCCCGTCCACGAGTGCGCCCCCTCCGCCCCCCTCACCAATACTCTCGGTTTGCTCGGCCAGAGCAATGGACAAGTCTCCACTTCAGTTCTCTCTCTCCATAGCAGGCAGCGTCAAAGCACGTATGGAGACACGAAGGTTTTGCGACAATACGACGACGTTGGCAGCGCAGCGCGCGTTCGCCTTCGACCAATGACACTCGACGACAATATTAAAGAATACACACACACACACACACACACCCAAACATACACACAACACACACAGACACGAAATGTCGTCGTGCGCAAGGTAGGCAGCATTTGGAGCAGCGGGAGGGGGAAGTGGAGAACGGAGGATGCTGGGGGACAACAGCGCAAAAAAACAGAAGTAAGCAAGCTGCAGTCGAGGGTATGCGACTGTGAGATACCCGATATGTGTTATATTATAATAACATATAAATGCCAAAAATTAACATAATAAAAATATATAATAGTTTCATTTGATGGCAATCAAATTTGGAAAAGTCGTTTAGAATGTATTTTTTATTTGGATTTCTTGCTTTGAAATTAAGCTCGTTTATCGTTTTCTGCCTGGCAGCCAATAACTTGTCACACCCTTCTGCCCTCTGCGTAGCGGGTATGAAAAATGTACGCAGGCCACACACACACACACTCACACAGAGAGGGCGACTATGTAATCCAATCGAATCGAGAACACACACACACACACACACGCGCGCACGTAGAGTGAGCGATGGAGGGGGAGAGGTAGAATAAAAAATCGTCGAAACCAATCCAGAGGACGCAGCCGAAGAAGAAGAAGAAGCAGCGGCAGCGGCGACTGCAGCGACAAGCGACAAACGACGGGCGACACTTCTGTGTGTGTGAGAGCGAGTGAGAGCGAGCGAGGCAAAGGCGAAAGGAACAAGGAAGAAGGCAGAAGGCAATTGGAATGCGAATGCAAGCAGTGTAAACTGTATATGTGTGTGTGTGTGAGTAAGTGTTGTTGTTGTAGTTGTAGGTGGTGGCTTTGTCCTGTCTGCCCCTCCTCCTCCCCCCTCCCCCTTCCCCCTTCCCACATTCGGCCAATGGCGACACTTTAAGCGCAGTCATTTTTTATGCTTATATAAAACAGTCACTAAGAAGAAGCAGCTGAAGCGATGCTTCGCTTTTTATTATTCCTTTTTTTATTTGTATTTCTTCAGCACCACAAAAAAAACAAAAACATTAAAAAAAACGGTTGTTCAAAATTGTTGTTTCCAAAAAAATGTTTTCGATTTGTTTTGTAAATTAAATGAAAATAACTATTTATTTTTGCAATATTTATTTGAAAATATTAGCGTTTTATTTTCCGTATATTTTCGATATTCTTTTGAAAATTAAAAATGAAAATATTTCAATTACATTTTTTGTAGTTATTTGAAAATATTTGCGGTATATTTTCGTATTTTTGCGTATTTTTCGCGTCGCGTGTTTTAGCGACGGCAAAAAAAAAGACGCGCGCGCGCAACAGCAACAACAACAAAACAGAAACAGAAACCGAAACAGAAATCGAAACAGACAAGAACAAAGCGACGCTGGCGACGCTGGCCGAGGCAGAGAGCGAGGAGCAGCGACGTCGGCAGCGACAGCGACGTTAAGCAGTGCACAAGAGAGACGCCAACGACGACGACGACGGCGACGATTTCGATGCGATGCGATGCGATGCGATTGCTGCGATGTTGGCGATGCGGCGGCGGCAACTCGACTTTGCTATTTGAAATCACATCCAGCGTCGTTGCGCTGCCGCCGCTGCTGCTGCTGCTGTCGACGTCGTCGTCGTCGTCGTCAAAGACAAGCATAAAGCCAAAATAAATACGCAGCAACAACAACACTGAACGGCCACTGGCCACACAAACACACACACACACACACGCACATACACACAGTCAGCCGCAAGTGTCCATTCGCTTCTGTGCGTAGTGTATTGCTTGCTCCCTCACTCTCGCTCACGCTCACGCCCAGCCCAAGAGCAACAAACGTCGTAAGCCGAGCAAGCAGTTCAATTTTCGGCTCGCTTGCGGTTCCCACGTGCGCTCTCTTAAACTTGCGTTGCGTTGTGTAGCGTTGTTCGCTCTTCAGTGCGCTCTCTTCGGGGCGCTTCAAGTGGTGCGGCATATTGCACGCTGCAGCGCACCACAATCGGTCTTATGACTCAACTAAAGAGCTTTGGCGCTTAGCGAAGCAAATTGCAAATCATGGTCAATTTAATTAGAAATTTATTTAATGAAATTACTTTTTAAAATCAGAATTTATACTTATTCAATTTAATTTTGAATTTCGAATTACTAACCATATTTGTATACAGTAAAATTTATAAAACAAAAATAATTAAGTAGATAGTTCAACTTGTTGCAATATTAGGTAAATTAAATATTTAAGCTAAAATAATTAAATATATTATTTATAAATGAATGTCAGAATATATGTAATATTGTAACTAATTTATTCAACAGCTAGAATTAATACTATGCTCATTACTATGCTGGGAGTATAGCGCATTTGGTTGTTCGTTGAGGCCGATTGCTGTCGATTCTGATTGGCAGCTGTGGGAGTGAGATGCAAAGCAGAAGAGTGGAGGAGGATGTAGGAAGGTGGGGAGGGGGGAGGGGAGATGGCTGCGCTTGGCTCGAATCAAGTGTGCACTAATGAAATAATTAATTACGAGCACAAGCAGCAAATCTCTCTCTCTATCTCTCGCTCTCTCGTTCTCGCTCTCCCGCACACAATTTCCGCTGCAGTCGCTGCAGCTGTGTGTGTGTGTGTGTGTGTGTGTGTCTCTATCTTTAGCTGGACATCGTCAGCTTTAAGTGCGCCATCTATGCGTGTGTGCGTCTGTGTGTGTGTGTGCTTATGTAAATGTATGCGTGTGTATGTGTGCTTGTGTTTGTGTGTGTTGCGTCTCCCTCAGCGCAGTCACAATAATCAAATTTAATTAAACCACTTTAAGCGATTTCTTAGCCACAAAATCTGCTCCCATTTTCACACACATACACACTCACGCACACGCACACGCACTCACACACACACACACCCTCTCTCTTCCGCTTTCTTTCTCTTGCACCGCATTTATGCAATTGCATCCAAAAACAATTGAGAAAATATTGAGAAATTTGTATGTGCAAAATATTGCAGGCAATTTTTGGCTGTGATTTGAAAATCAAGTTTCAATTTCCAATTTTCCCGTCGGAGCTTTCTCGAAAATAGAATTTGCATAAAATTAATAAACATTGTTTAGTCTAAAAATAGCAATTAAATTCATTAAGCTTTAAACACTTTAAAATTATCTCAAATTTATTTCTTCTTGGAATTAAATTGAAAGAATTCATATCATATCATACCAAATAAAATGTGTAATTAAATGACAAAAATGTAAAACATGAAATTTATGCATAAAAATGCTCAATTTATATTAATTTAAATGTATTTGTAATGCTGTGATATATTTGACATCTACTTGATTATTGCATTTTGCTTCAATAGGATTTAAATTGATTTATTACATTATTTTCCTTTATTATTATTCTCTGCTTATTATTTCCTATAATACTTGTCGACAATTAAGTGTATTTTTGTATTTGAAACTATTACTTTTGTAGTTTTAGCAAAATATATTTTTTTATTTTGAATTGATATGTCTTGAAATTTTTGAAAGACAGTTGAAATTATTTCAACAAATTAAAGTAGGTGCGAAACTCCTGAGTACAAATAAAATTCGTTCCCATTTTAATAAGTTGATGTTTATTGATTTCATTTAATAATTAAAATATATAATTTGTAAATATCTTAAAGTGTTTATTTATTGATAAATAAATAGAAAAATCTGACTAAAAAAAAGATTACTAGAATTAAAGTTATTTATAAATATTTAAGGTATTTTGATAATACACTTTTGTATATTTTTTGGCAAATCTATTAACTATGATTAAGTCTAGAATGATTTTGTTGTGCTCTAACTTCTATCTTTATTTTCTTAAAGAATATTAATATTTTCAACTTAACATAAATTATTCTATGCCAAAAGTATTAATATTAATATAAATATTAATTTTTCCGTAATTGTTTGTACATTTCTGTTATGCTTTATTTCTAACTCTTTAAGTTTTTAATATTTTCGTTGTTTATTTAAGTACATAAATATATATGTATGTATCTAATTTATTGAACTAATAATTCTTGAGATGCTCTGGAGTTGATTTAACTGTTTATTTATTGTGCACTTGCGAATTGTGACCCCAAATTGTGCGAATCTAACCTCAAAGTTGTGGGCGTAAGTGAAATGAGGTTATGTTGGCCGAATGCTGGAAGCAGCCTGAAATGGAATGGAATGGAAGCGAATCATTGGAATGCTGGGAAATGTCCAAGAAATGCAATCGGATGAAAATCTAAATATCACATAGCTGTAAATAGACGGCAGTGTGTGTGTGTGTGTGTGTGTGTGTGCTGTGTATATAAGCAGCATATAACTGTCGCCTCGCCTCATGCCCTCTCGCTCTCGCTCTCTCGCTCACTCGAAATCTTGTCAGCCCATACTGCGCTCCCTCTCTCACACGCACACGCAGCGACAACGACGACAACAACGACAACAACAACAACGACGACAGCCAATGGAGCCAACGAAGCCCCCATGATGAGTGCCGAAGTGCGGTAATGTCGCGGTCGCAGTCGCCGTCGTCGTCACACACACACACACACACACACACACACACACACCCATACAGAGAGTGTGTGACACTGTGAAATGTGTCATCGGCTGCGCTTCGCCCCTCCTCCACCTCCGCCCCCCTCCTCCGGCTGACGCTAAAAAGCGTCGCACGAAAAAAGACAGCATTGGTCAAAGCCAACCGATGGCCGCGCATGGCTCTGAGTGTGCGAGCGAGAGGCGCAATGCCAGCGACAGTGCGCAAAGCGACCAGCGGCAGTGCAAGCGAGCAGGCAAAACATGCATGCGGTCTCTCGTGCTCTACTATGTGTGTGTGTGTGTGCGCTCTCTCACACTGTCGGCTAAGCAGTGTGCCGAGCAGCGAGAGCGCCTAGCCACAGGCAGCGAGGGAGCGAGGGAGTGGGAGTGAGAGGGGCAGCGCAACTAAATTGCGACAATTGTAAATTGGGAATTGACAAAGAGCGCAAAGAGCACCCGCAATGAAGAGCACAAACTATCAAGCAAAAGGACAAAGCTAAGCATACGCACACACATGCAAATTTATTGCACATATGTGTGATAAGAGAGTGGAGAGGGGCAAAGAGGGGTGGGACGGGAGCTCAATGAGTGTGGGAGCGTCGCGGTCTTTTGTGAGCCAATCTGAAGGTCGTCAAGTCCAGGCCCGACACACACACACACACACACACACACACACACACACACACACACACGCACACACACTCACACACACCAAGGATGCCAGAAACCGGTTCGCAAGATGATTGCACTTGAGCATTGTTTTTGTTTTTGTGTGCGCGCGAACCAAAGCCAAAAAAACAAAACAACAACAATAAAAAACACAACGAAGAAGAGAAACCGCTGAATTAAATTCGCGCATCAAAATTGCGTCACAAAATTGTTGCAAATTATCAAAAGCCCGCGAAATCCGAATTTTCCTTCCCCTGCCTTCGTCTGCCGCTTAAATTTAATAGTTCTTATGATATTAGAATTAAATAAAATTCAAAAATCAATTAATATTGATATTCCCACAATATTATGTTAATTTGTGCAAAGAAAATCTTTATCAAATTAACTACATAATATTCTATGGCATATTTTAGACAAGTTTAATGGTTAATAGAAAATTTGATCCTAATCCAACACATTAAATTATACATTTAGCATTTCACAATTTATATTTATTCACTTTTGAAATATGCTATGATTTTATTATAATAAAAGCACGAAACGTATACAAATAAAAGGTTTCTAAAACAAAATATTTTATCTAATAATATAAATATCTCATAAAATAAAATAAATTCTGATTGGGTTGAATAGTTAATAAATTAAGCGAAAATGTATGTAAAGCGATAATTGTGACATAAATAAAATAATATAGAAAGTATTTGTAAAACTTACAGTTCTTAATTAATATGAATTGTGAATGAATGAATTGTGTCTATTAAATATATTTTTTTCTTTGCTGCTATTCTGGTATCTTTATTTGATCGGTTTGATTTAAAAATTATCAGTTTATATTTTTTTAATTCTTTGGTAACAAAACTATTGCATTTTTGTTCCTTTATTATTTTTATCCTAATCTTATAATCCTATATAATGTTGGTGTTATTATAAAATCATTAGATTTATTTTTAAACGTAATTTTGTTTAAATATGTAATTTGACTACTATATTATTGTTTAATTTTATTATCAGTTCAATTTTAAAATGATGATTATCCGTTTTTAGTTTCTAGATAATATTTCCTTGGGAACGAAATAAATTTAGCAATACAGCTGAGGGCCCTATGATAAGATAGGAGCAACTACTTGAATTTGTGATAATGTGAACTAGACATGCGAAAGAATCGGAAATGGGAAATGGGAAATTGGAACAGCTGTCGCCTGGCGAAGGTTACATTATGGAACTTGGACATTTGGATAATTCCCATTATGTGTGACAAGAAGATAAATGTGTCGCCTCCCCGCCCCCTGGAACTACCGCCCAGAAAACAGAGAATAAAGGGCGCTCCTACTGGAGTTCTAATGCGAGCGCAAGGTGGGGAAGCGAATGGAGAATGGAGAATGGAGAAGGGGAAATCGTTTGGTGAATGTGAAGCTGGCCCTGGCGAATGATCAAAGCCAAATGCCGAAACAGAAACAGAAACAGAAACTGAACTGAACTGAACTGTATTGAAATCATGGCGAGCCAAAGAAAGCCAGGCCAAGGCGAGGGCCAAAAACAAAACCAAACTCGAAGTCGAAGTCGAAGTCGAACTCGGAGTCAAACTCAGAGGGAATTGACCGCAATTATGCGATAAAGATAAAACAATGTGGTGTCATTTTTATGGTTCTTTTTTTTTACCTCTGCCGACACAAGGTTTCCAGCGAGTTGCGGGTGTCGAGAACGAGATAGACAAAGAGAGGTGATAATCTATAATTGCCCTTGCCGGCAACAATTGTTCCTTTAATTCCTCCTCCTCCTCCTCCGACGATGTCGACGACGATCGCACAAAATGTGTCCTTCTGTCGCTGCGGGGCCTTGTGGCAGACAGACATTTGGGTAACACGTGAAACGAATGCGTTGACAGCTTGTGAGTGTCTCAGCTCTATCTACCTCAGCTAGTTCTCTCTCTCTCTCTCTGTCACGCTCTCTCTCTCGCTCCTCTCCTTCGTTCCACGCCTGCCTCGCTGTCTTGACCAAGTGATTAGGGATCAAAATATCGTTTATAACTCATAATGACCATGACAAATATTGCATACAATAGTTTCGCTGCTGTCGCTGCTACTTCTGAAGGCAGGCTCGCGGTGTAGGGTCGGAAGGCAGTGCAGCAGCAGGCTCGTTATGCGCCATTGTCGCGTCGTGTCTTGTCGTCATATGGACTTGTAATAAAAACTGGCAGTGTAGTAGCAAAACGTGGGAGTGTAGTAGCTTCAAGCTGATCTACGGTGAAAACTTGCAGTGTAGTAGCAGAAGGCTGCAGTGTAGTTGCGTTGTGTAGTGAAAACTTGAAGTGTAGTAAAAGAGGGTCGCAGTGTAGTGTCTTTTTGTGGTAAAAACTTGCAGTGTAGTAGCAGTGTAATGTCGTCCTGATGGCTCGAAATGAAAAAATGCAGTGTAGTAGCAGAGGGTTGTAGTGTACTATCGTAGTCAAGCCTCTAGAGTAGTTGAGTTGCTTTATAGCGTAGTGTCATTGTGTAATGTGATAGTGAAGAGTTATAATGTAGTATCACAGTGTAAGGTCGCAGTGTAGTGTCTTTGAGTAAAGCCTATAGGGACTTAGTGATGTTATATAGAACCGATATTTTGGCTTGTAGAGTAGTGTCGGTATAGGAGAAGTAGTGGTACAGTACAAGGTCGCAGTGTAGTTGTGCTGGCTTACAGTATAGTGTCGCAGTGTAGTGTCGCAGAGTAGTGTCGCAATGTTCTGTCTTCGGGTAGAGCAGACCTCTTGGTTTCACAGTGTAGTGACCGAAGGTAGCGTCGTTGTGGAGGGTCGCGGTCAGCGTTCGAGCCTCGTCGGTCGTCGCTCGTTGTGGTCAACAGTTGTGTTGATTGTGTCGTTGAGGTCACGCCAACCGGACTCGGCCACATGGCGAATGTCCTTGTCAGCTGACGCCCCTGCAACAATTTCCTCTCCCTCTGCTGATGCTTCTTGTGCTACGGGTGGAGGCCGCTAATGAAGCCCGACCGCAGTGGAAACTACTCGCATCTGATAATCGTTTAATCGCTTATCACAAATTGCCCATTGTCCATTGTCTCGCTGTGTGTGCGTGTGTGTGTGTGTGTGTCTGTGTGTGTGGTATGCGTATCGCTATCGGTTCCACATTAACCACAATTAGAGTGACCATGCTTCGGCAATTAATTTCACTTCAGTTAATGTTAATTGATGTACCATGCCCACCACATTGCACAGTGGTCAGGCCATCCAGAAAGGTTCTACACCATATTATTAAATGGAAATTCAAATTAAATATTATTTTGTTATTTATTATTGAATTATTATCTATATTTAAATAATATACCTTTAAATAAGAAGGTACTTTTTTTTCAATGTCGATTAAATATAATTGAAGTATAATAAATTAAAGTCAATGTTCAACTTTTTGAACACTATCTAAAATCTATATAATATATTATATTAAATAAATTAAGTAATTTGCCAAAACCGCTTTCGACAAAAACAAACCGTAGAACAAATATTTAATCACGCATATTTAATAAACAAGATGTTATAAATACAACTGGCTTGAATTAAATACACATATTTATTTAAAGAACATTTAAATTAATTTAGTAAACACACTTTCTGGTGCGTTCATTTGGGCCCACATATTCTATTAAGTTCGCTTTGATAAAATTTAAATATTAAAAAAAAAAAAATTTGTAATGGTAGCTTTCATTTTATCCCAGCATTTAGTGAAATAAATTTAAAATATTCAATTAAATACGCATTAATAAAATACAAACATTTACAAAATTCAAATTTAAATTACCATTAAAACAAACATGTTTAGTGAATAAAAATTGTAATCGATAACAGTTCTTGAATTTCCTTGAGTTTTATTAATTTTAGCAAATCGATGAAAAAGTTTTCTAAGCTATTTGACTTAACTTTGAATTAAGATAGATTTATACAATGGAATTAATATGTAAACTTTATTTACGCATTTTTCCAAATAGTTTTTTCAAAGTCAAAGCGATTTGGGCCCACTGTGCACACTGTGTAGGAAAAGCGCATTTAGCAGTTGTGGCTGTGGCAGAGGCTGCTATCAAAGTTCTCAATCAACATACTCGTAAATTTGCCAATTGCTGACAAACTTAACGCTCTCAAATTACGAGTACTCACGGCTCGAGTGGACTCGGGTACTCGGGTACTCATTCACTCATTCGCTCAAGCCCCCAACGCGCTGCGCTTAGATAAAACCCGAAAGCCAGAGAAAATAAAAAACGTGGAGGAGAAAAAAGATTGCAGACTTTGTCCATTTGTGGTTGTGTTTTTCTTCGTGTTCTCTGTTGTTTTATTTTTTAGCGATGTCACCTCGAGGCGAAGGCAAAGGCGAAGGCGAGGATGAAGAAGGACGCGGCAAGAGAGGACAAAAAAGGATGCGCCAATGTGGCTGGCAAAACAATGAAATTGTGAAATTCGTTGGGTTCAGAAGAATGTCGTGAGCGTTTTATGATTTAATCCCCTTTGTGTGAAGCCAAACATTTGCTGGATTAAGCGTGTGTACAAGTGTGTGTCCAGTAGTGTGTGTGTGTGTGTGTGTGTGTGTGTGTCCTGGCTCTTGAAGCGTAAACACCCCCGAAGGAGGTTAAAAAAAAGGTCGGGGATTTGTCATTTGTCGCCCGTCTCGTTCTGCGGCTCAAGCAGACACTTGACTGCGCCTCGGCTCAGACACCTGACAAGCGATTAGTGCCGCGCGGCCAAGTGCCGGACAGACAGACAGACGGACGGACGGACGGACGGACGGACGGACAGACAGACGGACGTACGGACAGGTTGTTGTTGTAGATCGATCGCTGCGCAGAGTCAATGTGATTTAGTTTCTGACGTCAAAAACTGCACAACGCTTCTCTCTCTGTGGCAGATTGTATCGCGTCTCGGGTCGGAAATACAAATGCCTCGAGTCATCAGCTGCATGTAAAAGCCACTAAGTGTGCTGCACTGCAGCGCAGAGTCTGCTCGACGGCCAAGATACGCTGTGATTTCACAAACTTGACTTGCATAAAATTGTCAAAGCAAATGAATGATTTAAAATCAATCAAATGCGCATAGAATTGAAAAAAGTGGACTTAAAGCTAGAAATATTTTAATATTAATTAAATTAATTAATTAAATTATATGAAATCGTTTTAAATTTTGATTCATCATAGCATAATTATTGTCGTGGAACAAAATCATTGTAACCAAAATTAATTTAATACATTTAAAAGTTTGTGATCGTGCAATTTGTATAATCTAAAAAACTGAATTTATTCTTTGACCTAACCCAGAGCCAAATAATGTTCAGTAGTCGCAACTAGCCGTCGCGAATGCTGCACAGGGTATCGGCGGGAGCATCAACAATAAACAATACGCAACTTTGGCCCAGCCAGCGATTTTAACTTCGACATCGACTCCAACTTCAATTTTAACTTTAACTCATTTGGCTAGTTTGTGGAGGGTTTGGTTTTGGGCTTTGGGGCCGCGTCCTATTCCTGTTGATCGGCCCGATAGCATTTGTATTTTTATTTGCAGCTGGCAGTGAATAAGACGAATCGGGCGAATATGGCGAGTAAAGCGAATGCAGCGGGTTGAAATCATGTCAAAGGTAACGTGTTATCGAACTGTGCAATGTGCAATTTGAATTGCATTGCGTTGAATTGAATTGATATGTGTATATTATGTATTAGGTAATTATGCTCGCATCTCCGCTGAATATGAGTGTGAATGCGTCTGAATGCGAGTGTTTGTGAGTGCATTCGAGACTCGAGATCGTGAGAACTGCACTTAATTGATTTCCACATGCATGTGGACCAAATGAGATTGCCATAGTTCAAGAGCGACGCATGTGCGTCACAAATCCGAACTAATCTCTGACTTGTCTCCCTCTCTCTCTCTTTGAGCCGAGCTTTAAGCCTGGCTGAGAAAGTCTTCAGCTGTTGGCATCTGTTTGCCGCTTCTTCTAGCTCCAATGTTTCCCTTGGCTTCCACTCTCTCTCTCCTCTTCCCGTCTCTCTTTTGTCTTATCTCAGAGACCAAGTTCTTTGGCCCTGCGGCCACTTGCTGCAATTTTTCATTATTCGTACTCTTTTTAAGTGATCGATCGAAATTAAATAAGAAAAGTAAGCAACGAGAAAGGCTGGAAAATACCAACAACAAAGGGCAACCAAAGATCTGGGCCCAAAACCCAAAGTCTTCTCCCCTCCCCCTTCCCCGCCTCCACCTCTTTGGCTTGGGGAATGCGATGGTTAATGTGCGTTTAGATATGAAGACATGTAATTTCCCAGCCACAGTGCGATCAGCTCACCGTCCAATTGTCTTCTGACCAGGGCCAAGATCAGCACAGCACCGTAAAGACCAGGCCAAGAGACCAGCCAGCAGCCCAGAGTCACCTCGAGTGTCGAAGTCCAAGTCCAAGACGATGCAAAGACGACGACGACGACGTCGAAGTTAGCCCAGCCAAGCAGTCGCTGAACTGAACAGTCGCTTATTCGCCCCCGATCTTCTTGACTTTGCACACCCTGCAGAACAGTTTAGGCCGAGTATGCTCAACTACTGCTAGACAATAACATATTTAAATTATTATATATTTATTATGTCTTTTAAGATGTATAATTATTTATTAACGTACATTTATTTTATTTTTATACACAATTTCCCTCTTCATTATTATAATTGCAATAGTCAATATGGTGCTTAAATAATTTGAAATTTATTGTTATTATTTATATATTATGTATGAATTTATGTATATTAATTTTTGACGTTTAATTTTGTATTTAATATAATTAAATTAATTTCAAAGGTCCATCATTTCACATTACTTAAATTGTTTTGAATTTTGCATCCCTTTTCATTCTTATTTATACAATATGTTTGTATACATTTTTGTGAGTAAATTTATTTATTTTGCATAAATTCACTTATTGTTTTATATAATTATCTATTTATTTTAAGTACATTTGTTGATTGTCCTTTGAGTTTACCTATTATTTATAATTATTAAAATGCTAGTACGTTTTGAAGTTTAGCTTTTTACTCATTGAACTATTTACAACTTGCATAAATTTATGCAATCGATCTTTTCACATCAGTTTAATTTTGCACAAAGTTGGTTTAGTTTTATTTTCTTAATATTTGTTGAGATGTATTTCCAATATCCGCTCTGCATCTTTATTACTATCTTTATTTTACAAGTTTAATTGCTTATTTTATTTTAGCATTACAATAAATGTAAATAATTTTGGAAGTTTTATAATATTGTTATTTCTTAGATGAGCTTTTGACTTTAAGTTCAAGGAACAATCACATTAGAGGGTATTTGCTAGATCAGTCTGTCTGTCAGTGATTTTTTGTTCATTTCTTTGGCCTGGACAGTTGTCAATGGGGCAGATCACAAGGGGGCCACAGCAACAGCAACAGCTTTAGTCGCAGCTGCAGCTCAGGAACCGCCTCAAGGAACCGAACCGAACTGAACTGCGCTGCAGAGAACCTGACGTCGTCTATGATGACGGCCTTTGATTATGATGCCAATGGATGCAATATGGCATAGTCTGGTATGCCACTAAGACTATGAGTGTGTCTCTAGGTGTGTGTGTGTGTGTGTGTGTGTGTGTGTGCTTATTACTGTGAGGCTACTGCGAAAAGCGAAAAGCAAAAGCAAAAACCACCAAGGCAAAAGATGCACGCAAGCTGCATTCAGAACTTCATTATTAGGAAGCCCAGCACGATGATAATGATGATGATGATGTTGTTGTTGCTGCTGCTGATCATGATTGTTGTTTTTGTTGTCATTGGATGCTGTAATACCACCTGCACCACCTGCACCACCGAGCCAACCATCGACACCACATCACATCGCATCGCTTCGTGCACCTGTAAGAACCGTGAGCTCAATTGCGCGACCGAAAACTTTTAAAGCTCACAGCACTAAAAAAGTACTATTCAAAAAGGGTGCGAGAGCAGTTATAAATATAAACTATTTAAGAGTGGCGAGCTTTTAGTTTTTACTAACTTAAAATATTTTGAAATGCTTCTGAAATTTATATTTGTTGCATAGTGAGCACAGTTCTCATTACAAGAATATTTATTCAATTAATACTTCAAGATTTGTCGCTTATCGTTTTTTTCTAAGTGTTTTTTTTATTTGGTTTAAAATATAATCTAATAGTAGGGAATATTATGCTCAGGGTATTTATTTATTACATTATTTTTGCAGGAACAAAAAATAAAAAAACGAAATTGTTCTAAGACTATTTTAAATACACCAAACAAAAATAGTAAAGAATTGTATTTCATATTTCGTAGAATAATTTTAAAAGAATTAATTTTTGTAGACTCGTTCATACAAAAATTAAATTTCACTAAACTGCCAACAATTCAGTTCTTACTTTATTAAAATATTTTTGCAGAAGCTAATATGAAGTTGAAAAAAAATGATCTTTAAATGCAAATAAAAGACAAAAATAATAATTTATGTATTCTACTTGAATCACTTATATTTGCAGGAGCATCTATATAACATTTTTGTTAAAACTATTTTAATTTATATAACTTAATGAAGCTTGCCTAATGGTCCAACAAAATAAGCTACAAAAACACTGATAAATTAAATTTGCTTCACTGAGCGTCTTTTTGTTGTTCCCATTCAAGGCCGTTAAGCGAGGTGTGGTGCATAAATAAAACAAAAACTATATTACTAAAAATTGTGATTTAGATTTTGTTATAGACATTTTACAAATTTTAATAAATTAGAGTTGACTTGAATTTGATCGTCCGACGATCGACGGCATTTGGAGGCTGCACAACACCTGCTGTGAGTGAAGATTTCGCTTTGTTGGTTCTTTTTTTTTTTTTTTTGGGATCTCATGACAGTTTCAGTGGTTTGTTGTTGCTGTTGTTGTTGTTGTATTTTCCTTTGGTTTAATTAACGAATCTGAAAGATCTGCTGCAGCATTTGTGCCGCATGCTGAGTTCAATTCACACATTGTGCCTGGTCATGTGGGGGCCACAGTCGCATCGAGTTTGAGTTTGAGTTGAGCAGACTTTTCCCATTAAACTGGTCAGCAAAATGTGGCCAGAAGAAGAAGAAGAAGAATAAGAGTGGAGAGTGCAGCGCAAATTGTTTACAATTCGAAAAATTGTTGCCGCCTCTGTTATCTGTGGCAACATCTTAACGAACACGCAGCTCCAGCTCCAGACCTGGTCAGAGAGCAGAGCAGGAGGTCCCAGCCCATCATATCACAGCGCCAAAGCTGTGTGCCCCCGACTCCCAGCTTGCAGCTTGCAACTTGCAACTTGCAACTCCTTCTAGCCAGAGTCGGAGTCGGAGTCGAAGTCGAAGTCGAAGTCATGTCGATTGCGGGCCAACTCGTTGTTTAGTGTCGGTTAATTTGGCATCATTCATCGTGTGGTCAAAGCCAAATGTCATGCGATGGCCAAGACCCGCTCCGCTAATTACAGCCTCTTGTCCTCTCTCTCGCACAGTGGCCAATAGAAGCTCCTTGCAACTGCAACTGCAACTCACGTGACACTGCATCACGCAGCTTTCAAGATTAAATGAAATAGATCACCGGCCTTTTCTTGGCCCCCCTCTTCAATCCCATCTCAACACGGCTTTGACTTGAACTTTAATTATACCCGCTACCCATAGGGTAGAAGGGTATTATGACTTAGTGCCAACAGAAAATGTATGTAACAGGCAGAAGGAGACATCTCCGACCCCATAAAGTATATATATTCTTGATCAGCATCAACAGCCGAGACGATATAGCCATGTCCGTCTGTCCGTCTGTCCGTCTGTCCGTCTGTCCGTCTGTCCGTCTGTCCGTCTGTCTGTCTGTATGAACACCTGGATCTCAGAGACTATAAGACATAGAGACACCAAATTTGGCAAAAATGTTCCTTCATACCCTACGCAGATCAAGTTTATTTCAAAAGTTGGATGCCACGCCCCCTTCGCCCACAATAAGCATTTATCTAGAAAAAGTCAAGTTTTTTTTATGTAAATCGCGTATAACTCCAAAAGTTCTTTGTGTAAGGATGTGTAATTTGGTAAGCCATCTGCGCTTGACACTCTTAATATACCCTGTAATTTTGGTAAAAATCGGATAAGTAGAACAAAAGTTATTCGCGAAATTATTTATCAAAATTGTTGTTCCCAATGCATATGGACGTTTTAAGTGTGTGATTGACCTAGAGATATCAAATTTGGTGACAGTATTCGTGTAGGTCTTACGCAGATCAAGTTTATTTTAGATTTTTGCCACGCCCCTTTCCGCCCCCGAAAAGTGTAAAAGCCGTAATAATGAACCTAGAGCATTGAATTTTGGTATGCATAATAATAATTATATTCTCAATGATTCCTGTGAATTTGGTTGAGATCGAGTTAAAAACAAGGAAGTTATTAATGAATCAATCTTATATGCAAAATTCACTTGCAGCTGCTCGCGCTTTGTTTGTTTAGTTGACAGTGTGACCATGTCGGTGTTGTGGATTTCTTCCCGCTATTTTCAAATATATATAAAACACAAGTTTCAGTATATTTTTGGTATATTTGTTGTTAAAATATCATTAAAATTTTTTTTGTTCTCTCGAAATGGGTTGCGGGTATCATACGGTCGAGCACTCTCGACTGTAGCTTTCTTACTTGTTTTAGTTTTAGTTTCTCACACAATAATTTGATTGCCATCTGCAAGCGCAATAATTCTGTTCCTTTGGAAAATCGCATAAACTTTAAATTAAAATCATAGCTATAACTATTATAATTTGTTGCTGTTTTCATCTAGGAATTATGTATTGCATCTTTACATAAGAATTTTCAGTAAATGTTAGCCACAATCCACAACAAAAAAACAAATAAATACAAACAATTTATGTTATACCAAAATGAGTAGTCGGAAATGTGGTCGAAATTGTTGTTTTTTTAAACATTATTAATAAATTTTAAGAATATATTTTACAATCTCATGTTTGATTATAAAATCTTAGCGAAACAACTAAAAATGCAGATAATATAAAATGATGTATTTTTATACCCGCTACCCATAGGGTAGAAAGGTATTATGACTTAGTGCCAACAGAAAATGTATGTAACAGGCAGAAGGAGGCATCTCCGACCCCATAAAGTATATATATTCTTGATCAGTGTCAACAGCCGAGACGATATAGCCATGCCCGTCTGTCCGTCTGTCCGTCTGTCTGTCTGTATGAACACCTGGATCTCAGAGACTATAAGACATAGAGACACCAAATTTGGCAAAAAGGTTCCTTCATACCCTACGCAGATCAAGTTTATTTCAAAAGTTGGATGCCACGCCCCCTTCGCCCACAATAAGCATTTATCTAGAAATAGTCAAGTTTTTTTTTATGTAAATCGCGTATAACTCCAAAAGTTCTTTGTGTAATGATGTGTAATTTGGTAAGCCATCTGCGCTTGACACTCTTAATATACCCTGTAATTTTGGTAAAAATCGGATAAGTAGAACAAAAGTTATTCGCGAAATTATTTATCAAAATTGTTGTTCCCAATGCATATGGACGTTTTAAGTGTGTGATTGACCTAGAGATATCAAATTTGGTGACAGTATTCGTGTAGGTCTTACGCAGATCAAGTTTATTTTAGATTTTTGCCACGCCCCTTTCCGCCCCCGAAAACTGTAAAAGCCGTAATAATGAACCTAGAGCATTGAATTTTGGTATGCATAATAATAATTATATTCTCAATGATTCCTGTGAATTTGGTTGAGATCGAGTTAAAAACAAGGAAGTTATTAATGAATCAATTTTATATGAAAAATTCACTTGCAGCTGCTCGCGCTTTGTTTGTTTAGTTGACAGTGTGACCATGTCGGTGTTGTGGATTTCTACCCGCTATTTTCAAATATATACAAAACACAAGTTTCAGTATATTTTTGGTATATTTGTTGTTAAAATATCATTAAAATTTTCTTTGTTCTCTCGAAATGGGTTGCGGGTATCATACGGTCGAGCACTCTCGACTGTAGCTTTCTTACTTGTTCATTCATAAAATTAATGTTATTTGTTATGTTATATTAACTAATAAAAACAAATTATATGAAATTATTTTTGCTTTTTTGGTAATATTTACTTTGATTTTATTGTTATAATAAATTAAAATTTGTAGTGCATTGTGAACAACAACTTCGGCACGAATTACAGAAAATAATCATAAAGATTTTTGTGAAAATTAAAAAATGTACATAGGTAAAAATTTGTACTAAATTTTAATCAAAAATTAATCGCCTAAAATGCCGAAAATAATATTATATAAAATAATACAAACGAAGAAAACAATTATATTCAAGTATATTAAGTCTAAAGTGGAAATAAAAAATAGTTATAGTTAAGTAAAAATTAAAAAAATTGTAAATATATAAACGTATGTATGTTATGTATGTGTGTAAATAAAAATAATA
Organism: Drosophila ustulata; assembly: GCA_035047365.1. Taxonomy (NCBI): domain Eukaryota; kingdom Metazoa; phylum Arthropoda; class Insecta; order Diptera; family Drosophilidae; genus Drosophila; species Drosophila ustulata. The sequence continues at coordinate 13,579,585 of JAWNPT010000080.1, forward strand.
TATTTGAATAAAATGAAATGAAATGTTGCCTAAGCATTAAATAATCGCCAGGCATTGCAGAATCCATTTGTGCATAACCAGGAAAAAAACAAAAAGATAGATGCATATCTGAATAATGGTATTTGCATATATAGCAGATAAATATCTGCGAAGATGGGCATATAGTAATTCCCATTTGATTCAAGTGTAATCTGGCCTGGGAATCAGTGACCCATCAAGTTGCTGTGGTCATCTGCTGTGTTGTTGATCCACTTTGTGTGTTGACATTTGTTGCGACTCGTGTGAGTTGTGTGAGGTTCCTCTGACCGGCCTGAAGAGTGCTCTACAGCGGCTTAGCGTGGAGAGAAGAGAGTGGAGAGCAGAGTGTAGAGTGGAGTGTAGAGTGGAGAGTGTGTGTATTGTGGAGTGGATCGCATAATACGAGTATATGCAATCGCCAGAGGTGGAAACAACAAAGAGATCTGTTCGCGACAACGACGACGGCGACGGCGATCTCGGGGACGGTGGCGGTGGCGGTGGCGGTGTCGACCATGTCGGCAATGTCGACGTGGTGGCGTTTGCGTGTCAAGCGACATCATTTGCATAACAATGCTGGGGACGATTCAAATTTTTGGTCTCCCAGAGCAATTTTCAGACACACACACACACACACAGCGAAACACTTGCATATAGACGCCCTCTGGCACCTGCTCATACCACATTTAGATATCTACGACGAGTACATTAATGATTTTCAACTGAAGTCAACCTCGTCGTCGTCGTCGTCGTCGTCGTCTCCGTTGTCGGCGTCACAAATCGCTGGCAAATACCTGCACACACGCGTATGCATATGACATTATCCAAGACACTCCCCTGCCTATCTGCCTATCTGCCCCACCCACCCACCTCATCACTCCTCTGTGCTACACGGCGAGAAAAAAATGTTAGAAAACAATGTTTTTATAACTTACAATTTTTATAAATTAAAATCAAAAAGTACTTAAAAAAAACACAAATTATAAACAACAAATTGTGAATGTATTTTTTAATTGCATTCAAAATGTAAAAAATTCAAAATAAATATAATTAAACTTACATAAATATAAATGAATACATGTGTATAGAAAAAAGTGAATAAGGTAAATGAGTGACATAAGAGTGAATATAAATAAAATATGCTTACATTTAGATATTAATAAATAAACATTAATTCCAATTAAAAAAGTTTAAAGGCAAACATAAAGGAATCTAAATGAATTATTAAATAGAATTTAATAGACATAACTTAAGCTAAATATAAAGGAATTTGAATAACAATAGAATAGGTGAATAATTAATAACAAATAAATATTAACAGGAATCTGCGAGAATTTGCAAACTATAATCAATGATTTGTACTCTTCAATTTCGTTTTTTAATTGTGTGCAAAATCAAGACCAATTTAAAGGCAAAAAAATAAATAAATAAAATAAATAAATATTAAAAAAATTATAAAAATGTCAAAATAATAATAAATAAATATTGATTAATCAAAATAAGGGAATATTTGGAGTAGCATGTTATACATGTTTTTTTCGCGCAGTGCATTTGCGTTCTTTAATAGTTCGCTTGGTTTTCAGTGTTCTATTGCAAGTGCATGGATTTTCTCGCAGTGCAGCTGTGCACCCCACGAATGTCTGTCGCTCTTAAGCTGCGTTGGATTGCGTCGCCAATGCGGAACGAACCGAAACGAAGCCGCGCGCGCTGCGATCGCGACGTCCGACCTGTCGCACCTCTCAGCCGCCCTTCCGCTCCCTCTCACCTGGTGTCGTCGTCACAACTGTTGAATAATTTATGCGGCCAACCAGCCACTGTTGTCAGCGGCACCTCCTCCAACTTCAACCTCAACCTCAACTTTAGCTTCCTCCCTCATCTCGTCTCGTATCGCCGCTTGGCAATGTCGCGTTGCTGTCGTTTGCGGTGCGATTCACGTGACCCTTCCACCCCCCCCCCCCCTTCCACCGCCCTCCATCACCATCTCGATTACCCCAGCATGGGGGAGGCGGGAGAATTATTTGCGTTCGCCTCCTTGCGTTTCTAATTAAGCGAGAGAAATATTCAAAAACTTTGCCATTGTTTCAACGATTTTCAAGTTCAATTTACATAACATTCCTAACCGACGTCGCCTCGCATTCAACTCTTGTTTATTTTTTTACACCAACTTTATACATATACATACATATATAGTTTGTTTTTTAATACTTGTATTCATTACTTCTTCCCCCTGCCGCTGCCGCCGCTGCTGAGCTATTTAAGTCACAGCCTTGAGTCGTTGGCTAATCGTTTGGCAATGCAAAAAAGGGTTCAAGGTCAGCGTTGCACTGTGCAAAGGTCACCAAATTGCCGCTGCCGCTGCCGCTGCCACTTGCAACGTTGCAACGTTGCAACTGCGATTGCAACGCGGCTAAGCTGCGAGCTGCGAGCTATTCATGTTTGCAACTTCGCTAACTGCTTCAATGGGCTTTGTTGCCCTTCCAGTTTTCGTGATCTGTGCTCTATCAGTGTCTATTTTGCCACAAAGCAGCTTCTGTTTTGCAACTTGAGGCAAGCATTAAAAAGTGGATAGAATTTCCAAGCTACCAAATCGATCTAAAAAAAATACTCTAAGTTCATTTTGGAATGTTTAAAAATTACAAAAAAAATTTAGCTACAACTGTAGAACGAGTTTCAGTAGTTTAAAATGCTCATAAAAATATAGCAATATATGTAGAAAGCAATATCTAATATTTTTTTTTTTTTAACTCAAATAATAAGCATTATTTCACTATTTTCTTTTGTGCCAGACAAATTCAAAATTATTGGTCAAGTCATGAACTAATTAGTATTTTGTAATTTATATTTTAAATGTATTGATTACAGTCCCTGGTAAATATTTAAAGTTGAAAGATTTGGAATATAAAATATGAGTGAGTTAAATAAATGTATTGTTTAGTATTGTTTATTAACTCAGTTGATTACGTATTTAATCAGCACTTTCATATTCGTCATTGTTTTTTTACCATATTAATTTATTAATTAAAATGCAAATACCAACATTTTCCTCAGCTGTTTCTTTCTATTTAGCTGGCAGTTCATTTCCTGCATATTTGTAATTTAAACGTTTTTTTCCGCATCGTAAATTCGCATCACTTGTGAAAGGCGATCATCATTGGGCTCGATGTTATTTATTTATGTTGTTAATCCTTGAGCAGCAACGATCCGATTCGTTTTCGTTCTCCGGCAGCTGTTGCCGCTGTCTGCTCCCATTCCAATTTCTATCATCATCAAACACGTCATTACAATGCTGATTATGTTCCAGACCCTTCCCTATTATTTCCCAAAAACGAAAAAAAAAAAGAAAAGAAAATGATATGATATGATATGATATTATTTAACGGGATGAGTTTTCCTTCTTGTTTTTGTTTTGTTCAATTTATATTAATATTTTTGGCATTGTGATTGGGTATTAGTAAGAATATGGCGAATTATGTGTGTGCTCCAATGTATAGCGAAATCGGTAGTAAATACAACAAAAATAAATTAGATGTTGATGTTAGGATCTTCAAAATGGTGAATATAAGACTTTTATTCAAATAATGATGATATGATTTATAATTTAATTTAAATGTACTTAAATATTTATTTATAATTGCAATATTTAACAGTAACTATAAAATAGTTTAAAGTTGTTTTTCTAATATTAATTTTTAAAATGACTACTTTCAAATAAATATAACATTTTCAATTATTTTTGCTGGTTGCAATGTACAAAATATTATCTGATTAAAATCAAAATGAAATATGAAAATGAATAAGTATGGGAAAAATGCCAAAGTAAAATCAACATGTATAGAAATAAATAAAGCCAACTAATAATAATAAAAGTTAATAAGAAAATTCCAATTTCGTTCCTCAGTCAAAATACTGGTAGTTGTGCCAGTGAAACGTTTACGAAAACGATGCATCATCTTTACTTCGTATCCTTGCCGAAATGCGACACGAAAAATAAATTGTCTGCGCTCTCCAGAGAATAAGACTCGCTCTAGTTTTAATGCGTGCTATGATTTTACAATTATTTGCTGACAGCATCAACAATTGGCATCTTTCTGTCTCCATCTCCATCTCCATCTCAATCTCAATCCCAATCACAATTGAGAAGGAAGGAAGCAACTGTCTCGATTCCCAAATGATGCGCTAAGTAGCGAGTACTCGACACAATGCACAACATGAAAAAGGGGAAGGAGGCAGGCAGCCAGGACATGCGTAGCCCACATATCATAAATGATAATAATTTCTGTAAATAAATATTGTGTAATCATCGCTCGCTGACGCCATTATCCCCTCTCCGCGTTGTGCCCTCTGCATTATTATGCTGTCATCTTTCGGAAAATAGAAATCCCAATTCTCGCAGTCAGATGACGAGCAGGATATCGAGGACATGACCAGGGCCATCTGCCTCGCTCTGAGTGTGTTTGAACAGACCTAGGTCTACATATCTACCACACATATAGTACACATCCATATATTCGGTCTTTGTCAGCCTACGAGCAATGCCTCCATTGTTTAGACACTTGCGCAACATATTGTACATGGTCCAAGGGTCGTCGAGGGTAGAGCCCTGCTCTAAGGGTAGTTTCTCTCTCTCTCTCTGTCTCTGTCTGCCAGCCGGGTCTTTTGCGGTGGTTGTCCTCTATTATTTTTGTGTTTTTTATTTATTATTTTCATCGTCCTCGCTCTCATAACTAAATACTTCTGCGAGGTAATTGCCAGGCAAAGCGTATCTTTTCAAGTTCAGTACTTACCTAAGTAAATACACCAGCATATAACCATGTGTGTGTGCGAGTGTGTGTGTGTGTGTGTGTGTGTGTGTGTGTGTGTGTGTGTGTGTGTGTGTGTGTGTTGTGTGTGGGTGTGTTGTGTGTGGGTGTGTGCCAACTGCCATTGCTCTAGTTCTCAGACGAACTCGTTGCAAGTTCAGGTTTTGGGTTAAACGGATAATTCACAGGCCACAAACTTATGACAGAACCGCAACGAAATTGCTCAGAAGACAAACGATTGATCGACTAGCGAGATACGCTGTAACATCTCTATTGAAATGAATTGAATATTAATTTTATGAAATTAAATTGAATCAGAGACCACAAATATTATAATATAGAACTTATTTGATTTGTATCCAATAAATTAAGTATAAAAGTTATTTTGCAATTTATATAGAATACAATTTTAAATTAAAGTTCTACAGTTAAATATTAAATATTGATTCACCACATATTTAAATACAACTAAAGAATACGTCTCTGTGATTTTCTGTATTTTTCGTTGAAAAAATGAAATTTAAACTGATTGAAATAAGCTTTCAAGAAATCCATGATAAACTCACGTATACTTCAAATTGTGTTTGGTTTAATATTTGGCAAATTGATAAATCTTTTAAATTTTTCAATTATAGTTAAACACGACTTCAATTAACCCAAAGCAATTATCATAAAGGTTTTAATTGCATATTTTAAGACACCGATGTGCTTTAGAAACTGTTTAATAAATTAAGTGCAACGTTAAATGAATGTTCAATATTTATTTTACTTCCAATATTTCCTTTATGTGTGATAAATTTCTGTACTGAGAATATTTACCATTTTAATTTTTGGCAAATCAATAACACTTTAAAGTTAATTCATGTTTGTTAAATATGATTTTAAACTTGAAATTAACATAAAGCAACTATCGTAAAGTTGAAGACACAGCTGTTAAATAAATGAAATACAGCGTTAAATTAATATTCAATATGCAGTGGCAAATATTAGAACATATTTTATATATCTCAATCATATCAAATTAGTCATAAATTTGTATGCTTATATACAAAATGTATTGTCTAAGTTTTGATACTATTTTAATTGTTGACAAACCAATAGCTTTTAAATGACCCATAGGGTTTTTATTAAACGACAACTATGAAATAATTTAAATGCTGTTGTTTTCTTCCTGTGATCATACGAATATTAATAACTGAACTTATGTTTTAATGGGTCCCAGCAACGCTTGCATAGGGAGATAAGTGTATTCTTAGTTCCTCTTAAAATATACAATTGTCTTAATTACAAGTTAATTTGCATTTTGAAAGCGGCTTTCATAATTAGATCGGCAATTTCACATTTCACATTTCACATTTGTGTAGAACTGAACACTGAACACTGAACTGTTAATAGATGCGTCGTGGACAGTGTCTAACAGTTAACATATAGTGCTCATTAAAGTGGCAGCAGCTGCAACAGGCGGCAATAATGCCCCAAGTGCCATATGGATGACGAGCGAGAGCGAGAGGGAAGAGAGGGGGAGTGAGCGAGAGAGCGATGACTTGGTCAATTTTCTGATGGCTAGAGACGCGGCATGCGAGTGATAGCGTTTTTTCTTGGATCGTCTTGGATCGTCGTGGATCGTCTTGGAATCGTATAGTCGTATAGTCGTAGCGCTCAATGTGTCTAATTAAGTAAAAATTTATGCGCGTGTTCAGTGAGAACGATGAAACAAACGGCAAACGGCAACAGCAAACTGCAAAAAGACGTTAACTATTGTTGTTATTTTCAGTAGTTGTTTTTGCTGCCCTCTCTCTCTCCACTTTAATTGCGAGTGTCGGGCGAGGGGAGGGAGGGGTCGGAAGGGGGACGTTACTATAGTAGTAATAACTGCGACTACGAAATCGTAGTCAGAGGCCTCCCATAGATGACGGATGACGACGACGACGAAGGCGACAACGAAGCAAAAGCAAAGCGAAGCCAACAACCGACAACAACATTGGTCAGAGCTCTATGGTCATATGGTACAATTGGAGGAGCTGTTGTGGGCTTTACCATGCTTCAGAGAGGCGCAATATCTGGGCATAATAAATCCATTTAATATATTGTATTTAAACCGTTCGTTATGATCTTTGCGCTCGCTTCTGCAACGCCCTGATTGCTTCGCTATTAATGCAACGGCTGCCCACTGGACGGGCTGCGCCGTGTTGCACGGTCTCCACTCGCGAGGGGGCAACACACAGCGGCAGTGGCAGAGGGGGGCGAGAGGGGGGAGGGTAACGCGACTAGTCTTAGTCGTAGTTGTACTTAGTCACGCTTAGTCGCTCAACTGCTGCTGCTGCTGTTGCTTGTGATTAGAGGACGAATGCTTCACCTGCGGTTTTGTGGCCACCCCCCTTCCCCGCACTCTTTTCACTCCGCCCCTTCCCCTTCCAGCCCCACAACCGCCCAAAATGCTATATGCATAATGCTTACACAGCGAGAAACATTTCATATCCAAGTGCAAACTCCAATTGCTGCTTACCTAAAACAATTTTCAATTCACAAATTAAATACGACTATTGATCGAATTTAAATACTATAGTTTATTGATATCTATTTTCTATTTTGTAGTTCCGGAAAGAGAACTTTAGTGTATTCCTATCTTCACTTTTCAATAATATTTCTTCCGTCAATTTCAATTGAATTCATTTCTAGTCTTTTATATTAAATGATTATCTGTATAAATATAGTAAATCAACACAACTCATACATAAAATATGAAAAAAACCATAATTCAATTATTTCACTGCCAAAATGAATTCAAAAATGTATTTAAAAATAATAATTGTACTTGGTAATCGATATACAAGTAGAGATCAACAAATATAAGTGACAGTTCAACTTGGTAATTAATAAATAAATATCATTATAGATTCATTTTAAGAACAATAAAACAAAATATAAATAAATTGGCTATACACATTAAGATAAATATATAAATTATGAAAATGTTTAAAAAGAAACTTAGCTTGTTAATCAGTGGCAACAAAAATAAGCAAGTGCAGAAAAACAAAGATGAATGACAATTGGTTACAACATAGATAAATAATAAGAAACAAAAATAAAATAAGCTTTGATATGTTAATTCCAATCAAAACAACATCAACTTCCAATAATAATTACAAAAAAAACATAAAAAGAAGAGAAAACCTAAATAACTAATAAAGTGCATAAGTAAAATTGACTTTTAAATGTAAATTGGCGATATATAGAAAAAAAGTACTTTAGACAGGCATTTTATTGTTATTATGTTCTATACAATTTTACATGTATTATTTTTGTCAATGAATCTGCATCGAAATCGAGGTTTTCTCTCTGTGTAGGGTCGATGCTGAAATAATGATCGCGCAGTGGCGTTGTCCATGTCCATGTCGTTGCCAGTTGCCAGTTGCCAGTTGCCAGTTGCCAGTTGCCAGTTACCAGTTGTCGACGTCCATGTCCATGTCCATGTCGTTGTCTGATGAAGCACCCAAGCCAAACGCTGCCATGAGCCATGCCATTCAAATACCCCCGAAACCCATTCACAATTTACGAGCTGGCGGCGTTTGGGGTTTCTTCATGTGCAGTAGCCTGGCCATCCATCGGCCTGACATCTGTACATCTGTCGATACATATGTACTGAGTGTACATACATATATGTATGTACATATATGTAAAGCCCCCATCTATTGGCGATTGGCGTTGCCGTTGCTGTTGCCGTTGCCGTTGCCGTTGCCGTTTATGGCCACGGATAAACGATTGCAACTCTCAACAAGAGTCGGACACGAGTACTCTGCGATTATTCATATGCACTCGATACTCGTAATTCCTCGTCTCGTAATTCTTTTTTATAGGCTGGTAATGGAAAATATATTTTTTGGACAATTTATTGCTTTGTTGCTGTTAATCGACACTGACGCAAACAAAAAGTCATCGCCAAACACGTTTTCACTTAATACAATGAATGAAAATCAAGTTTGCGTTCTCTAATACCAACCAGTAAATTAAACAATTTCAATATTGCCTCTTTGTCTTGATAATTACACTAAAAATACATAATTGTCATATTGGCAACGATGAGCATCGCCATAAAATGAAAGTTGCAATGATTAATGATAATGAGAAAGGCAATATAACTAATAGAATTCAAGATAATGGCATTGAAAGTCCCAACATGCAAAGTACAAATAAAAACGAATGGCAAACTAATGAAAGACAAATTTAATGAATTGTGTAATGAGGATAGTAAAAATAATCGCAATTATAATTATAATGAAAACTAGCAAATAATGCTGAGGTAATTGCCAATAATACGATGGGATAACAATTAGGCAAGAAAGCAGCCAGCAATGAGGATTCCTGAAGATAGTGAGAAAACTTCCAAACATAAAAATAAAATATAAAATATAATATTTATTGTAATGATATGGAGATAGTGATCCAAGCTCAAGACATCATCTTACTGAAAGTATCAATGATAATATAATTACAAAAAATAAATAAATTTAATGTCACTCGCCAATTAATGATCATAATAATAATAATGATAAGATATAATAATAAAAAAAATGATAATTATAATAAACTGTTCAAATTATAATAATGATCATCATTTTAATGTAATTGGCAATGACAAGGACAATAAATGCGAGCACAAACTATAATCATGTGAGCTAGAATGTCTTTAGTTCCAGACAATTACAAAATATAATCATAATACTGATTATCGTAATGAGAATGGCAACGTGATGGAGGGACAATAAGTTCCAGAAAATCGAGGAAGCTGATGTAATTGTGAGCTGTTATATGATCATGTGCTGGGATCGATGAGTGTAGATTTCTTGTTCATTGGGTGCACCAAAAATAGCAAGTGCAAATGCGCTTCTCCTGGCTCGGAGTGTGTGTGATGTCGGTTTGCGTGCGTTGTGTTTAAGGAGGCCCATTACCATTAGCACGACCCACGACCATGGCAATGACTTTAGCTTTAGCTTTGACTGCGAGCATTGTGTGTGGAAGCTGCTGTGGAGCCTGCAACTTGATCTTGTGGACTGGGGACTCGTTCCGGGGCCCCAGGCACAAATGGAGGCCCAGGCAGAGGCCGTCGAATGCTTGTGCTTAACGAGAGAGGGCAGTTCCTGATGCAGTTTATGCAGATACGTTTCAATTAGCTCAATCCGAACGTGAAAGTGTGAATATGTGTATTTATAAACCAAAGCAAAGCAAACCAAAGGCAAGAGCGCTCTGCCAGTTATTGCTTGTACTAGAGATCCATGTAGTTGCTACTTAGCACAGCGCAGATAACTCTCAGAACGCTGCTGGCCCAACCCTCCTCACAACATTCTCCGTCTCCGTCACCGTCTCCGTCTCTGTCGACGTCTCTGTCTCTAGTCAATCCAACAACCTAAACAACAAGAGCCCGAAAACAATCCAAGACAACTCGACAACCAGATGCTAGGCCTTCTCAGCTGAAGACGACGCCGGTTTTGGGAACTTGGAAACAACGAAATACATAAACAGCAAACTGCACATAATATACGACTTCCAGATATCCTGTTTACGTTACCAAAGGCGTCGATGCAAAAGCTTTGCTGCTATGCCAAAAAGAAAGTAAAATCGATCTGATTGTGGTCGGAGGTGTCTACATGTGAAATCTTTTGCTTCTAGCTGCTGTAACCGAAGAGTTCAGATAGACAGCTGAGAACGAATAATGAGTTTGAAGTTTTTGGAGATTTAATGCTGAATATTCGATCCGTTTAGTATTCGATTTGTTATTACATCAAGTCAATTGTTATTAGATTCAAGTCAATTGGACAAACATTTTCTATTATTTTCTTCGTATTACTTATTTAAAAGTCAACTCGACATTGTTAAAATGACTATTATTAAATGACGATTAGGAAATAAAAATCTTTACAGTATTTAATATAAATTAATAAATTATTAAAATTTATAAAAACTTGCATAAGTGTATTATAATTTATTCATTTGACAATTTAAATGCGGATTCCTTTTTTATCATATATGAAAACTTAATTTGGGAAAGCTAAAGATTTATTCATATAACAATCTAATAATTCATTTATTAATAAAACTAAATAAGTAATTTTTGAAACATTAAGGAATGCAAGATTTAATAATTTAACAAATTTAAATTACATATATTTGTGGAAAGTTAAAGTTTAGTTGTTTGCTCTAACATCACTTGATTTAGTTTTCTGGATACCTCAACTCGTTAGCTGCCCTCTAGCTGTGTCTGGGTTATTTACAGGGTATTTAAAACAGCAGAAGGTACGACTGCGAGCAAGCAATAAGAAAAACGACCTGCGCCCTTCTGCCTCCGAGTTGTGTTGAGTTCAGGCGAGAGTTGGCAGTGTGAAATGTGTAATGTGCAATGCAAATAGTCATAATTGCAGGCTCGTTGTTGTTGTTGTTGTGGTTGTAGTTGAAGTTGTTGTTGCTGTTGCTGTTGTTATTGTTGTTGCTGTTGTGTGATCATTAAGCGCAGTTGTTCACTTAACGCTTGAAGGGATAAACAAATGCACGCGCGAGAAATTCTCAAAATCAATTTACCATATGAGCATGAGTCCGATGTACGATGAACGATGATTCGCGAATGCATGTGAATGTCATTGAATGGGGAAGTTGCCTCTCCCACTTCCTACTTGCAACATTCTACTTGCCACTTGCTACTTGCCACCGAGTGGACAAAACTGGGATGCTGAGAAGTTCCAGTGAAAAATGCACAAACAATAAAACCTGCCAAAAGGGCTCTGAAGCGATGAGAAGACAACAAGCTAATAAAGTCGCCTGCGAATACATGTGAATGCATTTGTGAATGAGTTGGGCAAAATATTGAGTATACTCACAGTGTGGCGATAGAACACAGTAAGAAATAAATAAAGAACAAAAAATAGTTTGCTAAATGGCAACAACTACAAAAATATATTAGGGCGGAAAAATAGTTAGCAGGACTTCAACCCAAACTAGTAAGAAAGCTACAGTCGAGAGTGCTCGACCGTATGATACCCGCAACCCATTTCTAGAGAAAACAAAAAACTTAAATGATATTTTAACAAAAAATATACAAAATATACTGAAACTTGTTTTTTTGCATATATTTGAAAATATTGGGTATAAAAATAGCATACCGACATGGTCACAATGTCAACTAAACAAACAAAGCGCGAGCATCTGCAAGTGAATTTTTCATATAAAATTGATTATTTAATGACTTCCTTGCTTTCAAGTCGATCTCAACCAAATTCACAGGAATCATTGAGAATATAATTATTATTATGCATACCAAAATTCAATGCTCTAGGTCTATTATTACGGCTTTTACAGACTTTTGGGGGGCGGAAAGGGGCGTGGCATCCAACTTTTGAAATAAACTTGATCTGCGTAGGACCTATAGGAGTACTGTCCCCAAATTTGATAGCTCTAGCTCTTATAGTCTCTGAGATCTAGGTGTTCATACAGACGGACAGACGGGCATGGCTATATCGTCTCGGCTGTTGACACTGATCAAGAATATATATAGTTTATGTGGTCGGAGATGCCTCCTTCTGCCTGTTACATACATTTTCTGTTGGCACTAAGTTATAATACCCTTCTACCCTATGGGTAGCGGGTATAAAAATCTACAAGTAGGCATGGAAAATTTACAAAAATTTCGAATATCCTCCGTAACTTCAAAAAGCAAACGCTTTTTGAGTGAAAGCATCATTGAATAAAATGAAAAATACATGCATACGATCATTTAACAACTGCGTGGTCTACATATCGCTGGTCCAGCGTGGTGGAGGAGGCGCAGGCGGTAGCGGCGGAGGAGGCGGCCGTGCTGGTGGAAGCCGACACCGAGGCGGCAGTCGCGGCGACTTCGGCGGGCGCAGTCGTCAAGGAGGCGGCCGTGCTGGTGGAAGCCGCCACCGAGGCGGCAGTCGCGGCGGCTTCGGCGGGCGCAGTCGTCAAGGAGGCGGCCGTGCTGGTGGAAGCCGCCACCGAGGCGGCAGTCGCGATCGCTTATGGAGATCGCTCTGGTGGAGCCGGAGGAGGCGGCCGTGGTGGTGGACGCAGCTGCAACTATTCTAACTTTGCTGGCGCAACGAGTGCCAACGGTAAGCCAAGCATATATACAATATGCCAATCTCTAACGATATCTAACATCGACTTTAATGTTGCAGCTGCAAAATGCCCAAGGGCGTTGATGATGCCAGCTCGGGTATATTAAAAGTGTCAAGCGCAGAGTTATGGAGTTATACGCAATTTACATAAAAAAAAAACTTGACTTTTTCTAGATTAATGCTTATTGTGGGCGAAGGGGGCGTGGCATCCAACTTTTGAAATAAACTTGATCTGCGTAGGGTATGAAGGAACCTTTTTGCCAAATTTGGTGTCTCTATGTCTTATAGTCTCTGAGATCCAGGTGTTCATACAGACAGACAGACGGACAGACGGGCATGGCTATATCGTCTCGGCTGTTGACACTGATCAAGAATATATATAGTTTATGTGGTCGGAGATGCCTCCTTCTGCCTGATACATACATTTTCTGTTGGCACTAAGTTATAATACCCTTCTACCCTATGGGTAGCGGGTATAAAAAGTGTGTAAAGTATTGAAACACAAAAAATGTAGAAATAAATAAATTATTGGGAACAAAATAGTTAGCTGGATTGGACAAAAAAATTAATAATAAAAAAGGGGCGTCAAATATCCCCAAAAAAGGGAGGAATGAGGAAGGATAGATGCAGAGTACACTATTTATAAGCGTTTCATTTACATTGCATTCTCAATGCATATTCCGATTTATACCAGCAATATGGCACGACTTTTGCCGCTGTAGAAAGAGACAGATAGAGAGGGACAGAGAGAGGGAGAGGGAGAAGCAGCGAGGCGAACGCATGTGGCCTACGAAGCGTGCAGCATTAAACATCATTAATTTGGAATTGTTTCCAAGAAAAATTGACAACGATGGGCTTAACCGCACCAAGAAGAGGGCAGCTAAAAAGGGGGAAGCTAGAGGAGGCAAGAGAGAGAGCGAGAGGGAGCGAAAGGGAGAGAGGAAGAGAGAGAGAGCGGTAATCAGTGGGCAGGCAGGCGGCGTCTGTGTTGCAAGCTATTGTCTACAAGCTTGCAATCAGTGAGTTGTCCGCCTTCCGAATGTTGTTGCGGCTGCCAAAGACGCAGCTCAACTTGTAGTTGCTGCCCCCAGCCACCCAGCCCCTCCTCCCCTCTACCCAGTGAGCGGCTGAGACGACGGGTAGCTGATCCTTAAGTTGTGTGTTTGCTGCCAATTGTAAGATTATTCTAAAGTTAAGCACTTCAATGGTCATTTCTTTAATGGCGCCCCTAATTGGGCATTGCCAGAAGTCAGCTAAAGAGCGGGGAAATGGGGAGTGCGGAGTGGGCAGTGAAGAGGGGAAGGGGAGGGGAGCTCACTTTAAGTGCGCCAGCCGACGCACGTGCGACACTCGAAGCGACTCATTAGCCTCCCCCTCTTTGGAAATTGCCGAACTTCCTCAGTTGCCTGGGCTTCACAGCAGCTGTTCGATGGATCTTTGGCTACCACTTCTGGGCTGGGGTGGAGACCTCCTCCTCCTCATCCTCTCTCCGGTTCTAATAATAATACGCGCATTAGTTTCGTTTTGATGCGATTAAAAAAACCCAATAGGTCAAAACAAAAACAAAAAAAAGTTTCGAAACTGGGGAACTAAATAATCGAAATTGAAAACAAAAGCGAATGCTGATCGAATTCGAGTTACCGATTATATTTTCGCTTGTAAATTTAATAAATAAATTTGACAATTACCCCCTCATAAAATCAGCATTTAATACATTTTTAATTTTACTCTAGTTTGCAAAATTAAAATTAATTCCTACAGCTTAGATATTTTCGCTTGAAAATATTATAAATTATTTTGACAACCCAGCATTGATTTATATCTAATACATTATATTTGAAAAAGTTTGCCATATTCAAAAATTATAAATAATACATTAATTATTTTTTATTGTATAGAGAGCACTTTTCACAAAATTTCTAATATATTTTATTTAACTCACTGAGGTTTTAAATATTTTGTTAGCCTTTTTGAGTTGGAGTATTGATTCAAATTTGATATGGACAACAATATTAAAACACCGTAAAATTCATATACACTATTTTACTAGAAAATAAGTCAGTAACTTCTGAATAATCTTGCATCGTAATCCATACTATAATACAGTTTAACAAGCTTTCCAAAAGAACTTGCGTCTGGCTGTCTGTCCGCTTGATTTGAAACCAACTATTCGTACAATTTGCAAGTAATTTGCCTAATACTTTTATTAGCTTAAAATCAAGAGATTGGCTTTGCATTTACAATAGACTTAAACCCAATATACCCTGCTGGCTGGTGCAGGGTATACACGAAACTAACAGCACATTGAAATACTTTCCGTTTAAGTGGTTTATTACGATAAGCGAGCTCGCTGAGAGCACTCACCGTACGCGTTTCAATTACCATTGTCAATTTCGCTGGCGGCCGATGATGATGCCACAATTGCTGTTGCTGTTGCTGCCGCATGCCCCATGCCCCCACCAACACAAACAAAAAATAAAAAACATACAGAGACAGTCGAGTGGCGGAGCTGAAGCTGATGCTGATGCCGAAGCTGGAGTGCAACGCTCGTCAAGTGCCATCGGATGCCCCCAAACATATGCGATTATTGCCATGATTGCGCCCCAGCCACAAGGATTACAAAAACAATAGAAACATGTAAAAAGCGAGTTCAATGGAGGCAGGACAACTGCGAAAGCCTCGCCATATTTGTTGCGTTTTTTCAAATCTCCTGTCGACTTTTCATCGTCTTTTTGTGCGCAAAGAGTTACCACAAACACTAATCCAGCACACAGCTCCCAATTGCAACGCCCTCTGGCAATAGGTAATACACACAACCACACACTTGTCTGCACACACGCACAACATCGAGACAGTAAATGAATTTCCAATTGAAATTGGCAAATCCAAAATGGACCATCGCGAAAATGAATGAAGTCCTGAGATGGGTTCAATAACAATTTAACTGATCAATACCCTGTGGTCAAATTCAAGTTAGAAGATCTATTTATTAACAAATAATAATTAAGTCAAAAATCTAAAATTGGAATTTACAATATGTTAGCGTATTTATTTATTGTTATTTACAGTTTAGATTTAAATTATATACTGCAAGAATATAGCCAGAACAGTCGAGGACTTTAGGCTGCAAAAGAATACATAATTATTAGAATGCAATTACCATTTCAATTTTTCTTTTTTTCTACAGTTGAATTCGAAAATTGAAAAGTAACATTTAAAACAATTAAAAAATATATATATTTATTACTGACAAGGTCTTGTCAATGATTTGTTGTATACGACAGTTGAATTCAGAAACTTGAAATATGAAATAAGACTTGAAGTAACTTAAAATAATAGTATAATAAATACATATATAACACAATTATTTAAATAACCTGAAGTTGTGCTCCAATTCAGTTAAATTAATATTACAACTGTATAGCATAGTGCACACAATGACATTAATACTTTTAGGCCAATTTGTTTTCAACAAAACTGCAACTGCAAATGTGTTAGCATTAGAAGAGCAAATTGATTGGCATCTTTAGCGCTTAATTGGGATTTGTTGCCTGCCGCTGAAGCTTAGACATGGCTTATAAGTGGCAACATGCAAACCTTGCCAAGCATTTTAATGTCCTTAATCAGGCTTGTTACAGTTGCTTTTCAGCTCTCTTCAATTTTTTATGTTTTTTGGGTTCGCCTTGGCTTTTGTTATTATTGCATTACATTATCAGACATTACCTGGACGCAATCCAATCTGTCTGTCTGTCCGTCTGTCGGTGTCTGTGTGTCTGGCTGACCCCGGTAAGGTCCTAGACCCGAGTGCCGTGCTCTCAGATCCTTGGGAGAAGCGCATTTTGTGGCCAAGTTCCTTGCGCTTGTGTGGGGCCAGTTCGTGGCATGTTTGTTTTGGGCCAAGGTTTTGATGTTGGGCCGCGCATGTAGTCAAATTGGTTTGTGCCTTTTGTGTGTGTCGGATGGATGAAAACAACAACATAAACAACAAAATAAAGGAAAAGATGGGAAAAAAAAGGTAAAAATTCACAAATTACTCTCATTTCGTTAAAACGGCACAAAAGGCATCGGGCAGCGGCAGTAACAAAACGACATAATCATCGTCGCCGTCTTCTTATCCGTGGTTAAAAAATTAATAATTTAAATTTATGGAAAACGGAAAGAGAATGAAGCGACGAAGTCATCGCCAAAACAACTTCAAAGCCGTAGTCTATTATAAAGCAACATGACTCGCACACACACACGCACACACACACACACACACACACACTGGTATTATAAAAGTGAAGCAAAGGCCACGCCAGGCCGGACATATCGTACTACGAGTGTGTGTGCCACATGTGAAACGCGTCTCTGAGGTCTGCGATGGTCACCGCGGTGTCTGGACACACATATTCACAAGCCGTGGATTGATGATGTCCATGTGAGTGTGGTTGTGTGGCTGTGTGGCTGTGAATGCATTCACAGTGCGAGTGCGTGTGTTTGGTCCATAGGTAGCGGCTAACAGAGAATACAGGGTGTCGCCTCACACACAAATTTATGCAAACATCGCACATTTTCGAAAACGAAATTTAAATATTTGCTCTGCTAGAAATACCGAATAAACTCGACACTTTTTCTTGTCAATAGTTATTAAAATATGTAAATTTCATCATTGGAAATTGTAGTGCTATTTTTTATATATAATATTTTACAAATTTCAATTTAGTTATGACTTCTTTCAAGCTAGTATTTAATCAAACATTTGGCTTTATCAGATATCATTTTAGTTTAAACTTTGCATTTTTCAGTAATTTATTTATTTAAATACATTATAAATGTTTCATTATTCGAAATATATTTAAGATTTGCATAAAATGTCACAAAAACGATTTTAATAATTTGTGGTATGAATTATTTTTATTTTATTGAATATTTGTACAGCATTGCTATGACTTTAAAAATGTTGCTTTATTAATTACAAATTGAAATTTTATATATATTTAAATTGGTAATAATATATTAACTTAATATTCCAGTTTTATTGTTGAATTTTTCTCTATTTTTAATGTTTTGAAATACTTTAATACTTTATTAAACACATATTTACATTCATACTTTTTTTAATTTCATTAAAACAACTATTATTAGGTTATTCAATAATATGTTGGTATATTTTTATATTATTTAATAACAACCATTGAAAACTAATACAAAATATGTCTCCTATCGTCTCGTTAGAGCTGTGCTTCAACGATCGCACCCTGTAAAATGTGTACAGACAAAATACAAAAGCGATATACAGATGACCGAAAGCTGATCGAACCGTACGTACATAATTTAGAGCGTAAAATCAAAAATTTGTTCGTCCGTCATT
This sequence comes from Drosophila ustulata, assembly GCA_035047365.1. NCBI lineage: Eukaryota > Metazoa > Arthropoda > Insecta > Diptera > Drosophilidae > Drosophila > Drosophila ustulata. The sequence goes on from JAWNPT010000080.1 coordinate 13,597,878, forward strand.
GTTGTTGGCGGTCCCGAAAACCCATTAAGGTTTCATTCTATGTATAAATCTAATTCCGTCGTGCACCCCATGAAGACCCCGTCACCGTCATCGTCACCATCACCATCACCATCACCATCGCCATCATCATCACCAGCAATCATGATCATGATCATAATTATGATCGTTCGCAATCATCGAGACCATGACCAGAGAATGTTTTGACTAGTTGTAAAGCCTTTGTTGCCATCGACTTAATTGTTGCTTTAGAAAAGTTCAAATAAGTAGTTAATACACAGTACACATCACTTGGAGCATGGGAACACTCTGAAAGTCGGGTCGAAGAGAGTTGTCCAGGCGGATGGGCGAACGTGTCGTATGAACGATATCGATGCCGTTGTAAAAACCAGTGTTGTGAAATGTTGTAAAATGTGCGTTGTGTCAACAGCGAATTTACATAGCAAAGCATTGCATCAAACAAATAATTGTATTGTATGTCTACAACTTTTTTAGTAGAACATTTTATTTATTTTAATTTTTTGTATTAATAAGTATGTATGTATATATTAATCATCTACATAAATTCAATACAAATTTGAATAAATTGCCTTACAGCGAATTTAAACTCAGCTTCGCTTGTTTTACTATTATTATAAAAAAAATGAACAGAGAATCATTAGTTCCTCAACTTATTAACGACTAAAATGACAGTTATAAAATATTTTATATTAATTTTTTACAGTAAATATAAATACCAAATTGTCATTCGAAGACTATGGTAAGTAAATTATTTTATTTTGGTGCTGCTATTGGCACTTCTGCTGTATTAAATCCAAATACAAAATTGAATAAATTGGCTTACCGTGAACTTCAGCTGATCTCTTGGCATCCCATTCAACTCTCTGCTTCACACTGCGAATCGTTAGTTTGTATTCATGAATGGGCAGTTAGAAGGGCTTAAGCTGTGCGAATAATGCGAAATTGTGGGAGCTCTAGACTAATTTTCAGGCGAACATCATAATAAATTAACAAATAAAAGTCGAAGCAGCTTCCAAATGGATTTGTCCATGCACACAATCAAATAAAAGGCAAATTTGTTGCCATTCTTCGCCTCGATTCTTGATTCTTTCATTAATGCGAATGCGAAGACGACGCAAAAGGGCAACGTTTACAATCCTCAGCTCTCGAAGATCGGTTCTCGCTCGTTTCATTTTTGAATGCTGGTTATTGGCGCTGTCGTTACCAGGACTCGACATCGTCGGCTTGGGGAATCCATTAAAATAAGTGCTTAATTTCATTTCTTTTGGCCCTGTCAAGTTATAACTTAAGTTACAAAATTCGGCCAAAAATGGATGCGTTAACGTCAAATCCGCTCAGATCGCGAAATAAAGAACGAACGAACCAGAAACAAAAAGACACTGTAGCCACATCCACATCCGTCGCATCCTATTCAAAAAAGGAGAAAAAGAATTAAGCCGAGACTATGAAAAAAGGCGCGCATTTATCGATACAAAAAAAGCTGTCTTCGTGTCGTTTCATGTCGTCTCGTGTCGTGTCGTGTCGTCTCAGCCCCTCATAGAATGTGAATCTTAATGAATTTCGATCTGGTCATCGCGTATGCAAGCTGAGGGACCGATTCCGAGGCCCATGGAATCAGCAAGTGGGTGTTACCTTCTCCGGCTGTAAAGTCAAAAAATGGCATCTAAACTCCAGACAGATAGGTGGACAGCGCTTCTCTTTCACGACGCTCCCTTTGTTGTCGCTGTTATTGTTATTTTTGTTGTGGGCTCTTCTTTTCTTTTCTTTTTTTTTTAAGGGCACCAGGGACCGGACTTGACTGGCAAAAAGAACTTAACTGCCGTCGTCCAAGCGCCGTCGATCGATGAGCCACACTAAAAACTACAAACGAAAAAAACACAACACAACGAGTGGAAAAATAAAATGAAAAATCAAACAAAAAAATAAAAGTATAAAAATGGAACTAAATAATAATCTGCACACGCAAACACACATCGAGGATCTGTCTGGGTTTTAAGTTTAGTTCAGGGCGCGGCCTGTTTTGGACACAAAAACCACAAGAAATTAAAAAGGATACAAAACACGAGCAGCAAAAAAGACAATACAAATTTCGGAGACAGCTCAAAAACCGTTTTCAACCCCGAAAGCGGAACGCCCGAAAGCGATCGGTCGACCGGTCGATGATCAGATGATCAGACCCACAGACGGTCAAAGGATCGTCGCGACGATCTTCATTGGTTCTTGCCTTAATTTGCCAGCAATTTTGGTCCATAAGCGATTCCCTAAGCGCTGCCAAACGATTCAAATATCGATTCGACTTCCACAATATGCTTCACTTTTCTATAAATTGAAAATAGTCTACAAGTTTTCTGTTTAAAAATGTTCTTCTTTGATTACATTTTTATAGAAAATCTCGATTGCTCTTTAGTTTTTTATTTCACTAAAACTAAAAAAAATGAAGATTACTAAAACTTCCTCTTCTCTTTTTTCTATTTGCTTTTCATTAAGAATATTCTGTTATTTCTTTAATTTAAAAATACTTCCTCGTCCTTTATTTTCTATTTGTAAAGTAAATAATTATCTTTCTATGTTTTATAACATTCAATTTTAAAACATTCTATATTTCATCATTATGTTTTTCCTTCCGTTATCAATGCACTATAAATTGAATTTTTTATTGCTTATTGGTTGATATTTTTGACTTCAGCTAGTCATTAACATTTTGAATTTTACATTCTTTCAAACATAACATGAATTTTTCATAAATATTTACAATTAAAATTCAAATTTTAATATTTATTTATTTAGTTAAGTTCATTCAAAGTGCTTTCTCAGTTTATATTTATTATTTTGAAGTCATGTGGATGATTGATGTCGCTTGTTGTCTCTTGCTAATTTCCTGAGGAATATCTTTAATCAATTCTTGGCAATTGAAATAATTTGCCCAGCAGCGAACATACGATTTAGTAGGGCGAAAATGATTAGATGTGGATTTAGCTATATGCTATTGAGGGCACTCTTTGGCTTAGTCGTAAATTGTCGAATGGCCCCAAAGATTTCACGACAGTTGTAACATTTCCATGTACACCATCTGTGTTATGCGAGAGATTTATATATATATTATTTTTTTGGTACTCATACGGGTCGTATAATATGTGTGTGTGTGTGTGTGAGTGTGCACATCTGAAGTGTTAATGGCGCATGAGTCAACTTATTCCTTAAATCAACAAACATGCGAGTGTAGTAGCAAAGTTTTTAAAGAAAAGAAATAATCATTTGCGTTTCCTACAAATCGAATACAAAACGAATCGAAACGAAACGAAACGCGACCGATTCGCTTTGGCGATATATACGAATCGATACGATCCGATACGATCCGATCCGATCGGATACGACACGATCCCAAGTGCGATCTATTGCGTTTGGTGTGGAATGTCTACTTTTGGGCACCAAGTACCGACTACCGAAAATACCTTTTAAGTGCCATGTATTTGTTTACTTCTGGCTAAATGTTTACCCAAGTTCGAAATAAAAAAATTTTGTAGTACGCATTAAAGTCGCGGACCGCTATTTTTCACGTGGCATAAACCAAATAGAACGCTCCATCTTCGGCGATAGACACGCAGACACATGCGGCAAGTTGGGGGCGAGGTGATTAGAATAAATTTGAGGAGCTGCTGGTAACATGCAGTGGAATGAGCATCACCAGACACCGAGCTCCACCTCCACCCCCTCCTCCGACGCCTTTTCAATTGCCACAGACCCGTGCTCACTTATGTATACACAAATCGACGACTTCTGAAATCATTACAATGTTTCCCCAATCCCCATTCCCCCATTTGGCACGCACCTGCAGCACTTGGAGTTGTTTTGGGGAGCCAGGGGAATGCAAATGGAAGTGATATATATTGTATCTGCATCATTCGGTTGTCCTTCTAATCGCACACATATACATACATATAGTTAGTATATTTTAATGGAGGTCACTTATGATATCATCTTTATAAGTGTACTTTGAGTAATGCGCGACGCGGCGCTTCGCGGCGTGTGCGTCTTTCATTGTTCCCTTTTGATTTCATTTCGATTCTGATTTCTTTCTTTTTCCAGAAGAATGGTCTTTGAAGTACAGCGATTGATGTAGAAGCTTGAGGCTTTCAGTTGTCAACGTTTTCTACATTTTCTGAATTTTATATTTATTATAAATATTCATACAATAATTTATACTCCTTATTCCAAAAGAATGGACTTTGAAGTACAATTGTCAACATTTTCTACAGTTTCAGAATTTTATATTAATTAAAGTTCAATGTTATCTTTTGATTTTATTTCAATTTACTCCTTTTTGTACATATTGTAAGTAAGACTGATTGTCCAGAATATTATATTTAATAAATATATTTAAATGTGTTTATAGTAATTAAAATAATGAACGTATAAATTTATCTTTTCTTAAAAGTTATCAAATGCGTGCTTCACTATTAACTTTGGGTTTGGCAAAATAAGAACTTCTTCTTGGTCAACTTAAATTGGACAAGTTACTTGATTAATTTGTTATTCAATTTTTCATTGCTAATTTGTAGTTAATAATTTGTTCATAATTAAAAATAGTATTTAAGTTTCAAATATATATGAAAAGATACTTTCAAATTTGTATTTTCCAAACATCATTTAACAACAAAAATGTGTGTCAAGGATCTAGGTATGGTTATTATGGTAAAATCTTTCTGTGTCATTTATGAATTTAACCAATACTTACAAAAATAAGTTTTTATTTTAGTTGAATTTATTTAAAAAGTAAAATCTTTTACAATATTTGCTGTTTAACAATAATAAATAGTCGGTTCGAATGTTGTATAGAATTTCTCAAAAATATTAATAGTAAAGAAGGATCTATAGATATTGTCATTCGTGTAGAATCCATCTGCAGCATTAATAGTATTTATCCAGTACCTTTCAGTTTCAGATGTTGGCACAAACGAGTGTTTCAGTTCAGTTTTCCAAATGTTCGAGTACGTAGCAATGAATTAACCCAAGTTATGTGTGTTTTTTCACCAGAAATGGGGATTTCGTGCTTATTTTGTGATACGTTGAGACAACAAAGGGGCATGCTTAGGCCATGGGGGTTGTCGGGGGCGTGACGGCGGGGGGGGGGGGGGGGGGGAGGGGTGGCTGTGGAGAATATAAATATAAACATATTGGAACAAAACAGATAGACACAATTGCGTATTGTATTTGTTGTATGTGTAATTAAATTTCATTGGCAATGACTTGAGGTAAATACTGTGCAGAGGGGTTTCAAATGTATCTGTATCTGTTGCTGTTGCTGAGGATATGGCAAATGTATCTGCATCTGTAGCTGGGATGGCAGTATGGGCATTTGGTTTGGTTGGCTTAGAATTTTGTTTGCTTTTTCATTATTGTTATTAGAGCACATTTTTCATCGTAATTTCTTTCGCGCGAAATACTAAAAAAATCAAGACTACTAAAAAGTTCCCCCTACTGAGTGTGTGTGTGTGTGTATGTGTGTATTTCCCTCGGTTTTCCATTTTTTTGTGGGGTTGTGTTTTTGTTTAGTACTATTTTGTTGTTGTGTTATTCTAGGTGTTGTTGTTCTTGGTGTGCTTTGGTGAGTGTGCGGCATTTGGTTTGCAACGGCCCATTAATAAGTTTGGTTGGATTCACGCCCGACCGCTTCTATGATTTTATATGTATTTAGTATAATGCTGGCTAATATTATAGAGAGTGTGTAATTTCGACCTCGACTGAAACTCAAGTCTTTTGGCTATTTACGATGGCAATAGCATTATTAATAATTACCTCGCTGTAATAAAGTGTGCCTGCTCCCAGCATTAAATAGTGCACATCTTAAGCGTGTTGTGTGAATGCGGAAAATCTACTAATTACCAATATCAGAATACCTATACCTTTGTATATATGTGCATATATTTTTGTATGTAGATATATGGATATTGTGTGTGTATTGCCACAGTGGCCACAAAACAGCAGAAGATCGAAGAAGAGAAATACTTAATTGTTAAGTATCAACAAAGTATAAATCTAAGATGCAAAGCAAGAGCGATTAAATTATTTGAAATCCACACAGACAACGACTGTTTCAAAATGTTGCTAGCAACAAAAGCAAAACACACAGCAGCAGCAACAGCAACAGCAACAACAACACAAATTCAACATTCAAACCAAAATGTATACAAAAAGTAAGAAATTACCATTAATATAGGGCAACGCGCCGACAGAAACCAAGTGCGAATGATGTGCAACAGATGGCCCCCCCGAATTCTTGGCTGGATATGTGGATATGTGGATATGTCCATGTGGATGTCGATGTAGTTGCTACTGCCAATGCTGTTGATGCCACTGATGCCGATGGCGACGATGGCGACGGCGACGTCGACGGTATTAGCCGACGACGCCAATGGCATGCACTGCAAAAAAAAAAGATAATACACCGATTGATCGCAAGTGATATCAAAAGTTCGTATATAGTTCATCACATTTGTACAATTTAAATAAACTATTTGTTGAGACGGAATAACAGCATATAACAAAAAGCAAAGAAAAAGCAATCGAATTATCATAAAAACATATTTCACAAGGAATAAGATAATAATAAATTGATTACAATGTAACCTACATATATAGGCAATGCATATAAACATTGAAAAACCCAAACTATTTGAATTACAGAAATATAAAAAAAATCAAAGTCAAAAATGTGCAAATATTAAAATATTAAAAAAATCATGCTCATAGTTGTTATAAAAAATATTTACTTATTTATTTTTTATAGGTCATCAAATCAATATTATAAGCAATGCATTTGCAATCTTATGCTCTCACTTTAATTTTTCAAGACGTACTTGAAAAATATTTCTGAATTTGTAATACTTTAAAAATGCACACAAAAGAAGGATAATTTAATAATTTCCATAATGTAAAATGAGCTAATGTATTTGTGTATCGAATTCAACTTATTTATTTAATTTATTCAATAGCCTAAAATAAAGTCAATCAATTTCATTGTATTTATTTAACATCATGCAACGTTAAAAAATGCACACAAAATAAACTTTATTTCAACTATAAATTGAAACTCAATTAAAGTCTGATTTAATTATATTTAAGTCTAAAACTAATTATGTTGCAATTTCAGTGTTTTTATTTCATAATTTATTATTTATGCCACTTTAAAAACGCATGCAATGCAAATACAATTGCAATTTTCAATTCGAGCCATAAATTAAATAGAGTAAATAAACTAAAGTGAATAATGTGCATGTGAAGAGTGGAATTGAGAACAAATGACTGTATTTTGTGCAGTGTAGGAGGAATCGGTATAGATCGCGAGGTGAGTCCGATCGGTGGGCCAGCGTTTGTGGTGAGTGGAGCCAGCAGCTCGTCCCTAGCACATCTCCCTACTCCACCCCTGGATGGCCCTCGGCAATGCGAATGTTTGGATTTGGCTTTGGCTTTGCCATGTTGTGATGCTCAACACGAGCGACGAGCCAAAGAATCGAGAACGGCGGCAACGTTGAGGGCAGCGGCGTCAACGTCAACGTCAACGTCAGCATCGGCATCGGCATCGGCAACGGGAATCGGAATCGAAATCGGTGGCGAATCCGGCGAGCACTTAGACACTTGAGTTGTTTTGTCCAAAAAAGAAAAAAAAGAAAAAGAAAAAAAAAGAGATGAGAAAAGAAAACAAGACAACGACGAAGAAGAAATGCTGTATTGAAACACGTACAACGTATGCGCCCCGAAATGGATGAGGACTGTTTCATCTTAAAGCGCTCAAAAGCACAGCAGGTTGTCTCCAGTCCACAGCCCACAGCCCACAGCCCACAGCCCATTCCCCCAATACAATTCGAATATAGACAAACTCAAAATGCTGATATAAACATTGCTCTGGCATTCGCCTGTTTGTACTCAGATGTGGCCAATACAATACATAAATATATCTGAAATAGCTATAGGAGTTCGCTCGATACGAAAAGACACAAACAATTTTCGATATCTGGCAAAGAGTTTTTCCGAAAATGTTTAGCAGCAACATTGTATTGTATAGTATGTAGTTGGCAGCAGAAGAAGTAGAATACATATAAATGACGTTCTTCCGCATAGAACACTCCTTCAATTATCTCTCACTGATTTATTGCACAAACCCCTCCCTGTACGCTATATACCAAGCCTATCTGCTAACTGGTCTGATTCCCCTCTTTTAAATGGCAGTCACCGCCAGGACATCGAACCAGCTGCCTTCGACTTTTAACCCCCTTTCTGCGGAACACGCCCAGTTTTCTTCAGTGCACGCGAATTGCACGCGCTCTCGACGCCTCGACACCGTGTCCCTCGTCCTCGTCCTCGCCCTCATCCTTCCTCTGCGAACGGACGACAGGATACAGGAAAACAGTTAGAAGCAGGGGCGATAGCATTGAGGCAACTTTTCATGGCTGACCGCAGCTGATGTTGGGCAACGGGTTTTGGGTTTCCGCTGCGCCAGACATTGATCTCAGATAGACTCGACGCAGCTACGCACATGAATCAAAAGCTACTTGAGATTCGCAGTCCACGTAAATGCGAAAATAATGCTGCATAGTTACAGCAATCCAACTATACTCAACTAAGGCGAAATATGTTCAATTATTTGTCTATTAGAATATATTTAAATTGTCAGTTATTTATTTACAAACATCGCTATGAATGCGAGGTTTATTTAAAATACGATATATCAAATATTTATTTTCTTTTTTTTCACAGTATCCAATCGGTACAAGTATAAAAACTTACTAAAAATCGGGCAGTCACTAGATTTATATTTAAGGCAAGAAACGTTCGAATCTATAAATTCTACCAGATACAGATTCATTTTATAGTAACGATTATTATGAAGGTTTTTGTATTATTATTTTATTTATTGACAAATTGTGTTGTGATTTAGACAGTCTTTTATGCATGTAAGTAAATAGGGTATTGCTCAATTAATAAATGTGCAATTAATTTTTAAACATAATGTAGCTCAAACAATCACACTCAGTTTACTTAATAATATTTATTATAAACCTAAAAGAGTATTTTATTTTGTACAGTAGCAAAAGCTTTCCAACTGAACATTTTTCTATATTATTTACATGATACGTAACAAGCATTAAATGTGGTTGGAAAACAAAAATCTATATAGGACATGATTAACAGTCAGTAAATAAGCATTTGGTTTTTATAATCATTTTTATTAAGCACAATTTTTCTGTATTGCAGTTATTGGATAATTAACATTTAATTATGAACATTTTAATAATTAAAAATATTTATTCGCCTCATTTGAATATTATTCTTAATTCGTACTTTATTTTATTATTTTAATTATTACAAATATTAATTTAATGTCTATTGTTGATTGTGTCCAAAAAAGGTGCGATAAATTAGCGACAAAGTATATTAATAGTTTCGTCTCCTTCTCCGACTTCAAACTAATTGTGTATGCAATCAAGATGGAGAAAATTGTGAGATGGAGACAAATGATCGATCACAGCTTTTCTGGTCTCCATTGTCATGCTGTGACGATCCTGTGATCCATTGATTGGACAAAATGGCTGTGGCTGTTACTGTTGCTGTTGCTGTTGCTGTTGCTGTGATTGCCGGCTCATCCCCTGTCTCATTTCCAGCTATGCAAATGTAATTTATTATCTCTCTCACACACGATGCATTTGGATGCGGTAATTGCCTTGGTGGCACTAATTTTTCCGCGGTTCTCATAGATGCAACACGCCCGTGACAGCCATAACCAGCTATGAAAATGACGAGGTCGCGTCGTGTCCGTCGAGTCTGGGAGTTGGAGTCGGCCCTTTGCGTTTGGCTGACGAGCCGAGATCGGTGTATGGAGATCTGGGCTTTAATAATTTGTACGCAGTCTGGGGCTGGGCGAGCAACAAATTGACTTGATTGATCGCAGTAGAAAGCAAGTATGAAAAGCAGCGGCAACAAGCGGTAATCACAAATAGTTTTCAATGATTTTGAGTTATGGGAAATTTTTAAATATCTCAAAAACGAAATTACGGCCCAAAAAACCAGCCAACAAAATGCCATTAACAATGTGTTTTGGCCATGACTAAAAAAAGAAAAAAGGAAAAAACAGATTACGAGTATTTTCTATGGGCATTTCATATGCTAACACGCCAACATGGGGATATGCTGGATGTGACGAGCGTTTTGAGCCAACCAAATAGGCGGGTGCCCCTCTGCCCCTCTGCCCCTCCCCCGGCCACTTGCTGTCCCTTTCCTGCACTCGTCGTACACTCGTTTCGGACAGCCCATTAAATGTAATGACAAAATATGAAGTGTACAACCCCCGAAATCCCAGCACACACGAACCGAACCCATCCAAATTATTTCGATATCCACGATGATGAGAGAGGCAGAGGCATGGACACTCATTTGTTATATACTCCAAGCGTATACGATATTATGTGGATATGGATATGGATTTGGATTTGGATAGTTGAATTTGTCAAAGTCGTCGTTCGCTCGGTTACCTTCCAATCACATTGATTAATGACGACGAATCAAAGACCTAACGAGTGCGAGTACCCGACTGAGTATCCTAACAACCACTTCAAGCAGCAATTAAACTCGTGCATTATTAATCTCTACTCTACTACAGCGTATCTTTAATGCTCGATTTCGAGATCTGTATTTAATTAACGATGATCTACTTCTATACAAACTTCATGTTATTGTATAGAGAATTCTCTGGCTAATATTTTTATTTTCATGACTATTTTTAATTGATTAAATAAATCATTAATAATGCTAAAAATTTTGTTTAACCTAACTACTACTTCAAGCAGCAATTAAACTCATGCATTAATAATCACTACTACAGCGTATCTTAAATGGTCAAACTCGAGATTTGTATTAAATTTGATATTTTTATTTGACACATGACAATATTTAATTGGCAAAATTAAATTTGTGTTATTTATTTATTATTTTAATATTATTTCTTTATTTACTCTTATTAATTTAATTAAATAAAGCTTGAGTTGCATCGAAATTTTATTAATTTTTTCTCTATTGATTCTATTTAATCTTTATTTTCTTTGCTTTTCATATTTTTATGGGTTTAATCCACTAATAACATTTTAAAGTCGATTTAATAAAATTCATGCTCATACTTGATTTATATTTTTGTTTAATTATAGTTTAATTATGTAGAATACTTGTTTTAGCATCAAGTTGTAGCTGCTAGAAAGTAAACAAGTTTATTGTGATTTGTCGACACACAATTGCAGCATTTTTTTTTTTAAATTTTTGATTCTCAATATATAAATCGATTCAATAAAAACAGGACTAGCAAAGTGTTATTATTGCGATAAGATGAGTTAATTTTAGTTGGCAAAGTCTTTAAATTATTTTGAAATACATAAATGGCAAGTATATTTGAAATGTTATATACAGGCTATTGGTAATATTTTTAAATTATTTTGCCTATTTTTCCCAAACACATTTATTGTGTTATTAAGGTCCAATTGGAAGTCGGCCTTAGACGCATTCTTATTCGTCTGTCGTTCCGTTCCCTTGCTTTCCCTCAGATTGTCCGGCTGCTACTTACTTAACATCCCAGGCGTATCTGAATATCTTGTAAGTCTTGTAAGTAAGTGCATGACTTCCAGAATTTGTTAATCGTTATAAACGGTAAGAGGCCTTACCGACGACCTTACCATCCATCCATCTATCCGAAAGCCGTCCGTCAATTTCTCAGTGAAGCATCTGCGATGCGATGCGATGCGATGCGATGCGATCTGATCTGTTGTTGAGCACTCAACGTTTTGTCGCATTATTTTTCTCAAATCGTCGTCGCGTCGTCGGTGACTGGGGTTAAAAAATGAGTTTTAATTATTTTGTCACTTGCTTATCAACGGGCTGGCATCGACAAATCTTGACAATAACATGACATGGAACAATTTGTTCCATTGCCGCGATTGTGACAAATTATTGACAACAATATCAGAGAGACCGAGAGAGAGGCGACCCAAGTTTGCTTTCGACCTGGTCCAAAACCCAAACCCAAAGCCGAATCCAAGCTGAACAAAAAAAGACCGCAACGACAGAATGCTGGCGCCAGTGCAAAGAGTCAGAGGACAGACTGTGAGTATGAGTATGAGTATGAGTATGTAAGTATGAATGTGAGTGTGAGTGCGAGTGTGAGTACACGCCATCAATCTCAATCTAGTAATGACGACGCCGAAGCGCCAGACACGGCTCGAATCAAAAATCACTGGCTGACTGGCCATATTGATTCCCAGCTCCCAGCTCCCAGCTTCGTCTTCGGCTTCCTCGTTGCCTCATCCTGCCTGCCTGCCTGCCGCCTGCCTGCCTGCCTGCGTCTTCATATCGTAATTCGGCGTCTTCAAGTAAAAGCTACTGTACGCAAAGGCGGTTTCGATTCTTTACATAATTATTACGTTTTCTTGCTCCCAGAAAAAGAGAGAGAGAGCGAAAATGTGCTCGCTCATACTTAGGACAGATGGAAGAACCCTGTGTTAGAGTCGAGTTGAGTCGAATGTAGAAAGTAAATGCCGATGACTTTGGACTAATCTTAGAAATGACGGGAAAATGTCAGTCACTATCACAGATCAAGCGTAGAAAAAATCATTAATTTAAATTGTGACCATCTAGTCTCGACCTGACTTCGACATCGACATCGACATCTCGGCCTCCACAGCGGCGGCCCCAAGAACACATCGCACAAACAATCAAGCATTCGACCGAACAACCGACCGACCATCGACCATCGACAATCGACAATAGCCAAAGCTAAAGCCAAAGCTGAGAAGCAACAACACAAGAGGCAAAAGGCCAACCAGACATCGATTGCCATATTGGCCCAAGTCAAATTGAACAACTGCGAGCGACAGACAGAGACAGAGACGGAGACAGCGCACGAGTGCCAGATAGAGACAGATATAGTACTATATAGTACGCAGTTCGTGGTGCGGTCTGAGGAGAAAGGCAAAACGATTGTGTGTCGATTGTGCGTGTACTTATGCAATTGAGTGTTCGCCTCATGCTGTGATTGGATTTCGCACAAATCCACCAAATCGGTGTCACATGCTCGACTCTCCATCTCTCCATCTCGCCATATCTCCATCTACTCCATCTACTCCACAATTCCCCTTTTGATCGATTAACAATGCAAATGAATATGTCTCAAATACAAACCGACAAAAATATCGCATTCATTGTACCATCTGAATAAAGTACATTTCAGATGAAGCTTTAAAGTTTTGGTTTAACACGCATCATATAAACATTTGAATATCGATAATATACAATATAATACTATACGATAATATACAATAAAATACTATCGAATATCAATCGATATAGATTTTTTTTAACAATAAATTGAGAATTAATTAAGTCAAGTTTTGTTGTTGAAAGGTATCGATTATCATTTTTTATATTTATTTCTTTGGATTTATTCTGCTGCAACTGAACATAAATATTCGATTGATACGCTAAATAAATATAATATAAACTCAAGATGTCTTAAAATTTTTACTTATACTAATTGAGTTAAATTGTCTAATTCTACATTATTTAATATTATAATTTTTAATATTATTTATTTTAATACCATTTTACTTACACATAATTATTGCTTCTTATTTGAACTGTAAAATCCAATTACTATTTTTTTTATTTTTGATCATTGGTTATTTAAAGAAATGTTTGATTTTAATCCACACTAAGCGATGCAAGTTAAAAAGTTGTTCTCATACTGTATGATTGTGGATATTAATATTTATTATACCCGCTACCCATAGGGTAGAAGGGTATTATGACTTAGTGTCAACAGAAAATGTATGTAACAGGCAGAAGGAGGCATCTCCGACCCCATAAAGTATATATATTCTTGATCAGTGTCAACAGCCGAGACGATATAGCCATGTCCGTCTGTCCGTCTGTCTGTCTGTATGAACACCTGGATCTCAGAGACTATAAGACATAGAGACACCAAATTTGGCAAAAAGGTTCCTTCATACCCTACGCAGATCAAGTTTATTTCAAAAGTTGGATGCCACGCCCCCTTCGCCCACAATAAGCATTAATCTAGAAAAAGTCAAGTTTTTTTTTTATGTAAATTGCGTATAACTCCAAAAGTTCTTCGTGTAATGATGTGTAATTTGGTATCCCATCTGCGACATCTTGACACTTTTAATATACCCTGTAATTTTGGTAAAAATCGGATAAGTAGAACAAAAGTTATTCGTTAAATTATTTATCAAAATTGTTGTGCCCAATGCATATGGACGTTTTAAGTGTGTGAATGACCTAGAGATATCAAATTTGGTGACAGTATTCGTGTAGGTCTTACGCAGATCAAGTTTGGTTTAGATTTTTGCCACTCCCCTTTCCGCCCCCAAAATCTGTAAAAGCCGTAATAATAAACCTAAAGCATTGAATTGGTTGAGATCGACTTGAAAACAAGGAAGTTATTAAAGAATCAATTTTGTGTGCAAAATTCACTTGCAGCTGCCCGCGCTTTGTTTGTTTAGTTGACATTGTGACCATGTCGGTATGCTATTTTTATACCCAATATTTTCAAATATATGCAAAAAAAACAAGTTTCAGTATATTTGGTATATTTTTTGTTAAAATATCATTTAAGTTTTTTGTTTTCTCTAGAAATGGGTTGCGGGTATCATACGGTCGAGCACTCTCGGCTGTAGCTTTCTTACTGGTTTTATTTTCATTTGTTGATTGCTAAAACTTATAAATTTAATATAACAAATTTTCAGACATTTTTATGACTATTATTAATTAAACTATTTATACATTTATTTGGTGTATCTATGTCTAGTGCATTTGGACAATCTAACTAGATATTGATGTTTGAGATATCGACATACAGATGTTCGTATTTATGTAACATTCAGCTCGTCATCAATAGCATCGCCATCATCATGAATGTCATTATTATTAATTTTAACATCATCATCATAGGCTGGCACATGAGTTGGCAAATGAGC
This sequence comes from Drosophila ustulata, assembly GCA_035047365.1. Classification (NCBI taxonomy): domain Eukaryota; kingdom Metazoa; phylum Arthropoda; class Insecta; order Diptera; family Drosophilidae; genus Drosophila; species Drosophila ustulata. The sequence continues at coordinate 13,612,925 of JAWNPT010000080.1, forward strand.
AGCGACTTCGAGCCGAGTTAAGAGCTGACCGACAATGCCAAAAGTTCGCATGGGCATAAATTGCTATACATATATACTATGTGCGTGTGTGAGTGTGTGTGTGTGTCAGTGTGTGTGTGTGAGTGTGTGTCTTTCGGTGTGCTGGTAGTATGAACTGGGGAACTCTGTGGCGATAAAACATCAAACAAAATTTCGAAACAAACGATTAATCTTTTGGTCATTTTCATTTTGATTGACGGATGGGAAGTAAATGCGCGTCTGTAACTGAAACACCAAGCGACCGAAAGAGACACAAGACATCTCGAGAGAGAGACAGAGAGAGAGACAGAGAGAGAGAGAGAGAGAGAGAGAGAGAGAGATTAAGTGGGAGGGGTAGATGTTTAAATGAAACACAACTGATTTCAAGTGTTGCTGACATTAGGCAATCTTGCATAATCAAATGTTATACTTGCACACTTATGTAAATTGAGGCGAGCGCAATATTGGGACAACAACATTTCACTAAATAATAGTTTAAATAATAAATAGTAGACTTGAAAGTGGTAATAGAAATGTGGACAGCATGTGGCATAAATGTTAGTCATGTGCGGAAGCTAATTATTGTAAATACTTGAAAGATAATAGCGAAAATAGTTGGGTTTTTATTAAACAAATAAATGTACATATTTGGATAAGCTGCAGGAATACCTAAAGTAATATTGACATGGGAAAGTAATATGAAAATCAGTAGCTATTAAATAATAACAACATTTATTTATGTATTATAGATGCAATAGCTTTTAAATAAAAAAAATATTTATTCATGCGTTTCATTGATTCTGGAAGAGTTTTCTCTTTATTAATTTTTTTAATATTTTCTAATTTTTTCTATTTTCTATTTTTATTTCCTTTTATGTATTCTCCCTTACAACGTGTCAATCATTAAAAACCTATATAAATACAATGATAAGCTAGCAAGCATTAATAATATCTGTCACAAGTTAATAATGTTGGAAGAAAATCCTTTATTTGGCAACTAGAATATACAATTCAAATCCAATATCGTAAACAAAAAACAAACAGCGATTAAATATAGGTTAATCTTTGTAGATACCTCAACCTAGTTTTAAGCTTCAGTATGCAAGGCTTCAATAATTCTAATTGTATACAAATAAATTAATGAAAATGTAAATTTAAATTTAAAAGTAGTAATTATAAAATTACAAAATAAATATAGTATGCTATAATACTGTAAATACATTAAATTTTAAATTTAAAGGTACTAGCTATGAATTAAAAACAAATGTACTACAATAAACAATGAATGGTAATAAGTTGCAGTGAGAAAGCAATCTGAGACCCAAAAGTTGGCGCAAATATAAGCAAATTAATTTAGAGTTAAAATTGTAATTATAAATTTAAAAAATAAGTTCCATTAATATACCTTAATGTTGTTAACAAAAACAATAAATTTTAAATAAAATAATACAAAATGAAATAAATAGTAACAAGTTATAATGGAGAAGAAAGTATTTGCAGCAGCTATTTGTAAATGGATTTAGATGCTCGCTAGAAGCAGCAACTATAGAGAGCACTATCGTATATAGTACAGTATAGTAGCATATAGCACCGATTGAATGGATGATGCTGTTGATTGTGTTGTTTACCTGCAGCGACCAGCCCAGAGCAGAGCAGAGCAGAGCAGAGCAGACCAGACGGAAAGGTGTTGTCCATAAAAGGGCAATCTTCTGCGCTGGCCCGGCTTCGTTCTACTGTGCGGCTCTTGAGGCCATAAGTGCTGTCAGTCAGAGGCCGATTCTATGTGAATGTGCGGCTCTGTGGCTCTGCGGCTGTGTGAGTCGAAAGAGGACAAGCAACTAAAACAAATTCAAGTCAACAAAAAAGAGGAAAAAAGAAAAAGAACGCCTACCGCGGAAGCAGACGTTTGACTGCCCAAACCGGCAATTATCAAAATATGTGCATTAATAATGCGTAGCGGAATGAATCAGCTGCCGACGCTGCCAATGGGGTGAATGTGGATGTGGATGTGGCTTTGAATGTGAATGTGAATGTGAATGTGAATGTAGTGAATGCGAAACCAAGACAGACAACCGCAGCAACAACAACGAGGACACAACAATCGGGAGTTGCTGCGTGAGACTAGCGCAGAAGAGACATTCGGCGACGACGACGACGACGACGACGACGACGAGGTCGGGAACAGGGTCGGGGTCGGGGTCGGGGTCAGGGCAGTCGTAGCCGCGGTTGACGCCCCAATGCAGATTGATATCCAACAGGCAACAGGGCCCAGGACAACAACAACTCGAGTCGAATCGAGTCGAGTCGAGTCGAGGAGAACAACAAGACATTGCCAGAAGCGTTTCACGAGAGCGTTTATGGTCCCTGCAAACGGCGCATTTCAATCTAAAAAGGACGCGCCGCTCTTTGTCCGCTAATTAAAAATGTCCTTCGAGGGCAGCCACGAGCACGATGTTAGAGAGGGAGACAAACATTTGAGAGATTAAGCGATAGAGACAAAGACGATCCAAAGGCGAGAGAGAGACCAATTGTATACTTGCAGTATAATACAAGAAATTGAATATAAACACCAATAGTCTATTGAAAAAACATGAATAAATTACATATAAAAAAAATACAAATAAATACAAAATAATTCAAAATAATGCATGGAATAAGAGCCTTTTTATAATAATGCAAATATAAGAAGCCAAAATTCAAATATCAGGTTACAATCAATTTGTACTATTAAAGAAATTAAATATTTATACAAGATTTATATATTTTATAAGAAACAAATTAAATAGAGTGTTCTGAAAAATATAAGAAAAACTTTAGTCGTAAACTTTGTGAATTCAAATTTAAATATCACATTATTTAAGATAAGAATATCAGAATAATACAAATAGCTAAAACGACCTGATTCAAACTCCTTCAGAGAGTCTCCATTTAAAAGCAATTTTATGCATGCATACTTATGTGCTTACTCTTATATATATTTATATTTATTTTTGTTTGATCTATCCAAAGTTAAAATTGCTGGCGAAAGCCGAAAGAATGAGGAAACCCATTTGAAGTTCAATTATTTCACATTCAAATGAATCTCCCTCATTAAAATATTTGGAGTAGAGCACTTAAGAGGCAGCTGCTTATAGAGAGAGTAACATTTCTGTAGTAATATATGTGTGACCACGAACAGATTTATTTTGTATTACATACTCAGATTTTACCTGTATCTATTTGCCGTCAGATGACAGCCAGTTAAACTCGTGGCATTATGCGGGTCAATTGACTCTTGGCTCTTAACGAACTACGACTAAATGATTAATTTCTTGTCACTTGTGATTTCAAGCATTCCGAGCATCCGTAATGTGAATGGATTCCAAGTAAAAATATTAGAGTTTTAGAGGTGGACAGTAGCTTAGCAGGTGAGACAAATAAATATAAATAATTGAAATAAACTTGAAACTATTTAATTTTAAATCACTAAACTGTGGATTAAATACAATAATTGCAAAGCCAATAAAAATGTGTGTTTTACATCGCGAAGTTTAATTTATTTAGGTTCAATAAAAGCCTAAGCCTAATAAAGCATATATTTTAATAATTTTGTTTTAAGCTTTGCTGCAATTTACATAGTTTCAATAAAAGGCCAAGTCATCGTCAAGAATATTTAATAAACAAATAGGTTTATACTTTGCTGCAATTTATTTATTTATTTATATAAATCGTAATCATCAAAATGTTTTTACTTTGCTGCAACTTAAACTTATATCGCATTAAGGAATATTTATGAATGTTATTCTTATTGGGTCACCCCGAAGGGCTTGGGAAGTGGCTGATGACTTGGCCATATATTAGCAAACACAGACCATTCCAAGTAGCCTTGTGCCACTTTGCGACGCGACAGTTATTTGAAATACGAGTATCATTGTAAATGCGGTATAAAAAAACCATTAGCTGGAGTATTTTGACTAGCTCATCGTCACAGCGCGATCATCGGTCGGTCGGGTATTAAACAACACAACGAATAGTCCGGCTACTATTTATATTCATAAATTGCTAGAATTACTTAATATTTGGTATTTATTGAGCGTGACCGGGCCATGGGCTTCGGCTCTGGCTGCACCTGTTGGCCAAGGAAAAGGAAACAACAAAGACACAACTGTAAACGAAACCGAAACCGAGGAGGGGAAGGTGACAAGTGGAACTGTGACTGAGTCTTAAGATGTTTTGGAAAGGAAAAGTTAGTGTCAAGTGGGTTCGACTGAGGTCATTATCTGGCCATGTGGACATGGGGTTGACAACATTAGCTCGCAGTCGGAGTCGCAGTCACAGCCGAAGCCGAAGCCAGAGCAAAATGCAACTGATTATGTATTCATGAATAAGTTAATATGCAACGTCGCTCCCTCCATGTGATGTGTGTTGTCTGTTGCCCGTTTAGCTGGAAATGTTGCGGCGTAAAGCGAATGCGCGAACTACTGCGGCATGAAATTAAATCCAACTCTCGCAAACTCTTGCAACCATCTCGCAAACGGAGGCACGCTGCTATCTTGCATATCCAAGTGCTGCTGCTGCTGCTGCAGCGGCTAAAGGCCCCACAGATATTCAACAGATGCACATGCATGTGTCCATGTCCGAAACAAAGAAAACTCTTCTCTCTCTCGCCCAGCGAGTCTCTGCGGCTCAGCGACTGTCCAACCGTGCCACGTCCATATCCACGTCCATGTCCGAGTCCGAGTCCATGCGTGCCTCATGTGTCTGTGTTGCATAGAGAGGGCACTTGTTCAGTGCCCCAGAAAACGAAAACAGCGAACAGCGAACAGCAAACGAAGCAGCGATGATCGCCACATTTTCTTCATTTTTTCTCCGCCTCGTCTTATTAATGAGCATCGTGAAAAGTGCGACCAAATGTGACGTTTAAATATTCATGAATCACCAACTATAACGCAGTTCCAGTTCCAGTTCCATCCACAAACACGTGCAACAGCAACGGCAACTGAGCAACTGGCCATCTACAATTCACTTCCGTCGCCAGACTTTCATTTACATACCTATTAGTCTTGGCCCAAATGACCGAAGGGCTTCTTCGCTTCATCTTCTCCTCTAGTTTTAGTTTTAGTTTAGGGTTACATGTTTTTCACTCTCAAGCCATGTTATGGATTTGCGCCTGCTGCTTTCCCTCAACTCGACGCGACTTTGTCAACTGTGGCCCAGAGAAGCAGCCAATTAGCCCAACTTCCAACTTCTTGCTTCATCCCTACACAGAAATATATATCTTTAATCTTTCGCTTTTGTCTCGCAAGTTCTCGGCGCTTTTTTCGGTAGTTAATTAGTTGCTTGCGACTTGCGTTATAATTGATTGTGTTCTTAATTGGCAATAGAAATCGTTAAGCCATGAGAATCTTTTCCAGACTACTGTCCAACTCTTTGTCTCTTGGCACTTGAAACAAAAGCATTCATAGCATGATTGGGAAATCGTTGTAAATGTCACATAAGGCCACATTTTAATTGCCTTGATTCAACAATAACAAATATCTAAGAAGCGTAATTTTAAATCAATTTAAATTTTACTTACATATAAGTTTGACTTGCTGTGAAATGGGAAATTTTTGTAAAAGTCTATAGAGACTATTAATAAATATCTAAGAAGCATAATTTTAAATAAATTTAGAATTATTTCTGTTTTATTTAAATGTTTGACTTGCAGTGAAATAAATGAAATGAATTAAATAGAGAATTTTAAATGTCAAAAAAGACCATAAAAAAATAAATACTTATCCAAGTCTGTAAATCATTTCGTGACAGTTTAGTGATCCAAAACTTACTATTTTCTATTAACCTTTCATTCTAATAAAAACTTTACTTCGATCTGCTCGATATTGTAATACCTTTTTAAAACTAACAAGATTATGTTCAATTGAGACTTAGATAGAAGAGATACCAAAAATTGTATTTATTAAATTTCAAAAAACAGACGTTATGTTTATAATTTTATGAAGAAGTTAACAGAAATTAAGTCATGGCAATAATTTTAAATTATTATGCTATTTTTTTTTGTAGCTATACTGTTGAAATGCTTTTTTAAAGGTTTTATCATAATTCTCGGTTGATATTTCCACTTGGATCATATTGCATTTGTGAATGATAATTGTTAAATTACAAATAAATAATATAATGATAATTTGTATTATTATTTTGTTGGTGTTTCCTTCATTTTACTTTCTACTATTAGATGTATGAATTTTGGTTACTAATTTGGTGTCCTCCCCAATTGAACTGTTGAAATGCAATGTTAATCTTTCCGCTTTAATTGAATTAAAAGCAAATTCGCTTGCATTTGAATGCAACAAAAGCGAATTCACAGATGGGGGAAGTGCTGGTAACTTGATACCGATTGTAGCTTTGTTGTTTAAGGGCTGCACTCTGAAGGCGACGCGTCGATGTTGCTGGTCGCTGGTTGCTGGTTGCTGGTTGGGCTTGGGGCGTCACATTAGTCGCATCATGGGCATTACAAAAACAAACATTCTCGTTTCATTGCATTACGCATTATGCATTGATGCCCCCGGACTAAGCAGGGAACTGAGTCAGTCTGAGACCGAGATCTGAGGCTGGGAGAAAGAGCAGCCAGTGTGGCTAATGACTGCGGTTTTGGTAAAGCGTCCAAATTAAACCATCATAATTTGAGTAATGATTGAAAACCCAAGGGTATTTTGTATCTGCGTAAGGGTATTTCTGGCATGGGATACACTCCGAAAACTGGAACTGGAACTGGAACTGCGACGCTCATGCGGACTTACTGATTTGCATATGTAAATGTGAGACAGCCATGAGCATCGTCGGCGGCATCGTTGGTCGGGGATCCTGCTGGAGTTCCTACTGCCCGGGCTCGACTTTTCCCTAAATGAATATCGCAATTTGCATCGCGCAAGTGTTAAATAAGTCGTTTATTGCATATTAAGAGACAGCCAATTTCCATTAAATTATGTGCATGTTTATATAAGTAATAAGTATATCAGAAGGCAGCCAAGCTAACAAGATGATGATGGATCATGTGCTGCCTTTGCTGCTGCCGCTGCTCTGTGTGCATAAGAAATAACATTGAAAACAATTTCCAATTTTACACTTTTCAATTGCGCAAATTTACCTGTTTTTTTTTCTCGTTATAGTTTGTTTCATTCGTTGGTTTGATTGCGCTTCCGAATTCCGAGCGAATGTTGTTTGGAAATGATTTCAAAAACTATTGCAAGCAATTATGTGCAACACGACTCTCAATATTTCCGACTAGTATATATTAATAATTTATATATTTATAGATTATATACTTCAAAAGGTACCTGTATTAAATGTTTCTTCATTTGTATTTCATTTGTTTTGGTAAGTATTCACATATTTATTTTCAAAGAATATATTTGTATTCACATATTATATTTTTCAATATGCTTATTAAAAAAAAAGATATTCATTTTTGAATTATATTATTTATTTATTTTTATTCTATATTTTGGAAAAAGTACCTAAAGTGCAAATGCCAAATCAGCAATCTCCAATTACAAAATAATATTTTTCAATTTTTTATTATTATCTACAATTTTAATATTGTAAAAACACTTTCCAGTTGTGTATTAAGATTTTGCTGGCTGCAGACTTTTATTAATTTCTACAAATTCAATTGCACACCTAACCAATTTAAAAGATTTCCAATTCCTTACATTTTTTTCTTTTTGGCAAATTGGTACGAAAAAAAACTGTTAGCCAAGTCAGCAAGCCTTGAAAAACCATTCGAATTTTCCAGTTCCGCATATTTAATTACGTTACGCTTTGATTTTGGTGTCGATTGCGAAAGTATTGAACGAGTATAGCGAGTGTTTGGGTTATAGCTCACAATTATTTCTCAACTTGGCGACTTTTGTTGATCGCATCTTTTGTCGCAATTTGTGGGTTTCATATGTGATCTGCTAATTGGGCAATATCGCATCCAAGCGATTGGCACATCGATTGCATTGACTGTTTTTCGCCGATTGCTGTTGCCCCATCGCTTGTTGCATGTGCGGCATGTTGCATGCGGCAGCTTGGATCGCCGTTACTCACTCGCAATTGGTGCAACACACTCAAGGTGGCCAGTTTTGGCCGATGCCGATGACTATACCGATCATTGCGCCGTTCTCGTTGAGTTGCTGTTGCTGTTGCTGTTGTTGTTGTTGTTGTTGTTGTTGGTTGGCGCCGTCACCGTCACCATCAGCTGCGGACATCGACTTGGCTAAGTTGGAGACGGCGATGGAGACGAGTCCGAGTCACAGTCGCAGTCGCAGTCGGACTTGGACTCCCTTGAGACAACGCTCGCTCAAGCGTTAACTTTAACTGCGCGTACTCGTGTGCAACTGCGAAACCTGGCTACTAGCCGCTGTCTCTCCTCGCCTCTCGCCTCTCTCCTCGCTCCTCTCTCCTCTCTCCTCCTCTGCTCTCTTGGCCACAGCCTAGAGCTCTGGTAAACAGCAGCAAATTGAAGTGAGAGTACCGTTTTTGGCCCCAACACTTGATGCTTTCAAGTGCCAGTTAAACTGGCGCAAATAAACACATAGCTCACACACCCACACAAGCACACCTAGCCACACATACACACACGTATAGACACACGCACACCTTGAAAGACACTCGTGTGTTTGGCCAATCACATCTCGTTGCTACAGCAGGCGATATTACTATCGCAGCAACTATCGATAGGTTTTCATAATCTCAAATTTGAATTAACTACTTAAATTAATAATTCGACATCAGCGTTAGATATGTAAATTTTATTTACTTAGTGTTCTTCAATTATTTTGTGTGTTTGGCCAATCACATCTCAATGTTAATGTAGGCGATAGTTAGCAACTAATAACTAATAACAACTACTAAAGTTCATTTAAGAGTTTGATATTTGCTTTAGATATATAACTATCATTATTTAAGGTTCTTCTTTTTTAATTGAAATTTAAATTTAAATTTACCAGTTACTTCAACCTTATATATATGCCTTTTATTTATTTAATGTTCGCATTTACTTTAGTATTTTATTTATTTTGAATTTATTTGAGCTATTTTGTTATCAATTTTATTTAAATTAACCCATTGCAGTTATTTTATTTAACAATTTTTGCGACTTGTATGTGTCACTAAATTTGTTTAAGAATATTGTCAAATATGGGACAATGTTGCCCATTTATATTAAGATTGCTTAATATTTATATTTGTTTTAATTTGTATTAATTTAACTTTAGCTATCATCAATTATTTGTAAAATTCTTTAAATGTAATTGATTTAATATATTTCACTCACTCAATTTGCATGCAAGCCTTAATAAACTCTATAACTATTTTCAGGTTTTAAAATAGCCAGTTTTAACTGCAACTTTATACTCATTCGAATTTTTAACTCGGATTTAAGAAAGTTAGAAATGGAATTAAATTATTTATATTGTTCTGCATTTGTGATGTCTGCTTTTGATATATTTTTATTGGTATTTATGTAGATTACCAAATTTGAGTTAAGTATTATTGTTCAGATAACAAAAGTTCTGATTATAAAAGCATCTACAAATATAGTATTTCTCTCGGTAAATAAAGTTAAGTTGTGTGATGAAAACTGACGAATAATTGGTCGACGAGTTTTTGCGGAATAGTTTATCAAAGGGAACTTATGGAGTTGACTTCGCTGCGATGCTTAATGAGGGAGATTTGGCATTGTGACTTGGCTGTAATCCAAACAGCCCCCAATGGGAGCGGAGAAGAAGAAGCACCTGCAAACTCAATTTTCGAATATAGTTTTGCTGTGTAATTCCAGGATGAGTGTGTGTGATATGTGTGTCCACTTGGGAGAAGTGGAGAAGAGAAAAATTAATCATGCTCGTGATTCGTAATTCGTAATTCGTAATTCGTGATTCGTGATTCAGCGACGTCTGCCTGTCAAACGCAAATGTCACATTGATGAATGATTATCGTAATTAAGCGAATAACGTTGGGGACTTAACAAGGACTCGACGGTGACAATGCGACATGTGCGACTCAATGAGTTTGTCTTCAATCAAAAGCGAGTCGCAATCGGTGTAGTGAATAAATGCTCGTTTATTGCGATGTTCGCAATCTCGATGCTTAAGGTCAAAGTGCGCTCTTTAACTAATTTAATCTACAAGCTTGCATGGCAAACACAGACAGAATAAGTCAAGTCAAGTTGCCATTAGGTTGCCGACTGCAAAATTAAATTGTAAATTTTGAATGCTCCTGGGACGAATTTTGTATCTTTTCTGTGTTGTGTTTTAGCGTCTGCAGCGAGCTAACGACTTATGGCAACATAACGACAAATGACAATGAAATGCCGCAAGGCTTTTGCTCCTCGAACTTTTGGGTTGGGCAGCCACAAAAAGCGAACAGTTGTCGGTGTCTGTGTCTGTGTCTGTGTCTGTGTCTGTGTGTGGCGAGACTATAGCTATGACTACAACTACGACTACGACTATAGCTATACCGTTATAGCTGCTAACGGCAACAACTAAACGCAGACACACACACACACAAGACACACCAGACTTGCCACGCCACGCCAAGGGGCATGTGTCCCATATAATGCGGCCCGAGTCATAAACGGATATACTATATGCTATAGCTTCGCTCACATGGCTTTATTTATTTATTTTCTTCGTTTTTTTGGGGCTCCTGCGCGACTCCTTGGCACTGAACTCTATGCCAAGACTATTTAACAGGCGCCAGTTGCAGAAGCTGCCAGCGACACAGAGCGAGAGAGAGAGAAAGAGGGAAGTGAGAGAGAGAGAGAGAGGCAACTAGGTGTCAAAGGGGTAAAATTGTTTATGAATTTGTCTTGACATTTGACAGTTTGTTTATTTTATTTCGTCACATTTTCGTGATGATTTGTAGGCGGTTTAGCGCCAATTACTCCACACAACTTTTACACTGTGCGACTAAAGACTCAAGACTGCAGACTGGAGACTAGAGACTGGAGACCGGGGTCTTTAAAAAGAACATGTTGGCGCCAATACCTCAATATACGTGCATGTTTTATGCTGGCATTCAACAAACATACTTATTTAAATTTGTGCCCCCAAATACCCTAACCTCAATTGCATGAGAGTTTTCGAAAATATTTTAAAAGCATTTGAAATTTATGTTCTTCTATATTTTCATTTAATACATTTTATTGCCATTTAACACTTTAATAAGCCATTGTATGTTTGTGAATATATTAATTTAATTTTATTTATTTCTCAAAAATATTTTTTATCATTTGAATAAGCCTTATATAAATTTTAATTTTGTGCCCAAGTACCATTTGAAATCCTTAATCAATTTTATTTTCAGCGGCAATACTATGATTTAAAATATATTGGATTTTATTGCATATATAAATATGTTGACAATCAGTATTTTTCACAGTTTTGGTAATGTTTTGAAAATTGTTTGTATTTATTACATATGTATCTGGTTGTATTTTATGGTATAAATCATCATAATTCTACATGAATTTCTTCTTATTAGTATTACCCACTTTCATCAGGTCGTCAGGCAGCTGTTCAACTTACAGCTCGTTTATAGGGTATCTAATCTGTGTCACATCACAAGTTTGGCGTCCACATGAAATGCGCGTATGAGTAAACAACATTCGAATGTGTTCGGCACATACGGCATATCTCCTGTGCTATCCCAAATACTAGCAACAGAATGTGCATGTGCATTGGAAATGGGATCCAGATCGAGAATAAGTACGCCCAGACACATGTGCCATATGCAGCGAAGTGTTCGAGTTGTTTGGGCTACGAAACTAGAGTAGATGTTTTGATTGATTTGGAAATTGGGATAAATTGAGAATCCACAGATCTGATAGATGCAATTAAAAGCGAAAGAATAGGAGGATTGATTTGGAAAGTAAAGGAAAATAAAATTTAAGCTTAATTTATTAAAAATACAAATATTTACAAATATAGAATATATACATATTCATATAAAAAATATAAATAATAAACATTATATTATATAGATACATAATACAAAATTAAAAATGTTGAGATTTGAAAATATGTATATAAATTTTATGGAAGCAATAAAATGAAAGAAAAGTAGAACAATTTAGAAAATTAAAATCAGAATAATATGAAAAGTAAGAAATGTCCAACGAAATTTAAAGTTTTTAGTGGAATTGCCAGCAACAAAAAATATCGGTTGAGTCACGCGCTCATCGCTAGCTTGGGGCCCAAAGTGTCGCATTTAGTGTACATACCTCAAAGCTAATGCTCTAATACCGTATTTATTGGCATTGTTGCTGTTGTCGGTGTTGGCCTGATATTTGTGGGATTACGAAAGAGATTGAAGGGCTTTCGCTTGTGGCGTTTGTGGGGCGTTGGTGTCGACTTTGACAATAAGTAAATTGTTGACATTCAATTAGAAACAAATGCGTTGCTTTTGCCATTTGACATGCCGTTTTAATGGGCAATTGGAATTCGCTTTGGCAGCCCAACTGGACGAGCAGGAGGAGAAGAGGGGGAAACCCCGAAGAAGTTGCCATTTTACTTAATCCAACTTAATGGTCATGTATCGTGTGTATCTTGGCCAAGGGGAGGAGGCCGCACTTGATCGTGTCAATTTATCTGTCAAACGCGTAGTCGTTTAATTTCTGTGACAGAAACGCGATTAGTAACGTTCCATTGTGGCAGCAGCAGCAGCAGCAGCAGCAGCAGCAACAACAAGTTGCGCTGGCGTTGACGAGATGGAGACGGAGTCGGAGTCGGAGTCGAGTCAGGTGTCAGAGAGTGGTACATGGTAGTAACATGGCCAAAATGCCACAATGACGCCAAAGTTGAAGTCGACGTCAACGTCGGCATCGCTTGTTTCAAGGCTAATTCTGTCAGCTGTCAGCGCTGTCAAGTGTTTTGTGTGGCGATTCTCTAAATTGTCACCGCAGCAACACGGTTTGACAGACTCTTGCCGCCTGCCTCATCTCGCTCCCCTCTTGCCGCACACTGTGAGAAACGGGTCTCTGAGTGCTGCTGCTGCCCCATCGATTCGACGACCATGAGAAACAAATCACACACACAGACTAACAACAATGACAACAACATCGACCACGACAACGACAATAAATAATAATATCTATTGAAACGACGCGTCGTAATTGTTATGAAAGTCTATAATCATAATACTCGCAGACCTGCTCTCAGGCACTTTTAATTCTATACACTTTGCATTTCGGTTCCAATACCAAAATTGAGCATAATTACTTTAATGTTACTTAACACTTGGCTGGGGTTAAAGTTCGTGGCTGAGACAAGTGCTGCTGCGATCAATCACAGCTGAGCACTTCTGAAACACATCAAGATAAATTGTGATTTGTTAAACATTTTTATTTGCCCGGTTTCTAAATGCATTCTGAATTACTGTAAATTAGTGTTTTATTCAAATTGCTAATTAATTTTTTGAAGACTTTAGACTTTTAGACTTTCCTACGTTTTCATTATTATTATTTAATATAAAATTATTTTTCCAACTAAAATATTAAAATCTACACATAAAAGCATTGAATTTATTGCATTTGTATTTAAATAAGTCTACTACATAGATATTTCTTAACATATGTATTCGTCAATTTCCAACACATAATTCTGTATTTTTTAAATTATTTTGTTTTTGTTTAAGAATGTAATATTGACAAGCTAAATATTATATACATTTTGTATAAATAGAAATGATTAACTAGAGTAAGCTTTCTACTTAAAATAAAATGAATTAATTAAACTATATTTATCGAAGTGGTGCGGAAGTTAATTCATTTTTAATAAAATGTAAGAGAAAATACAAGTGTATATGAATATATTTAAACCTTTTACGATTTTTAAAAACAATTTTAACAATATTTTTAAATGATGATTTAAAATTCAATAGAAGACGGTGTTTATGAAATTGTCGAGTTTACGAAAATGTTGCTCAATTATTAATGATGAGCCCACATCCTTGGGTCCCTGTAGGCTAGTAGGACATGCTTGCCTGGCAAACATAGAATGTGTTTTTGCGCTCTTGTTTACAGTTATTAAGTTAAGGGTTAGTGTTAAGTATTATTATAGCCGCTGTTGTTGCTGTTTGCTTTTAGCTTAACGATCAATTGCATTTATTGGCAGCTGTTGCGGCCACATCGAAATTTAAAATATCCCCATAAAGCATTCAGTCCCAAACGAGTGTCCGAGTGTGAGTGCGAGTTTGAGTGTGGCGCGCTTTTTGGCAATCTGTGGTCAGTCTAACAATCCAATAAGATGAAAAGCCGGAGCAGGAAAAAAGGAGCCAAGAAGGGAGTTGGCCGCTGCAACTCGGCTAACTACGAGTATGCATGAAGCAAAAGCATTTCGTCCAAACTTACGACACCCGTGGGAGCAGCCAATAATTTCAAATCGGACACTCACACACACATGGACACTTAGACAGTCCCCCAACCACACACACACACACACACACACACACATGGACAGGGCCACACCCATGCACTCATGAATCAATGGCACACATATGAGTATCCTTCGACCCGCAAAGCAACAAAATAACAACTTGCCGCAGCCTGAACCCTAGATTCTATTTCTTTTCTTCTCTTTTTGGCTACTTCACGTCACGTAGCTTTACGTTTTTCCCTATTTTCCTGATATTTCCCTTACCTAAATAAATGTACTCAGCGATAAATTTAGTATATACTTTTAATTCAACGCCCAACTGATTTTATTGTAAACTTTTAAACAATATAATACTTCTATACAATAATCTATGCAACAAAACATATAGTATATATTTTCAATAATAATAATTTTTATAAAGAGCTTACATTTTATTATAAGAAAATCAATTACAATTTGAAGCCTTCGATTAATTATAATATTCCCAAATAGCGCTGCTTAATTATTGAGTTCTTGGCAATTTTCAGTTGGAATTAAATATTGTTTTAAATGTACACTAAATGATGGCAAGTGATTAACGTAAAACAACAAATTCCAAATAAAATCTTAATCAACTCAACTCAACGTAAGAATTCAAATAATCTTTGCTCGTTTACGAGTATATTGATGTTGTTGATTTAATTTATTTTTTATTGAAATGAGAACATGCTTCAGATATTTGTGCAATGGAATTGTGTATACAACATTTTTGGCATTAACAAATGGAAATAGTTGATAATTAATTATGTTGTTAATCATTGAATAACTACGCAAGTGCCAATGAGTACAGATCATTGAAAGAAAGCAGCAAACATAAAGAAGGCGAAGCGCAGATGACCTCGAATAAATACCATTAATAATTAGTGCAATATTTATTATAAAGTCAAATGAATTAGGATATATCCGATGGGTCCTCCAAGTAATAATAATAAATAAAATACATTTTTAATCGGAATTTGTATTTAAAATTGAATTGCATTCGAATATAAAAATAAATAACTTCATCTGATAATTACATTTAATAAAATAGCCAAATTCACTTTCAATTTGAGTTTGTATTTAATATTAAATTCCATTGGAATTTAAAAATAGTCAAATACATTTTGAATTGTAATTTTCATTTTCATTTTAGTTTCAATCGAATATATTTCTCCTTTATAGCGTTCGTTAATTTTCTTCTAAAATTTCTTAATTAGAGGGTATCTAAGTGCTGAGCAATTGCAGTTGAGCTCAAGCATAATGCAAATTGTTGAAATTTCACTGAATTAAAAAAAAAACAGAAGTCGAGTTTAGTTGAGTTGAGTTGAGTCTTGAGTCAAGTAAAAGGCAAATCAAAGCAAAACTCGCAATGGGCCAAAAGCTTAGATGATTGTGAATACTTAAGCGTATGAATATGAATATGTGCGAGTCTGTGCTCGCTCTCTGAATGAGTATGTACGAATGTACATATGTACATGTACAAGTATGTATGCATAAGTAACTAGCTCTGCGCTGTCTTTGTTGTTGCGGCGTCTGCGGCTGCCTCAGTTTTGTCGTTACACCTTCGTAGTTGCTGTTGCTGCCACAGTTTTGTTGTGAAAACTGAAGCGAAATAAAATGAAATATTTGAAATGACCACGTCTTGGCTATTTTCCGTTACATTATGGTAAAATATTGCTGTGGTGTGTGTTGGCCAGGCATTACATGCTCTCGTGTCCAGCGGTCCAGTGTTCCGTGCAGCGGCCTCTTGTTGGGGAAAGCGTGAAGCGTATAAAGTCATAAGGGTTTATGCATGAATTGATTGCAGCAGCAGCGGCAGCAGCAGCGGCAGCAACTCGACGTCCGACACTTGGCTCGTAATAAAAGTATAAGAATTATATGCTTTTCGTATAACATTTCGCTTTAATAATCTATGAAGTGGCCGGCAGCAGCAACTTCTTGGCTTCGGGACCAGTTCTGTTGTTTCTGGCCAAACCGCAGCTGCGAACTCGACTCGACTCCGACTCGGACTCGGACTCGGACTTGGACTTGACTCATGCCCCAGCTGCATTGACAAGTGAAATATTTGACATAATTAAATTTTGATACAAGTCCATAACTATTAGACTGGCTCGTTAGCCTCGCCGCAGCCGCAGAAACTACTGGAATAGTTAGACAGGCGGGCAGGCAGACAGATTTGTCGCCCCTTCGTGTCCTCAGAGTGACACTCGATTGTTATTTGTTTTGCTTCGTGACTTGACCAGAGACCCACGACGACGAAGATGACGACAGCCAAAAGCCAAAAACACTTGCCTCACGTAGCAGCCAAAGGACCTGCCACCAGTTGTCCCCACACTCCTGGCATTCGTGTTGTCTGCGGGCATTCCACTTGTCATTAACCTTGTTATTAAAACACTTTTGTTTATGACCATAACATCTGATGTCCGAGGCGTAAGGCGTGTCCCTGATGAAGGGACACAATGTACAAATAACTTACGTGCCGCTCATTTGTCTTTTTTGTCCAGCCGCCAACACAAAACTACTCGTACTCCCAATGAGTGTACTCACACTCACACTCACACTCACACTCACACTCGCACTGTTCACGCGCGTTTTGTTAGTGTAAGTTGAATGGTTTGCTTGATTATTTTAGGCTCTGGTCATTTGCACTGCACACGAATTGCGATGAGTCGATAGTCGTGACACGATTTCAACACAATAACAAATACAAATAATAACTTACTCTAAAAAAATGTTTGGTTTTTATTTTGTGCGACTTCCCTTCTGACTTATCGATCTTAAATGAAATTGATGTTTGTTTTTGGTTATTTTTTTTAACTTGCTTTTCCATACAATTTTAAAATACAGATTTTATGAACACAAAAAAAATTATAAAGAAACATTTTTGAAATACAAATTCAATTCATACAATTTGTATTCATATAAATTTGATTGCTTCATATATTTTGCTTGCAGTCCAAACATATTTTGCAACTGAATATAAATTCTTGAAATAGACTTCTAATATATATAAAATATTTTTAATTACTTTGCATTTTAATTTGTGTTTCAAATATATTAATTTTCTAATACAATGTTTTCATTTTTAATTGCTTCCTTCTTTGCTTTTGGCCCACACTTATTTGGCTTGGCAGCCGAGCCCCTTGTAGCTGTGTTGACCCTTTTGCTTGTGTGTTTTTGTTTGCTTGCTCCCCTCACGCGGTCATCTCTAAAAGGACATGGACGCGTACTTCAAGCGCCAGCGACAGACAGGACCAGGAGCAGACTCTCCTGTCTTCCTGCTCTCCTTTCGATTCGTGTCCTGTGTCCTGTGTCCTGTGTGCTGTGTCCAGTGCAGCCGTTAAAGCTTCCGTTTTCTTTTGGCACTTGGCGGCCATTTGTTTTCCGGTGATCATCGCAATGTAAACGAAATGAGTTCCATTTGTTAACGCTGCAGACACACGTATTAAACACACTAATTTGCGGCATCGCTTCTGGACATATCAGCAATTTGTTGCAAGCAGCTGTCCCCACAACAAACACAGTCAACACTCAACTCACAAAGCAGACAGATACATTTGGTAACTGTAAATGCCGACAAGCCATTTATCCATCCAGTGGTTGATCCGTCAACAATATTTCCTGCTCTCCAACGTCAAATTGACAGAAAAAAACCCATCAATTGTCGAAAATGAAAAAACAATTTGCGGCAAGCGACGAAAGCCTGGGATTAGCTGTATGAATGAATGCTTACAAAATGCCAACATAATGTCATTAACTTAACGGTTAATACTATATCTACAGACATAGGCTACATAAGAGCAAGCAGTCTTTATTTATACAAGGACAAATAGAACAATTGGAACAAATAATTAAATAGTTACCACTCAAAGAATCTATTTTTCAGATACCTTTATTTTAATTTTTCAATTATTTTTAATGTATTTATTTATTTCTAAATTTAAGTTATTTATATAGTTTTCTGTATTTAGAAAAAAAACTAAATGACTGATTTAAAATAGCATCAAACAATCACCTTTACGACAGTTAGTTTATTCTTTTTTATTTCATCACAATATCAAATTCAATAAGTTACAAATGTCTATACTTGATATTTATTATCTGATTAGAAAAAGAATATATAAATTATCTAGCCTTTTTTTTCGTCGCTTTAATTCGCTTTGCTACTCAAACTGGAGGTTTCTCAGCGCTTCACTCGAATCTGTAAAGTGTAATTCGAGCTGTTGGTCGGTCGACCCATATTTGCAGCATTTGAATAATCGCATAGCTCATCCATGTTTTTCATATTTTTGTATTATCATTTTGAGAAGTTCAAGTAGATGAAATACACGGGATAATGTCTCTTATTGTCGCCATCTACAAGCAGTTGAACAACTCACTGAAATCTGAGAAGCAGCACGATCGAAAACCGAAAAGATCAACAACAAAAAACCAAAAACCACACTCATAAAGCCCAGGAGCCGGAGTAGACAAAAGTGGTAGCTGCTGCTGCTCTGCCACATGATTGGAGTGAAGTAGACTGGAGTCCAGCTACCAGTTGATGGGTAGCCAAAGAAAACAAACAATACGACCCCAAAATACTCTAACGTGCATCGAAATTAACGTATTTGACGTCGCCTGCACTGCCGTGGAAGCGAGTGAAAGACAAAGGGTATCAGATGCCTTCGAGCTGCATGCAAGCTCATTATCCATTATCCATTTTGATGTCTCGCACCAAAACCGCATTCATGAAGTCGTGCTCCAGGGCTCCAGATCTAAATGACAGCACAAGAGACAAAACGACACAAGGGAAAAAAGACGAGCAATAAGAAGGCAAATATGATAAGATGGCCAAGCCGAGACTGTGATGCTCTATATTAAATGAGCGATCACGATTGAACATTGATTTAAATTGACAAATTTAACGTAAAATATTGTCAAAATTCATAAAGAGAATGGTTAGAGGGAAATAATCACAGTTGATCTTCACTATAACTAACATGTTTAACATTTCCTCATTTTAATTCATTGAATTAAGCAAACAACGAAATGCATTTTAATTCTTTGCATCCCATGATTAGTATCCAAACATAATGTGCAAAATACAAATTTTAATTAAGTTGAGAATGTCTTTCTTCGCAAACCATTCTTTCTAATTTTAAAAGAAAATGTAAATTAAATTGTTGCATTTTGTAATTGTAGCAGAACATAAAAAAAGTTAGAAAACTTAACAAAGGAGAATGGCAATTATATCCATAGAAAGTATTCGAAAGACTTGTTCAAGAATAATAAAACTACAAATATAAAAAGTATATTATGTTCAATCTTGAAAAATAAAAATGCACAATCATTTGTCAAGTTCAAATTGAACTAACATTCAATTTTAAACATTAAATAAGTCAGAAGAAAAATAAATTATATTAAACTAAACTGATAAATTATTTTCTTACAAAGCTGAATAGACAGATTCATTCAATAAAAGTGCTGAACAGTTCTTTTTAGCCAAGTGCCACTGTAGCAGACGATAAGTGCAGCAGCTGAGTTGCCGCTGTTGCTGTTGTTGCTGGTGTTGCAGGCAAGCTGCTCGCTGATCTAATCGGTGGCATGCAGCAAGCCGCTCCACTTGGACGGTGGTCTCATTTGTTGTCGCTGCTTCAGGTGTAATATGATGCGACTTTTTTGATGCCAAATGACAAATCAGATACAAGTTGCGCGGCACGAAAACTGCCTTGACAATTTGCTGCGGCAGGATGGAGGAGTGGGATGCCAAGGGGGGTTGCAGAGGGAGCAGGGGCAACAATAAGCCTGAACTGCGCTTTCATAATTCCCGGCTATCGAAATTGTGTGGAAACTCATTAAGGAAACTCAAAGGACGCCAGTTCGCAAATTGAATTCGGTTCACAGAGGAGTGTGTGTGTGTGTGTGTGTGTGTTGGGTGTGCTCTGCAGTTGTTGTTTATGCAAGAAGTGCTTTGGCATTATTTATGAACCCGATGGGAAAAGCTTTGAATGTGTCGCAATGCTTTTGGCCGCCGGGCCACGCCTCTGAATACCAAATTCGTGATTCCCTTGCCCTCAAAGGGGCATGCCTTGAAGAGGCAGCAAGGAGGCAAGGAGAAAAGGAGGCTTGCCACTGGGAATACATTTGGCTGGCAAAGTGGCGCAGCGTGCAATAAACGAAAGTGTTTTCCAATATAAGAAACGCTTGATCCTATAATGTGGTAATCGCTCGCGTAAAAGGCGACAAATCATTTAAACCCTTCACTGCTCCCCCGTTTTCTACTCAATATTTCTGACCAGCATCAGATAACGATCTAACGATGTAGCGCTATGCGAGGAAGCCGCTCTACAAGGGTGACAACACCCTCATGTGTGCGGCGTCTCCCCTTCCGCCCTCTGGGCTGCTGAAAAATGTATGCGCCCGTTAACCCTTTGAGCAGCGGGCATCCTTTCTGGGCATCAAATTGGGAGTGGGAGTGGGAATGGGAGTGGGAGTTGAGCGCCCTCGGCTAATGCTAATGCCTCATGCAGTGCCTGATGTATACCTATATGAAATAACTGGTTGGTTGGTGGCCGAGTCAAGGGCCAATTCGAATGGGCCATGAATCTTTTCCGGCTTGCTGCCTGTGCCAAAACATAAAAGTGAAATTTGTTTTTTATGACATCTTTATACTGGGCTAAATAAATACAAAGTATCATAGTGCCAGGGGACATTCTCTCTCTGTGTTTACCCCTTTCGACTGCCCCCCGCTCTGGGTTGTCATATTGATTAGCCAGCCGTTCATGATAAATAGACCATTATGCAGTTATCGTAATTGCTTACGACCCAACGAGAGAAGACCGCATAAAAAACGGCGTGAAATTCGGCGTAACTCTTTCCTTTTTTTTGTTTTTTTCTTTTTTGGGTGGAAGCCGCAAATAATGGCGGCAATATTATATCACAAAAAAATGTAAATGATTTCAAATTGATTCCTTTTTGGCTACCGAATGCCCCGGGAGAGCCATAACCATAATCAGGCAGCAAATTATCCCCAGTTGTTGGGGTTTATCATTCTTCAAAGCAGCATTTTTAATTACCTGCTGGATTATTTGTTCGTTATCGTTTATCGACCGACGTTAATTGCTAAATTATTTTATAAATATTCAATAGTCTATAAAGTTTTAATATTCAAGTTACATTTTGAATTCATCGCGCATGTCAAAAAAGATCACAAATAGTTCAATTAATAATTGTATGAGAGTTGATAATAATTATAAAATGTTTTAGATAAGAATTGGAATCTATAAATATGCTCTTAGTAAATTGTATTTGTTACCGGCTTAAAAAAAGTAATGCCATCAAGTTGACTTATCGTTTATCGATAGTATGGCAGATTTCTGACCTACTTCCACTGAATTGCTCTCATAACAAAATATCGTTTGGTCAATTCAATCGATGGCAATTTTCTCGCTGGCTTCTGCGCCAATTGATTTGCTTAGCATCGACAGCGACATCGACAGCGACAGCGACATCGACATCGACATCGACCAATGCCACCCCCAATCCTCAATCCTCAATCCTCAATCCCCAGTCCCCAATCCACAATCGGCAATTCCGTGGGGAAAAATGCTCAATTGGCAAGCGAAAAGTGTCCGAAAATAAACTGAAGAATCGACAGCAACGACGATGGCCTCGCAGCGTCGCTCGATGGATATGACAGAGTCAGAACAGTGCTGCATATAAGTATAGGCACAGCTGTATGTAAATAAAATACAGGCATACAGCGGCTATATGGAGATATATACGCTGGTAGTTAATGGCATTTGCTTCAGCTTTTTAAATAGATCGACACTGTGCTGTGTGTGTGTGTGTGTGTGTTTATGAATTTTCGATTAATCAACGCTTGACTTTCATTTGGTGAACGCTGCAGAGTTTGTGATGACAGGATCTGACAGGATGAAAGATTGTGGCGCATCTAAGGGATGGGCGATGGTGACGGCGACTGCGACTGCGTTTCGACAATTTCATTTATGGTAATTTGCATGTTGAACAAAGGTCGTGAAATAAATAGGGACAACAAATCAGGACAGGCCGTAAAGCGTCGTGCAAATTGTATCTTGCGCTCGCGCCGCCCTCTGGTAATTGAGCAGGTCTGTCAAGAGTATTAGCAGGGCCGCCAGCAGAGGTGGGCAGCACCCAGCAATGGGGCGACACGCCTCAAACATGTCGCTGAGCACGTTGCTGACGTTGCTGACGTTGCCAGCTAGCAGCTAAGCCAGTTGCCAGTTGCCAGTTGCCAGTTGCCAGTTGCCAGTTGCCAGTTGGCAGTGCCAAGTCCCATGTGAGCAGTGAAGTTTTTTAATCAAGCCGCCTGTCAAGTGTTTGCAAAACAAATACCGCGCTTATCCATCAATCAAAACACGCAATATGGCAGCGTGACTTTCCACAACTAAGCAGCTAAACAGCAGAGCAGAGTGGCAGCAACAGCAACAGTGGCTGTAGCTGTAGCTGTAGCTGTAGCTGTGGCAGCAGCAAGTGGTTCTTGCCACTTGGCAGCGAGTGCTAAACCATATGGAACGGAGCGGAACAATAAAGCGACACTGTCAAACATTTGCATACACGACAACGACAACAACGACAACAACGACAACAACGACAATAACGACAACGCCAACAAACGCACTTTCCTTCGCCCTCTGTGGAATTGTCTCCGTCGGGGGTTTTAATTGCAGCTAATCAAGCTGTTAACTTCAATGAAGTCACCTGCCTGCGCTTTGATGACAACCGTGTTTTAATCATGTCATATCGAACTAGAAATTAGGCATAAATAAATAAGACTGAAGTAAGAATGATTTCTAAAATCAAATACATTCTCAAAATTGTACAAAACAATACAAACATTTATTCTATAACTCAAGCAATAAATTAAAAAAGCAAACAAATAAAACAATCATACGCATTCGAAAAAAACAGTTTCTTAAATTGAGAATATTCATCTAAAAGAATTTGTTCTTTAAAATTAAGAATATTAATTTTAAAAATGTAGAGTTCTCAATATAAGAATATAATTCTCAAAACATCTGAATGAAAATTTATATTTTTAGTCGTATAATAATATTTGTAGTCTTCAGAATTCGATTATGATAAGAACTTGGACTCATTATGTTCTAAAAATCAAGATTCATTTTTGTTTCATGTTCTTGACGCAGTTTTGAAAAAGTCTTGATTTTGCCAAGCATGTTTATCAGCTATAGGTATTTTTTTGCAAATTCGAACTATTTCCTCTACTTAACTAAATTTTTCAACAATCGATTTTATTTTAAAAAATATTTTAAAGAGTCACTCGAGTAAATCAACTTGATTCTAAGGTCTCAATGATAAGAATAAGTTATTAAATTTGTCTGTGAATTTCTTCATAAAGTCTTTTCCGATTTAGGCATCGTTTGATGCTGATTTTGAAATACACAAATTGAATTTCATAATTTGGCAAGTGGAACCCATATCTCGATTGTCACTTTAGCTCTTGAGCTGGCAGCTTTGGTGTCAACGCATCAAAGGATTGCAAATCACCAGAAGCAATTTCTAAATTCGGAATTCGAAATTGCTTTAATGAACTGTAGGAAAAGTAGAGCCAAGGTCGCAAAAAAAAACTCTGTCACATTGTCAAACGGCTTACGAAATTAATCCACTGGCATTTGCATGCCATGCCCCCTTGGGAAGAGCGAAGGGGGAGGCGGAGGCGGAGGGTTGCCAGGGGAGTATATTTTTTGGGTCTCAGCTTGTCAAAGTTGTCGGTGTTGAAATTGATTCTTAAACGTTCGTTTTGAAGAATGATGGAGAAGAGCTTGACTCTGCAGCAAGAGCAACCCTCACTGAGAGGGGGGTGGAGATGGGCGAGAGACTGAAGAGGGGAGCTGAGGGGCAGGAACACCACATTAAACAGCAGTTGCTGGTGTAAAACATGCACACAGCAAACACACAACAATAGAGGGCAAAAAAAGCGAATGTAAATGCCATTGTAAGGATGTAACGCAAATGTGTTGGCACAACAGCAAAAAAAGCAGAGAAAAAAGGATACAGTTACAGGATACGCAGGATAATACATATTGGCAACACACACACACACACACACACACACACAGACCACACGCAGACAGACAGACAGACAGAGAGACAGTTGTTTGGGGGAGGTTGCTGTTAATGGGCTGAGATATGAGTACAGATGTCGAGAGTTTTAAATTGCATTAACTCATTTAATGATGCTCAAATTGAGGCTGACAAATAATGGCATCGTGCTGCGGCGTGGCGCCTCTCGTCCCCTCCTCTGGCAGCTCTCTCTCTCACGCCACTTTGTGACACCAGCAAATAAACCCCACTGTAGCTCACTTTAAATTGCTGCTGTCAGAGGCGACACACTGAGCGTGTGCGGGGGTGTGATGGAGGCGTGGCAGGAGGCGAACACGAGCCAAACTATTTGTCATGTCTGTCACACTCTCGTACATCTTTGTCAACACTATTTAGAAGTTTAATAAATTTTCACTTTGTTGAAACGCCAGTCAAATATTTAATATCCACGCGCTACAACGTCAATGTCAAGAACCCGTCCCCCAGTCCCCCAGTCCCCTTGTCCCCCAGTCTACCCCTCTGTAGCCCCCCCTCAACGCTGCCTCTCTTGGCTGTCCTCAATCTCGGCTGCTTCAGCTGCGACATGGCAATTGCGAAGAGAAATTTCTATTTCCCGCTGTTCCTACTTAACATTTTTATGCACAAAATGAATAAAATCAATTTAAATTAATATATTAAAAAGATTGGAAAGAAGAAAAGTTAGCAAATCGTAATTTAAAAAATAATGCTTAGTTGCTGTCCAGTACATTTTAATAGATATATTTATTTTGATAAAGAAACAAATGTTTCTTTGTTCCCGTTCAATATTAAGTATTCAAATCTTACAAAATTCATCTACTTTAATTGGTATTTAATTTACCACTAGACAACGAATGTGGAGTATATTTAAACAAATCTTATTTCAACTAATTTTTATTAGTTACTGTTAAATAAATTTGATTAGATATATTTTTTTCTTAAAAAGCAAGCAATATTAAGGGCAATATTTGTTTGGTATTTCATTTCTGCATATTCAAGATATAAAACACAACAGAAGTATGAATTAAATTTCAACAAATCTTATTTTCATCAATTATTATTAGTAACTGGTAATCAAATTAAATCAAGTAACGTTCATTAGGAAAATATTATTACTTGTGCATTTCTCATTTCATAATTTGAATCATTTTAATCAATTAATTTAATTATTTAGTTACAAAATAAAAAAAAATGTTATGTTTGGTGTTAATTCAATTAAATCAAATTTAATTTTTTGAATAAATAAATTTGTACTTAAAATATTTTGTATATATTTTGTAAAATGAAAAAAGGTTGTTTAGATGAAGTTGCATTTGTAAATTTTCTTTAAGTGATTATTATAGAGAAAACTGCTAATGTTTGAAAATAATACTCAGTAATATGATAGTCGATTAGCTGTGTTTATTTTCAGTCCAGACAAATCGAAACATGACAAAATCGGGTCTAAATATTAATTGCATAAAACGATTAAAACAATATGGGAATGTGGCAAATATGTTTCTGCAATTGCAACTGCAATTGACACGCCATGCAAAAGAAATACGAGTTGAGTTCAAGTAGACGACTCGTGTTTGCCAATATCTAAAAATATAGTGCGAGAGTGCAACTATATATATGTGGTTATATGAGTGTTATGCGATATATAGGGAAGTTCGTGACTAAAAGGAAAGGAAGAACAATGTGCGGCAGTCGCTTCATCTGATGCCCATGTGCTGCGAGAGTCACGCTCTCAAGTGCTCAATTCGCTGAAATCGAATGGTCAGGATGGACTTCGATATGGATTGGGAATAAAACATGGGGCATAGAGTTCGATATATTGCGGAAGAACGCAAGAAGTCGCAGACCACCGTGCAAAAGGAAATGGAATCTGAAACGAAGCTTCTCGTGTTGCTCGCTCCGATTATAAAAACTGTATGAAACGCACGCGTTTCTGATTGACCATATAGCCGCTATATGTTGGTTGGGTGTGTGTATTTATTTATTTAAACTGTACACTGTGGCCTGCAAAGGAAACTCCACAATTGGTGGTCCCCGAGTGTGCGAGTGCAGCACACATGTATTCACGAATGCGACGGGGCAATCGGGGAGGTCGGGGACTGTGTTTTGAAAACGACGCGTCTAAAATCGGAGAATGCGACTAATGGAAAAATTCATATTAAATCGATTATATTGACAAGAAGCGGGGAGAACAGCACATGTACACCACAAAGTCCCTCTCCCTCTGCGGCTGCTGTCGCCAGCGTCGTCAAGGGGAAGCCAATACAGTGGGCCGCGTGCGCCAAAAGGCGAGACAAAAAAAAAAAAAGAAGACAAATCGTAAATATGCAAGTTATTAACAAGAGCAAATGATTTACAGCATTTGTGTAGTTGTTGTTGTTGTTGTTGTTGTTGTTGATGTGGCGACACTCTCACTTTGCGACGACTTTCACTGCTGTGAGTGGGGGAAGGAAGGGGGGGGGGGGGGGGGCGGGTGGTGGTAAAAGCCGTCTGTCACACACGAAATTGCTGAAAAGCCATTTGACAACTAATTTTTCGAGGTGCCGACGACAACAACGATGACAACAGCAGCGACACCTTGCACTGTACTTCCCCCCTCTGGATCCCCTTTGCACCGCCTCCCCGCTGTCGTCGTCGACAGACATCGCCTCGCACTCGCAATAGCCGAAACGCACCGCAATCTAATTGCTGTTGGCAGCATCCGCGGTTCTTTAATTGAAGACATCAACACTAGCTAAAAATACGATACCTCGATGTGGCTGTGGCTGTGTCTGTGTCTGTGTGTGTGTGTGTGTGTGAGTGTGAGTGTGCGTGAGTGCTCGTCTGTGTGTGTGTGAGTGTGTGTGGGTAATCGATGAAGGGCGAAATGAGCAAAGGGAGCAAATAGCGAAGGAGGTTTCAACAGGCATTGGGAAGCAGAAGAGGAAGAAGGTGGCAAGCACGCAACTTGTAACTGCATTTCAATGCGAGACGGAGACAGCGAACTGGAGAGAGAGAAAGAGACAGCGAGAGAGCGTGACAAGCGACGAGCGCTAATCGATAGTCGTGCAGGCGATAGTTTTGCTTAGCTGCGTATGTTTAAAGTGGCGTATACTTAATTTGTCAGTCATTTGATTTTTGACTACTTAATTTTAAGTGAATACTATTTTGGTCACATTAATTATTCAAATCAAATGCAAAACCACAAATTAAATATAACTTAAATAACTAAAGATTAATGAACAGTCTACAAAATTATATTACTCGCAATTCTGTGCCATGACGGCATAAAATAAAATGCAGTAAATAAATGTTTAGTTGTAGATTCTCAGTTTTACAATATTATAAAAGGGAGATCTTGATTTGTTACTAAACATTATTGTAATTTTGTATATGCTTTATTTAAAAATTAAATTATAAGTTAAATTATTTGTTCAGTTATTAAATTCTATTGTAAGTTCTTTATTTTTTTTATATAACAATTATGCACGTAGTTCCTTAAACTGACTTGTTTTCTCAGCTAGTTGACTTGTTGCCTGCAATTTGATTTGTTTGTTGTTAATTTAAATAATTCATTTACACAGTATTGTATTTAATTACGAAAAATACAATCTCCAACGTCACCAAAAATACGCATTTAAGCCCCAACTGTTTTAGGTGCCTCAACCCCCCGAATTCGTTTCTTCCCAACTGCTAATTGTTGACAATATTTGTGTGTTAAAAGTTTGATCAAAAATCTGCTCTCTAATTAGCTGCTTTATGGCTTGTCACGCGCCCATCGCTAGCTGCTGCAAGATATTTGAGCAGTGGCATAAGGAAATGTGTGGCAGTGGCAGTGGCAAGCTGTGCAGTGCGTGTTGCATGCTGTGTGCTGTGTGCTGTGTGGTGTAATGCCATAAACTGTTATTTGATGTGGGTTTGTGTGTGAGCTGATTCTGCTGCTTCAACTTCGACTGCGACTGCGACTGCGACTGCGACTGCGACTTCTATTTGGGGGCTGGTGGTGAGCGAAGTCGCTGCGATGCCACAAACCAGATGCTTGACGTTTTTGGCAGCACAACATGGTTAACTTGCCCCCAAAACAATAGTGGATAAGGCTGCCAAGGTGCTGCAGCAGTCGTTGCAACTGCAACTAGACCAACAACGATGACATCCACATCGACATCGACATCGAAGCGACATCGACGTGACTGCAGACTGCAGACTGCAGACTGATATTTGTTTTCTTTGTTGGCAATGTGTTTACATCGCGGGCGACAATAGTTTACATTTGCTGCCATCTAAAAATTAAAAGGTGACAAATCATAACAACACACACGATGTGGATGTGGGGGAGAGGAGGAGGGGCTGAGAGGGATGACTGAGAGACGAGACAAGGGCAATAGCCTCGAATCCGAATCGATCACTTGACGCTCGCTGCAAGCAGTCTGAAGAGGGAAGTGGGGGGGAAATTTGGGTCTCCAGCCGGAAGCTAAATGTTTAATGAATAATCAATACTACAAATCGCTTATGATTAGTCATTTGTTTAGCTTGTAGACAATCTCTGACATTTCAATTCGACTCTCTATCAATATACTGTAATACCTGAACCCAACATTTAAATGTTAATTCATCTTGAATTTGTTGTTTCGTTCTTTATTTACTGGAATTGACACCCTGAGGCAGCTCAATAAATTCCCATGCTTTCAAGCTCTTGCAGCAAATAGAATTGTATCGTTTAACTAATCGATTTTAATTAATCGATTTTTCTCTAATCATTTTAATGGCCGACGGCAATTGATCCAAATTTGTGCTGAGAAATTTATTTAATCTCCAAGTCTGTTCAAATACGCTAAATTACATTAATTTAATTTCAACTGTCTACAAAGTAGAATCAATAGACATTCTCAAAGAGTTTATTACAAATTTGTTGCAATTATTTCGAATAATGTTAAATTGTTATTAAAGAGATTTTAATGAAATCAATAGTAATGAGATAAGAACAAATATTCTTTAACTAATTAAAGACATAATTTATATATTATTTCTTTGTAAATTCCAATTAACATAAATTTTAGTTACTATTTTTTTTTAATTTCTCATTTCTAACTAGTAATTTGTTGAATACCCGAATATCAATTTCTCTTTCTATAATTTAAATTTATGAACATGATTATTTGGCGTATTTTCTGATTAAAGTTGCAATTCAATTGAATGCGATATTTTATTGTCGATTTTAGTTTAGTTTTAGCATATATAAATTCCACTCTTAAGAAAAGTCAATTTTTAAACACACTTTCAGTTAGCATATCGTCTATAGGGTTTAATTGAAAGTGCAAATCTGCAAATCGATCTGTCGATCGATGGCAGTCGAGTCTGCAGTGCCGCTGCTTTATTTCGAAGTTTCGGTATCTTCCATCTGCAGGAATTCTCGCAATCAACTGGATGTAATGGATGAGACTGCAATGCTTTAGACTAGTGTCACAATCAGTGGATGGCACTGTTGTTGTCATTGTTGTTTGTCTCGTTGTCGCTGTTGTTGCTCTGGTCATGGTTGGGATATCATAATGTGGGCTTATGGCTTGTCCTTTGCTCTGCGGTGCTGTGCTGAGGAGGCTGCCGCATAATAAATGGCATCACTGTCCCATGCGAAAGATCATTATCACCATAAAACTACCACTAAACGTCACTTCTTTTAAGATCAAAGTGTTGTTAGCGCGATTTAAAAATGCGCGCACGCATCTTCAATTAAAGGCATCTGCTGAGAGACTGAGACACACAGAGAGACTCAAAGAGAGAGAAGCTGCGATTTCCAGTTTCCAGCGATCAGGAGGAGGAGGAGGAGACCACCGGAGAGCTGCAAGATTTCTTCAGCGGCGACTGACGACAAATTAATTTGGCAACGAGTCAGCTCATTGGGCAAACAATGGCCAGAAAAAAGCTGAGAGCTTTCTTGTACTCTG
Source organism: Drosophila ustulata (assembly GCA_035047365.1). Lineage (NCBI taxonomy): Eukaryota > Metazoa > Arthropoda > Insecta > Diptera > Drosophilidae > Drosophila > Drosophila ustulata. Next base: position 13,643,376 of record JAWNPT010000080.1, read on the forward strand.
TAAGTGTAGTGTATAAGTGTATAAGTGTATAAGTGTGTGTGCGAGTGTATGTGTGTGTGTTATCTTAATATTGTCATTGTCACAAATTTGCAAAAAGTTACGCTAATGGATTACACGATTTTCGCATTATCGCTTTGTTACCGCGCCGATCGCAATCGCATGCGATCAGCCTACAACCCAGCGACTCTCGCCGAGAACTATTTCGCTCTCCCTCACACCCACTCTCGCCGTCTCTCTCTCTCTCTCTCTCTCTGTATCTGTTTGTTGGGGCCCTGTGGCAGGCGGTAGCTGGCTGGCATTGTATGTAAAACTACTGGCGAAAAAAGCACTGCGACCGCCAACATATCGCGTCGGCTCCTCGATACGTGCCGAAAGCGAGATTAAGGGGCCAACTTTACAAGCAGGAAACGCTGCCGATGCCCGCTTCCCTCCGCTCCCCTCCTCCCCTCCCCTACTTCTCCTCGTACGCGTTTCAGCTTTCAAAGTGCCCATGAGCATTATGCCAGACACTTTGTCTTTGACAGCAGCAGCAGCAGCAGCAGCAGGCAACAAGAAGACAGAAGACAGAGACCCACTCAGCGTCAGCCTCAGTTTTCCAGTCTCCTTTTGGGCCAATGCCTTTTGGCCCAAACAGCTTGCGACGTTTATCCAGAGCGAAGATGCTCTTATCAGCTGCAGCGAACACAGCACGTTCCATTGTCGCTTTGCCCCGATCTAATCTGAGTTTCAAGTCACAGTCGAAGTCCAAGTCGAAGTCTCTGTCGTCTTCTCCTTCTCCTCCTCCATCTCGAAGTCTCTGTCTGTGAATCCTTTCTCCTATTTGGCCCTGAGTAGACTCGCTGGCGAGTCCCCTGCCAAGTGTCATACAAGCTGCAACTTTACTCAGCTTAATGGCAATTCACAATTCGAATCTATCTAAACAATTGGCTAAAAGGCCAAAGCCAAAGTACTGTGCACTAAAAAATACCCCTTGCTCTCGGGCTATTGCCAATGGGGTATACACAATTTTATTTAGTTTCCGATAACCATTTAATCCGCTTTTAAGCTACATTTATAAGTTGAAACTCGCAATGTGGTTCTCTGGAATTCAGTTAAATTATAATTATTTTCGGTCTAACTTTTAAACTAAATAGATTTATTTAAATGTGATTTGACATATTTCGAAGAAATTCAAATTGTATAAGCCCAACTACACAAAATATCGTACTTTATCAAAATAACTACCAAATTTCCTACTGAACAAACTGAAAGTCTCAGTCGATATTATTGTCATATAGAAATTATACAAAAATATAATATAATATAGTAATAGTAAGGTAAAATGGTACATCATTTTAATGAATTTTAATTCTTTTATAAACAATTCAAAATTAATAGTTTTTCCTCAAATTAAGTTTTTCTCTAGTATTGTTACAACGTAACTTTAATATATTATTTTATTTTAAATTATACTTTCATCGTCGAACTTGTACAAAATATACGTATTTGTTTACAGGGTATGCTGGAGTTGGGCTCGCCTGCCACTCAACGACTGGCGGCAAATGGAGATGGACATATGGAAAGCCGCCGCCTGCATATTTTGGGCATTTTGCATCGAGCATCGAGTGTTGTCAAATATTGCCGTTTTATGGTAATGAAGTGGTATGAGAAATCACGAAAGGGTTAATGTACCGTCTCCAGCAGGAAGAAGGAGCGGGGGAGGGGGGAACTAACAGTGCTGCTAATCGGTTAAAAGCCAATTGAAAGCCACTGACATGAATCAATTGATGGAGGGAAAGAGAGAAGCAAACTGTGTTTAGCATGATTAAATTTGTAATAGAAATTGCCTCAGCATCATGGGCCTTTTTCGACCTTTGTCGTCTCCAGGAAGTTCTCCCTCTCTCTTTCCCCCCCATCTCTGCCCATCCCTCTCTGCCTCCGTCGAACACACACACAGGTTGCAGTCATTGATGTATAAATCGTAGTCCGCTTTGACTTTAATGTTGGACACAAAAAAAAGAGGAGAAAAAAGGGAAAAACACTCGCATAAAAAGCAAATATTGAATGGCATCAGGGGAGCAAAAAGCAGAAGGGGGTGGTAAAGACACCAGTAATCAAGTGTATGCATACAAGGGATGCCACGCCCCCCCCCCTCTGCTGCCCCTTAGGGTGGCTGGTTGTACATTTGTTGCTTTTTGTGTGGTCAAATACTTTTGCATGTAAATGTTAATTCATTGATTTTTATAATGCGCGCACGTCAAAAGGGATAATACGAGTGCTGCGCCTCCCTCCTCGCTCCTGTCGCAGGATTTAGCAGGGGAGCAAGGGGGAGAGGGTGAAAGGGAGCCATGTGCAAACAGTCGAAACAAGCCAAACCAAGCCAAACAAACAGCGTCAAGCGGAGGCAGCATCAAAATGAAAAGCCAAGGACAGTTAAGGCGCTGGCTGGGAGAGGGGGGGAAGGAGTGCAGGACATTCGAGGAGAGTGCGAGTATTTGGCTTTGATGTTGCTTACATTTCATCACTGAAGTCGTTGTCAATAAAAGCAAGTTAATGGGTAAACACCCGGGCATCCTTCCCCCCCCCACCAATCCTGCAGATCTCTCTTGCTCTCTGGCCCCCCTCGCAGGAGGTCACGAGTCGAGTTCAGCTGCTGCCACAAAAACTAAACTAAAAACATAACTTCTGGCTAGCAAAAACATTGTTTGCGCGTCCTCGGTCGCCCAGTCAAATATTTGTGGACAGACAGACAGACGGACAGACAGACGGACAGACAGACGGACGGACAGACGGAGAGAAGCTGACTCGGAAAATCCGGAAAATGCCACTAACCTTTGCCACCCTTTGCCACATAGAAGTAATTTACGAACGGTTACAATTGCTGCATTCAAATGAAAACGACATAAAAGCAGCCCGAACAAATATTTATCAGGCAAATTTAATAGAATCTCCAGAAGCTTGAATTATGCCATGATGACTAACAAATTATTTGCATAATCTCGATAAGCCACTTTGACGACATCTTTTACGGAACAACAATCAGTTTTTGATTGGTTTCATATTAAAGCAAGTTATTTATCTACACTTAAATGAGGATATTCGAATTTTAGAATAGTTTTATTTTCGAATATGGTGTAATGAAGATTTGACATTAAACTTTCAATAGTTTCTCGATTTCCTTATGTAGAAATGACAACATAAAAACATTATTAAATTAAAAATGAGGAAATTGGTATAAACTAAAATATTCTGAAGGCCTCAGTTAGAATTTAATTCAATAAATCTAGAAATAAATAATGTCTGCCTTTTTTTGCATATACTTTGACATACTTTTTTGGATTCGGGTTGTTATTTAGTTTCCACGTTTAATTGTCACCAAATATACGATATATTGAGTTCAGCTTTAAATACCAAATGAATTGTGATAGAATTGAAAAAATAAACAATTGTTTGCCTATTATAATAACGATAAAGTGTAGAATTTAATACTACTGTAAATGGTAAATTGTGTTGTTCCTCAATGCTTCGAATTGAAGTAAGCCAAATAAATGCTTAGTTCAACAATGTTTAGCTGTGGCAAAGTTGCTGCGAGTTTATTTATTGTGGACCGCTGTAAATTAGCATAAATCTCGCAGGACCTTAATGAACGAGTGTGAGCACAAGGGGTCAGAGAGAGAGGACTGCCTCTCACCTTCTGAGTTCTGCACATCAAACTTTGCAACTGGCATCAATCACTTAGCTTAAATGAAGGCAACTGGCGGGGGAGGGAGGAGGACGGAGGACGGAGGGAAGAGACAGGAAGACACCACAATTATTTAGGCTGTTTGGCCGTGTCGTTGACATATGGCTCGAGAGGAGGACAGGCGAGGACTCGCTTGGGGCAGCTCAATCAGCTGAGACAGAGTCGAAGTTCAAGCTGTGAGTGAATGCGGGCTGAATGTTGGAATCAAGTGCGCGAGTGCACTCGTATTCATACGTGTATTTGTGAACGTGAACGTGAACGTGAATGTGAACGTTTACGTGTTTCTGTTTGTGGTTGGATTGTGGCAGGCAACCTGAGGCATTCTCATCATGCGCCGTTTACCGCTCGCATTTCCCATTCAGCTTGCGGGCGACCTTATCGACCTGCCCTTTCAACCGCACACACACACACACACACCGCACACTCACACACACAAGCTTAATGAAGCTTGTGTAATTGATTTTATGTTTGTTAAAAACGGCAGAAAAAGAAGCCGCATTTCGACGACGGCGGCGGCCAACTCCAAACTCCAAATCGAAATCGAACTCTCGACTCAACTGTTCGATTTGCCTTTCAATATGCACGGCATTCAATTTCAATTGAATTGCAATTGCGAAAAAAGAAGGAAAACTAATTTCGATGCATAAAGTGCTCGCCACAATAAAAAAGGGAATACAGAAACTTTGATGGGTCCATTTGTGCCGTGTAGTTGGAAGGGTCTCGATTACCAGCTGACTGCAGCCCTTTTTTTTTTAAATTTAGAGACCCAATTAGCACTTATCTTCAATATACAATATATATATATTGTGTGGGACACGAATCTTTGGTAGTTGTCTTCGTGTTTATGTTGATACAACGCACAAGGGAAAAATCCTTAAAGTGCCGCGCCGCACGTCAACTTTTGTGGAAAATCCAGAAACGAAACGACACCGCGCCAAGATCAGACACAATTCACATTATCATTATCAAAGTGTTTACTTTGTAGACCCTTTTCCTACACTGCTGCTGCTTCTGCTGCTGTCTGTCGAATGTCGGATGTCGAATGTCGAATGTGTTAATTGCACTTGGCCGATGTTTTCCTTGAAAACTGATCCTTTCTCGGTTGCGATAACGATATGGATATGGCTATGGCCGATGGATAACATCAGATTAAACAACATCGCCGACAGAGACACGACCTTGGACCACACTGCGCAAACAACAACAACAACAAATTGTGGAAAATCGTGGAAGACGGGGAAAATTGTAGATGGTAAATGGTGGAATGGTAAATGCATTTTGGGCCTGTGTCGCATGTTTTGTTAGCTCACAATTCGGTAGCATGTTTTCACAACATGTCGCCCAATTTACCCTTTCACGGTTTCCTCTCCCTCCCTCTCTCTCTCTCTCTCTCTCTATATTGCTCTCTCTCTCTGTTGGTTTCCATCTATGATTAGCATCGCTTGATCGACGTCTGTCACACACAACATGCAGCTAACCAAACTCGCCTTTTGACATTACAATAATAAAAACTGAACACCAATTTATGACCATCTACAGAGCATATTTCTCGGTGGCTAGCATAGCCTTAGACATACCCTGTAAAGTGCAAATAATATTAATAATAATTGTTTGAATTACGATTGAACATTTTCTTATCACAGGTAATTGATATTTCATTAACTTCATTTGAAGTTGCCTCTTTAAAGTAAAATTAATATTATCACTCGAACTTGCATTGCTTTTGATTTGTTTATAATTACTATGAGTATTTATTATTTACCCATTAGCATAGGCCTTGGTGTCATTGGCATTACTGTTGCCACTTGCATTAGTGGGATTAATGTATATTTGTATTAACATTAGAATGTAATTAGAATAATTACATTGACATTGTTATTAGAGTTTTTAATTGCATTTCTTTTACTGGTATTAATATTATTATTAAAATCTGCTGTATAATCTTATTGGATCTAATTAGATTCTGGTTTGCATAAGCATTAGAATTAATATTAACAGTGTATTAGCATTCTCATCACAGATACCATTAGCATTAGAATCTGAAATGTATTTATTGCATTGAAAACCTCTTCATCTATCGCTATTTCTGTTTCTGTTTCTGTTTCTGTTTCTGTTCTGTCCCAGTCGGTGTCGCTGCTCATCAGTAACTGAGAGGAGGCATTTATGTTGGTTGTTGGGTTCGTCATTAGATCACACATTACTTTGAAGCATTGTTGACATGCTCCCTGAAATGCCGCTAGTTCTTTAAGCAGCTCGGTTGGTTCAACATTCAACGCCGAGCATTCAACATTTATTGCCATGCCTTGGCCATGTTTTGTCACACTTCGAACCCCGTTCGCTGCTTGATGCTATGTTATTTGGTTTGTTTGTTTGTCTGTCCAATTGTGTTTGCATTGACCTGCGTTTTAGCCACTTATTTACGGTAGCTGCCACGGTCGGCATTCCCGACCGGGAATCGGGCAAGATCAGAGACGGTACAGAGCAACCAACTACGCTATAGTATTCTGAGCATTGTTGCCGTGTCTCATTTTTATTGAGCTGCTAATTATGAGAGACAGTGAGACAGAGAGAAGGAGGCGACTGTTGTCGGCTGCTCCTTGAACCGGTTCCAGGAATATCATCAAGGGATTAGCGCTCCTCGCCAAGTCCCATAAGACATTACTAATCGAGCTTGCAGCTGAAGTTGGGCTCCTAAATTGCAACTCCACAAACCCTTTGAATTGAGTAATTATCGGAATTATGGAATTATAGGAATCACAACCAAACAGTATTATTTCATTGCTTGTCATTTTATTAAGAAGTTTTTCAGAAGTTTCGATTGGTTGCTTTTAATTAAATTTATGCCAAATTATATGGAGTTTCTATGTTTTTTTAAGTGACTTCTGAAGAGAGAAATATTGTATATAGTATTTACATTTGTAGTTTACATGACATTAAATTTAATTAATATCATGCCTTGAAAGTTTTGCTTTTAGCAATTCTATCTAAAACAAGTAAAAAAGCTGCAGTCGAGAGTGCTCGACCGTATGATACCCGCAACCCATTTCGAGAGGACAAAAAAAATTTTAATGATATTTTAACAACAAATATACCAAAAATATACTGAAACTTGCGTTTTGTATATATTTGAAAATAGCGGGAAGAAATCCACAACACCGACATGGTCACACTGTCAACTAAACAAACAAAGCGCGAGCAGCTGCAAGTGAATTTTGCATATAAAATTGATTCATTAATAACTTCCTTGTTTTTAACTCGATCTCAACCAAATTCACAGGAATCATTGAGAATATAATTATTATTATGCATACCAAAATTTAATGCTCTAGGTTCATTATTACGGCTTTTACAGTTTTCGGGGGCGGAAAGGGGCGTGGCAAAAATCTAAAATAAACTTGATCTGCGTAAGACCTACACAAATACTGTCACCAAATTTGATATCTCTAGGTCAATCACACACTTAAAACGTCCATATGCATTGGGAACAACAATTTTGATAAATAATTTCGCGAATAACTTTTGTTCTACTTATCCGATTTTTACCAAAATTACAGGGTATATTAAGAGTGTCAAGCGCAGATGGCTTACAAAATTACACATCATTACACAAAGAACTTTTGGAGTTATACGCGATTTACATAAAAAAAACTTGACTTTTTCTAGATAAATGCTTATTGTGGGCGAAGGGGGCGTGGCATCCAACTTTTGAAATAAACTTGATCTGCGTAGGGTATGAAGGAACATTTTTGCAAATTTGGTGTCTCTATGTCTTATAGTCTCTGAGATCCAGGTGTTCATACAGACGGACAGACGGACAGACGGACATGGCTATATCGTCTCGGCTGTTGATGCTGATCAAGAATATATATACTTTATGGGGTCGGAGATGTCTCCTTCTGCCTGTTACATACATTTTCTGTTGGCACTAAGTCATAATACCCTTCTACCCTATGGGTAGCGGGTATAAATATGTTATGTGCTTTTCCAGTTACATAGATTTAACTTTAATAATTATAAAGAAATTCGAATTTTCTAAATGCATGCCACATATAATTTTTATAATTATAAGGAAATAATAATTGGTTAAATGACTGCCAAGATAAATTTTAGAAATTCTATTTTATACGAATTATGTGATTACTATATATGCTATGTAAAATTATTTTTGTGGTATTCAAAATAAAATTAGTTTAAATTATGCTCAAGCAAAAATAGCAATGCTTTTTAGCCAGCAAATTATGTGCTTTTATTCTATTAAATTGATATTCCTTCTCCATTCCCATTTTGGTATCAGGAAAATATGTGTTTCTATATTTTATAATCTAACATAAATTTATTTCATTATAGAATGAAATTTGAACTTTATATTTGGGCGAATTTAATTGAATTCTTGTTTTGCTTCTATTCCCATTTAGAATTCGATTTATTTGTTTAATAATGTTACACTCCAACTTTAAGATCGATTCACTAAAGTTTGTGTGTGGAAAGTCTTTAATTTAGGACAATTTGTAGCGTTGTAACGTTGTAACGTGTTTCATGCAACATGCTTCATTCGTATTATTATAATGAAATGTAATATAATAAAATGGATGGCTTTGCGTCAACTTGAACTGGTCAAGGGTCAGTCCGGGCAACCTAATATCGCTTTGAATGATGAGCCGGCAGCGGCAAGGGGAAGGAGTCTCGGCCAGGAAGGGTTCCCGCAAATGAGAGGGGGGAAGTGGGGAACTCTGAGGCTGGGATTGGGAATCGGACTTAAACTCCGACTCCGACTCGGACTCGGACTCGGACTCGGACTGTGGGCAAAAGAGTAATGAGTGTGAGAAATGAGTGTGTTGCTGCGGCTGCTGTCGTTGGTTGCTACCCGTTGAACGTTACCCTTACGCACTTGCCACATGGTGGCAGAGGCAGAGGAAGAGGGGAAGAGGGGAAGAGGGGAGGCAGAGACTGTGGTGCGCCGAGCTGCCTGCAATTTGCGCAATGTAATTTAATTAATGACAACAACAATGAAGATGAGAAGCGGCGGCAGCAGCAAAAAATATGCAAATCGTTGTATTATGTGTCGTCCCGAGGATCGAGGATGCTGCAGGTGGATGCAACAGTGAGGGGCATGTGGCTGGCCGTCCCATTGGTGGCAAGGTGGCACAGCCCATTGGCTGCCGCTGTTGTCGTTGTTGTTGATTATGTTGTTGACAACAGGCGTTACGCATTTTACGTATATTACGTCAATATTTATATAATGCAGCAGGTAAATTTATGCTGTCCGTGCGAAACTCCTGCGAGTGTGCGAGTGTGCGAGTGTGTGTGTGTTATGCATATGCACACACGCCCACGGCCATTTCGCAGCCAGAACGAGCCGCAACAACAACAGCAACAACAACAGCAGCAGAAGCGCCACGCATTGCGGCTGTTGCACGTGGCAAGGGGCAGAGCCAAAGAGGGGTGTTTAAATGCTTGTTCGCAAAATATTTATTTTGGCTGGCTGGCTGGCTGGCTGGTCGGCAAGCAAATAGCCATTTAAGTAATTACTGCACTTAATTTTTAATATTGATTTTGCAAATTTATTAAAACTTAATCAATTGTTTAATCACACAAACGATTATGTTGCCGTCACCTGCAGGCTGTTGCTGCTGCTGCCCAACATCGACAGCAACAGCAACAGCAACAGGTGTGAACAGGACTCGCAATTAATCGCAACATTCGCAGGCAACACATGCATTTTATATATATGTTTAAGCGAACACAACTTCACAAATAATTGTTAAAAAAAAAAAAAGGAAATTTAAATCCTATAGATGACTCGACTTAAGCGTCGAATATTTTAAGTTTGATATGCTTCAGAACTGTAATTAATAATATTGTTACAAACGACATTTTAAAAAACAAAAAATCACAAATATGTTTGTGTTCTGTTTATGAGAACATAAATTTTCCATATATTTAACTACTTTTTTTAGTCTCTTTACTTATGAATTGGAAGTCATCTAAAAATAATTCATCAAGAGTTATTCTGCAAATAGATTTTACAAATGTGCAATACCGAAATATATAATTCCTATTTTATTCTCATTTTTATTTAATGTTGATTAGAGGGTGAAATATATGTACGTCAGCAAACGTAATATGCTTAAGACCTGCACATAAGAACTTTATTACATAAACTTCATTGTGCAAGACAACTAAACAACAATTGGCACATTTATTTTCAATTTAATTTTATTTAAGAAAAGTACAAAATTGGCTATTTCCACGAATGCAAGCCTAATTGAATAAATTCATTTTTTTGTAATATGTATTTAATGATATATATTTAACATAAACTGATAACAGTTTTTTCTTCACATTAAAATTGCAATATATGAATCCGTTGTCTTATATTTATTTTATTTTTTTATGACTTTTCAATTGTGAGTAAATCAATGCAATATTTCGTGTCACTGTGGCTCATTTATTTTATTGTTTATTTTATTTAAATACTACATTGTGCCACAGATTGTGGCAATGCAATATTTGTATTTGAAATCAACAAATTTCGTTTAAATCGCAATATTTTTATACAAACAATTTCGATATTTTATATATTTGTAAAATTAACAAAATAAACTTCAATTTGTAATTAAAAGTTAAATCATAAGATTACAACAAGCTAGTTACAAAGTCCACAAGGAAGAGAATCGAATTGAATGTCGTGTGGCTAATAGGGGAATAATTAATATGCGACCTTGATACGTATTCTAAATCGAAATCGAAGCCATAGTTCTGGCTATATAAGTGAGACTAACGGAGACGACCTTGATACTGTTTGGTGCGCGAATAACAATAGAAGTCGATCTGACATGTGCCCTTGATACGATGCTAATGGTAATACGGATTATAACTCCGCTCTTAGCCCATTACAATGGGTTAACGCCAAGATTCAAAGTTCAATTGCAGATGTGTGAATGGAAATGCGGCAGCGGCAGCGGTCGATGGTCGATGGTTTGCTGTTTAAGTGTGTCTTTTTGGTCTTTTCCAAACTTGTCCAAAAGTTGTTCGTTTACTTCTTGGCCAAAAGAGACACGCACAGACACACACACATGGGCAGAATTACACTCACCTGTGGCTGCTTCGTGTTCCCATGAAATGTAAATTAAAATGTCGAATTAATTGCCCAAGTACAGCAACTGAGGCAACAGCGAGGCCGCCGCTTCTGGGTATTCTCTCCCAGCCTCCGACTTCAGCTTCAGCTTCAGCTTCAGCTTCGTCGTCGACTTGAAGTTGGACTTGGACTACGACACGAGCAACTAACGAGATTCAATCAGCGAGCACTTTACCAGCAATTTCTATGTCATTAAAATTAAGTATATTTACTTACTCGGAATCGAAGTTGTCTCATGTCTTTCTACTGTTTGTTCCCCATCTACATCTACCATTATTTTCGTCTTCACTTGTTCATTTCTCGTGTCGCGCTGCTTGTTCTTGTTCTGCTTATTGCCATCAACAATTACCCAAATCTGGCTGCATTTTATGATGCTTACACTCCGCTCCCCCCTCTCTCTCTCTCTCTCTCTCACTGTCTTTCTTTGCATCTCATCTCCTTCGCACAGAAGCTTATCGCACTGACCTCAAAAAGTAAATAAAACTAGAGAGACATTGCCCTATTACGCACTTACTGTGAAACTGCATTAAAATCAGGCTAATGACAAAGATTTCAGTTCGGATTGTCGTTGTCGTTGACAAATCCCTTGATTGCCGAATAAATCAATCACAATTTATCCGCTGAGGAATTTTTACTGCACTGCTATTTGTTGGGAGTAATTCTAAAGACATTCCAAACATTCATTTAGTGCGACTTCTTAAATGGTGAGTTAATTAGACCAATTTGTTGCATCATTTTAACTATGACAATTTTGGGTATTTTTAATAGTTTGAATAAACTAAATCTATTAGAATAGAATTCTGAAGGAGCTTTTTAAGTCACATCACTTTGCAAAATTCCAACAATTTGTCAATGCTAAACTATTAAAAATTATTTTATTTTTAAACATTTTCAAATACTATAAGGAAGTAAATCCAAATTATTTATTGTAATACTTATTGAAAGTAATTTTAAGATATATAAAAATATCTAAAAGATTAGATTTCTTTAACTATATGTATTACTACTGTATTTAACTATTAAATCAATTTTACAAAACATGCTATGAATCATTTGCAAATTTGTATTAGGCTGATTTTTTGTGTATTTCTTAAAGTAAATCATTTTGAAAAATTTCAAATATGTATTTTTAAAATGCTAAATAAGAAAACTCTTTTGACATGTTATGATTAAAGTCGATTTTAATTAATGCTGAATAAGTAAAATCCTTTAGCTGAACAATTTGCAGATCTATGACTAATTAAATTTATTAATCAGCAGACATTTCAAAATTGATTGAAATGTCACCCGCGGGTGGCAAAATAGAGCACTGTGAATTGCCAGATATAAATGAGATGGAAAATTGTTCAATTTTGTTACCAATATTGTTGGATAACCTGCAGCGATTATTATAAATAATTAATTTGCTATTTCACTTTAAATTCGACTTTAGAAAACTACCCCCAACGTATCGTATGATGAATTTATTATTTGCCAAAATTAACATTTTATGTTTGCTGACCATTCAAAATGTATTATATTTGGCTGCTTTATTCGTCCAGTTGCCACGCCCCCTACCCCTTTATGCGGTACTGTCAGACAGGCGGGGAGAATGTAGTTTCAAATTGTATTAATATTTGTATCTGTATCTTTGGCTGTGTCAGATTCCCCCGCTCCGCTTGTATCTGTGTCTAAACAAGTGCGTATTTATAGCGAAATATATCCGTGACTGTTGCGCTGTTGCAAAACCGTTTTGATCCTATTTCAAACGTCACGTTAACGTTGCGACGTGCCGCAACAGACTCCCCTTTCCCCTTGCCCCTTGCCCCCTCTCCCATCTGCAGCTCGCAGCTCGACTTTTTGTCTGCGTCTCCAACTACTTGACTGTCACATCTCAATAACCCTCGAGTGGTTTTCAATTGTCTCCAAAAATAAACGCATTTGCATCCTCCCCCGATCAACAAACTTCCACACACACACACACACACACACACACACGCACGCACACACATGGCCAACAACAACAACAAAAAAGAGAGAAAGAAATTTCAATCGCAATCCCATTTGAAATGTTAATTTTTAACGCTTTGTGAATTTTTCTAATATTTCATAAAGGCGAAGCCTCGAAACCTTTTTTGCGCCGCCTTTGCCACTTGAATGCCAAAGTCGCCCACTTGCCACATGCCGCATGCCGCATGCCACATGCCCCCTTCGCCCTGCCGCCTGGCTCCACGCTCTCGTGACATCATCCAATTCAGAAAACTTAAAAGTAAATAGATCCCCAGAGATGAGAGCGCAGCCATTTCAAGCCAATGTCTCGTTGTCATTGTTGTCGTTGCGGTTGTCTGTCTCCCTCTCTCTCTCTCTCTCTCTCTCTCTCTTTGTCGCTGTCTCTGTCTCTGTCTCTGTGTGTGTCTCAAGTGACAACGCTGCCAAGGATCATCTCATAATGTGGCAAGCATTTAGCTGTCTCGTCTGACGGATTGCCTCGTTTCTCGCTTCTCATTCTCGTTTCTCGTTCTCGCATCCTTTGCTCCCCTGAAATTCCCTTTCCCCCCCCCCTGAAATTCTCTTCTCCCCTCGCTCGTTGCGAGGCACTTGACATTTTCACAGTCTTCACGGCATTCATGTCAATTTTGCGGTTTCGCTTTCACGCAACTTCATTTCGGGATTTCACAGAATACTTTTATACATTCGTATTCACTTGGCAAACGCTCGTTCTATTCACAAGCATCTTTCGAGTGCCCCAACTGTCTGTCTAATGAGCATCTCTCTCTCTCTCTCTCTCTGGTTGTAATCTGTCCATAAGTGGCCGCAGCTGCCTATCCAGATCCAGGCTACTTCTGCTTCTGCTTCTGCTGATAATGATGATGATGCGGTTGCCACCAATCGACTCAAGTCGAGACATCCAAGGAACCAACTCAGATGTCACGCCTTCGATGTGAATAGTATTCGATTCTATAAACAACGATCCTTGAAGTCATCAATGTTGATTGGCGAGAAACAATGTAAAGTTCATGCAATTAATATAATTAGACATTGGGAATTTATCAGACATTTAATTACTACAACTATGACGAGTTTAACTACATGAGTTTAACCACTGCCTACGAATACCCTATGAATATTATATTTTAATATGAGCTTAATACGTCCAGCATTTCATTGATCAGAACTGCAACATATTTATTATTGACAATCTAATTATTAGACCGAAGATTTGCAGATTTGAAGTTGCAGACAAATATGAAATCTTGTTAAGCTAGCGAATTTTTATTGTAGTTCAAAAATACTTTATTTAAAATAATGCAATTTACAAACAATTTTTGTATATTATGCTTTGATTTCATCAAAAATATTTGTGTGAAGCTGAATAAAAAACATAAATTATTTTGCACTGTATTTTTTATTACAATGTTGAATATTAAAATTTTTTTGGTTTTGGAAATATTGTGGTATTGAAATATTATTCGTTTGAAAAATAAATACGCTATCAAAGTATATAAATGCTGAATAATTCAATGCGCACAAAAATAATATTTATTTGTCAACTATAAAAATGCTAAATAATTTACTGCGAATGATAGATGAATTTGTACAGACGGGAAGAAACATAATAAATTGGATTGAATTTTCCTTCTAAAACTTTAATTGAATCTCAATGTTTTAATTAACTGAATATAAAATGTTTAAAAAAAAGTTGAGCTCATTATTATATTCTGGTTGAAAATGCGAAGTTAAGTAAATATCGCACACATGATTTTATAGTGGAATATGGATGCTATCGCCGTCTATATCTGATTCCTCTCCACCTTGCATGTCTCGCAGTCGTTTATGGGCGGCCAGAACAATGCACAATTGCAGCGTCGATTCAATTGATCATCCGATCATTATGAAACTCCCAGGCATAATTCGCCCCTCATTGATGAAAGGCCTAATGATCTAATGGAACTGTTTTGAGCTGAAATAAAAGATTCCCCCAACCAGCCAGAAATATGAATAGAAAGAGGTGCAATTAATTATTGATATATGTATACTATATTGTTTCCAATATCGCGTGGCTTTATTGTTGAAATGAAGTTACTGAAGTACACAATGAGTCTCTTAGGGAGAGAGCAATAACATTCCTACTAAACATGCACGGACACGTCTATAATTTAGTTTATTCTGGGGGCAATACATATACAGGGGGGAATTAGACGAGATATGTTTTGTGTGTGTGTGTGTGTGTGTTTCGACTTACTTCAGAGTTAGTTACAAATACAAATAGTTATTGGCTATGAAAAAAAATTGCTGTCGCACTTAAACATTACATAATAATATATTAATATTATATATTTATTCAATTACATTATTTTTGTGTTTCATTTTGTTCGCTTTAACATAAATATGGTGAATACTTCGTTGTAGACCAAACTGCTTGAGGAACGGATTCAATACTATACACTTAGATGTCGCATTAACTTAGCTCACAAAAAAAAAATCATTACAAATTATTTATAGATTAGTTTAATGATAGAAAAAAAATCAATCAGATATATATAACACAAGTACGAGTAGAAAAGCTAGTGAACATCATTGCATTAATCATCATCATCATCATCATCATCATCATCATCGTCGATCGCTGTTCGTGGTTGAGCAAATCCTGCAATGCCCCCTAGACGGAGATGGCGGCGTTCGTGGGCGGCATCTCCGCAGCCGACGTCGCAGCGGAGTTTGCCGCGGCGGAGGAGGCCGCCAGGCTGCCGCTGCTGCTGCCGCTGCTGCTGCCGCTGCTGCTCGCGCTGCCGATGACGCCCAAGCCGACGCCGCTGTTGCTGCTCAGCAGCATGGAGCGATAGACCTCGGAGAGCAGGTTCCAGGGCGCCACGGGCGCCGCAACCGGAGCAGCGGCCGCGGCGGCGGCGGCGGCCGCGAACATCTGCGTCTGGAGCAGCCGCAGGTGATGCTGCTGCTCCTGCAGGTCCAGCCCGAAGCAGCCGAGCAGCGCAGGCGACGTGGACGGGGCGGCGGACGGAGGCGGAGGCGGAGGCGGAGGCAGCTGCGATTGCGATTGCGAGGGGATGGCGGGCGACGCTTCTTCGCCGCTGTCCGCGTCGAGCTCCATTTTGATGACGGCGGGACTGGCGGCGGCCTTGGGCTGCTCCTCGCTGTCGTGGCGTCGCCGCTTGCCGAGCAGCCGCTCCATGGAGAAGCCGCAGGGACTCGGCGACCGCTTGCGCTCCTCCTTGATGGGTTGCGCCTGCGGTTCGCGCTCGCCGCGCTTGTGCAGACTGAAGTCGAGCGGCTGTTCGCGTTCCGTTTCCGTATCGGGCACCTCGTCCTCCTCCTCGTCCTCGTCCTCGTCCTCCTCGGCGCAGCTGGCGAGGCTGTTGCTGTTGCTGGCGAGGCTGAGGCTGCAGTGGAGCTCCGCCTCGGCGTCCGCCTCGTCCGTCTCCTGCTCGTTCTCGCTGTGGCAGTCCTGACTAGCCGGACTCGAGCTGTTCGCCTGCATGTCCACGTACACGTAGACGCCGCCGTCCTCCTCCTCGCCCGCCTCGCCCTCCATCTCCCCGAAGATGCGCTCCTGCTGCGCCCGACTCGTCAGCAGTCCCCCCAGGTTGTGGCCCCCGAACATGACGTGCGCCGCCGCTGCCGCCGCCGCCGCTGAGCTGTAGCCATGATGCGGATGCGGATGCGGATGCGGATGCGGCGGCGGCGGAGGCGGAGGCAGGAGGCCGGGGAAGGCGGCGGCCGACGCTGGGAAGACCGGAAACTGCTGCGCGGTGCGTCCGTCGTGGGGCGAGATCTTGCGGCGGATGTGCGGCGAGTGGAGCTTGGGATTGGGGTTCGCGCTGTGGCGATTGCGCGAGCGACGCGAGCTGAACACCATGTTGCAGCCGTCCACGGTGCACTTGTGCATCTCGCGCAGATGCACCGCCGAGAAGTGGATCTTGAGGGCGCCCTTGTCGCAGAAGGTCTTGAAGCAGATGGAGCACTGCACGCGCTTCTTGCCCGTCGCCGGGTTGATGAACTGCCCGGCCAGGTTGATGGGCGGCGAGCCCCAGCGCTTCGTCGGCTTCGAGCAGCCCGTCGTCGAGCTGCCCGTCGAGCTGCCGCTGCTCGTCGAGCCGCCCGCCACGTTCGAGGAGTTCGGCGAGCTCGCGGGCGAGTGTTGAAGCGAGTGTGAATTCGAATGCGAATGCGAGTGTGAATGGGGATGGGGATGCGAGTGCGGATGCGGATGCGGATGCGGATGCGGCGGATGGCCCAGCAGGTAGGCGGGCGGCATGAACGGATTCATGATGTGCTCCATTGTGTCTGTGGTTTGTGGGAGCTGAAACAGAGCGAGAGAGAGAAGAACGAAGGAAGGTTCGCGATTAGCAAAAGATTCTGGCAGAATAAATAATAATGTACAGCAATGGATGCTGCTTGAGATACAAGTGGATTCGACAGTATAAATAATATTATTTACTCCACTGCGTATAATAAGAGTGGATAGAAATATCCCACAGATACAAATTCGTTGGATGGTTTAAATGTTGAGTTGACATTGAGTTACGTATGTATCTGCAAGATACACAAGTATTTCAATCAAAAGTGGTTCGCATATACAAAAGTATCTCAAAGATACGAAAGTATCTCACAGATACAAAAGTATCTCAAAGATATAATAGTATCTTAAAGATACAAAACCAATTTAAATACACAAAAATATCTGAATAAATTAAAGTATTAGTAGATCCAATTCAACAAAAGTATCTCAAAGTATTTAAAGATACAAATGTATCTCATACAATAGTAGATCCAATTGAAGTGCGCTATCTCACACATACAAATGGAATTAATCATACGTACATAGATTATGAAGTAAATCAGAGATCCATAATAATCTTAAAGATACAAAAGCATCTTCAAGTCCATTCGATAGTAGAAATAATCAAATTTAAAATTAAATATAAGCAACAGATGAGTCTTAAAAGTGACAACAAATTAGTTTAGTTGTTACAATTTTTGAAATTAATTTTATTGATAAATAATTCATAATATTGAAAATATTAATTCATTAATAATATTCTGCAAGTTCTAAAAGAAACAATTTTCATTCAGATCAGATCAGTCTTAAAATGAGTAAAAAATTATTGACTAGTTAGAAATGCAGAAATAGAATTGATAGTTAATATCAATGATCCATAATAATAAAATATGAATTCATTAATAATATTCTGCAAGTTCTGAGAGCAAAGTATCTTTGGTGATGCCGTCGGCAAATTCGCCTCCGCTGAGGCTGCGACTTGTCCTCAATTGGTCCTCAGTCGCCGTCGCAGTCGTCGCAGTCGTCGTTGTCGTTGTCGTTGTCGTTGCGTTGATGGTGTCAACTGTCAGTTGTCAACTGGCGGCTGGAACTGGCAAAAAAAAGGTCCAAAGTGCCGCAAGTGTCAATCAAAGGGAAAAGTCAGTCGGTCAATCGGAGGCAATGGGAAAATCCTAATCAGAAACTAATGAGGGGGAAACAGCAGAAGGCGACGCCAAAAAGGGGCGAGGCAGCGAGGAAGCAGAGGGGGCGGAAGTTCAGCCGCTGCGACAGCTGCAAAAGTTGCGCAACTTTTTTGCGCGTTATCAACGCTGCACATTCGACCCCCCTCGACCCCCCTTTGCACGCCCCTCAAATCCCCTTCGAGCCAATTTCGAGATTTCGCAAAACGATTTGCTGCGGCGCAATTAAAGAGCCGAGGGACACAGTGCGCACAGTGGGACAAAAGCAGCGGCGATACTCGACTTGCCACACTGTGCCACAGACATGTCGCGTTTATCTTGCCACAGAGAGCGAGATCTGCCATAAAAGACACAGCGGCAACAGCAACAGCAACTTTTGCCTCATTTGCTTGGCCAAAAAGATTTTTACAGCTTTTTGGGGGCCCCGCCATTAAAAGCGCAACAACAACATTGACAACAACATCGACAACATGCGGCGATCGGTGACTTTTTTTATTGTTGTTGTCGCTACTGTAATTGCGACTGACGAGCGACGAACGCTGAATTGATGGCCAAAAGTTTCTGTGCTTGGCTGGGGACAATTGTTAACGCAAGCCCAATCCACCGCAATAACAACAGCAACAGCAACAGCAACAGCAACAGCCTCATCATCATCATCAACAGCAGCAGCTTTGGGTGCCCGCTCACTGCGCTATCATTCCGCATCAATCTCGAAAGACTCAAACTTATTCTAAGGCTGATCAACTACCTGAATTTGGCGGAAAGCAAGCTCAGAAAAAGCTAAACTCAACAGACAACAACTGACTTGTCAGCCACGATGTCAGCGGTGGCATTAGACAAATACCCAGCTAATCGAAACGATCATTTCAGCCTGACGATCCAAGTAATACATAAATCAATGAAACACTTAAAACAACAGCTGACTTGAGTAGAAGTTAAGTTGGCCAAACTGCAAAGCCGGCTAAATGCAGCTAAATTACGGCTAAGCTTTGGGCATTAATGCAGAGAATCGAAAAGAGCTCAAGAGCTGACTTCTCAGCTGCTTGGCAGGGAACAAATCAGTGGCTAAATGCAGCTTAACTACAGCTAAGCAGAAAATCTAACAGAGCTAAAGAGCTACAAGAAAATCTCTAAGCAACAGCTGACTTTTCAGTCATTTGGCAGGAAACAAGTCAGCGGCTAAATGCAGCTTAAAAAAAGCTTAACTCTAGCATAAATGAACAACAGCTGAATATTCAACTCATTCATCTAGAAGGAATTCAGTCGAAAAAAAGCTAAAGCAAACTCATAACTTGTGTCAATTGAAGGGAGAACAAAAAAACAATCAGTTTAGAAATAAATAAATAAAATAAAGGAATATTAAATAAATAAATAAACTAAAGCTAAAAGAGAGAGACAATTCACTTCAAAAAAGAGAAGAGTGGAAAAATAGAAAAAAGGCAAAATAGAAGTAGTTAAACTAAAGGAAAATAAAACAAATAAGCAAAAAACACAACTAATTAATTTTAAATCAAGTACTTGAAGAAAAATAATTTTTGAGCTAACTCAAGGCTATAATAATATTTATACTACAGTTCCATAGTCTATATACAACAATAATAGTTATTTTTGTGCAAAAATTTCAAGGAAATTAAATATAGCAAATTGATATGCAAGAAATGCTTTTTAGGCAGAATGATGACCCCTGACTTGTCCAGCGCTGTGGCAAGGAAGCGGTCAGCAGCGATAGCTGATTGATCGCCGTCTTCGCTCAGCCTGAATGCGATGTTTGTTTTTTAATGGGTTGCGACTCATTAGAAGCGATAGTAAGCATTAAATGCACATGGGGTAATTATTTTTGTCAAGCGCTTTAAATGTTTTAAGAGACAACAACAACAACAACAACAACAATAGCAACAAAAGCGACAACTGAGAAAACCAATCACAACTTTTGATGGCCAGCGTCGAATGTTGTTTTTTTATTATCGGCAATGTTGAAAGTCACAAATTCCAAGAGCTGACAACAAACGTTGTTGTTTGTTTGTTGTTGTTGTTGTTGTTGTTGTTGTTAGTACACTAGTTTAATAACATCGTAATGATGACGATGATGATCGTGTTGAAGCTGCCTCTCTTTTTTTTCTATTTCTTTTGGCTTTTTTTGTATTTCAATTTGTATCTGGACGACATTAAAAAAGGCCAGCGACAAAAATCTTAATTGCAAAATTTTCATTTTGGGTTTTTTGTTAACAACAATTTGGCGTTTTGCCGACGGCCAAAAAGCGAAAAAACCAAAACAACAATTTAGCTTTTTTTCAAACACACTTTTTCAAAAAAAGACATTTTTTTTACTTACAATTTTGTGGTATTTTTTGTGTTGTTGTTTTGTTAGTTTTTTCGTCACTCGTTTTTGTTGATATTTTGTCTTTGTTTTAAAAACTTGTTCACCAAAAAAATTGCAATTTGCTGCACATATTTTGTTTGTATTTTTGCTGTGTTTATTGCAACATTTATGAATTATTTTACTTGTTGCCCGGAAACATTAATAAATCGATATTTTCGTGTTCTTCGTGTTTAAAAAATAGTTTTGTTTTTTTTTGTTTTTTAATTTAAAAAATAGTTGTGTTTTTGTTGCTTGTTTGCCGAAGCGACGGCGACGCGACAACGACAAGCGGCAAGCGACAAACGACAAGCGACAGGCGACAACGTCAACGAAGGCGACGGCGAACGTTATGAACGTCTCACGCACACTAAAAACGTAAACGCAAAACGTGAAACGCGACGACGACGACGACGACGACGACGACAGCGACTGCGACCGAGAGAAGAAGGCTGACGCAGAGGCAAAGGCAGAGGCAGAGGCAGGCAGCAGAAGAGATCCTCTCCTTCGAAAGTCGTGGGTGACACTGATTGTCGTTGCTGCGGCTGCGAGCAGAAAAAATGTAACGACGACAAAATGCGACAAGAGCAGAGACAGCGGCGACGGCAGCGGCAGCAGCGACACACACACGCACGCAGCAGCAAAACGGGGTGGGTGACACTTTGCGCTCTCTCTTCTGCAGCAGCGGCAGCAGCGACAGCGGACACACAAATGTCTACCTGAAGCCCAGGCCAGCCAACGAGCGACTGAACAACGGAGCGCAGAGCGCTGCTCTCTGCAAGAGTGTGAGAGAGCGTTTGTGGCTGTAGTTGCAGTTGTAGTTGTAGTTGTCTGCTTGTTTAGGCTGTGTCACATTGTCGTCGTTGGGTCAGCGCGCTGTGCGAGGGCGGGACAGCGCTAGCGGCAGTGGCTGCTCTCTGTCGCACTTGCTGCGCAGCGCCTGCGAGTCGGTTAAGCAGTGCAGCACGCAAAGAGAAGCACACAACGTCGTCGCTCTCTTTGCTCGCCATTTGCGCGCTCTTTCGTGTATGTTGCCTGCATTTCAAACGAATAAGCTTAAAGTTTTCAACATTAAAGCAACTTGTGGTCAACAAAAACACAATTCGGCAGTGCGACAGCAGAGTAGCGCAATAGAGGTTTTCGGGCTATTGCCGGCCTGCTCTCACACTGTCCTCTGAGTGGACGAATGGTTGACATGCGACACACACACACATGCACACACACATACACCTGCCCGCTCACGCACCTTTTGTGTGCTCTTCCTCTCCCGATCTGCTTCGGCTCTCTCGAACACACACACACACACACACACACACACACACGCAGTGTCATTTGCTCTCACTCTGTGCGCGCGCTCTCGCTCTCAAGGGGCCGCTGCGCTGTATGTGCGACAGAGCTGCAACGAGTTGGCGAATGAAATGGCAATGCGTCGCTGTCGCCGTCGCCGTCGTCGTCGCCGTCGTCGTCGTCGCTGTCGTTTTGTCTTCGTCTCATTATGTTGTTGTTGTCGCCTTCGTCGTCACTCGTTGCTGCTGTTGCTGTTGTTGTTGTTGGCGTGTTTTTCGTTCGTTCTTTTTAAAATTTTTGTCATTTGATGTCTTGTCCACTGCTCTGGCAGCGACGACGACGACGCCGACTGAGAGCGTGTGTGTCCGTCTCTTTTTAGTAAACACCAATGAATGGCCTGCCTGCCAACAGCCTGTCGCTGTGTGTGTGTGTGTGTGTGAGCACACCTCTCGCTGCTGCTGCTGCGTCGACTTTGCTTTACTGGCTATGCGATTGCGCCACAAATTGTCGCTGTGTGCGTGTCCCTGTGTGTGTGTGTGTGTGTGTGTATGTGTCACATGAAACGACACTTTAGCATGGGGGCGATTTTTGCTGTCTCCTGCACCAATAGTATTTGAGCACCGCTCTGGTGACAAAGACACCCGACGACGACGCCAACGATGCCAGCGACGACGTCGACGTTGACGCTGACGGCGACCCCGACAACGAACCATGAACCACGAACGTTTTCCCTCTCCCTCCTCCTCCTCGTCTGCTGCTGCTTCTTCTTCTTCTGCATTTGATTTGCCTTCATTTTTTTTAACTGCTGCTATGTAAAGCAAAGCTTATACATAGACTCTGTCTGTGTGTGTGTGTGTAGATTGACTTCAATGTGTTTTTGATGGCAGCTCCTTTTGCTTGTCCTTTTGATAGCTGCATTAACATAAGCATATGCTCATCTCACACACACACACACACACACAGCTCTGCTTGGGGACTTTCGCAGGCTCCTCCAAAGGACTCTTAATGAAGCTCAGCTGCGGCTGCAAAATTCGCTCATCCTGACAACAACAATTCTAAACGCATTAATTCTATTAGAACAAAAGCATTTTCCCTCTTTTATTTATTTTTTTACTACTTTAGCTAAATTAATCAAATGCTGTAATTTGTTGCTCTTCAATTTGTCCAAAAATGTATGTTCCTTTAAACAGAAACTCAGATTCCAATAAAAAAATTAAATTGCATAATATACATATATTTAAAGAAAACGTAATATAATAGAACTCGGTAAATTAAAAATCACAAAAAAAATTAAGTTTACTAAATTTCCATTTTTAAATAATGTCATCAACAAAAAGAAACTATGATTTACAACATATCAAACAAATCGTGTTTTATTTATTCTAAATAAAAAACTAATGGGTTTATTGAATTTTCATTTATTTGCTTCATTGAATAATTTTGAATAATGTCTAAAATATTTGATCAAAATAAAGAAAATTTCATTTATTTTTTTTCTAAATACATTTATGCATCTTTAAGTAGAAATATCTTATTTGCCACTTTCATATTTATCAGAATAAAGTGTTCAATAAATAAATTACAAATAGTGCAATAGTTTAGCATATACATAAGTATCATCATATTTTAATATCTTCAACTTATATTAATTTTTGATTCGAGTTTTTGGTTTTTATTCATTGAAATTCACTTAAATATTTTGTAATTCGAAATCAGCATTGTTCCTTAACTTATTGTACACCTAAACATTTGGCTGATATAATTATAAAAATATTTACAAGCTGTTGAAACACAATTGATTTATGCATATTTTCTCTTGGGCATTTTCTTGTTTTTTATTGCGCAACACTGTAAATAAATTATGTACAATTTGAACATTAATTATGCTTTAAAGATCCATTAAATTACTCGAAATATTCCACAAATATCCACAAAAATATCTAGTCACACATGAATACTTTGGCTATTCGTGAGTGTATTCACACTTCATTTCTGAAACGCAAAATTCATTAAAAAAACAACAAATTAGCATTGCAAAATCAATTCACTATTTTAATGCATTTATAAATCAAGTATTTCAGTAGATTCATCGTTATTGATGGACAATTATTGAAGTCTATTTTTAAATGCTATATTTTTTTGTTGCTCAGTTGCTCTGCAGATTTTCTATATTATTATTTTCATTTTAAAGAGCAACATATTAATTCGATTTAATAATGTAATCAAATGTAATTAAAATATTGTCGTCCTTCTTTATTTGCTTTTCAGTTTGAAAATGTATTTTTGCAGTTTCTCAATTGTTTTATTATAAAAAGCAAAAGTATCAAGAAATATAATAAAAATATTGTCTGCTCCAAATGCGAAAACTTCAAAATAATATTGTTAATAAAACTACAATTCTTTTCATATTTGAATTCAAATTTATTTTTGCAGCTTCTCAAACATTTTATTATAAAAGGCGCCACATTCAATTAATTCGCGATTATCGAAAAGTGTGATAAAATATTGTGTGCTCCAAATGCGAACACTATGAAATAATAATTGCAAATAATGAAATGATGTTCTCGAGTGCTGCAAGTGATGCATTCAGTTGTGTGTACGGCATCAAGCAGGTTCATGTCTGGTCTTGTCTAGACCTGTCGAAACATGCGAATTTCGAATGTTTCTCAATGGTCTGTTAACTTTTTGCATTTGAGCGTAATCGAAATGTTGGACGAAAGTCCCCCAACCAAGCAAAGCAACATAAAACTGAAAAATGAAAAATGGAAACTAAAATTTGGGACTTGACTTTGTTTCGTTGCTGTGCATAGAAAGAAGACAATCAAAAGGTCGTCAAGTGAATGCATATGATGAAAAGGTAAAAGGTGACTATTAGGGGGACATCGAGATCGAGATCGAGATCGAGATCGCAATAACATAACATATCTTCTATAGGGCAGTCAACACTTTCATTGGGCTTCAATTCGATTTGTTTCGACGCGCTTCGATTCGTTTCGATTCCTTTCACTTCATTTGTTGTCTCCGATTTCGATTTCGACTTTGACTGTGATTTTTTTGTTGCTTTCATTAATCAAAAATTGGCCTTTATTCAGTCGAGATAAATAATTGCTATCTTATTATGCCGGATTGTCGTTGCTGTCGCCGCCGTCGTCGTCGTCGTCGTCGTCTGTCCTTTAAACCCCCGCCAACGTCTCGGGCCCTGAGATAATGTCCAAGTTCTTTATAAACAGCACGGCGCCCTTTGTGAATGTTGCACGAATCGGAATCGAAGTCGATCAATCATTTTTCACACTTGGCCCAGCGTCAAGTGTGAGAGCGGGAGAAACGTTCGAGGGCCTGTGGAGATACAAGACACGAGATACAAGATACTTTGCCAGCTCTCGAGATACCCAAATACATTACGTTACAAGCTCGGTTTTGTTGTGACTTTCGAGTGACCATATTCAGAAATCAGTGTGACCGCAGTCGTGAGCCTTGTACTTGACTCTGCGTCTCCATAAATCGTTTTTGTTCGCCTTCGAAAATACAATTTACGCCGACACAAATGATATTAAAAATCCATTAATAATCCGTGGTCCACATCGATTAGGTCGCATTCTTTTTTCTCCCCTTTTCCAGTTTGCTTTTTGACCTGTTCAAACCCCTTGACCGCCCTCGCCCCGAGCTCACATCTGAGATCTCAGTTCCCAGCTCTCAGTTCCCAGTTCTCAGTTCTCCGTTCTCAGCCCCAGCCAAAAGGCGTCACAACATCTCACATTTAATTACATTTAGTTCTTGGTTTTGTCTCAGCCACAGCCACAGCCGCCCGGCCACGCCCTCACTTTAGTAGATTATTCTTTTATTTATATAGTTTAAGTTTAGCACATAAATTATTGTGCTTCTCTGCAGATTATTTTGTAAGTGCTAAATGAAATTTGAGCATATGTATTTGTATTTGCAATATGTACTATATATAAAAATATGAGTCAGTTAATATAATAGCAATATTATTACAATGTAATGTTTATTAAACGAACTTAAAGTATCACAAAAATTGTGAAGAAGGCAAATAAATAAGTAAATTAATAATAATGTCAGGTACAATCCCGAAAACAAACCAATTCTTTCAATATTTGTGAATAAAATAAACAAGCAATTATCGAAATTTATTTATTGATTTATATTAAACTTATTAAAAGTTTGTCAATATTTTATTGAACACTTTTTCCTTAATATTCCTCATTTTCATGACTTATTTCACTTGGTTAAGATTTATCAATATTTTATCGAAGACCTTTTTTTTAATATTTCCCATTTTCTTAATCGTCGAAAAATAAAAAAAAACTGATTATAAAATGATTAATATTTTATCGGAGCATTTTTCATTACTGTTCCCCATTTTCCTGATCTATAAAAATGTTTATTTAAGAATTATCAATACTTTATAGACATCTTTTTTTACAGTTTTCCATTTTCTTGATCTATTAAAATAGGATTTATCAATAGCTTCTGTAAAGTTGTTCATATAATTTGCGATTCAGCTTAGAGTAATTAAATGTGTGGCAGAATATTTATTGATTTACAAAAATACGAGTATTTTCAATATTATATTAAAGCCGTTCTCTAAACTATTCCCCTGGGCGAGTGGCGAGTAACGAGTGACGAGTGACGAGTGGCGAGTGGCGAGTGACGAGTGGCGAGTGGCGAGTGGCGAGTGACGAGTAGTCATCAGAGCAAATGTCATTGTTAGGGGTAAGTTATCTAAATTTGATATCCACGGCATCGCATCGAGCTCTTTAAGAGGCAGCTGGCCAAAGAGTTGTGTTAGTTGGGCTGGAAGTGGGAAGGGGCAGATGGGGGAGGGAGTGGAAGAGGGAGGGGGAACGGGTATTCGTAATCCAAAATGGTAGAGATTTGTTTACACGGACAGTGGACTCGATTCGAATCGACTGGAAATGGAGATGGCGATGGCGATGGCGATGGGCGGATGGATGCTTCAAATAGAATCGCAGTCAAAACCAGGCAGCTTTGGTCGCTGGGTCACGCACATGAATATGTGAATACGTGAATGCGAGTGCGAGTGCGAGTGCGAGTGTGAATATGGCTACTGCGCTGCTTGGTGGTGTAATTATCGCTGAGCACCCTTCGAACATTTCTCAATGAATGCGTGAAATCTGTTGCAGGCAGAGCGAAAAGGGAAGGAGAAGCTATTGCACAATTCTCGCTGCCAGGTAGCGAAGCATCGGCCTCAAATATATTTGTATATATAATATATATGTATGTATATTGTGTAGTAGTTTCCATTGTTCTGCAGCGTCACCCTTGCTCAGTCTATCGGTCTGCCGCGTTGCCATGAATATGGCACATAATGTGCCCAATAATTAAGTGAAAGGGTTACAATGGCTTCATGAGAACTTTGCGCTAACCGGGCGATAAAATGTGCTCGCAAAAGGGTTTTTAACATGTCGTCCTGCATTTCCATAATGGCCGACGAGGACTCGTTCAAATTGCGAGCTATGTTTATGGCTATGGCAAAAAGCACCCAGGTATGGGACAACGAACGGATGCAGCCCATTGCAGGACCAAAAGAACTTGCTTCACGTTCAATGAAGATGCCGCCGCCGTCGTCGTCGTCGTCGTCGTCGTCGTCGTCGTCGCTGCTGTCAAAGGGTTAAGCCTAAGGACGAACTCTATTAAGGAAGCTCAATAAAAACACGCAGAAGCACAATAAAAAAAGAATGGAAACAGCAAGGATAATGCATCGCATTGTGCAGGTACTTAACAGTATCAGTGTACTCACCGTATTCACATTCGCATTCGCATTCACATTCACATTCACATTCACATTTTTATGGTCGCACATCATCATCAGCGGCTGAAGACACAATGAACTGCCATTTGGCCTGCCCTCAAGTTTCCTCATCGTCCTCGTCCTCGTCCTCGTCCCCGCTCAAGTTGTGACTAGAAGAATTCGGAAACATGAATGAATAAATGAGTAAATGAATGAATGCCCGGCAAACTTGCTTCAGCTGCTCAAAATGCACTCACTAAACCTTAAACACTTTACATTCTGCTCTAATAAATTGCCAGCTTTTTTACTCAACTTGTTTTCGTCTGCCGGCAAATTTCTTTGCCATCGATTTTTAAGTTATCATGTTGCTACTTTGCCGAACTTTTAAATATGTATGTGGAAATGGATTAGACAGTGATAGTAAACTTTATCGCTAAGCTTAAGCTTTTTATTTGGATATCTTGAATCCTGTAGAATATCAAAGAAATGTGGTAAATAAATTTGAAAGTGCTTGTTAGCGACATTTTGTCTCATAAGCTATTTAGATAGCATTTTGAGATAATAAAATTGATCTTGGAAACTCTGGAATAGTAAGCAAAATTTAATCAGTGAATTAGGTATTCATTTTAAAGGTTTCAAATTAATTTAGAATATTAATTAACATTCTTTCAGTTAGTTTAGTACATTTTAAAATACAGTATCAACTTTAATCGTGCACATGTTTGATCATATTATGATTTTATTTCTGTGTTAAATACGAATCCAAGATATTTATTTGCATTGAATAAATATTAGTTCTAGGAAACAGCAGAATATTATGGAAAATGAAATCAATTGTTTAATAAATCTATAAGTACTTTTTGTAGTACTAATAAGCTAATTATTTTTATTTAATCAATAATTTTAAAATAAATTAAGCTAAAATTCGACTGCACATACAGAATAGTATATTTGGAAGTATAAGGTTTCAAATTAGTTTATAAAATGTTTATTATTTTTAGAATATGTTTCTGAATTCTAAATGATGAAAGGAAAGATCCTTAAATAGGTTTCAAACATTGTCAGAATAATTATTCCAGACTACAATCGAAAATTATTTTCTAGAAAGAACTGCTGCGAAATCGAATTCAATTATGGCCTTAAAATGGTTGTTATTCAATTGTGATTTACAATTAATTTTTGGTTACAATTTGAATTATGATATTATATGTTATGGGATAGGGGATAATCAATGGGTTCGCTGAGGCGTTTAAAGACCAGATCCATTTACCAACTGTGTGCTGTGGGTGGGCGAGTTTTCATAATCATTATTATTATTTATTTGCTGCTACGAAGAAGACGATCATTGTTTGGCAGCGGAAATAGAAGCTGAGAATTTAGCTCGATCTCTTCATCGAAATAATGGATCGTAACATCTGCAGAAAATATGCAATCATAATATTTTCGAGGAGATGGAGGCGAAGGGCGCACAAAGCGATGAGCTCGAGTTTGAGTCCGTAATCCAAAGACCCAGTTACAGATACCTTTTCAGCAAAAATATCTAGTTGTTGTGCCATGCATTGTTGTTGCTGTGTTGCAGTTGCAGTTGCAGTTGCCATTGTCCGTCCGTCTGTCAGTTGTAATTATGGCGTAATTGTGCATTGTTGCGAGTACTGCGAGTGCTAATCCTTGAGCTCTATCGACTTTCGATCTCCATCTTCGGTTACCAACAGAAGATACATGCGCAAAACTGGGAGAGAAAAACAGAAACCGCATCTTAGCCCAATGGCGACCACACCCAGAGTCACTAAAAACACAAAACACAAAAACGGCCATCGCTATTTGCAATAAACATTCATGTTTAACCATTTTCATTTGCAACTGGGCCTCATTTTTGTTTTTGTATCCAAAAATTATATATTTTAGTTCCCAAAACAGATTGCAATATGAAAGAGAATTTTTAAATCCAATTTGCTGTTTTAACATTTTTCATATGTTTTTGTTGAACCATTTTAATTTGGCCTTTCAACTGTGAAGCATTTTCGATATTTATTGCTTTTGATATAATTATATTCTAATATTATATATTTTGTATTGCACAGTCCCAAAATAGTTTTCAATATTTTCTCGTCTTTGTTAAATGACATCTAAGAATTTTCTTTATTTGTCAATTTATGCTTTTACCAATTTTCTGTAAAATGCATTTATTTTTTTGTTTGTATTTTAAGAATTTATGTAGCTTAATACACAATCCCAAAAAAGTTTTAATTTCTCTCGTAACATTTTTCAAGGCTACCTTCACATTTGCTTTATTTTCCCATTTCATTTATTGTCTTGAAAATCGTTCAACATTTTTCGTTGATACATTTCATTTAGCTTTTTAGTAAATTTGGATTTTTATAGTTCCAAAACACTCTTCTATATTTTCTTTGCTTTTTTAACTGACATTTTGAAATGTGATTAGTTTTTAAACTTATTTATTGTTCCAAAAATTGTTTAACATTTACGCTTGCTTTCCACACTATTTTTACAAACTACCTAAAGATAAAATTTCTATTAAAATACAGAAAAATTAAACAAAACTATAATAATAGCATAGCTTGGTTTTATTTTTAAAATTCAATTTTTTTTGTTGTTGTTTCAAATTGTAACTTTATAAGCGTCAAAGTTAAAATATTATTTCTGTAAATCTTCAACGATTCGTAATTGAATTGAGCTGTTTTTTTTTTTTAAATGAAACCTATTTCCATCGCAAAGTTTTTGTGGAGTCCTTGTGGCAGGTACTTGTGCTTTAGGTCGTGCTGCAGCTGCAGCTGAAACTGCCTTAGTCTGAATCTGAGTCTCTGCAACTGCAACTGGAACTGGCGAGGCAAGTGAAAGCGTTGCCTCTTGACTCCCATCACTCGTGTATTTTCGAATCGTATTCTGCTCTACTGCGCTATGCTCTCTAATGAATTAGCTCCAACAAATATTCTATATAAATAAAGACCGAGAAAGAGAGGCAGACAAAGACAGGGAGAGAGTTAGAAAGAGAGCCATGGAGTTGGATATAGAGATATTTATTTGTGCGTTCTGTGAAGTCCGACTAACGACTAACTTTCAGCTCAGAGCTTTGCAGTTGTTTTTGGCCAGTTTTCACTGTGCTTGCTTCGGCTCTTTTTCGAATGCTGCAAATGTCAGCAGGACTCTGGCAGGACTCTCTCGACCGCAGCCCAAAAACCTGGCAAAATGCTCTGCAAAGCGTCCTTCATTTTGTGTGTGTGTGTGTGTGTGTGTGTGTGTGTGTGTGTGTTGCCACCACTTCAGTTCACCCCTTAAAATGCTGTGGCAGCTCTCGTCTGCAGCATCGCATGTCGCGGTGCATAATTAAAAACTGTAAACCACACAAATAATCCCTTGATAGTAGCATAGACAACAACAACAACAATGGGAAATTGAAAATGGGGTTGTTCCATCATTAAGAGTTCTTTCCATCACCATCCTCATCCTCATCATCGTCATCATCATGCTCAACATTCTCAAATCATTATCCTTTTCGTCATATGACGATCTCGACTCAATTCATCAGATTCCTTCTGCTTTTTTTCTGCTCTCCTCCCAAGTCAAGTGAGAGGGTGCAACCTCTAATGTCCTCTAATAGTTTTCCGACCGACCTATGAGCAATTATTATGCCTCTCTCTCTCTCTCTCTCTCTCTCTCTCTCTCTTTCTCTGTTTCGCTCTGTTTCCCTAGGGAGAAACCTACCCCAAAAATAATGCATAATTATTACGACTTGATGTGTGGTCGTCAACTCCCAGTTTTACATGCCTCTTAATGCTCGTCTCTGCCCCTCTCTCTATGTGTGTGTGTGTGTGTGTGAGAGAGAGTGTGTGTGTGTGTGTGTGTGTGTGTGTGTGTGTGTGTGTGTGTGTGTGTCATTATAATCGTGCAACTTGGCATATCAAATCACATACGCTTCAAGGCATTTGAGTCGCTTGTCATTGCAACAAACACGTCATTCAAAATGGAGTTCTCATCGTTTTTTTAGTGGCCTGATTTAATGACTTACATACCTTGATTTTGTCTGCAAATAAACACCATACGAAATTTATCAAATTAGTCCATTAACGAATGAGCAAAAACATATTAATAAAGAGCCAGTAAATAAATTTGTTTTAAACGGCTTTTCGCACAGTTACGAAATCGAAATTATTCAACCTACAAATAAGCAGAAATAAATATAAATAAAGTAGCAATTAAGTTAATTTACTCATACGAACGTAAAACAATTGAAAAACTAAATCACAAATAAATTGCTTTCAATGCAACATTTTATTCTAAATCACTTAATTTAAAAGAAATTTATTAATTTACCAAAGTAAAAACAGCTTACAAAATTGATTAAATTTGTCAACAAAACAAAATATCAAAAAAACTTTCTCAAGAAATAAGCTTAAAGTAAGCGAAACCAACCGAATTGAAAGGGCTTTTCTCAGTGTATATTTTTGTTACGCATGCTAGCGTAAAAAATAAGTACATTCTAATACCAAATTAATTTAAATCAATTAAATTGATAAATTGCTGTGGTCTGTGTTTTATTCATGTCTTTATGTATAACATTATTATTTAAAAACGACTTCAGATCGATAAAAAGCTATTCCCATGAAGCTGCAAATTTTCGTTAGAGTTGAAAATAAAAAGGTTCCAATGAAATTCTTTTCAAAAAGTTCTCGCAAGTAACGAAAAGGATAGCGCAGAAATATATTTAATATTCATGTTTACAAGTTTTATTGGCAATTATAGAAACATACATAAATGTGTAGAATATCTGTACACTTCTGTACTCTTTAATTGGAATTCAATAATTTAGAAAGTAACAATAAAATACATTTAATGTTTATATTTATTAATGCTTTATTTACAACTATTATTGACAATTATAGAAACTTTAAGTGTGGAATTTCCGAATGTTCGAAATTTAATTTAAGTTCAATACTTTTGTAAGTGACAATAAAATGTATCTATAATTGGAACATAAACAAGTCGAGTTTTTGTTAATTTTGAATTGAATTTAAGAACTCTTTTATTGCACTTTAATTATTTAGTTGTGGAGCGTCACTTAAATTCCTTATACGGGATATACTGAATACAGTGGAGTGGAGTCCTGGCACACCTGAAGTGGGACCTGGGCAGAGTCTTCATTAGAAGTGCAGAACGGGAGCTAATTCAAGCCAGGGCGAGGGGTGGAGAGAGGGGGAGGGGGAGGGCAGCGGGTTGGGGTGCGACAAGAAAAAGTATTAAAATTTGTAAGCGAATTCATGAAAATTTCCTTCTGGGAATTCATTAGCAAGAGGAATGGGAACTTGCAACTGGCAACAAGGAACAACAAGGACCACGACAAGCAGCAGAAGCAGAAGGAGAAGGAGATGGAGATGGAGGCGGAGAGACTTGTTTCTATTATGTTATTCTATGACCGTACCGTCTCCCTGCCCTCCTCGGTCTACGTTCGCTGTCGGCCTTGGCAGAGGCTGTATCTAATTTGGCCATATTATGAATTTAACCCTTTCGTGTTTGCTGGATATTTAAACAACTGTTTGCACAAAAGTTTAGCCCAGAAGGTCGAGCCAAGCAGCAGCAGCAGCAGCATCCTCATAATTTCTCCACCTTCGAAATTGATTCCACGTAATGCGAAGACGACGACGACGACGACGACGACGACGACGACGACTTGTCTAGCATGTCTGCCACAGTCTGTTGAAAGTGAACTTTGCTCCGGTTGTGGCACGCTGGGGGAGGGGGAGGCGACTCCGTTTCGGGTTATGCCATTAATGGGGCGACCCATTACCGTGGGGTATTCCGCAGCAATATTTTCATTTGCTCAGCCCCCTCTCCAGGTTGTCGTCGTCTCATCGTCTCATCGCCTCGTAGTTTTTCCTTTGTTCTCTCGGCGTCGCTTTCTTAAGGCTTTCAAGTGAACAGCAGCAGCGCAACATGAGGATTGCAACTTGTGACTGCCGACTGGCGACTGCTAATGATGCCTTTTCCAGCAATTTAATTGTTAAACAATGAAAACGCTTTTGATTACAAGCGAAAACAACAACGCGATTGCCCGCAATTGTTTGGGGCAACTTTTGCTTCTGCTTCTGCTTCTGCTTCTGCTTTTGTTTTTGTTAGCGACGCGAAGGATGTTTATTAATTTTTACCTGAGGTTATCTATTTGTCGCGCTATGTTTTTCATTCAGCCCTTTTTTCTCTGCTCTGCTCGCTCTGCCTTTTTTGCGTTGGGGTTGAAAAAATGAAGCTGCACTTTTGTTGTTATTTTTCTCGGTTCGCTTTTTACACCCGCTATGCGAATATTTTAAGTGGGTATGACAATTTAGTGCTAAATATGTTTTAACAAATTCAATATTATCGACTGAAGTCGAAATCAATTTTAATCTCAACAACTCAGAAACATTTTTATAATCTTGAGTGGATTACATTTTTCTTTCAAATTAATCCAAGCTCACCGAACTTGAAAATAAACTTCAAAGTTAAAAATGGAATTTGTTGTACGTTATACATTTAAACGGGAGTCGACTATGAAAAGTCGCAGTTAAAAATATATTAAATTAGTTACAATTAAAAGACATAATAAACCTTTAAGTAATAATCCATAGTTCATACAATAAATTGTAAATAATTAATTATAATGACAATAAAAAGTAGTATTTCTTAGATCAAAACTTAAAATTATAGACAGTTATTTGTAAATTGCAAATTATTAATTTTTGTGTGTACTTAAAATATATAATATTATTTTCCATTTGAAATTTGATTTTCAAATATTGCAATTTAATTTAATGTCTTTTAGAAATAAATCTAAAGTTAATGACGTTTAAATTCAGATTATAATTCTGAGCTTCTCTAGCAATTATTGCATAGGTAGCGGGTATGGCGTAGTCGAGCACACTCAACTTTCGTACTTGTATTTTTTTGTTTGCCTTGCTTTTTTTATTATTATTATTTTTGCTGCTGCCCCGCAATTTTCATGCTCATTAAATAATTTCAGCGCATGAAAGTTTTTAGCCTCCCCGCTCCCACTCCCGCTCCATCTCCCCAACCTTCGCCTCATCATCTTCATGCTCTTCATCCTCCTGGAGCTGCTGAAGCATCTGTTGAGACTTGAGTCGTAGACTGCGACTGCGACTGCGACTGCGGCCAAAAGGCGGGCGTTAAAAAGTTTTTATTGAAAGTTGTAATTTAAATTTATTAGGTTTCACATTTTAATTAATGCGCACTTCTTCTGCCGCTTCTTCACCTATTACTCCACTTCCGTCCACTTCCTGTGGCATTTCTGGATTCCCATTGCCGCACCAATTTATTGGATACGTCGCTGCAACACCATCTCTCGAGTAATGCGAAACCTGCCACAGTGGAGACTGGCTTGCAACGAAACTCTGTTCCATGAAGAAAAACAAAATAAAAGCAATAACATTAATAATAATAATACACATGACAAATAATAATTAGCTATTTTGTTGGTCGCACAACAGCTTCACTGCACAACTATTTAAAGCTGCACTAAGGATGCAATTTTACTTTATTTAATTTGCTGCTCCAATAAACAACAAACAAATAACAATATTAATAATAAAAATATACATATATGTGAAGTTAAAATAAATAGAAATGTGTATTTATTTTCGTTATTCGTCATTATGCTGCTTCACTGTACAAACTATTTAAAGCTGCACTAATGAGGCCTCCTAATTTAATTAAATTTGCGAAATTCATCTATTTTTATTTCTGTAAGAAAATGCATATTTATAATTATAAGTTTAATTCGTGCGTCAGTGGAATTTATGTTATTCTCAGCTCAGCTCAGCTCAGCTCAATTAAATTGAATTTATGTATATTTAGTTCGATTGTATTTTAGGTCACCGCCTGGTTTCTTTGTGGCTGATTTTGCCCATTTGCCGATTTAAACATTTAAGTTTGTGGGCTTTAATTTATGTCTGCTCTGCTGGCAATTTAAATATTACATTTTAAGATAACCCAATTTATAATAGCTACTATAGAATTGTTAATAGTTATTTGTCTAAGGAAACTAAATAAAATAATTTCCGATTTACCAACACTACTACAAATAGTAATTCGCATGGTTACTGCTTATATTTGAATTTCAAAAACTATTGTAAATTATTTTATCTGTCCAACAAAGATCTTTATAGTTTCTAGAACGGATTGATTTTCTACGAATTATGTAAAAAACTTGGTTATGAGCTCTGCTCACATTTGGAGCACAGACATTACTAGAAATTCAACAATAAATGTGCTAGTTTAGATAATTGGCATAAAAACATAAATTTCTTAAAATTATCAAAAAAATCTTTAAGATAGTCAAAAATTGTGGATAAATTCTGATTCAATCAATTTTTTATTTGTATTATTTTAAATAAGTTAACATTGTAATAACAAAGGGACTTTTAGATATTATAAAATGTAACAAAAGTTGTGGATAAATTCTGATTTACACGTTCAATAAATTTTTGTAGTAAGCTTGGTAAATTATTTGTTTGTATTATTCGAAATAAGATTGCATTGTTGTTATAATTATATTTATATTTCAAACTCAAAAAATGTTAATTTTATTGATATGCAATCAAGTGTGTCTAACTGTAGATGTACATTAAGTTATTGTTTAATAGTCAGCAAAATTATTCGATGGGGTTGGGGATCAGAGAGGCAAAAAGCAGAAGGCCGAAGGCAGAAAGAGAAACTGAAACTGAGACAGGGGCATATCAATGATTAACGAAATTATGCTGACAAGGTAGCTGTGAAAACGGCGCAAGTATTTATTAATACAAATTAAGATGTTATCGTCTTAAATTGAATTGAGACCCCCCAACAAAGCCCTTGAACCCCGATTCCCCCGCCACCGCCCCCGCCCACAGTGCACAGGCAAAAACAAAGGCAACAAAAAAATGAGTTGCTTAATGTAGTCAAGGCGCATAAGGGAAGCAGCCAGTTTGGAGCAACACACAAACAAACAAATAAAAAAGCACAATTACAAATGCGTTTGTTGTGAATGGGCGACTAAGCGATGCCCTGTAATTTGCAATTAATAATAATCTGTAACACATTTTTGTATTCAATGTAAGAATCAAGTCTAAGCCTATAAAATATTTACAATTTATCTTCTTTAAAATAGGCAGCCAGAAAAGATAGAAAATTAAAAAGCTAAATTTAAAGCTAAAAATTATATAGAATAAAACTTTCAGCTCTAAAAATAAATATAAAATAAGTTACCAATAAGTAGAACGAATAATTTGTAAATTATTGTAGTGCGCGATTTGAAAATAAACTTGTCGAAACTTATAGTCTCAAATTGAAACAAAAATGTTAAATTTTAAATTTAAATGTTTGAAATAATAGTATCTAATCTAGTCTTGTCTAATTATTAAAGTGAATGCAAAAACCAATTATTCGAAAGAAAATTGTTCTGAATTAATATAAAAAGGGAACAAGAATTGTATTATTATTATTATGAACCACTTATTTTGAACTATTGATGATACTAGGAATAATTATTATAATCATTCAAATATAATGGTAGATTATTTAAAGAAGGGACAATTGTGTTAAAGAATGAATAGCAATAATGAAATAGAAGACAGTTAATACTGCTTATTAATATAATAGGTGGATTGAAATGATATTTTCTTTACTATCGATTTCAATAGTTATTCAACTGAGGCAGCAACACAAATGGTTAGAAAGAATAGACAGCAATTGGGACGTGCAGGGTATATATAAGAAATTCTTGTGAGCAAGGACCACGGTGAGGGGGCAACCCACGCAAAGAGCAAAGAACAAAACGCAGAAAGCAGAAAGCAGAAAGCACGGTGTCCGCATGAATTCCCAATGCCAAACAGCAGCAGCAAAATGCGGAGCAAAGCAGAATGAATTCGAAGACGGCACAGAACGAATTGTAATGCGAACACAAAAGTTCACAAATTAGCAAATTTGAGAATCTCGGGGAGAACGAAGGTTACAAGACCAAAAAAAAAAACAACAAAACACAAAACAGCAAAACAAACACAGGGCAGCAACAGTTAAGGCACTGAGAGTGAGCAGGACGGGGGAAGGGGAAAGGGGAAAGGGGAAAGGGGAGCAGGCGTGTGAGAGAGTGACAAGGTGAATGGGGGACAAGCGGAAGGCGAAAACACAAATGTTTTCGCTAGACATAAAATGGGTGAGCGAAGAAGAAGAAGGAGAAGACGCGGCGCAACTGTAAAAAGATGAGTAAGAAATGAAACGTCGTGTCCTTGTCACTGAAGTGTCTGCTGGGGGCGTGGCAGGGGGCGCCAGCCAAATATACACATATAAATGGCAAGCAAAAAAAAGCCAAAAAAAAGAAGCGCACCGAGGGGAAAAGCGGCAGCAATAATAAACAATTGTGCGATGGAAATCCGCGATTGTAATCCGCAATTTTTACGGCTTTTGTTGGGGCCGGCGAGACAGGACGCAGGACGAAGGACGAAGGACGAAGGCCACAGCGTCACTTCCGTCACCATTTGACGGCGGCAATCGGCAATCGCCCAACACCATCTTCACTCCATTTCTTTTCATGCTCGCCTCCCAGCGGCTAAAAAGGGTATGATGGCTGACTGGCAGCTGGAAATAATCAAATTCATTTTTCAGACTATTTTACTGAAACCACATCGAATTAATTTTACAATCTTATAACGTATACGTAATCAAATATTTAGATCTCTCTGATCGATCGTTTGAAAGGCAAGAACTCACAGAATATTACAGCTAAGAAAACAACATTTTCGGACAATATTGCTAATAGTTCGAAATAATAATGCTAGTAGCTCAAATTCATTTTTTAATCTCCTATACGGTCTGTCTAATAGCCCATTTGAAAAGATAAAACTTACAATATTGTTGAAAAAATCAGATCAAAGTATTTCTTCCTACATGTTTGTCTCGATAATTTGCTAAAAATATGTAATTTAATTAAAATATAAATACAATTGAAATTTGTGGCTAGCTAAACTCTGTATGTTTAATATGAATGCATGTAACATTTTAAGCTAAATTAGAGCACATAATAATATTAGCTTTTTGATAAAGTATCGCTATAAAATCTACCAACTTCTAAGTAGTTTCGATCGTTTAAGACAGAATTTTGGAAAGCCACGCCTAATACGTAAACTACGTTAGCGGGTGTTTGGCAGTCGAGCACACTCGATTTGCAGGTTTTTCTCTGCGTTTCGTTTTTGAAAACAATCGCAACGCAATGGCAATCTGGCAACAACAGCAACTGAACAACGGGAGCAGGCGGAATGACAGCAACAAAAGTAACAACAACAGTTGATTGACTAAGTGACTGTGGCCTGGCAGGCAGGGAGTCGGAGAGAGAGGGGGGGAGGTTGGAGAGGAGGGGTTGGAGAGGAGGGGTTGGAGCTGGAGACTGCCGCTGATGTCCCTGCCTTGTCCCAGCACTGAGCATTGTTTGCTGTGGCTGCTGCGGCTTCTGTTGTTGTTCTGCACCTGCAACAAAAGCATTGTGCGGCATTGTCTCTGCTGCCTCTCTGTTGCTCTGTTGCGACGTCAATTGTCGCCTCAATAAGTTGCAATTCCAGCAATAATCAACGAAGCATTCTCCATAAATTCCAATTCCAATTCCAATTCCAATTTCGATGGCAGGGCATCAACGCAGGAACGGGAACGGGAGCGGAAACAAGAGCGAGAGCAGCAACAATGGCCGCAGGGGCTGCAACCCTGGCGGCGTTTTGCCAACTGTAAATTAACCCCATGCCCAAAATGTCATATATGATCCTGTTCGTGTCTGTGCCTGTGCCTGTGTGTGAGTGTGAGTGTGTGTGATTGTGTTTGCTTCATTGTCGAACGACAACCAATGGGAACCCACCACCCAATGGCAGTTTGTCAAACCCTTTTGATAAATCACAACTTTAGAACGAAATATTTCGTACTCATTCAATATGTAGAATCCATTGAATTGCTATTTAATATTTAGTTATAAGATTAGATAACTTATTGTTTGTCTCAACTCAAGAGAAGATCCAACAAATAAAAGCAGAGTATAAAAATAAAAAAATTAATATTCAATATATGCAAAATTTACAAACAGTTTCAGAGGTTAACAACTTTGACAATCAAGAATCTCAAATAAAAAATATTATAAGATATGTACTCGTAACTCTGTAAATTAGGTGTTCATCAAAGTATGAAATACAAATCACATTTGAAAACAAAAATTGGATTTTATTTATTGAATAATATATAATGTGAGTGCATTTTTAAAATATTAATCTAAGATTGAAATCTGAGCTTAATAATAATAACACAATCAACTGTGTTGGAGAATATAGTAATATTAATACAAAAGGGCAATAGAAACGTACAACAATGAAATAAATATATGTTTAAGTTATATATACATTAAATAGAATACAACTAGGATTAATAAAAACATGTCATTATTAAATAAAAATATGTGCATATTATGGACAATTAAAACTAAACAAAATGAACTTTGTACATATGTAAGTATGCCTTATAACATACCTTTAGTGCAGGCAACGATGTCACGAAACAACCCAATAAAACAAAGATTAAAGAAGAAAACTTTATAATGTATATATGTAAATACAAATATCAATTTATCCCAAAGTTATTATTCATATTTGAGACTGAGAAAAAAAATGAAAATATTAAGGTAATTCGATTCAACTAAATTTGGTATTTCACAAGAAGAACACAAATCTCTAATTTAATGTGGATGTCTATCCAGTTACTGGAATAAAATTCTTTGAGAATAATCGAGATTGTAGAATTAAAAAAAAGATATAAATATTAATTGAGGTCTTCTGGCAAGAACATGAAGAGTTTTCTTGCCCACTGGACGACAATGCAAACTGTCGCTTTTCCATTAGGATGAAGACAGCATTTTTTGCAGCTCCCCCGCTCCCCTCACTAACTTCCCCCGCTCTCTACTACAAGTATATTACATGTGTCAGTTAGTAACTCTGGTGTGCGTGTGTAGGTGTGTAAGTGTGTAAGTGTGTGTGCACAAATGTGCGTGCTGTTAACAGTAGAGGGAAAAAATGTGCTTTTAACACGAGAGCGTCCATTGTAAGCGATACTAAATTGGTTTGTTCCTCTGCGAATATAATCATGAATGCTTGTGCTCGACTCTGAATACGAATGCGAGTGCGAGTGCGAATGCGAGTGCGAATGCATGTGAATAACAACCGAAAGTTTGTACTAAACGCACAGCTGTGTTACGCCCACCGTCACGCCCATTGCTTTTATGGTAAGGGATTGAGAAATTATGGAATCCCTTTTACCCTCCAACTTAGGAGGGAGATCTTGCTCATTAAAGCGACGATTTTAAAGGTAACGTCATTTCGAATAAACTACTATATAAATTAGTGCACATATGTATATATATATTATATGTACACATAATATTATGTTATAAACTTTACATTTATGCAGCATTCCAAATCAAAATGGTTTATAGATTTATCTAATTCATCTTATTTGAAATATTTATTCAACATTTTATATATAAATCAAAATAAATAAAATTGCATAAAATAAACTACTTAAAGTCAATGATTTATTGTATTTAGACAATTTAGCACACTCAAAAATAATTACCCGTGAGCTTGAAACTATAACAAATATATAAAAGACAAAGTCATTTGAATTTATCAAATGTTACAAGCAGTTTTCTACTTTTTTCTATTGTAAGTTAAAAGAGACAACAAAATTCAAACAATGTTATTTATAATCTAATTATTGTATTTCTGTATCTTGCACCAAAAACTTAATTGAATAATGGTTGATAAATTCGAAATAATTCAATGATATCAGATCGATATTTCACACAGGTCTTTTTCAAAACTATTTCATAATAGATTTTTATCAAAATCTCTCGTAGTGAGTAAATTAATATATTTTCTTAGAGCATCGCATGTTTTGTAATCTTGCGTACAAAATGGAATCAGTTTTGGGATTGTGTAAGGATTGTTCTGCACATCCTGCACAAGGACGAGTACGGGAACGAGGACGAGCATAACTCAATAAACAAATATTTATTCATATGCCCTTCCAGGCAGTTCACAGGGGATTGAAAATTTGATTTGGCATCGTTGAGGCTATTGTCGAGCCTGGCAAACGCCATCACAAGCAAATGGCAATGACAAGCGTCTAAAGGGAGTGACAGAGAGACAGAGAGAGCGAAAGAGAGAAGGCGAGTGATGCAAGGACAATGAGGATCGTCGAGTGATTATAAAAATTGCACCCTTAAACTATTATGAGTGCCGGGTGCTCTGTACACAAAATGTCCTCCATATTTGAAGGATACTTCCTGCTCCCTCACTCTACGTTGGCTTCACGAAATTCAAGTACAGCCATCGATATAGTATTTATGTATATCTGAATATATGTACCACATAAACACAATCTTTTAAGAACATTGACAAAAGTTGCAAGAAATTCATTCAGGACTTTTCTTGGTGACGAATTTAATACAATTATTCCACTGGCATCTGAGTAATGAAAAATGTAAATAAAAATGAAGATTTGCTTATTTTTATTATCTAACATTTATGGAGTATTTTGAATTGATATTAATTCAATATTGCGCGAAAGAAGTTAGAACATTTTATAAATTCATTCAAATTTCGTTTAATATTCAATAGTAAGCAAACATTTTTTGGCATCAATCAAATTTGTAATGTAAAAAGAATTTTAATATAATTAAACGCTAAGATATTTGTATTATAATTTAATAAATATTTCTTAACGTTGAAGCTGTACAAATCAATTATATATCAAA
Organism: Drosophila ustulata; assembly: GCA_035047365.1. Taxonomy (NCBI): domain Eukaryota; kingdom Metazoa; phylum Arthropoda; class Insecta; order Diptera; family Drosophilidae; genus Drosophila; species Drosophila ustulata. Next base: position 13,685,927 of record JAWNPT010000080.1, read on the forward strand.
AGCTTAAATCAATGTTGAATAAATAAATAAAAATAATTGATTTATGCCCTAGGACCAATTTGTTCATCAATAATGTTGTATTATTTATTTTTGGTTCATGTCTATCGATGTTAGTTGTGTACAGTATTTTTAGGCAATAGTGTAAATATATATTTTTGTAATAATTTAATTGATTGTAGTTAAATAATATTGAAAGATTCCGAAACAATTTTGTACATAAATAATGTTGAATTATTTAGTTTGGCCAAATGCCCATTATTGTTGGTTTTATACGTAATTTGAAATCAATAATTTTTGTAATGATTTAATTTATTGTTGCTAATTAATCTCTGAATTGCCAGTGTATTTTCACCTCCGACTTGAGCTGGCGGATCGTCGTCAACATCAATTTAAATGCGTTCAACTCGGCTGCATTTTTCAACATTCGTGTAAATATATATATATTGTGGCTATTTAATTTATTGTTGCTAGAATAATGGCAGTGTTGTCAGTGTACTTTCAGCTCCGACTTGAGCTGGAGGAACGTCATCAGCGTCGAGTTTAATGCGTTCAACTCGGCTGTGCATTCGCAACTCGGTCTCTCGGCCACTCAGAGAGGCACTAGCAATCGGAATCCGAATCGCAGTCGCACTCAAAGCATTTATATTTTCAAACAGCACAAGGATGGCTGGGTATCCTGGTCGATCTGAATGCGACTGCAACCCCAACAACATTTCATTGGTGAGTCAACTGCGGATTAATTAAATACTCATATACACAAATTGTTGTCGATGTGTGTGTGTGTGTGTGTGTGTGGCATAAAAGGACGTGCCATGTGCCGCCCCCTTCTCCAGCTCTGCTCGCAAATAAAAAGATGGAAAAGAAAAGTGTGTGTGTGTGTGGGCGATGCCATTGTTTTTTTCTATATACACACAAATATATATATATGTATGTATGCGATATATATGTCTGTGCATATAGCCGATGCAAACGAGCGGTTTGTATATGAATTCCAATTATGTGTATGATTTGCCAAGCTGGGCAAATATTTGCATGCTTTTACCTTTCAGATGCAATTTTGTCGGCTTCTTTTATGCTCTGAGTGCGAGTCTGAGTGCGAGTGTGAGTGCGAGCGAATACTACGATTCAAATGCAGAGAGGAAGTTGAACTTTCCTGGTGCCTAGACGGGGCATGACAACAATTATTGAAGAGTATCAAGCAAGAGAAAGGCAGAGAAGAATCGGTCGCCTAGAGCCATCAAAAAGGTCTCCGCTTTGTAATGACATCTCGTGTCGGCCTGGCTAAAATCTTTTATGGCCCAAACGCTCCAATTCCAACCGAGATCCAACCTGCAATTAGCGGTCGTCGTCTCCCTATCCCCAAAAACACAAACACACTCGCCTCATATGTTTAGGTACGTGCTCTAAACCAATTACGGCAAAAGACTGACACGAGTTGCAGACCCATCTATATATAAACCATACCATACATATGAGTATTTATTTCATACATATACATATGATATGATATGAGACTTGTGGCCTTTTATTGTCCACATTAGTTAGCAGCCGGTTCGTGAGCTTCGCTTTATGCCAACACGATGATCCCCCGATGATAATGACAGACGCACAGCTGACAAATTTACCCAATCACTTGCAGCCGGATACTCTTCTTGAATCTAAAAAGATTAAGCTGAGTGCCAAAGTAATTTTATTGAAATTATAACAAAATTCAATGGCAAGTAATAATTGTAAATTGGTAAAACAATTCTGAGTGCCAAAAAAATGTTATTAAAGTAATAATCAACAATTAGCTGTAAGTGATAATTGTAAATTGGCAAAAGAAATACGAGAAAAATACTCGTATATTAAAAATTCAATCAAGTTCTTCTAGTAAAATTGATTATTTTTGAAATACTTTAAATTTAAAGTTGCGGCAGAAATAAAATGTACAAGTAATTCAAACAACATTTTTATCATCGAGAAAATAAACTTGTGAAAGTAGTTTTTTGAGAATTTTCTGAAAAAATATTTGAAATAAACTTGTATAGCAATTTGCTGAATAAATATGGAACTGTAATTAAAGTATAATTTAATACGAATACCAATGCAATATATTGAATTTTCTTTATTACAAAATATTCTTGAATCCTGCAATCTCATAAACAAAATATAATTCCAATAACGATAGAGTCGAGTGCATTATTAAAAACTTTATTTATCTTGATATTTTAAAATATATGTTGCTCGCCAACTAGCGCATATACCCGTAGTTTAGAGAGGCATATATAGTATAATTAGATGTCATTCGGTTCATATCGCATCTTCATAGCGCCTACTGTCGACTGTCGACTGTCGACTGTAGATTGTCTACTTGTCTTCTCGTCTACTGCCTGCTGATGGTGATCGTACTCGTATGTGAGCAAGTTCATCATGTCTTGGGGGCTTTCATCTCTTTTGTCGCGGGTTTGTCGTTGGTTTTCGACTTGATTAATTGCAGAACTCGAGTTATGTGTGTTGTGTGTTGTGTGCTGGGCGCGCTTTGTGTGTTTTCTTTTCTTCGGCTCTTTTGGGCGCTGTTTTACTTGACTTTTTTCCATCTTTCTTCTGGCCTGGCCTGATCTGGCCTAATGCCTGCCAGGTGGCACTCATCTCTCTCTCCCTTTTACATCATCCACATCCACAACCGCAATCGGAGTCTGGAGTCGCAGTCGCAATCGCAGTACTTCTCATTGATGTGTACCTTAATTATAACGCCATCGAGTTGCGTCATCATTTACAAGCGCCGCCAAAAAGAAAACAACTACAGCAACAACAGCAACAAAAACTATACAAAACCAAGACCCAAATCAGAGCAACCACATCACGGTAGCTAGAAGAAGAGTCTTCTATAGAATTCGTCATTCTATTTTAAGGCATCTTCTAATGTTCCACTCGTACTTTAGAATTGACTGAACTAGAGAAGAGAACAGTTAGGGACATAAACAAAAAAGATTTCGATCAAAGTATGTATATATATTTCTATAATTATATTTATTTACAGATTATTCTAGACAGAACAGTGAACACCAACAAATTACAACTGTTTCAATAATTTAACTTTATTCTTAAATGTTATTTCGTACTTTTCGAATGAGTTAGAAAAACTAATCAATAAATACTAAAGAGTTGCAGATTTTATTAATTTGTACTCGATAGAGAAATAATAAAATGAAAACAAATAATTGTAGCTTTTATTATTTGTATATACTTATTATGTTTTATTAAATTGTTTTTGTTGTTTTATATTATTTTAAGTTTGTGCAATTATTGATTCACGTGATCTGAACAAAATATGTTTTTAAATAATTAAAAGAGAATTCAATCTATTTTCATAATATGTATTGTATATATTAATAATATATTTATTCGTATGTAATAAAGATATGATACAATTTTCTAGGTGTTTTATTAATTTGTATTTATGTATTTCCTTTGTGATTTAAATGTATTCATCTTGGACTCTTTTATGTATTTATTGACTCACGTACTTTGATCAAAATATTGAGACATATTTAAATAAATAAAAAATACGTTAAACTATTTTCATAATTTTAAATATTTTATATCATTTTATTCGTGTATATTGGTAGAGAAATTAGGTGTTTAATTAATATGTAATTATTTATCTACTATCAGATTTATTCTAATATTTGTACACTTTTATGTATTATATGCTTGCATTTTAATGATTTTATATATTTTGAATCTATTCATTAATTAAAGAAAATTGATAAAGTCAAGCTGAACTATGATATTGTATGCCTTTATGCCATTATGTGCATTCTTTTTTTGAGGGCTTTACCAATTGTTTTCCAAGTATTAGGCATTCTTTGAAATGCCCAAAATTGTTGAAATAAGACAATTATAATTTTAGAAGAAAGGCAAAATAGCATAAATAGAGCGGGCGGCGAACAAATAAAACAATATGCGAATATTCAGATAGCACAATGCAAATCCCATCAATGTCGGATTATCCGCGAACAGAGAACAAGGAAGTTGAGCGGTCGCAAGTGCAAGTGCAGAAATGCCGAATGCCGAATGCCGAATGCGGAATGCGGAAAATGGCAAAGGAAAAAGGCTAACGCCGGATTTTGGATACGGCTGCTTAAGATCAAGGTAAACACAACACGACGAGCACAATGTGGACACAATGCCACAGTGTTGCGAATGAATAATTATAATAATAGGTCAAGCAGGTTGAAACAAAGCCGCGCTGTGCTGTTCTCTGTTCTCTGTTCTCTGTTCTCTGCTCTCTGTTCTCGATGCTCGATGCTCGATACTCTGAGGTCGTCGAGGATCTGCATTGATCCTGCAGCGTAGCGCCATGCGCTAAGGCGGCTCAAACACAAAAGGACTGAGGAATGTGGAATGAGGAGCGTGGTGTGCGCGCAGCAGGCAAAACAATGCCAAAAGCGGCGAGCGTTAAATACGGGCAAGCGAAATGGCAATGGGCCAAAAGAGCAGTCCAGAGGGAGTGAGAAGAGAGGAGCGAGGAGAGAGGGAGTGAGCAGCTACCTTGGCCCTTTTTGCCTTTTGTGGGCTGAGCTCAGCCGCCGAGGGACTTCAGTTCAGTAGCTGTCGCTGTCGCTGTCGCTGTCGCTGCTGCAGCGGCTCACAAAAGGCACAAAGGGCACAACACAACTAATTATCCTATTCACATCAAGTGTGTGTAATTACTCTCTGCTCTCGCATCCCTTTCACTCCCTCTCGTTTCAATTCGACACTGACTGTGATCTAAAGTCCATGATCGATACCGTGCGCCGCGATCCTCACCAAATGCCCAGGGACAACAGAAGCAGGCACATCTTCGAGGCCTAGTCAGCAAATTTATTTTGGCCAAGCTGACAGCTACACCGAGAGAATCCCAAAGCAAATTTCACCAGCTCTTTCTCCAGTTCAAAACAAGATATAGTTCAAAACAAGTTATTTTTATTTCATAAAAACCGTTTAGAATTATCTTCTTATTACCAGCCAATGTAAAATGTTAAAGAAAAAGAATTAATTACCATGATTTTTAGTCAGCCTTTAACATGATAGTGAAATTGCAGGATTGTAATTTTAGTATTACAATTTTGTAATTTTAATTAGAGTAATTTTAATAGTATCAAATAATTATATTAAATTATATATTAATTACACGCATTTATTTATAACTCTTAGTAAAAGTTGCTAAGTAAATAATAGCTTACTTTTATGTTCATAGTTTTAATATCATTGTTTTTTTGTTCCAAATAATGATTTTATAGAAGTAATTTGTTGATCATTTTGGATAAATCATTTATTAATTTACTTATATTTATGTATACATTTATTATTTACGTAAAAGCTGCCCGTAAATAATATCATATTCTTAATGTTCATAATGAAAATGTAATTTTGGTGAATTAATTTATATATTTGTTCTTGCAATTATTTACAATTTATTATTATTTAGTTAAATTTGCATTTTATTTGCTGCATTTGAGTTTGCGAGTTGCCCAGCTACTTTCGCCAACCTGTCGACTTTTCGCTCAGTGTGAGACATCCTGCCTGCTGTGTTCCTTTTTGTCAGCTTCAATTTGTTTGGTGCTGCCGTGGCAAGTGCTGGAACCCAAAGCCAATTACCGATTATATCTGCCTGGCAATCGGCAATCGGCAACTGGCAACTGGCAACTGGCAACTGGTAAATTGTAAATGGTAAATGGTAACTGGTAAATGTAGCCTCATCATTTTCGCTTTTCGCACACGGCCCACGCAGTTGTCAGTTGTTAACTGTTTGTGACAATGGGCAAAGGTCATAAGGCACACAAACAAAAACACACACAAGGAGACTGTGGCATAGACAGGACGGCAAATCAAGCAACTGTCGCTGCAACAAATTGTTGACCAGTTTCGCCCAGTCCGTCCATCTGTCCGCCCCCGTCCTGCTGTCCTGTCCTGTCAGTCTCCGAGTCCATCAGTCAGTCAGGTGAGTGCGTTAGTCAGTTGCCAGAGGAACATACGTTAATCATCAATCAAAATCATTGCAACAGCAGCAGCATTACATCAAGCCCTCCTCACGACTACAACTCCTACCTGTCCACGTACAAATCCGAATCCGAATACGAATACGAATACGAATTCGAGTCCAAATCCCAATCGACTTCTAGTCCAAGTTTTGGGTGATCTGGCATGATTTTTCTTTTGGTCTCAAGATGAATCGGCCGCTTTTCGTTCGCACCCCGTCGATAAGCAGTTAATTACATTTATTCTCATTCTGTTGTACTTCTCCTGCTTTAATTTCATTTTTTGGGCGTTTCTATTGCGGCGGCTTCGCTTTGTGCTCGGCATTTGTTCCAAGTACGCGTGTCTAGTTGCACTTTCCAGCATTATTTCGGCGCCAAGCAATGATTAATCAATGGCAGTCAATACGCATACTGCAGTCTTCAGACTGCATTGCAACACAACACAACACAACACAACACAACACAACGCAGAGTATTGTCTCGCCCTTGAAGGAAAAGCGTATAAATCATAATTTCATTTCCAAATTGTAAATTGTACATCGTCAATCAACATAATGAAATGCCCGTTTCGTGCCCCGGTAATCTACTAAAAATGAGCCAGCACTTTTGATCGATCAAAAGCCCCTCACTGGCGATCTCTTCCCTTTGATTTGACACCTCTCGCACAGCAGCCAAGATCTTTGCCACAATCTCAAGTGCTGTTCCTTGAATCTGCCCCGTCGATTAGCTCTGATTTCATCAATATCATATAGTTACATTCAACTATTTATTTTAACATCATTATTAATTTTGTTGTTTCTTTTTGACCGTCTGAAACTTATTTTAATTTCATCTCATTTAAAGTTTATAAAAGCTTTTGCTTATGCATGAAAAAGAATACTTCAAAAAAATGTGCAAATTTTAGCAATACTTTTATCAATACAAGTTTAATGATTAATTTCTTACAGTCTGTTATTAATATAACATGATCTAATTCAAAAACTTAACATATGCGTTAGGTTTTTAAACTCTTCCTTAGAAAAAAAGTGTTTTTGATATGTTTATATTAATAAGAGCTACAAATAAAAATTTTAGAGAACATATCTATATTTTGGTCATCTTATCACACTTTACGTAGTAATGCAAAAAAGTCCAACATTTTGTGCTGTTATTTTTTTTATTTGTCAACTTTTAGTCACAGTATTTCATTTGCTAATTAATTGTGACATATTGTGCTTTTTACTCTGCCTTACCGTCTATGTATTTAGTTAAAAAGCTTGTCATTGCTTCATCAGCAATTATTGTTTTTTCCGCCTTTGAAAAAAAAAAGAAACCGGTCTCTGAAAAGCACAGGGAATTTGCATCCCTTTTCTCAAAATTATCAACCCGTCATTTCCGATGCTTTTATTAATGAAATTTTTCATTAGCCTCTGCAGGCAAAGGGGTGGGAATAATATAGGTCGGCATAGGTCGAGCCACACCCCCATTCAAATGCGCTTTATTCAAATCTGACAAAAAAAAAACAGAAAAGATCGCAATTTGTAAAGAGTTGAAATCGATGCCGACAGCAGCTTGAAGTCCAAGAACTTTTGGGGTTGTCGTAAACACAACAATTGCAGTATGATTCCCTAGTTGAATGCATATTTGCTTTTATGTTATATATTATATACATATATGTATATTACCTTAAGAAATTCTTTTTTGACTGCGAATTTGTTGTCGTTATTCCAGTTGATTATTCTAATTGGATGTGCGACATCTTCGCTTGCGACAGCATGTGCCGACAGATGGCGCCAGCTACAATTGATCTTTGGGTTCGTGTACTCGCTAAGCCAGCGCAGTTGACAATTATGATTCATGAAATGTATTGAATGTATAAATATAAAAAACAAATATAAAATACTATTGAATGTATTAAATATATGTATATGTCAAAATATGTATAATATATTCCAATTAAAGAAACTTGTCTTTCTCAAGGTATAACCAATACTTAGATTCACTAAGCAATGCGTTTCACAATCAAGTTTCTAGAACTAAATAAATAAAAAAAATTGTTGTATGAAATAAAGTCAAAGAAACTGGTCAATTAAAAACTAAGACCTTGTATAACTTATAGCTTATCTTCGTGGTTGTGTATATATAATAAATTACTTGTTTAAAGAAATTGAAATATATAAAAACATCTCAAATTTGGTAGGCTTAAAATATACATATAAAATATAAATTAAAGAAAATTTTCTACTTAAAAGTTATACCTGATCTTTAAGTTTATTAAATTGAATGTTTAAAACATATAAAATATGTAACATTTAAAAAACTTCTCTCTTCTAGTTGATAGTGGTACATATAACTGTGTAAAAAATAAAATATATTAAATGAATAAAATATGTTGAATATAAAATACACAAATATAGAAAATAGAAAAGCAAATTAATGTATTTAAAATTGGAACTAAGGAATCATGTCTATTAAAAAGTTATAAATAAAAGTGGAAAATAAGAAATGCAATAAACGAGTATTAAATGTATAAAATATATACAAAATACAAATTATAATATAAAATACACAAATGTATAATATATATAAGCAAACAATTGTACATAAAATAAGGACACAAGAAACTTGTCTATCACGATGATTTGTGGCTACTTTGCTACTACTTGTATTTGAGTTTAACCCCAACCCGAAACTGACCTTTCAACTGAATGCTGCAGAGCAGCCCGAAGTGCAATCGCCATTGTGGTGTATTGTACAATAAAATAACAATATTATGCCATAGAATGTAATGTCCACATGAACAACATCAAAGCGAAGTGCGCTCGACTCTTGGGTTGTTTATCTAAGGATAATGGTTAATGTGTTTGCGTCGCCGGAATGTCAAAATAAAAAGTGTTTCAAACGCAATCAATTGAAATTAATTTGCATAAAGGAATGTCCGCATAGGCATTTAACAAGCAAAGCTCATGGGTCACAGAGCCAGTGTGAGTGTGAGTGTGAGTGAGAGTTCGAGTACCCGTTGCTGGTGGATGGATGTTCGACCTGGGGATAAGTTTGCGCTTTGTTGCTTGATTTGTGGCGAAACTCTCTCTCGTCTGTCGTCTTTACAATTAGATTTTAATTTGTTCATAATGAGCGGGGAGTGGGAAACCAAACAGAAACAGAAACAGCAACAGCAACAGCAACTGAAACAGAAGCGAGAGGCCCGAAAGCCTGTTACCAATATTCGCTCCGTGCTCAGTGACAAACCGTTTTCTCTCCTCTGCTCGTTCACGCTCTCGTCCTTTTCGTCCTCGTCGTCCTCGTGCTCGTCTGGCTTCGCATATGACTCGCATGACCCTGGGGCATTTTCGGCTCGCAGCGGAAAACTCGATGTTGGCACAGCTGAATTTAGGGTTTAAAATTAATTAAGCGGAAGCAAGCAGCCAAGTACGTTTGATTGTTTTAGACAGTTTCTGATTTTTCTAAAATTCATTCACATTTAATTTAATATCCGGTGGCTGCCGTCGTCGTCGTCGTTGCCGTTGCCGCTCTTGTTCCTGCTTGTGGCGACCCAAATGACTTTCATTTAAATCGCTTAAAGCTCGCCTCCTTAAATTTCCATCAATTTTGCGCAATTTCATTTATGATTCTCACTCATTTGCATTTGCATCTGCAGATTAGCATCGCTGCTGTTTCATTTCGTTCAAATATTTGTTTATAGCAACTTATCTGGCCAATTTATGTGCAAGCTAAATATTTGACAGCAGCTTACAACTTGTTGAGCAGCTTTGTTGCCAACTTTGCGGTAAACTGCGCTGCCAACTTATTGCGAACGCATCGGCGATCGATGGCAAACTTACCGCAAAGCAGTTGCCAATTTCTGTGCGGCAGATGCTGCCAACTCACTCTGCCAAATTTTGCTGATTTACTTAAAAAACGCTTTAAACTTACGCAGAAATTTCTGAATATATTTTACGAGAGCTGCTGTCAACTCGTTGGCAAGTTACGGCAAACTTGTTGACATAGCGCTTTCAACTTGCTGCGAAGGTGCTGCCAATTCGTTTGCAAAGTACTGTCAACTTGCAAAGCTCAAACTATTAATTCTTTGTAGAAAAGGTGAAGACGATCTGATAAACCATTGATTTAAATAGGGTGGTGATAATTTTTTGAAAATGCACTGTCAACTTGTTGTTACCGTATTGTTAACTTGCTAAGTAGAAGCCATTTATTTATTCAGCAAAAAAATCATACAATTTTAAAGAATTAATAATAACTTATTATTTTTATTTACCCATATTCATCATAGTGCTACCAGCTAAATAACGAAGTTTAATTAAATCGTGTATATATTTATTCAAATTGCACACTTTCAAATATTTTCTATTTTATTTATTACTTTATTAGAGTTCTTTTTTATATAATTTTCCGCTTGTTATTACTAATTTAAAATTAAAAAAAAAAATATTAATAAAATCCAATTTGGTTCATTTGAATTTTGATACGTATTGATTTAAAATTATATACAAATAATAATAAATTCCTCCTGAAAAATATCGATGACGTTCCAGGTTTTTTCTTGCACTAACATTAAAAAGAACAAATAAAAATAGTAGTCACATCATCAACATTAACAACCTGCAATAAAAATAGAAACAAATATAACTACTTGCAGAGATTTCATTTGGCTGAAACATGATTGGTTCCTCCTTCAGCTTGTTTCAATTTCCCGTGATATTGTCGACAATGATCCGAATAGGCAGCAGCAGCAGAGCGGAGCAGAGAGTGGAAAAGTTCTTCAATTATTACGGCTGCGTCCATCTGTGATGAGTTGACAAAATGTTTTGAGAAATTTGAATCTGCAATTACCAAGTGGCGTCTGGGTTTAATTAATGAGCGTGACTTGTGCAATGCTCCGTGCTGTGGATATTGGTAATGCTTTCCGATTTTAACGAATCATCATCGTGTCTGCTCCCAGATGTCTGTGTGTGTGTGTGTGTGTGTGTGTGTTTACTGTCACTTTGCCATTAGGTTTTGTCGGGATTTATATTTGGGGAACTCGGAGAACTTGAGCTGCTGCTTAAGATATGCACAAATGACAGACTGATGTCCTGTGCTAATATGCAGTGCAAACAAGGACGGGACAGGACGAAACAAAGCCAAATCACGCGATAATAATTGAAAACTGCGCCCCATTCCTGCCTCGACACCACGCTGTATGACAATCATCAATCATTTAGCTGTTGCGTGATGTTTGACCTGCAGCGATGGATGTGGAGCGAAGCAACACGACACGACACGACACGAATATGCCACAATCCTGGGGTAATCCAGGGGCTGGCCAGGGCTGCAGGTCGCCCACTTTCAGGGCAGAACAAATTGCTTGTGCTCTGCTAAATGGCAGGGGTGTGGCTGATTGAAGGCGGCGGGGGACGACTGATCGATTGATTGAGCGAGGTGCGGTCAATGCGAGGTCACAGCGGAAGAAACATGACGAATTTATCAATACTATTTATCATTGAAATAATGAAGAGATATAGTAAAGATGTGACAAAGTTGTAGCGGAGATAAGGCGGAGATTTTCCACAGATAAAGTGAAGATATGAAGAAGATATAGCAGAGATATGTAGAAAATATGACACATATATCTATTAACTGCCTTAGCAGGCTTTTGTAAATACTTTTGTTCCCTAAAGAACCTAGAAATATTTATTAATTATTAAATTGTAAATATTGGATAGAGTTAACCTAGCAATACCTTTTCAACTGAACACTTTTTACATTTTTGAATATTATTTACATTGGTATCAATTGGTATCAATCAAATAATATTCATGTCATTTTGTTTATATCGAAAGTATTTTGTGATATTCTCTTGTTTCTTAACATCTGCCTTAATAATCTTCACTATTTAGTATTTAATCGGACGCAATCAGAAAGTGGGGATTACTTTGCATTTATATCGTAGATAGAGCAAAGCGGAGACTGAGAATTTATAAATTGCTGCTGTAGCTCAACATTTACTCTAAATATCTTCACTATGAAATATATGAAATATATGAGGAAGAATTCGTTATCAGAAAATGCGTTTTATTGTGAATTTTGTGGAGTGCACAAAATGTTGCCGAGCTATAGAACGACTGCATTAGTTAATGCACGACTCCAACGACTTTGCTGGCTACAATTTTATTTTCAATTTCATTTTTGGCATATTTGTTGTTTGCGTGCAAGTGTGTGTGTGTGTGTGTGTGCTTGGGCTTTTGTTTTATGAGGCTCTTTCGAGTTGACTTCTAATTGAAAAGAGGTTGAACAAATAAACACAAATCGTAATAAAAGTTTATATGCAATAAATATTTTGTCGGTCGACGAGACGAAACGAAACGAAACGAGACGAGAGCAGCAGTTGCTTTTTGCTTTTGAATTTTTCATTTGAAAAATAAAATTGAAAATTCAATTTCGCAATCATTTTGGCACCCCCCAGACACCGACCAAGGATAAAGCTGCCAGCAGCCAGTCGCCCCCGTCTCCACCTGCCACCCTTGCTGGAGATTAAAAACGACAAACTCCTGCAGTCGAGGCAATCGCGCCCGACGACGACGACGACAACATTCGGGAGTCACGTGATGGTCTGAGTTGTTTGTTGCTGGACCAGGTTCCAGCTCCAGTTCCTGGCCTCGCCTGGTCTTCATTAGGCGGGCAGATAGTAATTGCCGGGACTTGAAAGTTTGCCCGGTTAGAGCCAAAACCAAAGTCCTGACTATATCCAGCATAATAATAATTAAAACAGAGAAAACAAAAAAAGTTTCCAACAGGAAAAAAAAAGAACTCTGCAAAGGGTGGCAGCTCTGGGACTTTAAGACAAATACCCTTTTAAAGAGTTGCCATTTGTTGAATGGATTCCCAAATAAGTACAGGTTATGTTTTCAGCCTGTGCCCGGAACATTATTAATTAACCCGTTGTTAGCTCCAGCTCCAGCCTCCTCATTTGTTCTAGCGCGTTTTTTTAAATTATGCATCTATTAATGTTTAAAGCGCATAGACCCAAAACAGGACAATCCATTCCCATTCCCCTTCCCATCGCTCGGACGAAATGGCCCATCAGGTTTTATGTGCAGCGCACAAACCGTTGTCAAGGAATTATGGCCCACTCGCTAAAGGGTCAACATGTTCATAAATATTTGCATAATTATGTAACCCAACTACAGCCCAAGAACAACAAAAAATACTCATATACAAACTGAAGCATTAAATATGCTCCAAACGAGAATCCAGTTTACAAAATCTTCTTCAAAATGCAAGCACAAAATTAAATTGAAAATAAACTTGAAATTTTTTTGAAAACTTATCTTTAATAATAAATATTCCTAACTTTATATGTATGCAATCAATTCATTTACAGAAGTGCTTAAAAAAACAAGAAAAAATATTCAAAATATTGAAACTTACAAAAAAACTACATAACTTTATATTTAAAAAAAAAACTCAGACAAAAAATAATATGGAATAAACTCAAATGATAATTATTGCCAAGAATCTATTTAATCTATTTTATTGTTATAGGTGACAATCTATCAAACTACAGCCTAAACGGCAGCCACTGGAAGGTACACAATAATGTTGAGTAAATTACTTAGGATTTTTCACAATTCCATCTGCAAGTGCATTTTACTAACATTTTTAATTGAATTTCTGCATTTAATTAATTTGCAAGCAAAAAAAGTTCACCAATACATACAAACATTTTGTTCGTCAGTGTGAACGTCTCGATCTCTTCGCTCTCTCGCTCTCTCGCTCTCCAACATTTGGCAACAGCAGCATCAGCAACAACAACAACGCATGTGTGTGCGACAGAGACGATCGGCATATTGTGACTAGAGACTAGCGCGCACTCGCTCGCACTCACGTTCAAGCTTTTTCTGCCGCTTTGCTCCGTTATTCGTATGCCTCAGAAGTAGCAACGTCTTCTGCTTGACGTTGCATTCGAGCAACGTCTTCTGCTAGACTTGCACCGTTAAGTAGCAACGTCTTCTGTTATAGTTACACCGGCAACTAGCAACGTCTTCTGTTATCCAACTAGCAACGTCTTCGGCTTTACTTCAAGATTAGCACTTCTGCAAAGTAGCATCTTCTTCTGCTTGAGATTTTCTTCGTCTCCTTGCATTCGAGCAACTTCTTCTGCTAGACTCTCAGCGTTAAGTAGCAACTTGTTCTGCTATACTCTGTCTTCTGCTTTACTCTTTGCTATTCTAGCAACTTCTTCTGTTTAACCATCTGAAACGTTTTCTGACTGTTTCATCATCTTCTGCAGGACTGCTAAAGTTCTGTTTGACGTTGACGCCATCTGGAATTTCGTCTCCCTGCATGCGATCACGATGCACGTAAATAGCAGCAACAACGCACAATCATATTGATAATAATTATGCTCATTTTAGTTTTCTGTACGATGGTTAGTATTGTATAAAATATTTGAAATAAAAAATAAAGGCACATGGTGCTGATAAGATAAGAAAGGAAAAATGCTGTTCAATTGGGAATTCCTTTTGTTAGTTAGTTGTGCTTTTAGCAAAGAAGAAGAAGTTGCTTAGGATAAACTAACTAAGAAACGAGGGAGAAGGAGAGAGAGAGTCCTTGTTTCGCATTTATTTAGACAATAAATGTTCTATAGAGTTAATCACAGTGAATACGATGGTGCGAGTGATTGTGTGTGTGTAGCCAAAGTTTTGTGTCGAAGCATTCTACCACAAAGGACAAAAGACAAAGGACACGAAGCAAAGGCATTTAAGGAAACGTTTTCAATTAAGGCCAAATACCTTAAGGTAATGTTGAAATCACTTAAAGAAATGATAATCACTTTGTACACACACGTTTACCACCTCGGGGGCTGCTCACTTCACTTCAACTCAACTCGCCTCAGTTCAGCTCAGCTAATACTATGCTTGTCCTTCCCCCTTCGAGTCCTTGCTCTCGTCCTCATTCACGTCCTTATCGTCGTCTAAGTCAGTTCAGGTTGTTGGCTGCACAGTTCACTTGCTTTTGTAGTGGATTAACCCGAGCAAATGAAATAAATTCACCTGCAGATGCTTCCCCTCCCATCCCTTTGCCCTTCTTCCCTGCTCTCGCCCCCCTCGATTCGCTGTGTGTGTGTGTGTGTGCGAATACTTAAGCTCGAGGAATGCCAAATACGCCATATGGGAGGCAATGTGGCAGCCGGAAATGAGCAGGAGAAGTGGATAACAAGCGGTAGCTGGTGTTTGCTCTCTGTCTCTCTGTCTCTCTGTCTCTGTGTGTGTTTGTGTGTAAGCTCTTTTGGCCAAAAGAGGAAAAGGTAATTTAGTAAATAATAGGGTCAAAGACAAATATTGTTGTGGGTTCGCCCAATGAGCTTTCGCTTTCGCATTCGCATTCGCATTCGAAGTCGCTCTCGGCGTGTTTTGTGCGTGAAATGCGTGTATAAGTTACTTTGAAGCAATTGACTACGATTACGATTAACTGCCTTCAGCCTTCCTGCAGCCTTCCTTCAGTCTCCAGTCTTCAGTCTTCACTCCAAGCATATTGATTCCACCACACAGAAATTCAATCGGGGCGGGGGGACTCGAATATATGAGTATGTGCGAAGATATTTACGAGTATACTCGAGGCGACCCCACACGCGTTTTCTCTGTCACTTTGAATAATATTTTGACAAATTTGCCATACCTTAATAGGCATAGATGAAGACGACTGGCTGATACCCTATACTCACAATTGAGTTCTAGACTAATTAAGAAATAATGTATAAGAAAAGTGTGAATATATTTTAGGAAAAATATTTTTTATTTTAGATTCTGTTAATTGAGCTCTACGAATATTAGCAAGTAGCGAGTGCGGCAAATTTAACATGCACAAACTAAGTACTAACTTTATAGTTACCCTTTACTCACAGTTCTAGACTTGATAGAACTTAACTTATTCAAGAAATACGAGTTAAGAAAATATGTACTTAGTTCTTTATTGATTGTATTAATGGAATTACTTTATTACAATGTACAAATGAATTTATTGCTTACAAATATTTTATTTATATAATTTCATATTTTGTATATATCAAATTTGCTATATTTTTATATGAATAGTTACCCTATACTCACAATTGAGTTATAGATTTGCTGAATATAATATGATTTTCAAAGATATTATGTATGGAAAGGATTTAATTTATTATTTGATCAAATTGTAACATTAATTTTTATTATTCTTTTATATTAGACAAATTATACCAAAACAGCATAACAAATTGTTTAATTCTTTCCGTTAGGGCAAATGTTCAGCAATTTGTTGAATTGTGTATTTAAAATGCAATTAAAGGTTTGAATGCAATTAATAAAGTATGGCTAATAATAATTAATATTGTGTGTTATTAGATGAAGTTCTCAATAACCAATTTGTATCATTTTTCATTAACTGATTATTGAAATTAAAACTATAGTCTCCAACTCTTCATTTGACATAAGCAATATTTATTTTATTACATTGTTTTTTTCAAGAGGAAGTTTTTTGTTTTCGTCATAAAAATTAAATATATTTTCCATATGTAGCATACTAACTAAATGCATAAATGTTTGTTGAACAATTGTTTACGTACCAAATAATTCGATTTATAACTATTTTTTTATCTGACTAACAATTTAACAATTCAAAACTTATATAGTAAGTAACTTAGTTTGTTAACAAATCGGCACAGTGATGAAAAAAAAAACAAAAAACGCTATTTAATTTTAATAAAATAACAATTATGAATGTAATTGCATAATTGTTATTTTATTAGTTATATTTAATTCGAAGTGCAGTGTTTTGAGCAGCTTTAAGAACTTGTTGTTTACCAACAAAACACTATAAATAAAATCTACCGCTGTGATTTTGAATGTTTTTCAACAGTTTTTCTCTCGCTATTTGGCTGTTTAAAAATGCTGAGAATTTCTTTTGATGTAGTATGTCGCATCTGCTTGTGGCTTATGATCTGACTGCCCCCCGCCAACCGTCCCTCAGGCACTTCACTCTCTGGCCTCGTTGACTTGTTAAAAGGGCCAACGGCGGAAGGCGGAAGAAGTTTTTCCAAAAAATTTGCCGATAATGCGTAAAATTCCATTAAATCGGGTGTAATTAAATGACATTTACTTTGGCCACATTAAAAAGAACATAAATCAGCGACGCAACGCGACGCGACGCGCGACTCGCACTGCAAAAAGCATATTTGGCTCGCGGCTCGCGGCCCTCGGACTTGACCTGGACCTAGAGCAGGAAGTGGTGGGGACGGAGTTGGAGATGGAGTTGAAGTTGGGGAGTTTCGCCCTCGTTTGCGTACAGCACAGAAGCCAAAACAAATATGGGGTGAATTGCTGCGAGGACTTAAATGGATACTGAGACAGCGTCGACGACGACGGCGACGGCGACGGCGACGGCGACGGAATCTGTAAAGAAACCTAATTTATTGAAAAATTGTTGCTGCGGGGTGAGTCAAGTTTCCGTGACTTGTTTGTTGTTGTGCTGAAGGCACGCTGCGACCTTTTCTTTGTTTGTGTTCACAGTGTTATAAAGACAACATTCTACTACTTAATGTCCGTCGCACCATTCCCCTCGGCAGTTACCACACTCTCTCCCTCTGCTTGTCTCCCTCTCTGCTCCCCCGGCTTCGTTCCGCGCTTTTGTAGAATGTACAAAAAATAAAGAAATGGTGCATCAAAGAACAAGTTTTGGCCATAGCTTCCACCTTTTAAGTTTATGACGTCCAGCACTGGGGACCGTCAAAAAGCCACAAAATCTTGCATTAACAAAATATTTGAATAAAGCATAAGAAACACAAAAAATGGGGAACAGGAACAGCACGAAATATTACTTTTAAACATTACTCGCTTTGATTAGAAATTACTGCTAGTCACTTGCCCAACAAATGCACATAAAGTTTAAACAATTTATGGGGATATTCGACTCCAGACTGAAGAGCATAAAAGTTGTCGATTTATCATCGCTGCAAATGATCAAATAAATATATACATGTTATTATAAATATATATAAATAAATATATGTTAATACCGTTTATTGACGTCCAAAATAATTTAAGATTCAGCAAAATAAATACAGATCGAACTATCGATTAAATTATTATTTTTTATTGCCAGCTATTTCGTAGTCACAATACTAAACTTTAATATTTCAGGCAGTTTGATGGAATAACTTTCTCTTAAATGTATAGCATACATTTTCGGGCCATTTGAAATGCGGAAAATATTCAAAGGTAAAATGTACTTCTCTTATATCCATATTCTAAAATATTATTCAGAAAAAATGCAAGTTTCTATTCGAGAACACTTGCACCCATTTTAAAAAAAAAGTATTGAAATAGTAAACTTCATTAGAACTTTGATTAATATTATGGAAAACTATTTCGATGATGATTTTTGTGGCCAGAACTTCTAAGTTTTTAATCAATGAAGTTTCAATTATTTTTTTTGCTTGTTTTAATTTTGAATTTTTATGATCCATCAGTAGTCAGTAGCTGCTAGATGACGTGATACCTTTCTATAGAAAAACAGCTAACAAATATCTAATTTTCAATAATACAATGAATTGCGATGATAACGGTTTGTAATCAATAGAAAATGAATAATAAACCTATTGCAAAAAATGTTTTTTCATGATACTGCTCGCTGCGCTTTTCATTTAATTTTTCTGATACTGATTAACTTTGAAGTTGTACAATTAATGCGTTAATTTTACTCTCGTTATATAGTAAAAAATAGCATCAAGCTCAATTAAATTAATTTCTTCAATTCAGAATGGCAAGGCGCAAACAGTTGTTTGTCAATTAGTATTAGCAATCAGTATTAAGTATCACATTATTTGTATGATTCTTATTTTGCGATAGCGCTACCAAAGATTCAGGTTTCTGACTGTCGAAAATTGCCGGCTGAATGCAAGAAGAAGTGATTTGGTATTACAACTACTGATCAGAATTACCTTACTGTATTTTGCTTATGATAAAAATCTGTATTCTGACTGACTTTAATATTGTTGTAGGAAACATTTTTGTATTCATTGATTTCAGCAAGAAAATTATTCATTGTCTATTATGCCTGTTTGTTAGCTCAATTGCTACTACAATATAATACCAAAATTAAAACATAGAAAATATGATTCTACGAAACTTTGTACTTTATTTATTAACCATCCAAATTTCTGAGTCTCCCAAGTGTTAAAAATAGGTCAATTACACATCTTCTCTAATAATTTCTAGAGTCCCCAACTGTCGAGCGACATTAATTCATGCCCTTAAAATTCGTAAGCTCGAAAAATATTTAATGCTCAGCAAAATGCAAACATTTATCTTACTTGAAACAGATAAACTAACCTGAAGCTAAAAAAAAAAGGGGAATAAAGCAATTTGGTGGTCAAGGCTAATTATAGCTGACAGTAGGTGACTAATCTGTAATATCTGTAATATTAGGGAAATGCGCAAGCCAAAATGGGAGCGAAAGTAGCGAAAAAGAAAAGGAAATAAGGAGAAAATCATTTCACAGCACATGGCATGGTCACATCTGTCCCAGAGCCAGGATAAAATTGCTTTACGACGACGACGACGTGGGGGAGGGTGAATTGCATATTTCAACGGGGCAGATATCCGTTTAAAGGACGCGGAGTTGGGGGCCCCCAAAAAACACGCAGCATTAAAATGGCTTGTGCCAAGCTGTTGGGAACACGAAGGTAATTGCTATAAAATTGCTTTGTAATTGCTTACTAGAAACAAATAGCCGTCACATTAATAAAAACAAAAAAGTAAAAATGCGGTCTTCTAAAGTAAAGCCCCCATTTCTGTTCCTGCTTCTGTTCCTGGTTCTTCTAGGGCAGAAGTGGCGACGACGCTGACGTGGGTCCAACACTTCTGAGGGGAGTGCCAATTTGAACTCTCAACTGGCGGCAAGAACCGCTTTATTTAATTAGACGCTCACAAACCAATTAATCAATTTTGGGGTTCCAGCTTTCCTCCCGCCTCTAGCCTCTCGCCTCTCGCCCTTCCATTCCAATTACCGTTCGCCACTCTTCATTTGGCCAGGTCAACCCTGCCAAGCTGTGTCTATTGTCAATGTCAAATTATGTACACTTTTATGCTAAAATTAAGTAATGCCGAGGCATTTTCTTCGACAAACAACAACCAGTGAAAAGCATACACACAAAAAATAAATAAAATCCCGTTAAGACCATTTATCACCCGACAATTTGTTGTGAGCCCAATTTTGTTGTATTGTTGAATTGTTGAATTGTTGTTTGGCTGTTTTTTGTTTCCCTTCTTGCCGTTGCGTTGACGTGATATTATTTACACAGGACTGATTTCACCCTCTTGAATTTGTTAACCGCATTTGCGCTGACTTCAACTACGTGTTGTTAGCTTTGTTACCAATGTTTACTTCACCGCCTCCTGCTCCCGAAAATCACTTGCAATCACTTTCACACTTTCATTTAAAATAACTGCAAATTAATGTGCAACTGCTCGCGCAATTGCACCGATTACAGTTCGTTCTATTCTTAAATATTTATTCTACGGGGCTTTTCATTTTGTTGTGTCCTAGGACAACTAGATATTATCGGCAGTATAGCCAATTTCATTGCTCTATTTTATTATCTATTTAAATGATCATATTAATAAAAAGAAAAGAAAGAGATATTCAAAATATAGCAGCTATAACATTAATTGCAAATGTATTTCTAGATTTGTTGTATAATTTTAGAAAACTTAAATAATAATTAATTTGTTTTGTACCAAAAAACTAAGAAATAATTTATTATACTGAAATTAAACATACATATGCATGTAATGGTGTAATATCAGCAGGTGTTGAAATTAATAAATTAATCAATTAATAAATAATTAAATAACATTTGAGTTCGCTCGATTTTTCTCTTTGCAAAGTGTTAACTAAACGTCGAGAAAGCCGTATTGCTTCATAATAATTTTTGTTTTTTTTTAATATTAATTTTACTTACGCGCTCGATAAAAATTCCATATCCAAGTGCAATTGCATTTAAATAACATTTTTAATTTAACTTAGGCATCAAATGCATGTGCAACCAAAAAAGTTCACCAATACATACAAACATCACGAGCTCCTCGCTCTCTCACTCTCTCGCTCTCTCGCTCTCCAACATTTGGCAACAGCAGCATCAGCAACAACAACAACGCATGTGTGTGCGACAGAGACGATCGGCATATTGTGACTAGAGACTAGCGCGCACTCGCTCGCACTCACGTTCAAGCTTTTTCTGCCGCTTTGCTCCGTTATTCGTATGCCTCAGAAGTAGCAACGTCTTCTGCTTGACGTTGCATTCGAGCAACGTCTTCTGCTAGACTTGCACCGTTAAGTAGCAACGTCTTCTGTTATAGTTACACCGGCAACTAGCAACGTCTTCTGTTATCGAACTTATTAGCAACTTGTTCTGTTATACTCTCAATAACATCTAGCAACGTCTTCTGCTTTACTATTTGCTATTCTAGCAACGTCAAAAAATACAAAAACAAACAAAACTGAAATAAAATGAGATTTAATTGAATTTGTTAGGCAAATGAAAAAAACATCATGCCGTATTATTAATATTTATAGCTACTATTGACCCAACAATTCTACCAGCTTGTTGGCAGCTTTGTGGTCCAGAGGACTTTCTGCGTTGGATGTCGACATATCAACTGGATATCTGCAGGAGTCCAACAAAGTTATATATTCTTTATTTTTTTATTGACAATCGGCAATTATTTTTAAACGTATTTACTAGAGCTATCGACAGGCCAAAGAATATCTAAATTGTCGTTGTAGTTTTCGAGATATGCACATTTTAAATTTTCGCCTGCAAAATTAATTCGATCCCCAAAAGTATGCAATTTTTTTTAATTTTTGGACTGAAAATTTTCGTTGCGGACTCGAAAAAAAATGTAAGAAATCGCAACAAAATGAGAAAATCATGGATATCTCGGGAACCAAAAGGCCGATCGAAATGTCCTTTGGCCAGCTGATAGTCCTTGTTAAGACGAGTAGATTGCTACAGGGCTCATAAGGATCAGCAAGGATATGGCCAAGATAGAGCATGTTTTCTCTCAGCAAAAAAAGTCCTTCTAACTCTGTTGTTTAAAGGATATTCGTCCTTTGGGTACCATTTTCGTCCATCATGCATCCAGCACTATCTTCATGCCAAAGGACATCCTGATCGGCCTTCAAATGACGAAGTTACGAAGGATTTTTTGAATTTTTGCCCAATTTTCCATGCCTACCCCTTGTACATTTTTCAGAAAAACTCTTGTTTGTTTTTTTTGTATATTCTTTATTTTTTAATGGCAATCGGCAGTTATTTTTAAACGTATTTACTAGAGCTATCGACAGGCCAAAGAATATCTAAATTGTCGTTGTAGTTTTCGAGATATGCACATTTTAAATTTTCGCCTGCAAAATTAATTCGATCCCCAAAAGTATGCAATTTTTTTTAATTTTTGGACTGAAAATTTTCGTTGCGGACTCGAAAAAAAATGTAAGAAATCGCAACAAAATCAGAAAATCATGGATATCTCGGGAACCAAAAGGCCGATCGAAATGTCCTTTGGCCAGCTGATAGTCCTTGTTAAGACGAGTAGATTGCCACAGGGCTCATAAGGATCAGCAAGGATATGGAGATATAGATAGAGCATGTTTTCTCTCAGCAAAAGAGTCCTTCTAACTCTGTTGTTTAAAGGATATTTGTTCTTTTAATTTCATAGTCGTACATCATGAATCCGTCCACATATGCATGCCAAAGGTCATCCTGATCGTCCTTCAAATGACAAAGTTACGGAGGATTTTCGAAATTTTTGCAAATTTTCCATGCCAGCAAAAAAGGCCTTCTAACTATGTTGTTTAAAGTGACGGGCAACGGAGCTGGCTGTCACTGGTGAGTAGGGTGTAGAGAAATGGACGAAGTACACTTCCTTGAGGCACTCCTGCGTGAATCTCTTGTAAGCTGGAGAGTGACTTCAAACGTCCGATCAGCAATGAAAGAGCTCAGTTTGACGAAGTAAGGTGCTGGGAGAAGATATTTCATTTTGAAAAGCATCCCATCGTGCCACACCTTATCGAAAGCTTGCTTCACATCAAGATAGACGCCTACGGTATGAAGCTTATGCTCGAACTTTTGTGATTGAATTACAATTTTTGTGAAAATAATAAAATCGTTTATATCTCGGAAACTACAAGGAAATTTTCGATGTCCTTTGGACTGTAGACAGTCCTGATGCATTACTGTAACAAGTAACAAGTAAGAAAGCTACAGTCGAGAGTGCTCGACCGTATGATACCCGCAACCCATTTCGAGAGGAAACAAAAAACTTAAATGATATTTTAACAAAAAATATACCAAATATACTAAAACTTGTTTTTTTTTTTTATATATTTGAAAATAGCGAATAAAAATCCACAACACCGTTATGGTCACACTGTCAACTAAACAAACAAAGCGCGGGCAGCTGCAAGTGAATTTTGCATACAAAATTGACTCTAATAACTTCCTTGTTTTTCATTCGATCTCAACCAAATTCACAGGAATCATAAAGAATATAATTATTATAATGCACACCAAAATTCAATGGTCTATTATTACGAATTTTTCAGACTTTTGGGGGCGGAAAGGGGCGTGGCATCCAACTTTTGAAATAAACTTGATCTGCGTAGGACCTATAGGAGTACTGTCCCCAAATTTGATAGCTCTAGCTCTTATAGTCTCTGAGATCTAGGTGTTCATACAGACGGACAGACGGACAGACGGACATGACTATATCGTCTCGGCTGTTGACACTGATCAAGAATATATATAGTTTATGTGGTCGGAGATGCCTCCTTCTGCCTGTTACATACATTTTCTGTTGGCACTAAGTTATAATACCCTTCTACCCTATGGGTAGCGGGTATAAAAATGAACGATTATATTATTACTAATGCAGATTTTACGTTAAACACGCCAGATATTTTCAATTCTTTATTCCATTCCAAACAAGTCGCAAATGAGAAAACTCTGATATACAAACCGGCAACTCAAATGAAATTTAACTAATTATTAAATTGTTAAATAAATCAGTTTAACGTAATAAATCACAGATTACTTGAAAAGTTTTTAAGCGCAAATCACAGTCGAAAATTGGTTTATTCTCTTGCCACAAATAGCTTCCAAGTGCTGCCACAACAACTTAGTCTACGAGTGTGTTGCAAAAGGGGCGCGTGAACAAATCTGGAGAAATCAAATAGAAATCATAAGCGAAAGATAGTAGTCGTGTGTGTGTGTGTTTTTGTGCAATTGAATGTTTATGTTTATGTTTATGTTTATCGTTATGTTTATGCTTAAGCTCCGAGCTTAGAGCTCAGTGCGAGTTGCTCGCTGCTCGATGCTCGATGCTCGGCAATGTTTATGGCCACGCATGGCAAATGAGCAAGCAAAATTGTTGCGAAAATTAAATCTTATTGTTTATTAAAGTACGCAGGGTAAATTTCCTAAGGGAGCCGCATCATGTGTCGCCTGAAACCCGCTCCACTCCTCTTCGTTGCGAGCATAATGGGTGTACGGCAATAATACACTGTACTACAGGCAATAAAATATGCAGCACAAATGTAAATGAAATGTTAAAGGTAACCGGGCGCCAAAAAGCGAAATTTGCATATTAAAAATTTAGCACATGCACTTTGCAGTGGGCCAAACGTGGGGCAAGTGGGCAATAAATGCGTGTAGTCAATGCTAATGCGGCCATTAGCCGCGTGTGAAATTCATGATCTCATGCAAATCCACATTGCCACGCACAGCACATCCGGCCGATAAAATTCGCAACTTTTGGTGACAAGCGATGGGAGATGAGTGCCACAAAGCAGAGACAGCCATCCGATGGCAAGTGGCAATGTCTGCCTGCCTGCCTGCCTGCCTGCCTGCCACATTGAAGGTGTCATAAAAATCCTATTATGCACATTACAATATCAAAAAGAACAGGAAGCATTGATGCCACACGGCGGCGGCACACGGAATCCCATGAGGCAGCGGGCAATGCATAACATGCGAATGCCAACGCCAATGCCGAAGCTATAGTCGAAGCCATTGCCGATCCAAATGCGACGCAAAGGGCGCAATAATCGTGGGCAAAGCGGGATGGGTAAATGGTAAATGGCAACAGCAACAACAACAGCAACAACAACAGCGACAGCGCATCCACCACAGACGCAACCCGAGCTGGTGTTGCCACTGCGAGGGATGCCACAAAACCAGAGAATATACATTTTAAATTTCTAAAATAACAATACTTTTTAAATCAATATATTTTTTTTAATTTCGATATTTCATAATTATTTGATAAGAGTTAAAAATGAGTTAAAACATTTAATTTACTTGAGTTCAACAGGTATTATTATACCCGCTACCCATAGGGTAGAAGGGTATTATGACTTAGTGCCAACCGAAAATGTATGTAACAGGCAGAAGGAGGCATCTCCGACCACATAAACTGTATATATTCTTGATCAGTGTCAACAGCTAAGACGATATAGCCATGTCCGTCTGTTTGTGGGAAATGGCATATTTCATGTTGGAGAATTGTGAATACGATGTAAAGGTAATGAGTGAATAGCAAGGAATACAAAATGAATGATAAGCTTACGATTTTATATGTTAAAACATGCGATATCCGATTGCAATACTATACTATTTATTTATATTTAAAGTTTATACTTTATAATTTATATTTGCCATAAATGTGCAATTTAATAATTTAATAATTTAATTTAATTGTTCATATTATATTAATGAATCGTATTTGCACAAAAAACCATTAAAAAATGTAGTTAAAAATATATACTACACACTGGAATTAATTTGCGAATCTCTAACGGCAAAACAAGGGAGAGAAATTGAAAGTGTTGTGGCCACCCTCGGCATCTCCGTCTTCCGACGAATGCGCCGTAATAAAATGAAGCAACCAGAAGATTTTTAATAAATTTGCAAGCGAATCAACCACTGCCAAAAAGGTGTCCTGGCTGCGGTGTCAGCGACGCCAGTGACGTTGCCGCCGATGCTGATGCCACCAGCAGTGGCAAGCCGGGGCAGCAGAAGCCAATAGCAAAGTTAAGGCCAACAACATCAGCAACAACACCCAAAGCGACATAAATTATGACAAAATATGAACCACTGAATGGCAGCAGGACGCGGCAAGGACCACGGGGGCCAAGCTTCCGCTCGATGCGTGTGGCAAGCGGCGTGCAGAGTGAAGAGTGAAGAGTGAAGAGTGAAGAGCGAAGAGCGAAGAGCGAAGCGAGGGAAACGAGGGGGAACGTGGCTGCAGAGGGTGCGTATTTTATGCGCTGGGTGCCAAGGAGAAAAAAGTGGCGAAACATAAAAGCGAGCAGCATGAAGCGCATAATAAGCAAATTATAGAACGTTTAGAAAGGACACAACCCGCCTTCCGCCTTCTGCCTTACCCTCCCCGCTTCCCCACCTGCCTATTTCCCTCCAGCTCAAGTCAAACAACGAGCGCAGACTTTTCGTCATTATGGCCAGAAGGAAGCGGCTTCTGTTTCTGTTTCTGCGCAATGCAAATTTACATTTATTTAAGCAAGCAATACAGCATCATTCCAGGGGCAAGGGGAGTGAAGGAGGAGGAGGGGGAAGGGGAAGGGGAAGGGGAAGGAGAAGGGGAAGGGGAAGGGGAAAGGGAGTGGGAGTTGGGAGTTGGAGGCACAATAAATTGTTTCTATTACTTACATCTACAACGCAATGAAGCGGTAAACACACACAAACATTTTGATAGCCGGGCGCAATTTTCAAATTACTGACAACAACAAAAGCTAAAGCTCACACTAACATAACACATAATGCCATCCGACTACAGTCCGATCTGGCAGCGATATTCTGAGACTACTTCGAGACTTTCAGAAAAAAACAACGCGTACGAAAATGTTACATTTTTACTAAATATTTCTTAATTTTTACTATGCGATTTATATCGGGATTAGTCAGCTTAGCCTACAACAAATAACATAACTATTGTAATCAATATGATTGTGTTTGTTTTTACTCATAAATATTTTAATATTTATTATGAAAGAATTAACTTTCTATGTGTATGTCAGATCATATAACATTACGTGTATAGATATATATTTTTGGTCAATAATTACAAATCATTTCTAATGAGTTATATCTTATAATTTATATCTTATGTGCAGTCTCTGGGAGGAATTATTATTCATAAGAAATAAATGTAAGTAATCCTAAAATAATGTTTGTGGCTTTGAAAGTATAATTTAATAACAACTCAAAGCTAAAACAAAGGTTATTGATTTATTGTTGATTGGCGATTCTTTAAATACCAAATTGCTAGTACAAATGACGAATTTAATTTACAAAATCTATTTCTAGAATTTCTTTATTTGTTGATAAATATTATAAATGGCCATAAGAAATGCCATTTATTTGTGGATTAAAAAGCGACCACAATTAATGCTACTTATTCATATATTTGCCACACACTCGTCTGTATATCGATTGCCCAGCCAATAAATATGATAATTGTTTAGACACCAGCTGCGACCAGTGAGCAATCTGGTGTCTGGTGTCCAGTTTACCACTTCCCATTCCCGAGCACAATCCATAAACTATGCATATGTTATATATGCATACCTATAGCACACCCTGGAAAACAATAACAACTACGTGCCAATAAAATGTAAATGTGATTTGCGAGTGTGCGAAAGGGCTGAAGATCCATGCATAGCACATCAATTTGCGAGCCAGCTGAGTTTTTGGTATTCACAACTAATCAAAAACACAATCGAATAGAGGCATATTAGCTAAAGCAGTTGGTTTGGTCAGTCATTTAAAATATTCAGGCTAACAGCGAATTATTCTTCAATTTATTATAACCCATTATCAAATTCACTTGTTGAGTTGTTATATTTAAATAATTTCACTCAAGCTTAAAAAAGTATTCTACTCTAGTTTATGTTTCAGTTATTTATTTAATAAATACACTGGAAAACAACTGGGAAAAATAAATCAATTGAGCTGAACACCAAGAAGCATAAAAATATCTGCAAATTTTGACATTGCTTCTGATGAAATCATATAAACTGGCAATGGATCTATTTCGATTTCAGGAAATCCAATTACCAAAGTGAAGATAGCGCATCCCCTAGTTGAAAAGTCTTTTGCAATTTGCACTTTTTTTGCGTTCTGGTAATTTAATTTATTTAAACTTTCTTTCGGGGTTTTTTTTATCGAGCTGCATATAAATTCATAAAGTGGAATTGATGGGGCCGCAACTATGTATAATAAATTGAAAGAATCCCTTAAAAATGGTATAAACATTTTTACGAGCCTCCTCCTACCCAACACCAACCAAGAGTATTTTACCTTTAACCTAAGTTGAGGTTAAGGCCGAGGTTGAGGTTGAGGTTCACTTTCCAATATGCCATCGATGCGGATGTGCTGCGAATACTAAACATTTTCGGTTTTTGGCCTGTGATTCCGTTTTTCGCCAAAGATTTATACTTAACGGGCAAGGTGCTTCATGTCCCCTTCCCTGCCCGATTGGAGAATCGCCTGCATATCGATGAGACGTGTGTGCGCAACAAAAATGAGATGGGAATGAAGATTGGGCCGGGAGAGGACGGCGAGTGACCAACGGGAGGCGGCTGCAGACTTCCCCTGGGTGTCGTAATTTTCGAGATATGAATGTAAAACAATTTCCAGGGCAAAACTGTCGAGTGTGCGTTACTTTTGAATTTGTTAATCTCCCAGGAGCAGCTGGTCAGCGCGGTCAATCGATAGCCACTCAACATACCCTGTAGCTACCCTGTAGCTACCCTGCGAAAAGACAGACCAGTGCACGCTAATGTTTGTGCAGATATTTGCAAATTGTTGCGCTTCACTTGCATGTATCGAACATCAAACAAAATTCAATTAAACATGTCACTTTTTTCAACTCTCCTTAACATAATTATTTTAAATATTTTTAATATCAATACAACAAATGGATCTGAACAAAACGTACTAAGAATTAATGTTATGTTTAAAACACTGCATACAAGAAATAAAGATTGCAATATTTTGTTAACATCAATATCGTGAAACAAAACTTTTATTTAAAAAATACAGGACCAATTAATTTTCAAATTATTTATTTTTATTTTAATTACTTTTTTATTACGTACCTAATTTGCAATATTTTCATAACATTAATTTTGTTAATTTTAATTAAATTCGCAGCAAGGAGTCAAGCTATTATATGCAAATATTTGTGCAATCATTTCGAAAATGTTTCAATATCAGTTGCAAAAATACTCGAGAAAACAATTACAAGACGTATTCGAAAAATATACAATCAAATAAAGTAAAGCAAATCAAGAAAAACAAATCTGTAATATTCTGTTAAGGTCAATTCAGCATTGGATCTGCTTTACTTAAGTTGAATGCGTTAAAAAAAAGTATTATCTTAATAATAATTATCATATCCAGAATTTGTGTTATGAAATCTAATTAATTCTATATACTTTGTATCAATTTTGTATTTCATTCAACAGCAACATCAGCATATGCAAATGTTTGCGCAATCATTTACAAATTGTTTCGCTATCAGTGCATGAATCAAACACAGCAACAAAAAACAATTACAAAGGACGTGCAGAGGAAGGACGCAGGGACAGTCGGCGAGGGAGGAGGCAAATTCCTGAACAGTCAGACACGTGACCCAAAAATCACAATAAATCCGTTAAAAGTCCACGGAAAATTTCAATAAACATCAGGCTGACGACAGCCGCGGGTCTCTCAACCGGATGCGTTGCCTCCACAGTCAAGCTCTGTCCACCCAACCATCCGTCTGTCCGCCTGTCCGTCCGTCTGTCTGGCTGTCTACCGGCGCCTGGGCTGGCACATTATTAACTTGTCATACAAAGATAAAAATTTATCAGCCTAGATGCGTGTGCCGCGTTACGTTCTCAGCGTGAGCCCAACATGAACAACATTCCCAACATATACGCAAAAACCGAAACGAAACGAACCCAACCTACATCCACATTTAGTTTCACAGCCCTTGCTTGTAGACGGAGCCCAACCCCGTAATCGTCGTCTCGGCTTGCGAGGCCGGTGAAAAGATGAAAAATTACTATAAAACGTTTTGTGGCATTTTAATGTCCACAATATTCGTGTTGTCGGGCTTTATGAAAAATTCAAAAGAAAAACAAAAGCCAAACGCAACAATATGACCGACACTCTGATCCCAAGCATTAAGCGCCCAAAAAACAAATGCGGCCGGGGACCAACCACAAATTTCTCTCCTTCTCATCTCCATTTAAAGTAGACCAACGTTTGCCCAACAAATGTTCATACTGTTATCTCAGGTATTCGTGCATTTCGTAAACTAAACAATTTGAGTTGCTAATTAATTTGTAGGATTATATTTTGTGTGTTTAAGGAAAACTACTTATCAAACTACAACTTCAAAATATTACATGCAACAAATACACACGGAAATTTCAGCAACTCCTTTCCAGAAAAACATCACTTACATTTACAATTTCTTAATACAAACTCAATTCAATATATTTAAAGACAACATTTCGAGTCTACAAATTATAAATTAAGTTTCGTATTTAGTTGTTATAAAACCTTCAGAAAAACAACCGACAATAACTTAAGCGTTGATTCAAGGACCGTTTCTGGTGGTTCCACAGCCAAAATTGAAATTGTGTAATTTTTTAAAAAAGCAATTTAGGGAAAAACAATTTGATTATATCGTCAATATACAAGCATATATAGCAATTGAATCTGCTATCGGTTAAATTAAATGCAGTATAGAAAAATATTCTGTAGAACGTACAGATCCATATAATAAATAAATACATTTACAAGTGTTTCGTTATGAAATAATTAAATAAAAATTGTTATTAATTTTGTATTTCATTTAACAGCAATCCAATAGTAACATTAAAATTGCAATTTGAATTGCTAAGAAAAAGTGAGAATCAATCAACCTTTTAGTTTGAAATGTCTAAAATGAATGCGAATTTATATTATTTATAATTTATAATATAAGCTTTAGATTATTTTTGTTTTAAATATTAAACTTTTCTATTATTTGAATTGTATTTTTTCGATTTTTTTTTGTAGTGCTAAAATCACTTCTATGTAATTCTGGATCGAAAAATGTAAGTGAATTATTAAGCAATAATTTGCGGCAGCATTTAATCGCCTAGACGGCAAAGCCTTAAATGGGTGTCGACTGTGAATGTGTGATTGTGAATATATGCGGCATAATCCGAATGGACTCGCAATAATGGCGAATAAATCACGTCGCATTGTGAGTTGTTTGGCATTTGGCATTTGGTATTTGGTCGAGGAATACGTAATTAGGCATTGTCCTTTATTGTTTCTTCGCTTTGCATTGCAATTAAGTGTGAATAAAAAGGTTGCTGGAGCACTTGCGCTGCTCTGTTGCTGTCACTTCATTTGTATGGGCGGCATGCAACGTGGGGCAAGTGCGGCAACTTGGCTTGTGGCCCAATAAAGGGCCTCAAATCAGGAGCATTATTCATTAGTCGATGGCAGTCCAATAATTTTGTACACAAACAGAGCAACAGCAGAAAGAGTGAATGAGTGTATGAGTATGGCTGTGAGTGTATGAGTGTGAGTGTGTGAGTGTGTGAGTGTGTGAGTGTGTGAGTGTGAGGCCATTTAAAGA
Source organism: Drosophila ustulata (assembly GCA_035047365.1). Classification (NCBI taxonomy): domain Eukaryota; kingdom Metazoa; phylum Arthropoda; class Insecta; order Diptera; family Drosophilidae; genus Drosophila; species Drosophila ustulata. Next base: position 13,717,644 of record JAWNPT010000080.1, read on the forward strand.
GCAAAGACGCCTGCTACATTTTGATTGAACTCATTGGATGCGCTTGGCTTGAACAGTTGCTTAATTGACACCCACAGTCAGTTTTATCTGTGGGAAAACTAATTTCATAGGCGTGCTGTTGAGACTGTCCACGTCTAGAAGAGTGTGTGTGTGCACACACACACACACACACACTAACGGACACACGCACACACACTTGGGCAGACACATATGTTGTGTTAAAAGCGCGTTCGTTGCCTGCGCCTGCTGATAAGCATTTCATGTCACATCCTTAAGGACCTTTTGCTGCCTGGCCTGTGCTGCACAGACATCCGACATTAGACACGAGAGTTCACATGCTGCACCCCTCAACAGGACGCAGGACGAAGGACGAGCGACACAGGACACAGCACCCCCCAAGCTCCCCTCCCCGAGGCTTGTGCCTGCCTGCCTTCCTGTCATCGTTACTGTCACCGTCAGCCAGCGCTTAAGATTGCTTTCAACGTCCTTAATTGCTTTTTTTTCCAAGTGTGTGTTGCGAAAGAGTGCGTGAGTGTGTGTGTGTGTGCGAGTGTGTACACTGAACAAAAAAAAAACTAAATCAATACCAAACAAAAGTATTGCCAAAAGATAGTAAGAAATTAAGTATTCCATTCGAATATTTTATATCATATTGTACTTCAAAATCTTTTTAGATAGTTCGAGCACTAAAATGATTCTAGCCAATAAAAACTGTCGTTAACTATGGACAAGGGAGGTCCTAAAAGTTTTGTTAGTGCATTCTGTGTGTTGGATTTAAATTTTATATTATGTCGTTTTGTTTGTTTTAAATATTTACAATACGCTATAGCAGGATTTGAATTTAAAATTTAAAACGACATAGTAATCATGAAATTTATTGTAGAAGCAATTGTTTGAATTTGAAAGTCCGTTAGATAGTTTATTTAAAAAATATATAAATGGAGGCTTGAAACCTTTCTTTAATCCATCGAAGCTTTGATCCAACATCAATATTTTATTTTGAAAGCATTGATCGACATCGATATTTGCACTCAATATTAAATTATTAGATATAGTAATTTGAATATTTCATTTTGATTCAGATACTGATTTAACATAAAATGTACTTATTGTTGAAAGACATATTGTAAAGAAAAAGAGATAAGGAAATGTATTATACAAATATGATCAGATAATCAATTTAAATAAAACAGTTTCGTCATTCCCAATTTCTCGCGGTGTATGAGTGTGTTTCTTGGCATTCTTTTGATGTGTCCCGAGTCGTGGCATGCCAAGCTTTTGTCATGGACATGGCCGCTGCTCAGCGTCAGCGTCTTCGACATCCACATCCACATCGATGGGAACGTGTTTCGTTCTGTGCGCTGTCGTTTTCGTTTTCGTTTTCGTTGCCGTTGCCGTTTGTCGTCGCATTTTGCGCCAGGAAGCGTTATTTCAATTTCCGCCTTTCCGTTTTCCTTTTGGCCAAACAGCCCCAGACACGGCATTATTGTTTGACGTGTCAGTGTTAATGAGTCATTGTCCATTAAGTTTGCTCATTTCAAACGGGCAATTAAATTCTACTTTATTGCACTTCAACCCATACGATACGATGTCCGCATTCGATACCCAAAAACTGACGACGATCCCGCCACAGATGGACATCGAAACCGCAACGAATCTCTACAGCTACTCGAAGCACACACTCCCACTCACACCCACACCCATTCACACAACCTCCTTCAGACTCAGCTACAACTAAGTAGAGCTATAAATCAGCATCTATCGCATAGACGACCTCTCGTACAATACAACTAAATTATATAGCTGCCAAGCATATTCCTTCAGCAATTAACATTGTGCAGAGCATCCACAAAGAAAACTACAAAAATTCCACAAAATTATATTTCACGAAATGCAAACTCAATTATAATTACAATTTTTAATATTATATCTATTCTATACAATATTAAAAGAAACTGAATTTAAAATATTATTTTAGAGTATTATAGTATGCAAGCTCAATTTTAATTACAATTTCAAATATGTCTTCTCAAAACAATATTCAAAGTAAGTATGTTAATTTAGTATTTCAAATGTTATTATAAAATGTTATACTACTTATTTGTTTTCAAGAAGCAAAACAGCGTGCAGCATTCTTTATAGCTAAATATAAACAAAAACGAATTAATTTTCTATAAATTTAATTGCTATATAAAGTAAACATCGTATTAAGCGTAACGTAATTACAAATTTTACAAAACATTTTGTAAACTATAGTAAATTTGTAGCTTATATTTTATAGCTCGAACTCTTTTTCGCAAAACTCTTTTTCGTACTTTTATGAAATTTTTCAATTTTTTCTTTCATTCTAAATTCTGGGACATCAATCATCATATGTATGTAAATATATACATATGTATTTCACCAAATTGATCATTGAGTAACTTTTAATAATCTAAATTTAATTTCTATTTATTTTATTGATTTAATAAAATAGATTTGCTTCAAACATAATTGGCATAATAAATAATGCTGAAATTATGTGCAATGCTGTAATATTAGCAGGTGTGAAAATTAATGTATTTATTAATCAATAAATAATGATTAATCAATATATAATGATCTTTGCAAAGTGGTAACTAAACGTCGAGAAAGCTGTCCTCAGGCAGACACAAAACTACGCTTTTTAGTATGAACATACAAATGTACATATTTATGTATTTATTGTTTTATAATATTTTTGTGTGTTGTTAATATTAATTTTACTTACGCGGTAGATAAAAGTTCCATCTGCAAGTGCAATTGCATTTAAATATCATTTTTAATTTAATTTCTTCTTCAAATTCATTCGCAAGCAGAAAAAATTCACCAACACATGCAAACATTTTGTACGTCAGTGTGAACATCTCAAGCTCTTCACTCTCTCACTCTCTCGCTCTCATGTATTTGGCAACATCAGCAGCAACAGCAACAACAACGCACGCATACACACACAGCCAAACATCTGCTCTGCTGTCGATGTGTGTGTGACAGAGACGATCAGCCAACGCATATTGTGACTAGAGACTAGCGCGCACTCGCTCGCACTCATGTTCAAGCTTTTGCTGCCGCTTTACTCCGTTATTCGTATGTCTCAGAAGTAGCAACGTCTTCTGCTTGACGTTGCATTCGAGCAACGTCTTCTGCTAGACTTGCACCGTTAAGTAGCAACTTCTTCTGTTTAAGTTACACCGGCAACTAGCAACGTCTTCTGTTATCCAACTAGCAATGTCTTCGGCTTTACTTCAAGATTCGTACTTCTGCAAAGTAGCATCTTCTTCTGCTTGACATTTTCTTCGTTTCCTTGCATTCGAGCAATTTCTTCTGCTAGACTCTCAGCGTGAAGTAGCAACTTCTTCTGTTATACTCTTAGTGACATCTAGCAACGTCTTCGGCTTTACTCTTTGCTATTCTAGCCACTTCTTCTGTTTAAGTAACAGGTGTAACTAGCAACTGCTTCCGCTTTACTTGATCCTTTGGCACAGCATTGTTGCAAATAATATGAAAAGCGATTATTCCATTCCAAACAAGTCTCAAATTGATTTATTAAAATGAGAAATATTTGACTTACAAAACGGCAACTCCAATAAATGTTAACTAATTTAATTAAATTCGTTAAAAAATCTATTATTAATTACAGATAGCTTGAAAAGTATTCGAAAATTGGTTTGTTCTCTTGCCACAAATAGCTCTTTAAGCGGTATTAATTAACCTAACTGCAATGGAGGTTTTTATTTTTCATAGATTAACGCATTGATGGATTGCTGGTTAGAATAAACAAAGAATATGAATTGATGGATGTATCGGTTAAGGCATGCATAAACAAATGAATATGTAAATTAATAAATGATTTATTTATTTTGATTTCATTTATGCTTGAATAGATAGATGTCAAATTGAAGATATGCTAAATAGATCCGACTAGTGATGAATAATTTAATAAAGACACTTGCTTCAAGTTGAGTAACTTTCTTTAATCCAAAAAGATTTGAACTACTGCGAAAATCTGGCAATTAATAGGAAAACTAAGTAAACACTTCAATACAGCTTAATAGGAAATGAATCAGATATCGAAGTTGAGTTTGGAGCTGGAGCTTTGTGCGTTCCCCACGGAACTCGGCAACCCTGGCAATAGCACGCGCAACCATGTCACAGCATGTCAAATCATCTGTGTGTGTGTGTGTGAATGTGTGTGTGTGTGTGTGTGTGTGTGTGTGTGTGTCTGGGATGCCATAAATCAGCTGCAACGGGCAGCAAAATATGAAACATGGCAGCATAAATAATTAACAAACTTGCCTCAAATGATAAATTTTTTCGCAAACAAAGACGAAAGAGATAAGTTCGTTTAATATTTATGACAAAATACGAGCGAGAGAGAGCGATGGGGGAGTGAGGGAGTGAGGGAGAGACAGATATCGCCGTCCCAAGTCGGACTTCATAAACTACACACACATCATACATATTCAGAATGCCCTTGGCACTTGACACCAGCCTCGACCTCGTCTAGATGCGACTGGAGGGGCGAGAGGGAGGAGAGGCAAGTGTTGTTGCTAATCAGAAGAGACGGTCGGGGAGGGGAGAAGTGCTTGGGCTATTGTCAGTGATTTACGAGCTGCCCCAATCAGACAGGACAACGGAGACAACGAGATGCATCCAGCATCATAATTCGTCATTGCATTTGATTTTATTTCGGCGTTATTTATTTGCATTATTTATTTATCCTATTACACGACACTGACACTAGGCACCAGAGGGGAGTGTGTGTGTGGCAATATCTCCTGTCCATATGTCCATTTGCGTGTCCCAGGCTCATGACCACAACTACAACTACAACTACAACCACATAACGAACGAGTATCTGTATCTGTATCTGTATCTGTATCTGTATCTGTATCTGTATCTGTATCTGTATCTGTATCTGTATCTGTATCTGTATCTGTATCTGTATCTGTATCTGTATCTGTATCTGTATCTGTATCTGTATCTGTATCTGTATCTGTATCTGTATCTGTATCTGTATCTGTATCTGTATCTGTATCTGTATCTGTATCTGTATCTGTATCTGTATCTGTATCTGTATCTGTATCTGTATCTGTATCTGTATCTGTATCTGTATCTGTATCTGTATCTGTATCCATATCCAATGGCAATCAATAATGTGTGGCCTGTATAAAGATTTATTGGTTTGCATTCGCCCAAAAGCAGCACACGCCCTTACTCATTCTCTCTCTCTCTCTCTATCTCTATATATATAAATATATATATTTATTTGTTTCCATCTTGCTTTCTCCACACGCACATGCAGCAGCTGCAGAAGCAGCAGAAAGTAGAAAATAGCTAGGAAAACAAACAATTAGGAAGTAATAAAACTAGTTGAACAATTTCAAATTCATTTTATAGCACTCCATTTGTTTTTTACATTTTATTTGTTGAAATAAATAACAATAAGCTGTCCTACCACAGTATTATTATTATTTTACTCACTATCTTATTTGTTAAATTAGATTCTTGTATATACCTGCACATTTTATTCAAATGTAAGCTCTATGGTAATTAATACATTTCTTAGTATTGAGCAATCTCTAAATCTTATTTAAAGCAACTAAAACTAGTTGAGCAGTTTTAAGCTAATTATATTATAAATGTTATTCATTGAAATAAATGAAACAAATTGAAGCATTTTATACAGCTAATAGAGGGAACATTTAAAATAAAGTCAACATTAAATAACAATAATAGGAAACAAACAATTTTCGGCAAGATTTTCAGTCTGCTCTTAATTGATATATCAATATTTATTTAGAAAATCATATTTCATAAAAACTCTACAAACAGAATGATAACCTAGGAGTTGAATTTAAATGCAATAGATTTACAACTACTTAAAGATAAATCAGTATTGCAATATTTCTAAATATTCAAATTATAGCTAGCACAATAGACATTTCTTCAGAGATTATGTTAAATCGAGACTGAACTATTTTGTGATACTGCTTATTTCCTAGCAGCACATTCTTCTCACGATTTACGTACTTCAATTGGGCAGCAGTTGCATTATGGAATTGCATGAATGCATTCATAGTTCAGCAGATTCAAATACACTCATACTTAGCTGCACATGCAATCACAATGCCAAATTTCAAGCTAAAGTTGGGTAGTTCCTATTATATTGTGCTTACTAATTACAGCACGTGTAAATCTCATGCACGAGTGTGTGTGTGTGACGATATATAATATATATATTTATATTCATACATATGTATATACATACGTGTACTGTTTGCAACTGGCAAATAAATTTGCGGTGATTTGTAGAGTTGTGATAGAAAAGCGCATTAAACTTGCAGCAACCCACATAAATATAACTAGAGGGCATTTAACTACTACAGCGATTACACTCGTTACACTCACACACTCATACACTCACACACTCAGACACTGAATAAAATGCTTGATGTGAGAGGATGTAAGTATTTAATGGATGTCCTCGCCAATCTACGCCACGACCATCATGCAATTGCTTCTGGGGTCGCTGATTCAAAGGTAAATTCGTGGGTAGAGCGGAGCTCGTGACACGAACGCAAAACATCGCAAACAATATAAATTTAAAATAAAATAAAATTCGGAACTTATTTTTAATGTTAATCAAAATTTCGCTGACTATTATCAGACAATTATTGCCAAATAATGCAAAATATATAACTTAACAAGTAACAAAGCTATGCATTCTCTAGCATTCCAGTACATTTGTTGTTTGCTAAGATATTGCTAATTTCTATTTATATAGCACACTTATGTATTTTGTATACTTTATATTTGTTAATATTTCGCAGTCTAACACTGACAAATAACGATTATTTCAAATTTATTCATTATTTAGAAGTAGTTTTGTAGTATTTGAGATATATGAGAGCCGATTTATAATTGTAATGCAATCTTCAATTTTCAATTTTTAACTATGTTTTATTTGCAATCTGTACAGTTAGTAAATGATAGGAGTGCATATATGTACATATATGAAGCATAATTATTAACACAATTTTAAAAGTTGATTATTTTCGTTAAATAAATTGGGGATAATTGAAAAGAATAGCTCTTAAAAATTTCTTGATATCTATAAATTTCATCACATTCAATATTCTGTAGAATAATATAAAAAAATTTTTACAATATGTTATTTTTCGCATCGATATCGGCATCGGCAAAACCATCGAAATCGGTAGCGGAAGTGGCTGAATGATGATAATGATAATGATGATGTTGAGTGGAGGAGAGAGGGAGAGAAGTTAACAAGGTGAGGAGTATACTATATAGAGACGCACTCATTAACAGAGTCGCTGTGCCGATACCGCCCACAAAAGGTCATAAAAAAACTTCATTTATTCGCAAAAGAAATAAATCTTTTAATGCACATCGGAGAGTCGTTATTCGGGCATTGTTTTCTCATTTGGCACAACACCTCAGCCCCCCTCTCCACACACCTTTCCCTCCTCTTCGTGCTGCTGTTCGTGTTGTCCCAGGGAGGTCAAATGTCGTGCCGTTCGGCCATCGATGGACGACCCTCCTCCTGCCAATGCTCGTCTAAGGACAATTTTATCCAGTGGTCAGTGGCCAGTGGCGAGTGGGAAATGAAGCGAGCATGAAGCATTCATGCCGTGCGATGTATGCGAGCATTTCAATGATTCTAATTATGGAGCCGCCCCGGCGCAAAAGTTTCTTAAGTATCGCGTGCATTATTGTTATTGTTTTTCTCGACGCTTCCTCTTCTTCTGTTGCTGCTACTCTGTTGTTTTGCAAATTGCTTTGTTGTGTGTGTGTCCATCACGATGCTCGATGTCCTATATATCCTGTGCGCTAGTGTGGGCGGTACGCTCATTAGGTCTCCAGCCGTCTCCGTCGTCTGCTTAATATGTCCCACAAGGCCGGGCAGTTGTCGCGTTCCTGCTGCGCCTCGACTTTATGTTATGTATGTATGTGTTTATATGCCCATTTGTATGTCCTCCTCCTCCCTCCCCAAAATGCCGGTGACCTGCGAGAATGTCTGTGTCAAGTTGTGAGTAATAATGCGGAAACGCCAAAAAGAAAAGCGCAACCCAAAATAAAGCTCGTAAATAGCCCTGAACGAACAGGGCAGCGAACGCGCAGCACGGCTTGCAAATACTCTAACAAATTCATTTGCATATCATAGGACATTATATAAACTATCCATTTTTGTAGCATACTTTTCTGCGCAACATCTTTGCGTATGAGTAATATTGATGTCATTAAAAATAAATCTATACAAAATATAAAAAAAGTAAAATCCCTTTTCCAGAAAATCCTTTCCCTTTTAAGAAATATTTAATTAATCCTAAATTGAAATTTGATAAAATGGACAATATATTGTGGTTATAGAATAAATATAACTTTTGGTATCTTTCTTTACTAGTTGTATTCAGCCGAACTGTGTTTCAATGAATTCTACAATTTTCTTGGAATACTAAAAAATGGTTATAATCATAATTATTAAAATCGATTATTAAAACTTCAAATTAACTTGTAAATAATTATAACTAACAATAGCTTGCATTTGCTTTAGTTTCTTACAATTAATAGTGTTTTAACCTTGTATGTAAATAATGAATTAATACTTTCTTTAACTCACTGTAGAATGTTTTTCTTTAGAATTTAATTATGGCTTCAACTTGAATATTTGTTGGCAAGCGAATGGGTATTTCTGTTATTTTCGCACTCGATCTGAATGGGGAATTAACAATTACTGTGTTTGTGGGTCGATTGGGGGGGACACGTCTCGAATGCTTGACATGTGTCACAAACTGGATGACATATGCGATTACATCGCATTATTCGCACTGACAAATGTCGAGGCAAACAAAGGCCCATTAATTAGCCGTACGTGTCCATGCATTACACAAGTATTTTTGTTGTCCTGCTGCTGCTGCTGCTGCTGCTGCTGCTGCTGCTGCTGTTGTTGTTGATGTGGATGTCCTTCTCTTGTGGTGTTTTGTCTGCGGGTTTGTCAAGTCAATTCTGGCCGGAGTCGGAGGTTGGTTGGGTTGGCAAGTATGTAGAATGTAATAGCTCTTGCGATGCCTTCAGATGAATGTGTCCATGGACCACGTACATAAGCACATAATTACGTATCTTTCTTCATTTCTTTTCGTTTCTTTTCTTCTTGCCAACACCATCTTCTTTGTGCGCCTTCTCGCGCCCTTCGTTTTGCGCAGACAGCGGGAAAGTTAAATTGCAGAAATCGCAAATCTTTACTATCCACAAGCACAAAAGTAATGGAATTGTGTAATTAACGAGACTCCTGGGTAAAGACTTGATGAAATGCTCCACTTCCAGTCAAATCAACTCTCACACACACACACACACACATGTGTGGTTTCAATGTCCTTTGTCGCCTTTGAATGTGGCAAATGTCAGGGCAGGTAAACTCAACTTAACACTCTCAAGTTAAGAGCATCCCTCATAAAAGACTGCAGTGATTAATATTAAAACTGTAAGCAGACTTTTTTCGATTCCATTCAGAATAAGAAAACATTAAAGGTAATTTTACTTTACTTAAAACTATCCAGTACAGATAGTATAATAACTAAAAAGATTTAAAAAAAACAACTGAAGCTGGTGAGTTTTAGTAAATTGAATAAACATTTAAAAAAGACACCAAATAAAACATAGAGCTGATTTTACCATTGTTTATAAGTTAAACAAATGTAAAGCTGTAGCTTAAAATACAAATAAAATCAATAGTAAGAAAGCTACAGTCGAGAGTGCTCGACCGTATGATACCCGCAACCCATTTCTAGAGAAAACAAAAAACTTAAATGATATTTTAACAAGAAATATACAAAATATACTGAAACTTGTTTTTTTGTATATATTTGAAAATAGCGGGTATAAAAATAGCATACCGACATGGTCACAATGTCAACTAAACAAACAAAGCGCGAGCATCTGCAAGTGAATTTTTCATATAAAATTGATTATTTAATGACTTTCTTGTTTTCAAGTCGATCTCAACCAAATTCACAGGAATCATTGAGAATATAATTATTATTATGCATACCAAAATGCAATGCTCTAGGTCTATTATTACGGCTTTTAGAGACTTTTGGGGGCGGAAAGGGGCGTGGCATCCAACTTTTGAAATATACTTGATCTGCGTAGGACCTATAGGAGTACTGTCCCCAAATTTGATAGCTCTAGCTCTTATAGTCTCTGAGATCTAGGTGTTCATACAGACGGACAGACGGACATGGCTATATCGTCTCGGCTGTTGACACTGATCAAGAATATATATAGTTTATGTGGTCGGAGATGCCTCCTTCTGCCTGTTACATACATTTTCTGTTGGCACTAAGTTATAATACCCTTCTACCCTATGGGTAGCGGGTATAAAAATCTACAAGTAGGCATGGAAAATTTACAAAAATTTCGAATATCCTCCGTAACTTCAAAAAGCAAACGCTTTTTGAGTGAAAGCATCATTGAATAAAATGAAAAATACATGCATACGATAATTTAACAACTGCGTGGTCTACATATCGCTGGTCCAGCGTGGTGGAGGAGGCGCAGGCGGTAGCGGCGGAGGAGGCGGCCGTGCTGGTGGAAGCCGCCACCGAGGCGGCAGTCGCGGCGACTTCGGCGGGCGCAGTCGTCAAGGAGGCGGCCGTGCTGGTGGAAGCCGCCACCGAGGCGGCAGTCGCGGCGGCTTCGGCGGGCGCAGTCGTCAAGGAGGCGGCCGTGCTGGTGGAAGCCGCCACCGAGGCGGCAGTCGCGATCGCTTATGGAGATCGCTCTGGTGGAGCCGGAGGAGGCGGCCGTGGTGGTGGACGCAGCTGCAACTATTCTAACTTTGCTGGCGCAACGAGTGCCAACGGTAAGCCAAGCATATATACAATATGCCAATCTCTAACGATATCTAACATCGACTTTAATGTTGCAGCTGCAAAATGCCCAAGGGCGTTGATGATGCCAGCTCGGGTATATTAAAAGTGTCAAGCGCAGAGTTATGGAGTTATACGCAATTTACATAAAAAAAAAACTTGACTTTTTCTAGATTAATGCTTATTGTGGGCGAAGGGGGCGTGGCATCCAACTTTTGAAATAAACTTGATCTGCGTAGTGTATGAAGGAACCTTTTTGCCAAATTTGGTGTCTCTATGTCTTATAGTCTCTGAGATCCAGGTGTTCATACAGACAGACAGACGGGCATGGCTATATCGTCTCGGCTGTTGACACTGATCAAGAATATATATAGTTTATGTGGTCGGAGATGCCTCCTTCTGCCTGTTACATACATTTTCTGTTGGCACTAAGTTATAATACCCTTCTACCCTATGGGTAGCGGGTATAAAAATCTACAAGTAGGCATGGAAAATTTACAAAAATTTCGAATATCCTCCGTAACTTCAAAAAGCAAACGCTTTTTGAGTGAAAGCATCATTGAATAAAATGAAAAATACATGCATACGATCATTTAACAACTGCGTGGTCTACATATCGCTGGTCCAGCGTGGTGGAGGAGGCGCAGGCGGTAGCGGCGGAGGAGGCGGCCGTGCTGGTGGAAGCCGACACCGAGGCGGCAGTCGCGGCGACTTCGGCGGGCGCAGTCGTCAAGGAGGCGGCCGTGCTGGTGGAAGCCGCCACCGAGGCGGCAGTCGCGGCGGCTTCGGCGGGCGCAGTCGTCAAGGAGGCGGCCGTGCTGGTGGAAGCCGCCACCGAGGCGGCAGTCGCGGCGGCTCCGGCGGGCGCAGTCGTCAAGGAGGCGGCCGTGCTGGTGGAAGCCGCCACCGAGGCGGCAGTCGCGATCGCTTATGGAGATCGCTCTGGTGGAGCCGGAGGAGGCGGCCGTGGTGGTGGACGCAGCTGCAACTATTCTAACTTTGCTGGCGCAACGAGTGCCAACGGTAAGCCAAGCATATATACAATATGCCAATCTCTAACGATATCTAACATCGACTTTAATGTTGCAGCTGCAAAATGCCCAAGGGCGTTGATGATGCCAGCTCGGGTATATTAAAAGTGTCAAGCGCAGAGTTATGGAGTTATACGCAATTTACATAAAAAAAACTTGACTTTTTCTAGATTAATGCTTATTGTGGGCGAAGGGGGCGTGGCATCCAACTTTTGAAATAAACTTGATCTGCGTAGGGTATGAAGGAACCTTTTTGCCAAATTTGGTGTCTCTATGTCTTATAGTCTCTGAGATCCAGGTGTTCATACAGACAGACAGACGGACAGACGGGCATGGCTATATCGTCTCGGCTGTTGACACTGATCAAGAATATATATAGTTTATGTGGTCGGAGATGCCTCCTTCTGCCTGTTACATACATTTTCTGTTGGCACTAGTTATAATATAATAATCTACAAGTAGGCATGGAAAATTTACAAAAATTTCGAATATCCTCCGTAACTTCAAAAAGCAAACGCTTTTTGAGTGAAAGCATCATTGAATAAAATGAAAAATACATGCATACGATCATTTAACAACTGCGTGGTCTACATATCGCTGGTCCAGCGTGGTGGAGGAGGCGCAGGCGGTAGCGGCGGAGGAGGCGGCCGTGCTGGTGGAAGCCGCCACCGAGGCGGCAGTCGCGGCGACTTCGGCGGGCGCAGTCGTCAAGGAGGCGGCCGTGCTGGTGGAAGCCGCCACCGAGGCGGCAGTCGCGGCGGCTCCGGCGGGCGCAGTCGTCAAGGAGGCGGCCGTGCTGGTGGAAGCCGCCACCGAGGCGGCAGTCGCGGCGACTCCGGCGGGCGCAGTCGTCAAGGAGGCGGCCGTGCTGGTGGAAGCGGCCACCGAGGCGGCAGTCGCGATCGTTTATGGAGATCGCTCTGGTGGAGCCGGAGGAGGCGGCCGTGGTGGTGGACGCAGCTGCAACTATTCTAACTTTGCTGGCGCAACGAGTGCCAACGGTAAGCCAAGCATATATACAATATGCCAATCTCTAACGATATCTAACATCGACTTTAATGTTGCAGCTGCAAAATGCCCAAGGGCGTTGATGATGCCAGCTCGGGTATATTAAAAGTGTCAAGCGCAGAGTTATGGAGTTATACGAAATTTACATACAAAAAAAACTTGACTTTTTCTAGATTAATGCTTATTGTGGGCGAAGGGGGCGTGGCATCCAACTTTTGAAATAAACTTGATCTGCGTAGGGTATGAAGGAACCTTTTTGCCAAATTTGGTGTCTCTATGTCTTATAGTCTCTGAGATCCAGGTGTTCATACAGACAGACAGACGGACAGACGGGCATGGCTATATCGTCTCGGCTGTTGACACTGATCAAGAATATATATAGTTTATGTGGTCGGAGATGCCTCCTTCTGCCTGTTACATACATTTTCTGTTGGCACTAGTTATAATATAATAATCTACAAGTAGGCATGGAAAATTTACAAAAATTTCGAATATCCTCCGTAACTTCAAAAAGCAAACGCTTTTTGAGTGAAAGCATCATTGAATAAAATGAAAAATACATGCATACGATAATTTAACAACTGCGTGGTCTACATATCGCTGGTCCAGCGTGGTGGAGGAGGCGCAGGCGGTAGCGGCGGAGGAGGCGGCCGTGCTGGTGGAAGCCGCCACCGAGGCGGCAGTCGCGGCGGCTTCGGCGGGCGCAGTCGTCAAGGAGGCGGCCGTGCTGGTGGAAGCCGCCACCGAGGCGGCAGTCGCGATCGCTTATGGAGATCGCTCTGGTGGAGCCGGAGGAGGCGGCCGTGGTGGTGGACGCAGCTGCAACTATTCTAACTTTGCTGGCGCAACGAGTGCCAACGGTAAGCCAAGCATATATACAATATGCCAATCTCTAACGATATCTAACATCGACTTTAATGTTGCAGCTGCAAAATGCCCAAGGGCGTTGATGATGCCAGCTCGGGTATATTAAAAGTGTCAAGCGCAGAGTTATGGAGTTATACGCAATTTACATACAAAAAAAACTTGACTGTTTCTAGATTAATGCTTATTGTGGGCGAAGGGGGCGTGGCATCCAACTTTTGAAATAAACTTGATCTGCGTAGGGTATGAAGGAACCTTTTTGCCAAATTTGGTGTCTCTATGTCTTATAGTCTCTGAGATCCAGGTGTTCATACAGACAGACAGACGGACAGACGGGCATGGCTATATCGTCTCGGCTGTTGACACTGATCAAGAATATATATAGTTTATGTGGTCGGAGATGCCTCCTTCTGCCTGTTACATACATTTTCTGTTGGCACTAAGTTATAATACCCTTCTACCCTATGGGTAGCGGGTATAAAAATCTACAAGTAGGCATGGAAAATTTACAAAAATTTCGAATATCCTCCGTAACTTCAAAAAGCAAACGCTTTTTGAGTGAAAGCATCATTGAATAAAATGAAAAATACATGCATACGATCATTTAACAACTGCGTGGTCTACATATCGCTGGTCCAGCGTGGTGGAGGAGGCGCAGGCGGTAGCGGCGGAGGAGGCGGCCGTGCTGGTGGAAGCCGCCACCGAGGCGGCAGTCGCGGCGACTCCGGCGGGCGCAGTCGTCAAGGAGGCGGCCGTGCTGGTGGAAGCCGCCACCGAGGCGGCAGTCGCGATCGCTTATGGAGATCGCTCTGGTGGAGCCGGAGGAGGCGGCCGTGGTGGTGGACGCAGCTGCAACTATTCTAACTTTGCTGGCGCAACGAGTGCCAACGGTAAGCCAAGCATATATACAATATGCCAATCTCTAACGATATCTAACATCGACTTTAATGTTGCAGCTGCAAAATGCCCAAGGGCGTTGATGATGCCAGCTCGGGTATATTAAAAGTGTCAAGCGCAGAGTTATGGAGTTATACGCAATTTACATAAAAAAAAAACTTGACTTTTTCTAGATTAATGCTTATTGTGGGCGAAGGGGGCGTGGCATCCAACTTTTGAAATAAACTTGATCTGCGTAGGGTATGAAGGAACCTTTTTGCCAAATTTGGTGTCTCTATGTCTTATAGTCTCTGAGATCCAGGTGTTCATACAGACAGACAGACGGACAGACGGGCATGGCTATATCGTCTCGGCTGTTGACACTGATCAAGAATATATATAGTTTATGTGGTCGGAGATGCCTCCTTCTGCCTGTTACATACATTTTCTGTTGGCACTAGTTATAATATAATAATCTACAAGTAGGCATGGAAAATTTACAAAAATTTCGAATATCCTCCGTAACTTCAAAAAGCAAACGCTTTTTGAGTGAAAGCATCATTGAATAAAATGAAAAATACATGCATACGATCATTTAACAACTGCGTGGTCTACATATCGCTGGTCCAGCGTGGTGGAGGAGGCGCAGGCGGTAGCGGCGGAGGAGGCGGCCGTGCTGGTGGAAGCCGCCACCGAGGCGGCAGTCGCGGCGACTTCGGCGGGCGCAGTCGTCAAGGAGGCGGCCGTGCTGGTGGAAGCCGCCACCGAGGCGGCAGTCGCGGCGGCTTCGGCGGGCGCAGTCGTCAAGGAGGCGGCCGTGCTGGTGGAAGCCGCCACCGAGGCGGCAGTCGCGATCGCTTATGGAGATCGCTCTGGTGGAGCCGGAGGAGGCGGCCGTGGTGGTGGACGCAGCTGCAACTATTCTAACTTTGCTGGCGCAACGAGTGCCAACGGTAAGCCAAGCATATATACAATATGCCAATCTCTAACGATATCTAACATCGACTTTAATGTTGCAGCTGCAAAATGCCCAAGGGCGTTGATGATGCCAGCTCGGGTATATTAAAAGTGTCAAGCGCAGAGTTATGGAGTTATACGCAATTTACATAAAAAAAACTTGACTTTTTCTAGATTAATGCTTATTGTGGGCGAAGGGGGCGTGGCATCCAACTTTTGAAATAAACTTGATCTGCGTAGTGTATGAAGGAACCTTTTTGCCAAATTTGGTGTCTCTATGTCTTATAGTCTCTGAGATCCAGGTGTTCATACAGACAGACAGACGGGCATGGCTATATCGTCTCGGCTGTTGACACTGATCAAGAATATATATAGTTTATGTGGTCGGAGATGCCTCCTTCTGCCTGTTACATACATTTTCTGTTGGCACTAAGTTATAATACCCTTCTACCCTATGGGTAGCGGGTATAAAAATCTACAAGTAGGCATGGAAAATTTACAAAAATTTCGAATATCCTCCGTAACTTCAAAAAGCAAACGCTTTTTGAGTGAAAGCATCATTGAATAAAATGAAAAATACATGCATACGATCATTTAACAACTGCGTGGTCTACATATCGCTGGTCCAGCGTGGTGGAGGAGGCGCAGGCGGTAGCGGCGGAGGAGGCGGCCGTGCTGGTGGAAGCCGCCACCGAGGCGGCAGTCGCGGCGACTTCGGCGGGCGCAGTCGTCAAGGAGGCGGCCGTGCTGGTGGAAGCCGCCACCGAGGCGGCAGTCGCGGCGGCTTCGGCGGGCGCAGTCGTCAAGGAGTGAAAGCATCATTGAATAAAATGAAAAATACATGCATACGATCATTTAACAACTGCGTGGTCTACATATCGCTGGTCCAGCGTGGTGTAGGAGGCGCAGGCGGTAGCGGCAGTCGCGGCGACTTCGGCGGGCGCAGTCGTCAAGGAGGCGGCCGTGCTGGTGGAAGCCGCCACCGAGGCGACAGTCGCGGCGGCTTCGGCGGGCGCAGTCGTCAAGGAGGCGGCCGTGCTGGTGGAAGCCGCCACCGAGGCGGCAGTCGCGGCGGCTTCGGCGGGCGCAGTCGTCAAGGAGGCGGCCGTGCTGGTGGAAGCCGCCACCGAGGCGACAGTCGCGGCGGCTTCGGCGGGCGCAGTCGTCAAGGAGTGAAAGCATCATTGAATAAAATGAAAAATACATGCATACGATCATTTAACAACTGCGTGGTCTACATATCGCTGGTCCAGCGTGGTGTAGGAGGCGCAGGCGGTAGCGGCAGTCGCGGCGACTTCGGCGGGCGCAGTCGTCAAGGAGGCGGCCGTGCTGGTGGAAGCCGCCACCGAGGCGGCAGTCGCGGCGGCTTCGGCGGGCGCAGTCGTCAAGGAGGCGGCCGTGCTGGTGGAAGCCGCCACCGAGGCGGCAGTCGCGATCGCTTATGGAGATCGCTCTGGTGGAGCCGGAGGAGGCGGCCGTGGTGGTGGACGCAGCTGCAACTATTCTAACTTTGCTGGCGCAACGAGTGCCAACGGTAAGCCAAGCATATATACAATATGCCAATCTCTAACGATATCTAACATCGACTTTAATGTTGCAGCTGCAAAATGCCCAAGGGCGTTGATGATGCCAGCTCGGGTATATTAAAAGTGTCAAGCGCAGAGTTATGGAGTTATACGCAATTTACATACAAAAAAAACTTGACTTTTTCTAGATTAATGCTTATTGTGGGCGAAGGGGGCGTGGCATCCAACTTTTGAAATAAACTTGATCTGCGTAGGGTATGAAGGAACCTTTTTGCCAAATTTGGTGTCTCTATGTCTTATAGTCTCTGAGATCCAGGTGTTCATACAGACAGACAGACGGGCATGGTTATATCGTCTCGGCTGTTGACACTGATCAAGAATATATATAGTTTATGTGGTCGGAGATGCCTCCTTCTGCCTGTTACATACATTTTCTGTTGGCACTAGTTATAATATAATAATCTACAAGTAGGCATGGAAAATTTACAAAAATTTCGAATATCCTCCGTAACTTCAAAAAGCAAACGCTTTTTGAGTGAAAGCATCATTGAATAAAATGAAAAATACATGCATACGATAATTTAACAACTGCGTGGTCTACATATCGCTGGTCCAGCGTGGTGGAGGAGGCGCAGGCGGTAGCGGCGGAGGAGGCGGCCGTGCTGGTGGAAGCCGCCACCGAGGCGGCAGTCGCGGCGGCTTCGGCGGGCGCAGTCGTCAAGGAGGCGGCCGTGCTGGTGGAAGCCGCCACCGAGGCGGCAGTCGCGATCGCTTATGGAGATCGCTCTGGTGGAGCCGGAGGAGGCGGCCGTGGTGGTGGACGCAGCTGCAACTATTCTAACTTTGCTGGCGCAACGAGTGCCAACGGTAAGCCAAGCATATATACAATATGCCAATCTCTAACGATATCTAACATCGACTTTAATGTTGCAGCTGCAAAATGCCCAAGGGCGTTGATGATGCCAGCTCGGGTATATTAAAAGTGTCAAGCGCAGAGTTATGGAGTTATACGCAATTTACATACAAAAAAACTTGACTTTTTCTAGATTAATGCTTATTGTGGGCGAAGGGGGCGTGGCATCCAACTTTTGAAATAAACTTGATCTGCGTAGGGTATGAAGGAACCTTTTTGCCAAATTTGGTGTCTCTATGTCTTATAGTCTCTGAGATCCAGGTGTTCATACAGACAGACAGACGGACAGACGGGCATGGCTATATCGTCTCGGCTGTTGACACTGATCAAGAATATATATAGTTTATGTGGTCGGAGATGCCTCCTTCTGCCTGTTACATACATTTTCTGTTGGCACTAAGTTATAATACCCTTCTACCCTATGGGTAGCGGGTATAAAAATCTACAAGTAGGCATGGAAAATTTACAAAAATTTCGAATATCCTCCGTAACTTCAAAAAGCAAACGCTTTTTGAGTGAAAGCATCATTGAATAAAATGAAAAATACATGCATACGATCATTTAACAACTGCGTGGTCTACATATCGCTGGTCCAGCGTGGTGGAGGAGGCGCAGGCGGTAGCGGCGGAGGAGGCGGCCGTGCTGGTGGAAGCCGACACCGAGGCGGCAGTCGCGGCGACTTCGGCGGGCGCAGTCGTCAAGGAGGCGGCCGTGCTGGTGGAAGCCGCCACCGAGGCGGCAGTCGCGGCGGCTTCGGCGGGCGCAGTCGTCAAGGAGGCGGCCGTGCTGGTGGAAGCCGCCACCGAGGCGGCAGTCGCGGCGGCTCCGGCGGGCGCAGTCGTCAAGGAGGCGGCCGTGCTGGTGGAAGCCGCCACCGAGGCGGCAGTCGCGATCGCTTATGGAGATCGCTCTGGTGGAGCCGGAGGAGGCGGCCGTGGTGGTGGACGCAGCTGCAACTATTCTAACTTTGCTGGCGCAACGAGTGCCAACGGTAAGCCAAGCATATATACAATATGCCAATCTCTAACGATATCTAACATCGACTTTAATGTTGCAGCTGCAAAATGCCCAAGGGCGTTGATGATGCCAGCTCGGGTATATTAAAAGTGTCAAGCGCAGAGTTATGGAGTTATACGCAATTTACATAAAAAAAAAACTTGACTTTTTCTAGATTAATGCTTATTGTGGGCGAAGGGGGCGTGGCATCCAACTTTTGAAATAAACTTGATCTGCGTAGGGTATGAAGGAACCTTTTTGCCAAATTTGGTGTCTCTATGTCTTATAGTCTCTGAGATCCAGGTGTTCATACAGACAGACAGACGGACAGACGGGCATGGCTATATCGTCTCGGCTGTTGACACTGATCAAGAATATATATAGTTTATGTGGTCGGAGATGCCTCCTTCTGCCTGTTACATACATTTTCTGTTGGCACTAGTTATAATATAATAATCTACAAGTAGGCATGGAAAATTTACAAAAATTTCGAATATCCTCCGTAACTTCAAAAAGCAAACGCTTTTTGAGTGAAAGCATCATTGAATAAAATGAAAAATACATGCATACGATCATTTAACAACTGCGTGGTCTACATATCGCTGGTCCAGCGTGGTGGAGGAGGCGCAGGCGGTAGCGGCGGAGGAGGCGGCCGTGCTGGTGGAAGCCGCCACCGAGGCGGCAGTCGCGGCGACTTCGGCGGGCGCAGTCGTCAAGGAGGCGGCCGTGCTGGTGGAAGCCGCCACCGAGGCGGCAGTCGCGGCGGCTTCGGCGGGCGCAGTCGTCAAGGAGTGAAAGCATCATTGAATAAAATGAAAAATACATGCATACGATCATTTAACAACTGCGTGGTCTACATATCGCTGGTCCAGCGTGGTGTAGGAGGCGCAGGCGGTAGCGGCAGTCGCGGCGACTTCGGCGGGCGCAGTCGTCAAGGAGGCGGCCGTGCTGGTGGAAGCCGCCACCGAGGCGACAGTCGCGGCGGCTTCGGCGGGCGCAGTCGTCAAGGAGGCGGCCGTGCTGGTGGAAGCCGCCACCGAGGCGGCAGTCGCGGCGGCTTCGGCGGGCGCAGTCGTCAAGGAGGCGGCCGTGCTGGTGGAAGCGGCCACCGAGGCGGCAGTCGCGATCGTTTATGGAGATCGCTCTGGTGGAGCCGGAGGAGGCGGCCGTGGTGGTGGACGCAGCTGCAACTATTCTAACTTTGCTGGCGCAAGGAGTGCCAACGGTAAGCCAAGCATATATACAATATGCCAATCTCTAACGATATCTAACATCGACTTTAATGTTGCAGCTGCAAAATGCCCAAGGGCGTTGATGATGCCAGCTCGGGTATATTAAAAGTGTCAAGCGCAGAGTTATGGAGTTATACGCAATTTACATACAAAAAAAACTTGACTTTTTCTAGATTAATGCTTATTGTGGGCGAAGGGGGCGTGGCATCCAACTTTTGAAATAAACTTGATCTGCGTAGGGTATGAAGGAACCTTTTTGCCAAATTTGGTGTCTCTATGTCTTATAGTCTCTGAGATCCAGGTGTTCATACAGACAAAGGACAGACGGGCATGGTTATATCGTCTCGGCTGTTGACACTGATCAAGAATATATATAGTTTATGTGGTCGGAGATGCCTCCTTCTGCCTGTTACATACATTTTCTGTTGGCACTAGTTATAAATATAATAATCTACAAGTAGGCATGGAAAATTTACAAAAATTTCGAATATCCTCCGTAACTTCAAAAAGCAAACGCTTTTTGAGTGAAAGCATCATTGAATAAAATGAAAAATACATGCATACGATAATTTAACAACTGCGTGGTCTACATATCGCTGGTCCAGCGTGGTGGAGGAGGCGCAGGCGGTAGCGGCGGAGGAGGCGGCCGTGCTGGTGGAAGCCGCCACCGAGGCGGCAGTCGCGGCGGCTTCGGCGGGCGCAGTCGTCAAGGAGGCGGCCGTGCTGGTGGAAGCCGCCACCGAGGCGGCAGTCGCGATCGCTTATGGAGATCGCTCTGGTGGAGCCGGAGGAGGCGGCCGTGGTGGTGGACGCAGCTGCAACTATTCTAACTTTGCTGGCGCAACGAGTGCCAACGGTAAGCCAAGCATATATACAATATGCCAATCTCTAACGATATCTAACATCGACTTTAATGTTGCAGCTGCAAAATGCCCAAGGGCGTTGATGATGCCAGCTCGGGTATATTAAAAGTGTCAAGCGCAGAGTTATGGAGTTATACGCAATTTACATACAAAAAAAACTTGACTTTTTCTAGATTAATGCTTATTGTGGGCGAAGGGGGCGTGGCATCCAACTTTTGAAATAAACTTGATCTGCGTAGGGTATGAAGGAACCTTTTTGCCAAATTTGGTGTCTCTATGTCTTATAGTCTCTGAGATCCAGGTGTTCATACAGACAGACAGACGGACAGACGGGCATGGCTATATCGTCTCGGCTGTTGACACTGATCAAGAATATATATAGTTTATGTGGTCGGAGATGCCTCCTTCTGCCTGTTACATACATTTTCTGTTGGCACTAAGTTATAATACCCTTCTACCCTATGGGTAGCGGGTATAAAAATCTACAAGTAGGCATGGAAAATTTACAAAAATTTCGTATATCCTCCGTAACTTCAAAAAGCAAACGCTTTTTGAGTGAAAGCATCATTGAATAAAATGAAAAATACATGCATACGATCATTTAACAACTGCGTGGTCTACATATCGCTGGTCCAGCGTGGTGGAGGAGGCGCAGGCGGTAGCGGCGGAGGAGGCGGCCGTGCTGGTGGAAGCCGCCACCGAGGCGGCAGTCGCGGCGACTTCGGCGGGCGCAGTCGTCAAGGAGGCGGCCGTGCTGGTGGAAGCCGCCACCGAGGCGGCAGTCGCGGCGGCTCCGGCGGGCGCAGTCGTCAAGGAGGCGGCCGTGCTGGTGGAAGCCGCCACCGAGGCGGCAGTCGCGGCGACTCCGGCGGGCGCAGTCGTCAAGGAGGCGGCCGTGCTGGTGGCTTCCACCGAGGCGGCAGTCGCGATCGTTTATGGAGATCGCTCTGGTGGAGCCGGAGGAGGCGGCCGTGGTGGTGGACGCAGCTGCAACTATTCTAACTTTGCTGGCGCAACGAGTGCCAACGGTAAGCCAAGCATATATACAATATGCCAATCTCTAACGATATCTAACATCGACTTTAATGTTGCAGCTGCAAAATGCCCAAGGGCGTTGATGATGCCAGCTCGGGTATATTAAAAGTGTCAAGCGCAGAGTTATGGAGTTATACGCAATTTACATACAAAAACAAGTAAGAAAGCTACAGTCGAGAGTGCTCGACCGTATGATACCCGCAACCCATTTCGAGAGAAAACAAAAAATTTAAATTATATATTAACAAAAAATATACCAAATATACTAAAATTAGTTTTTTGTATATATTTGAAAGTAGCGGGTAAAAATCACAACACCGTTTTGGTCACACTGTCAACTAAACAAACAAAGCGCGGGCAGCTGCAAGTGAATTATGCATATAAAATTGATTCTTTAATAACTTTCTTGTTTTTCATTCGATCTCAACCAAATTCACAGGAATCATTTAGAATATAATTATTATTATGCATACTAAAATTCAATGCTCTAGGTCTATTATTACGGCTTTTACAGACTTTTGGGGGCGGAAAGGGGCGTGGCATCCAACTTTTGAAATAAACTTGACCTGCGTAGGACCTATAGGAGTACTGTCCCCAAATTTGGTAGCTCTAGCTCTTATAGTCTCTGAGATCCAGGTGTTCATACAGACGGACAGACGGACAGACGGACAGACGGACAGACGGACAGACGGACAGACGGACATGGCTATATCGTCTCGGCTGTTGACACTGATAAAGAATATATATACTTTGTGGGGTCGGAGATGCCTCCTTCTGCCTGTTACATACATTTTTCTGTTGGCACTAAGTTATAATACCCTTCTACCCTATGGGTAGCGGGTATAAAAACTTGACTTTTTCTAGATTAATGCTTATTGTGGGCGAAGGGGGCGTGGCATCCAACTTTTGAAATAAACTTGATCTGCGTAGGGTATGAAGGAACCTTTTTGCCAAATTTGGTGTCTCTATGTCTTATAGTCTCTGAGATCCAGGTGTTCATACAGACAGACAGACGGACAGACGGGCATGGCTATATCGTCTCGGCTGTTGACACTGATCAAGAATATATATAGTTTATGTGGTCGGAGATGCCTCCTTCTGCCTGTTACATACATTTTCTGTTGGCACTAGTTATAATATAATAATCTACAAGTAGGCATGGAAAATTTACAAAAATTTCGAATATCCTCCGTAACTTCAAAAAGCAAACGCTTTTTGAGTGAAAGCATCATTGAATAAAATGAAAAATACATGCATACGATAATTTAACAACTGCGTGGTCTACATATCGCTGGTCCAGCGTGGTGGAGGAGGCGCAGGCGGTAGCGGCGGAGGACGCGGCCGTGCTGGTGGAAGCCGCCACCGAGGCGGCAGTCGCGGCGGCTTCGGCGGGCGCAGTCGTCAAGGAGGCGGCCGTGCTGGTGGAAGCCGCCACCGAGGCGGCAGTCGCGATCGCTTATGGAGATCGCTCTGGTGGAGCCGGAGGAGGCGGCCGTGGTGGTGGACGCAGCTGCAACTATTCTAACTTTGCTGGCGCAACGAGTGCCAACGGTAAGCCAAGCATATATACAATATGCCAATCTCTAACGATATCTAACATCGACTTTAATGTTGCAGCTGCAAAATGCCCAAGGGCGTTGATGATGCCAGCTCGGGTATATTAAAAGTGTCAAGCGCAGAGTTATGGAGTTATACGCAATTTACATACAAAAAAAACTTGACTGTTTCTAGATTAATGCTTATTGTGGGCGAAGGGGGCGTGTCATCCAACTTTTGAAATAAACTTGATCTGCGTAGGGTATGAAGGAACCTTTTTGCCAAATTTGGTGTCTCTATGTCTTATAGTCTCTGAGATCCAGGTGTTCATACAGACAGACAGACGGACAGACGGGCATGGCTATATCGTCTCGGCTGTTGACACTGATCAAGAATATATATAGTTTATGTGGTCGGAGATGCCTCCTTCTGCCTGTTACATACATTTTCTGTTGGCACTAAGTTATAATACCCTTCTACCCTATGGGTAGCGGGTATAAAAATCTACAAGTAGGCATGGAAAATTTACAAAAATTTCGAATATCCTCCGTAACTTCAAAAAGCAAACGCTTTTTGAGTGAAAGCATCATTGAATAAAATGAAAAATACATGCATACGATCATTTAACAACTGCGTGGTCTACATATCGCTGGTCCAGCGTGGTGGAGGAGGCGCAGGCGGTAGCGGCGGAGGAGGCGGCCGTGCTGGTGGAAGCCGCCACCGAGGCGGCAGTCGCGGCGACTTCGGCGGGCGCAGTCGTCAAGGAGGCGGCCGTGCTGGTGGAAGCCGCCACCGAGGCGGCAGTCGCGGCGGCTTCGGCGGGCGCAGTCGTCAAGGAGGCGGCCGTGCTGGTGGAAGCCGCCACCGAGGCGGCAGTCGCGATCGCTTATGGAGATCGCTCTGGTGGAGCCGGAGGAGGCGGCCGTGGTGGTGGACGCAGCTGCAACTATTCTAACTTTGCTGGCGCAACGAGTGCCAACGGTAAGCCAAGCATATATACAATATGCCAATCTCTAACGATATCTAACATCGACTTTAATGTTGCAGCTGCAAAATGCCCAAGGGCGTTGATGATGCCAGCTCGGGTATATTAAAAGTGTCAAGCGCAGAGTTATGGAGTTATACGCAATTTACATAAAAAAAAACTTGACTTTTTCTAGATTAATGCTTATTGTGGGCGAAGGGGGCGTGGCATCCAACTTTTGAAATAAACTTGATCTGCGTAGGGTATGAAGGAACCTTTTTGCCAAATTTGGTGTCTCTATGTCTTATAGTCTCTGAGATCCAGGTGTTCATACAGACAGACAGACGGACAGACGGGCATGGCTATATCGTCTCGGCTGTTGACACTGATCAAGAATATATATAGTTTATGTGGTCGGAGATGCCTCCTTCTGCCTGTTACATACATTTTCTGTTGGCACTAAGTTATAATACCCTTCTACCCTATGGGTAGCGGGTATAAAAATCTACAAGTAGGCATGGAAAATTTACAAAAATTTCGAATATCCTCCGTAACTTCAAAAAGCAAACGCTTTTTGAGTGAAAGCATCATTGAATAAAATGAAAAATACATGCATACGATCATTTAACAACTGCGTGGTCTACATATCGCTGGTCCAGCGTGGTGGAGGAGGCGCAGGCGGTAGCGGCGGAGGAGGCGGCCGTGCTGGTGGAAGCCGCCACCGAGGCGGCAGTCGCGGCGACTTCGGCGGGCGCAGTCGTCAAGGAGGCGGCCGTGCTGGTGGAAGCCGCCACCGAGGCGGCAGTCGCGGCGGCTTCGGCGGGCGCAGTCGTCAAGGAGGCGGCCGTGCTGGTGGAAGCCGCCACCGAGGCGGCAGTCGCGGCGGCTTCGGCGGGCGCAGTCGTCAAGGAGGCGGCCGTGCTGGTGGAAGCCGCCACCGAGGCGGCAGTCGCGATCGCTTATGGAGATCGCTCTGGTGGAGCCGGAGGAGGCGGCCGTGGTGGTGGACGCAGCTGCAACTATTCTAACTTTGCTGGCGCAACGAGTGCCAACGGTAAGCCAAGCATATATACAATATGCCAATCTCTAACGATATCTAACATCGACTTTAATGTTGCAGCTGCAAAATGCCCAAGGGCGTTGATGATGCCAGCTCGGGTATATTAAAAGTGTCAAGCGCAGAGTTATGGAGTTATACGCAATTTACATAAAAAAAAAACTTGACTTTTTCTAGATTAATGCTTATTGTGGGCGAAGGGGGCGTGGCATCCAACTTTTGAAATAAACTTGATCTGCGTAGTGTATGAAGGAACCTTTTTGCCAAATTTGGT
Organism: Drosophila ustulata; assembly: GCA_035047365.1. NCBI lineage: Eukaryota > Metazoa > Arthropoda > Insecta > Diptera > Drosophilidae > Drosophila > Drosophila ustulata. The sequence goes on from JAWNPT010000080.1 coordinate 13,743,686, forward strand.
GTCTCTATGTCTTATAGTCTCTGAGATCCAGGTGTTCATACAGACAGACAGACGGACAGACGGGCATGGCTATATCGTCTCGGCTGTTGACACTGATCAAGAATATATATAGTTTATGTGGTCGGAGATGCCTCCTTCTGCCTGTTACATACATTTTCTGTTGGCACTAAGTTATAATACCCTTCTACCCTATGGGTAGCGGGTATAAAAATCTACAAGTAGGCATGGAAAATTTACAAAAATTTCGTATATCCTCCGTAACTTCAAAAAGCAAACGCTTTTTGAGTGAAAGCATCATTGAATAAAATGAAAAATACATGCATACGATCATTTAACAACTGCGTGGTCTACATATCGCTGGTCCAGCGTGGTGGAGGAGGCGCAGGCGGTAGCGGCGGAGGAGGCGGCCGTGCTGGTGGAAGCCGCCACCGAGGCGGCAGTCGCGGCGACTTCGGCGGGCGCAGTCGTCAAGGAGGCGGCCGTGCTGGTGGAAGCCGCCACCGAGGCGGCAGTCGCGGCGGCTTCGGCGGGCGCAGTCGTCAAGGAGTGAAAGCATCATTGAATAAAATGAAAAATACATGCATACGATCATTTAACAACTGCGTGGTCTACATATCGCTGGTCCAGCGTGGTGTAGGAGGCGCAGGCGGTAGGGCAGTCGCGGCGACTTCGGCGGGCGCAGTCGTCAAGGAGGCGGCCGTGCTGGTGGAAGCCGCCACCGAGGCGACAGTCGCGGCGGCTGGGCGGGCGCAGTCGTCAAGGAGGCGGCCGTGCTGGTGGAAGCCGCCACCGAGGCGGCAGTCGCGGCGGCTTCGGCGGGCGCAGTCGTCAAGGAGGCGGCCGTGCTGGTGGAAGCGGCCACCGAGGCGGCAGTCGCGATCGTTTATGGAGATCGCTCTGGTGGAGCCGGAGGAGGCGGCCGTGGTGGTGGACGCAGCTGCAACTATTCTAACTTTGCTGGCGCAACGAGTGCCAACGGTAAGCCAAGCATATATACAATATGCCAATCTCTAACGATATCTAACATCGACTTTAATGTTGCAGCTGCAAAATGCCCAAGGGCGTTGATGATGCCAGCTCGGGTATATTAAAAGTGTCAAGCGCAGAGTTATGGAGTTATACGCAATTTACATACAAAAAAAACTTGACTTTTTCTAGATTAATGCTTATTGTGGGCGAAGGGGGCGTGGCATCCAACTTTTGAAATAAACTTGATCTGCGTAGGGTATGAAGGAACCTTTTTGCCAAATTTGGTGTCTCTATGTCTTATAGTCTCTGAGATCCAGGTGTTCATACAGACAGACAGACAGACGGGCATGGTTATATCGTCTCGGCTGTTGACACTGATCAAGAATATATATAGTTTATGTGGTCGGAGATGCCTCCTTCTGCCTGTTACATACATTTTCTGTTGGCACTAGTTATAATATAATAATCTACAAGTAGGCATGGAAAATTTACAAAAATTTCGAATATCCTCCGTAACTTCAAAAAGCAAACGCTTTTTGAGTGAAAGCATCATTGAATAAAATGAAAAATACATGCATACGATAATTTAACAACTGCGTGGTCTACATATCGCTGGTCCAGCGTGGTGGAGGAGGCGCAGGCGGTAGCGGCGGAGGAGGCGGCCGTGCTGGTGGAAGCCGCCACCGAGGCGGCAGTCGCGGCGGCTTCGGCGGGCGCAGTCGTCAAGGAGGCGGCCGTGCTGGTGGAAGCCGCCACCGAGGCGGCAGTCGCGATCGCTTATGGAGATCGCTCTGGTGGAGCCGGAGGAGGCGGCCGTGGTGGTGGACGCAGCTGCAACTATTCTAACTTTGCTGGCGCAACGAGTGCCAACGGTAAGCCAAGCATATATACAATATGCCAATCTCTAACGATATCTAACATCGACTTTAATGTTGCAGCTGCAAAATGCCCAAGGGCGTTGATGATGCCAGCTCGGGTATATTAAAAGTGTCAAGCGCAGAGTTATGGAGTTATACGCAATTTACATACAAAAAAAACTTGACTTTTTCTAGATTAATGCTTATTGTGGGCGAAGGGGGCGTGGCATCCAACTTTTGAAATAAACTTGATCTGCGTAGGGTATGAAGGAACCTTTTTGCCAAATTTGGTGTCTCTATGTCTTATAGTCTCTGAGATCCAGGTGTTCATACAGACAGACAGACGGACAGACGGGCATGGCTATATCGTCTCGGCTGTTGACACTGATCAAGAATATATATAGTTTATGTGGTCGGAGATGCCTCCTTCTGCCTGTTACATACATTTTCTGTTGGCACTAAGTTATAATACCCTTCTACCCTATGGGTAGCGGGTATAAAAATCTACAAGTAGGCATGGAAAATTTACAAAAATTTCGTATATCCTCCGTAACTTCAAAAAGCAAACGCTTTTTGAGTGAAAGCATCATTGAATAAAATGAAAAATACATGCATACGATCATTTAACAACTGCGTGGTCTACATATCGCTGGTCCAGCGTGGTGGAGGAGGCGCAGGCGGTAGCGGCGGAGGAGGCGGCCGTGCTGGTGGAAGCCGCCACCGAGGCGGCAGTCGCGGCGACTTCGGCGGGCGCAGTCGTCAAGGAGGCGGCCGTGCTGGTGGAAGCCGCCACCGAGGCGGCAGTCGCGGCGGCTTCGGCGGGCGCAGTCGTCAAGGAGTGAAAGCATCATTGAATAAAATGAAAAATACATGCATACGATCATTTAACAACTGCGTGGTCACTATCGCTGGTCCAGCGTGGTGTAGGAGGCGCAGGCGGTAGCGGCAGTCGCGGCGACTTCGGCGGGCGCAGTCGTCAAGGAGGCGGCCGTGCTGGTGGAAGCCGCCACCGAGGCGACAGTCGCGGCGGCTTCGGCGGGCGCAGTCGTCAAGGAGGCGGCCGTGCTGGTGGAAGCCGCCACCGAGGCGGCAGTCGCGGCGGCTTCGGCGGGCGCAGTCGTCAAGGAGGCGGCCGTGCTGGTGGAAGCGGCCACCGAGGCGGCAGTCGCGATCGTTTATGGAGATCGCTCTGGTGGAGCCGGAGGAGGCGGCCGTGGTGGTGGACGCAGCTGCAACTATTCTAACTTTGCTGGCGCAACGAGTGCCAACGGTAAGCCAAGCATATATACAATATGCCAATCTCTAACGATATCTAACATCGACTTTAATGTTGCAGCTGCAAAATGCCCAAGGGCGTTGATGATGCCAGCTCGGGTATATTAAAAGTGTCAAGCGCAGAGTTATGGAGTTATACGCAATTTACATACAAAAAAAACTTGACTTTTTCTAGATTAATGCTTATTGTGGGCGAAGGGGGCGTGGCATCCAACTTTTGAAATAAACTTGATCTGCGTAGGGTATGAAGGAACCTTTTTGCCAAATTTGGTGTCTCTATGTCTTATAGTCTCTGAGATCCAGGTGTTCATACAGACAGACAGACGGACAGACGGGCATGGCTATATCGTCTCGGCTGTTGACACTGATCAAGAATATATATAGTTTATGTGGTCGGAGATGCCTCCTTCTGCCTGTTACATACATTTTCTGTTGGCACTAGTTATAATATAATAATCTACAAGTAGGCATGGAAAATTTACAAAAATTTCGAATATCCTCCGTAACTTCAAAAAGCAAACGCTTTTTGAGTGAAAGCATCATTGAATAAAATGAAAAATACATGCATACGATAATTTAACAACTGCGTGGTCTACATATCGCTGGTCCAGCGTGGTGGAGGAGGCGCAGGCGGTAGCGGCGGAGGAGGCGGCCGTGCTGGTGGAAGCCGCCACCGAGGCGGCAGTCGCGGCGGCTTCGGCGGGCGCAGTCGTCAAGGAGGCGGCCGTGCTGGTGGAAGCCGCCACCGAGGCGGCAGTCGCGATCGCTTATGGAGATCGCTCTGGTGGAGCCGGAGGAGGCGGCCGTGGTGGTGGACGCAGCTGCAACTATTCTAACTTTGCTGGCGCAACGAGTGCCAACGGTAAGCCAAGCATATATACAATATGCCAATCTCTAACGATATCTAACATCGACTTTAATGTTGCAGCTGCAAAATGCCCAAGGGCGTTGATGATGCCAGCTCGGGTATATTAAAAGTGTCAAGCGCAGAGTTATGGAGTTATACGCAATTTACATACAAAAAAAACTTGACTTTTTCTAGATTAATGCTTATTGTGGGCGAAGGGGGCGTGGCATCCAACTTTTGAAATAAACTTGATCTGCGTAGGGTATGAAGGAACCTTTTTGCCAAATTTGGTGTCTCTATGTCTTATAGTCTCTGAGATCCAGGTGTTCATACAGACAGACAGACGGACAGACGGGCATGGCTATATCGTCTCGGCTGTTGACACTGATCAAGAATATATATAGTTTATGTGGTCGGAGATGCCTCCTTCTGCCTGTTACATACATTTTCTGTTGGCACTAAGTTATAATACCCTTCTACCCTATGGGTAGCGGGTATAAAAATCTACAAGTAGGCATGGAAAATTTACAAAAATTTCGAATATCCTCCGTAACTTCAAAAAGCAAACGCTTTTTGAGTGAAAGCATCATTGAATAAAATGAAAAATACATGCATACGATCATTTAACAACTGCGTGGTCTACATATCGCTGGTCCAGCGTGGTGGAGGAGGCGCAGGCGGTAGCGGCGGAGGAGGCGGTAGCGGCGGAGGAGGCGGCCGTGCTGGTGGAAGCCGCCACCGAGGCGGCAGTCGCGGCGACTTCGGCGGGCGCAGTCGTCAAGGAGGCGGCCGTGCTGGTGGAAGCCGCCACCGAGGCGGCAGTCGCGGCGGCTCCGGCGGGCGCAGTCGTCAAGGAGGCGGCCGTGCTGGTGGAAGCCGCCACCGAGGCGGCAGTCGCGGCGACTCCGGCGGGCGCAGTCGTCAAGGAGGCGGCCGTGCTGGTGGAAGCCGCCACCGAGGCGGCAGTCGCGGCGGCTTCGGCGGGCGCAGTCGTCAAGGAGGCGGCCGTGCTGGTGGAAGCGGCCACCGAGGCGGCAGTCGCGATCGTTTATGGAGATCGCTCTGGTGGAGCCGGAGGAGGCGGCCGTGGTGGTGGACGCAGCTGCAACTATTCTAACTTTGCTGGCGCAACGAGTGCCAACGGTAAGCCAAGCATATATACAATATGCCAATCTCTAACGATATCTAACATCGACTTTAATGTTGCAGCTGCAAAATGCCCAAGGGCGTTGATGATGCCAGCTCGGGTATATTAAAAGTGTCAAGCGCAGAGTTATGGAGTTATACGCAATTTACATACAAAAAAACTTGACTTTTTCTAGATTAATGCTTATTGTGGGCGAAGGGGGCGTGGCATCCAACTTTTGAAATAAACTTGATCTGCGTAGGGTATGAAGGAACCTTTTTGCCAAATTTGGTGTCTCTATGTCTTATAGTCTCTGAGATCCAGGTGTTCATACAGACAGACAGACGGACTGACGGGCATGGCTATATCGTCTCGGCTGTTGACACTGATCAAGAATATATATAGTTTATGTGGTCGGAGATGCCTCCTTCTGCCTGTTACATACATTTTCTGTTGGCACTAAGTTATAATACCCTTCTACCCTATGGGTAGCGGGTATAAAAATCTACAAGTAGGCATGGAAAATTTACAAAAATTTCGTATATCCTCCGTAACTTCAAAAAGCAAACGCTTTTTGAGTGAAAGCATCATTGAATAAAATGAAAAATACATGCATACGATCATTTAACAACTGCGTGGTCTACATATCGCTGGTCCAGCGTGGTGGAGGAGGCGCAGGCGGTAGCGGCGGAGGAGGCGGCCGTGCTGGTGGAAGCCGCCACCGAGGCGGCAGTCGCGGCGACTTCGGCGGGCGCAGTCGTCAAGGAGGCGGCCGTGCTGGTGGAAGCCGCCACCGAGGCGGCAGTCGCGGCGGCTTCGGCGGGCGCAGTCGTCAAGGAGTGAAAGCATCATTGAATAAAATGAAAATACATGCTACGATCATTTAACAACTGCGTGGTCTACATATCGCTGGTCCAGCGTGGTGTAGGAGGCGCAGGCGGTAGCGGCAGTCGCGGCGACTTCGGCGGGCGCAGTCGTCAAGGAGGCGGCCGTGCTGGTGGAAGCCGCCACCGAGGCGACAGTCGCGGCGGCTTCGGCGGGCGCAGTCGTCAAGGAGGCGGCCGTGCTGGTGGAAGCCGCCACCGAGGCGGCAGTCGCGGCGGCTTCGGCGGGCGCAGTCGTCAAGGAGGCGGCCGTGCTGGTGGAAGCGGCCACCTAGGCGGCAGTCGCGATCGTTTATGGAGATCGCTCTGGTGGAGCCGGAGGAGGCGGCCGTGGTGGTGGACGCAGCTGCAACTATTCTAACTTTGCTGGCGCAAGGAGTGCCAACGGTAAGCCAAGCATATATACAATATGCCAATCTCTAACGATATCTAACATCGACTTTAATGTTGCAGCTGCAAAATGCCCAAGGGCGTTGATGATGCCAGCTCGGGTATATTAAAAGTGTCAAGCGCAGAGTTATGGAGTTATACGCAATTTACATACAAAAAAAACTTGACTTTTTCTAGATTAATGCTTATTGTGGGCGAAGGGGGCGTGGCATCCAACTTTTGAAATAAACTTGATCTGCGTAGGGTATGAAGGAACCTTTTTGCCAAATTTGGTGTCTCTATGTCTTATAGTCTCTGAGATCCAGGTGTTCATACAGACAGACAGACGGACAGACGGGCATGGTTATATCGTCTCGGCTGTTGACACTGATCAAGAATATATATAGTTTATGTGGTCGGAGATGCCTCCTTCTGCCTGTTACATACATTTTCTGTTGGCACTAGTTATAACCTTGTATAATAATCTACAAGTAGGCATGGAAAATTTACAAAAATTTCGAATATCCTCCGTAACTTCAAAAAGCAAACGCTTTTTGAGTGAAAGCATCATTGAATAAAATGAAAAATACATGCATACGATAATTTAACAACTGCGTGGTCTACATATCGCTGGTCCAGCGTGGTGGAGGAGGCGCAGGCGGTAGCGGCGGAGGAGGCGGCCGTGCTGGTGGAAGCCGCCACCGAGGCGGCAGTCGCGGCGGCTTCGGCGGGCGCAGTCGTCAAGGAGGCGGCCGTGCTGGTGGAAGCCGCCACCGAGGCGGCAGTCGCGATCGCTTATGGAGATCGCTCTGGTGGAGCCGGAGGAGGCGGCCGTGGTGGTGGACGCAGCTGCAACTATTCTAACTTTGCTGGCGCAACGAGTGCCAACGGTAAGCCAAGCATATATACAATATGCCAATCTCTAACGATATCTAACATCGACTTTAATGTTGCAGCTGCAAAATGCCCAAGGGCGTTGATGATGCCAGCTCGGGTATATTAAAAGTGTCAAGCGCAGAGTTATGGAGTTATACGCAATTTACATACAAAAAAAACTTGACTTTTTCTAGATTAATGCTTATTGTGGGCGAAGGGGGCGTGGCATCCAACTTTTGAAATAAACTTGATCTGCGTAGGGTATGAAGGAACCTTTTTGCCAAATTTGGTGTCTCTATGTCTTATAGTCTCTGAGATCCAGGTGTTCATACAGACAGACAGACGGACAGACGGGCATGGCTATATCGTCTCGGCTGTTGACACTGATCAAGAATATATATAGTTTATGTGGTCGGAGATGCCTCCTTCTGCCTGTTACATACATTTTCTGTTGGCACTAAGTTATAATACCCTTCTACCCTATGGGTAGCGGGTATAAAAATCTACAAGTAGGCATGGAAAATTTACAAAAATTTCGAATATCCTCCGTAACTTCAAAAAGCAAACGCTTTTTGAGTGAAAGCATCATTGAATAAAATGAAAAATACATGCATACGATCATTTAACAACTGCGTGGTCTACATATCGCTGGTCCAGCGTGGTGGAGGAGGCGCAGGCGGTAGCGGCGGAGGAGGCGGTAGCGGCGGAGGAGGCGGCCGTGCTGGTGGAAGCCGCCACCGAGGCGGCAGTCGCGGCGACTTCGGCGGGCGCAGTCGTCAAGGAGGCGGCCGTGCTGGTGGAAGCCGCCACCGAGGCGGCAGTCGCGGCGGCTTCGGCGGGCGCAGTCGTCAAGGAGGCGGCCGTGCTGGTGGAAGCCGCCACCGAGGCGGCAGTCGCGGCGACTCCGGCGGGCGCAGTCGTCAAGGAGGCGGCCGTGCTGGTGGAAGCCGCCACCGAGGCGGCAGTCGCGGCGGCTTCGGCGGGCGCAGTCGTCAAGGAGGCGGCCGTGCTGGTGGAAGCGGCCACCGAGGCGGCAGTCGCGATCGTTTATGGAGATCGCTCTGGTGGAGCCGGAGGAGGCGGCCGTGGTGGTGGACGCAGCTGCAACTATTCTAACTTTGCTGGCGCAACGAGTGCCAACGGTAAGCCAAGCATATATACAATATGCCAATCTCTAACGATATCTAACATCGACTTTAATGTTGCAGCTGCAAAATGCCCAAGGGCGTTGATGATGCCAGCTCGGGTATATTAAAAGTGTCAAGCGCAGAGTTATGGAGTTATACGCAATTTACATACAAAAAAAACTTGACTTTTTCTAGATTAATGCTTATTGTGGGCGAAGGGGGCGTGGCATCCAACTTTTGAAATAAACTTGATCTGCGTAGTGTATGAAGGAACCTTTTTGCCAAATTTGGTGTCTCTATGTCTTATAGTCTCTGAGATCCAGGTGTTCATACAGACAGACAGACGGACAGACGGGCATGGCTATATCGTCTCGGCTGTTGACACTGATCAAGAATATATATAGTTTATGTGGTCGGAGATGCCTCCTTCTGCCTGTTACATACATTTTCTGTTGGCACTAGTTATAATATAATAATCTACAAGTAGGCATGGAAAATTTACAAAAATTTCGAATATCCTCCGTAACTTCAAAAAGCAAACGCTTTTTGAGTGAAAGCATCATTGAATAAAATGAAAAATACATGCATACGATAATTTAACAACTGCGTGGTCTACATATCGCTGGTCCAGCGTGGTGGAGGAGGCGCAGGCGGTAGCGGCGGAGGAGGCGGCCGTGCTGGTGGAAGCCGCCACCGAGGCGGCAGTCGCGGCGGCTTCGGCGGGCGCAGTCGTCAAGGAGGCGGCCGTGCTGGTGGAAGCCGCCACCGAGGCGGCAGTCGCGATCGTTTATGGAGATCGCTCTGGTGGAGCCGGAGGAGGCGGCCGTGGTGGTGGACGCAGCTGCAACTATTCTAACTTTGCTGGCGCAACGAGTGCCAACGGTAAGCCAAGCATATATACAATATGCCAATCTCTAACGATATCTAACATCGACTTTAATGTTGCAGCTGCAAAATGCCCAAGGGCGTTGATGATGCCAGCTCGGGTATATTAAAAGTGTCAAGCGCAGAGTTATGGAGTTATACGCAATTTACATACAAAAAAAACTTGACTTTTTCTAGATTAATGCTTATTGTGGGCGAAGGGGGCGTGGCATCCAACTTTTGAAATAAACTTGATCTGCGTAGGGTATGAAGGAACCTTTTTGCCAAATTTGGTGTCTCTATGTCTTATAGTCTCTGAGATCCAGGTGTTCATACAGACAGACAGACGGACAGACGGGCATGGCTATATCGTCTCGGCTGTTGACACTGATCAAGAATATATATAGTTTATGTGGTCGGAGATGCCTCCTTCTGCCTGTTACATACATTTTCTGTTGGCACTAAGTTATAATACCCTTCTACCCTATGGGTAGCGGGTATAAAAATCTACAAGTAGGCATGGAAAATTTACAAAAATTTCGAATATCCTCCGTAACTTCAAAAAGCAAACGCTTTTTGAGTGAAAGCATCATTGAATAAAATGAAAAATACATGCATACGATCATTTAACAACTGCGTGGTCTACATATCGCTGGTCCAGCGTGGTGGAGGAGGCGCAGGCGGTAGCGGCGGAGGAGGCGGTAGCGGCGGAGGAGGCGGCCGTGCTGGTGGAAGCCGCCACCGAGGCGGCAGTCGCGGCGACTTCGGCGGGCGCAGTCGTCAAGGAGGCGGCCGTGCTGGTGGAAGCCGCCACCGAGGCGGCAGTCGCGGCGGCTTCGGCGGGCGCAGTCGTCAAGGAGGCGGCCGTGCTGGTGGAAGCCGCCACCGAGGCGGCAGTCGCGGCGACTCCGGCGGGCGCAGTCGTCAAGGAGGCGGCCGTGCTGGTGGAAGCCGCCACCGAGGCGGCAGTCGCGGCGGCTTCGGCGGGCGCAGTCGTCAAGGAGGCGGCCGTGCTGGTGGAAGCGGCCACCGAGGCGGCAGTCGCGATCGTTTATGGAGATCGCTCTGGTGGAGCCGGAGGAGGCGGCCGTGGTGGTGGACGCAGCTGCAACTATTCTAACTTTGCTGGCGCAACGAGTGCCAACGGTAAGCCAAGCATATATACAATATGCCAATCTCTAACGATATCTAACATCGACTTTAATGTTGCAGCTGCAAAATGCCCAAGGGCGTTGATGATGCCAGCTCGGGTATATTAAAAGTGTCAAGCGCAGAGTTATGGAGTTATACGCAATTTACATACAAAAAAAACTTGACTTTTTCTAGATTAATGCTTATTGTGGGCGAAGGGGGCGTGGCATCCAACTTTTGAAATAAACTTGATCTGCGTAGGGTATGAAGGAACCTTTTTGCCAAATTTGGTGTCTCTATGTCTTATAGTCTCTGAGATCCAGGTGTTCATACAGACAGACAGACGGACAGACGGGCATGGCTATATCGTCTCGGCTGTTGACACTGATCAAGAATATATATAGTTTATGTGGTCGGAGATGCCTCCTTCTGCCTGTTACATACATTTTCTGTTGGCACTAGTTATAAATATAATAATCTACAAGTAGGCATGGAAAATTTACAAAAATTTCGAATATCCTCCGTAACTTCAAAAAGCAAACGCTTTTTGAGTGAAAGCATCATTGAATAAAATGAAAAATACATGCATACGATCATTTAACAACTGCGTGGTCTACATATCGCTGGTCCAGCGTGGTGGAGGAGGCGCAGGCGGTAGCGGCGGAGGAGGCGGCCGTGCTGGTGGAAGCCGCCACCGAGGCGGCAGTCGCGGCGGCTTCGGCGGGCGCAGTCGTCAAGGAGGCGGCCGTGCTGGTGGAAGCCGCCACCGAGGCGGCAGTCGCGATCGTTTATGGAGATCGCTCTGGTGGAGCCGGAGGAGGCGGCCGTGGTGGTGGACGCAGCTGCAACTATTCTAACTTTGCTGGCGCAACGAGTGCCAACGGTAAGCCAAGCATATATACAATATGCCAATCTCTAACGATATCTAACATCGACTTTAATGTTGCAGCTGCAAAATGCCCAAGGGCGTTGATGATGCCAGCTCGGGTATATTAAAAGTGTCAAGCGCAGAGTTATGGAGTTATACGCAATTTACATACAAAAAAAACTTGACTTTTTCTAGATTAATGCTTATTGTGGGCGAAGGGGGCGTGGCATCCAACTTTTGAAATAAACTTGATCTGCGTAGGGTATGAAGGAACCTTTTTGCCAAATTTGGTGTCTCTATGTCTTATAGTCTCTGAGATCCAGGTGTTCATACAGACAGACAGACGGACAGACGGGCATGGCTATATCGTCTCGGCTGTTGACACTGATCAAGAATATATATAGTTTATGTGGTCGGAGATGCCTCCTTCTGCCTGTTACATACATTTTCTGTTGGCACTAAGTTATAATACCCTTCTACCCTATGGGTAGCGGGTATAAAAATCTACAAGTAGGCATGGAAAATTTACAAAAATTTCGAATATCCTCCGTAACTTCAAAAAGCAAACGCTTTTTGAGTGAAAGCATCATTGAATAAAATGAAAAATACATGCATACGATCATTTAACAACTGCGTGGTCTACATATCGCTGGTCCAGCGTGGTGGAGGAGGCGCAGGCGGTAGCGGCGGAGGAGGCGGCCGTGCTGGTGGAAGCCGCCACCGAGGCGGCAGTCGCGGCGACTCCGGCGGGCGCAGTCGTCAAGGAGGCGGCCGTGCTGGTGGAAGCCGCCACCGAGGCGGCAGTCGCGGCGGCTTCGGCGGGCGCAGTCGTCAAGGAGGCGGCCGTGCTGGTGGAAGCCGCCACCGAGGCGGCAGTCGCGATCGCTTATGGAGATCGCTCTGGTGGAGCCGGAGGAGGCGGCCGTGGTGGTGGACGCAGCTGCAACTATTCTAACTTTGCTGGCGCAACGAGTGCCAACGGTAAGCCAAGCATATATACAATATGCCAATCTCTAACGATATCTAACATCGACTTTAATGTTGCAGCTGCAAAATGCCCAAGGGCGTTGATGATGCCAGCTCGGGTATATTAAAAGTGTCAAGCGCAGAGTTATGGAGTTATACGCAATTTACATAAAAAAAAAACTTGACTTTTTCTAGATTAATGCTTATTGTGGGCGAAGGGGGCGTGGCATCCAACTTTTGAAATAAACTTGATCTGCGTAGGGTATGAAGGAACCTTTTTGCCAAATTTGGTGTCTCTATGTCTTATAGTCTCTGAGATCCAGGTGTTCATACAGACAGACAGACGGACAGACGGGCATGGCTATATCGTCTCGGCTGTTGACACTGATCAAGAATATATATAGTTTATGTGGTCGGAGATGCCTCCTTCTGCCTGTTACATACATTTTCTGTTGGCACTAAGTTATAATACCCTTCTACCCTATGGGTAGCGGGTATAAAAATCTACAAGTAGGCATGGAAAATTTACAAAAATTTCGAATATCCTCCGTAACTTCAAAAAGCAAACGCTTTTTGAGTGAAAGCATCATTGAATAAAATGAAAAATACATGCATACGATCATTTAACAACTGCGTGGTCTACATATCGCTGGTCCAGCGTGGTGGAGGAGGCGCAGGCGGTAGCGGCGGAGGAGGCGGCCGTGCTGGTGGAAGCCGACACCGAGGCGGCAGTCGCGGCGACTTCGGCGGGCGCAGTCGTCAAGGAGGCGGCCGTGCTGGTGGAAGCCGCCACCGAGGCGGCAGTCGCGGCGGCTTCGGCGGGCGCAGTCGTCAAGGAGGCGGCCGTGCTGGTGGAAGCCGCCACCGAGGCGGCAGTCGCGGCGGCTTCGGCGGGCGCAGTCGTCAAGGAGGCGGCCGTGCTGGTGGAAGCCGCCACCGAGGCGGCAGTCGCGATCGCTTATGGAGATCGCTCTGGTGGAGCCGGAGGAGGCGGCCGTGGTGGTGGACGCAGCTGCAACTATTCTAACTTTGCTGGCGCAACGAGTGCCAACGGTAAGCCAAGCATATATACAATATGCCAATCTCTAACGATATCTAACATCGACTTTAATGTTGCAGCTGCAAAATGCCCAAGGGCGTTGATGATGCCAGCTCGGGTATATTAAAAGTGTCAAGCGCAGAGTTATGGAGTTATACGCAATTTACATACAAAAAAAACTTGACTTTTTCTAGATTAATGCTTATTGTGGGCGAAGGGGGCGTGGCATCCAACTTTTGAAATAAACTTGATCTGCGTAGGGTATGAAGGAACCTTTTTGCCAAATTTGGTGTCTCTATGTCTTATAGTCTCTGAGATCCAGGTGTTCATACAGACAGACAGACGGACAGACGGGCATGGCTATATCGTCTCGGCTGTTGACACTGATCAAGAATATATATAGTTTATGTGGTCGGAGATGCCTCCTTCTGCCTGTTACATACATTTTCTGTTGGCACTAAGTTATAATACCCTTCTACCCTATGGGTAGCGGGTATAAAAATCTACAAGTAGGCATGGAAAATTTACAAAAATTTCGAATATCCTCCGTAACTTCAAAAAGCAAACGCTTTTTGAGTGAAAGCATCATTGAATAAAATGAAAAATACATGCATACGATCATTTAACAACTGCGTGGTCTACATATCGCTGGTCCAGCGTGGTGGAGGAGGCGCAGGCGGTAGCGGCGGAGGAGGCGGCCGTGCTGGTGGAAGCCGCCACCGAGGCGGCAGTCGCGGCGACTTCGGCGGGCGCAGTCGTCAAGGAGGCGGCCGTGCTGGTGGAAGCCGCCACCGAGGCGGCAGTCGCGGCGGCTCCGGCGGGCGCAGTCGTCAAGGAGGCGGCCGTGCTGGTGGAAGCCGCCACCGAGGCGGCAGTCGCGATCGCTTATGGAGATCGCTCTGGTGGAGCCGGAGGAGGCGGCCGTGGTGGTGGACGCAGCTGCAACTATTCTAACTTTGCTGGCGCAACGAGTGCCAACGGTAAGCCAAGCATATATACAATATGCCAATCTCTAACGATATCTAACATCGACTTTAATGTTGCAGCTGCAAAATGCCCAAGGGCGTTGATGATGCCAGCTCGGGTATATTAAAAGTGTCAAGCGCAGAGTTATGGAGTTATACGCAATTTACATAAAAAAAAAACTTGACTTTTTCTAGATTAATGCTTATTGTGGGCGAAGGGGGCGTGGCATCCAACTTTTGAAATAAACTTGATCTGCGTAGGGTATGAAGGAACCTTTTTGCCAAATTTGGTGTCTCTATGTCTTATAGTCTCTGAGATCCAGGTGTTCATACAGACAGACAGACGGACAGACGGGCATGGCTATATCGTCTCGGCTGTTGACACTGATCAAGAATATATATAGTTTATGTGGTCGGAGATGCCTCCTTCTGCCTGTTACATACATTTTCTGTTGGCACTAAGTTATAATACCCTTCTACCCTATGGGTAGCGGGTATAAAAATCTACAAGTAGGCATGGAAAATTTACAAAAATTTCGAATATCCTCCGTAACTTCAAAAAGCAAACGCTTTTTGAGTGAAAGCATCATTGAATAAAATGAAAAATACATGCATACGATCATTTAACAACTGCGTGGTCTACATATCGCTGGTCCAGCGTGGTGGAGGAGGCGCAGGCGGTAGCGGCGGAGGAGGCGGCCGTGCTGGTGGAAGCCGACACCGAGGCGGCAGTCGCGGCGACTTCGGCGGGCGCAGTCGTCAAGGAGGCGGCCGTGCTGGTGGAAGCCGCCACCGAGGCGGCAGTCGCGGCGGCTTCGGCGGGCGCAGTCGTCAAGGAGGCGGCCGTGCTGGTGGAAGCCGCCACCGAGGCGGCAGTCGCGATCGCTTATGGAGATCGCTCTGGTGGAGCCGGAGGAGGCGGCCGTGGTGGTGGACGCAGCTGCAACTATTCTAACTTTGCTGGCGCAACGAGTGCCAACGGTAAGCCAAGCATATATACAATATGCCAATCTCTAACGATATCTAACATCGACTTTAATGTTGCAGCTGCAAAATGCCCAAGGGCGTTGATGATGCCAGCTCGGGTATATTAAAAGTGTCAAGCGCAGAGTTATGGAGTAATACGCAATTTACATAAAAAAAAAACTTGACTTTTTCTAGATTAATGCTTATTGTGGGCGAAGGGGGCGTGGCATCCAACTTTTGAAATAAACTTGATCTGCGTAGGGTATGAAGGAACCTTTTTGCCAAATTTGGTGTCTCTATGTCTTATAGTCTCTGAGATCCAGGTGTTCATACAGACAGACAGACGGACAGACGGGCATGGCTATATCGTCTCGGCTGTTGACACTGATCAAGAATATATATAGTTTATGTGGTCGGAGATGCCTCCTTCTGCCTGTTACATACATTTTCTGTTGGCACTAAGTTATAATACCCTTCTACCCTATGGGTAGCGGGTATAAAAATCTACAAGTAGGCATGGAAAATTTACAAAAATTTCGAATATCCTCCGTAACTTCAAAAAGCAAACGCTTTTTGAGTGAAAGCATCATTGAATAAAATGAAAAATACATGCATACGATCATTTAACAACTGCGTGGTCTACATATCGCTGGTCCAGCGTGGTGGAGGAGGCGCAGGCGGTAGCGGCGGAGGAGGCGGCCGTGCTGGTGGAAGCCGACACCGAGGCGGCAGTCGCGGCGACTTCGGCGGGCGCAGTCGTCAAGGAGGCGGCCGTGCTGGTGGAAGCCGCCACCGAGGCGGCAGTCGCGGCGGCTTCGGCGGGCGCAGTCGTCAAGGAGGCGGCCGTGCTGGTGGAAGCCGCCACCGAGGCGGCAGTCGCGGCGGCTTCGGCGGGCGCAGTCGTCAAGGAGGCGGCCGTGCTGGTGGAAGCCGCCACCGAGGCGGCAGTCGCGATCGCTTATGGAGATCGCTCTGGTGGAGCCGGAGGAGGCGGCCGTGGTGGTGGACGCAGCTGCAACTATTCTAACTTTGCTGGCGCAACGAGTGCCAACGGTAAGCCAAGCATATATACAATATGCCAATCTCTAACGATATCTAACATCGACTTTAATGTTGCAGCTGCAAAATGCCCAAGGGCGTTGATGATGCCAGCTCGGGTATATTAAAAGTGTCAAGCGCAGAGTTATGGAGTTATACGCAATTTACATAAAAAAAAAACTTGACTTTTTCTAGATTAATGCTTATTGTGGGCGAAGGGGGCGTGGCATCCAACTTTTGAAATAAACTTGATCTGCGTAGGGTATGAAGGAACCTTTTTGCCAAATTTGGTGTCTCTATGTCTTATAGTCTCTGAGATCCAGGTGTTCATACAGACAGACAGACGGACAGACGGGCATGGCTATATCGTCTCGGCTGTTGACACTGATCAAGAATATATATAGTTTATGTGGTCGGAGATGCCTCCTTCTGCCTGTTACATACATTTTCTGTTGGCACTAAGTTATAATACCCTTCTACCCTATGGGTAGCGGGTATAAAAATCTACAAGTAGGCATGGAAAATTTACAAAAATTTCGAATATCCTCCGTAACTTCAAAAAGCAAACGCTTTTTGAGTGAAAGCATCATTGAATAAAATGAAAAATACATGCATACGATCATTTAACAACTGCGTGGTCTACATATCGCTGGTCCAGCGTGGTGGAGGAGGCGCAGGCGGTAGCGGCGGAGGAGGCGGCCGTGCTGGTGGAAGCCGACACCGAGGCGGCAGTCGCGGCGACTTCGGCGGGCGCAGTCGTCAAGGAGGCGGCCGTGCTGGTGGAAGCCGCCACCGAGGCGGCAGTCGCGGCGGCTTCGGCGGGCGCAGTCGTCAAGGAGGCGGCCGTGCTGGTGGAAGCCGCCACCGAGGCGGCAGTCGCGATCGCTTATGGAGATCGCTCTGGTGGAGCCGGAGGAGGCGGCCGTGGTGGTGGACGCAGCTGCAACTATTCTAACTTTGCTGGCGCAACGAGTGCCAACGGTAAGCCAAGCATATATACAATATGCCAATCTCTAACGATATCTAACATCGACTTTAATGTTGCAGCTGCAAAATGCCCAAGGGCGTTGATGATGCCAGCTCGGGTATATTAAAAGTGTCAAGCGCAGAGTTATGGAGTAATACGCAATTTACATAAAAAAAAAACTTGACTTTTTCTAGATTAATGCTTATTGTGGGCGAAGGGGGCGTGGCATCCAACTTTTGAAATAAACTTGATCTGCGTAGGGTATGAAGGAACCTTTTTGCCAAATTTGGTGTCTCTATGTCTTATAGTCTCTGAGATCCAGGTGTTCATACAGACAGACAGACGGACAGACGGGCATGGCTATATCGTCTCGGCTGTTGACACTGATCAAGAATATATATAGTTTATGTGGTCGGAGATGCCTCCTTCTGCCTGTTACATACATTTTCTGTTGGCACTAAGTTATAATACCCTTCTACCCTATGGGTAGCGGGTATAAAAATCTACAAGTAGGCATGGAAAATTTACAAAAATTTCGAATATCCTCCGTAACTTCAAAAAGCAAACGCTTTTTGAGTGAAAGCATCATTGAATAAAATGAAAAATACATGCATACGATCATTTAACAACTGCGTGGTCTACATATCGCTGGTCCAGCGTGGTGGAGGAGGCGCAGGCGGTAGCGGCGGAGGAGGCGGCCGTGCTGGTGGAAGCCGACACCGAGGCGGCAGTCGCGGCGACTTCGGCGGGCGCAGTCGTCAAGGAGGCGGCCGTGCTGGTGGAAGCCGCCACCGAGGCGGCAGTCGCGGCGGCTTCGGCGGGCGCAGTCGTCAAGGAGGCGGCCGTGCTGGTGGAAGCCGCCACCGAGGCGGCAGTCGCGGCGGCTTCGGCGGGCGCAGTCGTCAAGGAGGCGGCCGTGCTGGTGGAAGCCGCCACCGAGGCGGCAGTCGCGATCGCTTATGGAGATCGCTCTGGTGGAGCCGGAGGAGGCGGCCGTGGTGGTGGACGCAGCTGCAACTATTCTAACTTTGCTGGCGCAACGAGTGCCAACGGTAAGCCAAGCATATATACAATATGCCAATCTCTAACGATATCTAACATCGACTTTAATGTTGCAGCTGCAAAATGCCCAAGGGCGTTGATGATGCCAGCTCGGGTATATTAAAAGTGTCAAGCGCAGAGTTATGGAGTTATACGCAATTTACATAAAAAAAAACTTGACTTTTTCTAGATTAATGCTTATTGTGGGCGAAGGGGGCGTGGCATCCAACTTTTGAAATAAACTTGATCTGCGTAGGGTATGAAGGAACCTTTTTGCCAAATTTGGTGTCTCTATGTCTTATAGTCTCTGAGATCCAGGTGTTCATACAGACAGACAGACGGACAGACGGGCATGGCTATATCGTCTCGGCTGTTGACACTGATCAAGAATATATATAGTTTATGTGGTCGGAGATGCCTCCTTCTGCCTGTTACATACATTTTCTGTTGGCACTAAGTTATAATACCCTTCTACCCTATGGGTAGCGGGTATAAAAATCTACAAGTAGGCATGGAAAATTTACAAAAATTTCGAATATCCTCCGTAACTTCAAAAAGCAAACGCTTTTTGAGTGAAAGCATCATTGAATAAAATGAAAAATACATGCATACGATCATTTAACAACTGCGTGGTCTACATATCGCTGGTCCAGCGTGGTGGAGGAGGCGCAGGCGGTAGCGGCGGAGGAGGCGGCCGTGCTGGTGGAAGCCGACACCGAGGCGGCAGTCGCGGCGACTTCGGCGGGCGCAGTCGTCAAGGAGGCGGCCGTGCTGGTGGAAGCCGCCACCGAGGCGGCAGTCGCGGCGGCTTCGGCGGGCGCAGTCGTCAAGGAGGCGGCCGTGCTGGTGGAAGCCGCCACCGAGGCGGCAGTCGCGGCGGCTTCGGCGGGCGCAGTCGTCAAGGAGGCGGCCGTGCTGGTGGAAGCCGCCACCGAGGCGGCAGTCGCGATCGCTTATGGAGATCGCTCTGGTGGAGCCGGAGGAGGCGGCCGTGGTGGTGGACGCAGCTGCAACTATTCTAACTTTGCTGGCGCAACGAGTGCCAACGGTAAGCCAAGCATATATACAATATGCCAATCTCTAACGATATCTAACATCGACTTTAATGTTGCAGCTGCAAAATGCCCAAGGGCGTTGATGATGCCAGCTCGGGTATATTAAAAGTGTCAAGCGCAGAGTTATGGAGTAATACGCAATTTACATAAAAAAAAAACTTGACTTTTTCTAGATTAATGCTTATTGTGGGCGAAGGGGGCGTGGCATCCAACTTTTGAAATAAACTTGATCTGCGTAGGGTATGAAGGAACCTTTTTGCCAAATTTGGTGTCTCTATGTCTTATAGTCTCTGAGATCCAGGTGTTCATACAGACAGACAGACGGACAGACGGGCATGGCTATATCGTCTCGGCTGTTGACACTGATCAAGAATATATATAGTTTATGTGGTCGGAGATGCCTCCTTCTGCCTGTTACATACATTTTCTGTTGGCACTAAGTTATAATACCCTTCTACCCTATGGGTAGCGGGTATAAAAATCTACAAGTAGGCATGGAAAATTTACAAAAATTTCGAATATCCTCCGTAACTTCAAAAAGCAAACGCTTTTTGAGTGAAAGCATCATTGAATAAAATGAAAAATACATGCATACGATCATTTAACAACTGCGTGGTCTACATATCGCTGGTCCAGCGTGGTGGAGGAGGCGCAGGCGGTAGCGGCGGAGGAGGCGGCCGTGCTGGTGGAAGCCGACACCGAGGCGGCAGTCGCGGCGACTTCGGCGGGCGCAGTCGTCAAGGAGGCGGCCGTGCTGGTGGAAGCCGCCACCGAGGCGGCAGTCGCGGCGGCTTCGGCGGGCGCAGTCGTCAAGGAGGCGGCCGTGCTGGTGGAAGCCGCCACCGAGGCGGCAGTCGCGGCGGCTTCGGCGGGCGCAGTCGTCAAGGAGGCGGCCGTGCTGGTGGAAGCCGCCACCGAGGCGGCAGTCGCGATCGTTTATGGAGATCGCTCTGGTGGAGCCGGAGGAGGCGGCCGTGGTGGTGGACGCAGCTGCAACTATTCTAACTTTGCTGGCGCAACGAGTGCCAACGGTAAGCCAAGCATATATACAATATGCCAATCTCTAACGATATCTAACATCGACTTTAATGTTGCAGCTGCAAAATGCCCAACCAAGGGCGTTGATGATGCCAGCTCGGGTATATTAAAAGTGTCAAGCGCAGAGTTATGGAGTTATACGCAATTTACATACAAAAAAAACTTGACTTTTTCTAGATTAATGCTTATTGTGGGCGAAGGGGGCGTGGCATCCAACTTTTGAAATAAACTTGATCTGCGTAGGGTATGAAGGAACCTTTTTGCCAAATTTGGTGTCTCTATGTCTTATAGTCTCTGAGATCCAGGTGTTCATACAGACAGACAGACGGACAGACGGGCATGGCTATATCGTCTCGGCTGTTGACACTGATCAAGAATATATATAGTTTATGTGGTCGGAGATGCCTCCTTCTGCCTGTTACATACATTTTCTGTTGGCACTAAGTTATAATACCCTTCTACCCTATGGGTAGCGGGTATAATAATCTACAAGTAGGCATGGAAAATTTACAAAAATTTCGAATATCCTCCGTAACTTCAAAAAGCAAACGCTTTTTGAGTGAAAGCATCATTGAATAAAATGAAAAATACATGCATACGATCATTTAACAACTGCGTGGTCTACATATCGCTGGTCCAGCGTGGTGGAGGAGGCGCAGGCGGTAGCGGCGGAGGAGGCGGCCGTGCTGGTGGAAGCCGCCACCGAGGCGGCAGTCGCGGCGACTTCGGCGGGCGCAGTCGTCAAGGAGGCGGCCGTGCTGGTGGAAGCCGCCACCGAGGCGGCAGTCGCGGCGGCTTCGGCGGGCGCAGTCGTCAAGGAGGCGGCCGTCCTGGTGGAAGCCGCCACCGAGGCGGCAGTCGCGGCGGCTTCGGCGGGCGCAGTCGTCAAGGAGGCGGCCGTGCTGGTGGAAGCCGCCACCGAGGCGGCAGTCGCGATCGCTTATGGAGATCGCTCTGGTGGAGCCGGAGGAGGCGGCCGTGGTGGTGGACGCAGCTGCAACTATTCTAACTTTGCTGGCGCAACGAGTGCCAACGGTAAGCCAAGCATATATACAATATGCCAATCTCTAACGATATCTAACATCGACTTTAATGTTGCAGCTGCAAAATGCCCAAGGGCGTTGATGATGCCAGCTCGGGTATATTAAAAGTGTCAAGCGCAGAGTTATGGAGTTATACGCAATTTACATAAAAAAAAAACTTGACTTTTTCTAGATTAATGCTTATTGTGGGCGAAGGGGGCGTGGCATCCAACTTTTGAAATAAACTTGATCTGCGTAGGGTATGAAGGAACCTTTTTGCCAAATTTGGTGTCTCTATGTCTTATAGTCTCTGAGATCCAGGTGTTCATACAGACAGACAGACGGACAGACGGGCATGGCTATATCGTCTCGGCTGTTGACACTGATCAAGAATATATATAGTTTATGTGGTCGGAGATGCCTCCTTCTGCCTGTTACATACATTTTCTGTTGGCACTAAGTTATAATACCCTTCTACCCTATGGGTAGCGGGTATAAAAATCTACAAGTAGGCATGGAAAATTTACAAAAATTTCGAATATCCTCCGTAACTTCAAAAAGCAAACGCTTTTTGAGTGAAAGCATCATTGAATAAAATGAAAAATACATGCATACGATCATTTAACAACTGCGTGGTCTACATATCGCTGGTCCAGCGTGGTGGAGGAGGCGCAGGCGGTAGCGGCGGAGGAGGCGGCCGTGCTGGTGGAAGCCGACACCGAGGCGGCAGTCGCGGCGACTTCGGCGGGCGCAGTCGTCAAGGAGGCGGCCGTGCTGGTGGAAGCCGCCACCGAGGCGGCAGTCGCGGCGGCTTCGGCGGGCGCAGTCGTCAAGGAGGCGGCCGTGCTGGTGGAAGCCGCCACCGAGGCGGCAGTCGCGGCGGCTTCGGCGGGCGCAGTCGTCAAGGAGGCGGCCGTGCTGGTGGAAGCCGCCACCGAGGCGGCAGTCGCGATCGCTTATGGAGATCGCTCTGGTGGAGCCGGAGGAGGCGGCCGTGGTGGTGGACGCAGCTGCAACTATTCTAACTTTGCTGGCGCAACGAGTGCCAACGGTAAGCCAAGCATATATACAATATGCCAATCTCTAACGATATCTAACATCGACTTTAATGTTGCAGCTGCAAAATGCCCAAGGGCGTTGATGATGCCAGCTCGGGTATATTAAAAGTGTCAAGCGCAGAGTTATGGAGTTATACGCAATTTACATAAAAAAAAAACTTGACTTTTTCTAGATTAATGCTTATTGTGGGCGAAGGGGGCGTGGCATCCAACTTTTGAAATAAACTTGATCTGCGTAGGGTATGAAGGAACCTTTTTGCCAAATTTGGTGTCTCTATGTCTTATAGTCTCTGAGATCCAGGTGTTCATACAGACAGACAGACGGACAGACGGGCATGGCTATATCGTCTCGGCTGTTGACACTGATCAAGAATATATATAGTTTATGTGGTCGGAGATGCCTCCTTCTGCCTGTTACATACATTTTCTGTTGGCACTAAGTTATAATACCCTTCTACCCTATGGGTAGCGGGTATAAAAATCTACAAGTAGGCATGGAAAATTTACAAAAATTTCGAATATCCTCCGTAACTTCAAAAAGCAAACGCTTTTTGAGTGAAAGCATCATTGAATAAAATGAAAAATACATGCATACGATCATTTAACAACTGCGTGGTCTACATATCGCTGGTCCAGCGTGGTGGAGGAGGCGCAGGCGGTAGCGGCGGAGGAGGCGGCCGTGCTGGTGGAAGCCGACACCGAGGCGGCAGTCGCGGCGACTTCGGCGGGCGCAGTCGTCAAGGAGGCGGCCGTGCTGGTGGAAGCCGCCACCGAGGCGGCAGTCGCGGCGGCTTCGGCGGGCGCAGTCGTCAAGGAGGCGGCCGTGCTGGTGGAAGCCGCCACCGAGGCGGCAGTCGCGGCGGCTTCGGCGGGCGCAGTCGTCAAGGAGGCGGCCGTGCTGGTGGAAGCCGCCACCGAGGCGGCAGTCGCGATCGCTTATGGAGATCGCTCTGGTGGAGCCGGAGGAGGCGGCCGTGGTGGTGGACGCAGCTGCAACTATTCTAACTTTGCTGGCGCAACGAGTGCCAACGGTAAGCCAAGCATATATACAATATGCCAATCTCTAACGATATCTAACATCGACTTTAATGTTGCAGCTGCAAAATGCCCAAGGGCGTTGATGATGCCAGCTCGGGTATATTAAAAGTGTCAAGCGCAGAGTTATGGAGTTATACGCAATTTACATAAAAAAAAACTTGACTTTTTCTAGATTAATGCTTATTGTGGGCGAAGGGGGCGTGGCATCCAACTTTTGAAATAAACTTGATCTGCGTAGGGTATGAAGGAACCTTTTTGCCAAATTTGGTGTCTCTATGTCTTATAGTCTCTGAGATCCAGGTGTTCATACAGACAGACAGACGGACAGACGGGCATGGCTATATCGTCTCGGCTGTTGACACTGATCAAGAATATATATAGTTTATGTGGTCGGAGATGCCTCCTTCTGCCTGTTACATACATTTTCTGTTGGCACTAAGTTATAATACCCTTCTACCCTATGGGTAGCGGGTATAAAAATCTACAAGTAGGCATGGAAAATTTACAAAAATTTCGAATATCCTCCGTAACTTCAAAAAGCAAACGCTTTTTGAGTGAAAGCATCATTGAATAAAATGAAAAATACATGCATACGATCATTTAACAACTGCGTGGTCTACATATCGCTGGTCCAGCGTGGTGGAGGAGGCGCAGGCGGTAGCGGCGGAGGAGGCGGCCGTGCTGGTGGAAGCCGCCACCGAGGCGGCAGTCGCGGCGACTTCGGCGGGCGCAGTCGTCAAGGAGGCGGCCGTGCTGGTGGAAGCCGCCACCGAGGCGGCAGTCGCGGCGGCTTCGGCGGGCGCAGTCGTCAAGGAGGCGGCCGTCCTGGTGGAAGCCGCCACCGAGGCGGCAGTCGCGGCGGCTTCGGCGGGCGCAGTCGTCAAGGAGGCGGCCGTGCTGGTGGAAGCCGCCACCGAGGCGGCAGTCGCGATCGCTTATGGAGATCGCTCTGGTGGAGCCGGAGGAGGCGGCCGTGGTGGTGGACGCAGCTGCAACTATTCTAACTTTGCTGGCGCAACGAGTGCCAACGGTAAGCCAAGCATATATACAATATGCCAATCTCTAACGATATCTAACATCGACTTTAATGTTGCAGCTGCAAAATGCCCAAGGGCGTTGATGATGCCAGCTCGGGTATATTAAAAGTGTCAAGCGCAGAGTTATGGAGTTATACGCAATTTACATAAAAAAAAAACTTGACTTTTTCTAGATTAATGCTTATTGTGGGCGAAGGGGGCGTGGCATCCAACTTTTGAAATAAACTTGATCTGCGTAGGGTATGAAGGAACCTTTTTGCCAAATTTGGTGTCTCTATGTCTTATAGTCTCTGAGATCCAGGTGTTCATACAGACAGACAGACGGACAGACGGGCATGGCTATATCGTCTCGGCTGTTGACACTGATCAAGAATATATATAGTTTATGTGGTCGGAGATGCCTCCTTCTGCCTGTTACATACATTTTCTGTTGGCACTAAGTTATAATACCCCTTCTACCCTATGGGTAGCGGGTATAAAAATCTACAAGTAGGCATGGAAAATTTACAAAAATTTCGAATATCCTCCGTAACTTCAAAAAGCAAACGCTTTTTGAGTGAAAGCATCATTGAATAAAATGAAAAATACATGCATACGATCATTTAACAACTGCGTGGTCTACATATCGCTGGTCCAGCGTGGTGGAGGAGGCGCAGGCGGTAGCGGCGGAGGAGGCGGCCGTGCTGGTGGAAGCCGACACCGAGGCGGCAGTCGCGGCGACTTCGGCGGGCGCAGTCGTCAAGGAGGCGGCCGTGCTGGTGGAAGC
The DNA here is from genome assembly GCA_035047365.1 of Drosophila ustulata. Classification (NCBI taxonomy): domain Eukaryota; kingdom Metazoa; phylum Arthropoda; class Insecta; order Diptera; family Drosophilidae; genus Drosophila; species Drosophila ustulata. The sequence goes on from JAWNPT010000080.1 coordinate 13,768,875, forward strand.
CGCCACCGAGGCGGCAGTCGCGGCGGCTTCGGCGGGCGCAGTCGTCAAGGAGGCGGCCGTGCTGGTGGAAGCCGCCACCGAGGCGGCAGTCGCGGCGGCTTCGGCGGGCGCAGTCGTCAAGGAGGCGGCCGTGCTGGTGGAAGCGGCCACCGAGGCGGCAGTCGCGATCGTTTATGGAGATCGCTCTGGTGGAGCCGGAGGAGGCGGCCGTGGTGGTGGACGCAGCTGCAACTATTCTAACTTTGCTGGCGCAACGAGTGCCAACGGTAAGCCAAGCATATATACAATATGCCAATCTCTAACGATATCTAACATCGACTTTAATGTTGCAGCTGCAAAATGCCCACCAAGGGCGTTGATGATGCCAGCTCGGGTATATTAAAAGTGTCAAGCGCAGAGTTATGGAGTTATACGCAATTTACATAAAAAAAAACTTGACTTTTTCTAGATTAATGCTTATTGTGGGCGAAGGGGGCGTGGCATCCAACTTTTGAAATAAACTTGATCTGCGTAGGGTATGAAGGAACCTTTTTGCCAAATTTGGTGTCTCTATGTCTTATAGTCTCTGAGATCCAGGTGTTCATACAGACAGACAGACGGACAGACGGGCATGGCTATATCGTCTCGGCTGTTGACACTGATCAAGAATATATATAGTTTATGTGGTCGGAGATGCCTCCTTCTGCCTGTTACATACATTTTCTGTTGGCACTAAGTTATAATACCCTTCTACCCTATGGGTAGCGGGTATAATAATCTACAAGTAGGCATGGAAAATTTACAAAAATTTCGAATATCCTCCGTAACTTCAAAAAGCAAACGCTTTTTGAGTGAAAGCATCATTGAATAAAATGAAAAATACATGCATACGATCATTTAACAACTGCGTGGTCTACATATCGCTGGTCCAGCGTGGTGGAGGAGGCGCAGGCGGTAGCGGCGGAGGAGGCGGCCGTGCTGGTGGAAGCCGCCACCGAGGCGGCAGTCGCGGCGACTTCGGCGGGCGCAGTCGTCAAGGAGGCGGCCGTGCTGGTGGAAGCCGCCACCGAGGCGGCAGTCGCGGCGGCTTCGGCGGGCGCAGTCGTCAAGGAGGCGGCCGTCCTGGTGGAAGCCGCCACCGAGGCGGCAGTCGCGGCGGCTTCGGCGGGCGCAGTCGTCAAGGAGGCGGCCGTGCTGGTGGAAGCCGCCACCGAGGCGGCAGTCGCGATCGCTTATGGAGATCGCTCTGGTGGAGCCGGAGGAGGCGGCCGTGGTGGTGGACGCAGCTGCAACTATTCTAACTTTGCTGGCGCAACGAGTGCCAACGGTAAGCCAAGCATATATACAATATGCCAATCTCTAACGATATCTAACATCGACTTTAATGTTGCAGCTGCAAAATGCCCAAGGGCGTTGATGATGCCAGCTCGGGTATATTAAAAGTGTCAAGCGCAGAGTTATGGAGTTATACGCAATTTACATAAAAAAAAAACTTGACTTTTTCTAGATTAATGCTTATTGTGGGCGAAGGGGGCGTGGCATCCAACTTTTGAAATAAACTTGATCTGCGTAGGGTATGAAGGAACCTTTTTGCCAAATTTGGTGTCTCTATGTCTTATAGTCTCTGAGATCCAGGTGTTCATACAGACAGACAGACGGACAGACGGGCATGGCTATATCGTCTCGGCTGTTGACACTGATCAAGAATATATATAGTTTATGTGGTCGGAGATGCCTCCTTCTGCCTGTTACATACATTTTCTGTTGGCACTAAGTTATAATACCCTTCTACCCTATGGGTAGCGGGTATAAAAATCTACAAGTAGGCATGGAAAATTTACAAAAATTTCGAATATCCTCCGTAACTTCAAAAAGCAAACGCTTTTTGAGTGAAAGCATCATTGAATAAAATGAAAAATACATGCATACGATCATTTAACAACTGCGTGGTCTACATATCGCTGGTCCAGCGTGGTGGAGGAGGCGCAGGCGGTAGCGGCGGAGGAGGCGGCCGTGCTGGTGGAAGCCGCCACCGAGGCGGCAGTCGCGGCGACTTCGGCGGGCGCAGTCGTCAAGGAGGCGGCCGTGCTGGTGGAAGCCGCCACCGAGGCGGCAGTCGCGGCGGCTTCGGCGGGCGCAGTCGTCAAGGAGGCGGCCGTCCTGGTGGAAGCCGCCACCGAGGCGGCAGTCGCGGCGGCTTCGGCGGGCGCAGTCGTCAAGGAGGCGGCCGTGCTGGTGGAAGCGGCCACCGAGGCGGCAGTCGCGATCGTTTATGGAGATCGCTCTGGTGGAGCCGGAGGAGGCGGCCGTGGTGGTGGACGCAGCTGCAACTATTCTAACTTTGCTGGCGCAACGAGTGCCAACGGTAAGCCAAGCATATATACAATATGCCAATCTCTAACGATATCTAACATCGACTTTAATGTTGCAGCTGCAAAATGCCCAACCAAGGGCGTTGATGATGCCAGCTCGGGTATATTAAAAGTGTCAAGCGCAGAGTTATGGAGTTATACGCAATTTACATACAAAAAAAACTTGACTTTTTCTAGATTAATGCTTATTGTGGGCGAAGGGGGCGTGGCATCCAACTTTTGAAATAAACTTGATCTGCGTAGGGTATGAAGGAACCTTTTTGCCAAATTTGGTGTCTCTATGTCTTATAGTCTCTGAGATCCAGGTGTTCATACAGACAGACAGACGGACAGACGGGCATGGCTATATCGTCTCGGCTGTTGACACTGATCAAGAATATATATAGTTTATGTGGTCGGAGATGCCTCCTTCTGCCTGTTACATACATTTTCTGTTGGCACTAAGTTATAATACCCTTCTACCCTATGGGTAGCGGGTATAATCTACAAGTAGGCATGGAAAATTTACAAAAATTTCGAATATCCTCCGTAACTTCAAAAAGCAAACGCTTTTTGAGTGAAAGCATCATTGAATAAAATGAAAAATACATGCATACGATCATTTAACAACTGCGTGGTCTACATATCGCTGGTCCAGCGTGGTGGAGGAGGCGCAGGCGGTAGCGGCGGAGGAGGCGGCCGTGCTGGTGGAAGCCGCCACCGAGGCGGCAGTCGCGGCGACTTCGGCGGGCGCAGTCGTCAAGGAGGCGGCCGTGCTGGTGGAAGCCGCCACCGAGGCGGCAGTCGCGGCGGCTTCGGCGGGCGCAGTCGTCAAGGAGGCGGCCGTCCTGGTGGAAGCCGCCACCGAGGCGGCAGTCGCGGCGGCTTCGGCGGGCGCAGTCGTCAAGGAGGCGGCCGTGCTGGTGGAAGCCGCCACCGAGGCGGCAGTCGCGATCGCTTATGGAGATCGCTCTGGTGGAGCCGGAGGAGGCGGCCGTGGTGGTGGACGCAGCTGCAACTATTCTAACTTTGCTGGCGCAACGAGTGCCAACGGTAAGCCAAGCATATATACAATATGCCAATCTCTAACGATATCTAACATCGACTTTAATGTTGCAGCTGCAAAATGCCCAAGGGCGTTGATGATGCCAGCTCGGGTATATTAAAAGTGTCAAGCGCAGAGTTATGGAGTTATACGCAATTTACATAAAAAAAAAACTTGACTTTTTCTAGATTAATGCTTATTGTGGGCGAAGGGGGCGTGGCATCCAACTTTTGAAATAAACTTGATCTGCGTAGGGTATGAAGGAACCTTTTTGCCAAATTTGGTGTCTCTATGTCTTATAGTCTCTGAGATCCAGGTGTTCATACAGACAGACAGACGGACAGACGGGCATGGCTATATCGTCTCGGCTGTTGACACTGATCAAGAATATATATAGTTTATGTGGTCGGAGATGCCTCCTTCTGCCTGTTACATACATTTTCTGTTGGCACTAAGTTATAATACCCTTCTACCCTATGGGTAGCGGGTATAAAAATCTACAAGTAGGCATGGAAAATTTACAAAAATTTCGAATATCCTCCGTAACTTCAAAAAGCAAACGCTTTTTGAGTGAAAGCATCATTGAATAAAATGAAAAATACATGCATACGATCATTTAACAACTGCGTGGTCTACATATCGCTGGTCCAGCGTGGTGGAGGAGGCGCAGGCGGTAGCGGCGGAGGAGGCGGCCGTGCTGGTGGAAGCCGACACCGAGGCGGCAGTCGCGGCGACTTCGGCGGGCGCAGTCGTCAAGGAGGCGGCCGTGCTGGTGGAAGCCGCCACCGAGGCGGCAGTCGCGGCGGCTTCGGCGGGCGCAGTCGTCAAGGAGGCGGCCGTGCTGGTGGAAGCCGCCACCGAGGCGGCAGTCGCGGCGGCTTCGGCGGGCGCAGTCGTCAAGGAGGCGGCCGTGCTGGTGGAAGCCGCCACCGAGGCGGCAGTCGCGATCGCTTATGGAGATCGCTCTGGTGGAGCCGGAGGAGGCGGCCGTGGTGGTGGACGCAGCTGCAACTATTCTAACTTTGCTGGCGCAACGAGTGCCAACGGTAAGCCAAGCATATATACAATATGCCAATCTCTAACGATATCTAACATCGACTTTAATGTTGCAGCTGCAAAATGCCCAAGGGCGTTGATGATGCCAGCTCGGGTATATTAAAAGTGTCAAGCGCAGAGTTATGGAGTAATACGCAATTTACATAAAAAAAAAACTTGACTTTTTCTAGATTAATGCTTATTGTGGGCGAAGGGGGCGTGGCATCCAACTTTTGAAATAAACTTGATCTGCGTAGGGTATGAAGGAACCTTTTTGCCAAATTTGGTGTCTCTATGTCTTATAGTCTCTGAGATCCAGGTGTTCATACAGACAGACAGACGGACAGACGGGCATGGCTATATCGTCTCGGCTGTTGACACTGATCAAGAATATATATAGTTTATGTGGTCGGAGATGCCTCCTTCTGCCTGTTACATACATTTTCTGTTGGCACTAAGTTATAATACCCTTCTACCCTATGGGTAGCGGGTATAAAAATCTACAAGTAGGCATGGAAAATTTACAAAAATTTCGAATATCCTCCGTAACTTCAAAAAGCAAACGCTTTTTGAGTGAAAGCATCATTGAATAAAATGAAAAATACATGCATACGATCATTTAACAACTGCGTGGTCTACATATCGCTGGTCCAGCGTGGTGGAGGAGGCGCAGGCGGTAGCGGCGGAGGAGGCGGCCGTGCTGGTGGAAGCCGACACCGAGGCGGCAGTCGCGGCGACTTCGGCGGGCGCAGTCGTCAAGGAGGCGGCCGTGCTGGTGGAAGCCGCCACCGAGGCGGCAGTCGCGGCGGCTTCGGCGGGCGCAGTCGTCAAGGAGGCGGCCGTGCTGGTGGAAGCCGCCACCGAGGCGGCAGTCGCGGCGGCTCCGGCGGGCGCAGTCGTCAAGGAGGCGGCCGTGCTGGTGGAAGCCGCCACCGAGGCGGCAGTCGCGATCGCTTATGGAGATCGCTCTGGTGGAGCCGGAGGAGGCGGCCGTGGTGGTGGACGCAGCTGCAACTATTCTAACTTTGCTGGCGCAACGAGTGCCAACGGTAAGCCAAGCATATATACAATATGCCAATCTCTAACGATATCTAACATCGACTTTAATGTTGCAGCTGCAAAATGCCCAAGGGCGTTGATGATGCCAGCTCGGGTATATTAAAAGTGTCAAGCGCAGAGTTATGGAGTTATACGCAATTTACATAAAAAAAAAACTTGACTTTTTCTAGATTAATGCTTATTGTGGGCGAAGGGGGCGTGGCATCCAACTTTTGAAATAAACTTGATCTGCGTAGGGTATGAAGGAACCTTTTTGCCAAATTTGGTGTCTCTATGTCTTATAGTCTCTGAGATCCAGGTGTTCATACAGACAGACAGACGGACAGACGGGCATGGCTATATCGTCTCGGCTGTTGACACTGATCAAGAATATATATAGTTTATGTGGTCGGAGATGCCTCCTTCTGCCTGTTACATACATTTTCTGTTGGCACTAAGTTATAATACCCTTCTACCCTATGGGTAGCGGGTATAAAAATCTACAAGTAGGCATGGAAAATTTACAAAAATTTCGTATATCCTCCGTAACTTCAAAAAGCAAACGCTTTTTGAGTGAAAGCATCATTGAATAAAATGAAAAATACATGCATACGATCATTTAACAACTGCGTGGTCTACATATCGCTGGTCCAGCGTGGTGGAGGAGGCGCAGGCGGTAGCGGCGGAGGAGGCGGCCGTGCTGGTGGAAGCCGACACCGAGGCGGCAGTCGCGGCGACTTCGGCGGGCGCAGTCGTCAAGGAGGCGGCCGTGCTGGTGGAAGCCGCCACCGAGGCGGCAGTCGCGGCGGCTTCGGCGGGCGCAGTCGTCAAGGAGGCGGCCGTGCTGGTGGAAGCCGCCACCGAGGCGGCAGTCGCGGCGGCTTCGGCGGGCGCAGTCGTCAAGGAGGCGGCCGTGCTGGTGGAAGCCGCCACCGAGGCGGCAGTCGCGATCGCTTATGGAGATCGCTCTGGTGGAGCCGGAGGAGGCGGCCGTGGTGGTGGACGCAGCTGCAACTATTCTAACTTTGCTGGCGCAACGAGTGCCAACGGTAAGCCAAGCATATATACAATATGCCAATCTCTAACGATATCTAACATCGACTTTAATGTTGCAGCTGCAAAATGCCCAAGGGCGTTGATGATGCCAGCTCGGGTATATTAAAAGTGTCAAGCGCAGAGTTATGGAGTAATACGCAATTTACATAAAAAAAAAACTTGACTTTTTCTAGATTAATGCTTATTGTGGGCGAAGGGGGCGTGGCATCCAACTTTTGAAATAAACTTGATCTGCGTAGGGTATGAAGGAACCTTTTTGCCAAATTTGGTGTCTCTATGTCTTATAGTCTCTGAGATCCAGGTGTTCATACAGACAGACAGACGGACAGACGGGCATGGCTATATCGTCTCGGCTGTTGACACTGATCAAGAATATATATAGTTTATGTGGTCGGAGATGCCTCCTTCTGCCTGTTACATACATTTTCTGTTGGCACTAAGTTATAATACCCTTCTACCCTATGGGTAGCGGGTATAAAAATCTACAAGTAGGCATGGAAAATTTACAAAAATTTCGAATATCCTCCGTAACTTCAAAAAGCAAACGCTTTTTGAGTGAAAGCATCATTGAATAAAATGAAAAATACATGCATACGATCATTTAACAACTGCGTGGTCTACATATCGCTGGTCCAGCGTGGTGGAGGAGGCGCAGGCGGTAGCGGCGGAGGAGGCGGCCGTGCTGGTGGAAGCCGACACCGAGGCGGCAGTCGCGGCGACTTCGGCGGGCGCAGTCGTCAAGGAGGCGGCCGTGCTGGTGGAAGCCGCCACCGAGGCGGCAGTCGCGGCGGCTTCGGCGGGCGCAGTCGTCAAGGAGGCGGCCGTGCTGGTGGAAGCCGCCACCGAGGCGGCAGTCGCGGCGGCTTCGGCGGGCGCAGTCGTCAAGGAGGCGGCCGTGCTGGTGGAAGCGGCCACCGAGGCGGCAGTCGCGATCGTTTATGGAGATCGCTCTGGTGGAGCCGGAGGAGGCGGCCGTGGTGGTGGACGCAGCTGCAACTATTCTAACTTTGCTGGCGCAACGAGTGCCAACGGTAAGCCAAGCATATATACAATATGCCAATCTCTAACGATATCTAACATCGACTTTAATGTTGCAGCTGCAAAATGCCCAACCAAGGGCGTTGATGATGCCAGCTCGGGTATATTAAAAGTGTCAAGCGCAGAGTTATGGAGTTATACGCAATTTACATACAAAAAAAACTTGACTTTTTCTAGATTAATGCTTATTGTGGGCGAAGGGGGCGTGGCATCCAACTTTTGAAATAAACTTGATCTGCGTAGGGTATGAAGGAACCTTTTTGCCAAATTTGGTGTCTCTATGTCTTATAGTCTCTGAGATCCAGGTGTTCATACAGACAGACAGACGGACAGACGGGCATGGCTATATCGTCTCGGCTGTTGACACTGATCAAGAATATATATAGTTTATGTGGTCGGAGATGCCTCCTTCTGCCTGTTACATACATTTTCTGTTGGCACTAGTTATAATATAATAATCTACAAGTAGGCATGGAAAATTTACAAAAATTTCGAATATCCTCCGTAACTTCAAAAAGCAAACGCTTTTTGAGTGAAAGCATCATTGAATAAAATGAAAAATACATGCATACGATCATTTAACAACTGCGTGGTCTACATATCGCTGGTCCAGCGTGGTGGAGGAGGCGCAGGCGGTAGCGGCGGAGGAGGCGGCCGTGCTGGTGGAAGCCGCCACCGAGGCGGCAGTCGCGGCGACTTCGGCGGGCGCAGTCGTCAAGGAGGCGGCCGTGCTGGTGGAAGCCGCCACCGAGGCGGCAGTCGCGGCGGCTTCGGCGGGCGCAGTCGTCAAGGAGGCGGCCGTCCTGGTGGAAGCCGCCACCGAGGCGGCAGTCGCGGCGGCTTCGGCGGGCGCAGTCGTCAAGGAGGCGGCCGTGCTGGTGGAAGCCGCCACCGAGGCGGCAGTCGCGATCGCTTATGGAGATCGCTCTGGTGGAGCCGGAGGAGGCGGCCGTGGTGGTGGACGCAGCTGCAACTATTCTAACTTTGCTGGCGCAACGAGTGCCAACGGTAAGCCAAGCATATATACAATATGCCAATCTCTAACGATATCTAACATCGACTTTAATGTTGCAGCTGCAAAATGCCCAAGGGCGTTGATGATGCCAGCTCGGGTATATTAAAAGTGTCAAGCGCAGAGTTATGGAGTTATACGCAATTTACATAAAAAAAAAACTTGACTTTTTCTAGATTAATGCTTATTGTGGGCGAAGGGGGCGTGGCATCCAACTTTTGAAATAAACTTGATCTGCGTAGGGTATGAAGGAACCTTTTTGCCAAATTTGGTGTCTCTATGTCTTATAGTCTCTGAGATCCAGGTGTTCATACAGACAGACAGACGGACAGACGGGCATGGCTATATCGTCTCGGCTGTTGACACTGATCAAGAATATATATAGTTTATGTGGTCGGAGATGCCTCCTTCTGCCTGTTACATACATTTTCTGTTGGCACTAAGTTATAATACCCTTCTACCCTATGGGTAGCGGGTATAAAAATCTACAAGTAGGCATGGAAAATTTACAAAAATTTCGAATATCCTCCGTAACTTCAAAAAGCAAACGCTTTTTGAGTGAAAGCATCATTGAATAAAATGAAAAATACATGCATACGATCATTTAACAACTGCGTGGTCTACATATCGCTGGTCCAGCGTGGTGGAGGAGGCGCAGGCGGTAGCGGCGGAGGAGGCGGCCGTGCTGGTGGAAGCCGACACCGAGGCGGCAGTCGCGGCGACTTCGGCGGGCGCAGTCGTCAAGGAGGCGGCCGTGCTGGTGGAAGCCGCCACCGAGGCGGCAGTCGCGGCGGCTTCGGCGGGCGCAGTCGTCAAGGAGGCGGCCGTGCTGGTGGAAGCCGCCACCGAGGCGGCAGTCGCGGCGGCTTCGGCGGGCGCAGTCGTCAAGGAGGCGGCCGTGCTGGTGGAAGCCGCCACCGAGGCGGCAGTCGCGATCGCTTATGGAGATCGCTCTGGTGGAGCCGGAGGAGGCGGCCGTGGTGGTGGACGCAGCTGCAACTATTCTAACTTTGCTGGCGCAACGAGTGCCAACGGTAAGCCAAGCATATATACAATATGCCAATCTCTAACGATATCTAACATCGACTTTAATGTTGCAGCTGCAAAATGCCCAAGGGCGTTGATGATGCCAGCTCGGGTATATTAAAAGTGTCAAGCGCAGAGTTATGGAGTTATACGCAATTTACATAAAAAAAAAACTTGACTTTTTCTAGATTAATGCTTATTGTGGGCGAAGGGGGCGTGGCATCCAACTTTTGAAATAAACTTGATCTGCGTAGGGTATGAAGGAACCTTTTTGCCAAATTTGGTGTCTCTATGTCTTATAGTCTCTGAGATCCAGGTGTTCATACAGACAGACAGACGGACAGACGGGCATGGCTATATCGTCTCGGCTGTTGACACTGATCAAGAATATATATAGTTTATGTGGTCGGAGATGCCTCCTTCTGCCTGTTACATACATTTTCTGTTGGCACTAAGTTATAATACCCTTCTACCCTATGGGTAGCGGGTATAAAAATCTACAAGTAGGCATGGAAAATTTACAAAAATTTCGAATATCCTCCGTAACTTCAAAAAGCAAACGCTTTTTGAGTGAAAGCATCATTGAATAAAATGAAAAATACATGCATACGATCATTTAACAACTGCGTGGTCTACATATCGCTGGTCCAGCGTGGTGGAGGAGGCGCAGGCGGTAGCGGCGGAGGAGGCGGCCGTGCTGGTGGAAGCCGACACCGAGGCGGCAGTCGCGGCGACTTCGGCGGGCGCAGTCGTCAAGGAGGCGGCCGTGCTGGTGGAAGCCGCCACCGAGGCGGCAGTCGCGGCGGCTTCGGCGGGCGCAGTCGTCAAGGAGGCGGCCGTGCTGGTGGAAGCCGCCACCGAGGCGGCAGTCGCGGCGGCTTCGGCGGGCGCAGTCGTCAAGGAGGCGGCCGTGCTGGTGGAAGCCGCCACCGAGGCGGCAGTCGCGATCGCTTATGGAGATCGCTCTGGTGGAGCCGGAGGAGGCGGCCGTGGTGGTGGACGCAGCTGCAACTATTCTAACTTTGCTGGCGCAACGAGTGCCAACGGTAAGCCAAGCATATATACAATATGCCAATCTCTAACGATATCTAACATCGACTTTAATGTTGCAGCTGCAAAATGCCCAAGGGCGTTGATGATGCCAGCTCGGGTATATTAAAAGTGTCAAGCGCAGAGTTATGGAGTTATACGCAATTTACATACAAAAAAAACTTGACTTTTTCTAGATTAATGCTTATTGTGGGCGAAGGGGGCGTGGCATCCAACTTTTGAAATAAACTTGATCTGCGTAGGGTATGAAGGAACCTTTTTGCCAAATTTGGTGTCTCTATGTCTTATAGTCTCTGAGATCCAGGTGTTCATACAGACAGACAGACGGACAGACGGGCATGGCTATATCGTCTCGGCTGTTGACACTGATCAAGAATATATATAGTTTATGTGGTCGGAGATGCCTCCTTCTGCCTGTTACATACATTTTCTGTTGGCAAGTTATAATACCCCTTCTACCCTATGGGTAGCGGGTATAAAAATCTACAAGTAGGCATGGAAAATTTACAAAAATTTCGAATATCCTCCGTAACTTCAAAAAGCAAACGCTTTTTGAGTGAAAGCATCATTGAATAAAATGAAAAATACATGCATACGATCATTTAACAACTGCGTGGTCTACATATCGCTGGTCCAGCGTGGTGGA